>JAZARR010000266.1:0-2400000 GCA_037389465.1 Baylisascaris procyonis
TGCATCAAATAACGGTCCGTAACATCACAATAAAAAAGTGAGAAACACTTTTTGAGGTTGATGCTAGACAACGGAGAAATCACTTTTGTCACTCTCGTACCTAAATCGAAATGAAGGGGATGTCGCGAAGATTCGCGAATGAGTTAGCGGGCTGCTGCACACAGTAAATCAAACTGTGTATCAACGCAATAACTCAAAGAACGATCTAAGTTGATCTCTGACTGTAGCGACTATATCGTTCTCTAATGCGGCGTTGCGGTCGTCTGTAAGCGCGTGTCTTCTAATGCGTCGTGTGTAAGCGTGTAAGGGTAGCGCCTTTACTTCATTTGTCAGCACTTTCTTCTTCATTGTTTTTTCTGAATTTAAACTTTATTTTCATGGTTACTTGTGGATTGCCTCAAAGTTCCACGATCTCGTCAGTAGTTTGTGACGTTTTTTTCACTCTCCTCGTCATTGGATTGTACCTTTTCGTTAGCTCATCACTAGAATCACCATATTTGACTCAGATCATGTTTTATGATGGTTTTGTATTCGTTTTTCGAGTATATCGCGTTTTTACGTTGTTTGTAAAGCATCAGAAGGTTTAATTACCCAAGTTTGAGGTGTCGGGCGATTCGCACGCAAAAAGGTGTCCCCCGAACCGTGTGAACAAACTTGGGACGGACCAACCAGGAGGTTGGTATAGCCAAGCACAAAAAGAAGAAAAAGGGCGCAAGCGGACGAGCCCTCATCAAAACAGGCCGGTTTCTTTGTTGAAATCAATTATTACTTTTCGAGTTGTCGAGTACCCACAAGCCCGAAGAATCAAGCCCAGTGCGGGAGAAAACAAATTGCGGTGAACGGAATCAACCGCACGAGATAGGCACTGATACCTTGATACATTGATAACCAGGTGTCGGCACGAAAGCGATCGCCCGACACCTCGTTGCTCTTGTGCTTATATTGCGCTTCATTGTATCTCACCGTGAGACAGTTGACAATAAGTGCCATACTCCAAAGGTGTGTCCCGCTCATCCGGTATTATATCGCTCAATTCGCTCAACCTGCCCCAAGTCAAAGCCTTGGCCTTCGATTGTCGTTGTTCCGTTTATTGCTTTTATATTGCCGATTAATTTTGACAGGCCTGCGCAGCTTGTTGGTTTTACTTCACGTGCATTGCGACCTTAACTTTGTTGATCTCTTTTCTAATAAACCGTCGATCTCTTCTTTATCTTTTTCTGTCGTCCACATACGACCATCAACTTCGTTTTGTTCACGACAGAAAAATTTGGTGCCACGAGCCGGGAGTTAAGCAGTTACAATGTCGGGAGTATATCGGCAGGCTATGGGACCCACAAAGGGTAGGTTGATAGGGTATCTGAAGGAAATCCCGGGATTAGAAGTCCCAAAAATTGACGACCCCTAGCTAAACAAATTGCTTCTCTCGAAGATCAAGTTGAAGAGTTTGACAGCTACATGCGTAAGATAAATGCCGCGATCGGTGTGTTAGAAAAATATCACGAACAATGGCTCTCCTTGAGAATCAGTTTAAGAGGAGATGAAGCAAAAGGGGAAGATCGCATTTATCAACAAATGGCAGACGATCCGAATGGAGTGCTCCAAGTTATGGAGAAAGCTCGAGAAACTCTTGAGCTAGTCGAAAACCGAAAACAAAAAGCAGTAAGACTACTCCACGGATTACAGGATAAAAATAAGGCTGAAGCACAAGAGGTAACTGAACTGCCAAGATCGGCACCGAGAATTAAACTCCCAAAATTGGAGCTAGCTACTTTTTCGGGAGATATACGCAAATGGCCTGAATTTTGGTCTTCATTTGAGGCAGCAGTAGATCAACAGCCAATACCCGACGTCAACAAACTCAACTATTTACTATGTAGTCTGAAGGGTGCGGCTTATGCAACAGTAGCTGGATACGCAATTACGGCCTCCAATTACAGAGTAGTGGTGGACGTTTTGAAAAAGCGTTATGGAAATGAAGTCCTCATCAAAAAATGCCTTCATGACGAATTGAGGAGGTTGCCTCAGGCGGATCCTAGAAATCCTAGGGTCGTTCTAGACGAGGTCGAAAGAATTCTCAGACAGCTAAATGTGATGAATGAGGATACGAATCATCCGATAATCGAGCTGATGGTAGAAGAGAAATTGCCGAGGTGGATCTTATTCGAAGTTTATGAAAAAAAGAGTGAAGACCCGTCTTGGAATGTCGATAAACTTCGTGAGTATGTCGACAAATTGATTGCTCGAAAAGAAACGATAATGCGCGTGACCAGTAGCATGACGGCACAGAGAAGAGATCGTCATGAGGACAGAAAGCCGATAAAGTATGACTCAAAGGAAACGTCTGCATTTTCCTCAGCAGTAAGCAACTACCGGGGGAGGAGAGAAAATCAAGCGCCGAAAAGTAAAAAACGAAGTTGTGCCTTTTGCGGAGGCCCTCACTGGAATAGTGATTGCCATGAGTACGCAACCGTGAAAGAGCGCAGTGGTCGGATAAGAGAGAAAAGGCTTTGCTTCAGGTGTCTCGCAGAGGGACATAGCGCAAAGGATTGCGCAAGGAGAGGAATGTGTTTCTATTGCAGAGAGGAACACAACTCGGCGCTCTGCCCAAAGAGGGAGAATAAAAGTGGTTCCGAGAAAGGAAGTAAACCGAAGGAACCAGAAGACAATAGAGGGAAACAAAAAGTCACTTTCGAAAAGGAAGTAAACCGATCACCTGACGAATCGGCGTTGACAGCGGCGGTCACCCAAAAGCGAAGGGAAAAGAAGACCGTTTTGCTTCTTTGTAAGGAGGTGAACGTGTACAATCCGTAGAAACCGGAAATGGGGAAAACTATTTTTGCGTTCTTTGACGCGGGTTGTCAAGGATCATTCATAACAGAAGAACTTTGTGATCAACTGAAGCTGACTACTGGGAAAAGAAGCCAAATATCCATAGCGGGATTCGGCGCTCAGCAACCGAAATGTTATGATACAAAGCAGGTAAACATTACGTTACAACTGAAAAACGGAAATAAAAAACAGATCAGAGCCAGTACAATGCCCTTTTTGACCAAAGAGCTTCAAAGAATAAATGTTGAATCCAACGAAATTCTCATCCCAAACGCAAAACAAAAGCATTGGCTGTGTATTCCGGAAAAATGGGAACAACCGCAGCTAATAATTGGTGCAGATTACTTCTTCGACCTGATCGAAGGTTCACAGAAATTACCATCCGGGTTCCACCTGGTCAAATCGAAAGTTGGAGATATGCTAGCAGGAAGTGGTTATGCAAAACTAAATACACAAAGAGCCTTTTCATCTGCAGATACGGCGTTAGTAATGACATCTGCTGCAGTTACTAGTGAAGCAGATATTGACCAATTCTGGAGATTGGAAACGCTTGGAATTGACGACCCAATAGACTCAAAAGAGGATGTCGCAGCACTAGAACAATTCAAAGCAACAATAACTAAATCGGAAGATGGTCGATATGTCGTGAACTGGCCGTGGAAATCTGCCACGCCTAAAGTTCCTTATAACTTCGGCCTATGCATTGGCAGACTAAGGTCCACGTTGAAACGCTTAAAGGGAGACGAGGAATTGTTCAAAAGATACGATGATACCTTCCGACAACAGCTAGAATTAGGTATAATTGAGAAGGCGCCCAAGGTCCCAGATGGACCTCTCATTTCGTATATACCACATCAAGCAGTCCTAACCCCCAAAAATCTACAACTAAATTGCGGGTGGTTTTTGATGCAAGTGCTAAAGACGAGAAAGGTAATTCCCTGAACAGTCAATTGCTCAGAGGCCCAGTGATGTTAAACGATTTAGCAGGCATACTGTTACGGTTTCGAACTTCTAAATACGTTGTTCTTGCTGACGTAGAAAAAGCGTTTCTGCAACTGGAGCTGAATGTGAAGGATCGTGATACGACCCGGTTTTTGTGGGTAAAAGAGAAGGGTCCGGTCGATGAAAACAATATCGAAGTGTATCGATTTTGTAGAGTACCGTTCGGAATGATTTCCAGCCCATTCTTACTTGCTGCCACTTTGACGAAACATTTGACAGAAATTGGATCCACTACAGCTCAAGAAATCTTAAAAAATCTGTATGTAGACAATGTCATGTTGCAGGCAGAAGATTCAGAGACAGCGATACAATTATGTAGTGAAGGAAAAGCAATTTTCGCAGGTGCTGGAATGAACTTGAGATCGTTCGCGTCAAATAACAAAGAAGTGTATGATGCTATTCCTCCGGAAGATCGAGAAGAAGTACAAGAGACCAAAGTGTTAGGAATAACATGGTCGTTAAAGGAGGATAAAATAATACTAGGTGTAAAAGACAAGATTGGTGCCGCCCAAACCAAGCGACAAGTACTGAGCTTTGTAGCCTCTCACTTTGATCCTCTCGGATTAATGGCTCCGTTGCTTGTCCCATTAAAAGTATTCCTTCAGGAATTATGGAAGAAGAAATACAAATGGGATGACTCATTGAAAGAAGAAGAGAAGTTACTGTGGGAAAGATTACAGAAAAGTTGGAATAATACAGTAAACGACATCCCTCGTCAAATATTCTTTCGTTGTGCAAAGGAGAGACAACTGCACGTTTTTGTCGATGCATCGATGCAGGCTTACGCCGCAGCGGTATACAATCGTGAAATCGTAAATGGTGCAGTATTGACGAACTTAGTTAAGTCTGTCTCGTGTCTGTGTGTCCGTGTCTGGTGCTTCGTGTGTCTGTGTCTCTGTGTGTGTTGTGTCTCCTGTCTCTGTGTTTGATTTGTCTGTGTGTCGTTTGTGTCTGTCTCTGTGATGTGTGTCTGTGTGTGTGTCTGTGTGCTGTGTGTGTGCAAATGTGTGTTGTCTGTTTGTCTGTGTGTCTGTTTGTCTGTGTGTCTGTTTGAGGTTGTCTGTTTGTCTGTTTGCAAATGCGTGTACCTGTGTGCCTGTGTGGTGTTCTGTGTATCTGTGTCTGTGTGCCTGTGTGTATGTGTGTCTGTGTGTCTGTGTGTCTCTGTGTCTGTGTGTTGTGTCCTGTGTGGTGTGCTGGCCCCCGTGTGCTCTGTTTGTCTGTAGTGAATTGGTGTTTGTCTGCTTTCTGTGTCCGTGTGCCTGTGTGTCTGTGTGTCTCTGTCTGTGTGCTGTGTGTCTGTGTGCCTGTGTGTCTGTGTGTCTGTGTGTCTGTTGTCTGTGCTCTGTTGTCGGTGTCTGTGTGTGTCCCTTGTGCCTCAAATCCTGTGTGTCTGATGCTGCTGTATGTTTGTTGTTTGTCTGTGTGGGTCACTGTGTCGTGTGTCTGTGTGTCTGTGTAGTGTGTCTGTGTCTCTGTGTGTCTGTGTGTCTGTGGTGTGGTGTCTGTGTCTCTGTGGTGTCTGTGTCTCTTGTGTCTGTGTCTCTGTGTGTGTCTGTGTGTCTGTGTGTCTGTGTCTGTGTGTCTGTGTGTCTGTGTGTCTGTGTGTCTGTGTGTCTGTGTCTCTGTGTCTGTGTCTGTCGTCTGTGTCTGTTCTGGTCTCTGTGTCTGTGTGTCCTGTGTCCTGTGTTCTGTCTGTCTGTGTGTCCATGTCTGTGTGTCTGTTTGTCTGTTCGTCTGTTTGTCTGTTTGTGTGCGTGTCTGTGTGCCTGTGTGTGTGTGTGTCCTGTGCGTGTCTGTGTTCTGTGTGCCTGTGTGTCTGTGTGTCTGTGTGTCTGGTTGTCTGTGTGGTGTTTGTCTGTCGTCTGTTGTGCTCTGTTTGTCTGTTTGCGTGTCCTGTGTGCCTGTGTCTGTGTGTCTGTGTGTGTGTGTGTCTGTGTGCCTGTGTGTCTGTGTGTCTGTGTCTGTTTGTGTTTGTCTGTTCGTCTGTGTGTCTGTGTGCCTGTGTGCTGTGTGTCTGTGTGTCTGTGTGTCTGTGTGCCTGTGTGCTGTGTGTCTGTGTGTCTGTGTGTCTCTGTGTGTGTCTGTTTGTGTCTGTGTGTCTGTTGTCTGTGTCTGTGTGTCTGTGTCCTGTGTCTGTGTGTCTGTGTGTATGTGTGTCTGTGTGTGTTTGTCTGTCTGTGTGTTTGTGTCTGTCAACGGTGTGCTGTGTGTCTGTGTGTCTGTGTGCTGTGTGTCTGTGTGCGTGTGTGTCTGTGCCTGTGTGTTTGTGTGTCTGTGTGTCTGTCATGTCTGTTTGTCTGTGTGTCTGTGCTGTTTGTGTTTGTGTTTGTGTGTTGTGTGTCTGTGTCCAAAACTGTGTCTGTCTTCTGTTTGTCTGTGTGTCTGTTTGTCTGTTTGTGTCTGTGTGTCTGTGTTTCTGTGTGCTGTGTGCCTGTGTGTCTGTGTGTCTGTGTAGTGTGTCTGTGTGCCTGTGTGTGTATGTGTCTGTGTGTCGTGTGTCTCTGTGTGTTCTGTGCCGTTCGTCTGTTTCTGTGTACCTGTGTGCTGTGTCTGTCTTCTGTGTAAACTGTGAGGTGAGAAAAGGAAGATCCAACTACCTTCCAAAGGAGGTGTGTCTGTGACAAAATGTTAATGAGATGGAAACAACACTATAGCACACTCGATCGCTTCTGGAATTACTGTGTGGTCAGAGTATCTCTCATCGCTGCGATAGCGAACACAACGAAATCATCAGAGCCATTAGAGGTCAATAACTATAGAGCCGCAATAAACGAGTTAGTTATCATATAAGAAGGTTTCCTGAAAGCAGTGTGGAAATTAGGTCGAATAGTGGAATTAATGGAAAAGTTCGATCCATTCGTTCAGCAAGAGTTTAACTTGAAATGGAAATGAATGCGACCATACGCATCAGCCAGTTGTATCCGCTTAAGATCGACGATAACGAGGCTTCAGCCTAAAAGGGATATTTTCGCTTCGGTCGGAGTGTTTGAAGATTCGCGAATGAGTTAGCGATAATGCTGGAACATTGAAATCAAACTGTGTATCAACGCAATAACTCAAGAGAAATCTAAGTTGATCTCTGACTGTTTCATATAAGAATCTCTAATGCGGCGTTGCGGTCTATGTAAGCGCCTGTCTTCTAATGCGTCGTGTGTAAGCGTGTTTAAGGAAGCGCCTTTACTGAATTTGTCAGCACTTTCTTCTTCATAGTTTTTTCAGAATTTAAACATTATTTTCATGGTTACTTGTGGATTGTTCAAAGTTCCACGATTTCGTCAGTAGTTTGTGAGTATTTTTTCACTGTCCTCACATTGGATTGTACCTTTTCGTTAGCTCATCACTAGATATCACCATATTTGAAAAGTTCATGTTTTATCATGGCTTTGCATTGTTTTTCGAGTTATCGCATTTTTACTTGTTTGTAAAGCATCAGAAGGTTTAATTACCCAAGTTGAGGTGTCGGGCGATTGCATGAAAAAGGTGTCCCCCGAACCGTGTGAACAATCTTGGCTCGGCCAACCTGGAGGTTGGTATAGCCAAGCTCCAAAAGTTTTTGAAAAAGGGTCGCAAGCGGACGAGCCCTTCAAAATCAGCCGGTTTCTTTGTTGAAATCAATTGTTACCGTTTCGAGTTGTCGAGTACCCACTAGCGGGAAGAATCAAGCCCAGTGCGGGAGAAAACAAATTACGGTGAACGGAATCAACTGCACGAGATAGGCTTCATACCTTGATAGTTATAACCAGGTGTCGGCACGAAAGCGATCACCCGTCACCTTGTTATCTTGTGCTTATATTGTGCTTCATTGTATCTCACCGTGAGACAGTTGACAATAAGTCCCATATCCAATAAATGTATTTACAGTCATCCTTAAACATATTGCTGAATTCTTCAAAAATACAGGCCAGCTAATTAGCTTGTCTGCTTTTACGACTGAAGACCTAACGTTTATTGCTCATCAGCGAGAAAGAAAACTTTTGTCAGATCCTTTCAGCACCTTGCTGATGTTTTTGCAGCTGAAGTGACGTGGATTTCCATATCACATGCACTCAGGTGCATCAAACGACGGTCCGTAATCAAACAAAAAAGTGAGAAACACTTTTTGAGGTTTTTGCTAGACAACGGAGAAATCACTTTCACTTCGTACCTAAATCGAAATGAAGGGGATGACTCTTTTCTTTCATGGGCCATTCAGTTGCTGTGCGCGACAGTTGATGCGCGAAATTTTTGCACTGGAATTTTTTCTTGATGGACAAATTTGCACAGGTGCAGTCGTTCTCTGTTCCCAGACAACCGTCCCACACCACATTTCTTTCTCCTATCCCTTTCCTCTACTTTCTTCTATTCTTGTTCATAACTCTCATTCTTAATACCCATCCGTGTTCACATTCACATATGTGAATTTGTGTTGCCTGACATCATTGATTTCCTGAATTTATCTGTTCTCATAGAATGAAATACGATCTTATTCCGACTGATGCAATAAATAAACTCTTTCTGTGCATCATATCCATCGAAGAAAAACTTGTGCAATTATCTTCCCATATTGCCTTCTCTGAACAACTTTTTTCGTGAATTTCCCTTTCATGGTAACTGATTGCCTTTGTAACAATCGATGATATTATACTCCTTAACGAAGACATACTCAAGATTTAACGCGTTATACAAGCTTCCGATCGATAAAAGAATAGGTTAGTCGAAGTGCTAAGCGTCACATAACAGGTCATTGATCCATTCCAAACTGTTCAGCATTCCGCCCCATAGAGTCGTTTCATTCCTTGTTATCAATCTTCTTTTTTAAGGAATTTGTCCGCCATCAAACATGAAGTCAACCGACAAATATGCTTATTTCTACATTTCGAATGATGGATTTATCATTAACATCTGACAGCTATGTGATGTGTCCGAAAAAGTACAGCAACGCGAAAGTGTTAATGAAAACTGCGGGGTTCCATATTATCAAACAATTTGAGGCGCTACCAGACACCTCTCCTATCACACAGCATAATATCTCGAGGCAATTTTCCTTAACGTGTTCATTAAGTGGTAAATATTCATTAGCAATTTATCACATTTCTTGCAGTGCTAAAGCACCGCTGATATGCAATGAACGACATAGCTATTTACTGGATAGTTTTATAATAGCGTTAAATCCAGTAACCATTTCAACTCACTAATTAACCATCCGTCGGAATTAATAATGTTCATAGATAAAGTTATCCTGAAATGATTTATTGCCTCATTTTACAAACATTGCCCAACGTACGAAAAGTTTCTGGCTCGTGTCCGTAATCATTTCGGCCAATAAAGAGAAAATTTTGAGGTTCATTTGCTAATGAAGAAGCATACGGTACCAAGAAATATGCAACGTCCATATGCGCCCGAAAGATTGTTTATATCGTCGATGCTAACGATGCGAGTTTCATCATTCTCTCTACCCTTATCGGCTAAACCACGACGATACCTGAATTATCGACAATGAGAAAGAATGCACAAACAGCTTCCTGAAAGCAACAATTTTATCGGACGGAAGATTTGATAACAAATCAGCACTAGTAGATAAATTAAGATTTTAGTGATTTAAGCGAAGTATTTCCCAAATTCTTTGGTTTCTGTGTATCACTGGATCATTGTTTAGTGTTGCTTACTGTGCGGTCGGCTTTAACAGCGCTCCCAGCAGGCTCCTGCGCTTCGTCCCACCTAGTCACTCCAACCAGGGGCCTCATCGGGACGAGGGTGGCGCAACAAGTCAGAGCTCTCTTCTTCAGTGGAACAACGATGAATCGACTCCTCAGTATCCGATGGGCAGGAGACGAGCCTAAGCCCTAACCTTCACTCTACCTTACAACTTCACCTAAGCGGAAGTGGAAGCGACATGAAGAGACATTTGTTCGTAATGAATGCTTCGTCGGTTTAAATAAATTAATAAATAAATAAATGTATCATTGATATTAATATTTCATCATCTCAGGGAGCAAACCTCGAATTATATAGTATTTAATCTTTTCATCATTCACAATCAAAAATAGCAAGTGAAATTGTTTTTCAAAAAATACCGCAGAGAGAATTTTTTTAGCGCCTTTGAGAGGATTTCGATGTTATATGTCACATTTGACTGCCTTCGCTCTCATCAATTCTGAGTGGATGAGTTGAAATCGTCAACCAAACACACATGCATATTCACCCTTATACGTGTGAGCACAGATATGTCGTTGCCATACAAGCTTTCTGAAGATTCAGTGACGGCGCATAAACCGAAGTGAAGAAATGATAGTTTGCGGAATATTGGCAACATATCCTACAAGGTCTATCCTCAATAAATTGTGCACCTTCATCTACGTCTAACGTTTTTGATTTCATCGCAAAGGAACGGATTTTACTCATTCTTCATGAGTATATACTTGTTATGTTCCCTTTGGTGCACTGAGACACAAAGCAATGTCATTTAATGTCTTCCATAAGCTTTAAAAATTGTCTGCGTTTTCGCCTTCATCCTAACTGTCTTCAAGATTTACTCGAAATTTACCTGTCGGCGTTCGAAGCTTGTTGTAGCGCAAGTTGTTGACGAACAATATGATTGCTGTTAAGAAAGAATGCGTTACTAACACCGTATGTGAGCATACAGCATAGAAGAATGACCACACAAGCGCACTTCATCACTGAATTGAATTGAAGCAGTCGAATGACAGTGCCTGTTCGAAACAAAGAGCTTTCAAGAAAACAAAAGAACCTGCAACCATTGTGGATCACGGAAGTTCAGCCTCAACTGAAATCGGCGTAGGTGAGTCACACCATCGTAAATATTCAATAAGCACTTTAATAAGACAACGATTTGGAATATAAACATTAAAGCGGATGCCTTTCATCTACTGAATCATTATTATTGCAGCTACGAACTCTGTGGAGTGTGCGGAGATGCCTACGAGGGGTCACTTCGGTCGTCGTAGCTTGGAAATGCTACATCACCCACAATGTAAATGGTCTGAATTCTTTATTTTTCGATAAGTTCCTTCCTAATATCATGATAAACTGCACATCTCAGGCCTCAAACTGTCCTTCGGCTGAGCCAGTAGTGCAAGAGCTGATTCAATGCAAAACACTTGTTTTTTTTTTTTTCACTTGTCACGGATTGCAGCCGTTGACCGTTTAGTAGTGAAAAGTGGAGTAGTGGGCGTTGACATATCCAAAATTGCTAAATTATGCAAAAGCATAACGAAATAATGATATTTCTGAACTGAAACGAAAGTAATTTCAGGCGGTTAACCATACCGTATAGGCGACGGCGCATCACTCTTCAATTACTCACCATATATTTTCTATATACGGTATGAAATTAGTTTTCTTTGCCGTTGTGAAATCACTTGACTACCAAAGTATAGTTAATTACAGCAACTTAGTGACACATAGAGAAAGACATGAAAAAACTAGTAAGCATTTCAACGTTATATGATTTAAATGATAAGTAAAATTGAATTTCGCTACTGTGTGATGATGAATGAAAGCATTGTAGATAAAGAATATGCGCTTTATGAATACATTTTTAAGGAAATTGAGTATATAATATAAATGCCTTTTTGGGGAATCAATGACGAGAAAATTCGCACTGTCAATTACTCTAGAAGTCATTCATTCATGGTAATGAATTAAATAAGGTAGGCAACAAAAACGATCGATATCCTCGAAGAAGTAGTTGTCAGGAGATGCTAAAAAAATAGTTTTTATCTGTTAGCGAAATTGGAAACAAAACATCATATCATCTCTTTATCATTGCATCATCATTGCGGAAAATATTATTGAAGATCACGCACGCGTAAAGACACAAGGTTCCCAAGAGTACTGGCTGAATTACATGAATTCCTCACCACATTCGGCTTCATCGCATTTACATCGTTTATTTAGAAACTTTTCACCGAGCAATTTGTGGAACTCAAAGCGAGTTCGTTTAAATTGAACGGTAAAAGAGGCGAAGAATCGACCTCAACTTATATTTTGAATTTCACTACTAGAACTCTCTGGATGAACACTAAGCGGTATCATCATATTAACTTCTGCGGTTCAATGTTTGGCAAATGGCATCGGTATTAGAACCAAGTTTCACAGGAGCGTCCAGCGCTTTGGATATATTCTATGAGTATCTTGGCGGACCCATTTCTAGATTATTCCTGCATTTAGCACACCATCCTTACAAACTCGCAATATCCTTTCTTGCTTTTGAATAAAGCGGCACCTGAAATGACTGCAATTCACTCACTCGTTTCACGAAACCGACACCTGCGAGTGCTTTTTCAGAACAATGCCCACGGGAGGTCGGAACTCCATTTCAATTGCGGTTATCCTGCTCGGTACAAACATTAACCATCACCTCGTAGCCATTCAGCGGCTTCAGTTCCATTGCAGACGCCACAAAGCAATGCAATAGTTTCATCAATAATCTTGAGCAAACTCAGCGGCACGTTTAATTTTCCAAAATCGGATTTCGGAGCGAATATTTTTGGCAATTTCAGCATGTTTTCAAGAAAAACATTTCAGTCACCACCTCAACGTCTTAGCGTATAGTTCATTTAACCACTGATGCTCTTTTCAACTGATGCGCAAAATTAAATTTAGCGAATTCTTGCACCTGTGAGGCTGCCAGCAAATCTATGCACTTTCGCGCTCCACTCTCTTTCCTGCACCTCCTTGACCCTTCTCTTCCGCTCCACTTATGCCAACATACAGTGTGAATTGCCGAAAATATTAAAAGAGCCTAGTAATGCACTCTAATTTTCAACAAAGCGATAAGCTGAACAAAGTTCGCATAAACAATTTGCTTTCAACTCGATGGCTATTGAAATGTCGCCTCACGAGGAAAAATATGACTCTATATTAGTTTTCAGTGCTTCTACTTCATCGCAGTTTTCCGAATTATTTTGTGCGTTAGGGAACGTCGATGTGGTCTCGATAGTGTTCGCATCCCCAATCAGAAAAGGCCGATATCTGACCATGCAACCACTTATAGTTCCATCACAATCGACAATAACGGCAACTAAAAACTGCATCAGTCACAACACTAGTAGAAGTAACACCAGCATTACTAAATACTATTACCGTTTGCAATACAATTTTTAACTGTTGCCAGTAAATAGTGGTTAATATTCGTAGGTAGGTTCATATACACTCGCAGCCATGACAGAAAAAAAAACAATCACTTTTGGTATGGATACCAGAAAAAATATGAGTATTTTGGCTCAGTATCGCAATGTTGGTCATTAACTCACTTGCACCACTCTTTCCTTCTCAGTATTAACGATCGCAAACTCTAGCCTCTAAGCTTACATTTGCCAATCTCAAAGACATTCACCAAGAGGAAGGTGCATATATCTCCCAAAAAGCCTGCCAGAAACGAAAAATCAGCACTGAGTCTCGCAGCTGAGCAATGAATGCGATACGACGATGCCACGAAGCAAAAGAGTGAATGCAGTTGCACCCGATTTCAATTTTCGGCATTCTGAGATTTCCTCCACCGCGGTGTTGCAAAGCTGTCAAACGTTTAGATCCGATATAGACAGTGATAATAACAAAACAAACACAATGAATCACCGAAATTGCTCATGTTGTGGATGAAAAACGAAATGCCAGAACATTTACCTCACTCGTTTGCGAAACTCTTTCACGCTTTTCAATTTGCCTCATCCAAAAGTGCATCCTCACACTCGAAGCTATGCAAAACTGGATTAGGAAACCAGAATTTTCAGATACGTGAAACATAAATATTTCAGTGGATGTTTTAACGCTACCAAAGTAGTTGACGACATTAGACGAGCTTTCTGAAGCTGACTCTATTGCCCTATTCAACGGGTTGGAAGTAGACTCTGCGTTTTAAGCAAGGTAATTTCGATGGCTATAGCACTTCTTATTTCAAGAATAATGTCGAAAAAAACCGATCGATTCGACGAACACTGAAATGACGCTCTAATCGGTGAAAATCATCGTTAAAGGAATCGAAAGCTGGTTGCAGGGATATCTGCCGTAGCCGGGAAAGGTACACAGGTGAGAGCACGATAGCGCGATTGTCTTCAGAATTGAGCGTGAAGAACATGATTCAAATCCACCAGTAAATGCATTTCCTCCTTTACGTCGTTCACTCAAAAAATTCAGCATCTATCTCATTTAAAGCTCGCTGCCACGATTGGCTATAAGTAAGGCCTGTAGGCCAAATTCCAAATACTTCCTCAAAAGCCAGACATTTGCCACCTAGATCTACCTTCGGTACCTCTGAAATCTGACCGTGGCACTTATAAAGAAATTGTAGAGCTGCGCTCTTACAGTGATCCTCGCGACACGATAATCCTAGATAGCACGCATCAAACCTTACGTAAGAAAACTATCTAAACTTTCTGCTTCAAAAGTTCACGTTATCCGCCATATTCATTGAGTCTCATTTCGTCATACAACCATCTCTTTCGTTTGCTCTTCAATATTCCATAATCCTGATCCACTACAATGGCCTGGAGGAAATTTGATGACTAAGTCGATTTCTACAGCAATGAGATCGGTGAAGTCTGAGAATATTGAGGAAGAGCTGCGAACGGTAGAGGAGAATGATTAGTGAAATGATATTGCTTTCGATTCATTTAATTTTGTTTTTCGCTGAAGCCAAACGAATTCGAAGAAATCTTCGAAAAGCGCTGTGGTCCTGTGCTGCAGTCCAAGTAAATGAAACATAATGAAACTCGCAAACAACATTGAATTTGAATGTGAAATGAGAGACATGCAGACGTTATCATTAAATGTCAGCCAAAAGATCTTTTCAGCGTTAAAGGCAAAAAGACTTAGCCTTTGATAAGCTGGAGAGGGAATTCGTTGCCAGTGGCTAAGTGAAAATTCTAATCCACTAAATGAAAGCATCGAAGCCTTTGAAAGCATGCACTAGAATGTCAGAGGATCAGCAAAGCTTCATCGATTAATTGAAGATGATAGCATGAAATTTTGCGAATAGAAATGAAAATCGACAGTTAAAATGAAGACCAAAATGGAAAGTATTCAAGATGTACTACAGCTGCTATTATCGTTGCTTGACAATACTGATAATCACTATTCTGGACAGCCGTTAATGACTGCCTATTACTGCTTGCAGCATCATCTGCTATAAGTACTAGTAGTTGTCGGTGCTATTAATGGCAGCAGCGATAATAGCAGCAGTTAATTGCAGCACCAGTAGTAATAGTAGTAGTATTAGTAAAGGCCGATTACAGAAGCAATCAGAGCATTTAAGCATCTGACAGTGGTGACTGTTCCTAACATTTCTAATGGATACTATTCACAGCGCTGTCAATGCTGACATTGCAAGGAGCAGCATTACTATCTGTGAAGATAAATGAATATTGTCGATGACAACCTGAAAATACAGAAACATTGCCCACTATCTAACGCATAAAGAAGCGGTATTATTGCCGTAAGACACAGCCGCTGGAATTAGCACTGAGTACTGCCGATACTATTAAATAGTAAATTCTCTTTGCCTTTCCGATTGTTCTTCTGAAAAACAAGTGAAACTATTTCTGCTCATACAAATTTTCCTTTTGTTCGCTGATAATTAAACGGGAAATCCTCGTGCTGTTCAACTGCAGGAAGCCGAGCGCGAATCAATGGAATCCCTCCATTTCTGACTTTCCTTGCAATTGGCGACAATAATGAAGGAAAATGTATTGCGAAACAAAGAACTGGAGGAATGGACGTTCAACAAAGGCCATTATCCACGAGTCATATGATTTCGTTAGCACGAGATATGGATGATAATCAGATTTCCGTGTCATGTATTTAGCTAATTCACCTCAGAGGAGACTTTTTTAAGGGAGTTTTGCTAATTTTTATTCGATCAGAATCTAACACGCGATGAAGAGATGAGTAAATGAATATAAAAGAACTAAACGTTTCGTAGTTTTCCGTACCGCCTACCTTATATAATCTTTAAGACTTCTCGACAAAAGGTGGCAATGAATTCTTTCTTTATGAATGAACAAAAGAAAGCTTCAAAATATCGCAATGAAAGGAATAAATTGTATGTGCAATTTTCCACGAATAACGTTCTACGCATATCATACATCGTAAATTGTTAAATAATGAAAAAGTTATGGACGGACAGAGATCATATAGCCAGTTAGGGATAATACACTCCAATAGAATAAGATGCACATAGAGTGGAGATCAACGCAATCGAGTTGATCTGTAAACGATTTGTTTGCTGAAATATTCGAAGGCTATGGGCACTGTATTTTCGAGGACAATTGTTGTCAATGCCGTCTCTAAAGGAACGCCTTATCAACATGTGTTTCATGAAGAGGAAGATCCAGCTGAACTGGATGGTACTTCATAAACTACACATTGATCATTTAAAGGCGTCACTGTATAATTTGCAGTTTATATTTTGTGAAAAAAGCTGTGAAGAACGGAACGAACGAAAAATTTTCGAGTATTTGGGAGGATATTAGTATTAGAATGAAGATTCGGGGATCAACCGTGATTTAAGGACCAAAATTCTCACTCACGTTGACTCCATCTGACATCAAGATCCATCCCCATACAACCTTGCTCATTCTTCACGTATACTCCAGACAGAAGCTACAACTACTCATGCTCGTATAGAGGGGACACTATATCTGCAATTTAGTCAATACTTGACTTGAATCTGATGCTGAAAGTCCAAATTCGAATAACTCAGCTTGCGCCTAATATTCACTCGTGCAGCTCTGTTCAGTGATATTTAAAGGCAAAAGCAAAAAATATATATTTATACAATTTAATTGATACTATTGGCGGCCTACTTTATACCACGGCTGAGCACACAAATGGTAGATGGGTGAAGGTCAGTTGGGAGCTTCTGATGATATTCTCGCTGGAAGTCACAAATCTCGTGCTTTCGATATCGCGGGGTTGCAAAACGAGTGAAAATAAATGAGCACAAAAGCAGTGTCATTGACGCAAATGCTGCATCATGACATCGTGCGCGTTATAACTGAGTGGGACGGAACATGCCCTGCGGCAAATTGATGTGCAATGCTTCTCGGTTTCTACTTTCTCATCAGCGTATACCAGTACTTTGGGAATTTGTTTTGTCACCACTATGGATTATCGTCACATTAGGGAATGGATTATTTGGAGACCTGGTTCTGCTACCCTGACGTGGTTACTTTCGACCACATACCTTTCTTGCTTACCAACATATTCTTGGAAGGTACTCGACTTATTTTTGCTCATCTATCAAAAACGGATCTTTCGCTTACGACCGGAACCGGAACTTATTACCTTACCATCAGACGACCGGAACCTCACCAGGAGAAGCTTTTCATGAAGATTTTCCAATTTTGAGCATTACATCACTAGAACGATGTCAGGAAAATTATTTTCACTCTATTCGTTTAATAGAATCAAATTGTCAGCCGTTCGAACCCATCACATGATCAAACCGATCATCGACTTTGTGATCAACTGAATCATCTATTTCCAAATTTTTGTGCCATTACACTGTTGACGAATGCAAAATTATGCCCGAGGAGAGAATGGGTGCCTATACTTCATTCATGTTTTCCAAGTGTGTCAACTACTCAAATCATCTGATCAATTTCGAAACATCTGCTGTCTTACCGCAGAAGTACTATTATTTACTATTATTATTTACCCATCTAGAATTACTGCTATTATTTGCTTGAATTTACAGTATTCTAAGATAGGAATATCTTCATTCCTTAATCCACAATTTCGCTCAAATTTTTTCAAATGATATTCTAACCGAATTTATTCTCCATTTCGTTGCTTCCTATACCGCAGTTGCTTCCTTGTCACACACTCTTCTTTAAATTGACCTGTTGTTAATTGCTGCGCAGTGATTTTTTTCCAGTTTATTTTTTTCAACAGCATAGAGAATTTACAACAGTTACCGCGCAGCCTATTATATTGTACTAAAGTAGTTCAGCAAAAAAAGTAAGGCTCTTTTATAAGTCGCTACCCTCTAATAGCTTGTCACGTCGCATGCTTCATCAGCGGGGTTTCAGCTGGATGGCAAAAATACGTTTTTTGGAAGTTCATCTTTGGAACTCATGTTGTTGGAACCGGAGTCAAAATTTCCGTTTCCCAAAAATGGTTTTCCTATCATCTGCATACCTTGAACCCCTCTGCTATCGGAGTTCGCTGATGACCTTATGAGTATTCGCATCATATTTGCCCACTAGACTATGTTCTTACGGATAAAATTCCCCCCTCAGCAATCTTTATCCGCGAACGCACCAGTGGACGAGATTAGGCGCGGGTCCGACCAGATCGAAAGATGGCAACTCGTGTCGTGAAGGAGTTGATAGTGGAGTTCAAGAATGATTGTAGAGAAGAAAAAATTTCGAAAATTCTGTAAAACCAATATTTCGGAAGACGCCGAGAACATAAGAGAAATGTGCAAACAGATTCACATTGAAGACTTAATGAAAGTGCCTGTGACGGTTTGTAACGACAAGAGGAGCTCTCTTGGAAACGAAAAAAAAAACGTTCACATTCTAATCATTTGTAATTGACAGGGACTAAGCCTGCGCTTCACATATTCGGTAGTGGTATACCGTTATACGGAGTCGACAGAATTTGACAAGGGTGCGACCTGCCGTTTTTCTTTCACCATTGTTAATTATTGGCTTTCCAGCAACTTTAACTGTTCTTCGCGTATCATTAAGGCTCTCTGCCATTCTATTGTAAAATCTTACTCTTTTGAAGCAATCTTTAGTTTAAAACAGCTTAAGTTTTTGATTCACGGATGTCGTCTACATATTTCAATAATTCATGCCGAGTTTGGTTATCCAAATTTGAAATGTAAGTAGATGGCTGGTACTAAAGCCATGAATACAAGCACTGCTGCTGTGCAGAAGAAATTAGTAAATTATATGAGTATAGCAACGAATAAGGCTACCTTTAGCTCCTCTGATATCAATTCATCACATCTGAATAACATTATCGTTCGGAATGGAGTTCAAACGCACATCTAAAATTGTTCTTCTATTCGTTTCAAGGTGATCACGCTCACAACTCGATAGAAACTCTAGATTTATGCATCAAAACGAGGTATAGTTCGTACCTAGAAGCTGTCTACAAAGTCCTAATAGCATTATCGATAGAAATTAAGATTTTACTCAACTCATTAAATCCATCAAAAACTTATTTTTCCTGAATTCCTTAAATCAGATTTCCGCTAAACTTTCTGCATCGTAAAAAATTCGCATAGAAAAAATCCTTTCTACGATTTTTCGTCTTTTTGGT
Organism: Baylisascaris procyonis; assembly: GCA_037389465.1. Classification (NCBI taxonomy): domain Eukaryota; kingdom Metazoa; phylum Nematoda; class Chromadorea; order Rhabditida; family Ascarididae; genus Baylisascaris; species Baylisascaris procyonis. The sequence goes on from JAZARR010000266.1 coordinate 19,105, forward strand.
GTTGAGGAAATTTTCGTTTTCGTTGAAGTTGGAAGTTCATTGTATCATGCCGTTAACATAAATGCTTATAAATTAGCAGTAATATAAAATGAAATAATTCTTCACCTCGTAATGAATATGATTTTGCTTCCAATCTATATCCATACTCGTGAGCCAAGAGTATTCAATGTATTTAGTGCTTATTATGTGTGTCTATGGAATAGGCAATTACTGGTGAATTTTTCTTCTTCTTTACTATATATTGATGGAATAGAAACGAATAATGAGATTAAAAAAAGTTGTTTTCTATTTCATCACAATTTACATGTAGTATATTGCAGATAATTTGGTTATTTTATTTGTTTTCATTTCTGATACTTTGAGAAAAAGAAGTTGTTAAGTATTTTGTTGTGGTAAAATGATCTACTGAATCACCTCGACAATAGGAAAGGTCATGAAATTTTTGCGAACAACAGCTCACTATAAACTGTTGCTAATTAATAATCAAACAACTGCCTGCTAACCGCTATAAATATATATAAATATAAATATAATATATATATATATATATATATATATATATATATATATATATATATATATATATATCGTACCTTCGATTTAATAAACAATAGATGCAGGTGAATAAGTATAGCAATTTAATGATTTAAGTTCCTATTTTTGTCGAATGACATTTCTGAAAAGCCTCTTCCTTTATGCAGTTCCATACCCTAACGTCAGGTAAATTTCAAATAAATCGAGGAGCTATAGAATAAATAAAGTAATTTCTTAAGCAAGCGAAGACTTTCATCTATGCAGGGCCTCTAGCAGAATTGTTGTCAACACTACTACTTCATATCGAGCTCATCTAGTTCATACATATCATAAACAGGAAAACCTTGCACTTAAGTAATTCGCTCATTTAATGGCATGACGGGAAATTAAAACTCATTTAATGAAGTGAATGAGAATAGTACTCATCAATAAATCCATTATAAACTTTCTATACATCACATCTATGCATTACTAATTTCTAATGATTAAATTCTATGACAGCATGAATGTTATATGAAAAAAAAAGACTTCTTTGCTTAAGAATGCCAAAATTCACGGCAATGGACAAGATAAACAGAGCAGTGATCATTCCGTCCTCAGCTAGCTTCACTCATTCGTAAAACTAGGCAATTTCTTTGCACGATTTAAATGAACAGAGTATGCGATAAACGACCTTCTACTTTATCAAGGACTAAACGGTCATAACTACAGAAGCTAATGAATCTCGAAGGAAGCAACTTTTCGAAATGTGCAGAAATGTCCGAATGGAGAGAAGAAATCGGAAGATTGCCCCTTCGATTGCTATTTTTCGACTCATGGAATTTACAGGAATGTGCTAAAACTATAATTACCGTAGAAGCATGATCATGAGATCAGGAATAATAAATCCTTGAAAACATGGGAATGGGAGGGAGGAGGGCTTCGAGATCATGACAAATAGGCCTGAAGGTTTCTAAGTCGATTCAAGATCGCGCAATTTTCACGAGCGTTCAGGATGTGAGTCTGATCAATTCGAAGGAACTCCTAAAATTGAAAAGAGTTCGTAGTGATCTCATCGTCCATTCAATCAAGATGCATGAACTCGATGTTCGAAAATTGAATTTGCCAAATTTCTATGTTGACGTAGCGTGAAACTTCGGAGCCACTTGAACAGTCCGAACCTCTCAACAACATTTCTTTTACTCATCCAGAGTCATTCACTATCGTTAATTGTTTTCCTTTTGTTCCGATAATGCGAATGAAGATGAATATTTGGAAAAGCGCATATGTTTTCTTTAACAATCACTTCATTCCTTCAACATAACAGATACTTCATCGTGCTTCACTGTTGCAAAAATATTGTTGCTCAATGTAGCCGTAATTCCCATGTGGATGCAACGAGCGCACAAGGTGCTGGAGGGGCCGTCGGGGCATGAGTTTTTTGCATTTCGCCCATCTCATCAATGGGTTTCGCAAACAAGTGCCTTACTTAAGTAACTTATTTAGAATAATCGCTTCATTGCTTAATTGACCCAATTATCCGCACGGATTTCTTCTTGAGAGGATCTTAATTTTTCACAAGCATATGCGAAATTTTTCGCAGGAGGTCACCATTAACCAATTCCATCATTACCAACAATAAGGAAATCTGTGGAATGCAGACTATCAAAAGTTCAAGAAACACTTGATTTTAACCTCTTCTGCAATTACAAAATGCTCTCAGCCGATATGGTGAGCGATCAAATTGAGTGTAAAATGATTGCAAATTTCAAGTCTCCTTAAACGCTCATAGTCAGGCTAAATCTGAGTAAGCGAGAGTGTAGATTAATTCCACCAATTTCTGTGGCTACAACATAAGCCGCGTGTAGATTGAAGCTGACAGGTAGACGGACACACGAGTATATGCATTAATATGAACCTTGCATATAGCTCTTAGCGATCGCTAATTCACAAGAACTCATACGTGCAGATGAAGTTTGAGATTTGCGTTACAAGGTGTGAGGTGAAATGAAATGTGATCTTCAGTCTCAAGAAGGAGAATATTTCACATTTTCAGCGACTAGTGAATACAAAATAAATAGTTTAAAGGATAATAAGTGGTAAAAGCTCACCAGAAGGACGATATTTTAACTTTCAAAATGATATTTTTCAATTCACTTGATTATATGCCATCGGTCTGAAAGATTGCCATTGCTCAAACGACTGAATCTTGGCAATCATTTTTATACTACACAACATCGATTATCCGTTTCTTTAAGTTGCACCATTCAAAAAGAAAATAGGGGGCTTGATTCAGCAAGCATCAAAGGAATTGTTGAACTCAAGAGAAATGAAAAAATGATAGAGTAATCTGCCATTAAGCATAGCTAACAATGAAATCAAGTAGTACATAATATAGGGATAAAGTAATCAAAGATTGAAGAAGTTGATTGACTTCATCGTAGCGCTAAGTGAATTTCGTTATCTTCCTATAAAGCATTCAGCTTTCATTCGGTTTTGTCTGCTCCGTTCCTCGCGTACCTGCCTTGAGATATCGAAGTCGATTTGATGAGATCGCAACTAATTTTATAATTTACTTATTTGGGCCTCGATAGCGAAGCAGTAATACGACTGTCATGAATAGGTGTCATAAGCAGGTACGCATTACAATGCAGACCCGGCACGTTTGACAGGCCCACGTTCGTGTTCCAATCCCAAATGAAATGAAAGTCAACAAAAAAGAGGAATGGAATTTGTTCTCCTATCATCACTTCACAGTTAACAGCAAGACTGAATCGAACATTCCCGCGACCCCCAAGACTGCCTTCACCTAACCCGTCCGATTTCGTTCGAGTAAATTTTTTTCTGCTTAAAAGTCGCCCACCTTCATATTGTTTTTAGAGTTCCACCTCTCAATCTTAGCTGAAATTACATAACTCTCAAAGAAGCGCGACCGTTCCCTCTGAATTCTTTCTCCTATTTCATTTTAAATTCATCCGTTAACGATCCATTGCCACTATCGCTGCACAACACTTTCTTCTCTATAGTTCGCTCGTTCTTTTGCACGCAAACGCTTTCTTTTCATGCCAACTTTTCTTACCGAAGCGAGGGCTACAAAATGGCTTCCTAGAAGACAACAGGAAGGACAGAGGTATAGTCTAGTTGCGTTCATTCACTTCAAAGCAATCTTTTCAACCTCTTTTCGCATTCATTCTAGCCAAAACTGTGTTCGTGCAGAAGTATTTTAAAAAAAAACGTTTTCGGTAAATTCTCCTTTCATAATTCATATATACATTTGTTAAAAATCGCAAATGAAATTGACGTATTTGCTCTTTGGACGACGATCGGCGGACTTACTCTTGTATTGTACTGATAGGTCGAGTGAGTTCAGCGTTTCAATGCGAATGCTGCCAACTATAGCGTTCAATGAAGATGTCCTCAAGGAATACGTCATTAAATATGAATGAGACCAAAATTATAGCACAAACGAAAAAAAAAGATTATTTGTGATCCTTGAAGCTTTGCACTCGCGGCAAACAATAAGAAAATTTGAAATCTACGACCTCTGAAATCCGCACATTTCAAGGTTTCTAAGCCGTCTTTGTTTCTGCATAAGGTTCGGTAATCTTCACCTATGAACCTGTCTGCGTATCTTTGTGAGGTCACAATCTTCATTTTCGATAGTGCTTTGAATTGTTGTGAAGTCATGAATGACTATCGAGGAGAATTCAAAGCACAATTGAGGATGTGCCAAACTACAGCACAAATCGCATGGCACTGCCGGATTTGAGATGACGAGCAAGAATAAAAATATTTGTTTTGTTGATAAAGAAAAGATTTTACACTGCACTGACCATCACCGGCCTAATTATTGCCACCGCCTAGGCAGAGTGCGGTCGCGTTTCAGTTTGAGGGAGGCACATGACCGATCTGGCGGTACATGAAACCTTTAGCTGACAGTTTTTACGGCGGAAGAGGCGTTAATCACAGATTGTGAGCGGCGATCGGTTGTGCACAGCAATGACTACTGTTATAGTAGCCAACAGAAAGGATGTGATATTTGAAAAGACATCAAAGGAGATGATTGACAGCCGTTAAAGGATACTGTGAACGGTCATAATGTTCAGTCCTAAAATCTTTCCTTACAGATGAAATCGCATAATTTGGCAACAGCGGCGCTATATTTGCTTACACTCAGTAGGAAAGCGCATTTTTACCACTCTCAACTCCGAATACAATCAGCTATTACGTAACTCTTAATGCCTGGCAAATACGCTTACGATTTTTTAGCAATCAACTAGCAACGCAGTTACATGAAATATCTCTTCATTTCAGGTGAAACTCCGCTTTTTGCAATAATATATTTACAAATTTCTTCAGTGAAGTTGTAACAGCAAAAGAATTTCTCGAAACGAGATCAACAAAAATTTACTGTCACCATAGAAACAACCAGCTGAATAAATCCTCTTCGCAGTAAAATCCCTTCCTTTGCGATGACCCTAAAAAGTTTAAACTATGGACCGACATGATGAATGATTTAAAAATGCAATGCAAAAATGGGTCAATTTGAAGGTAACAAATGAGGTGCATCAGAGGGCCTCCCAAAATATAAAACGCCGCACATACGACATAATTATATTCGTAGCATGTGATTCAAATCTGATAACACGGACAAGCATCATTTCGGATTCAATGCTGAGAGGTCTAGACTTTCACATATCACATAAGACAATTTTCGATAGCCTTAGGATGGTGATTCCACTGAAATCAGGAGAATTGGCCATATGAAAAGGTGAACAATGTTGCTCTAAGAATACAAGGCGTCATCAGTAGAACAGAAATTCGAAAATGCAATGGGAAAATGAACCCGCTCTTTCGTTGCCTTAGTGAAAGATTGCGCACGCTGCTCAAGTGCCTTACTATTTCATATAGCATTTTCGACAACTCAATGAAGTCATGAAACAGTCTTCTCTTAACGCTTCAAACGCTGACGTAAGAGGGAACAAGAGAGAGGAACTCCACGAACACGTCATTAAAGTATTCAATTCTGTCGTTTTAGCCAGATATGGTAGCACTTTTATGGTCACAAAACAGTGTAGGACATTCGTCACACATGGAAAGCAAATTAGTAGTCGGCTACTATTGGAAGGTGTTTTAATGAATTAACATATACAATAGCAGCTGTGATGCAGTCATCGACAAATTGTGGTCCCAGAAGGAAAAATGCATGCATTGCGATCCACAATATTGGCGACGAATTGTTCAGGCCACAAACTTGGCATGCCAATCGTCCTTAACTTTTGACTACTTTCTTCATGAAGAAAAAATGCATTAGACACATCTCAACAAGTAAAAAATCACTGCCCCTAAGTCGCGCTTACGGGTTATAGGTTCTCATGCATTGTGAACTGATTAATGGAAGCAACTGGTGGCAGCAATCCTGAGGTAGAAGACTTCAGTTCTGGCCTTTAAAAACGAATTGCTGATTGTAGCCCATGAATACCTGCCTTTTCTTTTCCTAGCTCGATAAAAATGTTATATGCGCAGTTGTAAAGGAAGATTCCCATACGCTTCCTCAATGTGAAAACTGTGCTGAAAAAACTGTTCACCACAAAATATTGCTCATTCTCCTAGCTGATGAAATCCTATTATTTCTAACGAAATCCGAGTATCTATGAACAAGCTTTCCGGCCATTTTCATGAAAAGTTGCGCGCAAATGAAAGCATGGATGAAATGATCTCAATTCAATAGAGAAGAAAGCGAAATGCGCCTATTCATTAGCGCAAAGGGCAAGGCGACAATAACAAAAAGGAGGAAAAAAGTGGAACCTTTCAAATAGAGCAAGCAATTAAGAAGTGGGTGAAATGAATAAGTATTTAGGCGTGGGAAATAACATACTTGTGACGACTGGGCAGTAGATGACACCCGAGCAGCTGGTACTAAGCAATTATTTGAGAGTGGATACCAAAGAACGATCGAATTCAGCGTTTTGGAAAAATAGAATGAAAGATCTGGCTTACCCTATTCATCAAAATAATGCGTTTTGCACGTGTGCAAAGCAAAATATGAACAGGTTGGCAACGATTGACAACGACGTTCCCCAATGACATATTCCATCCTGTTTAGAAGGATAATCGTCTTAAGAGCGATGCTACTTGCATAAACGACGACATGACATCAAAATGAATGTCCATAAAATTGGTCATAATAGCGACACAGCCGGACAATAAACTTAATCCTTCGGATATGGGAGAAGCAAGGTGAAATATTTTAAGTCTTGACTCGTTGATGAAATGAAACGTATCTGGGAATGATTGCCGAAATGCTGTCGTGGTGGATTGGCGTTGTATATTTTCGACCGATTTAATATTTACGGCGCTTGATAGGAACGAGATGGAGCGCTGCATTCGAGAATCGGCCAGCAGTATGAAACTGTAGTCTGATTGAAATGCTGAAAATGTTAGAACTGGAGGGTCTTGTTGTTTTCTATCTTTTCCAACAAAGAAATCCAGAATACGCATAAATAGCGTTCTTCGATGGTAATAGTGTACTGCTCAGTCTGAGAAGACGGTCATGCAGAAAAATTCAGACACAAAACATTGCACTGAAATGTTCAATTGCTAGACTTGTGATCAATCCTCCACTTAATGGATCAGTATGACGTTTATTGTCAAGCGCATTGGCAAAGTCTACACATACCACATATATTTCTTATTACTTATTTAATGCAGTCTGCTAGTCGCGCAGAGATCAAACATCCTGCATCATCTTTAATCTGTCAAATGGGAAGCCAGCTGATTGATGGTGATAGCACCGATTAAAACAAAGTCTTCAACAGTAGCACTTTCAATAGAGACTTCTACCATTTCACTCATCCGAAAAGAATAATGGGAGGATGTTTACAAATAATATCAAAATGAGGCTCCTTCGGAATAATTGTTATATTTGCTACTATCGAAGCATTGGGAAACCATCCAGCGAGAATGCTGTGTCGAAATATGCAGTTTATTAGCGTCTTTAGTGAGATAGTCTGAACGATTCAATGGCTATTCCTCGTTTCGCTCTCTTCACCTCTCTTTCTGCTAGAGCTTGAACAGCTTTTTTTTGAAAGGAATTTAGCAAACCGATATTTCTGGAAGTTCGAAGACAAACCTGACGGAAACGCGAACTGAGAAGCCGAAATAAATGGCAAATAAAACTTATTTATTAGCACATGTCGATCACAACCGATTACACAGCCAAAACAACATACGGCCAAAATACTAATTAGAAGCCTCACGCAAAATTGACCAAATGCGGTATGTGACTCTGACTGAAAGATTAGAGAAATACGTAACGCTTCATAAGGGACTTGAGAGTTGGCGAAGAGAAGTAAGAAGTTAATATGTATGGGAAGAAATGAAAGATTTTAGGAAAAATTTCAAACGTAATATACGAAAGACAACCATTTCGGATAACTTCTAAGCCTTTACTATGTCGACCACGTGATCATATAATTTCACAGAAAAATTACGAGAAGCTCGTACTGCGCACTTCTAGCTTGAGAGATGAGAAGGCTACAGATTGAACTCTCAGATCACCGTGTAGTACTTTACTTAAGCTAAGTTCCTTTCGTGCCCTTCTGGCAAAAATATTGCGCACATAGTACCGTATTTCATAATTTTGACTTCCTCATAGTCTTTGGTTATCCGGTTCCTGTCGAGGCATATGCTCTGCCGCTCAAGTGGATACCTACTGACTGCCCCCATAATTCTTCAAAAAAAAATTTCCCTGAGAAATAAAAATCCGATTACCACAGAATGTGTATATATTATTTAGACCTTTCATGTGGGAATCAATACTGTCCTAATAGACGAGTGAACATGAACGATTGTTTAGTAAGTCATACAGACGCCTACAATGTGCTCATCAGCTCCCACTACAGTAGCTTTATGATAAAATTTGCCGACAGATGGACAGACCGACACACCTAAACGCAAATGCCTGATATTGTCGATATTCAATTTTGTTACGAAAAATTGCGAAAAACAGAAGCATAAAAATCAACCCATTAAATATTTTATATTCTCTTCATTACGTCGTTACCAGTCTTCAAAAACAGCTTTTCCTGGATCGTCCTATGATTAATTTCTTCACCAATCGCACTTGCTGAAATCGAATTGAATCGATTGAATAAAATTGCTCCATAATTTCTTCATTAGCCAAAACTTCCGATATTTTTTCGTGATGCTCCCGTGAGCATATGGAGACTGGTCCTCAACCGATCGCAAATTCCAATATTTCAAGAAACTTTGCGCTGATATCAAATACAAACGGGAATCTTCGATAAGTTAGCACAAATCATTTCAATGCTCCTAACTACTTTATCTTCATACTTCATTGCAATAATCTGTTTAAACTGCATTATTTCAACTGCTGAGCACCTAGCTCGAGAATTTATATATCACGTAATTCAGAAATCATTCACTTTACAACTTTCCACTTTCGGAAGTTGTTATTCGCTGAGTGTGCGTTTATGGAACTGCAATGGGTATAAAACCCTCAAAATTTTGACTGATATAACATAATTTATAATTTATTTCTATGGAACATTTAAATATGAAAGAGCAAGCGAGAGTTTCAAAGATTTCGGTTGGTCTGGGAACTCTAGCCTATTCAACATTTCGGGTGAATTTCAGAGGTTTCGCTTGAAAAAAATTCATACTATCATTTCTTGCAACATATTTTTCATGAACGCATTTAATGAGCGGTAAATTTCCAGTAAATTTGAGCAATTCAAAAAGAGCAACGTCCTATTGAAAAGAAATATACGAAAATTTTCCGAACGCATCAAAAATACTTCTGAGAAGCTATTGCTACAGAAAAAGCTAATATTATTTTGCATAATTCCAGCATTAATCTGATCCGTTACAGTTGCATTTCTATGAAGAGATGAAGTAGGTCTTTTTTCGACTTTATCATTCGACTTTGCCTTGCTGTGAAATGTACCCACTTCAATAAATTCGGCGAACTTTGCAGACACTTAATAACCTTGGGGCCTTCTATTTCCAAAGTCTGCTTCTTCGATGCAAACCCATTTTTTGCTAGATTTTCATGCCTTTGTACTCGCCTGACTAGCCTGTAGTCTATTATGCGGTATATCCGTCAATTGCCTCTGATTTGACATAGTGCCGAGGGCATGAAAATGAGAATGGGCAGGTGAAGTATCGTATGCTCCACGGTGCTACGGTCAACGAATCCCCATAGCACGAATTCGTCTGTTGTGCTGTGTAAATAGTTCATTTGTATGAGATTCGATGTTGCCACATTCTCCACGCCTAAGACAGATGTTCGAAGGCAAATACGACGGGGCCTATCTTTGTTAGTCATTCAAAACTTCTCTTCACGTGTCCGAAAGAATTCAATGGGCCGTTTGTCGGGGTAAAGGCTCTTCACAAAGAGACAGCCTGCTGATCGTCTTTTGCATCATGCTTTATTACCGCATATCAACATATGTACTCTCTACACTTAGTAAAACACATACAACTGTACAAACATTTGCGGTGGCGACCATGACTGCTCTCGGTGATTTCCCCGCAAGAGTGCTGAGGTATTATTTGCTTATTTCTGTACTATTCCATCAATATAGTGTGCCCTTGTATTTCCTTATGTGTTACAAATGCAAACACCCCGGCAGTATTTTGTGCAATTATAACTTCTCGAACAGTGCTGCAACTATAGAAAGGGGATTGAAAACTATCAACCATGCGGACGTAGAAGCAAGAGCACATTGATATAATTGGTAAAGTGCTGTGGCAATCCTTATAGCGTGCTGTGCAAGGAGCTAAACTGTTGCTTATACTAATGCACAGTGACAATGCTCTAATGTTGCCCCGTTGCAGGGCGGTACTCGGCTCCTTGCTTCGGGGAAAGAGCAATTCAGCAATGGCTTAGCACTCGAGTTATCTCCATCAACGTTAGGGCAGGGAAAGCTGACCTGAAGAAGGAACTTAGGGTAATGGCTTGACTTACACGACTTTGAAAAAGAGGATAGGCGTGGCTGACTTTAATTTTCGATATTATAAGGGAGTGTGGAATGCCCCTAAAAGCGCAAATTTTAGGCTAAGCCTATAACAAAAATATTATGTGATATAAATGACTTAGAAAGTGGTTAAGAAGCACCTTTTTTTTCCTAGACGTTACATACGTGACACATTCTTAATCGCGGCCTTCAATGCCTTTTCAGTTCTATTTCTCGAAAGTTGCTTGAAATCTTCGAAGAGATTAAAGCATTAGGGAGTAAGACGAGTGATATAAACAAAGAGTGGATCACAATGTTGTAACAATCGCCTCAGGCTACGTTGTTGCGATATGTCTTCATCATGTGTTAAACATCTCTGAAGCGCTAGTAAATCGTTTTTGAATTAGTCGGTACGCTCTTTTCAATCATTTAACAATCAGAATAAACCATTTGTTGCATCGAAAATGTTGCCAATAAAGAAAGCGATTTGTTGAAATTCGAACTGATAAAGATGTATTTTGTTTCTCTTCTTTTTTACACTGAGGAGTCTTCTCATTTGATTAAAACGACAGAAGACGACTCCCATTGCTTTCATTTTTTTCGTAGCGCTCAACAATCCTAAAAAACCTGATCCAAACAGATAATTTCGATTGTAACAATAAGAAGGAAAATAGTCACTATTAGAGTATTGTGAGTTCATTTTAAAAAAGATTTTTCTGCACTTTTGAATGCTTTCATGTGAAGTAAAATAATTTATGAAAAAATATATTCAAAGAACGAGCTCAAAGCTTATTGAGAGATCTTCAAATGATGCTATTCATGGCCGTTGAATTACAGCATCAACAGAAAACTTCTTTCGTATAGCACGTCCAACTTAGTGAGGCCTAAAAGTGGTGCACTTCGTTCTGACAGCTCGATTATTCAGTGAGAGGTTCACATCATGCCTACATAAAGAACAAAAGCACTAAATCGTTTCCTTGACTTCGAGTGTACTTTATCCCATCCAACTTTGGAAGTGAATCCGAATCTGACTTCTTTATCAAGTGGGAAGATGGCCTTCGATTCTTTGGAGGGTTTCAGTTATATGAAAATGCTGCTCGGTTCCGGTGTTTCCGGTAACGAATATAGAGGAACGTCATAAGCATATTCGCCGGTATGAGCACATGTAAATAAATGGTCAACTGAATTATATTTATTATTGGCTTAATATGCCTATGGAAAATGTTATTTTCAGGGCTAGCCATAACCGTTCGTGGTATTATGCCATTGCATTTAATGGAATAAGAAATAAAGAGCATACACCGCAATTACGATACCGTTTCTGCTATGTTTCCCAACTCCTAAACAGCAATTGCCTATGATCGTCGATGCGTGCTACTCGGTAGCTATCCTTCAACCCATATTTTGAATTAACATTCAATCAACCAAGCTCTCTTGCCAACTTAATTTGCATATTTGATAACGCAGCGGGTGGCAATCGCGATTTAATCTGAAGATTTAATCCCACCGGCAAACAAATTTGGACGCTTTAGAAGATGAGAATTGAGTGGATATATTGCTAGATTCTTTGCATCTTTGATATGTTCTCAGCAATATTGGGGAAATCCTCAAATTTTAATGAACAAGTTGGATACGAGAGTGCAAACAAAGAATTCTTGCTATAGCAAGAGAAGCAAAACGAAAATGTTTCACTGTTTGCTGTATTGAACGCTCTATTGCAAAAGCTTTTTCATCACTTTCTTTTTAGAGTATGACTGATATTAGCAAAATGTCTAATTCAAGTTCCGCGGTTGTTGTTTTCGGCTGCGTTTTGCATTATTGACTGATTGTCTGGATTTGACCGGTATCCTGAACGTGGAGGGTAATAACATCGCAAAATTCTTCCAGATATCCTCTTTTCTTTTTCAAATACTTGATGAGAACTTATAAGCAGATTTGAAAGGTTGCTACAAAGTGTTCTTTATTTAGAAAGATTATTGTTGGAGCTGAAAAAAAAAAGAAGCGGGGATTTCCAAATATTTGGTTAAGGATAAAATAAAAAACCTAAGCCAGTTCATCAATTGGAAATAATGCATGCGAATGAAAGAACCTTTCCGAAATACAAAGCAAACTTTCGATGTGTATTTTCATCCGGTGCTCACCGCAATAAAAGACCGTTGAAAACACCTATAGAAAATCCCATAGAACCTGCACTTGCTCTCAAATGAAATAATTCGGACGCAATTTGTCACTCGTAATAATACCGTGTTATTTAGGTATCAGTATCGCTCTGTGTTATCGCGACGAACCCATATATGTGGATGATTGATCCTCTTTAAACCGTAAAGCATTAGTATGGGTGAGTTGTTACATAAAATGCATTGCTAATAACAATGCTTATTGATTTTAAATAGAGATTACCGATTATATCAATCGTCGTTGTTATCTGCTAATCTGAAATAGGATTTCGCATACCTTAAGTTTCCTCTATGTGGCACAAACCTCTAATGGAGAAGGATTTCGTTTACAGATCGAACAAGAAGAATATATCTGGTCCATGTTTCGATAAGAAATTTCGCTCCAAAAGCATTTCGAGCCCTCAAACTAAGCTTTGACGCCATCCATATCTATGGATTAACAAGTGAGTCCCATTCAACGATTATTCGCCAAATTTTTGTCAACAAACGTCGTTTCTTGCCTTTAAACCAGATTCACTGGATTATTCAGGATCTTAAGCTTTGCGTTTTTGATAGTTGAGCTACTAAATATTGAAGAACAAAGGTGAATGATTTCAAACAGCATTAATTATTCTAGCCTCATAGCACTCAATTAAAGCTACCGGCTATGCCGTTTGCTTATTTATTGCAGCTTTAAAGGTTGGCATCTTCCAACCATCCAATTCTTCAAAATTCACTTAAAAACTTCACTATACCTTCAGTAAACGCTTATTGGAGAACTTTCGAGCACCCTTCGCACTTCTCTTGTGAATTGTTTATGCCTGGTTTACCGAAACGATCTTTGGAGGATAGAGCTAAGTGCCACTTCTCATCTCTTGCAAATCTCTTTCCACGCCGCTTTGCCACTTAAAAGGGCGTTGAAATTCCACGAGCGAATTCGCTGCCGCATCCATTCACTCGACATGCGTAGTAAGAACTCACCTTATCGACTGTTGAAATTAATCGACTGTTGTTTAGAAAATTTTTTGTGCGAGCTTAGCTCGTCGATTCTCTTACCATTCCTCCACTTGTTCAAAACTTTCTTGCATTAGTTGTGGATAAGATGTGAACAAGTTCAGAACCTTCAAACCTGAACAACCATAGTCACTGGTGGAAGCTAAGGTTAAACAGGCCAAGACGCTTCAAGGTGATAAGGACCACCTTTCGAATTCAAGTTCACTACCCTTTCTTCCAGATTGCATTTCGAATAAAAAAAAATGTCCTAAAAAAGGATTTTGCAGCTTACGAAACAATACCGTCAGACATAACGAGGTCTTTATGAAAAGTCACGAAGTCACAAGAACAATAAAAATTGCTTGCTAAAAATCAAAGGTCCCTGCAGGTTTTTCGTTAAGATGCAATTGCTTCATGAAGGCTTTAATCCATTTCGTTCTATCATCATGTCCCACTGAATCTATCCACTTGTTAACTCCGTTAGACTACTTCATGAAGGCTTTAATCCATTTCGTTCTATCATCATGTCCCACTGAATCTATCCACTTGTTAACTCCGTTAGACTAAGCTAACTCTATCGCCTTCGACGTATTTTTTTTCAAACGCATTTCCAATATTTGTAAAAGCTCTCCTCTTACCATGTCTTTACCTGTATTCAACGATTATTGCGATATGAAAGCTGTAAAAATGGAAAATTTTTTTTGAAAGGATCCAAAATTCATTCTTCAGGATCCAGCTGACCGAGAAAAAAACCTATTTCACTTGTCGGCGTCGACACAATATCTCAATGCATTTCTTATATTAGCCTCATTCATCAATCATTGTAAAGTTTCTTCTCTTGAGCACCTCATCTCATCATGAATATAATGCTGACCAAATTTTATTACAACGATATCAATCGTAAATGCATACAGGACATATTTTGGACAAGGGGAGGAGCGCACTCCGTAAATTTGCATATTATCGAACAATATCGAAAAAAACATGGCTCAAAAGCACAAATACATGAATCGATTGCAAGAAAAAGGCAATTTTTTCTCCAATTGTGTCCCTTGTTTAAGCTTTGAGAATTTCATGGATGTTAGAGTTAATGGATAATATCCTTTGTCGACAAGTCGCAGTGGAATAATTTTGAATGAATAAATAAATACAAATTCAAGAATAAAAGTACACCTATCGGTGGCTTTCAAATAAAACTACAGGTGTAGCTTACCTCTCAACTAGTGCACCCTTGACGAGCGCCTATTTAATCAAGCATTAAAATGTGAAACTTTTGAAACGTACTATCCTTGAGGCAGACTTTTCCTTGACAATTTGCGAAAAACATCCCGCCGTTTTGCTTTTTTTTGCTTAAGCAAGGAGCATCTCTATTATAGTACATGTTAGAACTTCATCATGTAGTACGAACATTTCATGAGTGCACAACTGTGGCGTTCAGGCCGAAGATGTGGGACGGGGAAAGCGATGAGGGAGATTAGCCGAAAGGACAAGAAGGCGGCGCGTTTCTGCACAAAGAATTTCAAAATTTGCCGGGATTTCTATATATATGAATTTGGAAAATTAGAAATTTCCAATACCCTTTTATCAGTGGAAATTTTCCTCATCGCTGCACCGAATACAGAGGCATAAATTTGCGGAAAGTGGGCAAATGAATTCACCAGTCTCGCTCTTATCGAATTTCTATGGTCGCCAACCGTGATCATAGAAAATATAAACAAAATTTGAGCAAATTCTATAAACAATGAACAGCAATAAAAATTCAATCAGCATTGATATTGTACAATTGATTTTAATTTTCTTGTTTCGTTCTCATTCGAATGTGAGGCATTTATTCGTGTGTCGAACTCAATCGACGATGCTGTACTATCATTGGTGAAAGTTGAAACGCGTTTCACATCGAAATTTTGCATTGATGATTCGATTACGGTCACTTGGCTACTATTACCGTTCGTTGCTAAGGAATCCTCGTCGGTTTCCTCTTCGATGACACGTTCTAATGAACGTTTTTCGGGACTTTTTGCACGTACCGTTACAATACACTCGTTTAGATGATTTTGAAGTAGTTGACATACCTGAAATTAAGTTTAGAATTTTGCAGTACAAATGTCATTAAATGGAATTAAGTAATAAGTCATTTCTCTGTTGATTTTTGCAAGGATCATTCGAACTCATGGAAAGACTAGAGAGCAAAACCAAAGGACTAGGTGAAACTTGATTCACGAATATGAAAAACACTAGCAGAAAGGTTTACGGCCGCAGCAAATGCTGAATATTTGCAAACCTTTGTTGTTATACTGTCTACGTATTCTAAAGCAGAATTGCATGCCTACAAATAAGCGAGTTGGATGGGATAACGCTTGGCAACTAGAGCACAAATAAAAATATTATTGACAGTCTCCATTTAAGTGTCAGGGAAGTGAAATGAACAAAATTACGACTACGTCAAAGGAATTCTCGCCGGCTGCAAATAACTATAGGGAAAGACTTCACAAACACACTTAGCTCAAATTACAAGCATAAAAGCAAACGCTGGAATTGTTTTTGCCAAAAAAAAAAAAATTTTTTGTTTACATGATTGCTATTAAAGCTCTATCTGCATAATCTATAATAACGAATAGTTCGTACACGTTTCACTGCACTTCTCTTTTTGTAAAGAAAATAACGGTTTCTGCATGTTACATTGCAATGCAAAGTACAAACGCATTGCATGTATTGCAACAATACATCAATAAAATTCAAAAGAAAATTGCATATATAAAAAGATTTGCAAGCAATGTAGGTATCCAAAATTATTATCAATCTATAATTACTGCATGAAAGTTGCATTATTTTTACGATTCCTAACACCACAGGTAAATAAATTTGTTGAATTTAGTCAAATGTGGTGACAGCTTGCCATGAGTACGACGATATTTCCTCCAGAAATCTCATATATTCGCAAAGAAATTCGAAAGCATAGCATACAGAACCATCACGAAAAGAAATCATGCCCTATCAATTTAAATTCTCTTCGAATAATTCAATACATAGAATGAGTAAATTAAAAAAAAAAGAGCGCTGAATGCATCAGAACTTACAGAGACAAACGAGCTGAAGACGGCGATAAGCGTACTCAGCGATATATAGAAATGTCATTTAATAGCTTTGTCTACAACGATTTCAAAGGATACTGGCCAGCCGTCTGGCATTAGCTAGCCTTGACCGAAAACGCAGGTGTCTTTAATAGCGTGCACACAATACTATGAGCCATCTGTCTTTCATGGTAGTGTGCCCACTGAGCAACGCGAATAAAATGCTGCATAAACAATCGTGCACTAGTCGCTGTGGAGAGAATGCTTGAAGGGTCAGCGTTGAAAATGAGGTCGGCTATGTTTGATGTAGTCACCCATAACTGTATGACACTCATATTCAAAGCGTTCTCACTCCTCGTCAGTATTTCACAGCTGTTGCATACGCTACTGAAAACAAGCATTTACAAGCCACACTATACTCGGTTCATGTGAATCTACAAGTATGTGCGTATCCGTCTATGTGTACTATTAACTTGAA
Source organism: Baylisascaris procyonis (assembly GCA_037389465.1). Lineage (NCBI taxonomy): Eukaryota > Metazoa > Nematoda > Chromadorea > Rhabditida > Ascarididae > Baylisascaris > Baylisascaris procyonis. The sequence continues at coordinate 36,296 of JAZARR010000266.1, forward strand.
AACAACCGAAGCTCGAGTGATGAAACACAATACGCTTGGTCCGCATTACAGGTCGACTGTGTTTAGCGAACTTAAAGCTGATCCTTCACAATCGGAAGAAGTCAAAGAAACTCGGATTATAGATACTATTGGGCCACACTTTAAAGCCGATTGCTTTCGAAATAATCAATCATTTTTAGAAAATCTGAACGATCGTTTGGATCGATTTAAATGTCAGAATTTGCGGCATTGACTGACCCAATGACAGTATTGTAAATCCGGATTTCCACACCTTATCTTCCTCTACATAGTCGATTTAAAACACATTTAATGGAGAATATATAAATGCTCAATTCTATAAAGTATTTCTTCATACTTCTGCTCAAGCGCAATGTTCCAGAAGCCAGAGTGCTGAAGAAATTTTTTGAAGTTTGTTTACTAAAGTTGTTATTGTCGTTAGCTAAGAAATGAAACCTAATCGCAACAGGTGGTTTTCATTAGTGAGACAGATGATTGGCAAGTTCGATGAGGTGTGAAATCATTTAGACGAATGCTGCAAGGAGGAATCGTATATCAAGCATTTCCAACGCATATCGAAAAACGCAATGATATAAAGCAAAAACAGCATTTAGCGTAATTTAATCATATGCACAATTTTCATATAATTTATCGAAAATTCCAGAATAGTGAGTATAAAAGTCTGGCTTAGAAGAGGAGAAAAATGCGAAATATTGCGAAGTTGAGCATTGGAAGAGATGGCAGTTGGCATATTACTGTTGGATATTAGCTTCTACAGTGAGCAATAAATAGAAACTCATAAGGTAATCAGATCGCAGAATCCCTATTAAGCTGCACTGAAAACTTAACGAATATGTTATAAAGTGAATTCAACTACGATCAGAGTTGATAGCTAATGTGGCGAAATAAAAAATAAAACTACATGATTGCTGCAAATAGCAATTAAATATTTTATTTAGTGCTGCTATAGAATTATTTCAAACCTATATTTATAGGTTTTCAGCAAGGAAATTATGGTCGATGGGTTCACCTCTTGATTTTTTTTTTTTGCCTAGAATTACATATTACAGATGTAAAATTCGACAGTTCATATTACAGATGCGAAAATTTGAACATTATATGCTTCACGATGCGCCTAGAAAACACCGGCTTTAACGAAGCATTTTCTTTCTTTAGATTTGGGAAAAACGGGCTGGATATCCTTAAGAGAGTTGGTGAAGAATATTGGATTCATTCGCTGATTTGCTTGCCGGCCTCCTTCAGACCTCTTTAATGCCTTTTAGACGAGGGGGAGTTTTTTTGAAGAAGAAGAAGAAGAAGAAATGTTAAAAGTTAGTTTGGCCCTATATTGTTGCGTAAAGTTGCGTTAATACGTGCTAAAATGTAGGCAATTTGCAAAGATAACCAAGCCGCAAGAAGGCAACGCGGCACTACTCGGCCCCTCGCTGAGGGCCGGTTGCGCAAGTTGTTTTTATGCGCCAACGAGGCGAGTGTTTATAGCCGATTTGAAGATTGATTACCCGCACAATTCGGCGTTTATTTACACTGATAAGGATCAAACCGATCTAGACACCCGTCCGCCTTCTAACCCGTTTCGCCTTCGCGGATTATCATTCTTTTCCAGGCATTTCCGGATTAGAAATTCATCACGCTTAAGTTGATATCTTGATGTATCGGACGACGTTAGATCTCATGTGAATATTTGGCTAAGTGGAATTTAGGATGAGCCAAAGTCAATGTTTATGAACCAATAGTCGGATTGCCGGTTAGAAAATCTGAAAGTCTTATATAACAAGCACTTTTATATCTCGCTCACAGGACTAACCAATTACATAAGCTGCCGAGAGCAAAACTAATTCAGATTTTAACTGATATGATCGCTTGCACAAGACCTCTGTAAAAAGAGAACGAATGAAGGAAACAAGCTCTTGCAATTCCAGCATCTGCAAAGCGCTTTACGATGGAGGGTTATCCACGTATACGAATGTAATGTTTTTGTCAGTTCGATAGCATTAATCGGGAGTCACAGAAGCCAACTGCACGTATAAAATTTCCTCGATACATTGTTGCTTGCTAAACGGTATTTTAGTATGCCGCCTTTGAACTTGAGAAATTAAAATTGAAAAAGCAATATTTGAAATGGCTAAATTCCAAGCATACAACTTGAAATAAACTCCAAGATTTTCATACCGACGAAATTTCAAGAAACGATTTTTTTTTTTGGAAATTTTGTGCGAGCGATTGAGTCATTCGAAGTATGAAGATATTAACATCCATATAACTTACTAGTTGATGCTTTGTGAAAACGGTTGGTCATGTGATCAAAAAGTAAAAGCCTATTTTATTTCAGCTATTCGGGTAAGTTTATTCACCTATATAAAGTGAAGAAAGGAACATATATAGAATGCAAATAAAAAATGCAAATAAAATATAGAGAAAATATGAACAAATTGCACATTTTTAATCATTTATAGCTCACATTAGGATCAATGAATCAATTTGATAAGCACTGCAACAAATCATCTTGTGCGCAGATTACGTTCGCTGAACTTAGTAATTCTCGCTTCACTTGTTCACTTTTCAAAACTATCACTTAAACAATCAAACATAAACTATCACCTATCACCTCAATTGCGTGTATGCATGCATACATTTACATAAATGCATACAAGAAGACGAAATAATATGTTTTTGCAAAGTTAATTTATTAAGATACATGTATAATAAAATTAATTAGCATTTTAACGATTTCCTTAATTCATATAGCCTCACTCATAACTCATCGCATTCATTTAAAGCTTGTTTGATTTATTTAAAGCTTGATTTTATTATTTACATATCTACAGAGTAAATTCAGTAATTATGGGTTTCCGGGGATTTATAAAGGTTTTTTTTTTAAACAGTAGTCCAGTGCCTCACAATTCTCTTTAATGAAAGCAAATATTTACATTCTAAGGCTTGTTTTCAAATAGAAGCGGGAAAGTAAAACCGGAATGACTAGAGACCTGTGGAAGCTTTGAGAAAACATTTGTGAATAACAACGATGTGCATATACTCTCAAAGCTGCACTAAATGTGGTGTGTTTTCTTAGCTAATACAGCAGCTGTGTTTATCACCATCAAAGAAAAGAGTATTCAAGTGGATTCCCTTATGATGGCATTTCTTTCATCATTGCTTTCTTTTTAGAATATTCAAAAGTACAAGTGTCAGTGAAATAGCGCAGATAATGGCGTTCAATTTAGAGAGCTTTTTTTCTTCTTCGAAGTTTCGTCGCCTCCTTAAACAACCGAAGGATAACCTCTTCTTAGTGATATAATTTGCCGACACATTGAATGTGATTTTCGATTAAACAACTTTTTGCAATTGCGCACATAAGACATTTAAGCGTTGCAATAGAATTTTTCAGCTCAGATTTTTTATTGGAGTTGTGTAACCGCACACGTCCTCCATATGCTCTCTTTATGAAAGCAAGGCAATTAAAAAAATTTAGCACTATTTTTGTGTTTTCAATGGAGAAGAAATATTCATCTCACGACAAGAACTCTTGTGGTGCTACTCTCGAGAAAGCAATACAGTCGAGACAACGATTTTCCAGATTCAAACGACTATGACAGAAGAATATAATATCCTTAAGCATTGTTTAAACTGGCCTCTATCAAGATATACCAACGCTGATAGCATAGAATTATTTCTCGCAGCCAACACCTACAAAGAGTTAATAAATATTCATAGAATTGGTGCATTTTCATTAAATTCTTTGCAAATGCACGCTTTATTGCAATTTATTGCATTGTTGCAACGCTTTAATCGTTGCATCAACAAATGCACATTGCAAATACCAACAAAATCGGAAATTCAAAATGCGCTTCGCTAGATAAATATTTCATAGCAATCAATTTATTTTAATGAACACTTATCGCTCGCAATCAATTCCTCTTCCTAGCTCATTTATCTTCTCCTATAGAACTTTCGGATCCGATAAATTAAAAAATATATAGAAGAAAATTTATGCCATGAAAATATTCCTATACGTGATCACGGAACTGAAAGAAAAGAAAAGGAAAGAAAAGAACTGAAATTCAGTTTCATATCCTTTATCAATTCATTAAGAAAAAAGACAATCAACGTTCATCATTTTCTATCAACATCAAAATCAACGCCAAATCAAAAAGAAAATGTTTATCATTTTCTGCGCAGTAGGAAAAAATCTACAAAACATGAAGAATATTTAAAATGCGAAGCTTAGAATATTCAAAGATAAGGTGGTTGGATAAATTTGCAAAGCTGAACCTTTGGTCATTTATTAACAGTAAGAAAAGTTTTATGAAGGTATCAAGAAGAAAGGAATAAATACTGAAAAGTTCGTTGAAATATGCTTGTTTAATGATTCCAATGCAGACCATCTTTTATTCCTTTAAACTTTAGCGCACATCTTGTCGACGAATTGTACTGTACTGAGAAAGAATTATATGCAACATATTCACTATTAAATTAGTCTCCTACATTTAGTTCACTGCAAGTTCATCGCCATAAAAACAACGAGAATACGCCTTTCTTTCATGCCTGCCAAAAGATGCTGGTGCATTCTTTCTCTCCTTGTCGACTCTTCACCTCAAGCTGTAGACCGATAAAAAACAAACGCCTCATGGTTTCTGAGTAAAGTTAATTCTTATTCATTCGTTAAAAAATGACTACCAAATTTCTTTTCTCACATACACGGCAATGAAACTGCTCAAACAGCAATATGATCCTCTTTGAAGGTCGAAAAGTTTCTGCGCGACCCGGAAATGGCATGCGAAAGGCTAATGTAGAAATTATATGGTAGAAATAAGCAGCACGTTTCCACAAAATAAAAGACAACCCAAGATCAATCTGTGTAGAATGAGAGTTGAAATTTTAAACAAATTGAAAAATTCTGCCGAATATGTGAGAAATGGACACAAATGTAACTTTCGATGTACGGTAGGCAAGGAGATCAGCTATAAGATTGGAGAATTTATGTGCAGCTTAAATGGGTGTCCTTTCGGCTTGATATCCAACAAAATATCGTTGCACTCTTTTTGTGAATTCTAACGTTTAGCGATGGGCAACTTACGTCGACACTGGCGCATTCGCCGTCTAATTCGATGTCCTCTGTACTCGATTTTTTGTCAAAGGACATCGTTAAGCCATACCGACTGAGTGGAATTTTCAACAAAATTAAACTATTCCGGTCCTGAATTTTCAAATTTCTCACGTAGTTTTATTCATCTCTCAGCGATCATTACTTCCGTCATCATACTGCGCAATCTTCTATATGAATCGTCCGATATCTCTGATAACTCGCCTTATTTACGACCACCTCTATCAATTCTTTGAAGCGAACTCATAGCACTTTAACTTCGAAGAAATCTTAGTTTAACGTAGTGTTCCGATGAATAATTTCTGTACTCACCGGTGCCTTCGCTCTTCTACATTTCTACGGAGATAAACGGGGCATTTTATACATCGGCGAAAAACACCTTCAAACAACGATGCATTCCTTACGAAGCTGCAAAGAGGTTTGACTACTAGCAGAACCATCTTCTAAATTTTTAAAACAAAATCAAAATTTTGTAATCGTGCCACTGCTGCAGAAGCACTTTTTTCAGCGTCGTGACACCGAAAATTCAGTAGAGTTATTCGTGTCATATTTGCACACAAACTATTTAAAATTTTTCTTCAGGAACCAATTGGAACGTTCAGACTTTTTGATTGATGTCACCTGCTGCGACTGTTATGGGCCATGTGCGAATCATAGAGCGCTTAGCATCGTTTTTGAATGCGTTGACTTCAGTTACAGTGAAGTAGAAAACAGAATTTTGGTCAGGGTTGCTGACTCCGATGACTTTTATTGGACGTTTTTATGGCCGCTGAGCTGTCGACCTTGAGCGATTGACTCTTAAGGGAGCACATGGGGTCCTACTTTTTAACTGTAGTCAGAACATATGAAATGATGAAATTTGACTATCGGTTATGAACACTCGGGAAAAAAATTATTATCTTTTCTCAAAAATACGCTCTATAGAACCGCAGATACGCAATCTGGAAGTAGCACTGAATCCGAGGGGAAAAAAGCTTGGTGAACACTAATCGCAGACTTCGGAATATCGCCCACAGGGATCGCTAAAATTACGTGAAAATCTCGCATCGTAGATTCAGTGCAAACGCTGAATGCCTAATTCATCTTTGCGAATCGACCGCACAGAAAACCGCCATCTATTTACTTCCGAATATATTTGATTCGAACTTAGTGGATTTTAGGTTCCGCATATTTTAAACCATATCCCCTCTAAAGTTCAAATCTCTTACAATAAATTTTAAGTCTAAAGCTTCCACTGGCTTATTGCTCATTCTATCCTCTTGATTGCAATTTTAGGAATATAAAGCTGCTTTTATAAGCAAATGACTTGTGCTCAATATCCGACAATAATTACGACAATGTTCAACAATTAAAAAATTCTATAATTCCGATAAGCCTGTTTGGAAAATTTTTTTGTGAAAACGCATTACGCTGATATGGTCTCCATATGAAAATGCGTTTATCCATCCGGCCTTTTAGTAGTTCGATCAGTGAACCATGAGAGCTGTAGCAATGAAAATTTGTGTCCATTATCTAGGCAGCAAAGCATATTCGAAACTCAGTTTCGAACAATTCGTTCATTGGTCACCAAAAAATTTGTTCGGACCTTTAAGCAGCCAATAACTAACACTCAGGAATCTCCAAGTTTTTTTTTGTGGACACGGATACCAGCACTGTTTGCAAGCCAGAGGAAAAATTTTCCTCCGCAACCTCTGAAATTGAACAATATCCGATCTTGCAGGGCCTTGTATGTCGACGTACTCCAAAAACGCAGTTTCCACAAAAATGGAAAATTCCGAATATCTATATTCCCATATTTAGATTCCAATTTTGCGCTAAGTCCCCAATTTTGGAAACCTAGATTCCCAGAGATAGTTACAACAAGAGATAAAAGTCGGTAGTAAATTTAGAAGCATTACGTCGCTCTTATTGATCAACAAATTTGATAAGTGATCGAAGACGCAATCCTGACATTCAGTTCCGTTCGTTATTAATCAAAACATTTGCAGACAAAAATTTTACTGATTTGCTGCATTTCAAAAATATTTCGAAAGATTGTACTTCCTCTGAAACGATTATTTCCTTTACAAAATGATATGCGCTCAAGTAGCTATTACGCCAATAAACGATGTAATGAATTTTGCGTTGAACTTCCGGGTGCGTATTATATAGAATGAAATGATAATACCAATATATATATATATATATATATATATATATATATATATATATATATATATATATATATCGTTGACATTTTTCCATTCCCAATTCTATGCTCAACATATTTGAGGACATCACTGTGAGATCTGAGCTCGAAACATATCGCTCACCTTTGGAAATATTTTGCCCCGTAGGTCACCACCATTATCAATGTGTTAATCAACACCTCAAAAATTTGGTAGAATGGAAACAGAGAGAAGAAGAGAGATTGACAAAGATAGATAGCAAAGAGGAAATAAATACCGATATTCGTCGGCGAACGTCGAAGAAATATCTCCGAAGAGACATTGAACATATATACACAAGAAAGAATTTAAAAAGATTGGTAGTGCACTTAGAGCACTCTAAACAATCACATAACATTTGCGTTCATCTTTGTACTGATGTTTTTTTTGTTCTTCACAAAGAAATTTACACTCGATGCAATTCGCTTCTTTCTACATTCATCTAAATGTTCGCCAAATTTTCATCTTTCTTCACAAAAATGCTAAAAGCTAGATTGCTCGGTTCTGCATTCGCCAGAGGCAACTCGAATAATTAGCGAAAATGGCAATTTTCCAACTTCTTCAGAAGCGCTAATTATGATTTCCGGAAGAACATCAACGACCGCTAGAGATTATTGAGCAATAATCTTTTTTTTCTATTTCTTTTATTCGATGAAAGAGTGGTGGAATATTTGCAGCAATAGACTGGCCTTAGAATGTTGATGATTGCACTCGATTTTACCTTTTCCTTGCATATTTCAATGGTGTTTCAATAGTAATCCTTTTTTTGCTCATTTGAAGTCCACCACTTATTCCCATAGTTCACCTAGTATTCAATTAAATCATTTTATCATTCATTCGGCGTTCGCTTTTTTCTGCTCACTTGGGCATTTAGTACTATTATTTTTGCATTAATCTATGTGAAGCGCGCATTTTCTTGTTTAATATATCGTTCAGTGACAATAGTCTTCTAAATGCTCAATAGGTGAGAGCATTATCCCACCTATTATAGAAAAATCTCACATTTAGCAATTATCGTCTATTAGCTAATAAATTTCAGATCTCTTCTGAAATTTTCAAAATCCAAATTTGGATTAAATACGAATTTTTTCAACCGATTGGTGCAAGGTGTTGATTTTTCGAAACATTAAACCACTATATGCAGTTTGCAATAATGCCGTGTCCCCTCAACCTTACATTTCTGTAAAATCTGATATTGGCAGAGGATTTCTATAGCAGCAAAAATTTGTGTAAAATGCATATTATTCTCAAATCTAATGTTCTTTCGCTTATAGCACTATCAAAACAACCAAATATGGCCATAAACATACATTAAAAACTCTTAAAAAGCTTATTAAACTTGAATAAGAAAAACTGAAAAAAAAGTAACCAAAGTGCCGATAGAAAATATGATAGAATAAAATATAAATTCTCACATTTTCACGTCTTTTTTAATGCATATTCATGAGAGAAAAAATTATCTACTGAGAAATTATATTAGAAAAAAAAAACGTTTTGTTTCCAAAGATTTGCACTAATGAATAGAAGCAGCAGTGTAAATAACCTTACAATGACATCAAAGCGAAACGCAACCAATAAACCATTCTCACTACTAATCTAACTGAAAATAATATTCGAATTACAATAAGCTGATGAGTAATTTTCTCAGCGTTCAAAACTTCAGCTGCAAAAAATTTTTGCACATCAAAAGTCATGTATTCACTACTACGAATATCATAAATGTCCATACATTTGACCATACACTTAGGTGTTGACCACACATAAATGACCACTGGAAATCCTAACCATGCAATAATTTTAAATCGTTTTCATTTAAAAAGTCAACGGGTCTTCAAGTAAATGTAAGTATTTAATCAGTAATTCATTTAACATTTTATGCACTTTCCTTACCTATTATTTTACTCAGCCTTCGTTTAAATAAGAACACTTATAAATTCTAAGAAACTTGATCAATAGAGGGATATTTTTGAAGTATAAACGTACAATGCACTTCCGATTCATAGAAAAAATCCTCATGAAGCAAAAAGTGCCAGATTGACCAAAAATGACCAAAAAACTTGGGCGTGACGGCAAAAAATTAGCCTCTACTAGTAAACATCGGACTAAATCATGAAATATGCGCTTAAATATGAGAAGCTTTCAAAAGCCATTGAATGCGGACAATGAAACGTGACGAGATATTAGAAATTGAGACATTTTCTTGCAGGAAAAACTATCACATTTCGAATCAATAATTGATTTTTTATTGCGCTGTATAAGCGATGGACTAGCAATAGGCAAGAAATTTGAATATCACTTTTATTGCAAATTTTTCCGTCCTTCTACAGAAATTTTGAAGTTTATAATGATTTGACTGTCTTTTTCTTTCAAATAGTAAGATTTTCCGCTTTCGAGCACATTTTAGTGTTAAATGTTCTCCATATGACGCTTAAATATCCACCTTTATAATAAAATCCTGAATTTTAAGATAACGAGACCGACTAGTTGACTAGCATAAGGAGATAGTTGAAAATAGATGCATGCAAGAATATAAGCAAACTGTGAAATATGCTAGAAATGAAATGTTGTATACTGGAAACATTTTAATAAAAGAAGCACTTCAAAAGTCGACTCAGAAAAATTCCATGGGCAGGTAATCTTGACGCATCAAACAAAACACCTATTAGACTCAATACGCATTCTAATATGATGATAGAAGATTTCTCAAGCTCTTTTTTTCTATGAACGCATAAATTACGCATGCATATTTCACATCTTCTTCGTTTTTAGAGAGAAAAAACACCCTATGCCAAAAAAAACTTTTTTTTTGCTGGAATTGTTTCTCTTACAATCGTTATTGACGCTGTATAAGCCATGAAGCGTCAATAATATTATAGACAGACGACTGCACATGAATTGACATTTACGTTGTCGATGAGTTTTCCATATTGGCATTTCTACTGTTTACTTTTGCGGATTCTTTTGCAATTTAGACGTCGTGTTAATACTTTTAAATTATCAGAATATTACGGGAATGAGAAAGAAAAAATTATTTCTTCATATAAGAATTTTGTAGAACTAAAGGTGGCTGAAATTTTCTTCAGAATTCTTAATAAACAAATTACATAAAAAACAATTAAACGAATTGAAACGAATATTATATGCAAATTAAGTGATTAGTGTACCTTTAATGAATCGCATAGCATATTATCGTATACAGATGCATCGAAGAGGCAATTATCCAGCGATCGTTGTGCAAAATCACTCGTATCAATAGGAGCATGTTTTGGTATTGAACGTGCAACAATTGGTTGCTCTTCGGCTAACGTCTCTAGCGCTTCCATCAAATAGGTTGGATCGGCTGTGAAAACCGCATCCGCCGAGAACGCTTTCTTTTGTACACCAAGTAGATTCTGTTGATTTCTCGACGCTTTATCACTTTTAGTACGTACAGGTAGTGTACTCGATTGTGCAGGCACTGAACTTTGCCTGATTTCATTCGAATCTCTACTAAACTTCGAGCGAGCACTTCGATGATACCGAATCTTATCGACAAATGCCGAATTAGTTGGTGTTATTTGTTGATGTCGTTCAACTGCTGTACGAGTTGCGGTAGTTGCAGGAGTGATCGGTAGTTCTTTTGTGGACTCGTGATCCGAATCAATGAATCCACTAGTTAGTGCTTGACCGTTATTGATTGCTAATGCCGATGCAACTCCTTTAATATCATCGGCCGATTTAGTGCCGTTGATGCGTTTCTTACGACCGAATACCGATGACATAAATGGTGATTGTTTGATTGTAGGATTCTCTGTTGACATTTTCACTCCGGATATTATTCATAGACCAAATTATAGAGGATCCTGAAAATTTTCCATATTAAAAATGACTTCAAGTTGACAGAAATTCAACAAATTTAATATACCGATTTTTCATATTTAAATGATTTGGATAATAGAGAGTGATTTTATAGTATGACAGCCGGAAGACCAATCGATTACCAACTGATGTAAAACATAGAGCATTTAGCAAGGTAATTTTAGAGTAAATAAAGAAAATGTGTGAAATGGGAATATTTGAATATACAAATTCAGGTGAATGAATCGGTCGTAGAGATAACTGCCAGCTATGCTCTAAATAATTCGACAAAAGGTGAATATCGTTCGTTAAAAAGAATGAAAAAAATATTCTACGAACAAGCTGACGAACCTACAGCAGCAATTTCATGGTCAACAATTTTTCAGAGTGGATATCGAGCTATAAAAGGGAGTTGAAAGAGTTAAGATGAGCTTTATCACATTAAAAACGAATGTACTGATATTGCATTCTAACGAGAAAGAAAACAGATATTACATGAATGTTAGTGGAGATGCAACAACGAATGAATTGAAGATGAGAGTACGCCTAGATCGACCCCTATTCCATTTATGACAGTTGGCTAAAGAATGGAGCTGGCAATAAGGTGGATTCAATAGGATTAAGATTCTCAACAGAGTACACTCGAAGACTTTTGAAGGTGAGAGAGAGAGAGAGAGAGCACAAATAAATATTATCCACCTTATTTTCGGATCGGATGAAACATAGCGAAAGTAGCAATATTTCTATCTGCGATTCGAGGAATATCTCCACAAATTCGATGAGAATATATTTTATTGCAATTAAGAATGGGCAGAAATTTAAGAAAAACCGAAAGTTTTTATTTCATGGATTTGAATAAAATTAATAAATTTTTATGATCGATGAAAGCCGTTATGAAATATTTAGGTGGAATGAGCGTTGAAAATACGACGACTGAACGTGAGAGGCAACAATCATAGCGCAAAAAGTGGCAAAAAAAAAGAGCGTGGGTACAGCCAGAATAAAAGCTAATCCGAGTTGACACCTTTGTGAGAACGAGCTGATGGTTGGGCTCAACTTGTGAGCAACATCATTCGTGCTACGCTTCTTAGAGCACACCCACCAACCACACTTCCTATCAATCCATCAAAGGGCGGAGCCGCAGCTGCTCACCGTTTGCATACACTCATTGCTTGCTTGGGGGCGGAGCTCTCTGGAGTCCATTACTCTCCCCTTTCATTTGCCTCCTTCTCCATCCTCTATTAGCCGAGTGGGTCTCTTTCGTAGTTCTTTCTGAGTTCACTAAATTGTCACAAGAGTTATTGTTGTGGTAGTTATGCCTTTTCAAATCATGGAGGCATATTTATATATGATGCTACTTCTGTAGAGGGAAGAAGTGAGATGAAGTAATTATTGAAGAGAGATAATCTAAAATACCTTCAACGGTCAGTTCTTTAATCTATATATGAGCCACAAAATGAAGGTCGTCATTCAGCAGTGCTTAGATTGCAATCTTCGTTACAACGTAGCAGTAAAGAGAGTGCAGCACCACTGATGTCATGACATTCAACGAGATTTATGTTGACAGCCGTATGAATGTTGTCTTCAATGTCATCAACACAAAAACATCGCTCCTTGCCGTTCACCCATTATTATAGTGCCCGAAAAGTTTTTAAATTCGAATTGAAAAAGCTTCAGCAATTTCGACGGCAAACAAATTTACAATACTATATTTTTTATGAGTTTGTGGTCGCCTCTAAAATTAGGACACTTAGTTGAAATCTGAAAAACAAATGGAACAAATGATCTACGTCTAGGACGAATTTAGTTATACGAAAAGGATTCTTCTATTCTCGAAATTTGCCTCGAAAATTCAAAAAGATATATGTATATTTATGGTGCTAAGTTCTCTATCTTAAGAAATTACTTAGATTACAATTATTCTTCTGCTATGAAGATGTCATTTATTACCTTCACTTGATATATTTGTCGAAGAGCCTAATCTAATTTCAGTATGGATGGGTGAACCACAGCAATAAATACCGTATGTTTTTCCAGAAATATAATGAATCATACAGAGGTCATCACTACGTTGTGTTACCTATGTTCGTTTTCGCCTCATCAATATTACTATATAGAGAAATGAGTTTCGCCTATTTCGCTGATCTCTTCGATTTGATTAAATTTTTATAGAGTGAGAGGCTGTCACTTAGAGGAAAGCTGACTGCTAGATGGAAAGATGGAGTATTAATAAGTTATGTAATGAGAGCAAACATTCGTCAGAAAATAGGAACAATGAGAATGGAAACGCTTTGAATTCTTATGAGTGATTCCGTTCTCATAATGTAACGCACCCCCACCTTTCAACAGACTGATGGAAATTTTCATGTATAAAGTGTTACTCACAGTGGTTTCCGCATCTGACAAATAATTTTTGAAAATTCTGACGAGTTTAACTTCAACTACCAGTGGAAGTTTGAGTTCGTCGTATATGAAACGTTTCGTTTATCATTTTGCTTGTTTTCTTTTATTGTCCTTTCGATTTTTCTTTTCGATCATATTTTGCAGTGTAAAGAAAATGTGCTTTGGCGGGTTGGATGGATTAGTGGATTTCTTGAAGTGTTTATGAGATTTTCCTATCATTTCGCTTTGCTCGACTTTTGATTGAGTGAAAAATTAATTTTTGGGGAAAGGAGGCGAATCCTTATATAAGCTAGAACAGCAAGAAAGCAAATCCTCTGATTCGTTGCTCCAACTCCATCTATCCCCCTCCCCCTCTCCAGCCACCAATCGAATAAAACGAAGGAGGAGCGTTTGATTTCATGCGTTCAATACGTCCGCTTGCACTGTTAAGATCACTATTTTTCTCCGCTCCTTTCTATGTGCAGTGAGCTAGCCTTTTCCCTCATAAAGAGAATGTGGTTGGCGGAAGTTTCCTTCAGTAATTTCGGAAACTAGACCTGGACGATTAGGATTTGGAATCACCTCAGAAACCTATTCCGCATCCTATCTTTTTTCTCTTCGCCACCACTCACCTTCACCAAAAAATGTTCGACAGCAGCGTTTGCTTTTCGGCAAGACACAGAAAGCACATCCGAGTACCCACAAAAAATTGTCAAAGCTTTACAATCCGCCGCCGACTTTCGGTATATCTGTGCAGAAATAAAACTTGCTGCAGAACTTACAGCTTCGTTGGCGGAATATTCTTCCGACACCACCAAATAGAAGTTCTGTGAACTTTGCCTAGTAAACTTTGCAGAATATGCATTTCGAAAATTCGGTCGGTTAGGTAGGGGAACCTGCGGAACTTTACATGATGCCAAACACACGATACATTAAACGTGAAGATAAAGAGATCAGTTTTGCAAAGAAATCAGCATTATTCCCTATTCACGGGAACAATAGTGTGCTTGCTCCGCGTCCTCCTTGTCACTAGGTTTTTTCTTTCGCTACATCCACCTGTCTCATCAGGAAGTTTTCAATATCAAGACTGGGAACACCAGAGAAAATTCTTTCCGTCATCACCATAGAAACATCAAGCGGTTCTTTTCAGCAGGTTCTCGAAAAAACCGCGCAAAGAAATTAATGGGCAGCCTTAAAAACAGATACGAAGAGTACAAGTTGACTGGGATTTTGAGGGATGGGGGTGGGCGGTGCCTTCTTGGTCGAGGGAAATTTTCCAAAACTCGGTCAATGTGTTCTCCAAGATCATACGCGATACCCAGGCAGCGTAAATGCGAAAAGCGTTGAAATTTACCCTTTTCATCGTCATTGACCGTCGGCAAACTTTAGCTGCGCATTGTTCCCACAGTGAAATTCTTTCGAGAGCCCATTAAAATTGTGAATCACCATTCCACAAATATCTATGAAACTTCGCTCGCACGATGCACAATCCTCTTACCATTTATTGCCACTTTGGCGTTCATTCTCAAGAACACATAATGGGACGAGCGAGTGGTCTATATTATCTTTCAGTGCCATTTGGCGATACCTCATCAAGGATATAATAATAGTCGAAAACATTTTTCAATTTGACGTTGATATAAAGCAGAAAATATTCCTTTTTTATTACATTTGTGTATATTGCATCTCTTCGATTGGACCACAACTATTATGCCGAGCAGCCAAAAAATTATAACACATTCTTTTGTTTATGCACATAAAATAATATATAATATAACACATCGTTTTGTTATATGTATCTGTTATTAGCACACAATAGGCAATGCAAAATGCTGACACCTTTCTGTGCCTCACTGAGCATTCAGAATTCAATCAAGCGATGATTCCTCTGATCTGTTTTACTTCACTTTTATTTTATTTCAACCGACAATGGCGCTTATTAACAAGCGTCTCTTCATATTCTTTCCAGCTAGATTACCTACTTCCATGACCCGATTGGTTCTGGTGGTTTTTTTTTCAGAGAATCGTTTCATCTGATTGCATGCTGGTCTATGCTTCTTCTGTCGATTAGTGGACTCCAATTCGTATTGTTTTCCTCCACTGTTCCTTCCTTGCATACCCAGTACTTCATTTCCGTTACTCCCCACAGCCATATGGGTGATTTTCTCTATACCAGTTTAATCCCTGTATGATTCCTTCCATTCTCCGATACGCCACTGCTGACAGCTTCCACAATTTCCTGCCAATCACAAATCATCCCTGAGCTTTCGTTTAACATTTGTTGGCACTTTTCTTGCTATAAAACTTTCCGTTATCTTGAAGAATAATTTCAAATTTTATTTCATTCCTCCTTATACATCTACTTTAGTGATCTAGTTTGAATGCATTAAAGATTATATTTATTTCCTCAGTATTTCATCTACTAATATGAATTATCTCTGAAATGAATTATGACTACGACAAAAAAGCATTTCATAAATTTCATTACGTGTTAATTTTTCTATTCATTCAAAAAAGAAGGGATAGAAAAAAATCAAGCGATATTGTTCGATCGTTTATCACAAATTAAAGCATTAAACAAGCGTCTGTAATCTTTTCGTTTTTTTTTTTAAATTCTCATTTTCCCGCATCAATTCTTTCATGTCAATTCAGTCGTGAATGTTTTCTTCGTTTATTTTCATAAAAATATTCCCATATTATTCGCCTCTTTCTTCATCGATTTGATTTGAATCACGAAGAAATGTTGATCGATGTTGATTTTGCCATTATTACAATCTATAAAGAGAAGATTCTTTGATCCCTTCGATAAAATTAATAAAAAAAACGCTTCAAATTTTCTAATTTATTTATTTATTTATTTATTTCAATGAACACAGCATTCATTATGAATACATGTCTCTTCATATCGCTTCCGCCTGCTCTGACCCAATGCCTCTCTGGTCCAGTTGGTTCCCGTGGTCTTTAGGTCGGCCAAAAATTTTCTAATATGTTTGATTATTTCTCAGAGCAGATAATTTGCCTTCAGTAAATTTTGCAAAATATGGCTAGTTTCATCACTGAGAGAGCAAGCAACTTTCTGCATCATTGAAAAGAACTGCGAGTATCTGAGGGAGAGACATCAAAAAATTTTTTAAGTTCTTAAGAAGACACGAATTATTGGTAATAATATTTTCACGTTTCGAATGTGCTAACTACTTATACAAATTTTTCATAAAGGTTCGGCTTTTCTTATGATGTCACCGTTATGAAATGAAAATCCGATCAATGAGAGATATACGAAAGTTTTTCGAAATTTAAAAATTTATAATTATTGTCAAAGTTGATCAGAGACATATAAGGTGGTATTAAAGGTCATCTTATGCTATACGCGAGATCCATTGAATTTTGCAACCACCTTCAGTGATTTTTCAATTGAATGCTCGCAACAGACAGACAGACGGAAACACATACAAGCACAGGCATACACCCTCTTCTACAATCATAAACAAGGAGCAGCACATATATAAGAACATGCATACTTGAATCCATAATGTGGAGATGTCCGCTTGGAGATATACATAAGTAAGAGCACACTGAAGGAGTTGGTTTACTCCGGAAGGAGAAGTAAGCGTAACTATTTCAAATTGAGTAACATTTCATAAGCATCCTTCCGATTATGACTACCCTAAAAATCACGGTGAACTAACGTTTTATAAATGGAAAAATTCCTTTAAAGTTGAGTTGAAATCGAATCAACTGTATTAAAAAAATAGAAATGATGAAGAATTTGAGAAAAATTGGCACAATCTTTTGTAAATTTCATCACCTCAGTAATCAACCGATTAAAGATGGCGCGGTATGCGCAAGACCGCATCCGTTTATTGATTAATTGAACTACTCCTTGAAATTTTTCATAAAATGGTTAATTTTT
Organism: Baylisascaris procyonis; assembly: GCA_037389465.1. Classification (NCBI taxonomy): domain Eukaryota; kingdom Metazoa; phylum Nematoda; class Chromadorea; order Rhabditida; family Ascarididae; genus Baylisascaris; species Baylisascaris procyonis. The sequence goes on from JAZARR010000266.1 coordinate 53,751, forward strand.
GTGCTCAGACGGAAATGCGACGGAAATTTGATCATTCGAAAAGGAATGCCGATTTCAATGAAATTTAACTGCTTTTGACTCCTTTTCGGAGCTCATAGCTCAATTTCAGTGTTTCGAGCAACGGACTGCCGCCTAATCAATCCACTTTATATGCAAGAAATTTCATACTTTTGCTTCAAAAGTCGCGAGTTGAACTTCAATGGCAGGTTTAAATCAAGATATAGATACAGGCATATATCGTAAAGCATAAGTATGAATTCATAAGCATAAATAAGGGGTCGATATAATATACTTTACAAAAGCAAATTCTTGAAAACGCATAAAAAGCGACGAAGAGTTGTTGTTTAGGATGCGATTTACGCATTTGTGGAATTATTTTCCCGCGTACTAAAGGCTTTGTGTTTGGGGGCCGATTATGTGGTTCTATTGGTCATAGGCCGCAACTCAAGTGGAAAAAGAAAACTTCCCGCATCGATTAAAAAAAGGGCACATGAGACGTTTGCTCGTTATTGTTGGCCGACCACTCATCACATTGTTCAACGACAATTCAACACGCTGATGTATTTGACGATGTTTCGCAAAGCTACGAGGCAAGAAAACAATTTTTTAATGATTGCTTAGTTAACAATATCCTTACCGTCAGAGTCGTTGCATCACCAATCATTTCTTTATATAAATTTTTTGCCGCAAATGATTGAGAAGAGAGGAAGATGACGTTCTAACGAGTGATGTAGATTCATTGCTTTGCTTTGTACGTTCAGTAAAGAACTCATTATATACGCATTGTAAATGATATTTCAATATTTACACAAGATTTATATATTATGAAAGTGAAATATGGAAAATTTTTTACCTATTAGGCACCTTTAAAATTCCTTTTAGAAGGGAAGGCTGACAAAGGCATAAATTCCTTAGAAATCAATGCTACGAAACAATGACTTAACGATGGTTTAAAACAATAAGAATGAAGTAGCGCTTTTGAGAATTATGCAATGTAGAAAAGTTGGTGCCGTTGACGTAAGCCACAGTTGGGCGATTTAAATGTACCCTCATCGATCCGGATGAGATGTCGGTTATGCAACGATAGATATTCTGCTTATCCTGTTTATAGGGTATTATGTATACTTCTTTGAAATGGATGTGAGGCACTGAGGTATCTCATCATGATCCTCAATTTTTTCATCCCATTTGAACGCTTCTCACCTATCATTTGGAAGCCAAATTGGCACTATATATAGTTGCGAATATTGCCATGAAATTTATTGCAAAATAGTCTTGCTATCGACTATGTTTTTCTGAGGTTACTAAATCTTGAGGAGCAATTTTTTTTTTTTTTTGATTTCAATTCATCAGACAATATATGTAAATATTTTCGTTTCTTCGGGAAATTTGTATGAATTCACTAACTATCAATAAATATGCTCTGCTTCAATATTATTGCTTAAACTAACGATGTATCTTAATTTCTTTCCTAAGACCACTTCTATTCAAAAACGTTGATTTCACTTACTTTTCTTATTCATTTATTCAGATTATTTGTTCACGTTATATTTGGTCAATAATTTATTAGCATAATTTTTCGATTGCTTTTTCCATCATTCATATCTTATTCGTCAAAAATGAGAATTGCAAAGTAACATTCTTCAATTCACGCTATTAGTTTAGTAATTTTATTTGCAAATTTATCGAATCTTTTTGTTCATTCATATGGCCCCCATTATGGCAATTGACTACTTTGTTACGGCTTTTTGAATATCAATAGCGCCTTTCATTTTTTTTTCCGATTTTCTGATTCTTTCATTTCACATCAAATTTTCTATAAATGGTAAATTCTCATTTTCTCAATGAATATTATTGTCCTCTCCTATTGCTATCAATAAACATTAATAATGATATTATTTTTCCACTTCGACGACGATCAATGCGGCACTACTAAACGAAAAATGGCCATCGTAAAACGAGAGGCAATTTAATGCTGAGAGTGGATTCGATGTATTGGTGGAACGTAGCTATCGTTTTTGTATGAGTCAACTCTTTCATCGTTTGCAAAACAAACGAAATGTTTTAGTCAAAATTACGATTATATGCTTGACATCGAATTCGATGATGATTCGATGCAAATCGCCTTTACTGAAGCTTATTTCCACAAATTTTCTAAAGTCCTTTAATGCAGCTTCCTGTGAGTATAATGACCTGAACTCAAGACAGGAAAATGATCTCAAATACATAGTGATTGACTGTTTCGAAGATAGCCTTTATGATTTCGTCGAACAATCGCAAAGCTTTATGGGCGCAAAACCGTAGGTTGCTGAAAAATTGTGAATTTGTGAATTTATGTGCAGCAATATGGATTTGTTCAATCTATTTCTCAAGTGTGCTGATCACGATGAATTTCGAAGTACTGCGATTTTTTCATGCAAAGACTCTAGACCGAGAATAAATGAAGTGAAGTGACAATTGCTGAGCAACACCAATTCTCGTCTATGCACTTCGGTCATTTAAAAAAATTTTTGGCTCATTTCATTCAGCTCCATGGAGAATTTCATGTTCGCTTCCCCCACTTATGTTTGCTAATTCCTTCCTCTTATCTGAATAAGTGAATTTGCAAATCACAAAAGTTGCATTTGTTGACAGCCGTCTTAGTACTTCAAGATGTTCGCGTCAACAAATCATGCCGACGATCGAACATGATGTCTTATTCTTTCGTGGCTCTCTCAAAGTCCTTAAAAGATCCTTTGATTTTAAAAACATTTAAAGCTAAAACTCTATGAGGTAACATCAGAAGTTGCTTTTAGAAATTTACGGATCATCTATTCCATAAAAAGATGAAGCATGAAGGATGCTATACTGAAAATTCTGCAATCGAAATAATTTAGATTTTTGGAGATGAGCTTCGGTCATCAATCGCCGTGGTCATCAAATCAAATTTTGGCCAATAGTGATTTCTTTTGGCCGATGGGTGAAGCGAAGATCCAAGGCAACGGGCAAACAAGCCAGAAATTAGCCCAAACCTTTGAAGAAACTGCTGGCCATACGCATGAACGAGTGTTTCCAAAATCTCGTATCTTCTTATAACTTGCGTGCTGCGTTAAAAAAGTTGTTTCATATGATAACGAGAAAATTGTAGCATCAAACAAAAAGAACGCTTGCAAAGCTTTGCACGGCATCACTAAGAGTTCGTGTCATGACAATAGAAACATTTCGACTGTTTCCGATCAGCTCCGGTCACTTTTCTAGTATCTTTCTATTCATAAATTGCAGCTTTTCTGTAAATTCTTTTTTTAGCTCTTGACACTTTTTGCATTCGCAATTAAGTTATTTCGATTATTTGAAATATAAAAGCTTTTCATCCATTATGGCTTCATCTATGCACGCAGGTCAGATTCAATAATTGTGCACTCGTTTTTCATATGCATGTCCGCATGATTATCGCTGCTTGTTGCCTTGCAAAGCATATGGAATTCGTTCGTTTCAGAAATAACTGAAAGAACTCTATTAAACTTCACGCAAATTTTTGCATAAATCGCTTACGCTTTAAACCTTTTTGGCTGAGGTAATTAAAAAATAATGCTGGCATGGTCAGGTCTGAAATTTTGCAGATGACGTCAGGTAATTTTGTAGTGGTCGATGAAGTTTTCGGAGGTGATAGCGGCAGGGTGGGATTGGGGAATGGTACGGAAAGCTTGGAAACGTCGCCTAAATTTTAGGAGACACTGTATCCCCATCGTGAAAACAACATAGAGGCATCCCATCCTGTGTTACGCTTGCCAGTTCCGTCAATAGCCAGGGCGAAAATGACGTGATATTGGATGCCTCATTCATGAGTCGTTTGCAAATGAAAGAAAGCGATAACTGCGAGCGATAACTGCCAGAATGCGCTCTTTGCGCAAAAAGAGGCCAAAAAGCAATGGTCACGAGGGAAATGTTCTTATAAGATTTAGGCTGGTGCCAATGCTCCTCGATGTGTTCCAATCTGCAATTATCGCTCGCCGTATTCGATGTCGATCTTCAATCCGTGAATTTCTGCCTTATTTTTTATCCACGCTTGAAGGGAATTTCCCGTCGATGGTGTAATCGTCCTTGGATTTATGGCTTTAAGAATAAACTGTTAAGCAAGGCATTTCTTGGTCACCAGCCTTTACAAATGCGATCACCAGTGCAGTTTAGCGGAGTTACTGTAAAATACATCTGCCACAGTAAAATGCATGTGTTTGTAAAGTAAAAAAAAAAGGGTTTGTTTATTTAGAAAAACCAATGCGCATTAAACCGACTTCAAGGTGATTGAAATAAACCATATCAATCAGCCGCTTTATGCGTTGACCACCAGGTAACATAAGAGCGATTAATTATCGGGTCGAACATGGACGGTGCACAGAGCACATCGTACCGGACAATGGACGACGTTCCAGAAAGTGGTAGCGAATATCTAAGCGAAAATCGAAGCTATGAGTGCGGTGGAAGCCGAACAACTTTACCACATGAGGCGAATCTTTGACAAAAGTGAGGAAACATTTCCACTACATTCCTTCATCAATCCTTCATCTGCTGCGACGACATGCTATACATGTGATCAGTGAAGTGACATAACTCACAAATGTTCTAGAAAAGGTTTGCGTATCGTGCATACATAAACTGCACCATAAGTACCACTGGCAAAAACAATTGGCCTCCGACTTAAGAGGTGGCGAGGCCAACATGTTGTTAAAAATCAAAAGCACTATCGAAAGCCCAGGTAGGTTAATTTCCATGGTGCTAATTTTGCTGAAGCAAACTACATTCGACCACCTAAATGGTTTCTTGATCAATGACCTCTGCTATTCTGAAAAGCATCTTTGCAACGATAACTGAAACGGACGCCTACAGTTTGAGCGCGTCCGAAAGATGGGACGTATCCAAAAATTAGACTGAATTTAGCGATTAAGTTCATAGAGTAATCTCATAGGATCCGTTCGATCTGTAAGGCTCCCAACGGAGATGAAAAAACATTTCTGTGACAGATGCGCTTCCTCATCTATGACGAAGTTGCAAAAAAAAATTCCCTGGATACGAATGCATTGATGCAAGGATTGACCTGGCAAGAGGAGACCCTTTAATCAACTAATGCATCCGCGTCAAAAGCACTTGCCTATAAAAATTCCCGTCACAATTGTCGGACTCGTTTTTATTTCTCTTCAGAGACACGAGTAAATTTATCTCAATGCAGCTGTCAAAAATTCTACGAGTAAACGATTCCATTTCGACGTTATGAGAGGTACAGAGTTGCAGCTGGACTTCAGAAAATCACTAGCAACCTCATCATCGCAGGCGATTTTTTAATGAACCTTAAATCATTGCTTAAGGTGGAGCTCTTCGCATTTTAGTAGAGTTGTCAGAGACAAGCAGCTAATAGAAGATTTATTTAGTATTTCATACCGCAGCAATAGCTATAAAGCGCTGCAAAGGAAAATCAACAAATCGCACTTTTAGCATCAGACGAATATCTTTCAGTAGGTGCTTCGTTGCCATACAAGGATACAGCCAAGTTCAGAGGATTTAGTTTTGCGTTTTGACAACTTTTTGAAGATCATCGATCGCTATCGGCGCCACCTTCACGAATAAACACCTATAATTTTGTATTCTACTGTGGGTACTGCAAATTCAATCCCATACAAAGTAATTAGATGAGAAGTATAATGTAGCCTAAGCAGAATCTCTTCTTGATTTCGAAAGCTCATGAAATTGGTTCAGCAGCTAATTAGAAAAAAAGTTCGTTGAAGTACTATTCCATGATTGATATACTAAACTTGAAAATGTGAGCAATATTTTTCAAACACAAATCATCTCATATCTTAGTCTATACAAACGACGATCGATTCTAATTTAGTAGTTAGGTGGTTTCATTCATAGAAGACCATCGACCATATCAATAATAGAGTAACCACGCGCTCTATACTTAGAGAACAGTAGTGCTTTACTTGGCTCTCGAAATAATGGAGGAGGCATTTTTCTTAAGTAGCAAAACGTGTCGTCCAATCCTTCCAAAAAAAAGTCCTTCGTTCACACGACACGATTCTACATACCTCCATGGAAGCAAATATGATTGCAGACCCTATCCAGAATCTCATCGGAGAACCCAAAGAAATTAACGCATGACCTATTGCATTGAAAATAAGGGTATTTCTGCTACTAATGTGTGGATTGTTTGATTATGAATTAAGCTGTTTAATCGAAACCTTTCGAATAAATGACTCCATTTATGCTTGCAAAGATTCTATGCGAGCAAATTGCTTTTAGCATTTTTTTTGTATTGAAGTTTGGCGGCCCTAGCAGTCTGTACGCTGTTTTCGGTTGCAGCTTTCAGCATTTTTAATGCATCTTTGTTGTGAATTTAACGTAGAAAATGCAGCATAGCGAACTTGTTTCCACGCGTGCATTTAACTATGATTATCTCTCTGCCCATTTGCTTCTAATGGGGAATCAGCTGCAGGAGAATTGTAGAATTTTGTAATTTGTACTGGTTTTAGACAGATTGTTTCTTAAACCTAGTCAGTTTAGTTCCGGTCTAACAGCAACATTTTTGCATATTTTACTTTTTGACTTAATCTCAAATTTGCGAACACTTCGCTGAGACGAGAAAGAGGCAAAAAACGCATATCGCGCCAATTCATGTAGAGCGCTTTTCCATTTATTTCATGAATCGATATATTACTGAGGAATGCGTTTGTGCTATACATTTACTTAAAGGGGCACTCGTACGCAATTAAAAATCGTAAACTTCATCAATAATAACCAGTGGTGGCTATGGAGGAAGTGCAAAGGTGTTATGTTATCAACCGAATGAACACTAAGATCCCCCTCACCCATTTCCCCTCAAGGTTAATGCTATAAAAAACATCATAAAAAGCCAGCTGTCTGCACTTGCAAATATAAAAAGCCAGCTTTCTGCACTTGCAAATGTAAAACTATCTTCTTAAACCATTCAAATAAAACCTTAATTATTGGCGCTGTTATTAATTCTTTTAGCCATAAAAGGGGAATTAATGAACACTTATTACAGCTTACTCAGTAATGGAGCATAATCTGTATACAATTGCCCACGGTGCTAGCACGTTATGCTCTATCGTGCCAGCTTAATGATTCCACAATAGCTCTAATAGTAGCTGTTTATACGAAATTTCATTTCAATATATATTCGCTCAATATAATCGTGCATGAAGACAACCGTATACAGAGCAAAACTTGACGAAACGAAATCAGAACATATCTATCACAAAGTCTTGGCTAAAATATATACCCACATCCTACCGGCAATAGTGAAGGCAAATTAAAACGAGAAGCTCGAAGATAAAGCCTTTTTTCGGATCACGCTATCAAAACATAACATTCCACCTATTCTCGCAATTTTTTAAACTTTATTTTTGTAATATATATATATATATATATATATATATATATATATATATATATATATTGGATTAATTCAACATTCTGTTCTTTTTTTTGCTCAGTGGAGCACACTTTTCAAAGTAGAGGAAATTTTGAGGTAACCTACTATCATAATGGTTGAAGGGCCTTCGCGTCTCCTTACATTCTCTTTTTTTCGACTTGTTAGGAATAGTATAGTAAAATCGGTAAACTCGATTCCTTAATGATCCCTCGGAACATATCATTATATTTCCTGTTGAATAGTCAACGTTTTCATCAAAGCGTCCAGTTAAATGCGATTGGTTGTAATGGTTCAACTTGTCCACTTTCTGCTCACAAACTTTTTCACTAGAGAGTGATCATCGATCCTTAGTCGGACGTTTTCGATGAAAAACATATCGTTCGAATTATGCAAACTTAATGCCTCAAAAAATTCATCCTTTATTATCTCTTAACTCAACGATTTTATCTTTCAATATTCTCATATGTAGCACCGAAAATAAAGTATAGTCGTCAAAAGGGATCAATGATGATGATGCGGCATATCGGCTATGTATTAGAGCTAACATATCTAATGGTAAGATGTCACATCGCTCGTTATGTGCATCAAATTGGCCTGCCAATGAGCACGCGATTTGTGTCGCTTTCTTATTTGGCGATGTGGACTCGCAACGCAATTCACTTCGAGACACCACTTTTATTTACGAATTGATGGCATGACTATTGATCACATCATCATCAAATGAATTCACATAAATAAGACGGCATTTATATCATCTTTTACGATCTTTGGGAATGTTGGGTGAATATCCAGTAAACACTTGATTCTGTGCGGAATGGGTGGGAAAATTCAATCTATGCGGGAAATGTTGAAGATGTGCTGCGGAAATAAGCAATTTAGAGTTATCTCAATTTTGAAGACTATATATATATATATATATATATATATATATATATATATATATAACAATTTTTCATTCCATTCCACTTCGTCAGTACTGTCCTTTTGATGATACAATGCAAATGATAGAAAGAAAAAAATTTTTTTTGGAATGCAGTTCTTGCATCACTTTTCGTTTCTCAGGTTATCAAAACTTTTTTCATATCTCTTGCTTGATATATTCAGCTTAGCAAAATGAACAGCAATTTAATGGAACCCTATCGCAGTTCCACAGAAACATAAATAAGCAATCTTTTTAGAAACCTCATAAATCAATGAACAAAAAGAAACCATCAGGAGTTCATTTGCACTGTCCAGGGCATCAGAAAAAAGATGCGAGTGAAAGACCATCAAGACAAGAAAAACCAGAACTTGTTCAAAATCATGCATTGGTCCGAACTATTTTGTTTAAAGTCCAGCTGTAATGAACTAGCATCATTCACCGGGCAACTAACAACTTGATTAAAGGTGAATCCCGTTTGACCATGTTTATTACTTGGGAAGGTGTTTCTTTCTAGCGCTGCTGCATCCGTTTAGTTGCGTTTCTGAGTTTCATTCTATCACTAATCGATGTTTACATTTCCTTCTGAACAAATGAATTTGCGCTATTCGAAGGGGAATTTTCAAGTAAATTTCTAATTGCAAAGCTCTCTAAGCCATAAAATGTAGCGAAATGCGAATCTCCGAATTGCACTCGTCACTAAAGAATCGAAATGGCAAATCATCGATGTATTTAACGCATGCGTGAATAACCATTAAATCTTTGCCGTATGAGCGACGAATGTTTGCTCAGGGTAGGCAGTATGGCGTAATGGTTCATTCGAAAAATGCGCTTTGCGACTAGACATTCAAAGGGGGATGGGTCGTCTTTAAACCTCCTCTTGAGTTGATTACTGAACATGACCCAACCACTTGATTTGTTCCTTGAAATTGAGCCTGGAAATTTCAGGGTGTCAATGCTTTTGGGAACAGCACTATTTTGAATCAAAAAGCAATCACTGGAGCTTACTACAAACCATAAATCTATTTAAAGAGGCCCAAAAATCTTATACTTACAGAACCACAACGCGGAAAATTTGCATATTTTGCTAAAAGTTGATAGCATAAAAAATATGGTGCAGAACTAGCAAACTGCTTGAAAGACTGCATGCCCGTAGGGCTGACCATAGATTAGATTGGTAGCAAATTCTGCTGTCATGCAATTTTGCTGACAACGAGGAAATCTTGGGTGACCTCAGAGATTCTTTAAGAGAATCCATCAGCACTTGCTTAAGCTCAAACATTCGCTAATCTATAAGAATGTTGATTAATCCTTGCAAGTGGTTCAGTCTAGTGATTCATAAATTTCGATAATCATCATCACTGTTGTCGTAATTAAAAATGCATAAAGTCATCCACCTCAACATAGTTTATTGACTATTTTCTTATTTACATGCTGGGATAGAATTTATTTCCCACATCGATTAGGTAAGTAATTAGTTATATAACGGGTAGGTATTTATGCAGTTGTTGATTCCTCATAGTTGTGAAAATAAATAAAAACCTCAGTATGATAGTGAACATTGTATTGGAGCTTCACTTCTTCATTGCAATATTACTCTCAGCAGTCCAAACAAATTGGGAATTAAATATTTAACAGCGAGAATGGTAAAACTATTCAAATGATTCTGAGCTATTTGAGCCCTTAGATTTCAATTTATAATTTGCTTATTACTGAACGATTTTTGCAATATCACGTCTATTAGAAGATGATTGTTAAACTAAACATTTATCACTGATTATTTATCTAGGCTGATTAAATTGATAAAGAGACTGATAAGATTGACACTGATAACATATCCCATCAGAAATTGAATTGATAAAGGAAAATGAATAAAACGATTGTATTATGAGATGCATCGATCCGAAGGAGATTTATGAATATATTGTTATGAAAGTTGCCCATATCGTTGCCATAATGACGCATTTCGAAAACTATACTTAATTATCACCTTAAATGGGGAAGAGTGTTCGGCGTCGCCTAGCGGCACGCAATTATCTTCTACGTGCGAAGGGATAATTCGTTTGCGAAATGCACGAAATAGAATTTTGCATGTCGTGATACAGATGTCTTAGTCAACCTTAGAAAAATCTTACCCGTCTGATGTTTCTGAAATAAAATATAAACAAATCGGAGTCACAGGATTTTCTATAATGTGTTTCCAATTCTGCTACAAATAATTAAAATTCATATCAGTGAAAAAAGTGGGAAATTTGCAATTCAAAAAACATTTATACAAGTAGAAAAATTTTCAATGAATAGTAAATTCGACTGGTGAATTGAACGGAGAAAAAAGTTCAGTAGATGAAGCACAACATTCCGGATGCTATACTTGATGATCAGGATGCCTTTCGAGCATAACCAACTTATTGTTATAAATGTAAGACAGGTAAAAATAGGAGAGTTAAATTACTGTAAAGTTAAATGCATAGATCGTCCTCACTGTTTGTATTTGTTTTAGCAGTGTGATAATGACACTAAATTAGACTTTTTTGTAATACAAAGTGACGAGTACTGAGTGTTTTTTATGCCGCAATCTAGACAGTATCATAAAATAGCTTGTAAAATTATCTATACTTAGGAACATTTGCATGAACCGATATTTAAATATTTAAATTGATAGGATGAACCCAAAAACTCATTGATGAGCAAAGAAATTTCACATTCATTTATTAGTTACTTGTTAAAATGCTAATTGAAAATGAATTAGAAACAATTGTTTACTTCTCTAGGAGTTGATATGAATGAATGAACATAGATGAGGATTTGAAATAAGAGTGATATATGCCGCATATCTAATCTTATAGTGGCAAAATATATTGCGTTTAGCGACCTAAATTTGGCATATCCCGCTGTGAGTGACATACTTAATTTATTGCGATATCTATTCGTTCAATGCTAGCCTAAGCGTAAAAGATGTTGTTGACTCACAGATGTCCTAAACTCATTGAAAGAGGCCCACATAATTCAATATAGAAAGGGGATTGCAATGAAAGATCGCATTTAACTAACTAGCAAGATATAATGAAGAGAATTTCAACTCCAAAAGGAGTTTTTGAATTCATCCAGCATAGGGAGATTATAATATTCGGCAGTGAATATTGAAATATTTAAAAGAGAATTGAAAAGATGAGAATATAAAATGAATCTTGAATTGCAGCTTTTCACATCGCTGCTCTATAAATGTCAACTTAAATAGCAATCAAATTTGTTCGACACACAAATTGAATCATTCAACGAAATTATTTCTTTATTTTTCTCGTAAAATACGCTCTGAGGAATAGGTGAAGGAGAAATAAGAAAAGATGTCATGAATACATAGTTGAGCAACTTTATCACTCATGCTAATGGATTATAACAACAACATAAAAACAATAATAGAACTTTTTATAGAACGTTTCGTTGAATAATCGATCAAAGAAATCCCACAAACGTAAATTGCTTTTCCACTGCACTAATGGATCATACTGAATTCGGTATATCTTTCTATAAAGCTGATCGCCACATTAGCAAATTCCCAACCTATAATTTTTCTTTTAAAAACAATTCAGCAAGTCCAAAATTTGCATATGCAAATTTGCCGCTGCTTTGATTCCCTCGCAACCGCTATTGAGGTTAACGTTTTGCTTAGAAATGAACTGTGAAGGTCATCTACGAAATTGGATTCAGCCTACCGTGGCCTTCTTTGTTTGCAAAGTGAAAGTACGCACAAATTAGCCTGCAGGCATATTGCGAAGGTGTTGTGCAGTAGTAATAGAGATCTATGGCTTATTCCCGAGAGTAGGCAATAAAGCCATGAAGATCAAATATGCAATATGCTCATCTTCGAAGCGATCAACCATACGCTTCAGCTAGTTATCGCTTCATCTCAATATTCTTTATATAGCGCGTTTCATGCATTTATTTTGTGATAGATTTAAGCAAATGGACAGATGTTACTCAATATTTGCATATGACGCAATTGAGAACTGCAAAATTTTGTGCAAAATATAAAATGCAGAAATGCAAAATGCAAAACGCTCAAACCATATGAATTTTAATTTACCGCAATACAGCATTGCCAATTAGCGATGCATACGAATTATTACGAATACTAAATTATTTGAAGCATTCCAATGCAGGAAAGTAAATGGCTCATAGATGAGACTAAAATAAACCAATGAACCTTTCATATTCTTAATTTAAACATCAACAAAACTCAAAAAAATATGCAATATTCAAAACAATTCATTTACAGTCATAAAATATAGAGAGAGGAAAGTAATTTCCCAAAAAGCATTATTCGATTCCATTGTTTCGAATATGTCGTTATACTAAACAACTAATTCCAAAAATTGCTTCCGTCGAGAAATATTTAAAAAGCATTTGGAATAAAGCATTCTTATCGCTTTGCCATTATCAATTGCTACTCCAGTGCCAGCTGAGGAAAAGATCATACCTCCTCGTTCCCTTCTCTCCTGTCTGCCCACAATTTTTTCTTTTCTCATCTCTTTAACTGTAAAAAGATGTTTATGCATTTTTAGAATTAAATACAAAAGTAAACATAGACGACCTCAGACATCGATGAGGATTTCATTGATAATTGCAGTCGAGATAAGTTTAACGGAGATCGTAATTCATTCGATTTCATTTTGACAATCAATTTCTCTAGATTATTAAGTGATAGAATTAGTTGATCAAAAATGTTTCATTTGTTTCTCATATTGGAGAGATATCAAGTAGGTTTTGTGCATTCGAATTTGCTTTTCGAAATATAATATAGCGCAAAAATAATTTCGTACGGAAGTGATTTTAGGTCATAGGGGATATCGGGGGGGGGGGGGGGGGAAGGGTGGGAGTTGAGTGAGGGAGAGCGGTGGAGGGGTTGAGGAATAGCGACATCCCATTTTTCTTGATGCTGGTCGAATAACTGACAGGAAATTGCTTTTTAACCTTTTTTTTTACTTTAAAAATTCTATTGAAAATACTCTCATTTACTTCTTATCTACCTTCATTCACTTTCGTCTCATATCATTTCATATCGAAATTTGAAACAATTTCTCGATTTTATCTCATAGAAATAGCTAATTGAATATCCTTATTCTTTTCTTAATAACGTCTCTAATCCTCACTGAGACATCGATTTTATGAAGTTTGTGAAAAACTAATTTGTTCCGATTTCGCCTCTAATTTATTGAATTTTTTTTTTGTATTTTTTCTATACATTGTATACGGATCTATAGTGAAATCTCGTCATGTTGTTGTTTTCTAATTGACTAAAAATTTTTCATAAAATCATGAAGTTGGAAATTTTCAAATCACTGATTTATATTCTACATTTTTTTAATGCCTATTTATCTATACTCAATTGAAGTTCACTCTGATTTCTTCCGTACCTAACTTTTATTTCACCTAATAATTTAAATGTTTACGCTTAAAAGTTTCATCACATTTTAAAAGATTAATTTCTTTTTATTTTCTCGCGATTGGAATTTTACATAAATAGAGAGGAGATAGAAAAATGAAATGAAATGAAAAAATTGTCATTATTAAATTTTATTTTTGATTGCTCCAGGTTGTGCAAAACATTTTAGCTGTTTTATATTAGTGATTTATTGAGATTTAGATATTAATAACACTTAAGATTTATATAAATAACAAACGATTTTATAAAGTAAAAAGTAAAGTTGGCATTTAAACATACGAGTGCATTCAATTTGCATTTGCAAAATCATTAAAACTTTGCAAGCTCATTCAGAAGACAGCCAATCACTAAATGACAATTAAATTGGCAGCCGCATGTGGATAATTTGGTGATTATCTAGCGCTACTATCATTAAAACACTTTAAAACGATGCTTTAAGCAATTTCGTCGAGTCTCAGCTCGAATTGCTTCACATTTCAAGTTTAACAAAGATTCCAGCATAGCCTAAGTGTCAGTACTAAATTTAACCGAGAAACAATCGATGGTCCTCGAAGAGAAGCTATTAAGCGCAGATTGGGATTGCGCTTACCAATTCGCTCGGTAACATGGTTATACGATCGCCGGCCTGAAATATTCCCGTAGAAAATGTCGGGCTGCCATTTTTTACTCTGTATTTTTCTTCTGATCATTAATTAAATAATATGTAGCGCTCGATTTGTATGCAATCCTCCCAGATATGTCACATCACCTCTAAAATGATATAGCGTTCTCCCTATACACACGCACAAACTTTACTATAGTGATGAGCGCGAGGAAGGCAAATTAAATCAGCGCTTCAAATAGAAGACATGATCATAGATGTGGACTATCTTTACCTCCCCTCTCTTCCCCCGTCCCCGTAAAATTACCTCAGTTCCCTGGTGGTTTTTCAGATTTTTCATGGCAGTGCTCATCTACGTTAACAGAACATAAGTTAATATACGTGAAACACCTAAGTACAGCACTTCAAATCTCATATTAAAAGTAGTAGTAGTACCCACTATGTAATAAATCTCCTTTTTTAATCATTTATTTCAACGAGAATACCAATAGGCGACAAGCATTTCCTTATCTTAACACAAATAACGAAACTCTTTTATACATCGAGAGAATCACCTAGTATTGCATGGATTTGGCAATATGTGATTCATCTTTTTTCTCGCTCAAGTAGTCGTTTCTATGAACAATAGTATACGATGAAAACATGAAATTATATAAACTTTCATGGCTTCCACTCAAAGATATATAGTACTTCATTGATTGTTTGTGTGGAATATTTCATTAATTCCATTGTACTCGATTTTGCTTGATCAAATCAATGTGATCCCGAATTAAGTTTAATTATATTTCACGAAATAAGTTTGTAGATTCAATGTAACCGAAAATAAATGCGCCGACTTAATCCTTCCATCGAACAATATAAATTTTAATTAAGCGAAGAATCGATCGAAGAAGTTTTTAATATATTCTTGGGTATTCTTCTGTATTTCAGAGGCATTCAAAAATCGAAATATGAGCGGAAGGGATTTGAGAGCATATGCGCCAACAAATTTTTCCTCACATCGATTTCTTGTAACCTGAGACCAGGGTGACAGTGCGGCCATCTGAACTTCTAGTCATGGGTGACCATTCAAATTAATTCGGGAAGCTTTAGCTGTGACCGGTAGATCAAACTTCTAACTGTACACAACGATATACTTGCGAATAATTCCATTAATGAAGCTCTATAAAATGCAGAGTGCAAATGCAATGAAAATTTTCAGCGAAAAATCAACAATCTTAGCAACTTCGAACACCTGTGCAGCAATATGTAACAATTTTGCTAGGAAAACTACGAAGTCACCTCGAAATTCGCCAACATTCTTGATTATTATGCCAGCCGATACCCTTAGGGCATATCAAAAAGCAAAAAAAAACAAAATAAAATTTTTATTTGTGCTTTCACATAAAACAGTAATAACAACAACGTCAACAAGTTGCACACCGCAAAATGAGCCAAACGAACTCAATAATGAGGCGACAGACAGACAGACAATCCAACAACACGCTCCCAAAACAAAATGACTCAACTGGATCTAAAAAAAGGTGAAAGAAGAACAACAAAGCAAAAAAGATCGGCTAATAACAATTGGAATATTTCATGCAGCTATAAGGAAAGCCATTATGATAGCGGCGGAACGTTGAAAGAAAACCAAGCTAAATGGATAAAAAGGTATTCCATGCAACTGTAAGGAATTCTGAATATATATCACAGAGGGTATCGAAAAAAATTGAAAAAAAAACTGTTCGTTGCAAACAACTTGGCGGAAATTAATTTATATACTAACATCACGAACTCATTGCTTTTTTCTCTAGCAAATAACATCTACAGCAGCTAAAGGTGAAACTACCTAGGCAAAATAAAAAATGAGTCACTTCGGAGCTGCCTTCCTGTTCTAAGACCAGTCGGAGTGAAGCAATGGGCTCATTTTCCCGGAGCGGAAGCCAGCAAAAATCGGCTCTTTTTTGTAGAGTAACAGTCAACAGACTGAATTTCTGGGCTATAGCGGAGTCGGAGTTATTTCGTTTTGCTGCAGTCAGCTGTTATTAGAAACTTTTCAAGCCAATACGTTTCGAAATAACCGTTAAAAGCTGAAAAAGGAAAATTGAGAAACAGATATTTGCTTAACCCAATAATCAAAACAGCGACCAGAAAAACTTCTCAACGCTTAACGAGGAATCTAAAACTTAGCCAAAATGAGTCCATTTCCATATAGAATTTTCGCCAGTCTTATGCGATCGTGATCACTGTTACATTTCAATTTCGATACGGCACACCACTCTGGATACGCTTCCACAAGACTCGCAAAACCATCGGAAAGCTGAAAAATATTACTGCATTAATGGATCGTTTTCTTTTCGAAAAACAATGGGAATAAGGGGAATGAAATCTTTGACGTTACAGACACCCAATGAAAAAAAAACACGACGCCTACTCTCAGTTACATTGTTAGGATACTACAAGTCATGAAGGTTCGCATGACATTCTAGAGGCCCACAAAGTATGTACATATTGGATTTTCCTCTTTTCCTTGTAATATAAACTCCCTTTTTGTCATGCATACCTTTCTTCCTCTTTTTCTTCTGCACATATTCCACATATTCCCCGATTCCAGATTACTGGATCTAGCAAGGGAAAACCTTTGCTTTTCCTTCGTCCCATCATCATAACAAAAAAGACCGTGGCGATCTCAGAAAGAACAATTCGCCGATCCAGCCAAAAATATTACTTTTATTTCTCACAAAAGTGCATAGCTAAAGCGATAAAAGTAAAAAGATAGTATATAAAGCGTTATGGTTCTTAAAGAGATGCTAAAATACTAGGAACGAATCGCTCTAAATCTACGGCAAAGCCTCCACTAACAGCTTTTCATCTCCCTCAGCGAATATCGAAAAGCACCTCAAAAGATAGAGAAAGAAAGATTTACAAGCTCCAAGGTAAATTTTTGCCCCACAATACCCCTGAATTTTAAAAATCTTCGGTAATTTTATTCGCTTGATGTTCTGATCGATAACCACTCCGGAAAACTTCGAAGATGGCCCGTGAGGCGGAAAAACACCTTACAAAATAGGCCAACAAATTCTTCCTTTGTCGTCTTCAACTTTCGATGCTTCTCGTTCAATAAACAGGTGAATACCGCAGTAAATAAATTTTCCTTACCAACTTTGGCTTACCAGCCTTACATTATCATACCAACTTTAAAAGTCCTTACCAACTTACCAACTTCAGCGCTCAAGAAAAACAAAAGAAACAACAACGAACAAATAATCAATTGTACCTCAACATCTAAATCAAATGTGACCTCAGGACGACCCTCATAAATCCGCGAATTGGCCATTCGATGTACAATGAAGCAACGCTCTTCAGTTTCAAAGATGAGCCTAAAAATATATATAAGGTGATTTCTACTCTTAAAAAAACATCAAATAAGTACTCTAATAAGCTAAATGAAACAAGATAAGGCACAAAAAAACAAACAATATTTGACGTTGAAATGAAGAACGATAAAAGAAATCCTAAAGAAATGTAATAACGTCAGAAAGAAAGCATCATCATACTATCATATAGACGCAATTCAGCTACTCTGATAGTAAACCTCTGAACAATCAAATGAGAGTAAAATAAGCGCTCTGATCTGGTAATGAATTTCGTTTATAAGCTTAACTTTTTCGCCTCATCAAGCTATCATCGGGTACCATGCGGACTTAAGCTTAAATATCCAAGTTGAAAGGCGCCTTATAATGGCTGAACGAGTCAAAACCATATCCAGAAGCCAGCCGAACTTCCTTCCGAATATTCGATGGGTTCAAGGCAATTCGACCCACGCTATTACCACATTTTCCAAATATATTTTCCCATTTTACGAGACCATCAATCCAAATCGTAATACTTCAACGAATTAAACTGCAGCACTTATTAAGGCATGCATATAAGTAGCTCTCATTTCAAAAACCCATTAAATTTGATTAATAAACCACAGGAAAATTTTTACTTAAAAATCAGTAGTAACCACTAATAAAAGCACAGCAGCACTAAAAGTTCTTTAAAAAACATAAATACCTTCACTGCTGTATTTCTATTCAGCGCTATCACATCTCTTTGAATGATATGCCGATATGTTAGCATAAGTCAACATCACGTTTTATTCCCATAATTAAGCATCACAATCTACTATGTAATAAATAATCCGGTTTGTATTCTTTGCCCTTACATTGAGATCCACAATCGCTCGTACGACAGATTAGGTTTCATCCAGCTGAGTCCGTAATATTTCAACGGAAACGGAATTTTTTCTTGTTCAAACATGAACTGCAGTTTAAGTTTATTTTGCGCATCTCAATAAAACTTATTCTTCTCATCGCTAATTTTACCTGTCAGTTTTCAGTGGAAAATTGCGCTGATGGCAAATAATTGCAAAAGATTGGGCCTATTGCTGAATGGGAAATCTGCATTGTAGCGAACACTGTTGCATTATTCGGAAGAAACCGTAACCGAATATGCAGATATGACCGTAGTCAATACCTTCAGCAGAAATAGCAACTTTACTAGCTGTCAGGAAATAAACATCACTGAGTGAGATGACTATCATAACCACTTATCAAAAAAACGATACTTCCAAAAGCCATCCTCCTATCTATTTGATGATAATCAATGATATGACCCTCGAAATCGATCCATAAATGTCGGATGAAAAATTTGCATTTCACGATTGCCATTCTATTCAACCAAAAAAAGAAATTGTTAGCAATGTAAAACATTACGACATCGAGAAGCATTTTGAATGAAGACATAAATGGCCTAATAAACATTTCTGCATACTCGATTTTATAACAAATATGTGTGCTAAAAAGAAATTCTTTTAAACGAAACGAATAAAACAAATAGGTAAGCAGATAAGTAAGTTCAAAAAATTGGAATATTACCTTTGTGCATGTCTCCTGATAAATTTGATCTGCGTATTCATAGTGAACTTCTTTTGCTCTCTGCTGAGAATATCGAATCCCATTCCACCGATCGAACTTAATTGACGTTCTTCTACAACACTTTTCATCTTAGTATAAACGACCTATTTAAACAACAATCAAGCAATCACTGTATATTAATAACTGCAATCAGATGACGTCATTCAACATTCGTGCTGCTTTTATTAAACTATACATTGTAAAAAAAATATTCCATCTGTTGACATCGTCGACGCAATAAATTCGAATTATTAGTATCTTCCACAAGAACACTCATCTTTTGTTAGAGTCCGTTTATCTATTAATAAAGGTGAGATTTTCAGTTACCTATTGCTGCCTACGAATTTGGAAATACCGAATCAGTTTTCGGTATTTGCTTCACTGCATCCAGCTTACTTCGAGCCGCTTAAACATTTCCGTTAGATTCGTCCGCGTTCGCTTCGTCTTTTGTCTATCTCCTGTTCGAGCGTGACCTGAGGTCAACGGACAGCCAGAACAATTATCGAATCACAGATGCTTTCATTTTGAAACGTAAGAGGCCGAATAAAACAACTACTCACTCACGTCTTCTTTGTTTATTTCAATTAGCAAGCCTTTCGAAACGTGTGAAAATTTGCATGATGGTGGAAATGACGTCATGAGTATACTTATGCCAACATCGGTAAAGATTTTCAACATATAGGTAATCGGATAGGGTTTTACACCTACAGATTAAACCCGGCAACTCTCCTCTACCGACGGCAACAAAACATTTCTTCCATTTCTTTTGCCATCAAGGCACTCCTCATTACCGTCAGTGCTATAATTAATCAGTACATGAATTAAAAAGTTGGGAAGTGGTTAAGACTTGTTGTTTTAGTATTTAATGCGGTCAAGATACATTGCGTACAGTTCTTAACATAGCCAAGGAACCAAAAAATCTGGCAACCTAAGATCGAGTTTCCACTTCTCCTTCGACGTGAAAACTGCAGAGAGAAGATAGTGGTACTCTTAAAGGACGAAAAGAAGGGGTGAGGGCATGGGAATGTCTTTATATTTTGCTCCCATCTTTCACCATATCAGCCCTATTCTGGGCCACACTGATCACATACTGCGAAGACATACCTTCAGTAAGAAGTGGAGGCAACGCGGTCTTCAAATATTCACGAGCCATTATATCAATAGCCGATTGATAAGCATTCAATGCATCTTTCTTTAGCGCATTCAATTGTTTATCAAGGACGTTAAATATCCTGTTAATATTTCAGCTTTATAAGAGAGTCCTATTGCAAAGATTATATAGAAGCGAAAGTGACAATTCAATAAAGGTCAACACTATTGAAGATCTCAGCAACTACATTCTATGTTGGACAGGTTTTGAGAAGGAAGCGCCGAATACCGAGCAAGGAAATGAGGAACCTTAAATTTCAAAGTTTTGATTGAAGATGCTCCAATCTCCGCTGACGATCTACTGCGAAAGCTCTGGAGAGATTTGTGCACGTCAAGCAATTACAAGTTACTTCCCTCCATAAAACTCAAATGACTGAATTCATATGCGCCATTCTCATAATAGAGTAATAGCATAGAATATATACATTGTTAAATATAAGAATCTTATCTTCGAATATGTGCCTGAGCATATCAAAAATGATTGCAAACAAAAAGATGTTATTTAGTATGAATTCTAGTTTGCATTCCATTCCTATATCTCAAACATTATTAAACACATCGAAATCATAACAGCTAAATAGTCAATTCTGTTATCAAATGCTAATATGCAAATTTCACAGAAATTCCTATGTATATTCCAAAATATTTTTAGATCCTAATTCGTTGCAACAGAACGCAGAAATGAAAAATGGAAACATAGAAAGAGTTGGCAAATGGTAAATATTCAAAACAATGAAACTCAATAAAATACCACATTGATATCAAAACCTTCGGTTAAATTTCATGGATAGATGCAAATAAAAGAGGATTCAGTCAGAAATAATCAAAAATAGCACGATACAGGATAAAATTTACACAGCTTTAAAACATGGATTTTTCAGATTTTCTACTCGTTGTGATGAACGACCGCATTGCGATTCCATTTTGCATACATCGACCTCAGTGATATCTGCTCTCCCCTGCCCTATTATATTGCGCTTTTTCTCTAGTTGTCTGGCTGTGCTTCAAACCCATTTGCCATTATATGCGTCGACTCGGTCATTTTGATGGTTCGCTGCCATGACCGGTTCACTCATCCATTCACATAACTCCCACCGCTAATTTACTTGTCTCGTCCTACACGGCAGTGGTATAACACGTTGATAATGCTAAGAACGATGGTAGGCTACACCGCATTATCACGATCATAATCACTTAAAAAAAGAGGAAGATTAGCGCACTTATCGGATGCTTTGGTACTGAGTTGATAGTTAAGTGGCAATACGCCACCCATATCGAGATATTCGATCGGTAACGATGAACGCATCGAGAGATTCTTTTCCGCTAGCGAACTCACCACAAGCGGTATGAATCTCTCTAATAAATCCACAAACGCTGTACGACGACATACACTCACAGTTAAATGTAACGAGTGTGTGCTTGCTTCCGTATATCCCTATAATAATGAATAAAAATCATAAATTAGTAACGAAATCTTGTGAGATTAGCGTCTACCTTCACCTAAAAAATAGAAAAATTTAATTCATTACTAAATTCATAAATATAATTTTTGCAGCAATAACTGAATTTCACTTCAAGTTTTTGCAAAAGAATTAGAATAATAATAATACAGAATTATGATTCTACCTGATGGATAAAACCTCGTGGAATATAGAGTAAATCACCATGTTCGATCCATCCATCAAATATCGGCGTACGACCAATCATATCACTATCAGAAAAATTCCCTAAATTCATAGTCAAATATGTGATAGTAAAATTTAAAGTTCTTCTTATTCAATATGCCAAAATGAGGAAGCCATAACGCGCAAAAACTCCATATTAGTGAATCCTCCCAATGTGAAATATCGGCACAGCTTTCATGCTATACCATACAGAGGCTAACAAATACCATTGATCAATAGATCATAAAGATACCACCAAATTTATCTACAGTAAAGCGGAAAAGGTTTGTAATTACATTACACTGTAGTCTTCAATGACGTCAAACTACAACAAACATCAAGCGGAAATAACTTACCAGCAATCTGCTAACTACAGTACAAAATATTTTGTTCCCCTTCTCCCTCTCCTCGCCACCCCCTTTTCCCCGCCGAACAGTTCAGGGTATATAAAAAATGACGCCCAAATTAGTGTCAGAAAAAAGCGCCGATACCAACGATAAGGCCAAAGATTCTCGATCGTTGTATGCAATATTTCTTCAGGATAATCTAGTGCCATTCTCTTTTAGATAAGAAGGCGATATGGTGATAAATTTGAAAAAAAAATGTTAGTATTTAGTTTGCAAGGATCATATGCTTCAAAATTGCTGACTATTAAATGAAGCAGTGGTTGTGTGGATTTTCTGGCTTTCTGAGGAAAAGTGGATTTGCGATGCCAATTCAACAATCGGATCAATAGCACTATTTCCCAGGAAAATCTGCATTACTTAAAAAAATCAATGGATGGAAAGTTTCATGTGCAAAATTTTATGACGGTCAAAGAATTTATTAAAAGCATTAACTGTGTAATTGACTCATAAGCACTCCTAATGATTATTTTTCTCAGAAATGACTCTCGTTCTTGAAAATTTTGTGCCGACGCCAAGATATCGGAAGGAATGCTCCCGATACAGGTATAAAAATTTAAACGAGCCCACCCTTAAACGAATCCCCTCCATCATGAATTATTACTAGATTAAGGAACAATTAACGAATAGGATCGTTCAATAGATTTTTTTTGCTACATCCGGCTCAATAACACCCAATCAGCCGAAATGAATAAACAAATTAAACGAAGCAGAAAAAATCTGATGTACTCTTCAGCATCTTTTCCCACTGAGGATAAAATGAGAGAAAAAAAAAAAGACAGAAGAGATGACTTTTAAAGTTTTTGAACTTGCACAAGCACTACGTTGCTTCGACTTTATTTTCGTCTTTTGCCCATCAAAGAGTTTCCCTTCAAATAAACGTTTTGTGGATTATGCGTGGAAATAATGAAAATCGTTTGCCTAATGCTGTTATGCTGGATCATATAAACTGATTACGAACTCCAATGATTGATAATTGATATCTAACAGACCTCTGATTGTCCGTTTACTACCACCGTGATAGTGACAAGAACATCTTCGAGAGTAATTTTCCTGATATTTCTGCCTTGTCAATCCCTCAATAGTTGTTGTACCGCTCATCAACATATCTTCAAAAAGCCACTAAAATTCATTAGTGGCCAAAATTACTTTCGTTATATTTTTTTGCATCAACAGTGGACAAGAAAAAAAGAAAATAAAGCAGCCATTTATTTATATTTATACAACAAAGGTTTTTCTATTTTCACTCATCTGCATAACAGTTCCTCAGTGATTACGAGGACAGGTATTATGTCATTCAACAGGTGTATCACCAAAAGAAATAATCTCAGCAATCCACGTTTGGTTATTTTTCCATGGTCTTCGACAATTTTGGTCCCCAATCTTCCCCTCTAATGAATTTTTTGTAAAACGTAACGAACCGCTTGAATCACGTGGTAGAGCGTCATCATCATCGATCGGTGCGAATACTTTCCAATGTTTTCGACCCTCCAATTGTAAAAGAAATGCATCGATTTCATCCCAATGTGGTGCAAAACCGGCTGTACCAGCTGGCGTTAGATAACTAAACAATAAATAAACTTAAAGGAAATTAACTGAACTTATTCAGTAATCCAATTCTAATAACATATGCAATAATAATTCATCAACATCTATAAAAATGATGCAGTTTGACTTTATTAACAACAATCTACTAGCAAGCTCTATACTCTCGAGGTCTGTTATTTTAGAAATTGGTTTTCCTATTCATTAAATGCACTTGTTATGACATTCTTTGCAATCCGACGCATATCTCCGCCATCCAAGGAATGGCTGTATGCGACGGAATGGATGTGCTGCTCATTCATATGCGCGTCTATGATCAAGTGCGCCTTCGTGAAAGATATCACATCCCAATTATACTTCCACTAGACAATAATCAAAAAGAAGCGAATAATGAAGCACTCATAACGAACGTATTTGCACCAACGAAAGATCCGAATAATTCTTGTGTTATATCACATAGATGCCAAACACTATCACAAAATGTTTGTGGATTGACGAATTGCACTGAATGACCCGCCTGAAAATACATTTCATTTAAAAGAAGATTTATGCTAGCATCTTCATTTACAGGCGTATTCATTGCAACATCTTCACGCATTTATGCATGATGCCAACTTTGATCATGACTCAACAGTCAGTACACCAGTTTTACCTTTTTTCCCTCTCTATCTCTCCTAGTGATACCTTTTTTTCCCTCTCTATCTCTCCTAGTGATACCTTTTTTTCCCTCTCTATCTCTCCTAGTGATATTTTTTTTTGCACTTCTTCTATTTCAGTATGTAATCAAGTCGCACATATTTGACGACTATTATCAACAATTGGCAGGTAGTCATAATGGAACAGTTCACGTATGACACTATTATTTTTTACCATATTAGAAAAAATTTATTCCACTGCAGAGTTTTTTTCACTTGCATCCTCTCATTACCATTAAAAGCACTAAAGTGAAGATTTAAAAAAAAAGACCAAGTATTAAGCTAAACAAACAATCGTAAAAATTAATCAACGTACCAAAATCGCATAAATTTGAACTGAAAAAAAGCTTACAAAGAAAGAATTTTTCGAAGGAAGTGAGGAAGGAGACAATCCTCTAAATTTGTTCAGACAAAAAATTTCGAATTCATAGTAATAGCTTCGTCGAATATATATGACTGACAAAGAACTGATCTTCACACCATTCGATTAAATGCCCACCTGAGAACAGACATTAACAAATGGACTTCTGTCACCTTCACTCCTCCCCCCCCCCTTCGAGTGCCATATTCTTAATAAAACTTATATTAATTTAACACTTACATTAAGTTGAGCTCGAATTTCATCCGGATAAACTTTGCCTATTCCATTCGGAGTGAAACGTTCACCGTCTCTGTAGACCGCCACATTCACATTTGTACCATATTCGATGTAATTCTAAATGAATGGAAAACATCAAAAAAGATCGAATTGAAACGATCTCTGATCAACGGTGAGCTGTAATTCAGCCAATATGCAACATTTCGGAAGTTACCGGAAGTAAATGCAATAATAGTACAGCAAACAATGACTTTAGTCTGGGGAAAACAATACACATAAAATGGAATAATCAAATGCCTAAACTTAGGTAACTTTCTTCGGTGATACTATTAGATTTGCGAAAACTTTCTTTTGGGTCATACCAGTGGGGACTAGAAATCTGTAATTGAACAACAGGGCAGCCCACACATGTGATAAGTGAGGGAGGGGGATGGGGCAGATTAAGGATCATAAAATAGGCTGGATTAACGATTTCAGGCGATGAGGGTTCAGGAAGTTAGATGAAGCATGAACTAAATAAGAAATAAGCTCATAAATGGTGATGCAAAAGATTTAATTCATCAGATTTTTGCATTAAAAAAAAAACTTTTTGCACTCATATTTTCCCAAAAGAGTTCTAATATTTTATTAATCCCCTTCCTTCATTTATTATGAGTTAAAAATTAGCCGAAATTTCGAATACTTTACATTCTTTTTATTTTTTTTAAATATCGAACTAAAATTTTTATCACAATTCTTAGTTATTTTCAAAATATCAAACAAATTTTTTTTATTATAATCGAATATTTCCTATTTCCCAAGGAAAATGTATTGACGAACGAGGAAGGGGAAAAAGAGATACGAATAGAAATGAACACAAATACTACGCATTGCAGCAAATTATATTCTATGCAAATTGTGCTTTGAGAGATACTATCAAAGCGGAAGTTGGGAATGGGTGAGTGCCACAATGAGAAGACCCTTGGAAAGAAAAAAAACAAAAGAAGATGATAATCAGTAATTCAACAATAATTTGAGAGATGCCAAGAAAAAAATTGAAGACGAAGTTCTGACAAAATATTGACAATAAAACTAATTAGAGATTTAAAAAAAAAAAAAAACTTTCAAAAAATGTGTTTATTGAACTTTAATTTCAAATATTAATCGAAATATTTCCAAATATTTATTTAAATTAAATTTCAGATCGCTGTCTTTCAAAGCAATTGCAAGAAAAAAAAAAAAAAACTGCCGCCCATATTAGCAACGAAAATAATTTGACAAACCGATTGCAGAATTTCAACAAATTTCTTTGTGCTATATAAATTGCCATAGTATTTTGGATTGTTTCGATGTACAACCAATGACTTTTTCTCGAATATATCTCTGAAAATAGTTTCATATAGAAAATTAACAAATATCTATAAATATACTAATATAAGAAGCTATTAAGCCACCTACCACTCTCGACTCTCTCTATGTTACCACTTATCAACAATCACATATTTTTTAAGCCTGATCTTTGTCACCTCATTATTCTATAGATTTCACTAGCAGTGGATATTTGCTGAATTCATTGTCTCATTGAGTCATCGAATGATCGATTAAAAAAAGTATTGTTTGGGCTATCAACTTAAGCAGCAAATCAGCTTATATTCACTTTACTCACATATCTATCAACGATATTATTCTCGACGATATCTTCATTTGCCTATATCTCTAACTTTTAAAGAAGGAAGTGAAAAAAAGACTACCTAAAACACATGCTTAACTACAAGGAAAATATTTTTAAAAAAAGAACAGAAAGACAGAAAATATAATCTCTATCTCTTAGTAGAGAAAAACTAAGCACAAAAGTACTGCACATGATCGGTAATAATACAGGAAATAAAGAAATTGTGCAAAGTGAGCCAGGTGATTCCATAATAGTCCCTCATCGTAATAGATTCGAGATCGTTTAACAAATAAACTTTTAAACATATCTGCGGGTATACGTTTCGTTCCACTCAGTTTCCACAGTGCCTATTATTCTACCACTTGGCATAAACAAGGAAATTTTGTAATAACTGCAGTTTTATATGCTTTTATTAAATCATTTAAAACTTATTCATTTGAAAGCGCATATTTGTTCTCATCTTTTTTCTCAAAAATATTTCCCAAGCGCAATTTCCCAATCGCTTGAAAGCGCATATCCCCACCCCTCCCCCCCCCCAAAAAAAAAAGAAATTTTCATTCATCAATACCCCAAATGAATATGGAAATCTGTACTCAGTGTGACGAAAATATGACCCGTTAAAAGAGACGTTCATTGGTCATTATTCACCTTTTTCACGCGTCATTGGTCATTTTATTCACTGCCCTTTGTCGTAAATAATAACATTCCCCATGGCGCTTTGATCAACATGTTAATAAAACATTTAAATTAAATAAACATTATAAAGAGCTTGCTTGAAGAATTCGTCAAGTTTCATTGGTGAAATAATCCACTGCCATGCATCTTTCGCATTTTGCACCGAATCGGCCATCTTCGAGAAGGGTAACTGATTGAAATCGATTATACTGCGATCACCTTTAGTAGCCTTCTCCTTGATTATCACGCAATAATCCACCGGTTTGAAATCTTTCCTCTCTTTTTTCATCAATAATTTTTCTTTCATCATCGCTTTCTTATATGATTCTGCAAATGTTCATTCATATTATTCGACTAACACTGTTTCATCCTCAACCAATGTATCTCATTGATCACACATGATGACTTCGAGTTCAGGTCTCATTCCAATCCACTTGCTTTTTTCTTCGTCCTATCCAAGTAAAATTAGCAATTTCCGGCAAAGACTAATAGAGATCGATAAGACAATTATCAATAGAACTGATAGTTAAAGAAACGAACAGAGGAAAACCTCAAAAACCGATAAAGAATACAAAATACAGCATATCCTAATCACATGATCAAAGTGAATGAAACAAAAATATTTGATTTCATTTGCTAGTCAAATGCTCATTTTCTATTGTCAGTTTGTGTGAAGTGGTCAAACGCCACATTTTCAAAGGATAGATGTTAAATAAGCAATAAAGAGGATTGATAATCGGGAAAAAGTTAGAAAATTCGATGGAGAAATTGCCAAAAAACTGTCGCTACCGCCCTTCATGGTGGACTGATTAGATAATCAAAGACTATAATCACATTAACTCTGGTGTTGTTCACATCTAGAAGACACTCCACTGGCAAAAAAACGACTATTTTAGTGACTATTTTTAATGGTGGGGAGGGGAGAGGGAAGAAGGGGAATGGGAATAATATGGCACAAATGATTTGCTAAGGCATATTGCGATTCGGTGTGCGTATCAGTCGCCAGTGAAAGCGCGCAGATCTTAGAAGAATGCTTCAATGTGCACACCATTGAAACCCAACAACCTCAATACAAAAAATGTTTTAGAAGTTCTTTGGGAAAAAAAGGTTATTTCAAAACAATCAGAAAATGAGTTTTTTACTTGCGAAAATTTAAATGCGACTATTCCCTCACTTACCATTACGGTTCTTAGCAGCTTGCAAAGGATATAGTGTGAACCTTTTCGAATAAACTTACCTATCGCCTAAAATTATTATTTTTGGGGAATTATTATACTCTCTTAAAACCAAATATTTCCGCCACTAAAATCATTCTTCAATAAACAAAACAAAGATAATTTTACAATTTAGCGCACCATTCTCTTCGACCTCATCACTGCCCACATCGTTCTCGCTCTCGTTTTCTTCATTTTCGTCTTCCCCTTCGTCGATACTGTCGATCATATCAGATCCAAGATCGTCTATTATAAGTGCATCCTCTTCATCCACAACACTACTTTCTCGTTCATCATATTCTACTAACTGAAAAAAGCCATCAGTTTAAGTGATGCAATCTTCTAATTCCTCGTTCATATTTCTAAGCCAAAAGTAAGCTAACAAAAAAGTTCCACCGATGAATAGTTCATATCGCCTTCAGATTTTAAATTTACGAGAATTGCTCAATATTGAGAGTGAAACAACCCAAAATTTATTCGTACACAACTGATATAAGATTCATGCAACCTATAAGATAAAAGATATTGATAAATTTAAATGGAAAAAGATCAACGTATGACCCTAGTTTCGCATACACCAGCAATATAAACATAGTTCATTGGGACAATAAATGAAAGTTACGATGCTAATGAATATGGCAGATATTGTGTTTGCCAAAATCCACTGAATAAAAATGAATTTTTTAAATTATTTGATTTTCAAAATTAAATTCCTTATTATTGGTCTGCACGGTTTTTTTTTTTTTTAAATTAAGGATTGAATGATAATGAACAACTTTTCTAACGGAAATATTTACGAAATTTCTCACGAAAGAATATTTTCTATAAAAGAAAAGACATTGTGGAAATATGTGAAACAATCAATGATATTAATTAACAAGCAAAAATTCTACGAATGAGAAAACAAGCAAATGAAAGACATCGGAGAAAACGGAATCTTCAATTCTGCAACATTTTTCTCGAAGCCATCCATCGACATAATTCGCGAACCTCAATGAACCACCTTCCCCCGATCCATCTCTCTCGCAAGCATCTTCCACAACGCACTTCCAATATTACTTCGAACTGCTCAAAATGTCATTGAATATTTTTATTCTTTATTCAATAGGAATTTATTCAGATGAAAATATTCGCGTAATGAATACTTATTCAGATTACATTAGAAACTACATTATATACCAGTTGACGACTAGGTTACATTGACAATGAAACTAAAAACTAAAACCTTTCCTCCGACGACTTTCTTCTTATGTACGATACGGCCTTCTTTCTTGCCCACATCATTTCCCTCATCAGCAGTAATCAACTCTGCGAAGATGTTATCGTGCTCATCGTTAACACTTCGTGGATGTTTTCGATTAGGTCCTGATGTATCCGGGACAACTATAAACAATCACTTAGTGATTCTTCATCACAGATCCACTAAGAAAGGTGTTTTCATTGCTTATTATTAAGGAATACAGCGAACCATTAGCCTATCATTTATAAAAATTTTCTAACGATGGGCGATTGATCCACTCAAAGACAAAAAGAATGAAGTGCAAAGATTTTTGCTTCAGAAATATTCGTAAAAGCAATTAAAAGAATTTCTCTGTGCCAAATTTTTACTCCAAAAATCCTATTGCCTTCTTTGCTATCAATGATATATCGTAACTGATAAATATTAAGAGTCGTACGATCGATACTCTTTGCAATGGCTATAAATAACATATAATCATCAACGGTGTATTGCAGCATTTATATTTAAATTACACAACATAACAGCAGTCATTAATCGCTAAGCATATTTACACCACTAGGAAAATAAAATCTTAATTATATTAATAAATCGCTTGTAATAAATGAAATCAACCGAAAATATATATATATGACTGCAAAATCATGCCAAATAAAAACGAAAAAAGGCAAAAATAAAAGGAAAACAAAGAGGAAAATATTTTAACAAATCATATGCTAACCATTTCGTTTATTAACCTTTCGTTTCGTTTTTTTCGCAATTTCATTCTCTACTTTCTTCGATAGGATGGCAATCTCTTCTGTTGAACTCGTCGTATTCGAGTGATCACCTTTCCCAATTTCATTTCCCTCAAAAGCATTCTACTTACTATAGTGCGAAGTTGAAAGTTCTCGATAAAGAAACCTTTCCTCGGATATATTAATAGTGAAATGCGAATTTACAGTCATATGAGTAAAGAGGTTTTTCCTCATTCAATTTTTGCTCTCTTTAGCGAAGTTCAAAAAATTCATATCTATCATTTTATACTATAACATTATTACCCACTCTTAACGGATTTTCTTTCTCACTTTTATTTCTATAGCACTTCTTATATTAAAAATCCAGAAATCAATTGCCTCATTTTGCGTTTATACCGATAACGCCACCGATTACCTTAGTCCACCACGTTGTTGACGAGGAATATTTACGCGCTATTAACGTAATGAAATGTGCTCCACTCTTAACTTTCAGCTGTTGAAAAATGAGAACACTAGTATTTACCTCAATGCGTCTTTCCTCAAGAATTTCAGCGTTGGTTCGAATCGGTACATGCCGAACACCGATACCATCATTGCCACGACGTTTCTTCCTCAACTGCAAGTGATATACATCTACATTTATTTTTAATATTAGGAAAGAATATTTTCGAGCATTATTATTTTTCGCTCAAAACTTGTAAATAAAGCTTTCGTGAGCACAGGCATAAAATTTGCATTCGATGAGTAATCAAGAGTGAATGCATTCACTAACGCAGATCGCTATCCGTAAAAGTGGAAATCAAACGAATAGAAAAAACACATTATAGGAGCAAGGATAATGCGCGCATGCGTCCTCTCGCGAGTCCTTTTATTAGGCCAATTATATCCATGAATTTTTAACGAGAATTAAGTGGAATTAACTATTCTAACGAATCGAAACATTTTTATGAAGCGTCCAATAAGGCTTCATCTCATCTTCATCAACAAACACGTTTAAATTCGAAAATCCTTTAGCACACTCGAAAGTACTGACGCATCCAAGTAGATGCAACCCTACGCTATAACAGACGATGGCGACCAAGTGTGATGAAAAAATGTGCCAAAGGCCAAGATGTGACCAAGAAATGAAGCACATTTAAATGCGGCATTCGTTATCATATTCTTATAAGAGCGCTTACATCTAGCACTACTATCAGTCATCATCGGATCAACCCGATCAATGCCTAACACAGCGATAAGAGATAAGGCTAATCACTTCGTTAAAAAATACCATCAAAAATAGCTTATAATATGACTTACTTCAGATGCCAAAGGTTTTTTGCCCTTCGTAGGAGTGGAGCTTGTAATTGAATTGTCCACTTTGCGATTCAATTTCAACACCTCAACTACAATAGTCGATCATTAGATAATGTTAGATGTTCGAGCGATAAAGCATCATTACTATCTACACTTGCATATAAAGTTTCTTTATAGACTATTCTTCCTGTTATTTTAGTTATTTAGCATTTCGAGGAAGTGACTATAGAGAAGATGCTTATTGCAAATGTGACTGGCATCTCGATATCACATCTAATGAGTGCGAACAATGTTCCATATCAATATGCAAATGTCTGGTGAATGTATTATAGATATATCTGAAGGTTGCAAAAAATGCTTCTTGTCGCATGAAAGTGCGAAAATCATAACAAAATTCCAGCGAAATAACTGAGAAGATTTCGCTGGAGATTTGATGGGAATGGAAACATAGAATCCCCACATTGTTGTGAGAGGATTCTATGTCTCCTCCCCTTGCTGTCATTCCACATAAATGTATTTAACTCGTCATCTCATGCTTTTGTCTTTGTCTTCCTTAACGTGGAGCCCTTTCTGCAAGTGGCTCCTTTTTGTAACCGAGCGCATCCTCGCTGCCGCACTATTCATTTTTGCCGCATTTATTTGCGACACTCCTCATAACGAACCGATTAAATCCATGAGGAATTGCTTCTATCCATGATTACTACTTCATCATGCCGACAGAATTAATCGGAAATGGCTATATGCAGCATGAAGCTGAAAAATGTTACTATCATGTTTACAAGGCTTGTCATCGTCAATAAGGACGAATAAAAAATCTTAGGAGGAAAATAATGGACGATTCCTGCAGGGAACTATAGACAATTGTCGTCCCCCCCCCCCAAGGTTCCACTAGGGGGTATTATTACAATTACCGCACTTGAATATTTGCTTGTTCAGCGACATTCTGCAATAGGAAAATGCTATAAGTTCCTTAATAGATGCTATAAGCGTCAATTTTTTTCTTAATTTGGCCACTGCGATAGACTATATAAAGGGGAATAAAATTTGCAATTTTCTACTATGAAAACGAATATACATTGCCGATCAACTCAGAGTGTATGAGAAATTACATCTGTTTGCAGTGTACGTTTCTTGAACTCATCAACATAAAAACAGCACATTCAACGACCTGTCTACCTTAACAACCTGCCAATCACCTGCCATATTCGGTTGTAAATGAGGTCGATAATCTAAGCAAACGCTATGCTAACATCTAGGGGTTTATTTTCATTAGTTTTGCAACAATTTATTGCACTTTGGCCATCTGAAGTGAAACCTATGACATCTTACAACAGGAAAATATTTAGCTTTATCTGCAAACAATATAACTAAGAAATATCTTACTCAATCCTAAATATAAGGTGTGGCCATCTTACCAAAGGTGTGGGAAAAGGGAATTTCAAGAAAACCTATAAGTTGCAAGCGCAACTTACGAAGTAAAAGAAGCCAAAGAATGATAGATCAGGCTGCAATATATTAGTTTTGACTTTAGCATTAGCACAACGCGTCAATAAGCTGTAATCTACTCACTTAGGCAGCACTTACACGGCCACGACTTGGTTTTTCGAATAGAGTTCACTATTCGGA
Organism: Baylisascaris procyonis; assembly: GCA_037389465.1. Taxonomy (NCBI): domain Eukaryota; kingdom Metazoa; phylum Nematoda; class Chromadorea; order Rhabditida; family Ascarididae; genus Baylisascaris; species Baylisascaris procyonis. The sequence continues at coordinate 87,571 of JAZARR010000266.1, forward strand.
ATTTTTGGAAGTTCAGTTCACCAGTATAGAAAGATCATTTTGTAGGTGAGAGAAAGGAGCGAAGAGGGAATAGATTTTTCAGACACGCTACTTCTGGTATGCAAATTTTATAAAAATATTACTGCTTATGCTTGACGATGATGCAAGCATATTTCAGTGAGGAAGGAGGACCTTCTTTCCTTCGTACTGGAATGTGAACGTATCGCCGCATTTCGTTTTCTAACGCTATAGAAAATCAATTCCCCCTCCCTCCCTCCCCCCCTCTTTACCAAAAAAAAAAACCTAAAAGCAACTTACATGCAGACTTTTCCTCCTGTCCATTGGACTGGACGAGGTTTTCTGCAGAATTGGTCTTCTTTTCACTATTTTGGCCCGACAACTTCGGCCCTTCGTCGCTTAGTGCTTTGTGCAACTTCTTATTCTTTGAATGCTTGCCCATACTGAAAACAAACAAATAACCAGAAATGAACGATTTGCAAGCATTGATATATCAAAGTCAGGAGAATTTTCGGAGGGTTCCATCCAATCTTTTCCCTCCCCCTTTCCTACCCTCCCCTATTCCCTACTTCCCCAAGGAAGCTTAATTTACTCCATCCTTTTCCTTTATTGCATCATCATCCTATCTATATTAGCAATGAATAAATTCTGCAAACATAACGTTAGGAAATTTGATGGTAACAAAGGAGAAGAACGAGCAAAAAAAAAAAAAAAAAAACGCCAATGCACCGATATAACACCTCTAAACTTGTTTCGTGAAGTTGTACAAGTAAATCAGTGATCAACGACAAATTTTATTGCAAAAAAATTTGTTACCCTCAAGAACAGATTTTAATAAAGTGTGCGCTGATAAATAGTTTTTGCAGGGAACGTTGTTATGAATAACTTCTTCAGCGGTATTAGAAAACGCATTTTGCTAACTTTTTTACAGAGATGAAGTGATCGCGCTATAATAGTCCCTTAGGTAATTAAAATGTTTTCTAAGCTTTCTAAGGAAATTCTGGCGTTCTTTAAACTTCACCATATAGCCAAACAAAGGTAATTCACCATATAGCCAAACAAAGGTAACACCATATATCACCAAGTATTCCAAAAGATGTCATGCACACAACAAAATAACATTCCCATCACAGCTCATCATGCTCGCAGGTTCATAGATTCGACTAGTGCCCATTAATATTGCGCGTTATACTTCGATAGCAGCTCAAAATCCCATCTCCTAGTCACCTCACATGAAATACAGGCGTCGCCAAGTAAAACCAGGTATATCTGGTAAATATCTTTTGGCAAGGAAATTCATAGGCCATCGGAGTACAGTAGCTAAAAATTTATGTTCAGAATAATTGTGCATTCAAATATGTTGAAATTTTGTCTGCGCAAAATATTCGATGCCGAACGCTACGATATGGACATTAATGCGAGTGCGAGAAGTACCTCATAGGGAAATCATCTGAAACAATAGGTCTTTCGATTAGGCTACAAAGTTTTCTAGCAAGAAATCAAGAAGACATGGGCTGTGGGCGCATTATGTGGAATCGCGGCCAAATGAAAATTATGCCAACAACGCATTAAGCGAGTAATTTGGGAATGAGATTGCGTTAGACGAGGAGAGGAGATTGAAATTTTTGCAAATGGGAGAGGCTGGGGGGTTCCGCATTATCCCCACCAGTGTTCGGAATTCATCGCCATTCCCCGTGGAAACACAATGCTCATCATCTCATTTCTCATCACTTTTGCAACAAGAAAATGGCCTTCACCAAATTTCCTTACTCCAACACAACATAGCATTATCAGGGTCCCCTCTCACTGACCACGAAGGGAATACACTTCCTTTGTAAGCAATTACTAAAACTTTTTTACCCGGAACTATTCGTAAAGCACCTGGTTTCGTCAATATTTTTGCTCTCATTGATGCCATCGTAGCAAAAAGAATCTGCCTTCTATGCAATAGAGTAATGTAAGAAATTTGAAGCTATAAAAACAGTATAAGAAGAGTATCGGCTGATTCTCGGAAGTTTCTACAGGTAGAGTGTTGCATCAATTTCACGAGGATAAGCACAAAAGCATCAATCATCAAATTACCCGCCGAATCTACGCGTATCTAAAATCTTTCTCAGTTCTCTCATATGAATGAACATTATATTTGAATCTTTATATGATGCATAATGTAAATTTCACAAATGTTTATTTCATACAGTTGAGCGTTGCGACGAAGAAAAAATTATGAATGTCCTACAGAGGATAGCCCCGTCACTAGTTGTACTTCCTTGTCATACTGTACGCCCATTGCTCATTGCTATGTTCTATGATTCATATGTCATTTGAGACGGCACAGTCGTACGGCTTACGCACTAATTCCTTCGGAACGAAATAATTTCATTCTTCTGTTTTTAGTTCTGAAATGTTGCTAGGAAAAATGGCTTTCGGCTAGAGAATATTTGGCGATGGATCAGATCTAGAATGCACAGTCTGACTCTAGCCAATTCTTTGCCTCTGTTGAGAGGAATGCCTCGAAATTCAGCTATACAACGTTTATCCCTCGTTGCTCGATCACAAACGTTTTAATGCATTAATGAAAGGAGGTGCTCAGAAGGTGCATAGGGAGAGGGTAAAACAATTTTAGATATTCGAAGGAAAATCTTGCATACAAATTTTTATAAAATCAAGATAATAAAATGTTTGATCATTAGGCATGTAATGTTATTTGCCGTATAAAATGGCCGTGACTTGCGATGCTTATGTGCTCATTGATGGGGTAAAATTGACATCTGACGCAGAATGAAATCTCTGTTGTAGAATGAGAAGATGGCGGTAAAACCTTCATGGTATATGTTGAAATGTTCCCTTCAATGACAAAAGATCATGTATAAAATTTTTATTAGCCCGTAGGTAAAAAGTTTCGTTATGATTTATCCCATTGGGAAGCAATAAGAAGAAACTTCATAGACAAGAATTTGTAATACTTCATCCTTACATGAAATATGAAATACAGTGAAATACATCGGTTCCACATGAGATACAGTGCACCGGTTAATAGAAGCGATTTCTTGCTTCATGAGAACCTCAAGATCGCACGTGGCGAGAGTGATCATACAGAAAGTGAATGAATTGGATGAAAATGCGCCACTATACTATCATTTATTACTGTATCATGAAGAACAATATATTCTCACTGATATAGAAAACACCGTTTGTGTCTCACGCGGCATGAGTTACCATCAAAAGTGATCATTTGACAGCTGTGGAAGTGTTAAACGTATAGTGCTGTATACTACTGCATCGCTGTGGAATTGTTATACTATTGGCAAAACTTATTTCCATACAACACTCAGTGAATCCAAGCGAATAGTTAAAATGCTTCATTTGGAATTATTTGTGATAGAATTTAGCTGTACACCATTCCTAGGTTTCAGTTAGAGAAGCAGTATTTAGGTGACTGACATTTAGTGCCTCTCATCCTGAGTTGCATAGTACGACATCTCACAAACATTGCTAGCGAACTTCCGCGTCAGCTCCTCCGATAAAAGCTTTGAATTTTACTCTCTGAAAAATGTGCCACATTTTTGATGCATTCGTTTGATAACAACGGAAGAGTAGAAAAAGAGGAAGTAGCTAGGGAATGAAGAATATTCCAGTGAAAATGGAAGTCTTTTTGCAAAGTAGAGCGGAAAAAACCTGTTTTTTCTTCTTCTTTAAAGTGTCTTTTTTCAAAAAAAAGGCCGTTTCATGAGGTCCATTCGACTGCGCGGTTGTCTCCTTTTCTTTCTTTCTTTCTTTCTTGTTTTTGAATAACGTAGTTGCCTTCAACGCACCTGCTTAAATAATTGTTAAATGTGTGAAATAAAACGTTCACTCACCACCTAGTATAGCCATATTAGGAACATTTGTCTTTTAAAATGTCATACGAGGATCAATGACTCGACAATTTTATACTTGAGAAGTTATTCATTCATTGCTTCATTTTTTTTTTTTTTTTCATAGGCAAAAAATGCAATTAGGATTTTCGATGGCATCACCAACAAACATCAGTTGACACTAAACGGGGGAAAGGTGAAACACTTATTTTTATTGTTCTATATTTGTGGTTAGTGTATTTGTGGTTGTTCCGTTGGTTGCATGTTATGTCTGGAAATGCTCAGCAAAAAGATGAATATTTAGTGGTCAGCGCATATAGAGAATTTCTTCGTTGGGTGGAAGGACCCCCTCAATTTCCACAATGACAGCTATTTCAACTTTCCACATATTCTTTCGGTTAAAAAAAAAAAGCAAACAAACAAAAAGGAAACGCAGAAAGAGATGGAAACCGGTCACCGATCTTTATCAGCGCAACGCATTAAGTGCATGTCTAAAGAACGAATAGGAAACCGTATGTTAAGCGAGTGATGAGTACGGTAAGTGAGTGACTACGATCGGTGAAGATGTTCGATTGCTAATGGTAAAATTTCCCGGGTCTTCTCATTATGGCGTATGCTTATCATTAGCAATCAGATGCTTTTTATTTAGAAGCATTTTACATCTCCTAAAATTAGACTGTTGGCGCTATTGCAAAGGACCGCTGCTTACTGCAAAAATTTGCATTGTTCAGTTTCCACTGCAACGATGTTTATGCCCTTTGGCGCTCGTCTACAAGTTTCGATTCGAGAAATGGCATAAGTCTTGAAGTTTAATGAATGCTTAATATTGAAGTTTCCGATCGAGAGTATCGCCATTTTAAAATATTTGGATATGCTTACTGTTTGCTCGTTCTATAGGTAACACCATTGCTGCAATGGCCTTCGTAGTGGTCTGTTATCGTGAATATGAAAATTATATTTCAAAGCTTACAGTCTGTTGTTTTCAGTGGACTACGTTTCTATGGTGAAAAGTTTGTTGCTGGGATGTTACGCATCTTTCTCGCAGACAAATTCATTTTTAACGTGATGACGTCAATGCACGTCATAATTGTTTATGATTATCATTTGATAAGTGCAGGCTTTTCTATGCTCGCTCATTGATAGACCGGCGGAACTTTTCTATGATCGCTCATTGATAGACTGGCGGGCAGAGAATTACAGTGTTTTCTGTCGACACTCTCTATAAATAATCACTTTCACATATCGGAGGCCTTTCTAACTCGTGCGAATGGGTTCTCCTCAATCTTATATTATCAAAATGCAACATGCTTACAATGTACAAGTAAAAAAAACATCATTGCGGATGTCATACAAAACGAGCAACTAAATGAGCTCACTCGGATTCGATACAAAGGGATCATCGTCAATAAATTTTTCTACATCAATTCCTATCGCATATGCGCTGCATATAAAATCATCAATGCTTATAATTTGATATCCCTTATTTGAAAGTCATATTATTGATTTGCTTCTCACTTAAATGATAAATGTTCGTTTATTAATTGTATTACAAATGTTTGAATGGTAAGAATAGGCAATTCGATTAGATAGTACTTTAGCGATAGAATTCTCAGAGATGAAGTTGAGATATAGCAGGCTGCTAAAATGTTTCTTTCTCGTCTAGAGTCGTTGCAAAATCCTTCACGTGAGGCAACAAATCTGCTGGCGGACAAATGAGATTGTCGCCGTGAATTGCTATGGTGGCCGATGTTGAACATAAGTTGTTGATATAGGTATTGAAACACATTATCTCAATTATACGTTCAATGTTTGTTGAGTTCATATAGAGTGATTGTGATTGAGTTGTCGATTAAGAGAGTCCATATATGAAATACTTATCTATGCAATCACTTTTACAAGTTATCAACTAAAGATAAAATATACTTAATAATTTCTCTATATTGTCATAATAGTTTCTTTATATTGCCATGTATACACAGTTCAAATTTCGTTTATCGGTTGATTTTCGTTGTAATCGGCTATGACACTTAGTTCATTATATTTGAATTTAAAGTTTCACAATTTCTTCTTTCATAGTGAACTGAAGTTAAGAGTTTTGTTGATTTCTTATCTCAGAGTTGGAATTTGATTGTCGATTGGCATCCAAGATTGCTTTTCTTCGAATTTGGTTATGACGAGTCTATGAGGTGTTCCCGTAGCTCCATTCTTTTTCCTTTAGATAATTCAATGAGAATCAAAGGAAGTGATCCCTGACTATTCCAGAATATCCAGAATTCGAATACCACATACAGTGTTATTCCCAAGAATTGGTGCATTCTACATTCGTTTTTCTTTCCAGATCGCCGAAAGCTAGACTTTCTTCAGAAATGGTTTTAATTGGATTGGGCGAAGCGGCCGTTGTACCGCTTACTGTGATTTGTTTTGCGTTTCTCGAATTCAACGTCATCTTTGCCACAACGATAAGCATTATGGCGATAACTGCTTATTTCCTGTAAGTGCAACGAATAAAAATAATGTTCTCCTTAGGGCGTAAATTTGAAAATATATTGATATCTCCATAGGATGGATTCAGTCGTTTATTATTTATTCAACGTACTCACATTTTGATTTATCTAAATGCATAAGGAACTATTTCCACAATTCTTTACTCAAATTTGTTCGCCGTACTCATCTTGCCGCGAGCGCATATATTAGAGTAGGAGTCAAAACCGATATGAGCTCCTTTCATCGAGAGATTGCTTGACTCTTTATTGCTCCCGTTGTGCCCCCTCATGCACGATACCAATCCATATGGAGTATTTGAAGTTACTGTACAACATCACTCTTTTTGTGTGAAAGTAGCATACGCAAGAGAGGCCTCTATTGTTTCAGATGGACAAAGCATGTAAACGAATATTGGAAACGGCGTGGCGTTCCAGGACCAGAGCCAAATTTCCTCTTCGGTAATATATTCCAAATGCGTAAAGGAATCGAGAAATTCGACGTTGAGAATATGAAACGATTCGGCTCTTTTTATGGGTTATCACTTAGTTTATTGTGCAATATGCTGGTTGAATCTCTTTAAACTTTCAATGAAGATTGCAATGTTGCTTGCAGCAGTATAGCGCCCGTACCCTCCTGCATTTCCAGAGAACGGTCATATCGAGCTGTTGTGTGATTTCAAATATATAAAAAAATATCGATGGAGCAACTGGCTGTAATTTGACTTGCCAAAAATTGTGATTATAGAGAGAAAACGATATAATTCATGCATACCATTGTTATTTTGGTGTTGATGCAGCAGAGCTCATGAAGGTTTATAGTACTCCACCTTTGGGAAATCTTGCATGCCCGCTTATTCACATCCTCGACTATGAAATAATGAAATGTGCGTACTCCTCGTTTCTCGTGTGTTGAAGTATCATCAGATGGCAAGAATATCAGTGAGGCAATGCCCTTCGAACAACCATTGAGAGCTTTGTCAATTAATCGCCGTATAATCTTGAGCTAGCTGAATGATTGAAGAAATAAATAAGGTGCAAACTTTTGTCATATTTGGTACATATGAATCGTCCATTCCATCAGTTAACATATTAGATCGAGCGTTTAGAAGCTCTCAGCAAGAAATATTTGCAGGCTAACATTTGAAATTTGATAAAAATACTTGGAAAATTTTGCTAAAAAAATGACTTTTTAACGTCTCTTTTATCGGTTAGTGGTTACTGCTGGGAGCTTTAACTTTTGCCATTCAAAGCTTGGAATTAACAAAAGATGGAAAAGTGGAATACTCATGTGCTGTTTGCTGATATGCATTCGAGGACAGCTGTTAGAGAGAAAAAGAAAAGAGTATTTGGATATAAGGACGGATATTGGAAGATTTCATGAGTAGGCAACGAAATCCAAACGAAAGCGCCGGAAGTATATGCAAAAACTTCATTCAAAAGCAGCTGAATGGTTTGCAATTCGCAGTGCTCCTAACAGTACAAATATGTGACGAATAGCTTAACTCAACAAGTCATTTCCTTTATTCGTTGCTTCGTTGAGTCGAATCGTTAGAATAGTGGATGACGGGAATGAGTTCTGTTTGTTTCAATTATTATTTGAAACGTTGAAATATTTATTAAATAGTATCTCTATGAATGGAGCATTCTTTTCAGTGCATCATTCATGGGATATCCGGAGTTGAACATTTGCGATCTCGATATGCTAAAGCAAATCTTCATTCAAGACTTCGCATCATTTCCAAATCGCGTGGTTTGGAACATCTTTTTTTTTCATTCTTCAATTTTTGTCTTATTCTTCAACCAGTCGTTCATCGAAAATAGTAAAGAATTCATTTTTTATTTATTCTTTAACATTACCACACATGATGAGTTACAAGAATTTCAATAATTTAATGTAAATTTTTTGATGATTCGCTTCAGAATTACTACGCTTGCGTTCTATCGATAAAACGAGTACTCTTCGGGTGTAGGAGAAGAGCGGTTTTAAAAATTTCTTCTACCCCATAAATCAAAGATATGGAAAGGGTAAATAGTGGACATGCCATTGTTCCAAACTGTTTGTTGATTTCTCAGATATCCGACTTCTTTATCGGTAATCAAACAATTCGCATGCATATGGTCAACGTCATGAAGGATCAACATTGGAAAGATGTTCGAAGAACAATCACTCCAGCCTTCACACCGGGCCGCATTGAAAAGGTGAACACTTCACTTAACTAACCGATGACAACATCTAACACGACCAGGTTATAATTCTTGTGCACTTCTTTTTGCAGTGATTCCACCCGCGCGACAACAAATTTTGGATGCATTCACAAGTGAAAACATCTGCCATATGCAGATCGGGTTGCATTTCCAGTTCTCAGTGAGGGCGCTATCGTGCTCGGCGTTTCGGCAATTTGCTTGGTCGCCAAACTATAGAAGCAGAATTTGCTTCCCGCAAAGTGCATTTTTTTCGTCTTCCTCGTATGTGCCTATACAAGGAACAAAGTTTCTGCAGAATTTAGATGATCTAAGGACTTAGAGGAATGACATGCGTGGAAGTGATTCATTTTGGTGCCCGGCCTATTAAGTTATATACGGCACGAAGCATATGCGTTTATCAGTTGGTGCTCGCAGAAAGCATAAAGAACCATTATCTGCAGATATGCCTGCATGCCTCTTCGTCGTACCACTGAAAAGACTGACGCTACAGCTTCTTTTACTGGTAGGCTTGAGATGGTGGCAACAGTTAGCTTTGTAACTGACGTATCGATGCGACGGATTTAACGTGAATTCAGCTCCACTTCTGAGACGCTGCAAACGCGAAGGTGTATGATGCGTGGAAAATTTTTGAGGGCATTCAAATTCATCAAAAAAAGTGGCGAAATATTCATGCTTTACCATCTGTTGGCAGCTTTCGAGACGATCTAATGAGTGGTACCAGAGGTGCAATATTTATTGTACAGCATTTTTATTGTTTAGTGTATAATATTTTCATAGGTTCAGGAGTTTCTAGGCCGATTCACTAATCCAGCTGTAATTCTAAACGCGTAGGGCGTCCTCAAATTCGTAGACTTCCAGGCAACTTTGCCATTTTTTGGGTTTCGACTTTGACGCGGAGTGGCAAAAAGAAAATTGCTACTCATCGGGAATATAAATACGTCATTTTGTTTTCTTATTTCATGAAGCTGTTTACCCTAAAGAGTGGAAATCCAAATGCCCTGAAAATTTCTAGCATGTTTCACATTTGTGCATCTATTTTTCAGATGTTCCCGATTATGAGACGTTGTATTCGTACCGCGGAAATGGTGTTAGACGATTGCATTAAGAAATCAAACGGGATTGTGGATACAAAAAAGTTTGCCATATTCTCTAATTTATGGACGTTATCTGCGTGTGATATCTAGAGCAATTCGCGTAACTACAATGCTGATGGTGTCCAATGGGATGAGAGAAAAAATGCTCTCAAATCGATAAAAGCTGGGAAATGGCCCTATCCAACGCAATCGATGATGATAGATCGTTGTAATTTTATTCAGAAAATTACGCAAAGAATTCGTACGCAAAGTAGTCACAATAAAGTTGTGCATTTGATCTCAAATGAAAAAACCGTTTCACTTTTTGAGATTTTAGAGACCATAAAATGCTCTTCTTGTAGGAAAATATCCACAAGTTTCAGGTTTTTCGCAAATTTGGCGATGGATATTGTTGCTCAATCGGCTTTCGGCGTCGATTTAAGCACACAGAAAGATCAAGATTCCAAATTTATCTATTATGCGCACAAAATGTTTGAGCTCTCATTTGTGGATAGTCGAGTGATGTTCCTGAGTAAGTCCAATTTATTTTATTTATTGAAGTAATGGCCAATGTCGGTAGTTAGAAAATAGGCGGAGCAGCGGTTTCTCTCTCAACGCTCATTTTGTGCCACATAATTAGAAACCCCAAAGTCTAGTCTGTAAAGAAGGATTAGAGAGAAAAAAACAAGCCAGTAGGATCTCTTTAGGTATTGGCAGTAGCCAAACTATCCCTATTGTACTTCCTCTGGGTACTTCGAAAAGTTCTTACCAGTGATGCGTTCGAAGTGCAGTCGACCACTTTTTGTGCGCTTTTCATAAACATGTTGTGGGCTCATGCCGAATCATCAGGGAGTTGAGTCTTGCCCAGCTGTGTTGTTTCTGATGTTTTCATACTTAAACTTGTGATGGGCAATTAGATTTCTGCTGGCATAATTTTCAATCCAATATAGAATCAAATCGACTCATGGGAGTCTCAGATATTAATCGCCGATTTCTGAGAAATTTTGCAAACGTGACCTCTGTGCCATGCATGTGCTTATGTATGTGTGCTGGCGAATGCGTTCATCTCAAGGGCAAACGTTCGAAAAACTTTGCAAGTGAAACTCGTCATCTAGCGTTCGATTATCGCAATAGATTCGCTTATTCGTCGATCTTGACTTTTTTTTTACTTCTGTAGAAAATTTATTGTTTCTCTCGCATGTGTGCTCGTAAAACTCGATTGAGTTCGAAATACAATTCCGAAAAAATTTGTTGAATGCATTCCAAGGCAAATGACTTCAATTTCAAGACTTTTCAAGATCAATTACTCTTACTGCAATCTAATTGTTGGTAGTTAAGACTAATTTATGCGCAAACAGATTACGGAACTACAGATTCGCATAGGAAAGCATATGAGCTATTATCTTGTGGTTCCTTGAATAGAGAAACGAAAAATTTACCCTCAAGCTGCTACAACAATAGTTCTACATTTCTCATCCACTATGAGATATTTCTACTTTTTGAATTTACGCCACTAATTTGGATTTGAGAATCACGCTATATTCTTATACTGCAATCATATCATAAATATAACAGCATATTGCAGTACTTTTTCCGAACATAGCGCGTCTCAGCGAAAGAATTTTCAACTTTCAACTCATCGGTAATCATTGTGACGCATTCTTCGAAGGTGTCTTGCAAAGGATCATCGAAGAAAGAAGAAATTGCCCTCGTCAGGTTCCGCTGATATTTTGTTTGAAGGGGCAAAACATTTGAGCGATTTAAACGCCCTATAGAATCTTCACGACACATGATGAACCATTCTCTCTTCAGACAATAAAAACAACACCGAATTCAGAAAGGAAAAGGCATTATGAGTATGCTGCATTCAGTTGGAGTCAATGAAGTTAGAGTGGCATTTAAAAGCTTTTCGAAATGTGCGTGTTCGGATCGAAATATGCAAAAGACTTGCAAGTGTGAAACTACTTGCGAATGTGCGTAAAATTTAAACGACATATTCACTGAAGAGAAAAACGTGAAAGGGCACTTCGTTGTACAAATATCACAAACGACAAACTTTGCTCCCTGACTGCTGAGGCAAGGAAACAAATCCACCTGAAAAGTACTCCTTACAGATGTAATGCGCAGCCCAGTTAGCACAAAACCTCAACTAATAGCTCTTTTTATTGATGTTCTTGAAACCTCGTTGATCAATGCGATATGGAGCACTTGTTGATGATCGAAAATATTGACAGTGAGCAGCGTAAATAATCAGCAAGAAGTTCGAACGCTTAGAAATGTGAAGTACATTGAGTAAACTGTTTGAAAATATGCGAATTGACCATTGAGGAAATATTTTAGGAAGATCCCGACTTTCTGCAATTGCTTTTGGACACAACGGAGGAGTCGGAAATAACGAACACTGACAAACAATTGATGCATGAGGCATTGGAGAGTGGAAAAAAGGTTGCATCCCATTCGATTTGCTTTTAAGGCAGTCAGCCGTTGGAAATGGGAGCGTCTAATTTATATATGGAGAGGATATTGAGAAGAAAAAACATTTCACCTATAAGAGATGTAGAAGCAACAGTCGCATTTACCATCTTCCCGCCGACCGTGTGAAGCCGTATTTAGTGGTGAAAGGGGGGACATTTAGCGATAGGTTAATCATTCGCACGCTGATTTCCTTTTCCCCTCACTCTTGAGCGGGTTCAAGGAATCTGTTCTTTTCTGTGCAACGTTTCCTAAAACAGTACCATTTGAGAGTCGGCCGGTCTTTTTGCATTTAACACTGGGCTCAGAATGCTCACAGGTAAACGGCAAAAAGTTCAACGTGCGTTCAAAAGTAGCTTGACTCGGTGTTGAGCGATAGAAGTGAACAATGAACAATGAACTTCAGTAGGGGTATTATTTATACCATTTTGACTGCGTTTTAGGGAACAGTGGAAATTTTGAGCGCCCGCAAACAACCTTTGTGGTGGGTCTGCTACTGCCCGTTGCGGTGGCGAAGTTATGAAACTATGAGTGCAGTGCAGCAAAGTAGAAGGTCCATGTCTGGAGGTGTCCAAAAACACATATCTGACCAGAGGTATTCACCAACGGATAACGAATATAATTGCTTTGTCCTAAGACATTACATTACCGATGCTGAGGGATCTAAGAAAATTGGTTTCATCCGCTCATATGCGCAGCAATATGGTAATGACATTGTGGTGCAGAGGGAAGTTGCAAAACTAAGCTGGCCTTTCCTCATTTACGTTATCGGAATAACTCCTGAATCACAGCGACGCAACATCAGTAGACAGTAAAATGAACTTATTCGTTTGACAGCATGTAAACATTTCAGTAAAAGGTTGCCCCCGATCCGTCAGGTTTACATATTTAAGATTGCTCTCACGGATAGAGAGTTGATTGCACAAGGCTATTTATTCCTTGTCGCCGGTTATGAAACAACAGCTACTGCTCTCCAGTTTGCTGCCTACTGTCTTGCTTCTAATCCACAAGTGCAGGAAATCGCGTATGCTCAAATCATCAACGTTGTTGGGCACAAGGTATTGCAACGGAAAATTTTTCGCTTATCCACAGTACAAAGTTCTTCCGAAAGAAATTTATTTTCGCAGCGTAAAGTAGCCGGTGTTCACTTTACCATTTGTCATACCTGTGTGCAATTCAATTTGCTGTTGCATTTCCAATGGCCAATATGAAGGAACATTAGGAGATTCGGATTCCACCAAGAGACGACTGATTGAATATCTTCACATGATAGTCTTTATCACTTCTAAGATTGGCTACTTCGAGGATGCATTTGCTCTTCTATGTGAAGGTAGGTTTGGCGATTCATTTGACACTTGAGATGGAACGGCTTGAGGGTCCTCCAATTTTTCATCCTAATCAGCGAATTTCCTGGGCTGGTAATGATATTCCTAATAGTTAACTATAAATCTAATAGTTACGGTGTGGGGAAATTTAACATTTACAAAGCTTTGATCCGGCAACAGGCAATTACCAGAAAACAAATGGAACCTAAGACGATCATTTGGAATTCAATAAACCTTCTCCTCTTTGGCATCCTTCGTATAGGAGCTGAACAAGAACTGTTCATTTTCATTCTTCCAAGCAGCTGTATAGATCAAAAACCGAAATTACCGCGAAGAATCCTCTTGCATCTATTCTTTCAAACATGTCCGTCAGTGTTTAGCCTCTGTTGGCTATAAATCGCTGACTGACTGCAAGTGCATTATGTGGACATTCGGCGTTCAGTACCTTTGCAGCATTTCAGGAAATGATTGACTATGAAGATATTATGAAGATGCCTTATCTCGAACAGGTATTGAATGAAACATTGCGAATGTATCCACCTGTTCCAAGGTAGGCCGTAGAAACATCACAATGTGCGCCTTTTCTACGGCAAAATACTGAAAATGCAAACGGCAAGAAAAGGTTGTTGCAATGTTGCTGTAGTCTTTGAAGCTGAACTCTAGCTGATCTATGGGCTGTCAAATGCATTTGATCATGCTGGTCACGTTGTGTCAAGGAGGCGATATGCCTTCGAGTTAAGCTATGATCTCACAAGCTTGTCCTTTTGGCCTTATCACAGAGGCGACAGCAAAAGGATGTTCTGAAGGAGGCCCACACTTTAAATATTGTTCGGCGCAAAATGGGGAGTATACGTGATCAAGGTGGGCATGAATGTGTTTCATTGAAGTTAGGAAAATACTCTATGTGAACAATGTGAGTACTGTTGGATATAACCCGGTGAATCAACGCAGTGCTGCGGGGAACAATGCATGGTTCTCATATTATGATGTAACTATGGGTTGCGTTGTTTAGCAGATAACCATATTGCCAATTGCAGAAATGATCGTATATGCGCTTCGGATATAACAGTGGGTGGAATTAAAATTGAGAAAGGGACTTTCGTCTATGCGCCGACTTTTGCTCTCCATTATAACGAACGTTACTATCCAAATCCGCAAAGATTCGATCCGGAGAGGTAAAGAATAAATCAATTTTGTTACATAATGTGCAAAACAACAGTTCCGCAATCAACCACTGACTGGTCCGTAGTGTATTTTTAAGAAAGGATGTGCACAGATATACTCTCACGGATACGTGGCTATGATGGTTATGCAGTAGGGTATTTCATTCGGCGTTTGCCAGCGGTCGTTCAGGATTGGAGGACCATCATCACCAATACCTTGAATACTTTTGCTGGAGCTTAGCATAATATTGGAACGCTCATTGGCAACCTATTCCTCCTTTTTTCGGAAAAGGAACTTTGCATCGATTTTTCTAGCACTTGCCATTCCCCTCTATACAACACGATCTATTCGATAAACTTCCATCTTTATGAAGCATTTCAGTCGAGCTGAGCCAACATGGTCCAATTTGCCCCTTAATACCTGCGCTTTGAGCAAAACATTGAAGGTGTAATCGCAGTGTAAATAATGCAACTGACACGTGGGGAGGACCTTTCCCATAGGGAAGCATTCTGCTTCAACTCCATTGATACACCTTTCCTCGCGAGGTTTCATCTCTTCCCAAGTGAATCCCTCAAGCCAGTCATGAGCTCATTTGTTTTCAGTGAGTAAATTGGGCGACCTTCTCATGAACCCTCTAAAAAAAATTGATAGACTTCAGTAATTCGGACCAACAACAGCTCTTTCGTAATGCAGTTCTTTTGGGCAATCACTTCTTCAAATTGGAGAAAAGTGTCCTTATATCAGTATTGGCTTTCAAGAGGTCGGAATTTTGTTTCGCCCACCTGCCCGCAAGCATGCTCCACGTGCAGTTGCGTCCATTTCCCATCAGTGCTATGTGATATTGACCTTTGCGTCAATTCCAAGGTAAACTTTTATCATACGAAACCAAATCCGTTTCCTTGACAATCCGTCCTCACTGTTTTTTTTTTTTTGAATCCAAACTTTTCAATTCCGGTAGGTTCCAATACATCATTTTTATAGCCTATCGGCAAACCTGAGTCCATTGGTGCATGTTGAAGAGCGATACGTATTCTCTGTTCTCGCCTGCGGCAGCGGCTCTCATCTGGTGATCACATAAGGGTGCTAGTAATCAAACCCTCCTGTCGCCATGCTCCTTGTTTTTATATGTTGTAGAAGGAAAACGAATAGCTTTGAGGAGTCACCAGTGAGCAAGACGAAGTCGTAGTTGGGCCGCAGACGTTTAGGGGAGCAGGACGGAGCTAGCCGACACCGAACTTCGATTCCAGTGTCAGCCGATCTCAAAACATCGGCCGACACTGGGAACAACGTCGCAGGAATTTGTGAACTCTTGTGACGTCCTCGTGGGAATGTTTTCGCGACGGGTGCACACTGTACTTAGCACTGTGCACTTTGTCGCAACACATGTCGTCCTATAGAGCATGTGCCAGCCTCAACACGAATGTCATTACGAATTCTCGAAGAACAACTGAAACAACAAATTAAAAGCAATTGTTAGGGCGCATGCAACCATATGAAATCTTTTCCCTCGATGTGTTAGTATCTAGCTGTGGGGTCCCTCTCATGTTCTTGTCATCTTCTATCCTCTTGTCCTCGGTCCTGCCCTGTCACCCTCATACGGCAGTTCGTTTCATGACGGAAGCACTCTTCGTCAAAGTATTTTACGAAAACTTCAGCACCATGCTGGTGTTGAAGTCTTCGGGATGGAGTATCCCCGGCCATACTATGCTCTGCTTGCGGAGCCGTGTTTACGAAAGCCTTTTATGCACTGCAAATTCTACGTGCCAGAAACAGCGAATGTTTTTCGCAGTAATTGAGCATTGCTCATGAACATTATAAAAAGTCGTTTAGAACTCGTGTCAACCTATTCCCAGTGCAAAGCCATTCTTGTGTGGTACGTCAATGAACGCCTGTACGCCACCAGTTCACAGCTAGCGCCGTGCCATCGACTTCCTCCCATGCAACTCCTTGGCGGGTTTTTTCCACCCTCATACAGTGAGCGGTCTTCCTCGCATATATGCACTCATTTCCCCTTTAGGCCTCTTCCGTCCATAATCGTGCATTGTGACGCATTCCGTTAAGAAAAGCCCAGCAGCTTTCGTTATTAAGTGTATAACAACATGGGTTATTGAAACATTTGATAAACTTGAAGCTGTGGTTGAGATTGCTGTTCTGCAGGCTTTTTCCAGTACCACATCGGGCAGAACGTATGATATCTGTGCAAACTGTCAGAACATGGCCGAACTTTTGTCGCTCGAGGACGGCTGCAATTCCAAATATATTTTTCTTATAAATTTCTTTCCCGAATGTTTTGATGACTTGGACAGTCTATCCGCCCTACCATATATGATTATGTTGTATGATTCCTCTTGAAATTACTGTGAAAATAATGGGGAAATTTGGAATCTTTTGTGGCAAGGGTCACGATACAAGCCAGTTGGAGCATATTCGTATTGATCCCCTTGTAGGAAGGCCAACAAGTAGGCCCCTAAAGGTTCGTGAACAAGACAACAGAAATAAAGGGAGCCAAAAAAATTCGTGGTAAAAATGGAGTCCACATCTCTGTTGTTTGATGTCGACTGAGCTGCTGTTCGTGTTTCACTGTTTGCCGTAGCCAGACCAGAGTTGATCTGCGGCACTCCCGATCATCATCCACCTGTCCCTCTGTCCATGGGCGTTGGTATCGACCAGTAGGCTCCCGTCTGCGAGGTTTTGCGCTACCCCAGACGGTGATGCCTTCCGCTCGTCAATGACCACTTGTTGCCTATGCCAGTTACCCAAGAATATACAGATGACCTGAGGTGGTTCATCTTACAACACCAATGCGCATTCTGCCGTGCACAGATATGTTTATACTTTTCCACTCTTTTGTGAGCCACACCTCAAACTTGGTTAATTAAACATTTATTATCACATTTAGACATTAAAACGACGAAAAAACGCATAATTATCAGACATGCAGCATATCACGTCAGAAAGCACATGTCTGCAATAAAACGATAACAGAGACACGTTTCAATTAAAAAACGGGCTCGCAACAACAGTCCAGGTCCAGGTCGCTGTTTAACATTCGCCCAACGTTCTTGGTTCGTTTAAGGCTCTTTGATCTCTTTATATGCTTTTTGAGGTAAGGACCTCGACAGGCACTCTCTGCTGCCATTCGCCTACGCACATGCACTCCTTTCGTGCAAGACACACCTCAGTGGACAGTAAGCAACCTGTTTTTTGTTTGCATTAGTTTCGTCACCACTCATTCTCTTCTACAAAAGAGATCCACTCATCACTCAATCGTTCTCATTCACGTAACCATGGAAAGTAGTACAACACCGAATTTCAGATTTTCGCTATCCGAGAAAGGAAGCCGAGACCCACTTGCGTTCGCACCTTTCGGTATTGGCCCACGCAACTGCATCGGGATTCGCTTCGCCCAAATGGAAATCCGCCTCACACTCGCCTATCTTTTACGGAAGTTTCAATTCAGCGTTCCGGAGGAGTTGCAGGTAGGAATCATTTTTATGCGCCTCAAAAATCGGTCACAGCTCTTAAATTTTATCGAGCTGCGAGCAAATTAATGGAAATTGAAACCGCCCTCCTTACCGAGAAGGAATTTAGAAATAGACGACCCTAAATTGGCCAGATCCGACCGGGCGAAATTTAATGCACTTACAAATTCCGGCGATATAGGAAACTTGAGCAGCCTGATTGGCAACGAAAGAAAAGTAGAGTAAAATGCCTGCCCTAGATAACTGGCTGTGTTTGCTGTTCTTCCAGTTGTTACTGTTACACGATGAAAATGTTTTAGTTCCCTCAGTTGAATACAATCAATTCCCTCGAGAAGAAGCAATTTAAAGAAAATTTCAAAACTTTTGAAAGGGACAATTGTCGCTTCTCGATAGTTCGCATCTGGGGGCACCATGTTGAACCGTTCGAGACTTCTCGAATTTTGAGCTGCTTAACAGACCTCATTGTCAGGTCATGATCCCTACGTGACAGAAGCGGACTACATTCTGAATCCTATGAGCATTCCAGCGTTTATGCACAAAAAAGAAAAAAAATTCTACCTGGGAATTTGGCAGATACGCTGTTCGAGCGACGTGTGTGTATGTGTGTGTGCGTGTGCATGTGCGCGTGTGGGTGTGTGCGTGTGTGTGCGCCTGCGTGTGCGTGCGTGTGTGTGCGTGTGTGTCTGCGTGTGTCCGTGTCTGTGGACGCGTGTGTGTGCTGTGTTGCTTGCGAGCGCGCCTCCGCGTCCGTAGGTTTTCCACAGGCTGCTGCGTTCAGATCGTTTTGGCATTCGTTTCGTTGCAGGGCAAACCTGTCGAACTGGATACTACTGGGATGACGAAAGCGAAGGCTCGAGTATTTGTAACTGCAAAACGAAGAACTCCATAGATTCGAGCAGTTCTGGATCAACGCGTCGTGGATAAACTCGTCCTGCATGATGCGCTAGGATCTTATGTCAGCTAACGTGGTAAACTAATGACCACTTCATCATCATAGGAATGTTTAGCTATGTGATCATCCATACTCCACTCTGTTACCAATAAAGGAATGAAACTAGATGTGTGCAGAAGTTAAAATGGCACAAGAATCTACGGCGATTCACATTGCGAAATGAATATAACGAATTGACAATTAAACATAAGTCGTGGGAAACAGCGTTAAGTCCAGGGATTGCAAAGGAGGCATGACAATGGTGACAGCTTTATGGAGATTTGAAGGAAATAAAAATGGCGGTTCGAGCACAGTACCTATGAAAGCATTTTGCATGTTATAGCAGAGGACTGTGGTGAGAAACGCTTGTCAGTATTTGAGTGACTTCAGCGGCCATGATTCATAGACAGTCACGTTAATGAAACGGGTGGTTTTCTGTAAATCAACGGCGGAAATATCTATGAAATTTTTGATCAGCTCCACCTCCATAAATAGGTGTATTTGCCATTCATGAATACAGGAAAAGCGGCACTAGTACGTTACGAATGGCACGTGACAGTGCTCAAATATTTGTTCTGCATCGATCTAAGTATGCCGTTAGCAACTGCGAAGTTTTATTTAACATATCCAGAGAGTGTTGGTACTACTGGTCATCTCGACAGGGAGGACGGGTAAGATTTTAAACAGGCGACAACGGTTATTGTCTAAGCACAGATGGCGCTCAAAATGAATCTGCCAGCTTAACGCCCACGCGCCAATTATAATGACCTTCATATAGCACGTTAAAGTAGATATATGATCTGCAAATATTTTGTAGCTCCTCACATCACCATCGAAAATATTTTAAAAATAGTAGGTCACCCATCAGAGACGTCATGTATTTGCCGTGGTGAAACCAGGACTGCAGTGGATTGCCAAGTAGTCATTTTGAAAGGCCAACGTATGTCCTCGAAATTTGCTGTGCTCTCTTCTTAGCTACCCTCCTTGCAGGACCACGCCTTCCAGTGCTTCTCATTATATATTTGCTTTTTACGCGCGACATATAACAAAGGAATGCGATCCTGTGATTGTGCTGGTGGGCAAACGCAATTGAGCCTTGTTTAGCGCATCTAGAAATTTTTTGGGCAGCTCTGATTTCTTAGGAAATAAGCACCGACAGATGGATCTTTAGCGGATGTGCACGTGACCAAGAATCAAATAGTGGGAATCTTGTAGATATGGGGAATCACCTAACCAATTGCCGAAAGCATAGGTGGAAGAACATTTCGTTCCACCGTTTCTCACAGGAAGCCCACGTTCGGCGGTTTACCAACGCTGTATGTCAGTACTACTCAGTAAAAAGCTGAGAAGTTCGCAGAGCGAAAGTGTACTTGTTGTATCTGAGCACCAATTTGTTGTATCGGGCAGCGACGACGTGAAGAGGTAGGTCGAGTGTGGAACGTGTGGCACGCGGAGATAGTAGAAACGCTTTATTGGGGGAATATAAACGGCTCCCAAGACGAACACTGGAGGTGAGCAAACTGGGACCAAGGTAAAGACTATCGGAAAACACAGACGAACGACCAATACAAGAAGAAGACTGACTCTGACGACCTCAGAGCCACCTTTTATAGGCCTCAGATATCGCCAAAACCACAGTAGACGAACAATGGTATCATACAAGGGCACTCAAAAAGCGCAAACGTGATCACTGCGATGATATCTTGGCTCTTTTGCGCCGTACCCAACAGTACTTGACAATAGCTCACTAGGTCTCTTAGCGGGTAAACAACGAGGTTGTCATTCTTACGAGACTAAAGTGCACTTTGACCGACTGACACTATGAATCTCATTGAATTACTAACGCTATTTTCTAATGTTTTTTTAATTGTTGTCTGCTTCGTTGATAGTTATAAAGTGTTGCTTCTTTTCTCCGTATTTTCGGTTCATTCTCATGGAATATGCCGCTGTTCCTGCGCCTTATTTTCTGGGCTAATGTTGTTTCACCTTTTCTCTCAGAACCCAATGTCTCACTCATTTTCTATACTCTTAAGACTTTGTATAGGTTTTTTCGCTTATGGAAGGAGGATAATCCACGTCCGAAGTGACCTCAAAAGAAGTCTCGCATTCGGAAGACCTGTTGGGCAGCGGAAGATTTCGCAACGGGAGGGTGTAGGGGGGAGGGATGGAAAGGACGTCGTTGCGGGAATCCCAATGCATAGTTGAAGGTGCACCACTTGTCCCAAGCGTAGTGTATCGGAGAAAATGAACACATTCATGGTTCAAGAATGCAGTCAAAATGCATCAAATAAAGGTAAGGTGCTGCTGTCTCACCGTTTTTGAGAAAAGCTCTCCTTAATGAGTTTTTGCCAGTTGATCTCCTGATGTTTCTTCACGGTTTATCATGAGCATGTCTTGACGAAAAATGAACGCGAGTAACGTCGTACCCAACAACGGATTTAACAACCTTGTTAACTTTGTTCCATCCTTAAATGTGGGAACTTTTCCGTCAAAAATTTCCAACGTTAAATATATGAGAATGATAGAGCACTTTGCTTCACGTCTGCACCTGTGCACATGGCGAGTGAAAGTGGCACCCATAACGAATTTTTATGGTCACCATATGGTTGCATCTCGAAAGCTCTGAAACGGAATCATACAGAGAGGGTTTCTTCCATCGAGTATGCGTAGGAGGATGGGCAATGTTTAATCCATAAATTTCGGAACGCGTTCTTAATTTTCATCTCCATTCATGCGCAGACTGAGAAACATGACTGCCGTATGAGTGATGGCAGCTTCGATTATGCTTTGTCATAACTAACATAACATAATCAAATCCGGAAGAAGGCGAAGGTCGCCAGTGTCACGACAAATATCGACTTCGATACGAGCTAACGTCCGCTTCTGAACAAGCTGGTATTGCGAGTTTCTCATACTTAAGGTACGTAAACAAGCAGCACGCGAAATGAGGCGAAACTCAGGAAAATTAAAAGCAGAAGATCTTCATGAAACCTATTTCAATTTATTTCTTCTCTTAGAACAAACACCTCATAAAAAAGTAGTAATCCGATACATCTGATATTCTACTTCGCCGTTGTCGAATGATTCGTTGGATGTTCACATAAATAGTAGGCGAATGACAGAATGAGTGCAGCATTCATTGTTCACATCATATTGTTTGTTGACAGTTTCAAATATCCTCAGCTACAGATGTCTATTCCATTTCCATTCTATGCGAATAGTTCTCAAATGATCTTAAATCGTTTCAGTTTTTAATACAATAACTCTTAGTTTCTTCGTTTCCGGTACATGCATAAGTAGTTGAGTTTTTTTCGAAATATCTCTTATGCTTTGCGACCTCTAATGCTCATAACTGGTCTTCGTTCCGTTGTCACGTTGCGGTGCTCTATGATCGAGCGTTTCTTATGGGCTTTTCAGCGTTTTTTTCCTGGAAACTTTGAACTGTCACATTTTGTAGTTTGGTCGTGTCTTCTTTCAATCGGTTGATGATTTGTAGTGATCCATCATTTATATTTTTTATCGTTTAACGCATGAAGTGTTGTTCTCTGTATGGAAGGAAGCGATGGCTGTCTAGGCCTAATAGGTTGAAAAAAGTGAGATAAGAAAGTGAGTTAAAGTTTGGAATTTTTTTCTGTTCCGATTCACTTGATCGTGGCCGTCCGCAGCGAGGTGCATCATTTTCAGCGTACTTCGGCGAACTTCGCATATTCGCAGTCAAGCTCGACGATCAAAATCCGCTCTTTCAGAAAATTGCAATGAACGCCTGAAGCATTTCTTAAGTTGAAGCAAATAATAATCAAAATAACGTTGGCAAGAAGCGCATAAGTGTGACGAAGATATCGATTGCCACTATAAATATATTAGTCAAAGTTTTTTGATGTACTTCCTCACCATTCTCCCCTCATTTCCATTATCACTTTCGGCTAAACATCTGCATTTGTCTTTTTCTTCCGTCGCTGTTGTTCAGAATTTCCAGAAAATCAGCTGGTCAATCCTGCCATGACTCCTGTTGAAGGCAATTCTTTTGTAAAGGTAGTTAGGTCTGCGAATTCTATTTGTTTCATCCGAAACAAGGTAAATCGCGTTCTCTCTTCATTGCTCTCTCTTGCTTGTCTGAAAAAAATATCATTTGCTGATGTGCCAAGAGAATTTCATCCAAACTTTCGTCTTGAATAAGAGATGCGCCCAATTTCACGGAGCTAGCATGAGTCACCTGGATTGTAAGCATGGAAGAAATTGAACGCTTCCAAAGAATGGTAATTTTTTATTTCTGGACGCCAAGGTGCTATGGAGGTGTCACATTAGACTATTCATATGCTGCAATACTCACTAACTTGCTTCCCGATGCAAAATTTTATTCTTTCGTTCGAATTCATTCTCTTGTCCAAACTTGGCATTGTCAAATGTTTACCGAAATGAACGTGATAAGAATACGGAGCCAAATTTGTTGACTTCAAGCATAATGAGGAGCTGAACGCCATTTTTCGACAAGAAAGAATGCAGTGGATCTTTCTCTCACTTCTGCTAATCGCTGTTAACGCCAAGAATATCACAACCACAATCTTCCTAATAACTGCTTCTGAATCAGTTCCCCGCTCAAAAAAGCAGCATCTGTCAGCATGTTTTCTAGGTCATTGAAGGTCGGCGGCGTGGGGGGGGGGGGTTGGCAGTTTTGTTTGCTCGCCAGAGCAATCTGAAGGCTGCACTGTTCTGGAAGAAGGCTTATATAAAGTACATGCTTATTTAGAAGGACGTGAAAGCGCAGTCAAGCAGTGAAGGTAACATTTGATTGCAAGAATAGGAAGTCCAGGAATGGCGGGTGCCAGGAAGACAGCCCGGCAAATCCTCATGATATTTGCCGCCCTTTCACCTTTGTAAACTCAGTAGTTCACCTGCAATCGTGGTTTTCGCTAGTGTGTGCACGATTTTTCTCATAGGTAACTGACTACTGTTAAGATGTGGAAACCTACAAACTATTTGCAGGCGATGTATCTAATTCAACATGCTATATGAAGGTCATAATAATTTGAATGTGTCGGTGTCAAGCTGGCAGTTATGAAGTTGGCGAGACGTATTTCATCTATTGCGAGCTGCTTTTCATTTTGAGCACCCCTGTCCTTAGGGAACTAACCGTAGTCCCCTACTGATGCTTTATCACCTGCTATCTCCTTGCCGCCCATGCTTCATTCGAAAAATCTAGCCAACAATCACAATGCTGCCAATACTTCACTGTTGCAAATCTAAGGATGGTCACTAAACACATTCATAAAGCGTGTTCTGTGTGCGGTCCCTCTTCTTGTGCGGGAACACCACTGACTTCAAATGAGATCGGTGGTGGTTGACTAGTATGGAACTTTCGTCTTTTCTGGTGGTCAACATCTAAGAGATTTTGAGGACGAGTTTCTTGAAAGTAGTTTGTGCGTTTCCTTTGCGAACATCTGTTGTGATGAACGACCTCGCTGCGACGCCTCTTTCGCGTAATGTTATGGTGTTATGAAAACGACCACCAGCGACTCCATTTTCAGGCATCGACCTCAGTGATGTCTGTTCTTCTCTGCATATCATATTGCACACTTTCTCTGCTTCTATGGCTGTGTGTCTCAAACCCATTTGACATTGTGTAAATTGTATTCAGTTATTTTGATGGTTTGCGATGTTGTTCGGTTAAGTTGGTTTTCAGTAAACTTCAACGTCCAACTCGTCTTATCTCGTACACGGCAGCGACGCAAAAACATCAAGGCCTCGAGGATGCGTATTCCGTGCATTTGCATCAGTTCTGCGGTGTATGCAGTGAACTCAGCAGGCTTGTGAGCCATTCGTCCATCCCGCTCACTGATCCATAGTGGGCAAACATGAAGTCCTTCAGCTGTGAGTTGCCGTTCCTGTCGCTCCGGTAGCGCTTGCTGGTGTCTAACTACCGTTGGGCACACAGCTTCGAGGGTGCGCAGCAGTTGCTCTACCTGTCGCAAACGCGAATATGATTCACCTTCAAATTGTTTACATGTGAATGATGCAAAGTCTATGCTATTGTAATGATAGTCCAAATGATTGCAGATGTTTGAATGTATTGCTGTTGGCATTAATTATTCAAAGAAATGTTATTCAAAGAAATGCCTAATTCAAAGAGAGGAAAAGAAATGAAATATTGTTACCAGTGAAAATACCTAATTTGTCCTTATTGTGACTATTTTACATACCCATATTAAATGAAATGTTAATGTCACTTTAATACTGATTGTAATATGCATATCGTTGCCACTATATAAGCAGCGTCTTTGTCTCAATAAACATTCTTCCCGACTACATTCGCCACACTACCTACACTTCGTCTGCCACCTGAGAATATGCAGTGTCGATAAGAATCTGCAAATGTCTATCCTTGCCGTAGAGATTCTATATCCCGCCGTAGTCGTTCACTGTCGCTTAATCATCAAGAAAGAATGGGACTTTTGTAATACCATTTACAAAGGCTTATGAACTTGCACTCGCTAGGACCGCCAATTTGGAAAGTACCTTTTGTTTGAGTATATAGCCACAAATTACTGCTAATTGTATGTAGCTGAACTGCGATGTTTTGTCGAAGCAGAACGGGGAACGTCCTGTATTCTGTTCCACAACAATAAGCAGGTTTTGGAGGAAGGTCTGATCCACGGTCTTGCAACTCTTTCACGCTTTCTGCGCTGTCGAAATGATTCTTCCTTGCCGTGAAGAGCGCTTACACTGTGTTGCTTTTTAACATATTTGAGTTCTGGATCAACTTCAACGACAAGCTAACACAAATGGTGCGCTTCATGACACGTACCGCAGGATGTTATGTTGTTCCTGTAACGGCATAAAATTTTTTTCTCTGCAACGGGATTCATTACAGCGACAGAAATTCGCTTTCCACTAACGTGAGTAATGGGTTGGAAATATATATTTCGTCGAAAGAGTGATATCCGTGTCGCCACCCTGAAATTGAAGTATAATTTAACTACTGCAGGAAGACAATGGCGCATATTCTGCAAAGAATTATGGAAGCAATGATGAAGTATGTGAGAGGGATGGCATTACATGCGGTTTCAGAATTCTATTCTTTAGGCCAACGTGTGCCTGAGTCATCAGTAGTAATTATACATGCGGAGTAATCTGCTCAAGTATTGTGCAATCCGAGTACACCCAGAGGTCGTCAGGAAAAATCAGTTTTCGTGATTCACAGTGAACTGTTTCTTTCTGAGCCTCCCTCATAAAATGAAAGTGCGCAGGCGGACTTTTCGTCTCATTCAAGCGGTTGTCGCTGCATTCCAGTTTAGCTGAGGATCGAATGTGTGGTCAGTAACACATCCAAAAAATCCAGAAGTCTTCTTCTTCTGTATGTGGCCACTTAAGGAATTTGTACGCAATTGCGGGTGGGCGAGCTGCGCTAAGAAACGTCCGGCGTTCTTTGCAAGGATGTCCAGAGATATTCCGCCTTTTACTATGAAGAGGAATAAATGCATCTCGATTCATTTTGTAGAGGTTCGTTCTCATTTTTTTGATTTGAATGTTTCCGAATCCCATAATGGAAGGCTGTCAATTTCGCTATGCAATGATAATCGACAATTTCAATTCAATTATTCCACCTCAGTCACAAGTTTTGAGCAACTGCCCAAAGCGGTCTCGGGTTCCATAGTTCAACACATTATTGCTGCCCTTCCTCGTCAAGCCAGTTCCCGGCACTTCGTCATCACAGTTGCAACTTCTATACAATTATTCTTTTTTTCTGCAAGCAAAAAATTCTCTGCATACGCCATAGGGAAAGTGATATGAAAAGTATGTGAATACCGAAATGAACATCGAAAAGAGAGCACATAAGCGAATCAGTAGCAGACAGAAGTACAGAAAACGTCGGCAGATGCTTCGGGCAAGCAGGCATGACGACCAAAAAGGCTGACATGCAATTTAGACGACGAGGGACTGTGGTACGCACTAACGATATTAACATGAAGCGCACTTCACTCTCGCTGAACACAGGCTACTGCCAAATTCGCAAGAGAAAGTAAGATTCGTCAGAAAACCTCTTCGGATAGCGAATAGCCTTTCAGGACATTCATCTGATATTGCTCAACATGGAGATCCCAGAATGGTTCCCATTCTAACTCTCAAACGATGTCGCAAATCCTTCACTGCTGGATAATCGGAAGCCTTGCGGAACAAACTGATTTTCAGAGGCTTACTCTGTAGTTTTGAACTAAACGAGCAGCTTTGCAGGCAATTGCAGCTTACATGTTTTGCCCCAGTCTTGACAGAAACTTTTTGTGAAAAACTTCATTCCAAGCAAAATAGGGAACTATTTATATAACTAGAACAATGATGATCTTCCCTTCGATAAGTTCTAATTTCCATAATGGAAACAATGATTTTCTGTGCCATTGAAGCGCTTACGAATCGCAAAACCTGGCTGTTTCTCTGCCAGGATGCGAAGGTCACTTCTGGCTAAGTCATGGCTAGGTACGAATGTTCAAAGAAGCGTCGCCAAAATATTCTCATGCCGAGTTACGTAAAAGCAGATGATGAACGATTCTTTTAAAAGCACACACATACACACACAAAACAAAGTGCCATAGTGCAAGCATATGCACCTCGCATAAAGCGTGCATTGTATTACAACTATGCTCAGCTACAGGCAACCCTCATCCAATGCAGTTGAAATGTTGAATAATGTCATGTGGAAAAGATTAGTTGCTAATCTAAGCTACGGCGACGGAATATTCAGGTGTTGGCATCTCCGCCCAAACCACACCACGAAGGGCACCAAAACCCAATTGCTGAATTGCGTGATGCATCGACTCAAAAGGGGGTTTTCTTCCCGCAAAAATCAATCTTCTATGGAGCTCAGTAGATCTGCTTCAAAAATTTTTGTGCACTCTTTCAGCGCAAGGGAAACTGACGAAGAAAATTTAGGAAACGAGAGCTGTATAAAGGCATATTGAATACGTCACAAACACGATACATGAATGTTTTTCAGGAAGAGAGACAAACAACTCGTTTAAAGAATTTTTTCTTTCAGCGAATGCCAGTAAGAATATTCGATGACGCTCATTTGACAGTGTAATTTCTCTTTTTACAAGTACATAAGTGGTTGAACGCCGTTCCCTTTTAGAAACCCTCCTCTCTGTAGCGTTACGCTGCTTCCCAAATTTCAGTTGCAAAACCATTTACCAATCGTTTGAACGTATGGGAGCAGAAAAAGAAGTGGAGAGGAATAGATTCCCTTGCGCTGAAAAACTCCATGCGCACTGTAGATATGTCATTCAAATTTTTGCTCCACGTAACCCCTCCTTCCAAAGTTTATTGATGTATTCGCCACGCAGTCCATCTAGAGGCAATGCTACACATCTTATGGATTTCGTCATAACCTGCGTCTCGGTTGTTGCATTTACGACGAAGCTGTAATTACTGGCAGAACCACTCAGGTGGACTGTTATGAAGCACTTTTATTTGATATAAGTTTATGGAATATGAGCTGAAGTCTTTCCCATTTCTTCATTATTTACTACTACTTCATCGTGCCGCTTTAACTTCAGCAGGCCGGCTGGTCCAGAGTTGTAATCGTACCTCGACTATCATTACTGGAGTGCTACCTGCTTGCAACTCAGGAGTGAAACAGCATTCGATATAGCCCTCGAACCGAGGAAGTGCTATATATCGGCGACAAAAAACACATCCTCAGTAGTTTTTTGTGTTCAGTTCTTACTGCACATGTTGTCGTTAACGAGAGCAATGTGTTAATTTCTTATTTTGATGTTTAAGGCTGCATAATATTGAATTGGTCATGAAAGGGTATTGAGGTTTTGTTATTCGTCAACTGGGTTTCGGTAACGTGCTGCTTGGAGATGTTTCAGTAGTAGAGATAGTTGAGTTGTTTGTGTGGAACTACAATGAATTTTCAGCGCAAAATCGATATACTGGTATAGAAGGTCTCATATTTCTTCTGAAACACTTGGAGCTATGAGGCTGAAATAAGGCCTTGTCTCCTCATAGAGTCTTTACTGCTTTCTAGATGTAAATTCTCGTAATTTTTCGAATTTCTTCGTGAAACTTTTCGAGTGCGCTAAAATCCTCAAATGTTTTCACATGATAGCTTAGGGCGTATATATGGAATAATTTCTGCCAAATGAGCCACAGCCTTTTAGAATTGTCTTCTATCTAAAGACAATGCCGATGTTGCATTGGAAAGTTCAAAATCTCAAGTGAGTAGATTAAACTGTTGGATATTATCGCTGAATACTCGATATATGCGTGAGAACGCCATGGGTTTTGTTCGTCAGATGTGAACTGTCATAGATGCAGTCTTATGAGATCTGTGCGACTACATCGTCACTAGTTCCTTTCCTATATCTGTTTGGGGTTCGCGCCTCTGTGTTGATGATTGTCCTACTTTGGACTTGTATTGCATCTTAGTATGCTTATGACTGAAGCAATCTTATTCTTTCACACAGCTGTACATAGCTCATCAAAGCAAGCGTCATGCATTGAACAAACGAAGCTGTTGTCGCGACTTTACATAGAAAGCGTTACACTAGCACAACAACCAATCTTGCTTATATGTGAGCTGCTGTGTCCCTCGTTCATAACATCATCGTGTGCTGAGTCGAAATGAACGAAAAGTATGTCATGATGTGAAGCTGAACTCTAAGATCAAACGTGGAATTGAACTGGATCTCGAGCAGGTTTCGTCCCTTCGAATTCTCAGAAATTGATTTGAAAATTTCGAGAATTCTGACCTGCTTATGCTCAGTTGAATTGTCCAGCCTGGTGTATTACAAATATTTTCGCACCAATGTCATTATGCATATCGCGCCAGTGTTGTCACAGACGGATGAGAAATGCGACTTGCGTTTACTTTGCAGCAATACGATCCATACCTTTTGATATTCAAATTTCGGTTTCGCGAAAGAAAGACAAATATAAGCTACTTGCTCAGTGATTTGCTTTTATAACCGATGACCAATTAGCAGCCGATTTTGTTTCTCATTTCCCTCTAGTCATTACCTATCCATCGGCTCCTCTATGTAAAGAAGAATCCTTTTTGCATGTTGTGAAGAGAACATTCATAAAAGTTTCATTCGATTGAACAAGAAGATACTTCTGTAAGTAGCCAATTCAAACATCAGATACAATGATGTTTATTCGCGATCGCCAACTTCACGCTTTCTTGCTTTCAACATTAGAAGCTTTACTTTGTTTAGATATGGTTGTGATTGGAATAGGAGAAGGTGCCGTCGTGCCTCTTGTGGTGATATCTTTTTCCTTCATCAAGTTCAACGTCATCCTTGCTGCAACGATAAGCATCATCGCGCTCACTGCTTACTTCCTGTAAGTGCATCCGCCTCAAATGAATGCTCCTTTCAAGATCATAATTTCGAATAAACATATCAATGCCTCTTCCTTTAGGCGACGAAGCAGTACAAAAACAAATGCTGCGAGCGCTCGAATTCAGTGCGCTAATGTTTCTTCTGGGTTAAGAGTATGCGCATAACGCTAACCCTTCGAACAGTTATGTTTCCAACTTCCCTCCCCCTGCGAGCTACTACAGCAGGAGTTCAGCTTTGTTGCCCCATCGGGATTTCATAGAAATTTTGCCGTTGCATTCTGTTCCTACTGCATTCCTTCGCGTCCGTGTAAAGTTAGTCATTGTTGAGCACTTTAAATCGCTCTACAATATTTTTAACAACAAATTGCATTCTATATGAGAAGAGCCTGCGTAACGGAGTTGCGTTTCCTTATTTTAGATGGACGAAGCGTGTGAACGAATATTGGAAACGGCGAGGCATTCCTGGACCTGAACCACATTTCTTTTTCGGCAATATGCTTCAGTTGCAAAAAGGATTTGCTGAATTCGACATCAAAAATATGAAGAAATTCGGCCGTTTCTACGGGTTATTGCTCTTTTTCCTAATGGGCTCTGCTGAAACTGATGATGTACCTTCAATGCTTCACTTTCACTCTTTTCCAGTGGGCGAAAATTTTATCCATTCGAATCTAATATGGGAGCTGTAGTGGTGTAAATGACGCAATGACGCAACCAGTATTCTTATTCAGCCGAGTGCTTTCATATCGATGATGGATCATTCCCAGGATATATTCCACATATCGTGAAAGCACTTACAGTTAATGTGACATACGAAAATCAAAGAGACTAACCATCCGACGGCGTAATTTCTGAAATTCTCTATAATATTTTCATATTTTTGTAGCGTAGAATGTGAGATCCAATCATCCCCTACTGCTTAGGGATAATGGAGTAATTTGTGGTCTTTGCATAGGGAATTACGCAGTGATAAAGTCTGTTGGGTTTTTTTTCCACCATAACAAATGCGAACAAGTAAACGGGCAACGCAAATGCGGGTGGCAATAAGCGCAACTTTTTGAGATTGAATCAATCGTTTCGTTGAAATGTTGACGAGATTGAGAACACTCAATGAAGAAGCTAAGGAGGAGTAATATTTACACATGTTTTGTACGTTTAGTCTATGCATTGCACCTGTCTTCGTATTTGCTCGATCAATTGAAGGCTGTAACAGCCGGCAGTGTGATTTTCATTCGAGGAGTATTTGGAGGTTACAATGTGAAATTTCTGCAAAATTTAGAAATATGGACAAAAAGTTAGTGCCAACTAATAATTAGTGCCAACTAACCGTTTAACGCTCAGTAGGTCCCTTTAAGTTTTTTTTATTCACTGAAAAACCCTCCTGGGTGAAAAGTGATTAAAAACCGCAAATTTTCCCATTACCTTTTATTTAGAGCTTCGAATTGCCATAATCTTACAGGACTGTGATTGAAAAAAACAGCCATTGAATGTTATTCGGCTACTAATACAGATCAGAAATACGTATTTTAGCCACAGCGGATGACATTTGAACACTGTTTCGTGACAGTTTGCATTTCCTCCGCGATCTTGGCAGCGTTTTGTTCCAAAAGTGTTCTAATCCTGTAAAAACAGATTCTTTATTTGCGGAGGGGGCAGCTTTCCACCGACAATTGAATTGATTGGTCTCACACGGTCGTCCATCTTCGTCACAAGATCCTTCTTCGTAGCATCTTTTTTTGGAAGTCGATATTTCGTCGTAACATGAAGGGTCGACCGACTGTTTCACTCAGAATTAAAGCAATCGTTTGCCACGTGAATATTTCATCAGCTTTGTTCTGTCTCAGTTCTGCTCTGTTTCACCTTTTTTGAGACATTTTACTTTTTTTCGCGCTTGAATCTGCCAAAGCGTCGCCTTTTGGTGATTTTTCTTTCATCAAGGTGATATGTAGAAATAAATTCGTCTGAAGGGAATAAAGTCGTACGAATGCGAAGCAGGGAAGGGGGAAGGTTGGCCTTAGTAGTTTCCCATTCACAGTACAAAGTACAAAACTCTTCTATCAGGCGATGGAAAAATGAGGTAAATCTAGTACATATGTGCCATATTCCTTCAGTTGATGTCACCAACTAAAAAAAAATGACTTCTGCAACAATATAAAGAAGACAACAGGCCGATCCTTTTCAGTGCATCATTCATGGGATTTCCCGAGTTGAACGTTTGCGATCTCGATATGCTAAAGCAAATCCTCATTCAAGACTTCGCGACGTTCCCAAATCGCGTGGTTAGAATCATATTTTCTCAATCACCTCTATAAGTGACTGCTCAACACTTTCGCATCGATGCGAATTTGTGGAAAATGACTTTTCCACATGTTCCTTTCTTAATACTGCCGTAGGCATGAAAATTCTAAGAGTTCAATTTCGCTCGCAGCCCGTGCAAGCATGTTTTGCACGTTCTTTACACTTTTATGAACGTTTACTTATGACAATGTTCCAATAATTTAACCGTCCACTGAGTCCAATCATCCAGGAGAAACAAACGGGAAATCTGCGACAAAAAGAATGCATTCAAAAGGATTTGTTGATTTCTCAGATATCCGACTTCTTTATCGGTAATCAAACAATTCGCAAACATATGGTCAACGTCATGAGGGATCAACATTGGAAAGACGTTCGAAGAACAATCACTCCAGCCTTCACAAGGGGACGCGTTGTAAAGGTGATCCTTCAGTGGTTTGTTCAGTAAGGAAAGCATCCAATATGGCCAAACTATAATACGCACGCAGTTTAAGTATTTCCGTAAGTCCGTTATTCGTTCGCTTTGCAATAACAGCCACAACGATCTATTCCTCGATCTGCGAAACGAAGTCCTTATCAATGCATGTACTCATAATTGAGGATGTTATCAAAGCGAACGTTTCAGTTTCATTTTCGTTTTGCCAACCATGGCAGCGAACTTTCACTCTTGCAAAGTGCTCCTTAAGTTCAGGTACAGGTGTACACAGCTTACAAAACTTTCCGAGAACTTGAAATAAAACAAAGAATTTAGTTAGATCATCTAGAGGAGAATGGCTCGCACTGTAGCACAAAATATCCCTATGAGTCAACTGGTACAAACGACGAACGTTTTGAAAAAAATCGAAAAAAAAGTTTTTGAGGCTGTCAGAATCCATAAAAGCAGAGTGAAGCAACGTTTGCTTCGTTGTCTGCTGATATTTTCTAAGGCTGTCCTGAGTGTTACCGCAAATGCGATATTCATGTGCGCATTATTTTGAACGTTAAACGAATAGCATACCATGCCAACGCATCATCTTCCAAGCTGGCCAGTTAATCGGAAAGAAACTGTGAACACATCAGGATTCCCAATATTGCATGCTTCTGGGTAATTTCGATAGAATTTGGGCATAACTTCAACAACTGTATGCAGCGAAAATATTCGCTAAAGAGTGATAATAATACAGCTGATAACAGCGTAAAAATCTGCCACGCGATGCAACACCTTCCAAATAATTGGTTAAAGGGGAGGCGCTATTGTGCATTATACTAATTGTTGCCATTTCAAGAAGCTCCTTACGCCGATAAATGGAAACCCGGAAGTGCATAAAATTTGATATCCTCTAGCATGTTCCACATTGATGCATCAATTTTTCAGATGTTCCCGATTATGGCGCGATGTATTCATACCGCGGAGACAGTGTTAGACGATTGCATTTCGAGATCAAACGGGATGTTGGATACTAAAAAGTTTGCATTGATTTAAGACACTTCAGCTTAACTAAAGGAAATATCAGAGCAATATAGTTAGTACGTTTACTTAATAAAATGCTCATATTTAGCAGGTGGTCCCTGGCTTATTAACGCAACCTTATGCCATCTGCTTGTGACACGCACACCAATTTATCTCCATGTGACTGCTTATAGTATGGGGGAAAAGCTCGCACCAATAGAAACTGGCAAGCAACTACATCGAATAGTGCCAGCATTCAATAAATTCAGAAAAAAAAGCGAAGAAGCTCCATACAAATGAAGTTGCTTGGGTTTGTCCTATGGAAAACAATCGTCTCACTTTTGGAAGTGCTGCTAACCGGGGTGTGTTTCAGATTTTTTATTCGCAAATTTCAGATTTTTCGCCAATTTGACGATGGATATTGTCGCTCAGTCCGCATTCGGTGTCGATTTAAGCGTACAGACAAATCAAGACTCACAATTTCCATATTATGCGAATAAAATATTCGGTTTTTCATTCGTCGATTTCCGAATCATGCTCTTGGGTAATTGCTCTTCATTTTTTCACTTTAATCTCCAATCACTGTAGGTGATTAAACAAAGCGACCTGCTGTGGTTTCCAAATACGACTGCAAAGATAGTGTTTCGCTAACAGACACTTGATTTGCGTTGCAACAAACAGACGGGGAAATTCGGAAAACGGGAGCACTCTTCGATTTGTCCTATCGTGATGAAGCAGAATTTCAGCCAATTTTCTATGCCCGATATCTTAGACGTTTTTTTCGTTTAGGCTGTGGCGTAAACGACATAGTAGGGAGCTGGTTCTTGTGGTCTTTACACAAAACGAGGTGTAGACCCATGAGGTGAAAAAAATCGAATTTGGTTTCGCTCAGACTCATCAAATGGTTTTTAAAGTTGCACAAAAAAGCAACGAAATTTTATCAATCTACTGCCTGCCAATAAAGAAACATTCTCGAACAAAAAAAAAATTCATTTGACGATATATCAGCGCATAAAAGTGAAACAAAAACTATTTCGCCGTTTTTGAACTGAGTTAGAGTAAGAACACCGTCGAACACTCGTTAGTACTGCTTATTAGTTTTCTCAAAGCTGTAATGATATGACATGTGTGAAACATTTGTCGAATAACAAAGGCGGGTGAATATTCGAGCTGCCTTACACTTTTCGCTTTATTGGGCGACTGTTTTGGATAACCCAGTTTCCTGTGTTTCCATTCACCTGAGTTGTGAAGTGAATAAAGTGAGGAGAATTTCACCATATTTTGTGAGGTGTTTGTGGCATGAATGCTTCGTTTGCTTTACTGCAGCACTTTTCCCGACCATAGCGCGCATAATGGAAAGAATTTTCAACTTTCAACTCATCGGCAACACTTGCGATGTGTTCTTCGAGGGCGTCCTACGAAAAATTGTCGAAGAAAGACGAAACTGCCCTCGTGAGGTTTGACTTGCGATGTTTTCATAAGCGCAGAATATTTTACGAATAAAAGTCTACGAGTGCAAGAAACACTCCTATATAATTCTCACCGCATATCATAAATTATTTCTTCTTCAAACAATAGAAACCACTCTGAAATCGCAAGAACGACAACGTTTAGGTGTTAATGCTACACCCATGCGAAACAGGTTTCCACATGAAAAAAGCTCGTTTGTTCGAGATCATTGTCGCAACTGGCGATAGTTGCTGAGGATCACAGGTAAAAATTTGTTTATAAGTTTTAAGTTGCCTGCGAAGGGCAACAGAAGTTACTGGCCATGATCACCAAAAAACAAGGGAAAAACGTACTTTGTTGTCTAGATATTGTGGATCATTGAGGTCGCGACCTGCCTCCTGAGGCACAGAGAAAGAGTCGAAGTGAAAAGGTTGCATTGCTTATGGAGTGTGAAGGTCTATTAGTGAAAATTCCTTAAGCAATAGCCGTCTAAGCAATGTTCGTCAAACTTTGCTGAACAACATTGCATTGGAGACCTTTGTTGGCATGGTACAGCGCCAAGCACTGAATTCGAAATTTTGGAGCAGTGAAGCACGTTGAGAGGGTTACCTCAGAGCCCATGAAATAGTCAATAAGGAATCATTTCAGGCAGATCCTGATTTTCTTCAATTGCTTTTTGATGCGATGGAGGAATCGGAAATTGTAGACAGAGACGAAGAATTGATGCACGATGCGCTAGCCAATGGAAAAAAGGTTACATTCGTTTCGATCCCCTCCCGAGGAAATAAGCTAGAAATGAAGCAACATCTTTGAGCATTTTAAAAGAATCAGCAGAAGTACTGCCATCAAGGTTGGTCTTGCAACCTTGATGATAATATACCTGGCAAGGGAATATATTGGATAGATACCTTAGAATGCACTAGCCCACATAAGGGTTAGCGTAAGTCTAGACTAAAAGTTGGCCTCTGCACCACGTTAGGCGAACAACAAAGGTGTGTTTGGATAATGGATTTCGTAGCAAAATCCTGTCTCATGGCGCAGATGATAGTAGGTCAAAATGAGACCTACCATCCAAGGCCACGCCTGTGGATAAATTGCACCATAGGCTCTGCCAACGTCTGTCAGTCTAACTGGTGAGGATACAATTCCTAAGCCCTTCGAGCAACACCTGCAGTTGCTCCATTCAGCTGCAAACGATGGTCACTAACTTCATCGAGAGGCCAATCCATTGCTCTGCAACAACACAAGAAAGGGCTCTTCTTTTGTCTGGACATCACTGAATAAGAGCTTTTTCTCGCAAAGGAGTCGTTTTACACTTGAAATGCTTAAGCGCATCTACGTCATGTGATGAAAAATATGGTAATTTGGTGTTTCCTGTCACCAACGTCATGTGATTCACGACAATTTTAGGAACGAACATTTCTTTTGTCAGAATTGAAAGCTAGGCTCTTCATTCTTTAAATTCTGCGCATGGCCTCAATGTTCAACCTCAGCTCAGTGTTTCGACGGTACACTTTTCACTGCGATGGAAAGCTGGCCGAAATTACAAACTGCGTTTTTCGCATTGTAGGTGAACGTTACCCAGCGAATTCCTCTACCTAACCGTCGACTCAGTTTTCGCAACTGTGTGTCCTCGCGGTTCCGCTATTTCCTTTCTGATATGACGGAAGTAGCGAACGTCGAAAAATGCTTCACCCGAATTCCTCTTCGCCAATTTTAGCATAGTTCTTACATGCGAGATCGTGTTTGTAATGCATTATCTTGACCTCAGATCGCTGGAATTTGCAGTACATTCCATTCCGAGTAGGCATCAGCGATGACTAGGAAGTTAGTTCACTCGAGTGGTTTAGTGTGGTCGGAGTGAACGCAAGCCCACGGTTTTTCTCGTATCGGCCATGAGGCAGTGTGGTCCTGACTGATGATTTGGCGATGGCAGCGCACTTTACTTTGAGCAATTTCGAGCCGCTTCTCGGATTTGAATCTCGCCGCCTGTCCAGTAGAGGCAACTGCGAGCGAGGGCTTACGTGCGTTCGATTGAAAGATGTTCTAAGTGAAGTTAAGGGAGCACGCTTGTTGTGATGCCGGATGAAGGACCACTCATTCTGCAAAAACAAAATATCCGCTGACTATCGAGAGCAAGTCACATTGGATGTATGCATCGAACCATAGATCTGTCACTACAGTTTGAGAAAAGGTGGAGAAGCCTGTATTCGATTGTCGACTTATGATTTCACCGGCGGTAATGGGCAGAGTTTTGCCTAAGCGCGCAAGTCCTTAGCAAGAGTCTATAATTGCATAAATACCAATCCCTGAGATCCATTCATTTCCGAGTAGGTTAGAAAATGCTTTTAACCTGATCGCTTCTGACTGTTTTGGAACTGTGGGTGTACAATCCTTACCGAGGAACTTGACTCGATCTCCTGACACACTGTGAACGATGAGTGATGAAGGCTGCAGAGTTGTTCTACCGGTAAGCTGCCAAGTTATGTCACTCATGATTGTGACATCAGATGCGCTATCCATTTTGCAGCTGATTGTTTGGTCACCTACTGTGACGAGGACCAAGCGTCGTTATTCGGTGCAGTCGATCCTCCACAAGCTGAAAGCTGCATCCGAACATGCTTATTATCCCATTCAGCGCAAGAACACTAATTCGTGCGACGGCTCATCACTGGGTGGTGTGCTTGGTGCCACTGAACTTCCTCACCTTGTTCGGATATATCGACACATACAGCAGGCTCTTGCCGCTAGGTGCAGTCAAGATTGAAGTGCATCGAGCAAAAGAGGCTGCACGGAGTTGGAGATGTTCTTGGTGCAAGGGAGCGCTGGCTTAGACCGTTGAGGTCGTCCTCGAGAAGGGAAGCTGTGCTAGATTGAGAGAACCGTATGCACGTGCAAAGAGGCAGGTCGTCTTGGTGTCGTGCTTGAATTTGAGTAGTAGAGGCTAGTGGTCGGTAGTGCTTCAATCTTGTTGAATAAATTCAGTGGTTTGAATGCGTTGTTGCTTGGCTGTTGACCACAAAGGATGATAAGGCATTTGAGCTGATCAGCTGCGCGTGTCTCGAGTCAAAATTTGGCGCACTCACGATTGACTTATCCGGCGAATGAGACGAAATCCTTCCCTGTTCTTTAGCTTCCTTAACGGATGCGTATCGCGCTTTTAGCAGCGATTGCTGTGGCCCAAAGAGATCCGTGTGCACACTGATTGCGTCTACGAGGCTGACTAGCGAGGGGTTTTAAAGCTTCTGGAGCAGAAGGCGATCGAGAGTTGCATCGTCGAGATTTGCGCCGTCCACATCGAATAGCTCTTCGCTACTTCGATACCAGTCCTCAAATGCTATGTTGGAGTCTTGGTGCCACACGAACTGAGCAAACCGCAGCAAGCGCGTGATAAAATGCCGCGCTGAATCGACCGAATGTGGTAGATGCGACTCTTCAAACTGAGCGGCGTTACGGAGGACATTTATGAATGTCATGAGGGACTGTTGATACTGCGTATGTAGGGGGTGGAGGCGGGGGGGGGCGCATTGTGGGTCCAGGGTAGTAGAAAATAAATCGCCACCACGTTATGATGAAGCATCATCACGCACTTAACATAGATCAGTAGAAATGTTATCTGTACGTGCGCGAACTGAGTAATCGGACCGTATTTTGTGTATTGCAAAGAGAGACTACATAATCACTTCTCTTGCTGCACTGTGAGTACAGTGTAGCAAAGCAGTGCTCAAGCATCTGCAGCTGAAACAAAGGAAATGTAGTGGGGAGAGGGGAATGTCAGCGGACAAAGAATGTTGCTGCTTTGCGTTACGAGCATGTCGGACCTGTGTTGCACAAATCAGGAAACTGGGCTCCTTGCTTTTTATATGGCCCAGGTGCCCACGAATACTGTGTACAGATTTCCGTGCTGAACTATGCTAAAAAGTCAAGGTCTTGCATTTTCTCATTTGTTTGTTCGGAAGGCATCATGAGTGGTAGTGGGGACTGTAATCCGCATGTGAGCATTCTTTGATATTCCAGTCTGCTATAGCGCGCGCTCATGCTGTAAAATTTGCATCTTTCAGATCGTCCTAACCGATGTGGAGCTGATTGCACAAGGCTATCTATTTCTTATCGCCGGTTATGAAACAACAGCCACTGCTCTCCAGTTTGCTGCTTACTGTCTTGCTTCTAATCCACAGGTGCAGGAAATCGCGCACACCCAAGTTATGAACGCAGTTGGGCACAAGGTATTGCCAGCCGAGACGTTTTGCTTTCCCAGAAGACGGGGTTTTGGAAAGAAGTTGTATAGCCGATGTTGATCTCAATGCTCATAAAATGCCTTTCAATTCTGTCTGCAGTTACGCCTCTACTGTGCAGTATTGAGCAGCATAGAACATATAGGTGGCTATCATCGCGCGAAAGTCGTTTTTGTTCCAGTTTTCAAGTATGTCACTACCTATGCTTACATTTTGACGCCCAAAACTAATCATTCCGAGCACTCTCCAAATCCGCGCGTTTCCATCGCACTATCTGAGTTTCGAGTTCTACGGTTGGACGTTTAATCGGAGGTGTGTAAATTGAAATTTAAGGCTTTTTTAGTCAAGCATTAACATTTCGAGCAGTGGATGTGGTAACATCAAGCCGTCGGCAGCAAAGAGTTAGAACGAAATATTACATCCATATATCGCACTCAATGAATCACTCTTCTTTGTGCACCATTGATTTAGAACCCCAGGCACAACTCAACATTTCCATTCAGCTACGTCCGAAACGAAAAACGAAGGCACCTACTTATACAATGAGGCCGCAAGAATTACCTTCCTTGATTAGGGGAGGGGGTGGGGGGCGAAGCTATCCTCCGGCTTTGTTTCGACCCTGTCTCTCATCACTCTACGATCATTGCTTGCAAAATATTACTCACTGCTTTCCAGTGATCACGTATATTCCAGGAGACCATTGAATATGATGATCTTATGAAAATGCCATATATCGAACAAGTGATGAATGAAACACTACGAATGTATCCGCCCATTCCAAGGTATGGCATACGTTTAGCAAAATGTTCTCCTTTTCGATGTGAAACACTGGGATCACAAAAGACAACAAAATGCTGTTAGGATACCTGAAGCCTCGCTGATCTCTCATTGATCGGCGCCACCAGGAACAGGTATGCAAGCGTGGTTAATGATGTGACATCAGAAGTATGCCCGTTATAAGTGACAGTGAATTCAGCGACAAAAAGGTTCGATGAAGGTTCAGAATGTCCATATTACTCGACACAAAACTAGAAGTGTGCCTGAGTAGTGCCTATATGAATGTGCTTGCACTAAAATAAAATAGAAAAAGTTGTTATGTTAATGAGATGATACCATTGAATCGCGATAATCAATCCACCCACTAAGGTGCTAGGAAACAGTGGGATTTGTTACCATTGAGATGTGGTTATGGATTGTGGTAATGGATTTCGCCACCGGACAAGGAAGAATGGATTATTTTTTTTTTTTTTTGATTGCAGAAACGATCGTAAATGCGCCTCGGATATTACAGTGGGTGGAATTAAAATTGAGAAAGGCACTTTCGTCCATACGCCGACCTTCGCTATTCATTACAATGAACGTTACTGGCCAAACCCGGAAAAATTCGATCCGGAAAGGTAAGGGAATGAACTCGGTCGCAGTGAGCAAGAAAATGATTTTGCTTACAGTTGCCGGTTGGTGGTGCATTTTCCAGTAAGTATATGCACGTGTATTTGTGTCTACGTTTAAGCGTGTGCACGGTTTTACATTTAGACATTTTGTCAGACGTTAATGAGTGAATTTCGAAAGATAGAGAGTGACCATCTCTCCGAGTACAGTTGACTATTTACTTGAGGCCACCCTAACAATCGGATGGTCCTCTTCGTCCGATTCATTGCTGCTTTCGTAATACGCATTTTTCAACTGATGCGATCGAAGCCTATGTCAGTCGAGCTGTTTGCTTGTAGCGATGGATTCGCATTACTATTTCGTATAAAAAGACCCGTTGAAGAGCTTCGCATCCTTAGGAACCATTTCAATGCTGCTGAGTTATGGCTGTGAAGATTACAACAGTCTACATCTAAATATCACCCCTTCAAGCATTAGTCTACAATGCGATTGTAATTCTATAAACTGAGAGTTATGGAAGCGTGAGATTAAACAATGCCTCACAGTCTACGCCTTTGCTCGCGTAATTTCTCGTGCTTGAGCCATTAAATTGAAACGTCCTTCCTCTTCTCCTCCAGGATCCAACTCCACAGAGCTCATCCTTTTCAGTGTGCAAAATTGAAAATTTGCTGATCACACTGCATCAAAGGTGTACGTGGAAATTGATTGCTTCGGCTCATTCGAGATCGCAAACGGAAGCATTTCTCTTTGATCCTCTTTCTAGCGTTTTCCTTCCAGTCTCTGAAGCAAACGCCACTCTAAATTGCCAATCAACCATTTCCGGAACACCTCACTACATTTATTTCAATATATAAGGACTAGCGTTGGCTCCTCAAATAGCCCATGCCATAAAGAGCAAATATGCATGTAATAACCGAGATTCGCACTGAAACAGGACGTTCGAATGTTCGAGCTATGTCTAGCGGGAATCCGCATTTATACCAGCACGTAAATGAATGCTTGCTTGTTTCTTTCATCTCCTCTTGCTTGAGTATATTTAGTTCCAGGAAGTAGCACAAGACGCGTTTGCAGATTTTCGCGGTTTGAGAAAGCAAATCGGGATCCCCTCGCGTTCGTACCATTCGGCATTGGCCCGCGGAACTGCATCGGGCTCCGCTTTGCTCAACTCGAAGTCCGCCTTGTACTGGCCTATCTTTTGCGGAGCTTTCAATTCAGCGTTTCCGAGGAGTTTCAGGTGAAAATTATATCGATGCATTACGAAAGTCGGTTACCATCTTGCTATTTTCATAAAGTAGGGGAAAAATTGATTCGACTTGAGGCAACTCCGCTAGGGAACAGCAGATTTACAGTTGAGCTTCTGTAAATTGACCAGGTTTCGGCGTGGTACGATTGCCCTGCTGGGACGTTCCAGCGATATATGAAACTCAGGCAGGTTTGTTGTGGAAGGCGACGGAATAAAGGGAACCGCATGAAAAAAAAGTGATGCGATGTTGGAGGTGTTCCATACATATATACATTATATATATATATATATATATATATATATATATATATATATATATATATATATATACCATAAAGCATGTGTAAGAAAAGCAGTGCACGTTACCGTGCGCTTAAAAGCCCAAAAGGTGGTTAACGAAAGCAAATATTAGAGATCATGAGGAATAGAGACACATAGGAATGTAGGAAAAAAGAAATACATATGATAATTAGTCATAACCGATATTCAGCGCTTATCGCCGGTAGATCGCACTGCTCCAAGCGTCTCTTAAAGAGTGAAGAATACCCGCCACGACGACATCGTATTGGTAAAGAGTTCCAGATGGGAACAAAACGATAAGCAAAAGAGTGAAGCACATCAGTTCGATTTATCGACTCCCTTTCAATTTGAAGAGGGCTTTGTGGTGCCTTCATGTTGCGTTTTCAGCGTATTTTATATCTTGTTATGGAAAATTGCTT
Source organism: Baylisascaris procyonis (assembly GCA_037389465.1). NCBI lineage: Eukaryota > Metazoa > Nematoda > Chromadorea > Rhabditida > Ascarididae > Baylisascaris > Baylisascaris procyonis. The sequence continues at coordinate 130,648 of JAZARR010000266.1, forward strand.
TTTTCAAAAGTTCAACAACCAATTACTTACTGAATGAGTGATCTATATAGTTCTACTTATTTCACGTTCGAAAGTAATCCCACAAATTGTGGGAGAAGGTAGTTCTGTATTGATTTGTAAGCTAACATAGCGAGTTTGGGAGTTCCATAGAAGTTTTCGTCGTTTCAGATGAAGGTCAGAGCTTCGCCGTTTGCAGCGGAGTGAGAAGGCGGGAATCTGACGGATGACAAAATAAACATCTGAAACATGAAGAAAATAGTCATTTTGCCAGAGTAGAAACACTTGTCTTTCTTTACCTCCAAATTGTCTAAGATGGAACGTATGAAAATTTCTACCTCAGTGAAATTCCACATGACAAGATGAATTACCCACATCCCCACTTGCTCCCTCATGAAAGTGGAGATGCCCTTAACGGAAACTTCATAGGACTGCGATCCTCCGTTACTGAGTAATGACACTTATGAAACGCGTTGCGAACATTTCAGCGTGGTGGTTTTCAGTGTCGCTTTTTTGGGCAAACTCTGTTCTTCTGGAAATTGTTCTCACACCATTTTGCAGACTGTTTCGTTACAGGGCAAGCTTCTCGAGTTGAACTCTACAGGAATGACGAAACCGAAAGACCCGCTTTTCGTTACTGTGAAACGAAGGAATCATTGAATCGGAGAAGTGACTTGGAAATAGGAATCTTCTGGATTATGGCATCATAGCAAAACTGTTCGTGGATGATGCATTAAAATCTTTCATTTTACCACGTCTTCGGGCACTGGCTGCTTTCATCCTGGATCAGGATCATCCAGTCTAGAATTGCCAAAGGCTTATATGCTAAAATTAAGTGAACGTATGGAATCTATGATGCTCAGTAGCCGAGTTTAAATGTAGCAAAGAACTCTGAGAATAAAATGCAGGGGAAAGGTTAGCACCAGTAAATAAACAAGGACCTACTGCTAAAAATGCACGGAGCACAAGCTACACAAGCTGTTGGGTAAGGAAACTCGGAAGATTCTGGACATCCACCGAACGCCGACGATTTACACAGGGTAGGCATCTCGTGCAACAATCAGTTGCAGTTGTGTCCTTCAGGCTTAAGTAAACATAGCATAACGAATTCACAACAATCTTTGCTCTATAAAGTACTCAAGACGCTCGAAAGTGATCTTTCCTTCGCAGGCGACCTGTCTCAGTGCGAAAACATCTCTTCGACGTCGATATTAAGAGAATCGGTCTCCATTTTGTATACAGTGATCGTACAGAGCATAGAAGTGATCGTAGATATTCCAAAAGCCGTAGCTCAAAGGGACTTCAGTAATCACGAGGTTGTACTGATCTTGCGGCTTTCTGTGATTCGACAGCTGAGTGGCCTATAAATGTTCTTGATCAGTTGCACACCTGAAAGGAAATGTAGGAAGCGTAAATTGGTCGATATCGGGTGATAACATAGTAAGCGGGTACTGTCGATTATTGTAGGAGCCTGTACGAGAATTTCTGCGTTGGTATTTAATGGGTCCATCCTTCAATTTTTTGCGCTTTCTTTATTTTGAGAAGAGAGATCTCGCTTGATCCCGTCGACGGGAAAGAGTGAGGAGTCTCCGGCTTTTGAAATTCTTTGCGATTAATCAAATTGATTGAAGGAAGCTGAAGAGCAGTTATCTCGAAGGTCACTCTACTCTCCTGCGCCATACTTTCACGAACTCCTTCAATAGACAATCAGATGCGATATTATTTGCCTCTATTCTCAGAATTTTTCACGTGCAGCCTCACTATTAACACATTATGCATGCGATTACGTATTTGCATTGTGTCTATGTCACAGCAGTAGCTGTACAAATTTGTGGACGGGGAAACCATAATGTAGTTGGTTGACATCCGTGAATACTTTCGCTATTCCGTGAAAAGTAGTCAGTTATCCGTGACTACTTTAGCCATGACGGTTCATTTATTTGACCAGTCGCAGCGGTATCTCACGCTAAAGAAAATGTAGGTGAGGAATATTTGGCTGAGTAGGAATCCTCGCGCCGGCTGTCGTCAACAATAGCTTCAATTCGCACGCAAAAATTACCGAATGGATAAGCGAACAGATGTGGAGCACCACACTTTGCGGTCACACGAAGCAAACGGATCACGGAAGGAATTTCCTCCGCATGATGGGAAGCTCTGGCTTTAGAAATTTGCTTTGCAAGAATACATGATGGCTGGGCTCTGTCACCGCTTATGTGTATGCATCTATTTGTCTGGCAAGTAGCTTCAGCATGAAGATCACTAAGATTTTATCGGGAAAACTCTGTGGGGACATTGAACGCCGCAGATAGCACTTAAGCCTCCCATAGACTTGCGTGAATTTTCAACCAGTGGGATTCTGATTCTGCAGCGGTCGGCTCGGGAATAAGCGAATCACTGATCTGCGTCAGCGAACGAGCCATTTGAAACATGAGAGTAGTGTTCAGCTTTTCTTGTTGGAACCGGTTAGCTGCCTACATGATCGGGATTAGATTGTTTGTTTCGATGGCATGCCTTTGTGCTTGTTATTCTTTATCTACGAAGTTGCTCAGTGGGGAGTGAAAATATGTCTTTAGAAGTCTGCTTAATAATATGCGAATTCTTCTATGGTGATTGACTGCAGATAAGATATAGGGTGCAGATTCTTCTCAGTGGGTTCTTTAAGAAGAGGGCAAGAGTGACAACATTTATGAATTATGACATAAATTTTTTTAGTCCACCGATTGAGCGCAGAAAGGTGGAGACCAGTGAATTGAGGTCAACTTCAATACGCAAATTAATTAATGTTAAACCGATTATCCTACACAGACATTCAGTTTTTCTCTATGTGAATCGGATTTGAGCTGCACATTAGTAATATAAAGTATGCAAACTTGGCTAGATTACGATAAAATCAAACACAAACGACGCATTTCAGCTATATTTGATGCATATCGTGTTAGCTATGCAGCTGACTCCAATCCAATTGAACGTCGAACTAATCGAGCCTTTACACATGGAAACCGTTGGAAGACTTCGAGTTGAATTGCAAGATTTCATCACAAGTAACGCTTGCCGATTTTTCGGATGCCACTTTGCATTTTCAAGAGCGTTTAGCAAAAATTATGTCTAGTGAAAAACTTTCATTGATAGGACACACAATGTTTGTGTCGCTCTTCGTACTTACTCGCTTGAAGAAAACGAGTCTGCTTGCCATGCATATGTCCCTGTCGTTGTGCCTATGTCTTAGATATAAATATTCTCTTCACTGCTACGACACAAGATCATCGCTATCGCTGCTTCACAGTAGAGACTCCTATTTAATCAGATTCACCTTTGAAATTTCTCTATCCATTTCTCCCGTAGTAGACTGGTTTCGATGAATATTTTTCAGTTAGTGCATTTTTTATATGCCCCGTTATTGAAACTTGTTCCCATTCTTCGAAAAGTCATTTATATTTTATTGGACTTTTTATCGAACAACGGGTAGACTAATAAAAATTGCTTTTGGTTAATACCTACTGATCTTTCGAGGAGAAAGGGTAGAGCCGCGTGCAAACGCTCAGACAGTCGAAAAATTAGCCTCGCATTGAGATCACCCGGCTAGACTACTTAAGATTTCATCGCGAAAAAAGTCGAACAGCTCATAACATCCATGATTTTTTGTGAAACATTCGAGATCTGTAAACTTTCCAAGAAAAATTTGTGTGGGAAAACATGCGCACGCGCACGCTTTCCAGCTACAACACAAACTGGTACACAGATACAACAACCCCCCCCCCCCATGATGATCACTGAGAAGCCTTTCCGGCAGCGCAACTATATGCCTTCCAAAAGCTTACTTTATAGTTTCGAACTAGACGAGCATTTCCGCACTTACTTACTGCGATTGAATGACGTGCATATTTTGGCAAACGCTTAGCTAAACATTTCTTTACGAAAGAAAGCACCATTGAACTAAAAACGGAAATAACACTACTGATTTTACGATGTTTGAGAGCCAATTTTCATCATGAGAAAAAATATTAGTCGTCGTCAAAAGACTTCTTGCACTTCAGGCAGATTTCAAAAGCAAAAGCTTGCCCATCTCCACTCTCGTTGACTATGAATATTCTCACTCAATCTCACGCAAAAATGGAAAAACGAAGCGTGACCACAATGCCTTCAGTCCGAAGTAAGTAAGAATACATATCAGAAGAGCCGATCATCGACCCAAGAACTTGAAAGCATTAAGTGTAACAGGTATGATGCATGCGCTAAATGCATACATTAACATATAACAATTAATTACGTTCGTGGACATGCACCTATCACGTGGTATTATGGTGCACCAACTGTCAGCCTCTAGCACATTCTCCGGCGAAATAACACACTAACACTAGCTTTGATGTACACATTTGTTTTTACGCTCCCCTTGGTCATCCAACAGCCATATTCCGCAGAACGAAGCAGCTTAAAAAAGGACTTGCATTCACCAATTTTCCCTTCTCCCTCCGACGGATCCTTTGGTCTCGTGTATTTTTGGTCAAAACAAGTAAAATGCATATTATTGCGCTATATCTGCTCCTTTATAATTCTATATTGTAGTGCAGCTTTGCACGTTCAAATATTTCTCCAAAAATATGATATATCCAGCGTCGAAGAGCCTGTGGCATTAGATCATTGTATAATGCTCTATCAGTGAGCACATTAATCATGTGAGCAGCACAAGAAAATCACTGTCACCTGTTACTACTTTAGGAATGTGGTCCGTGCACTGTGTTTGCAAAGGCGTTATATTCTGAAGTTACCTAATTAACGGCGAACCTCACTGGATTCATTGGAAACGTTTAAGTGCGTAATCTGCAGACTACTGCTAGCAAACTGGAATCACGACGACGAAAGATATCAGCATTACATCTGCAAAGGAATCGTTGTAGGAGCAACAGGAAAATTCATGTGCCTAATGTTACGCACTAGCCGTAACAAGTTGTATAATTCAATGTCAAAAGAGCGAAAGAAAAAGCTTCGAACTGCGAACGGAAGAAAGAGCCTTGAAATTTCGTCTCGAGAGAACTTGATTCGTCAGATGTTAACCTTGAATATTGGCAGACACAAAATTTCTTTCGTGAATTCAGCAACCAGAGAAAACAACAAGACGCGGCTGGCGTAAAAAAAGTATCATTAACAAATTGTGAGAACAAACTACTAGAATTTGAACCATTGGTAATCAGTCTCTTTGAAGAATGTCTTGTACGGCAAACTTTAGTATGATCAGTGGAATTCGCTCATTCGACTGTGTAGGTTTTTTCTTCAACTATAAAAATCTCGGGGCATTCTTCCCAAGCCAGCATTCAATTTCTCAACTTTTTGATGCCACTACCCCATGTTTAGGCTTTGAAAAACTCATGTCGAACGCTTCAACTTTTCTAGGCATGGAAACTTACAAAGTGTATTATGGATCATATCATCTAAAGGTTTCAGCTAACAATAACTGACGCTCCAGCTGACAGATATACGTTTCATTTAAAGTTCTTGTCCGCAGAATCTCTCATCGGCTAAATGCATTGATTTATTTATCACGTAATCGATGCAAAAGTAACGTCATTGGTGTTATTTTTTTTCTGGTGGTGTACTACCTTCGATGAGGCATTAATTGTCAAAGATTCCAATCTCCCATAGCTAATGTTTGCGGGTGGCACCACTTCAGGGTCGCTGTTATTAAGCAATTTTATTGGTGTGATGAAAGATGCGTGCGTTGCATCCATTCACATTCATTTCTTACTGGTTGGAAGCTCGTTCTTTCGCTCATCTCTAAATAGGCCGGCTGAGGCAGAATACCAGGCAGCCTCAACAATGCCAGATCCTGTAATGAAACACACCCAAAAGTATTGCTTTCGTAAAAGTTCCCGCTTGCAGCACATTCGTGAAGTACAATTGCATTCACCGTAGAAAATCTGCAGCTAAAACGAGTCGTTGAGGATGGAACATATAAAAATTTGCCTTGGTAGAATTTTCTGCGTGAATTTCTTCCGCGCATGTGTTGTGACAGAGGCGAGTAAAAGGAATGTTAAAATTAATATTTTGACGGCGAAAACCGCCTGATGTTGAAATGCTCATCAAAACATGTCAAAGTTTAATTCTTTCTCATGTGACATTCTTTCTTTTATTTGATGTCTCGAAAATGGAGGAAAGATGTGTCACTCCGAGATGGATATGGCGGCAAGAGTATGTGAATTGCTTCCTTTCCGTCTAGGATCATTTGCTAGCTGGAGATTGAAAAAATACCTTAGCATCCACTAGATGGTTTTTTGGGCGTATGCATCCTACTTTGTTTAAATCGCCTGCAAATAGCGTCAGCCACGATAAACGCTTTGAATCATTTCGTGGTAGAACTAATATCAACTAATATGATAAAGATTTTCCTTTGTTAGCAAGGTCACGTGAATTTGCAACGATCTTTCACTCTGATATAGAAACGGTGTGTTGCATAGAATATAGCTGAAAGTGTCACTTGAGAATGCTGAGTTCTAAGAATACCGTCGTCGAACACTGAAAATTCATCTGAAAATTGCATAAGCTTGAGTCGTCATACACAGAGTGTTATAACTTTTTGTTATGCGTTTAAACAGTGTCTCCGTTTCTTCTTCGCTTATGTTTATATGCAGTTTATGTTGCAGGTTTTCAATGTTTTCATAGTTGACGTTCTTGTCCCTTGCGCAAAAGAATAAAGCAAACGAAACGTGGACATCGTGCGGTGGAAAAAATCAAACAGCTGCCGAGATTTTGCAAGACTTTCGCTCTAAAACCCTAGGGGTCAAACTCTTTAGTGGAGGACTGGAGCATTATATCCCGTTTATTGATTCAGCGCTTATCGAGCTAAAATAAATAGGGGGGTTGAACTATCAGAGATGTTAGCACGATATGCGATTCTGAAATACGCTCTTTCGTGCAACTAGTTTCGCAGTTCAGTAAAAGTTCCACTGCCAGAAAAAAAAATCTTTTTATTTCTCTTACGAAGCCGAAATGGGGTCCAGGATACCCGAAATGCGTGGAAGAGCTTTCAGGGCCCATATGTCTTTGCAAATTCATGGATGGACCTCAGAATTGTAATTTGAAGCCTTCGTACGCGCTTCACTTTTTTGCTGGCAATTTTCAGAGGCCTTCACATTGCAAATGCTTTATTTACTTGCACAGCACCTAATTGCTTGAGGTGTTATATCCACAGCTTCCACGATAAATCCATTCACATGAGAAGAGCTATGAACGCAGGAAACTGTCGCCGATTTAGAGAATTGAGCGAGGGGGGGGGGGGGCGGGGGGTCGGAGACGCTTGTGAATGCCTGCGTGGCGATTTAGATCAGTTGCGGTAAGCAGAAAAAGAAAAAAGAAGTTCGGGTAAAACGTAGGTTTTGCAAATGAATGAGTGTGTCATCCTCCTCTTTATGACCTCCTATCACTATGCAGACGCCGTTAGCTGAAAAATGGAAATCCTAGACGCAATCCTGGGCGGAAATCCTAGACGGATCTCTCCACCAATGCACTTGTCTTTCGGTGATCTCAGTGCCCTACACCTGTTTTTTCAGATGATTCCTATTATGTCGCCGTGTATACGTACAGCTGAAGGAGTCATTGACGACTACATAAACAAATCGAAGGGAATTGTGGAAGCAAAAAGGTTTGCTGTGTTCAACAATATTTCAAATTGAGCAAGTGCAACATTTATTGTTCCTTAATTAAACGCCATAGTTACGCCCCTCATGCAAATCCTATACTTCGTTAATCTAGTTAGTGCCATCTGTTCGCTATGGCTCATTGTTTCATCTAGCTGCTTAACCTCGCAAAAGAAAGTGGCATACGCATGTCTAGCACATAATGTCATGGTGCCTTTTCATGGTTAATGCATGGCATTGGATTATTGTGAATGAAATTAGACTGGTTTATAAGAGATTTCGGCGTTCCGTTGATGGCCTTTTAACTTCCAAATTGGATACACTCAACTGTTTCAGCACTGCATTTCTAGTCTATACTGAAACGATAGAATGTATCCAATTTGTAAGGGAAAAGTGATCAGTACAAAGGCAAGTGGCATGCACCATTATCGGAATGCGTCAATATCTCATAAATTAGTCCAATTTCATTTACAATAATCTGATTCTATACGCTAACGACGACAAGGCACCATGATGAGGAGTGCTGAACATACGGGAACCATCAGAGTGCTCCATCCGCAATTATACATGTATAGCGACCGTTCCATTTGTGAGAGCCATCCCCAAATCACTAACTCTTCCTGTCTCGACTACATATCGAATAGTGGAGTCTTTGTATCGAAATCTGTGATGTTCCCATCGAGAATGCTGCAATTCGCGACCATCCTGACACAGTCACAAGCGACCCGTCCTAAGATTCAGAATAGCTGAGGACCATAGACAACTTGTTATGTATGCAGCACCCGTAAATTTCAGTGTTTTTGCCAACTTGGCACTGGATGTGATTGCACAGTGTGCTTTCGACATCGACTTAAGCACACAAAAACAAAAAGACGCGAAATTAATCTATTATTCGCAGAAGTTTTTCCAGCAATCATATGTTGATTATCGAGTCATGATTTTGCGTAAGTGCGCTTCATTTTTGTTAATTGAAGTGATAGTTGGGTGACTAAAGAACGCTACTTGCTTGGGTTCCTCTCCCATTGCTGGCGTTGTGCCGCTCATCGTAAACGTCCAAACATAACCGAACATTAACGATGGCGAACGCAGTGTTCCGACTGCCAAAGAACCAACTTTCAGTGCACAAGGCACCAGTAGAAATCAGAACAGACCAGCGCCTTGGAGGTGTTTAATTGCAAGCGAGCAGAATTTCAGTGAAGTAAGCTTCTCATCGGTAGTTAAGAGGCTCTTTGAACTTAGCGCCATCGACGCCTTAAGAAATAGCGTTTACGAGTTTTCTGCATGGAACGTGTTATCGCCATATGCCAAGTTAAACTAAAAGTCAGTCACACTCCGAGTTGTCATATTATTTTCCTGCAGAAACTTGGAATAAACTGTGTAAGGGAATCTTGTCAGTCTAGTGACTACCCACAAAAACCGATTATTGAGTCTACTATCATACTACCATCTGTTCACGGTGTAGAGAGTATGAGACGTTGTCACGTCGCTTGAATATAGAAGCAAAATATTTGTTCTAATAAAGGCTAACACAAACGAGTCTCAGTGTGCAAGCTCTTATGACAAACTTCGCCATTTAATGTGAGCTCTTCCAAAACAAATGCTGAGATTAGGTTCAGTGAAATGTTGGTGAACGAGGAAGGTGACCGGATACCACAAGCATCCCATATCCTTCACCTTTTTAAGAGATAGATTTCGATGGCTCAGAAGTACTTTATTTCTAATGCACCATCAAGTATTTGTGAGTTATTTCTCACAAATGCATTTCAGAAGATAAGTGATGTCGTATCACATTGCAGTACTTTTTCCGAACTTAGTGCATCTCGACGAAAGGATTTTCAACTTTCAAATCATTGGCAATGGGTGCGATGAGTTTTTCGAGCGCGCCATACGTGAGATTATCGAAGAAAGGAAAAGCTCTCCTCGCCAGGTTTGTCTGCTAACATTTTCGAGAAATGGTATTTCTCCCGATTTGAAGGACATGGGAAAAAATGTGGTGTATAGAACGTCGTAGGAATCCAGAAAACGGGACTTTGACATGTGTCATTAGAAAAAAGCTAGAGGGAGGGAATCCAATACGGAATGGAACAGAAGGCAAAATCGCAGATAAATTTTTATTGAAACAGTTTGCAGAAGCATTTCAAACATCCTACAGAACAATCAAGTTGCACTTTTATGCTTATTATGTTCGCACCGTTCTGTCGAACATTCCATTGCAGGGACGACCACTTGAATTGGAAACTACAGGTCTAACAAAACCGAAGACACCAATTATCATAACTGCACGGCGAAGAAATCCATAAACTGGAAAGATAGCTCCGAATGGCAACTAATTTGGGTTGTCATAAAGCAACTCCCTCAAGCATGACTTCGTTGGATATTTCGCTACACTCTAGCACCTTTATATTTCGTTAACCAATACGTTTTAGCTGAAAGGTTGGAATGCTCTGGGCCTGGGCAGTTTCATGCGCTTTTTTTATATAGAAGTTATTAGAAGAATTTCATGAAGCAAGTTTTCCCAACGATATCTACAACAGCACCAGACGTCCATGGCATGTGGAATGCCCAATGTTTGCTATTGCAATAAATGCAATGGATACGTAATTCATCGTCTCGTTGTGCTTTCCGTAGACATGGCATGATCAGTTTGGCGATGATATTGTTCTAAAAATAAAATTTTCATTAAAGGAATCGAGAAGCGTGAATTTTATCACCGTTCGGTCACATTAATGCTTGTGTTCTCTAATGATCTGAGACTCTCGTACAAAGGTTGCTGCATTACCTGATCGTCTAACGTTTCTGAGCACAAGGAGTAATTCCAGTAGTCAAAATTAAAATCGATTTTTCGCATCAGAAAAGTTGTGGAAGATCTAATGGTGCAGAAATTAGCGCATAATTTATACTACAGAAAATTGTGCCTATTTCTTTAAAAAAATTTCCTTACTTTAGATTTTTTGATCAATTGCAAACCTCTCCCACTTGCTGCAATTTCGATTTAAAAAGATGAGGCAATGATTTGTGGAGAATTCTTTAAATTTATGGATCTTTTTCCCCTCCCAACAATCGAAAACTCTAGCAAAAAATGTGCGGTAAGATTGTTAGGATCGCTATTGCATATCTACTCAGATCTTCTTGAATAAATCTGATAGTCATTCGCAAATATATGTCGTCCAATAGTCATACTTTTCTGTACACATTGCCCACAGTTCTTTTTTTGCACTACACTGTATTCCAGATCAAAGAAGGCACATCACAGACAATATGTGTCAGTATGTGGGACAAGAGGTGGAATTCAGTTAGGTTCGGCACAGCTGGAGATTGATAGCCCAGTAAGTATGCAAGGTGACAGAATTCCTACGTTTTTTACTTTTTGGGGTCGTACAGTTGCGTCATGACAAGTGGTTTATGAGAGGATGTGCACAGAGTATGATGAAGATGAGTTGAAACACCAAACGAGTTTTATTTTTGCTGGACCACTAATCGCCAGGATATTCTGACCAATGGAATCTGAAGTAAAGTTTTTTCATAAAGGAAGCAAGGAGATTGGAATGTAAAGGTCAGAAAGTAAGCCGATGAATCATCGTTTGTATAGAAATACAGTACCGATCAACGCAAAAAGAGTCTTCATAGAAAGTAATCGTTCCATTGAATCGAAAACACTCCCCGGTCACTGAAACAAGACGAGATTTGAGCGAAAGTCGATGGATCCAAAGCTCTTTGCGTAAGCAGAAAATCTAGACCACTCTTCGATGTTGACGGCTCATTTAGGCAGATGTCTAAAAGCTGGGGTAGCGCTGGACTGAAAGCTGTTGTATACACAATAAACGGGGAAAGAATGAAGAAGAAGGAGAAATAGGAATACAAACGCGTTCAGAGGACTGAATCACAGAGAGCTCCTAATTCAGATGAAATTGTGGTGTCCTCAAATAACGAAACACCTCGTATTTCGTCTGTTTCAAGAACGCCTTCAAATATTAGTAATTGTAGCCTGGAAACTGCAAAATGCGGTGTTAACGAGAGTACGTTTTGCTTCCCTTGTGGGCTCTGATTTCTGCACTTATTTTCCACGAAGAGCAAGGAAATCGTTTCGAAAGATCTGCCCGAAAATCGCTCCTCCATTTAGCGGCAAATGTTCAAATCAAATTCAGTCCTGTCTTATCGTAAAGCTTCTCGACTGTGAACGTATAATCGATTCTAACAGTAGGATGACGTCAGAAGAAACACTTTAGGGAATGCCACAAGAGCACAATATTTTTGCATCGTTTCTAGAATCTCAACGCTCGCAACCCGGAGAAGGAGCCTTACATCTGTGCAGTGTCCGAAAGCATGACGACAGCAAGGAAAGTGCGCTTCATCACGGTGCTCGAAGAGACTACGTCGCAAAGCTCGCAGCGCACACCTTGAGGAGGTTACAAGGTCGAGGGGCTGTGCAAGGACAGGAGGAATTTCTGAGCAATCTATATTACAGCGTAGATTGGGACAAATTACCACTCCAAGATCACATGTATGGATATCAGCAGGTGATAAGATTTTATCACTCACTTCAGTACTTTCCAAAGACTAACGACTTGACGAAAGTTTTCTTCGAAGGATTTCTTTCTCGAATGTTTTCGGTTGTAGAAAATAAGCAGCATCCAAGCGAACGATACTAGATTGCAAATGAATTTCCTGTTTTATTTCGCACTTTCCATTTTTTTTTTTTTTACAGGAGGGAATCGCCGCTTTCATACTCCACGTGTCGAATCTATGTGGATGTTATTAGGGGTGGTCGAATGTGCGGGACATGAGCGCCTGATCTTCGTTTATCGCAAGCAAATGAGACTTACTTACAGTCCCCATTGAATTGGCAGCATCACATGCTCTCCGCAGGATTTCTGCTCCTGGAAGGGTCGAAAATTTTGCCAGCGAAATCATTTTTATATACATCCCCACACAGTATTTAGATAATTCGAGCAGGCATTCCTTTCCGACCGTAGACGTCTGCCTTCTAGGGTTGACTAGCACATATCATGAGCAAGGAAAGTACCCAACGAGTTCAATATCTCTATCAGCTATCACAATGACTGCAAAATCATGTGAACCCAGTGCGAAAAGTATCGCAGAGGAGAACCGGTTGGATAAGTTTCATCTTTTTGGGCATGCTGAATTTCACGTCTTACTTATCACTCATTCCTTTGCATGTATGCAACCACGCAGGGAAGCGCATCGCCCAGGTGGAGTTTACTTGCCTTGACCTATGTACGTATCGCTGCGCTGTTGTGCATATCAAAATCTACAGGTTTTGGCACTTTTTATGTGTGATGCAATGAATCAGATCAGCAGACGGCAGTTTGCCTGTAGGCTTGCATAGTAGGAATGATCACCGCGTATGTCACTATTCGTGAAAACCCAACTGCATGCTTGTTACTGTGCAGTTCGAGCAGTAACATGATTTCCGTAAAAACTATTCCCAAAGAGGTACGTAAGTATTTCGTTTAAAACCTTCTGCGCAGCAGCTATTGCCGCTTGATTGCATCGTAATGTTGGTTAATGCAACTTGATATTGCTAGCGTTACGCACTGGATCAAGTTTTCTGCCGAAGTACACGAGGTACCACTCCAAAAGTCCAGCCCCTCGCGCCCAGCGCTAGTTTCCCTGAGGCCGTCAAGGCTATAAAGAGTACAGCATCCTTCTTTCATCGAGTTTTGAAGAGGCACTTCGTCTCTATGAAAAGTGCAAATAACATCCACATCGTTGTCGTAAACCTGTAATCAAAAAGTGTTCGCCCAACTTATCAATAGCGCTTGCCTAAGACTTTGCACCACAATTGGCGAACATGGTGACCTTTTAGTTTTTGGGACAACGATTGACGGATTCCGCACATTTTATTGGAAATCTAATTTTATTGGAAACTGGGGAAAGCGCTCAAGCGACTAACGACCTTATCAACCTCATCGGAGAAAATGGAAAACATGCCAAATTTAGAAGTTCATTGGTGTATGAAAGGAGAGCGCACCATATTTTTCCAAACAAGTTACTTGATGAAAACAAATCGAAAGTTCAACGACTATAAATGGTGGCTCGGAACACAACAGCCCATCATTCGCGATTAGTTCTTTCTGAAAGCTAATATTTCCTGTGTTCTCATGCTCTGCAGGAACCTTTTGATCAATCCTTTTTTATCTTTTGCCTAATCATGCAGAAATACACATTCCTTACATCAACATTTTCTGCTATTTCTTTACGTGCTTGACACGTCTGGCAGAAAGCTCCGAAATCTGGGCGGCCGAGGATTGGTGTCCGCTCCTCAGTCCACTTCGATGCACACGAGTAGATACTACATTTATTAACTTTGACCGCACACTCTTCGAAATATTTGCTGTTGTTAAACCACATGCACTGAATGAGCGCGATGAATACCTCCCAATTATTTATTTGTCCAGTTCGGAGATGATTAGAAAGAAGAGAGAAATTCTGCGAGAAACTATGCGTTATAGGCAACAGCTGGCGAATTATATGCATTGAAGTCTTAACTTCAAAGTGCAACCGGTGAAATCTACTGCGTCGGACAAAACTATATATATATATATATATATATATATATATATATATATATATATATATATGAGATGCTAGCTATTTAGTGTAGACGACGGGAAACAGTGCATGCATTTGGAAGGTTGAGAAATCTTTAAGCTGCTTGCATGACCCTATAGTTTGATCTTTCTCAAATTTCTTATGCGACTAGAATTTTCTCCTATTCTCTGGGAAATATTAGCATCGTGAAGTTATTTTTTAGAAACTCGCCGATCAGTGAAGGAAATAAATCGGATAGGTCATGCCACAGTTCTTCTGAAATTTACATTGGCACCTCAAAAGAGCTTGCCGCCGACGCTGGTGTGAGCAATCGCTGCAATTTTAAGTCTATTGCATGCACTGAATTTTCTCACCTCCATTCATTCGCAGGGGATTGATTTGACGATGTCTAAAGGATTTGGCAAGAGAATAACTGCCTGTGCTACGAAATGTCCAATCGCTCAGGAAACTACGGAATCAGTTAACTTCCTTTCACGCTAACGGCAGCAATTCTTTTTCTTTGCAAAGCATTCTTCCTCAAACTTTTCATTCAAAGAGGGCGGGTACACAAAGAGATAAGCAACTCCGTGAACAAATGGTAGCCATCTGTCTCTCTTTGCTTGGTGTCTACCTGAGAGTATGTCTTCAAATCGCCAGCGTTGCGAAATTTCCGAAGCCAACGGCTATTGTTCGGTTCCATTTTACCTGAAGGAAACAATGGCGAAATAAACTTTCATTTGTGCTGGGTTGAACTTCGCGCGTTTTGGGTCTGTGCCTTTTCCAGTATTTCTTTTACAGAATCCTCATGAAATCAGCAGTAGTTGCTGTTGTGCTCCTCATTGCCTCAATGGACTGCAGCGTGCAATCACGCGCGGCTATCTTGTCAAAGCAATTGCCAGCAAGGTTAGTAGCTGTCTTCTGTTTCACCCTTTCCTATAATGTTTTCTTTCTATCGTTGCAACACAAATGAAGTAGACGAAAGATTCAAAGGTTTATTCGTGGGATTTTGCATGTGTAAATCCTACCAGCTATGCTAGTTGGGCTGGCGGAAGAATGCTCCTCCACAACAAAAAAGGTGGGAAAGAGAAGCATAGCGGACGAGAATGAACGAAACCACTAGGTGAAAAAAGTTCCGCCAGTTGACCGTACACAGGTGCATCAAACGCAATTCGGTGCACCCCACTTGGTTCCTGCGCTGAGATCCGTCACTCGAAACCTATGTGGCAATTAGCCACCGCTCTACGACAGCCTTTCATTTCTTGTTAACGGCAGTGAACAGCAGGTAAGTCCGATCAGACGTAATTTCTCGTGTTCTGTATGTAATTTTGGGCGGTGGTTTCGAATAAACTCATGTTCTCTCAAGCCATGATGTCCAAAAATCTTTGTGTAAAAGCTGCCGAAAATATTGAGATCATTGTGGTCTGAGCCGGTGATCGGAAAAACGTCGCTGAAAGAGGTAACCATTTCATCAAATTTCTTGTGCAACATTCGCTTGGGAATATGCATTCTTCCGTCTCAATCCGTCAGCTCAGCTGAATGTCAAATTATAGGAAGTTAACTGCAAGGCGCCTGCTGACGGCGATAAATTCATAAAATCTCAAAGCACAGTGCTAAAAAATCCTCAGGTGCTCAGATCTTACACGAAGTTATTTCTCCTTCCGATGCGTGACGGGCTGAATTTCATTTTTAAATTGAATGCAACAATGAAGCATCAATAGCTTAAACAAAGTGTCACAAGAAGAAAAGAAAGTAAATACGGAAGGTCGCCTCCTGATGTTTCTGCAATCCATTGAATCTTCGCTGATTAGCCTTCTTCGCTGCCTTCTTGAGAGTGCGAGTAAATATGCACAGAGATATGTGTATGAATGCTTAGGCGTGGTGTCACTATAACTTCTTTTCGTTGAAACTTTGAACGAGTGCATAAAAACAACACCAACTACTTGGAAAACTTTCACTATATCCGGCGTATGAGACGAAAATAGAGCTTATGCAAATTGTGGCATACTTTGCTCTTTATTACCTGTTTCTAACAACATTCAACTGCAGAGTTCGCGTCAAGCGCTGGTTTGGATATGGAGGTTTTGATGACCCGTTCGGGGATTTGGGACCGTTTCACGGTCCGTTTGGTGGCTACGGTGGCTTCGGTGGCTTCGGTCCTCCGTATGGAGGCTTCGGAGGCTACGGCCGTCCATTTCGACGCTATGGTGGACGCCGCTATGGGAGGCGATATGGCGGCTATGATATCTGCTGTTCATGAGAAAAGTTTGTGCCCCTTCTGTATTGCTTATTAAATGTCACATGCCATATTCGTAGACGACCTATGGCCGTGTTATCTGATTTGCTTTCTGTTATATGCTTGGGGCGATCACTGAGAGAATAATGTTGTCAACTTGTATGGGTTGTGCATTGGAAAACCTCGCAAAGATTGTTTGTTAAAGCGTTAGAAGCGTCAATGGCGGCATCGTAAAGTTAAAGTTTTTAGAAGATGGTGCAACATGTTAAAAAAGTAAAGAATGTTGGAAGTGCTCTTATGATAAGAGAGTATCCGTCGAAGTCGTCTGATCAACAAACTTCACATGTTAGCACCAAATGATGCCATATGAGGAACAATATACCATATTTTCATTCATTTGATCAAGTTCGTAAATATTTTTTATTTGTGAATGGATTGGAATAAAGTGCATGGAAATGTTAGGGTTTCCTAGTTAGACATAATGTGTGCTCTTCCTGGCCAATCATTAATCACAATAAACGAGTTGGCGCTGTACACTGAGTGGAATGTTATTCTACAGCATCGTGATCGGGAGATGAAGTGATCCTACAACGTGCACTCTACCTATCATATGTCACGATGGTAGTTGCAACAATGACTCAGGTAACTAGAAAAAAATGAGTTCACATTTGCATGCGTACCTGTAAGCACGATGCCCACTGAGAGGATCCCAGAAGTGCAAATTTCGAAAACCATATTTTAAAGAACGAGCGATTTGTGGTTTACCATTCCCATATCACGGAACGGCTCCATCGGTTGCTCATACGAGATCGCCATAGGCATTTAAAAGCTTCTCAAATATCAGCGCAGCAAATCAAATTTCAACGAATCTTTTTCGCACAATTAGCAGACTAAACAGTCAGCATTGCATAAATTAGGCATCACATACACTCAGTCATAAAATGAAAAGACTGAAAATAGAAGATGTAGTGAAAGGCTAAAGGCACTATTGAATTATCCTTAGTCACCTACAACGCAGATGTCTTATAAGCTACAATCAGCTGTTCACTGTGCAGTTTCAATCCATTCCAGGGAACTGCATCTCTGCGTATTCCGCCTTTTTTCGTTTCGGCTGTTGCACCTTCTAAAAATGTGAAAAGCCCTTCACTCATATGGCGCTCGCTGAAATCTATCTTGGGCACTCATGAACTGGACAATGCTTTATAACGCTTGAAATTCCAAACCTGAAACCTTTGAACTATAGCAAGAATAAATCCGACATGGTCCTCTGTTTCAAGTGTTCTTCTCACACAACTATTTCCAAGTTTTTAAAGCGATACTAAAAAATGAGCGTTATTAATTCCACCCGGCCAGGAAAACGAGTGCGACGTGCAGTGTACTAAATAACTTCTATCATTATGCACATCGAAGAATCTCAGGCTGAAAATAACGGAAAGCAAGGAATATCGAAAGTTTCATGAGCCACCTAAATCGCTTCATCTTCCACTGCATGCAATTCTCATGTCTCAGATGCCCCCGATGCCTGTTTTGGCCATTTCAAGGATTCCTTTCAAGCCTTCATGAATGAAATCCTTTCGCAGTCCCTGCACCAACTGTTGATTGTCAACCTATATTCTTCGCTTTCAGTTTCTTTTACTGCACCTCTCCTCATGAATGGTTTTGGGCATGTTTTATCCGTATATAGATCTTTTATTCGTAAAAATGAATGATCTTTTGAAGTCTGTTGGTGAAGCCTGAGAAGTTCTAGTGGCGGACTGTAATAAAGAAGTGTCATCGTTATCAGGTGGTTTAAATGAGGCATAAAATTTGCACATTGAGCGTTTTTTGGCAAAGGGACTGCCGCATTTCACATAGCACTAAAATTGTTCATCAATTCCAGTTGAAAGCTTAATTACCTATGATCGTCGTTCCACAGAAAAAATATGCACAGCAATAAATATGTGACAATGATGAAAAGCTGTTATCGTTGTCGTCTTATCACATGACTTGCGTGCGAGTGGGGTTCTGTCGATCAAGATGTTTTGCCGGTGTTTTGTAGTCATCAGAGTAGAACACAATGCAGAAATTCCCCACATTAATGAACACGGTGATGTGAAGGAAAAGTGATTCGCTGTCAGTTCAACTCATCCATTATTGCTGCATTTATTGCCGAAAGGACTGAGATCCTTGCGACCATCCTAATGTACTGCATATCATAACAACGAGACTCATGATTTTCTTTTTGAAGTACGAATATTGCATAGACATTCCTAAATCTACAAGGGAAATGCTTGCAGTCAGAACGTGCTCACAACTTTACATCTCAAATACCTCTTAGCCGATCCTGTTCGCTAAGAAAATTACGTATTACTGCATGAACATATTCACTGACGCTGATGATTATGACACCATCAATTTCACCATTATGGTTCACCGGAGAACACGTCTGCAATTTTTCGTGTTTCTGCGCTCGGTTGTCCAGAAAATTATTGAATCAGCCCTGTCCTGAACTAAAATACAGCGCAACATACACGCACCACTATGTCAAACCTCAGGATTTCTCTGCACGCGTGCCAAATAAAGCAAGTAAATGTATGCAGTCCTCGACTTACAATTCCGCCTCGCCCTTCGGCACTCCTTGATTGCGAATCCACGTCAAGGGATTTTGAGTGCCTTGATCTAAAGGTTTCAAAAATAAATTCCATGTACGCTAACGATAACGACAGTTAAATGAATACCTTCTGAAAATATTTTGAGGGAGTGGTTTAAAAGTCAATTCATCCACTGACAACTGAATTTCAATCGGCGCCGTCATCCCAATTTGAAGGAAGCAGCGGGCCTCATAAACGCTCATGCCCGTCATCATGCGAACGGAGGCATTGTTTGCCGCGCTAAGCATTCTGAAATTACTTCCGCTCGTTTGCTTGATTATTGTTTTTTATTTGTTTTATGCATGCTTTTGTGAATATACAGCCGCCCGATGCCCCGGAGTTGTGAGGCATTCCATCGGGTTGATATAAGAAGCGGCTACCTCGGCGACTGAAAACACTGCTTTCCGCCAGGTCGGGTAAATACCATAAAGCTGCCATCCGGGGATCCCAAAACTGAAAACCGATGGACGAAACCAGGAGACGGCCAAACTTTACCAGAGACGCATACGCACTCTAACGACTGCAATTTGCTACTAAATTACATCTACGAATTCTGACTTGAGACTGGCAGGAAAAAGGATATTGGCGTTCACCATGATGGGGAGTATTAGAAGATTTCTTGGAGCGAGAAATGTAGATCATTATGTGAAGTTTTTGACGTTTGCTACATGCAACTTTTTCATTCAAAATAAAGGTATCATCATTTTATTGGAACAACGTGATCGCAAAATATGGACTGATCTTTTTCATGTGGACTATGTTTACCAATGGCACAGTACGCACTGACACTACCGTGGCACCTGCTCTTCAAATACTCAAGACCTGTTGTATATATATATATATATATATATATATATATATATATATATATATATATATACATACATATATATATATATATATATATATATATATATATATATATATATATATATATATAAATCTCCGATGGTTGTTCTGTAGGATGTCAATGCAGAGAGTTGTTTCGCTATTTTAGTGACGCGTTGAAAGCAACTTACTTTCAAAGTATCGGAAGAACCGTGAATCAAAATCTCATGAGGGAAAGTTAAGCATATTTACTGGCCTAAAGATAACACATTTTTTGCTCCACCTGTGAGATGCCCATAGGTGATGCAGATGGACCAGATATTAGTTAACTGAAAAATATTTCACGCGGAAGTTTTGTGGCCGAATGTTTTGAAGCGAAGTAAGGGGGAATTCGAATAAAGCAGCGAGAAGACTGATCTTGAAAGGTTGAAAAGAACGTAATGGAACAGCGCTCGGCGGTCAGTTAAATTTCAGTGCACATTTTTTTCATGCGCAACGGTGAAGTGAAGCAGCAAATCCTCAAATCGTGCACAAACGCAGAACGTGCAGGTAAACAATCTGCATGAGAAATAAAACCTGACAAAAGCAACGGTCCTACCATCGGAGGACCATTCTGCGCGGAGCGAAAAGTGCTGAATATTTATCCAGTAATATGAGAGATTACAGGAACTATCGAGCGACTTTAACTCCGCCCAAATCGCTCTTATCTGTTTCCAGAATGTTTTGATGGTTAGATGAATAATATTTCGAATTCCAGCTTTAGCGCGGCATGTGCCAGCTGTTCTGCTTGCCAGCATCGATCGCTTCGAAATAATTTTTCGAATCTCAGTCTCACAATCTTTCACTCAATTAGTGCTTCAAATAGGTCTCCATTTTTTGACAGTTACACGCGCATTGCTACATCCGGTACTTAAGATGCTTGACTGCAATCACGGTAAATACCAGTGTGCCACTCGGCGGTCATTGTGATCTGTCAGGTTTTTCGATAACGTCTCCTTCGATCGGGAAGTGGGATAGCTCGAGCCGACTTCAAAAACGTAAATTCTTAGGCTTTAAATGCAGGAATAAGTGAGAAATCTTTGAAATCGAAGGCTGCGAAAGAGCTATCGTGAAATAGGTGTGCATTGGTAAGCACTTGCAATTCGATGGAATCATTGATCACAGATGAACGTCGCCCATACATGCTCCCTACCATTAGCCGCCTCTCAGCCTTTGTTTGACGCACAACTCGATTGTTTAGTACTTCCGTTCTTAACCTTTAACGGATGACGTTGGTGAGGAATAAAATGATAAGCTTCCTTAAGTTTTTCTGACACGTAGATGAAACGAGAGTAATCAGAAGGAATCGGAACTACATGTTCTTTCCTCAAATTTAATCAAGCGTGAATGCAAAAGTTCACTATAAGGCAACGGTCAATTCAAAGTTCCCACTCTGTTTGAATCTAACCGTTGTTACGAAATAGATAAAGAATAAAGAAAGGATTTTCAGGGTTTGCTGTTCTAATTATGGCAATCTCAAACGGAAGCGGCCGTACGAGCCGTGAAAATGTGGTGCCTTCTAGTATAAAATGAGGCAGCTTGTAACTGAGTTTTTACAGCGTTCATTTGCGAAGGAACTGCTGGCCACATAATGGAATATATCTAACCGATGCCTTCATCATCTATCAGCCACCAGGAGACAGTGGTATGCCAGCGACCCTAGTAAATGATTTGGGAACACACACTGGGAATCATCGAGCCTGTGCAGGTAAAGGAACCCTACATTTCGCTAGGTAAGTCTTACATTATTCAGTGGTGTTTTTTACTTGTCCATACTATTTATAATGAGGGCGACGACAATTCTGCCCGACGCTAATAGAGTTTGCCCGATGTTTCGATATCTGGGTAGCATCAAGCGGAGCATTGCCCATCGAATGCCACATAAGGTCGTCGGTGCTATCCGATAAATGTCATGCGGGACCGTAACTGCCATCAATAATCGCCATTTTATCGAATCTGACAAAGTTTAAGCGTCGCTGAATTTTAAAAAATAGCCAAGTTGGCCATACGCGCATAGGAGTGAAGGTAACTTTGAAACTATCGACACTCACCGCAATTGCAAGGTTCATTGAGGGCGGTCATTCATATGATGTCATAGTCGGAGTGTGAGGAACCTTACGGTACAATTTTTGAAATTTTTATACAGGAAATATGATCCATAGATCAAAAACGGCAACGGTGTTATACTGAGGTAATACTGACGTAAAATCCTTTATGTGCACAATGTTAGTATAGACGCAGAGGTTCATTGAGGGCGGTCATTCATATGATGTCAAAACGAAATTAAAAAGAGAAAGGAAAATTTTTTCAAGGCAAAAGCAGACATCACGCGGGTATGAGCACAGGCGCAATAGAAGACTGTTAGGAGAGTGGATATTTGTTAAGAATGCAAGAAGTTCATGTCCGCTTTTCAAAAGGCTCGTCTCATGTTTTTCGGAAGAATGCTATATATGTGTCATTTGAAATGACCACAAATTGGTAGTGGCACTTCTTTTGATTGTGGCTGCTGCGCTGACGCCTTCGAACACAGAAGCTTGCGAATTCATTCCTTATTCGATTCCTGGAAGTTTCTGTGAACACTCAGTTGCCAACTTGCAAGTTCAGTCATGAAACTTTCAACCAACTGTAATAGTGGCTTTAATATTTCCGTAACGTCGCTGTTTATACTCCTTTAATTTGATATTTGAGCACTGTTCGGCGTAACATTAAAAAAAACAAACTGTTAAGACTTGTGCTTGCACGTATCAACATCGCGGATGCATTATCGAATGTCAATAGAGATTCTGATATCGAGAAGTGAAAAGGGTCAGGCAATCAACCTTACGAAGTCATGTCGGAGACGCTTATAGATGCGAAACGATCTCGACAATCACATCTTCGAGGTCGTTTAAGGAGGCCGCCCACAGAAAAAAACGTCTGATTATTCAGTAGATTGTGATTAGGCGGCGCATGCCACACAAGTTTTTTTCTTGTCGCCACATACTGTTATCATTATGATGATTGCTTTATTGCTCAGATGGTCATCAAACATTCTTTAGCGACAGATGAATCTTACTCATATGTTTTGTACTTTCGTTTCATTTCTCAATGCATTCTTTACGCACTTACTATCTGTGGGTCTACTTTCGGCTAGTTGGTTCTCATTATTTTTACGATAGTGTAAATGAGATTATTTGTAAATTAAATATGTTAATTTTGTGTCATTAAATAGTCTACTATGCAAACAACGATAATCTCATTCCTTTTGTGAGTGTGACTATTAAGCGCATTTTCTCGATCGCATTTTCAGCAAGTGATTTTTCGCGGAACCAGTAATTTTCGTCACTTCTCACACTATAAAACACTAGGCTGATTAGATCTTGGCAAATTCCGTAAAAAGTACACGTGACAAAACTGATCAAGCGACATGTGTCAAAATGTTTCTGTAGGGAATTCCAATTCGATATGCGCTTTCTGTACCTTCGTCAAAGCATGAATTGGTCAGAGCAATAACCAAATGTATTCAATCGCAATATACCTCCCTGATGCCCGCAGAAAAGAAAGACATTTTCTGTAAATTCGAACACTGCTTCACTCATCAACAACTCGTGCGAAACATAGAGAGAAAGTGATCTGATTACCAAATCCATCGGATTTCAAAGCTTTAGGGGCGCTATTTCGCTAGCTGAAGATCTTTTGTTGACAAGGAAGCAGGCTTAGCCTTTCACGTTTCAACTTCGGGTTTTTCTTAAAAATTTAGTGCAGAAATTGCACTTAAATCTCAAATATGTAATACTGCCGGGTAACTGCGATGTACAGATGGCCAGCCATTGTTTAAGTGGCTGTTGAGTTTTGTTGTCTTAGGACTGCTGGTGTGATCGTTGCAGAGAGCGACTGTACAGGCAGAAGAAACCACATCTCTGCATCGGCGGTCCCAGATAAGCATATATGGTGAACAAAGCAAACGCTCGTGATGGAATATACACCCAACCGTACGGTCTCGGCTATTACACGCCTCGCGCTCTGCGCGATGCAGCGGATTCCGGAGCATATGCCACAGCGATGCCAGACCAATACAGTTTTGGATCAGGTGATGATAGAAGTCTTCTGAACTTCGGCGAGCGAAGATGGCGGAAGAAGAAGTTCATTTGGATAGGACTCGCAATCCTTCTTGTAGTGCTTATATTAGCGGCAATTGGTATTACTCTCGGAATAATCTTATCGAAGAAATCGAACAAATCGGAAAGTTAGTTTGAAAATATACTTGCAACTTTGCTGTTCACGTAGGTACAGTTATGCTTCATAAATATCTGACTTCAACATGCGTTCTCTCATTTGTCACATAATTGAGATTATATCACATATGAAAGGAAAACCTCAGAGGTCTCGCATCAGTCATAAATAATGTGGCTAATCGCTCGTTAAAGATGATCTCGCACTTTAAGTTCAGGATATTTTTCTCAATATAGCGCTCATCTGGCGCACTGCCTAATCTTTTCTCTACTAGAACGGTGAACCAATCTTTTGACACCAACGAAGCAACTTTATTCTGTTCAGAGCTGCCCATCTCTCACTATAAAAGGGGGGAAGGAGATAGGGGATGATGGCGCAGTGAAACAAACTCGGTGTCTCGGAAAGAAGTTGGTGCCATTAGAAAATGATTTAGAACGAGCACTTTCAGTGACGCAAGCTAGTCTTTTGGCGACCTCTTTCTGCATTATTGGTTGAAATCGCTGAGATACACTCCCCCTCCAAATGTTCCCTTGTATTGCTCTCAACCTCGAATTCAAAACTGCAAAAAATTATCCCTGAGGAAGAAGAAAATTTTTCCAAAAAAGAAATATCGCACTAAAGATGTCTTCATCTAACTGCAAGTTGCAAAACCACCTAAGCCGGTTGGCGTTGTGATTTTCGCCTCATGTGGGCATACTTTCAGTTCGCTATAACTGCGCGCGCTCATTTCGTGCCATCACTGTAAATAAGTAAATGCCACTCTCTATCTGCCTCACAAGAAGATTAAGCCACTGCTTTATTCTATTGCTGAAATGCGCACATAGAGATAATCTTGCTGGCTTGTAATTGGTGAGGAAATCAGTGTGCCTTAATTATCTTTCAAACTGTTATCACTGTTCACAGCGATAAGCGAAAAAATCAGCAAGATGCGTTAACACCCACCAATTTAATGCATTTCAAGATCGTGCTCATATATCCCATGTAACCCCGACTAGCTGAACCAATCGAATTACAAATCTTCTCACAGGCAGGTCCGATCATACACGAACGAAACTGATGATAGAGGATGTAAAAAGCCAACATTAGCTATACGTGCGTAGGCAGCCTCTTTTTGGTGCTGTAGCAAAAATGTGGAAGATGGCTTCCGAGTGATCTAGTGATCTTACGTTGGAGGTATCATATTCTAGGCCTCATCTGATATATATATATATATATATATATATATATATATATATATATATATATATATATATATATATATATATATATATATATGAACGCTGGACGTCCCTGTATGATCGGATGTTTCGAATGCACGGCACGCCTTTCTCTATATATCACACTCATTTCGTCCGTTCAGGGTGCAGCCACATTCTTAGCGGGTCCTCAGAATGTTGAAATAGCGGTGAGTAGCTGAGTCGAAATAATGCTTTCGTTCAGTGGAACATGACAAAGTGCACGTAGAAGTGATAACGAGGTCACATGCGGAACACACCCCAATTAACGCGTGAGTCATACCCAAATTCCTCTGACAAGTTTTACTCTGACTGTGGATAACTGCATAGAAAATTAGGTGAGTGCCAGTGATCTGCGCAGGAAGCAGACAACTGTAAGGAAGAAGTGGATGGTGGAGGTTTTTCGAGATGGTCCCGCTTCATTTAATAAATTTATTACCACTCACAACATCACTTTTTGAGATAACGATGAGTTTGCGCTAGGAGAACGCAC
Source organism: Baylisascaris procyonis (assembly GCA_037389465.1). NCBI lineage: Eukaryota > Metazoa > Nematoda > Chromadorea > Rhabditida > Ascarididae > Baylisascaris > Baylisascaris procyonis. The sequence goes on from JAZARR010000266.1 coordinate 156,495, forward strand.
CGCCAAACTTCATGACTCAGAAAGACCGCATTGGGTCGTGAAAATTGTTGAGCTATAGAAACGAGGACGCTTGTATGTTGGCATTTTCACTGGGACGCCACATTTCTCTGTTTTCCTTTTGTCCCTGTTTCCTTTAGAGAAAGAAGTGAAAATTATACAATTCCGGAAATGCACCGTTGTTTTCGCCGTGTTCTCTGGACCAGAGTTACTGTTCCGAGCAAAGGATCCTTTCCTAGGATATGGGCAGGAAATGTGCTCAACCCTCCATTTTCTCGCTTTCTTTCGTCGAAACGTTAACGTGCTTTTCGTGAACGTTGGTCTATTGTTTTCGTCACATCTCTCGTTAACGTCAATCTATCTCGTCCGGTCTTCCGTGCCAAAAATGACTGTATTGCGTGTTTTTCCAAGCTCAGAATTCACGCATGTTGCACATGTTGTAAGCAAAATAGTGGCCACAGCCTATGCAAATGAATGAGACAAATTCAGTTCGCTTGAAGCGGATGTGTTTATTACAGCTGCAGGAAGAGCATATTGAATAATGGCAGAACATGCGCGAAACTTCACCACTGTCTTCCATTTTTGCAGTTGGACGGAGCATTAGACAATAACAAGTGGCTGCATTCGAGTGATCACTATGAACAACGAACACATAAATCTACTGGAGCATAAACAACCTTAATTTACGTTCATTAATGTGAATTTGAACCCAACGCGTATTTCTAAACTTTTATTTAAAGTATACAATTGCAGCGACCGAGAAACCTAATGTCACTCCTCCAAGAATGACCTTTGCATTCAACATCGCCCACTACACACCATCACGGTCGAAACGTGCATCGAGTTCGTCATCCGATGACGTAAGCGAACGGGTTGCAAATTTTATTTTATACGCGACAGCAAACGAGAAGCTATACATATATATATATATATATATATATATATATATATATATATATATATATATATATATATATATATATATATATATATATATATATGTAAGAAATCAACGCAGCCTAAACTCCTGTTGGTAACCAAACTTCTTCCATAGCCTTCTCAGTAATACTTGCCATTAAATGAAGCACCAAAATGCCTATGTTATAACAGTCCTTCCCACAGGGGGTCTGCGGTTCCATCAACAAAATTTCTGCATGCTCCAAAAATCAGTTGGTTTTCTCCTGTTGCGTTCGAATGGGTCAGTCATCACAGATAGTTCTCTGTATCCACAGGAAAAGAAAGTGGAACATGTTCTCCTTCACTTGTTTCGAAAGTGCTTTTTTTTCTTTCTGCCGCTTCAATGCGTCAGTCACCTATCGTAGGATGTTGCCGAACGCAAAGTGTGATAACAGCTTGTGTGGGAGGAGAAACCTCTCCCCATCAACGTGGAAACTAATGATGCCACACCCTCAACACATCCTTTGATTGCAAGCGGAAATCGGTAGCTGGTGGTGAAGGAAGCTAAGTGAGCAGGCACTATACGTGCCTTTGCAATCTTGGTTAATTATCTAAACAGATCAAATTTTGCCCTTGCACATCGAGTGCGTATATGCGAAGAGAAGTAACCTATCGAAGAAATCACCACAAACGTGAATTGTGCACCTGCACAGCTTAAAAAGCCTGAGGACAACAAAAATGAACGCTTAGAGACCGTTAAGCCTCATGCGTACGAAGTGAATGGCGTGGATATATGTGAAAAGATGTGTTAACTAAGACAGAGGCCACGATATTCCTCAAGGGGATATGCCACTGGAACTGCAGAAAATTCATTTTTGTAGAAGATGTTAGGGGTACCATGGTCATCTAAATATCAGAAAGTTATTATGCATGATTTGATGTTCTATGGCTGCTTACGAAACCAACAGTTCAGATAGCAGGATGTAAAGGCGCATATAGCACCAGTACTTGTATTTTTCGTCGTCACTTCGCCAACTTAAGCCGATACAAATACCTAGGTAAGGTTTAGTATTTTCGCGGCGAGAACAGTACGAAATAACAGTCCGACTTGTTGGAATACATGAGAGCGTTAAGGAAGTTCTACTTGCATGTAAATATTCTCGGAGTTCACGGGTGGGCGAGAATTTCACAGCGGAAGACAGCCTATGTCGCTCTGCCACACCTCGAAGTCGCAGATGAGATATTTTTTATCAGCTGGATACCGGAAGTTGCTTTCTGGGGGCGAAGTGGCTATGGGTGCAATCATGGCTCCATCTAGGGGATTCTTAGTGAACCCGTGAACAAAAAAAACATTTATATGCACCAGCTCCTCCTAAAATCCATATGTATTTCAAAGCGTAGTTCGATTTATTTGCTTTCTGTGCTTTTTTTTTCGGAAATTTTCCCTACTGAGCGAATATTTGTACCAATGGATGTTTTGACCTGAATTTGTCAGACGTACTTGTAGAATTGTTACTACTTGTCATGCACTCAGTCTTTTGTTGCCCTTTTCGACTCTGCCTTGCTTTTTGTTTGTCTCCTATGATTTTATTCACTTCGGTTCATAAGTTCATTCGTTGTAGTGCACAACGCAAATGTTGTCCCAGTTTCTTTTTTCTTCAGCTTTCCCATTCTGCAAGGATTCTTGTCAGCTTCTAAAAGAATCCCGAACTCATAGTTTCCCATTTCATTCCATGCATTTCAATAGAGAAGCTCAGTTTTGAGTTTGCACTAAGCGAATCTACTATTCGACGTTTGCCATCGCCATTGCACACTTATTCAACCAGATAGCATCATATGCCAAACAATAAAAAATCCATATCCTTCCGTTTCTCATCACTCTTTTTCAACTGTCCTTTTTGAGAAATCTGTTCAATTTTTAGACAGATGCTGCTTATGAGTCGTTATTCCACCAGTAATATTAGCTAGAAATTTTTTGCTTCGGTGTTAATGCAGCTCTGTGTCTCAATCGAATCCCTCGTCAAAGTCGAGTTTTAGCTGCTGGAAGTGAAAGTAATGCGCATAGAGGATTGTTTTACAGTCAATGCAAATAAAGCTACATTTACTGGAAGGACGCTGTGGGCAGCTTGAATTAGCGAACTCATTTGAAGTTGTTATAAAAATGCTTTTTAACCGGGTTATCGTCACTGCATATTGTTAATGCTGCCCGTAAAGCTGAGTTGTGAATCTCAAAAGCGCGCTATGAAGCAATTAGCTTGGTATTAAAATGTGTAGTGATAATGTTGACGACGTGCCAAAAAGTGGTTTGAAACCTCGTTGTCTCATACGATTGGATCGGTGACCCTTAAGGCAATCAACAACCAAACGAAGAGATCCAGCGGTCGCTAGAGTGCCAGCACCCAGGGGATGTGGTACGAACGTAAATGAACACAAGATGACGCAAGGAAATCTGCCAGCAGAAAACCTCTCCATATTTAGGCTAAGTAAATATTAATGCAGCATCTATAAAGCCATCATTTGTCTTTACCGAGTAGCCGACCTAGAAATGGAAAATAAGACTAAATGGTTAGTTGATTGTACACTTCAATGCATTTTGAACTTTCACATGAAATAGCATTTATGCTGTTGCTGATTTAACCAAAAAATGACCACTTGTTTCAGAGGAGTAAGACATTCGACGCTATTGCCGAAGTAATGGCGGATTACGCTCAAACTGAAATGGAATTTGGTTTCTATGCTGTTGCATCGAAAGGACGATCAAAGCATTCTGACTATTTTACATTTAACACTGCTTTGGAGATATTGAGAGAGTGGTCAGCGATGAGTGAAGAAGCGAATCCAGATTTAGCAGGGTAATAACATCCGAATCCTTGATCCTCAAAACATCATCACTTTGCTAGGATGATTTGAGATAAAGAATCGTTTTTATCGTCTTTTTGGGTTTGAAATTTTGCTCATGGCATGAGCGCAATAACTTCATCCGTTAATACTGATGGGGAAACATTAAACGTTGAAAAAAACTTCGACACGATTAGTGCTACTGGTCATGCTGTTGAGCTTATGCTTTTTTTTTCAGAGCATTGGCTTCCGCACATGAGTCGATGGATGACCACTCAGAGGACTTCTCTTATGTTTTATTTCCTCCATTACCTGAGGACTATTCGTAAGTTATTTTTCCTCTATATCTTCGCCTTCAAACGACAATCCCCAATTCCTTCTGGAAAATTATGCATGCATTCATAATCTTCGTGCCAGTGTTATATTACCTCTCCAGCCCCACAACTAACATAGCTGCTTTATTCTGATAACGGAAAGTGCGTAATTTCGCAAGCTCAAACTGATTTTTTTGACAATCTACTGTTGTCGCTGTCGAGGATGTGCCACATTTCCACCCAAGTTTCATGAATGACATTTCTAGGAGCATTGATATCTTCGACGCTGACATGAAAGCCTCAGCAAGTGAAGCGAAGGAACTTTTCGAACGGATTACTTCTAGTATCATTGTGACAGGAAAAGAAACAATCGACTATTTCGTTGACGTCGGTGATGATGTACACGTTATCAACGCCGATGGACTCAATTCATCGCAAATTGCGGGCGATATTGCTTCGAACATTCGTAAATCTACTTTCTTTGTTGCAATATAAGACACAGGAAACCTTAACAATGCGAACGTTTCATCCGTAACCGAAGAGTGTATTGAACATTTCACTTATTCAATGAGAATTACATGCCAAAGCACACCGAAATGCTAATAAGCCCATGCATATCACCCTCTATCCATCACGATGAGCGAAAAACGTTCGCGAAAATAAAAGCATCGCTCAGCGTAGCTGTTATTTATTATAAACGCATAAATGTGGTCAAGGAAATCAGTAAAATGCAATAGCGCACATGGTGCCACATATTCTGGTATGCGCAACACAAGAGTTGGGCCTTCGTTCGATAGGTTCTTACCTCGAATGAGCAGCATTATAGCGCCCATGCATACCACCAATAGTGAGACAGTCATGCCAAAGCGGGATTAATAGCGCCGATAGCGAGGAAAGCTATATTAGCTCACCTAGGAGGGGGTGACTAGACTTGACTTTCGTGCAAAGCTATGCTGAAGGGTTGACAATTCGTGCAATGAAATGATAATGCTATTGAAATATCGTTGTCCTTTGGATGCTATTGTTATTTGTAGCCCTCTTGGCAGCAAAATTCGTAATAACTAGTCATAATTCCAAACAATCAATGAGCATTATTTAGCCCGTTCTTCGCCAAATAAAATTAGAGTATGCATCGACACTTCCTTCCGATGGTTAGAGTACTCGATATGTGCAATGACTTTGGAAATTGACTGTGTAGGATCGATTGAATGTGTTGTTTTCTAGCTCCGCTTTCAACATCAAAATCGACAACGGTAATGTCGACACTCATACTAAACAGCTCGGACACAACTACCGGCGCCACAACGGCATCACAGACGAACACTGCACCTACCACTGTCTTCATAACAACTACAGCAGCAGAACCATCAACTGCGGAAGCGGAAACAACGATGTCGACATCACTTCACACAGTCGCGCCGAGCACTTCAATTTCGCAACAAGTCAACGATACGGCGACTTCGCCATGGACAACAACGGCAGCAATAATCACCACACAGAGTGCGGGAAATGTAACTTTATTGACAAGTGTATCTGATCTTATTACCGCTGAAACAGCAACCACCTCTGAAACCCAAACTTCACCAGCTTATGTAGTGTCGTCCACAACACCTAATCAAAACACCTCATCAGTTCCTATAACAACGACACCATTCACAACGATTAGTTCAACGGATGCGCCAACAAGTGCATCAACCATGATACAATACAATGCAAGCACGCCGGCAGCTACTGCTATAACAACCTCAACAACAACACAACAGTGGACAACAACACCAGTAAATATCTTGACGACAGGCGAGGAGAGGACTACGACATCCTCGTCCTCTTCATTAAAACCAGAAGCGTCATCTGTTGCAACAGGTATGTTTTTAGTAAACACTTACGCATTCTTGGTCAGCATGTGCACGTTCCTCATACAACCAGCACTGTTCCATTCATAAGAGCAGCGGATTGGCAGTCTCCATTTTAGAACCCGCAATATTTCGTTGCAACGTAACTATTGGTAATCGGAATCTAATGGAGCGTACTGCCGGAAGGAATTCGTTCCTTGATGGGCTTTCTAATATACAATCAAAAGAAGCAGGTTCCCTAGTTTTTCGTCGGAGATTTCAACAACTTCCCCCTTCCCCTTCACTACTGCTATTAAGTTCCTCCTCAGGCTGCTATCTTGCCACTCCCCTTCCCTGTAGAGGGAAATTGTCTCCTGCAGTTGCAAAGGCCCTTCATTCCTACTGCAACTACATTTCTGTACCTTATCGACTTCCAATGCGTCCTACATAATAAATTGCCCTTGATGCGTCGCTCTGTCTTTGCTAACTTCCCATTTCAAATATCCTCCGCATGGAGTTTTTCCCATTCAATGAACGTATTATTTTCGCTGCACACTACCGTCGCGCGACGCGAAGTAGTCAGGAATGATAATGCGCAACTTTTTAACACATGGCGGTCTAGACGTGGCCATTATGAATAACACATAACAGCATTTACCCTAGTTGTGTTGCCCTCGAGTTGCACACCTTTGGATGTACGCCAAAAAGGACGCGTTTTTAATCAATTTATTTGTTTGATATATCGCTGTAGACTAATACGCCATCCCTTTTAAGGGTAATAATCCAGCTAGTGCAGCGTATATGGTTCGCTTCCAGACCTCCATACGCAGCAAATCGAAATACAGCTTTCCAATCACATCTCCTAAGCAATTTCAGTGACTGTTTCATCGACAGATCTGCCAACCACCACTGAAACCTCAACAACACCTTCAACCACATTAACGATGAGCGCGGCAACGAGTACAACAAATACGCCACACAACCCACAATGCGACCTCGCTGCAAATAACATTTTCACGTCTGTGATTTTCGATATCACCGAAACTGCACACTCGTCTATCACCACCTGGGTATGCTTGTTAAGTTAAATTTGCTAACCGTGAAGTGATTATAAGAGTGATAATTTTATTCTAAGCTTTCGATACCACTGGATACAGGCGATTGGTACCAAAGCTTCTAAGCGGAACGCCATCTCTCGCTACAGAGCTCTCGAAAACAGTGAGCTGTACTTTTAGTTCTCAAAATATGAATCCACTCTTGTTGCGCACTAAACGCCCGTTGTCGCTTATGCGCACAGCTTGCAAATTACTTTTACCAGTGAACGCTTTTACAAGCAGTGTTTCCCATACTATTTTGCAATTTTCCATAGAACACAAAGGATTTCGCTTTGTTTAGACAGGAAAATGAATGCATAAAATGGCGCACAGTTCGAAGATGACTAGAGCATAATGCATATAACAAAAGTATTTTTTTTATAGATTACTCTGAGGTTTATTTCAAGAGGCTTTTGAGGACATCATCGAAGTATGAATAAAGCCCCCTTCTACGTAGGCCTCCTTTATGCCTGCTACGAGCAACCGCGTTCAGCTTTCCTTCCCAAAACATTCATCCTCCTTTATGAATTAACGAGCCAAGACAAATAGAGAAGCCGTTACCGTGGACATGATTTGCCAATTTAGGAAGTTATTTGCTTCAATAATAGATTCTTTTTTGGGATGTCACATCATCCTTGCCTTTTATCTGCCCCCAATTCCAATCGCCTTAAAGTGTCATACTGTGGATCTACTGAAACACGATAATGTGAGTCTGCCGCGTTTCGCCGAAGTGCGGAGAGAAGGCATCGCAAAATGCTTTGTGTACATTCCAGCCACCAGAGCTGAAACAAAAGTAGCTTCCTTTTTTTTCAGCAAGGCAGTATCACAATGAATATTGCACGCGATCAGCTTCAATTGAGCGAGAGCGGACCAACCAGAATGTGCATAAATGGCGTTGCTTGGAATGCAACTGACAATGTTATAATCGACAAGACACCCGACGAAGTGGAAAACCACGTTAACTACTTGTCCACTAACGCACATCTGTATCAACACAACTCCGAATTCAATGTTGGAAAGTTCGTCTATAGCAGTATGTCTGAGTTTTAGCGGGCTGGTAGAAAGCATCGCACGATCTCAGTATTGACTATGATTCGCCGCGCTGGAAGTAAAAGCACTGAACATGCCCACGTTGGGTTGGCAGGTGTCGGTCCTTCCACTTGTTTATTGTTATGTCGGCGGCAATAGCAATGATCATTATTATGGTCACTGCCGCTCTTCGCATTCTCATCGTAGAATCGTGAATGGCACCGTAATGCTTATATTGCGAATACTTTTCGATCTAAAGGCATTTAGTGGGAAAAGGATCTCGTTTGACCATATGGACATTACCACTGACACCGTATTCATTTATGTATCCGTATCCATATGAGATTGATACAAACAAATAAGTAAATAAATAAATAAATAAATAAATTTAATTAATTAATTTATATATATATATATATATATATATATATATATATAGAGAGAGAGAGAGAGAGAGAGAGACGTGCATTATATGGTTGCCAGGCTCCCTTTTTAGCAATTCTCAGAATACCGTTCTCTCAAGCAGTTTTCAACTGGATCCATGAACATCGAAATCGTGTACAGACAATCAGACGTGCCAAATGATTGGGGCTCTAAAAAGAGTGGTACAATTTCTCGCCTTTCTTCCTGTTTTGGAGAATGAGGTCTCGTTCACTAGCGTGATATATAAATTTGATATGACCCAGTTCTTTTATCTGTTGACTAATTTTTGAGTCAGTTTGTCAGTTGATTTTCTCATGCATGTCCAAAATAGCACATTCCTGATGCCATGATACTGTTTACATGCATATTGTCGCTACTGCTTGAAAACCTCCCATGCGGAAGACAGTTCCCTTCGAAATTCATTTCATGTTGGTACTTGCCACCTTCGCGCATTCAGTCGAGAAATAGATCTTTCGATATCACATGATTGTAGGCTGCGGAATGCTTCAATGAAGCGATGTTCTCGAAAAGATGCAGCGGTGAGTTTCATGGGCATTTCCCATTGTTTCTTTTATTGAGGAAATATTCGATCAGTTAGCTTCTATTCCCTAGGCATCACATATGGAAACAAAAAGAAATGCTGACTAACGTATAAACACATAGTATTGGGCCTAGATGTTCTCATAGTGTGTGTATTAGAGAAAGTATTTTCAGGGCGTTGCTTCAGTATTCAGAAAATTTTGGCGGTGAAAGCCCAACAGATTCAGTCGCCATTATAATCATCTATGCAACCAGCAAGTGAGTCATTTCAAAAGCACTTTTGAAGTTTTTGTGACCATCAGAGGTACTTCTGAACTATGACGGTATCAGTTTTGAGAGTAGTGTGAACTTTAGAATACTGTTGAGCGACACCCAAAAGTTGAGGATGGTGAGTGACGTAACTCGGCTCTGGAGTAGGAGTGAAAGCCTATATGCTCGATATTGAGCCGAGGAAACCGAAATCCATACTGTCATAACCGGACATAAGTCGAAGATGCTATACCATTTCTCGTCGTATTTGATGTCCGCACAGAACAATGTTGCTATCTGCACGAAGCACAAGTAATAGAAGACCGCTTGACAAAAAGTCAATGGTTTCGGGGTTAGCACTGCACTTTCAGCTGCTTGTAATAATACCAATTACTCAACACTTGACGCAGAAAACACTTTAACTAGTTCAATTCGGATTCAAGAGTAGAGTTTCCACCATATGCACATTACGGATATTGCCTCCTTCTGCTTTAGCAGTCATCCTTGTTTTTCTCCCAGATGAAAGAATCTGGAATCATGTGAAAATTTACCTTTCGCTGCGTGAAATTTTATTGAAATTTCAGTATCACTGATATCAATGACGCCATACGTACCGCAACTTCCATCCGACAATCGGGTCATCACATTCTGATCATCGCGAGTAGTGAAACACTTAAGGAACAAGCAGCCATGATAGCAGGCGATCAGACTCATGTGGAAATAATGGGCGACAACACTGCGCCAGTCATTACATGGTTCCAAAATAAAGTGTGCATCTTGTAAGTTTAATTATTCTAGTTAATTCTGCAGTGAAGAAATCGAAAATCCTGAATAGCAATTCTGCCTAGCAACCATGATCGGACGCTCTTACCATAATCTGCAAGTTGTTATGCTTTGGCAAAAGTGACTGAAAACCTCTTATATGCAAAGTATACGCTACAGAAATTACAGTAAGCATGGATATGAAACGGTATGAAGAGCGATGTTAATGCAGAATGCAGATCTCTCATCGAACGGTCCATCAATCGACGACTACCATCAGCTAAGGCCAATAATGAAATCACAATCGTCTCCAATGCTAACAGTTGCATTTTATACATAAAAAGTCGATTATCCACAGGACCAAAAAAGAAATGGAGCGTTGTTCTATAAAGTAGAGAGGCCAGCAAAAGATCTGGCAATATTGGCGTTTGGATGACCCGGCCTTGTGGTCGAACAATCGCACAAAAAGCCACTAGAGAAAGAGAATGCAAAAATGTACTCTAACGTTCAGTGATCCGACAGTCTACATATGCCCTCTATAAGAATTCTCGTTTCTTAAAGTGTCAGCCAGTGGGCGTCACGAGCGAGCTCAACATGGACAACAACTTCTGGAACACTCTTGACAACAACGGTGTCAGCGTTCCCAGCAACAACTGTACAAACAGCTGCCTCATCAGGAACTTCATCAACCCAGCTCCAGACAACTCATACGCAGCAAATAATTACAACTCTAGAATCAAGCTCGCCAACGATGACGACCACATCGCCAATGGTTACAACAACGGAAACGACGGTAACAATAACAACAACAGCCTCTTCGCCGGAATGCAACGTCTCTGCTAATTCAGTGTATGCATCGGTGATTTTCGACATCACGGAATTTGGTCTCGAAACGATTAAGACTTGGGTAGGTTCCTAACATATTGTCTAGTTATTTCTATTCAACAACACCCGTCAGAATCATCGGCAGATCGTATTTGTCGCGCCGTTTCCCTCTTTGTAGAGAATTCTCGGCATAGATGAACATCCTCTGATGCATGGTAGCGAAATTATCGTTACCAATGCGAAAACGGTGTTACAACAGCCATCAGCAGCTTTAACATCTTCGATTGGAAAACTGCTCGCGAATTATTTTACAGAATGACTAGGTAAGGTAAAGGTGGAAGGTGGTGGTGGTATCCAGGAACTGAGCAAATAAATACTGACGGTGCTCTAAGTGCTGCCGCAAAATTTCATGCAGTGGTTGACAAAAACTTTTCCTTACGAACCTTTTTTTGCAATTGCACACCTCTTATTCACCCATGTCTAAGTGCGGGCTACGGCGCAGAAAGACTGAGCCCTATATAGCAGGACAAAAATCCCTCGCTATCTGCAGCAAAACTCCAGGAGAGAATCTGACTCCTCTGAGCTTGTGCGCATTTTTCTCCCTTCCTGTCTTCGGACGTGGTGATGCACATGGTCGCGCTACCTGCCGTTCAGAAATAGAAGGCTAAAAGGCTCTAATTCAAGGCTGCAGTTCAAGATTAGAGCCCTTGGTGGGCTATGCGACGGTGTGCACATGCCGCCGAGTAATATACCACTGAATCATGCGCGACTTGGTAGTAAAGCATCTGTCTCGTTTGCTCAGAGTCGCTCATCAATATAAAACAGTTTATCTTAGTGAATGTTCCTCTATGATTAAGTGCCGAGGGTTGTGCCAAACTCCGGATCCGTAACGCTTTTGCGCTGAGTTTTTTTGTGTTTTCAACGATGAGTGATCATGCCATTCTTGCTGATAGCTTTTTGAGCTTGCGATGATTTATTAAAATTTGCCTAAGACCACAAAAATCCAACGACTTCTACATTTGCAGCAACGAGAAATCACGATGGCCATTGCAAAAGAGCAACTCGATCTTCGCTTAGATGGGCAGACGAGAATGTCCATAAACGGTGTGGCATATAATGCCACGAACACCTCAACTTTCGTTAAGTCACTTACGGAGGTCGAAGATTATATTAACATACTGGTCGCAAGTGCGCCGGAATATGAATATAACAACGAGTTCAACGTGGATAAGTCAGTTTTTCTCATAAGGACGTTTAATTTTCTAAAATTGCCCGGACTGACAGGAATTGCGCCATTAAAATACAGCAATTTTGAGGATCAAGTCGGCCCTAAGAAGCACCGATTTGGTTCTAGATGTGTGGGAACACATGTTGCCGAGGTAAGCGCCGAACGGCATTAATTCACATGGTGCTCGACTGCTAAAGCGTTTTCGACCTCTGCAATTCACCTAAGCGAGGTGGCGAAAAAAAAAACGAGGCCACTCACTTTGAGCGACTGAGGGGCGGAAATGAAGTGACCGACCGTAACTCCCCTAAGGTTTCCTCCAACTTTCGTCTGCGGTCCGATTTTTCAACAGTAAGTGAGGTTTTACGATGATACAAATCTAATGATAGAACTGGAGCTGAAGTCAACCATTTTGGAATCAATTTTTGTCTCTGCGTTAGCTCTGATTTCTGCGTAATATTCATGTTGTCTTGATGATATTTCTTCCTAATAAAAAAGCGAGAAAAGTTAGTGAAAACTCTTGAGCTTCTCACCAATTTTCAAAAGTTTTGATCGCAAAGCGCTTCCAGTACTCTTTTCACAGCCATGTCTTTGCAACCTCCGTGAGACGCAACTGTCCATATTTGAAGCCGAAGGTCATTTCTTCCTGAAATTTTCCTATATATACAAGCATACGGGCCCACGTACCTTAGCACGCTCAGAAGGGAAGTCTCAAGCTATCTTTTCGTTCCCCAAGTTCTCCGTTGCTTGTGTATGAGTTCACGCCAAAAGCCACTCAATCGATTGCAGTATTGAAAATGCACTTAAAAATTGTTTCAGGGCGCTTCAAGCATATCTGGAAATGTTTGGTGGTTCTACACCATCAGGCATAATTCCTATCGTAATGATTTACGCGAATAGCACGTAAGTTCTATGCACATAAGATTTTCAAGTGCAAACAAAGTTTATACCTATATTTGCACTAAAATATGAATTTTTTTCGGAATTGCAAAGATTAGCCGAGCATTGCAAAATTTTCTTCATTTCATAAGTGGATCTGTTTTGGTAATGGTTAGGAGCTGATCGAAGATAAACATTTGATGGAACACAACATTTTACATTTGTTGGTGTCTTGGATGTCTATTCCAGATAGATTTCTTGATCAGGAAATGGTCGGATGACCACTTCGGAGGAATAAAAAAAGCAATTATTATTAATCAACCGTCTACTCTTTACTTTCAGCTTCACAGACATTCCGCAAGCAAAGCACACTGCCGACAAATTGCGCCAACTTGGCCATCACGTCTTCATTGTTGCTGCTAACACCGAAATCAGAGACGACATTGTACGTGTAGCAGATGACGAGAGCATGGTGGCGGTTTTCGTCAATGATGTGCACTCGATCGTTACGTGGTTCCATGAAGAAATATGCAAAATGTATGGCACGTTTTATTGGTGCAAATATTGAAATCTTATAGCTCTGTATGAGGAACGTGCTACCTAACTATCTTGCAAATATTGAAATCTTATAGCTCTGTATGAGGAACGTGCTACCTAACTATCTATGTCAGAGGTGAACAAAACGTACAAATTTAGTACCAACATGCATTATGCGGAATGAGTGATTTATTAAGTCGCTTTGTGGAAGGGCAAGGTTTCAAGGAATGGTCAAGAGAATTGGTCACTTTCCACAGAAGCTTCGAGAATGGCCTGAACTGTGAGAGAAGAACGGATTGACAATGGTCATCCAGCCTCTGCCAAAAAAAAAGAAAGTCAAGTGACGGCACGAGAGACGAAATGATTTTAGCGATAAATTGTAATCTAAACTGACTCGTGATTGCACCTCAGACAATCTTCTTGACGACTTGGCCATTCCTCCTCTCCGAATTTAGAACCAAATGTTATCTATCCAAAAGGCGTGAGGAGCTAGTAAGGGTTATTCGTATTGTGATCACCTATGACTGGGTACGCTGTTCTAGACTCCACAATTTTTGGCAAAAAAGCCGAAGGCAATCATTCACGCTATACGGTTTCTTGCAGCATTTGGTATCGAAAGTCCACTACATCTTCAACTATCGAAGCAACATCTCCTGCAACTACGGCTGCAATAGCAACGCCTTCTGCACAACATATAACCAGCAGCCCCACTCCTCTCACTTCAATCATGGACGCCACCACAACAACAACATCAACAACAACAACAGCAGCAACAACAACAACAGAAGCAGCAACAACAACAGAAGCAACAACAACAACAGAACCAGCAACAACAACAGAAGCAGCAACAACAACAGAAGCAGCAACAACAACAGAAGCAGCAACAACAACAGAAGCAGCAACTAAAACAGAAGTAGCAACAACAACAGAAGCAGCAACTAAAACAGAAGCAGCAGCAACAACAGAAGCAGCAACAACAACAGAAGCAGCAACTACAACAGAGCCAACCACAACAGCAGAAGCAACAACAACAACAGCAGCAACGCCGACACAGCTAACAACAACAACAACAACGCAAACATCGGCATCAACCGTGACAATAGCTCGCCCGTTATCTTCAACTTTTGCAACAACTACCCAACGATCTTCCACAACTACAACCTCCTACATCCATCGACCATGCGACGTCTCCGCAAATAAGATATATGCATCAATTTTCCTCGACATTACGTCTTTTGGTGCAGGACAAGCGCTTCAATGGGTGAGATGTTTATTTCGACTGTCCTTGTTTCGTACACAGCTGCACCTACAGGTCTATGCCTTCTAGCCTAGTTGTTGATAATCTGAAATTAAAGGCAATATGCCGTAACTTATAATGCTTTTAATCGAAGGCTCATCCCTGCATGCGATTGATGTATGCCTGTCATGGCTCAGATACAAGTGGTGAAGATCCGATAGCCGTGAGGCAGTGGGAGGATCGCACTTGCTGTAGTAGCACTCACTGATACAAACCTGAACAATGGGAGGTGGAGGAGCATTCAGTAGCAAAGAGGTAGGCTTTTGATGAGCAGTCGTAGCAGAACAAAACGAGGCTTCAACTTGGTGTTCGACTTCCGAACCGAAGCTCCGATCCCCAATTTCATGGCTCCTCGTTCTCAAGTAGTATGCAATTGCGCACAATTTCAGAGGGACATGCATAGGGGGCCGTTTGTAGGTTATGTCACATGGCGGCATCTGATGTCATGCCAAATCACAGGTCGCCATCACTCAGAAGCAACACATTTCATCCCCTGCGATCCTCGGAGGTGAAAGCAATTGAGAAACTACCTATGGAAACTGTTGCATTGAATTCGTCGTTGCATTCATGCGGTTCACACCTTGAAACCGTGTAAAAAGCATCGGATGGGCATTTCTGGAAATGAAATATACGTATTAGGCCAGTAATATTTTCAGATTTGATGGAAGGATGAGCTACTCTGACTGAAGGCGGTATTGAGAAATTGAAATGCAAAAATTTCACGATCCGCCCATTCTCCCTTTCTCCTATCATCCAGAGCATCTTGCTTAGGAAGTTTTCCTGCGATCCACTAAAATCCATAGTCGAGTAATCATTGTAGAAACAAATATTTAGGGGAAACGGGTATGGAATATACGTTTCTATTTCAGCAAACGGATGTCACGATAGCGGTCGCCGAAAAGCTGAACCTAGGTGGAGGCTGCACAAGAGTTTCCGTTAACGGTTTTGCTCATAGGACAACCGCAAATATCACATTTGAGAGCACACTCAGCGCAGTCAAAAACGACGCAGACTATATTTGGAGGATAGCATATGATTACCAAGGCGATTCCGAATTCAACGCTGCAACGTGAGAACTCGTGCTCATTCACCGCATAACTTGATCAGCACATATAGAAATGCACCACGAATGTCTTTATCGGAGGAACGTCTGGCGCGTGTATTCCAGTGAATCCGTTTATCTGCAAAAAGGCAAATGTCATCGCGTTTTCACTGCAACGTCATTAAGAAGCCCTATTTTTGACTCCGCATCATGCAATACATTTTTTCTGACAAGTTCATCAATGATCCTCTTCGAATTTCACCAATAACTGCTTCAATTTCACCGCATAACTTTCCTCATGATCTCTGCTCCCTTTTTGCATTATTATGGACGCCTCTTTTGATAACCTGATAACGGATAGCGAACTTTTGTCATGGCATCAAACGAAAGAATCAGTCATCCATATTCTACAAAGTAAACTATACAAAACCAAAATTCGGACTTCCGAAGTTGCTTCTAAAGTTTATCGATACATTCGTTGATGAATTCTGCAGTGAACGCAAATTAGCATGATAGTTCAATTGTTCCATATTTACCTGTTTGATATTTCTCATATTGCAGTGCCTTGGAAACATATCAGCAAGGTGTCGTTGAAAACTTGCCCACCAACGCCATTCCTATCATCATTATGTTTGCCACTCAAGCGTAAGTGCATTCTTCATCTAAAAAGAGAAGCTTTTCAGGAAGTTCAAATCAGCTTCCGTTCCATCGATAGATTTCCATGGAATGCTGTATATAGATGTTACGCTACATGTTGACATTTAGATAGAAAGAATAAACTGGTTATGGCAACAATATCATAAGGCTAATTCCAGAACATTGTGGTGATGTTGTGATGCAACGTTTTGCTAAAGTTTGTTGAAATCGGATCAGAAAAATCGATAATACAGCTTTTGAATGAGTTATGAGCGCGCATGGAGTGACATGGCTGACAAGAAACTAAACATTCCACATAGGTCGGTTAAACAATAAAGATCCATTATCCGTTGATTGCTTTCGGATAGTGCAGCATGCACCGACGCACAAACGAGCGAAATGGCGATGGATGGGCAAATAGGAAGACCTCCCCGTTTTCATCTAGCGAAACAGCGAATGGAGAATTTGTGTTCTCCGCCTGTGGGTGCATCATCGAGGGATGAGCACCACGATGGCCCAACTACGCCTCCCAAGAAGCACCAGTTGTTTTTCCCGAAATTTTGAGGTTACCCAAGTTCATTCGAGGTTACATTTAAAAATATGGACGTTTTAATGAAGCAGCATATGCTCATTGGAACGACCGACTGGAATAGGAGTGAGCAAGCCGAATGTGCAATTTGAGCGGCAAAAAAATGGGAGATACGTGAACGGAAAATGCAGTCCCAAGAGCCATTGGGAACAGATGAAACAGAGTTCTTTGGCAGAGTGTAGTGAGTACAATGGAGGGTTGTGGGACGGGACATTATATATATATATATATATATATATATATATATATATATATATATATATATATATATATATATATATATATATATATATATATAGCAGAGACTGCAAGCTGTCAAAAAATAGGTATTTAAGTGGTTCTCGTCATGTGAGATACTAGAAGTTTCAGATTTTCCGATGTGGCGAAAGCGGTAACCGTAGCGAATTCCCTCCGATCAGATGGGCGTCATGTGCTCATCGTAGCGGCAAGCGAAGATTCGAGAACAGCAAACGTTATGGTTGCTGATGATGATAGCAGCGCAATTATTTACGGTTCCAGTGTTGGAAGCGTGGTTGAATGGTTCGATGAGAAGGCATGCAAATTGTAAGTTTTATTGAAAACAAGTAGAGAAGTAGGCAGATGAGAATGCGCAACGTGTCCTTCTTCACTCTTTGTTTCTTGCGTCAGCCTTTCAACACATCTTGAAATATTAGAGCAGAGATGCCTTTGCAGCTTTTTTGATCCGATTAGTTCTGAAAAAAAAAAATCCTTAAAAAGTAGCTCAGACGGCATAAAGCGGATCTTTCCAGCTGCAAAACCTTCCTATACCGAGCTTGGACCCCTGAAATTCAAGCTGCAAGACAAAAAAGCATGCGTAAGCTCAGACAAGCACGCGCACGGAGAGAGTATATCCATAACACGATCCTGCGAAGCAAATTTGCAATGACGCGTAAAAACGCGTCCTTTTCAAACACTGCATTGCTTATGGAAGTTTGGAATTGTGCATCTGCAAAGCTGACTGCCGTCAGATGGCACCTGCTTCTTTGTGTATATTTGTTTCACAGACCGTTCCACACACCATAAGGCATAGGACAACAGCCTTCATCATTTTTAACCTGGATCCTTCTGGGAAGGAAGTGGTCGCTATTGAAAAGTTGAAGGTAGGAGCGGCAACAAAGAATTTCGATTCATGCTTGTCTACGTCAATCTAGCTCCACTTTATGTCCCGCGGATTGCAACAATCGGAACTTTTCTCGAAGATCAAGAGAAATGGTCTGATTTGGGCAGCTCATGGTCCAAGCATTTTTCTTCATCGAAGTCAACATTCAATCGGAATTCGATTTTAGAGAGGCATTTTCCGAGCATCAAAGCGCATTTATTAAAACACCACTTCCGAATATGATCTTACAAAAGTGTAAGGCTCCATTTCTGTACAGCTGTATGCAAGAAGCTGCTCATGTCAAATACAGGATGATGTAAAGTCCGCTTGTCTTCACTGTCTCAAGAGGATGTTGACAGCGCTTTTATATGTCCATTTTTCTTTTTTCTGGTCGCCTGCATTTCAACAAACACACATTCTGCCTAACGAATAAGGATGCTACGACGGACTTGCTACTCATAACGTTCGATATTTAGGTTCTATTTGCAATGTGCTGTAGCATATCACAGGTGGTCACTTGTTTTCTTTTCTGTTTTTATGCCGTACAATAGGCAATCCTCAACGTTCCTTATGTCCACGCCTGATCGCTCAGATATCAGAACTTCCTGACCAATTTCACCGAAGCCGTTATTTTGCTTGAAAATTATGTCACAACTATTCGAATTATTCTCTTTTCCTAACCCTGCTTCTATTAGCACTGTCTCTTCCATGAAGCGATACAGACAACGAATCTTTCTTGGCGACAACGGTTATTTCCTTTCGCAACAGAAGGAAACCTGCAAAGAAACAGTATGAAACGCATTTCTGTGAACGCTTTGTTGTTTCATCACCAAACTTTTGATTGCTGCACCTCGGCACCTCAACGTTCTTTTCTTATCATTACAATTTCCCATCGGTATCAGAATCGGCTCCTAGTTGGCGAGCAAATGTCCAAACTTCCTGCTTCCTCTCCCCTTCCTCCCACTGTTCCTATCCCTCTCCATGCCCTGAGTATTTAATGGATTGCTGTCCCGTTCAACACGTTATTTTCACCAAATATATTCTTTCGCAACTCAAAAAGTAGCCTCTGCTGCTGCGTTCGGTAAATCGTTGCTTTAAATGACTACCCAGATGCGGCAATCGTTTTTATTTTCAGCGTGAATACGGCGCCACCAAATATTGGACATTGCTGATCGAGACCACCGGCATGCCCAGCATTTCCAAATCGAGCGCAATATAATAAGGGGGGTTTGAGCAACTCGAGGGAAAAAGCAACTCGAATTTGCGATTAAACAAAAAGGTTCTTTGCTGTTGTAAAATAAAATATGAACGTTGTTTGCGTATTTCTCCACAACGATATCAGTTTAGACGATTTCTTTCCCAATGCTTTCTTTTTTTTCTATGGGCGACTGAACTATTTATGAAATGGTTTCTGAGCGATATTCATGCGAATATTACGGGACGCATTTCCAGCGGTAGCCGAAATAAAATATGATCCAATCTCCAGTCGTAAAGGAATCTTCACATTTGTTGTCCAATGATCGACACTTACGGCTGTTGGAAAGAACTTAACGGATGTATATTGCTGAGAAAAAATGTCGGAACATTCAAAAACAGAAGACAATGCCCTCAGAACTGTTGTAAGATTATCCGAATCATTCAACGTAGAAGAATATTTGGATGCCATTATTCAAGGATGTTACCCGTGCAACTAACTTTCCGCAGTTGATCAGCAGCTAAGATTACTGAACGATGTTGTAACTGTGCGAAAGCATACCCCCATTTCATTAAGTGGTTGCTGCCCGTGGTAAAAATGTTCTTCTTTTACAACGGACAACTTCTTCACTTAAAATTTAATGCACGGAGGTGTATGTCGAGGAACATGTTTCATTTCTAACCAAAGGAAATTCTGTCACATTTGAAAACATCTCGGCTCTATGGCATATATTTTGTGAATCTGTTGTATTGTATCTCTGCGTTTCAGGCCTTCTCATTTATATTCAACTTCTGCATGCTAGAGGGAGTCTCTGCCCACAGTTTCGTTATAATTCTCGAAATGGCACACTCCTTGGTAGTGCACTCATTGTTCAAACCTGAATGCTAGCTTTGTTTAGCTCCGTCTTTGACCTCAAATATATTTTAACAACTTAAACACATGTTTGACCAGGACTAGAATGCTTCTATCTTTCGTGTACGGAGTTTAATAATTACCAGAAATGACGAACATTGCCCGTCTTAGTTCCTCTGTTCACTGATAAACTTTCCGTGAAGTATTTCGGCGTAAAGTCGTGTTATCAGGCGTTGCGAATTTCGCTGCTCTTAGCAAAGAAAGACGGATTAAGCTCAACGGATCAAGCAAGAATGAACTATTGTTATTCCGTCACTATGACTGCGTTTCTGTCATATTCGTATGCATGAGAGGGTGCATATATCGCTCGAAATGAACAACTCCAACAGATCAGCACGAATCATCCACTTACAAATTTAAAAGAAAAATGTTAATTCAACATTTTTGTAGCGTTCAAAGCGTTGGATATAGCTTGTTTGTGCAATCACACTTTCAAAATATTGAAACATCTTCGCGAAATTTTTAAATTGGTTTGTTGCACTCATCTAATCTCTTGGAAAGGGAGAAGTCTCGATGAGATACGAAAGCAGAAAGATCACGCAGAAGCTGCTAGACGATTGTAGAATAGGACACTAAAACAGGTCGATTTCTGAGGACAGCAAACGATTCCACCATTGCATCTACTTGATGCTGACTTCATGGAGAGGCCAAAATTCGCGAATTTCAGCATCTTTCATGAACCGGGGCATTTCTGTGGTTTTACACTTTTCGCATATATCAACTTGCTCATTGTTACTCCAGATTTGTCAACCAATAGAAGGAAGTTTTTCTCGGAATATTCCAGAAGAAATACGTCTGTCGGGGAAACTACGAAAGAAAAAGAAACGTGGAAAATACTGCACTGGAAACAGTCACCATCCCCCTGTTTGGTTTACGCTACAGGAAAACGTATTTTCCTCTGAATAATTTCCACTCTCGCTACTGCGCGAAAATAAAAGCGCATACGCTACGAATATATTTCACAATTCCCTAGCAATATTTGCACATTCGTGCATAAAATGTCATATGGCGGAATATGAAAAACGTTTTATCCGCTTAATAGTGATTATGCTCGTCTCATGTAAATCCCATTTGAAAGCAACGCTCTTTCGCTCATGCATCATCATTTGCATTTAATGCTTCATTCTTCGAACACTACATTCGTGAAGATTTCATCACCGACTGTATTCGTCGTTTATTCTCATTAATGTGTTCCCAGGCGTGCTCCTACGATACCAATGTCCAATACAGTCGACTCTCTTCCGAATGGGGCGTCCTTTTCTTTCACTCCTGAAGAGAAATATTCCCTGTTCTGAGAGATTCCAAAGTGAACGAATATACTAAGGTCGCTTACGCTTTATTGATGAAAGCCCGCTGTAGATAGGCTAACCGATGTGGGGCTAACGATGAGGGGTAACAGCACCAATAAGTTTTTGTGTTTATGATTACCGATATGTACCCTCCGAGTTTATGATTGTGTGCGTCCTTTTTAGAAGCACATAAGGTTCATTTATTCCGTATTATGAATGCAAATAAGGAAGCTTTCAAATGAAATAGATGCCCAAATTTTGGGTCATATGTATAGCAATTGTGGTATGTTCGAGTTTTGAAGCGTGCCGTATTCCTTAACTTATCATATACGATTAGTAAAGATGTCAAAGAAAGTCTAGAAGATAAAGCATGAAACAAAGACAGATGAAATCACTGTGCTGCACAGATGCATGCACTAAATTGTAAATATGAAAGAAACAATAGCTTTCTCAAGTGAACATCCGGCTTACCGCATACTTCCGAAGCGATTTTCGTAGACAGTTCCTCTATCGATTTTCCACTGAAGTCTTCGACTTTATAATATAACGACGATGATGGTACACCCAACGACGCCAGGTCCGAGGAACCTGTAAAACGCCTTCTTGGGATGCCATGGCGATACTGTCCTCATTACTAAGGAAACTAAGAATCTAGTGGAAGAACGAGTTAACCTTCTTTTATGATTTCTGAAGGTATGTGTGACAGACGGTTTTGCGTGTGCGGTGGGACAAGTCACATTTGTATAAATGTATTCGAGTTAATTACGGGTACAGCGAAGTTGTGCCAAACAGAAATTAAACCTATTGAAGTTCCCCAACGTACTCGCAAGAAGGTCTCAAATAAAGCGTTGTTCATTTCACCATAGGGACTCATAAAATTCTTCCTTCAGTGATACGTATCAAGCAATACATTATCTATTGCCCAGTGTTCAGCTATACATTATCTACTGTTCATTAATGCATTCGTTGAAAATCTTTTCTTACGATGAAAGCAATGAATAGCCGCAATGCAATAATCAAAAAAAAAAAAAAAAAAAATTGAAGCTGCATATTTCACGTTACACTCTCCAATCCTTGTGTGGTCCTGACGCTCAGAGAAGAAAACATAAACAATACCTAATTCGACACCGGCTATGAATATGGTCTCGTTTGTAGCCGTTGAACAACCTAGCCATGAAGACTTTTGAATAACGTTAACAACTGCCGCTGGACCACTGCAAATAATGTAGCGATTAACCACAGATAGAGATGCAATACCATTACCGTGATTCGACTAAATGCCGTCTTCATTACAAAAAAGAGATAGCTTTTATTAAATTTTACTCCGAATGGAGCAATACGCGAGACCTGACCGAAACCGGAAGTTGCGTATCATGCAAAGATGATCGGAGGGAAGACCATTTCCAAATATTCTCTGCGCGGAGCAAATACAAAAATTTCAAGCGACCTTCACATAGCAGCCACTTAAGACGAAAAGTACATAATGATGTGTACTGCGCCGTCATAAGGACAAGCCACGGAAGTCTAATAAAGAAGTCTAATTTGCGCATTCCATATTGGACTTAGATCCAAGCAAGCGTTTAATATCCTCAGCGTAGCCTTTTCTTGGGCACCGTCTTGTATTTGCTTACCGCTTGCTCCACTTGTGATGTGTTCTTCGTTTCTTTCTCACAGGTTATACAAATGTGACTTCGCATTATTTCCGTTTTTGTTTGTTATGGGTTCAAACTTCGTTTCATGTCTGTAATTTTTCATTTCCTAGTTAGCCACTGAAAGCTTTTCAATACTCACAACATAGTACCGATATATGATATTAGGCGATACATCTTGCTTGCTCATCGCCTAACAAGCAGATACATGACAAAACAAGAAATCTTACTTCCATCCAGAGAAGATGATGAAAACCGTTTTCCTGCCTACTCGGAGAGGCATTTCACTTGTTTCATCACAATACTGACGTCTGAGCACTTCTGCTACGCTAAAATTTAAAAAAAAAAAGTAAGCACTCGCAAATAGCATTTTCAAAAAGCAGAAAAATTAAGTATGGTCCAAAATGTTGGTTATTGCTTCGCTTAAATGGCATGTCAAGTTAAACTGAAGGAAGTGCTTGCCTCATTGGTGCAATCGTTGGCCCAGGCAGGTTGGCGGCAACACGAATAACCGCGTTGTTGACGTCAGTATGATTGCTGTAAAAAGGTTGCACGAGTATTCCACCGTTTGTGAAGGCAACGCCCACAGACGCTACGGATACTCGTATCGTGGAGCTGTTATCGAGAGTCCAATGAGAAGTGATACTCATAATCGCCTCGAATTGCTGAAAGCAGTCACAGATGAGACATATAGAAACCTTTGATCTTCACTTTTACTACTCGAGGTATGCAACACAAACCACATATCGGCATCTTATGATATTAGCAGTTACGGTGACCATTCATTGATGACCGCGCATTAAGGCCGAAACAGATTGCCACCGAAAAGTTCTCGAACTGGTGAAGGAAAAACAAACGTGAGGGATAGCATGAAGACTCAAGAACATATATACTTCTTACCGATGATGACGTTGCCTCTGCTATACATTATCAAATCCTCTATGGGACCAAACAGATATCAAAAACAAGAGAGAACGTACATTGAAATATTCGTCAGGATTTCCAACGTCAAAACTAAATACGAAAAAACTCTGGAAAACGCCGTGTCAACAATTACATTTCTGCCGCAAATTTGCGCACAAGCGTGCACGAAAACGCCTGCCTGTATTTTAAAGTTATTGGTCATTAGAGGAATTGTGCAGTTAACAACAATAATCTTCGCATTATTATGGTATCCAAATTGAGTGCATTCAAGTTTAAGCAGCTGAAAGCGATCATTTATTGTCAATACAAATGAGTTTTTATCATCAAATGTTTACATTTTTATTCGGTTCCTCAGCATTGATTTATACGCAGAAATTGATGGTTTTATTAAGAAAATTCGCGAAGGAGAAACCATCACTTTGCTACTAATCAAGTACAACAAGTTTCATTCACGTTACAGAATATAAAGGCGGCATTCCATTGTTATTTCCGACACATTCTGCAGGCCTTCGGCCAAAGGTCACTGAGCAATATCAATGGAGTAAATCAAAACGTAAGTTGCAGACTTATGAAGAGCACAATGAGGGGGATGAATGTGTTTAGCAAGTTGGTGAATATCGGGACTTCAGCGCAGCAAGCATTGTCTCTACCTCCAAGGATATAGGGTGAGGTGCATTCACGAGCGCATCAATTGTTTCAGCAGGATGGTCGATGTATCCGGGCTGAGCTTTCCGCGGTCCAAAAAAACCTTTAAATGCGAAGCATAGCCAAACGACTCCAACAATGAAGATAGCCACTGTCTCCGCCAGCCTTATTATTATGATCCCATCTTTTATTATCGGATCATTTGATATTTTATAGTTTCTCAGATCTAAACGGCTCAGCAGAACATAGTTTCTTCACCCAGCGGGTACACCATTAAATAATCTTTGACGTTCCACATAAAGGAAAAAAATTTTTCTCATGCAGTTCATCAGAATGGCAATGACAAACAATGGCTCACTCCAGTTCTGTGTTCGACTTTTTCGACCGACTCCGACGCATCCGCCACGAAGATGAAATCACCACTGCACGGATAATAAGATGAACCTAAAAGGAAACGTTCATCAGCACTGGACATATCTATTTGAAAATATATGCAGTCCCAAGCACGTTTCGATCCTGCCTTTTCGTTGAGTTTGTAATGTTTGAATCAACCTCGGCCACAGAATGACTGTCCAGCAGCACTATAATTTTTACGCGAACCCTACAACGTATTTTGCTTCTTCAAGCCTCCTACTAAAGCATGATTTTCATCGGTATTGATTTGCGTGTTATCATAGCGACTTCTGAAATCTTTGTGGAATGTTTTGAATTTGTGGGGTAATAAAAACCACGCAAGGAAACAAACGAAAATAATGGAAGGAGTGATAACAATTTTCGAATAAAGGGATCCAAAAAATGTTTCTATCATTGCAAGCAATTTTATTTGCAGAAAACCCTTAACATCTGGCACTGATCAAAACCTTGTCGTGCCGGCATAAAAGCAATTTTGCTCTTGCGCTGTCTCTGGATTATATCAAGCAATCTACAACACTTCGTTCTTATTTTCTTAAAAATGAAGAAACTAATTGTTTGCGGTTGTCGGTGTTGTGCTGGACGAGGTGGTTGAAGCAGTGCTCGACTGGGTAGTTGAAGTGTGCGATGGAGTGGTTGAGGTTGTTGTCCCCGGAGTAGTTGGGTTTGTGCTCGATGAAGTATCCGAGCCTGCAACCGACACAGTGGTTGAAGTGGTGTGCGATGGTGTGGTTGAGGTTGTTGTCCCCGGAGTAGTTGGGTTTGTGCTCGATGAAGTATCCGAGCCTGCAACCGACACAGTGGTTGAAGTGGTGTGCGATGGTGTGGTTGAGATTGTTGTCCCCGGAGTAGTTGGGTTTGTGCTCGATGAAGTATCCGAGCCTGCAACCGACACAGTGGTTGAAGTGGTGTGCGATGGTGTGGTTGAGGTTGTTGTCCTATCGGAGTAGTTGGGTTTGTGCTCGATGAAGTATCCGAGCCTGCAACCGACACAGTGGTTGAAGTGGTGTGCTGATGGTGTGGTTGAGGTTGTGATCGCTGGAGTAGTTGAACCTGTGATCGATGAAGTATCTGAAATTGCATTTCCGACATGGTTGGTTGAGAGGTAGTGCTGCGATAGCTGAAGGTTGAAAGAGTGTCGCGATGGGGAGCTGAGAGTGTGCGTGGCGGGAATAGTTGAGTTTGTAGAGAAACTAATAGTGAGTTTGTAGAGAAACTATCTCAAACTCCACCCAACAGATCTGTGAACGTAGAATGCTCGATGAGGAGGATGAAGCAGTGCTCGAACGAGAAGTTTAAGTGGTGTAAGATGGAGCAGTTGAGGTCGTAGGCGCCAGAGTAGTTAATCAGTGCTTGATGAAGTATCTGGAACTGATCGTGGTCGAGTGAAGAAAGTGGTGTCCGATTTTGAAATGCGGACTGGGAAAGTTGATTTTGCGGTCGATGGGATTTTGAAACTGTGCTCAATTTGATAATCGAAGCAGTTCCTAGCAAAATGTTCAAAGTGGTCCTGGATGGAGCAACTGAAACTGTGGAAACGTTTAGGTAAGCAGCTGGAGTGGGCGGTAGTGTAGTTTTTGAATTCGAGTTAGAATAAACTGAAGCATCCAATATGAAGGCTCCCCCTCCCCTCCCCCACAAAACAATAACGAGAGAATTATAGAAGTTTTTAAATGATAGCTTTCACCCCACTTTCTTCAGCGGCGATTTTTCTCAAAAGGTCTGCAATCTCTCGAATAAGAAGAGTGGTCGCTGATGGCTGATATAGCTTATGAGTAGGCTCCTTTTCGAACCAAGAGTTCTAGTTGAAACTGTGACGATGAGCCCCTAGAGGAAGAAGTTGGGACAGAGAATGGCGACGACCTGTCTAAATTCTATGCTTTGACGCCATGCTGGATGATCAAACCGTACTTCCGAAGGGGTAACTTCTTGGCAACGAGAGTACCTGTTGCTGCAGATATGGACGTCTTAAGGGAGCACTTCCTTTGTCGCCCACTTTGAGTTCTTCTCGTCGTTCTAGTTAGCTATTGCCAGGAACGAGAATTTTCCTTGGAATGGGAAGACCAGCAGAAACCCTGTATGTTTGCATCGTCATCAATCCCTCACCAACGTTACGGACGCTTGATCTCGCTTGCGGGCATCATAGCTATAGCGGACGTCAAAGCTATGATTACCTTCGTTTATCTTCATCATCGTCATCGCTGTGATTGAATTTATGCATCTGGATTTAATGCTGGATATTCATGAAGCACTTCGTTCAGACAACGCAAACATTCGAGAGGACAGCCGTCTGTTCAGCTGCGGAACATGAAGAGAAAATATTAAAGATTTAATATTCATAGATCGCATGTGCTTTTGTGATGACTTTCACAGCAATTTACAAATTGGACTATAGAGATGCAATCGAGTATATGGTTTCCTCTTTGAAATATCTAAATGTAATAACAAAATTATCTCTATAGCTGTTTATCTGTCACAATGAAACAACCGCAGTGATAGCATACAACTCTCCAGCTCAGTGTGTCTGGTGAATTTGAAGATACATGCGCTCTCTGAAGTTGTGAGAGTGGCGTTCAGCAGAATCGAAGTTATGGATGTATCTAATCCAGCATTCCCCTTTCAACAGTTACCGTCAGTTTCTTCTTCTCGAGGCAACCCTGTGCACTAGGAGATCATAGAAGAATAATGGGGAAACACAGAGTACTGACGGTGACTAAGGGGGTCACGGTTTGATCCTATGAGAGTGAGAAATTGGCTCCTGGAAGCTGTCTCAGCGTTCACTCCCTCTTCGACTGAGCGAGATGAATTTGTGGACGGCCAATGCTTCCTTCGGAAAAAAAAAACATGGGGAGAGTTAATAACCTTCTTAATGGCGATCCACACGATTCGGCACAACGATTGCATGACAGGTTTCACAGATATAATCGATGAAGGTTGATCTCTTCTAAGGGATGCTGAGGGTTGCGTATTACATAAAGATATATATGGCTGCATCTTACAGCATTTCCAATCAAACGTAACACATAACGCTGTTCTCAGAAAAAAACTGAACGCACCATTCAAGATCGTAGGTGTACTGGGGGATGGAAAGGTTGGAGTTGTTGGCACAGTACTCCCTGAAAGAAGAAAAAACAACGAGAGATGAACTACATAAATGACCACCGTCGTAAACAGCACCTATGCTTTTTGTATTCTGTCCGCAGTGGAACGATTCAGTTTCTATTAACTGGTATGCGAGCCTGGATAGCACCTTTATATCTGGGCATTCGTATCGTTCCATGACCATCGGATCATCCTCATTCTTAGCGGTCAATCTCAGTACGATTTTTGTTAACTTCGAACAGAATAGATAAGAGGGCGACTGTATCGATCTTTGAAACGCGCTATATCGACATCGATTACAAGGATGTCAACAGGTTTATATCTCTGTGTATCCATAGCTATTAACTACTAAACCGCCGAAGCTGGATTTATGGAATACGGCCTATCTACGCTATAATGTATAACTTGACCAACTTTTGAACTGTTAACGTTGAAAAGTTACAGAGGGCGAAACGTGTCTAAAAATATTCCTCTGGATGACACTATACTTTTCAACACGACTGTTGTGGTTCGCGTGCATATGTGTCGAATTACTTAACATTCCTCAATAGCGCAATTGTTTCGCTGTCAACAAAACCAAAATATTTTTGAAAAGAAGATAATAATATGAAAGAGAATAACTAACCTAATGCAGAGGATATATTCGCGATAATTTCTTCGATGGTTTTGTTTGAGCTTTTGACCACTTTCGCATCTGAAGCGTTGCGGAAATAAATTGCCGCATCCGCATTTGCAGCTATAATAACGGTAGCACTATGATTTTTTTGCTTTTCGGTAAGCTCTTCGATGCTCTTCGATGCGGAATGCATGTCTTGCACAAAGTCACTGATGTTTCTGCAAGAAGAAGTTCTCCTCAAGCAGAATTTTTGAATACTTCAGAATCTTCCATTGGAGTGTGGGGGGAAAAGTTCTCAGAAAAGTTCTCTAATGGCCCTGACTTACCAAGGAATCACCTGACATGACTCCACTATATCGATAGGTACGGTAAGTGAGATAAATTTCAGGGATTGATAGGTGAGATTCTCATGAAAAAAAGAAGACGCTGCTATAGACATATCCGTGTGACTAAGTCAAGACAATCACTTCGAAGTTCCCAATCGCTGAATTTCGCATTATTGGTACCAGAATTCAAGAAACGGTAATCAATCCTCATATAAAGAAAACGGCCTGCATGATAAATACCCATGTAATTTCCTCTGATACATGAGCTATTCATTAGTGCGCGTTCCTGATGCAATGAAATTTCAACGGAAGAATCTCTGAAACTTTCTACCAAGAAAACCACGAGAAACGATCGGCATTTAATGTTTTGGATAAGAAATACTTCGGAGGTGAAAACAATTCAAGGAAAAAATCTTTCTAGCGCCTTTTTCAACAGACATTAAAGAAAGAGACCGTAGAGGTGAAACGCAAAACTCGAGAGGCACTTTTGCCTAATCCGTAATGCCAAGAGCACAGCGCATGTGAAGAATTGCTGGATCACCTGAGGCAAATTGCAGAAACAAGTCACTGATTTTTCTATATGAAACAACACTCGATAATGTTCAACGTATTGAAAAGTTCGATTTGCGGGTAGTATGAAAGATCAACAAATATGTTTCTCTGTCTTCTCCTCTTTCTCTGTCTTCCAAGTTAAGAACGAGCTGAAATACTTACGCATAGTCTGCTTCCTCTGGAGCGAATGTTACATATGAATAGTGCTCATCGATCGTGTGAGTCGATGTCTCGTTGCAATATTTGAGAATCGCACTATAAAAGACTTCGGGTTGTTGCTTCCAGTTTTAAATCTCTGCCTGGTCGTACTCCATGACCGATTTGAGAGGATTTGGGTGACGCAAGGAAGGTTGGAAGCAAAAATGTGTCCTATTTTGTCCAAATGTGGCATCTCTAAATGTACGCTTGAAGGAGCGATGGAGGTGGAGTGGTCATCGTTTGAACCCGAATGAGAAATAAGGCACTCTTGTGTGCTCAACATGCGGTATAGATATCACGCTGCATATGGAAGACCATAAATGCACGATAAACGAGGAATTGCTCTTCATTGATGCGTGATGAGGTGTGAAAGAACGGACGGTGGGCTGTCGGAAATAACAACCAAAAAACTGATAAAATCGGCAAGGACGTGAACAAGAGCTTAACAGACTGATTTAATAGACACAGATGTTATTCGAGTTTTCTAGGACAAGCACTTTTCCACCCAGATAATATAGAGTTGGCTGGGATGAGTGGTATATGCATCTATAACGTAGGCAGAATATATTATCTATGGCTAAGTTTTGTCTCTCACCTTTACCAGCCCACTCAAATGAGAAGATAAGCGATCTATGAAAGATTCGGACTATGAGTGACAATTTTATTTTACACTCATAGCTCAGTCACGTCTGCGTGTGGAATACCCCGCAAGACTAGGTGGATAAAGCAGGCATAATGGCACTGCACTGAATCTGCAAAGATTACTACGAAGTGCAAAAAGATCTGTGCATCTTAAACTTCGATCATATTCCAATGACACAAATTTCTGCAACCTGCACGGCTGAATTGAATGGTAGCTTGCATTCCATGGGAACCTATCATTCCCAGTGTTTGGAGTGGAGCCCTGATTCAAGGCCAGTTCAAATAATTAAAGGCAGACAACGGGAGAAAAAATATCGAAGAAAGGAAACTTTCCGGTCACCAAGCGGATGAATGCGCTAAAATTTTCCTGTTTTGCTAGTGAGGCTCAGTTATAAATCGGAATGTTGTACTGTAGCACGATAAAGAAACTCATTGATTTTTATTCTAATCATCGATGAGTTGATTTTGTGGGGCACATAACGGAGATCGAAGATAAGGATTTTCTCATTTTTCCCACTAAAGGGTGAGCCTGAACTACGAAACATCTAGATGAGAAAGCAAAAATTTTTATTTTTTTCAAATGAGAATATCTTTATGCTATTCTCACCACGTTGCGAAAATCCAAAAGAACGACCTCCTCCATAAACATTTATTTTTTGATACCGAAGGAGGTTTCAGTAAAATTCTCGGAAAGAACTACTGAAATCTGAAAAGAATATTTTCGCTGTTCGAGTAAAGTAACTTGAAAGAATGAAGCATTCAGTTTTTTGTTCGGCTGCAAAATACTATCTATCCATGCAAAAATGGGGAAAAGGCATTTCAATCGTTGGATTTCTGCATATAAAAATGTTATAGGATAATAATTTAAACATACTTAGCCAAGGTTTTGCTAGAATGCAGCCACACTGGCGGTCTATTCGATTGCTTCCTTCTATACTTGTACTTCAAGCTAAGCTTTCAAATAAGCATAGCTGAAATCGGTAAAGTAATGATAATTACAAGAAAGTAGCTTGGTGAATTTGTTAGATGTGAAGAATTTCCACATGCAGAGTTTATTCTAATTGGGAGCCGTTTCATCCCAGTCGAACTTCCTGTCACTTCTCATTCCCAATTCTGCACTCATTTGTGGTTATAGTATACGAGTAGAAGTTTTTGATTTCAGGCACATTTTAGCTCGTTACTTCTGCTTTTTGGTTGAATTAGCATAAGCGAATATTAATGTTACTATATACCTTGTCATATTTGGATTTTCACCCGAAACATCAAGTCGTGATATATCTTCCAACTTCATAAGTGCTTCACCAGCGTTTGCGCATTCCACTGCTGGTATATGTCCACCACCACCATACGGTTGAAACGTGAATCTTGTAGAACTATTAATATAGCCCAGAACGATACCTTCTATTACTTCGAAGCTCTATAACGAACACATTTTCGAGTTTATTGCATAATCTCTTGTAAATCGCTTCGCTTACCAACTTGTTTGCAAACGCCAGAAATGGATTTTCACTTTGGAAAATCCTATGGCGGCAGAACTAAGGAACTAATGCTTACAAACGTTTACAAACGTGATAGGTTTTACATAAAAATTTAGAAATTGTGGGTAAAAGGAAACACACAGGTTTTTCAGGATTGCGGACCATATAATGATTCCTCAAGGTAAGAAAATTATATCCGCCGTAAGATGATGGCTGAGATGGCCGAACAGATTCGACAGATCCTTAGATCCTAAACGATCACATTACAGTGGGCAGTGCTCATGGAAAATCGCGTGATTGAAGAATTTCTTTTCGTGAAGGAAGCGAAATGGAAACTAGAAAATTCACACCCTATCGTCAGGAGAATTGAAGGATGACCGAGTATGCAAATCATTAGTTAGCTGAGGTAGGTTTAACCTGTTTCAAGATGGTCCTCTTCGATCGTAGATGACTGTTGTAATGAGCGATGTTAAATGCAAATGTAATTCTCTCTGATTTACCACCGATCGTTGGAGATAACGAATTTTCCTCACCTTGAAAATATTTCAGTGTACGTAAAATAGTGTTAAGGAAATATGAAAGTGTAAGACATGAGGGATTCTTCAAATTTTAAAACTGAAATACAACTCTGACGCAATAATAATTTCGGCTATTGAGAATTGAGTGCATTTTTGGCGATGTTCATCTTTATCCATTGTAAAAGTAAAACTACAGGTGAATATAGTGCCTTGAAATAGGAATAAACTTCTTTCAGCAACACAAACCAACAAACAAATTGACTGCCAAATACTTGATGACCGTAGCTAAGAAATTGAAACTTGAAGGTGTTCAAGATTTTCCTAACTGTCTACTAAGAGTTTCGAATGTATTGGACATTGGCTCTGCCCAGAGCAACATTTCATCCTGTTATCGCCTACAGAATTCCACAATACCGAGTGTAGTCATCCTGGCGCCTGCCAGTACGCTTCTTCTATGCTGCATAATTTTTTTTTTTTGGGGGGGGGGATGCAAACCTGCCCTTTCGAACGCCCCACAAGTCTTCTAAATAGAGGGCGTTTCTATGAATCACCTTCTGAAAACAAAACGCCTGTTCCGCAAGAATATCCTTGGTTGTATCCGAGAATATTTTCACTTCAACCTAACACATAGTGCAGTTCTCTGAAAAGGTAAGTGAACGTACCATCTGGCGTCGCCGGTGTGCTGCTTGATTGAACCGTTGAAGTTGTGGAACTACTCGACGGAGTAAATGGCACCGATGCGGTAGGACTATCTAAAGAAAGCGGCAGCAGATTCATTTCTGTTCAATTATCCTGTTGCCAGGTCAGCGAACGATGCGTTTTTTTCTAGCACTTACGCCAACCTAAGTGCTATCCACAAAATTTTTTTGTGTTTATTTTCTCTCTCTTCCTGTTCCTTCGCGCAAATGAAGCGCAATCACTTGAGTAAGAGGAAAGCAGAATGGATGCTACATTGGTGGAAATCTAGTTGGGAAAGTCGCTCTGTGGACCATTCTACTTATCACATTATGATATTCCACCAACGTTCATAAGACGGTTTTTAGTACCAAGCAAATCGGCAAGCGGTTAAAAGAAAGTGACTGGTGCATGCGATACTGAATGTTCGTTTTTTACCATTGATGGAACAGATAGAAGGGTGATCAGTCGGTTTCAGAAGAGCGCTATGCTGATGTTGATTAAGAGACATCAATCTGTCAGTCAGAAGTACGCCAGTAGGCTCGTATAGCCGCATCTAGCTACCCCTAACCATCAACTTTAGAGCCGCTGAACCTGAAGATTATGTAATGTGGCGAGTCTACATGTCACTGATCATCTAAATTCGTTTGTTAGCATTGAAAGGAGTTTCACACGAGGAAAGCGCCTAAAAATACTCTTGTGGACAGCTCTACATTCTATAACACCATTTTTCTGTTTCTGAAGACTACGAGTTTCGGAAGATTCACAAGAGTGGTCGATTCTGCTTCTGAGTGTCGATATTCCATTTTTTGTTGACGATACGCTAACGTGAATCGTATCAATAAAGGAGGTGGTATCACGCTAGCATCTTTGGCACATCTTTCATTTGCCGATTTGTCGACAATGCCAGTAATTTTAAAACCCCGTCGGTGGTTTCTAAGTCAGTCAGTCCGCTGGGTCGAGCAACAAAAATATTTGCGCCAAGGTGTGTGATTATGCAGCAACTACTACTGACGAAATATAATCTCACTTGTCGTGGTCGTTGAAGAAATGGGCGTCGTTCGAGGAATCACTTGCGGCTCTAAAACAATGCACTTTTATGATGCAATGACTACTACTATTAGATTTAAAAAAAAATGCTTTCATTAGGCACTGTTTGACTTGTTGACAGGAATGAAACGCCTTATCGAGCCCTACTTTTATTGGCAGCCGTTGAACGATACCAAGAAACTATAATGAAACTAAAAATCGGATGAAATGGATATTTCATTGCCAGCTAGTTCCCATAATAACACTGTGCCATGAATTTAGTAATCCGACAGAGCGTCTAGGCGGATAATTATTTCCCATTCTTTTCGGTGATTTTGTTGTCATAGGAACCTTCACGCGGAAGAACATCTCCGAGAAGATGAGAAAATAGATCTGTGATGATCAGATGAAAATAATTTGGAGGACAAACAAATTCTGCTGTCGCAGAAGGAATTCCTGTATCTTCAACACGTCCTATTGTATATCTGTTATACCACGGATGTATGGAAGCCATTACAGCGAACTGCAATTCTTGAGAACTTTCGCATTTTTCAGCTGTTAAATCACCGCGAATTTTGATGCCACAGAGAAAGTCATGTATTACTTGGAATAAACTCATATTAGTGATTCTACTTTAACGAACTAAACTTTCATCAAGACTTGTAATTATCGTAACTCCTTCGCATTTCTCTACAGGGAATGCAGAATACTTTAGAAATTATCACCTACTTACACCGAAAACATTGGCATTGACGTCTGCATTTACTTCTAATGTTCCGGTTAAGCTGCCTTTCATGTTTTTCGAGCACCGAAAATCTCCTTTGATGCCTTTTCAGTCCCGTTTACTGAAGGACCTAGACCGAAGGAGATAATGAAATAATTCGGTTATGCATCAGTCACCGCGATCGTTCTATACGGATTTCGAGGGAAAGGAGAATGTGCAGAGTGTCACGCGAAATACGGTTTCATTACCCATGCAGTTGATTCGAAGTTCAGGAAAGGAGCATTTTACATTTGCCATCTCCACTTCAGTTAGTGAAGTATAATGAAACAGGACTCATCAATTTGAAATGAAGTGCTTACTCAATACTGTCATAACTAAATCAAGCATAGTGACAGAATCCTTGTCCGTATCGTTAATGACGTTCACTAGAGGAGAATTCGCTAGGAAGATTTCAGTGACGTTTCCATCACAGATCATCACCACACTCGTATTATCGGGCGTTGTATTAGCTACTGCTTCGTTCAACTCATTTGTTGCTGTCGATATGTCGTCGTGAAAACTATTTACCGAACTGAAAGAAAATATTACCCATTAGCATTCTCAGATAGACGAACAGAAACTTTTGGGATATAACTAGCGCCTATTTCGCTTAGATCGATTTAGTTGGAAATTTCTTCGCCACACCGGATGAGTTGGCCATGTTTTCCTTTCACATAATATATGCTATATTTGCTAAGTTTTTTTTTTAGCAGGAAGCTGGTCGGACTGTTCTGGATTTCCGCTCAAGCTTAGCTCAACCGAAACGATGCTAAAGAAAGTAAGCATATTCCTCCTTAGTCGCATAATTCACAGAAAGATGTTTGCCAGAACTTGGTTATTTTTCAAATGAATTCCACGATTTGATTTCACTTACAAATTTCTTAGCTTCATTTTGACGTATTTGACATCTTCAAATGTTGTGTAACAGGGACTGCATGGAAGGGAGGCATAATAATGAAGAGGGCATTCCAATGAGGCTTCCTCTCACCGTTTGCTTCTATGAACGCCTTCTTAGCAAATTATCTTAGCGCTGCTTATTTTTTCTTTGACCCCATGATGTAATGCTGCTATCGTTGACGGTCTCGTTCCAGTGGAACCTTATAAAATACGGCGGTAAAGATGGCTAGGCTAGGGTACTAATATAAAAAGAATAAAACACTTTCTTAGTCTTAACTCAGAAATAGGAGGAAATCTAAAGTGGCAATAATGTGCGAACTCTGCAGCATGACCAGCTTGTATATTTTTATCTGGCACATAGAAGAAAACATTGAAGCCACATATTTAGTTCGTCAGCGCATGTGGATCTAAAATCGACCTCTCAACATTCACATACTGAATTCGAAGAAAACGGAAACTTTATAAAGTGATGCCCATTGCCTCCAAACTTAGCCGCTAAAATCCAAAGCTCCACTTTACTAAGAGAATCGATCATCCACTCAGCCGAAGCATGAGATCAAGAAAAACATCTCAAAATATCGAAAGTCATACTCATAATTTGTCACTTCTGGAGCAAAAGCCACAAGAGAGTGCATGAAAGCGGCATCCTTCTGAACCATGTTATTGTATTCGTGAAGAGCACTGAAAATGCAATAAAATCTCACTCAAATCCGAATCATAGGTCGATAATTTCTCTTACAAGTAACGCCTTAAAGTTTCTCTACTTGGTTAGCAACATTGTGTTCTGCTAATACAGAAGATTTGATGCTATCATGATGTTGTTTCTTTTTTCCCTTAGTATGGAAAAAAGAGTGATCGTTTTTTAAAGGAATAAAATCGGCTGTTATCGAATAGCAAACGACCGATGAACATTTGAATCAGCTTTCACATGTTTTTATCTCTATACATCTCTATTAGGGCACAAAATGATAACGCAAAGTACCATACCAATGCGTAAGCAATGTTTTCGAATCGACGCACATAGCGAATCCCATCAAACATACAAACTATGCCCTCATCGCAGTGATGTAGCAAACAAAGCCACAACTATGATAATAATTCAAAGGTGCAATTTTGGGCTAAGATAAGGTAGGTACTAATCTCATTTTCCTTTTTCACACACATAGGCAAAAATTGCAGGAGAAAAATAAGCAGGAGTCCACAATGACTGATCAGAGTATTCGTTACGGGCGACAAGCACCGATATGACAGCTGGATTTGGTTTCGTAAGCGTGAAGCGATCAACATTGGTCTCACTCAGGAAATCAACTGTAACAAGAATATCACAGAACGCTTCACACGGATGTCCTCCAGAAAGATTCATTTGAACGAGTGATGGACAAATGCATACTCAGAAACCGCATGTGTTATTTGGGAATCTCACTTTTTAGCGTCCATCCTTACAGGCAGATTTTTGTTTTAAAGAGACATCAATCGTTATGACGCTGCACTGCTCATAGTTTGGGTGGTACCCTTACCCCTGTCCTTTAGGTATTTCGCTCCCAGTTTTTAAAAGCTAAATGCATCTGTGTTCATATTCACATCGCTATGCAATGATGCTGAAAGCACGAAAACAAGAAATGACTGCATGCGCACGCCGGCGTGGTTAGAAGCCACAACGACCTTCTCAAAACAGCAATTCGCTCAGGAATAAGCGGATGACGAGAAAGCCTAAAATGTGAGCTAAAGCGTATCAACTAAGAGGAACAGAAGAGAAGCGGAGAAAGTGAACGCAGAAGAAGTATATCTTAAAACGTTGAGGAAAAAGTGTCCGCACTGGGAAGAGCGAAATTCATCAACAATGTTTTCAGTTGCGTAAAGGGTTAGATGCGATCATCTACTAAAAAAAGTGAGAAATTGAAATTTTCACATGTTGTCACGAAAAATTATCCATCAACTAGAGATTCTCGGCGACTTCAAATTCCTTGCTTATCGATTCGGTGCACAACACATAATGATCAAAAATATTGAGTCATAATCTGTGATTCTAAAGAGCGAATCACAAAATTTCCACAAGGTTGGAAAGGTCGCATTTCAATAATCCAACGCATCGGAAAGGGCCGTGAATGCAACAGACCTTTTGAATAAATGCAGTGCTCTAAAAGTGAGGCAGGATGATGCTTGAGCATTAAAAGGACCTTCCTCTCCCATGAAACAATTAGAAAGAAGTGCTCGCAGCTGCTATCTGGCACATACCGGCCAATTACTGAGGATAATAACGACAGCCGAGACAGAGATATTTTAGAAACCTCAAGAGTTTCGATGAGATACACCGAGAATTTCTTTCATAACCTCCTCGCCTAATGAAAAATGCTTAAAAATAAGCTTTGCTGAAGCGTAAACTTCAACATCAACTTACGCAGTAAGATTCGGATTGACGTTTGCTGAATAGTGTCCTTCAAACAAACGATCAAGAACCCTAAGTGCTTCGGCCAGACCAGCAGTTTGAATGACAGAAGCATTGTCCCTTCCCGCGAATGGTTGCAGAGCAAACATTGTCGAGGCATCATTAAATTTTAGAATAACACCTTGGATGACCTTGAATATATCCTGTAAAATACCTCCCTGAGCAGCAGTGTTAAAATGTGTGCATCAGAAAACCTCATTAACGATGTCTGGAGTGTGGGAGCACCGGCAGCGGGGAAGAAATCTTTTAAAGTTTCGCAATTCTCCTCCGAAGACCAATAATCTCCTTTGAGTTGCATTTGTTATCAGCTGATCTCTACAGCAGCGCGGTTAGGTCTTGACAACTGTCTCTGTTTGCACTTCCTTAGTGAATATTCTGCACGCTGGTAACGAAGTAGTCAATTAATTCGTCACTTGAAATAATGCTTCCTCAAAAAATATACACAACAGAACAGTTAGAGAATTTGGTTGTCTTTTATAGAACAACTAACATGATTTCCCGATAAAGATGGAACGAAGAGTAAAATGTTGACCTGCCTCTCGAAGCCTCTTGTCGCTTCATTACGACTTTCGTATCCAATCGGAAACGAAAACGTGATTTTTAATTGCTTAGGCATTGGCTCGGGACAATCTGAAAGCGCATATAGCAAAACCTAGTGGACAGATTTCAACAAACGAATTTCATGCATTCTCTATCATTTCTTATAAGCTATTCTTTTAGGTGATCAACTCTCTGTAGTCAGATCTCAGGTATTCGAACAGAAACAACCTTCGAAGGAATTAAGGAATGTGAAGATAATAACGGGAAATTAACAAATTTTAAGCATTTCTCCATCATTTCTCCAACACTGTAGCAGCGATGACCTATGGGAATTCTTTACATGACACCTTATCCAATGAGTAGATAATAAGACTAGTGGCTAGACTAGTTCAGCGAGGCAAGATCTTCCTCTGCGACAACAACAGGAAGGGAATGATGTGAAAGCAAAAAACGATTTAAGGAAACCTTGTTTTCCATTCGACGCAAATACGGTAAAGTAGAAAATAGCAGCAATCGCAGCGAGGATAATCAAAATGATGACAGTGAGAGATATTACGCAGACTGTCTTCTTCTTTGTCCATCCGTTTTTCTTTGCAACTTTAGAATTGCTGCTCGAGTCCCGAATTTTTCGATTTTGCAGATTTCGGTTAGTGACGTATCTCATGCTCTTTGCCTTGGCACCTCCTCTAGCAAATGTTGAATAGTCGCTCGATGCATAGGATGGAGGGCCCTCCAAGTGTGCTATATTTTCATAACTTGCATGAACAGCTGCCGAAAAGTTTTGATATCGCGGGTCAGCGAATTGATATCGGGCTTGCGGCATCGACCGTGATCCCTTATAGGATAGCACTTCACGATTCGACGGCTTTTTTAGTGCATCGTAGTCTTCATAGTACTTCCGGCGATAATTAGCGTATGCGTTTGGTTCAACATTAAGGGGTGAGAAAATTGGATATTCATTAGAACCATTATCATTTCCATATCTACTCCTACCAGTCTCTATAGCATGTGCGCGATGTTCCTGTGTCTTTGCCTGTGGGTAGCGCCCAAAAGTAGAGACATCGTCCATGTTCTGGAAATAAAGATAGCTGTATAGATAGATGCGATTTGAAAGTTGATATGGCGTCGCTGCTGTAATATCGTTCATCATGAATGATAACTTCTGCACACCGACATGTTGATCTTCTAACAGAAACGAACGCTTATCTTCAGCAGAATTTCCAAATTTTTTTGCAGCTTAGCTAGCTCCATAGTACGAAAGGGGCCGAGGTCCAGTAAGCCATGAAATGTTACCCATCTTAAAATGTCTATAACCATTCAGGCATCGAGAAAGGAAATTAAGATAAGACGTAGGAAGTTAATGTACAGTGCATGTTACACTGAGCAATTTTTCTAATTCCGTCTTCAATGATTCCAGGCGTCAGACAACGACAGACCGACAAGCGCCACATATACCTAAAGAGGCGGAAATACCACCTCACCTTGATGCACTTACAGACGCAAATGTGCGGGTAGAAAAGTGGTAAAAAAATATAGAAAAGAATGTTAGAGATTACACACACGTTTATCACTACACAACTGAAACTCTTACCGTGGGGTTTGCGATGAAATGGGTAGAATTTATGATAAGGCAATGCGGATGGCAATTTATTACCGTTTAAATTTTAGAGCAGAGGATTTCTTAGTGAGTCATGCCTAAGCGCTAAGCAAGCGCTTCGAAGTATTCCCCTTTAACCCTTCTATCGAATAGGCATTAAACGTTCAAAGGAAGTAATAATAACAGGAAAAAGTCATCGATTGATATTGTGGTATTCATGCGTCAGACATACTTATAAGCACTATAAAACGCGCAATACCTGTGGAGTATGCTGCATGCGATCGTAACTGATAAAGCAGCTATTACTATATTTCACCATTCTGCACAACGGAAGAGGTGTTCTTCCTCCATGTTTGATAATATGCGAAAATATTAAACTCTATTTATAAGAGCTTTCATGCGATAAAATAGATGGATGTATCAGTAATTTTACAGCGAACTAGGAAATACCTGTAAGTAGCACTTTTACTTTCGTATGACTGATCGCTATGTATTTCGCAATGCTAAAATGTGCTCGTTGCCGACACAGTCTCACTGTGCTCTCTTATAAAATTAACAACTCATAATGTTGGAAAATATTGGCAACGCTTGGTAAAGCAACGGTTATTAATGCATGCACAGCCTCGAGAAACGCAAATCTGTGGGCACAGAACATTTCAAATCATACAAAAATTGACATCGGTTACCGATGGAAATTTGGTCCGTTACCGACAATCGCTAAAATTACTTAAGGAAGGAGTCGAGGATCGATGAAAGTGTATAGATTTCATGTGACCATTGAATGCACATATACGAATGCAAAGTTGAAGTGCGAAATTCCACAAAATTGCGGAAGCGCTGCAGCAGCAATAAGAATTAACAAAATGAACTGTAGGCAAAACGCCTATTTAATGAATGCCGGGAAGTTGAAGGATGATTAGGAAGTGCGGTGCTGGACGCTTTAGATAATTATGTCGATCATGTGCATGATCATTTCTACATGCAATAGAAAGACAATGAGCGAAATCTGGTCGCGCTTCCTTTTTCCTTTTCTACCGGTGACAGTGAATGAATATCATCTCCTGCAGGGACGAAAAAATCTGTAGATGAAGTGGAAAAGTTGGAATC
Organism: Baylisascaris procyonis; assembly: GCA_037389465.1. Classification (NCBI taxonomy): domain Eukaryota; kingdom Metazoa; phylum Nematoda; class Chromadorea; order Rhabditida; family Ascarididae; genus Baylisascaris; species Baylisascaris procyonis. Next base: position 198,131 of record JAZARR010000266.1, read on the forward strand.
TATAGAGAACAGGTAGTTCCGGAAAGGGCTGGAGCCCTTCCCACTTTGGTACGTTAATGGTAACGTTTCGCACACAGTTCAGCCGATGGTTGAAAATGCGACTGAAACGGTTAACCACATTGTCGAGCACCTTAGGTGACGGGTAAGCGGCATAAGACGAACGTTACGGCAAGCGGCAAGGGCTTTCCCAAGGTGCATTATGATAGCCACGCAAGAACACAACGAGCGACGTACAAAAGTTTCTAAGCTAAAAATTTGTCTTCTTATCTCTTATACGCAAACACGTCGTTACGACGCAAACAATTCGCATTTTTGCGCTTGATATTTGAATGCTTGCTATTGTTTTTTCTATGACCATTCACCACAGCAAATATTATGCTAACAAAACGCCGCTTAAAATGCCCATCAAAGGACGTCTGCGATAGAGGTGAATAACCTTTCTGGGAGTCGACTAGCGTAACAGGTTCGAATGCAGAAGCAAGCACTAATCTAATAGCCTTAACAGCCATAATTACTTCTGACTAATTTTTTTGCCCTAAAGTTTCTATAAACTCAACATTGAAATATGTCTCTATATGGCATAAAATAAACTCACCCAAGGTGGACTCGCACTATCGGCTGCTTTGTACGTGAGAATAACTCTAACAGCAATGCCGATATAGCACATTGCCTATAAGAATACGTGACTCATCTTTTCAATGCTCACGCGTACAAGTGTGATATTTATAAAACGTATGAAATGCAGACTGTGGGAGATAAGAGGTCTAGCTCATTGAGAAGGCCGTAGAAACGAGTAATAGTGCGGAAAACGAGAAGTACCTGGCATCTCCTTTAAATGCTGTGCACGATGGAAGATTATGCAACACTGAACAGAGCGCTATAGTTTCTTCGCATATTGTGCGCTTTGATAAGCTTGTTTTGGGGTTTATATTGTCGGCATGGATTGTACTCATATGCATCTTTGCACGCATGAAAACCCGACCATCTACTAGTTTCACCTGAAAAATTACTGAACCACAAATATAGGACTTGATAGAAGAAAATGTGGGTATGGGTTGATCTCCCGTATGTCATTTCGGATTGATCTAGTGAATACAGAGGAAGCTATGACCCATTGGCAGCGGGAAGAAATATTTACCTTTGCACCCTGTCGGATCATTAATTTGCAGCTGTGCTTCACGGGATTTCAAATGGGTGATGGTTCCTTTGTAAACGAATTCTGAGGTCGTTGATTCAATTGAAATGCGTAGGTTTATTTTGCATACTATCTTTTTATGATGCAAAAAGTGAAATTGGTCAGTTAGTAAAGATGGGATTACGATGCCTAAAAGGGATAACGATGCCGTTTCTGAGGCGCTTCTAAACATGTTTCAAATTAATTGCGGGCATGACAAGATGCCTGTCAGCGCCTAGGCATGGTTGTGCACCAGCTTCCGAAAACTACAGGCAAAAGAGTTTCTCTGATCTGAGAGATTCCGATGAATTCTTTTAAGATGTACTCCAGGATTTCCTTTGCACAAATTCAATCGAGAAGAACTGTCTATTCGCCCACATAATTCGACGCTTGATGTGGTCGAGGAAATAGGATTGAGACAAGTCAAAAGAATTCCTACCACAGAATTAACCTCAATCCTATAAATTCTGCATTGATTGCATATTTTCATGCCATAACTACTAGGATCTAGAGTGTTTGGTGCTTCATGTGGCTTCTTATGATGTTTCATAGAATCACTATACCCTGATGACCACAAGCACACCATCGCAAAATTGGGAGCGATTTTCCCTTTCAAAACCTTTAGCATAACTTTAGGCCTCACTCTACGAGAGTGGGCTCTTAATTCTTTCCCAGTACACGCAGTGTTCAGTGAAACCATCTGGAGCTGTGTTCCTGTAGGGAAAATGCAGAAAATCTCCAACGTCGAGCCATTCGAAACACATCATTTGAGCTTTAAAAATTTCTCGCGTGCAGACGCTACAATTGCGAAAAATTTAATTTAAAATGTGGTACCGCACAGAAGCTTTCGTCGGTCAATAACTTTGATCTGTGGCATGAGGATTTCGAGTACTTTTTAGTTTTTGCAGCTTTTCTCGGGCACTGAGGTCAACATTTCGTATAAACGAAGAACTTTCCATCGCAGAATAGCTTATCGTGACCACGTGAGCTGTACTCCTCACGAAAACCTAGAAGGAACACTAAAATTTTTGAATCATTAAACTGAAAGCTGTTGTGCAACGCCCATGTACAAATATGTTCTTTCTAAAGAACCGACGTGCGTCATGCATCGGAAATCATACAAATCTATTCGATAGCAGCAAGCTGCGAAGTAGTTCGATTACATGCAGGTTTGCAACCATGCATTTCAAAACCTTATTAAGGTGACGACCCCTCTTTGCGCACGCATTACTGCGTATTACTGGCTGCATATTTCTGCGTGGCTTTTTTCACCTTGAGAACCATCGAAAACATTGTTATAACATATGATAGGTTTAATATGCACCATAAGCGATCTTTCAGCCAAAGCCTCGTCGGTTTTCCATGAGACTGTAAGCATTGAGGAAGCAATAAATTTGCATGCATTATACAGTGACCCGGTTGATTTTGCACCAATCGCGACGCGAAAAAATGATATGCTTTGTGAGGATTCATAGAGCAGTCGAGTCGATTAAACGGTGGAAGCATTTTATCAATAAGCGGGCTTTTTTGGTAAGATTTGAGAGTGATTTGTTAGGGAAGCGGCATGGAACGACACATATGCTCGCTTCTTTAACATTTATCTCTACTGGCTATGATTAGACTTAGAGGCAACCTCACACACGCCAGTGTGCACTTTTATGTCAGCTTGAATTAATTTTTGCAAGCGTTTTAAGAATTTGATTTTTGATTTTTAGAATGAAAGGTTTTTCTATCGCTACGGAGACCGTTTCCCTTCATCAGTGATAACAGTTTAATGTAAAAATTTGAAAAACGCATGATTCTAAAACTGATAAAATAATCAACATCTGCTGGAGCATAGCATAAGTCTTAAGCGAACGTTTTGATAGAAGGTGAGAAAAGTGAGGTTATGAGATGCACTTGAAAATTTCCGTTGGCGTCATTGAAGTTCTGTGATCAGCATTACTTTGTTGTGGCAATGAATCGTGAATGGGCGTCAAGAAATTGAAGTCATAATTCACCAAGTCGGAAGTCGCTTTTTTCCTCAGTTGGGTAGGTTATCAAGTACTAAAGGTAAAAACATTTTTCAGCAGTTCCGGCAAGCATTTACCTTCATCAGATCGGTTCTCCTCACCAGTGTGACGCGAAATGGCGTGGCGAGGGTGCATGGATTACGCCTAGCACTCCCTGAATGTCTTCGAAGTCCCATTAACGTCAAGCATCATTATGCTAATAATGTGGCCTTTCTTTGCGCTAACTTGTATTGAATTGATACGAACGTTGTGACGTTTGCGAGCTATCACATTGGAGTGAGGTTTAGCAACACGGAACATAGGAAATCATTTTTGCAAAATTCTCGAGAGAAGAACGTGGTAGAGGGAGCTGAAGAAATATTGGAGTAATTGTGCTCCTATAGTTGTTGGAGAATTCATAGAAACTGGATACTGAATAGGTCCATAAAGCTTTTGATGTGGCGAATCATACCGCCAAAAGCGATAAGAGGGTCGAATGGGAGAAATTGACTTTCTATTCAGTCAGAAGTGGTCTGTGATAGAAAACCCCACAACGCCCGCTCTTTAATCGTTGCTTAACGGTGGTTTCAAGTTGCTATCCGCATAAAAGTACAAATTATCTTCCATAATTTGCATCAATTCGCGATGCTGCGCATATAAGCAGTGTGCTTTTCCGGAACAACGTGCTTTCTATTATGAAAATCTAAACTATCCCAGTGAGAGGAAAATTTGTTTATAGGTCACTGCGAGATTCATGAGTGCTTAGTATGCATACAATTCGCCGATAACAGTAAAAGTTTGGCAATGGAGAAAAGCTTCGAAAGCTGAAAATGCTTCAAACTTCAAAGCTTTCTCCACCACACAATTGTGCAATGGAGAAAAATTAACCTTTGGTAGTTCACTGAAAAGCTTCAAAGAGGTTATGAAATCTTCGTGAGGTCTTTGAATGTGCATAAACGTTTGAAATGCTGTAGCAAATTTGTCAGTGTCTTGTGATAAAGGATGTGCAATTTCGCAGCCGAAGAGTGAAACAGACCCATTTAGGTACACTAAACCGTATTTGGGGTAGAGGCACACCCCCCCCCCCCTACAAAACCTTCCTACAGGTCCACAGTTGACGTTCATATTAGAATCAATGGCTAATGACCTTTATTACCTCCCAACTATATTCACAGCCTTTTCTTAGATATTGTTTACTGTAGAAGGTTTATTGAGATATCGATGCCTGCAACCGTTCAGGTTATGGATGCAGCCAGTGACGCAGGTGTTGTGGTGAACGACCGCGCTACGACTTAATTTGCATATATCAGCCTCAGTGATATCTGTTCTTCTCTGCTCTATTATATTGCGCCTTTTCTCTGGTTGTCTGCATGTTTCAAACCCGTTCGCTGTTATGTGCGTTGACTCTGATATAATGATGGTTTTGCGTGTTCCTCAGTTCAGTCAGCTGGTTCAGTTACCCGGTGCGGTTTGTTGCACCGTTTCGGTCAGTCGACAGTAAATCTTCAAGTCCGCTCGGCAGCAACACAACAGTGGCAGTCAGGATTCGAACAGCAGTATTCGAGCAGCAAGGATCGACAGCAGTATTCTAGCAGCAAGGATCAACAGCAATACAACAGCAATGAACGATGGCCAGCGATCGTCAGCAACGGTCGACAGCGAAGCTCTTCGAGCAATACCCGAGGCTCAAGAGGAACGGCAGCAACGAACGCTCGCAGCCATCCTGGAGTTGGCGGATCGGCAGCAGCAGGCGCTACTGGAGCGAGTGGAGCGGATGCTGACCGCTATCGGACCCACTGCTCCCCCTGCATCGACTGCTGAGTTTATCACAAACTCGCTGTCGACACGACTGCCGGAGTTCGCTTACGATCCAGACAATGGCGGCACGTTTGACTTGTGGTTCAACAGATACGAAGACGTCATTTCAAAAGACGGAGCGGCACTTGATGACGCCGCCCGGGCCCGTCTCATTGTTTCGAAGCTGGACGCCAGCACGTATGCCCGCTTCACCAACCACATTCTGCCAAGGAGAGCCTCCGAAGTCTCCTTCGAAGACACCGTCGAGACACTGAAAGAACTGTTCGGGCACAACACGTCAGTTTTTTCCCGTCGCTACATCTACCTCAGAACTCAGCGCAACGGCGAATCTCTCAACGACTATACGGGAATTGTTAATCGACGTCACGAGATGGCCGAATTCAACGCCATCACGCCGGAACAGATGAAGTGTCTAGTGTGGATCTGCGGCCTCCACACTCCAGAAGACACTGACATTCGCGCTCGCGCTCTACGCAAAATGGAGGACAACCACAAGCGACACTCAAAGAACTCACTACCGAAATCCAGCAGTTTTTGAGCATCAGACAAGATGCCAGGCTCCTGGACAGTCCTTCACCATCGCTCCAGCAAGAAATCAATGCCGTCAGTACCAAGAAGAAGCGCACACAGAACCCACCTTCAGCCTGTTTCCGTTGTGGCAGTCTACACTGGGCCAAAAACTGCAACTTCCTCAACAAAGCGTGCCATGACTGCAAACTTATCGGTCATAAGAAAGGCTTCTGCAAGAACTTCACCAAGAAGAAGAGGCAGAATTCGAAGAAGAAGCGAAGAAAGGCGAACAACGTCACAGTTATTGCCTCCACTATGGCAGACATCGCGCCAATCAACCGCATTTACCGGCAAGTCCAGATCAACGGCGTTACAGTTAAAATGGGCCTCGACACTGGAGCTGACGTCACTTTACTCAGCGTCAAAGGTTGGATCGCGATCAATCGTCCGAAATTGCGTCCACCAATTGTCAAGCTGAAGTCCTCCAACAACAAAAATATCAAAGTTCGAGGATATTTTGGGTGCGACTTCGAAATCGATGGATACAAAGGAAGAGGAAATTGCCACGTCGCGGATACCCAGTCACTTCTTGGCGTCGACTGGATAGCCCAAAATGAACCCCTCTTCCGAAGCCTCACAGAAGGTGTCATCTGCAACGTGTCGGCCACGACACTAAACCATCTCCGCTCTACGCTCATTGCAAGCCTACAGAAGCAATTCTCTACAGTATTCAAGCCAGGACTGGGACGGTGCACCAAGTCTAAGGCGCACCTTACATTTAAGCCGGATGCAAGGCCCATTTTCCGAAAAAGCCGGCCTGTCCCGTACGCCGCTCAATCTCGCATCTCACAGGAGATCGACCATCTGCTGGCTGCAGATGTGCTGTCCACCAATCACGGAATTACGCATCTACGCTCCCCTCCGTTCCACCCGCAAAGCAATGGTAAGGCAGAACGCTTTGTGGATACGTTCAAGCGGGCACTCATCAAGTTGAAGGGGGAGGAACCGACGGTCGATGCACTACAGGCCTTTCTGATGGCATACCGGTCGACGCCTCGTCCGTCTGGACCGAACCACTTATCGCCCGCAGAAAACTTCTTGGAACGCCAAATGCGTACCATTCTCGACCTGATGATGCCGCAGACCGATATTGTCAAAGGGCTACGCGATATTAAAATGGAAGAGCAGTTCAATCGTCACCACGGTGCTCGTCGCCACCACTTCAAGGTCGGTGACACCGTTTATGCCAAAGATTATCGAGGACCGAAAAGTACCTGGATATCTGGCACCGTCGCACGCAAATTCGGCAACGCGACCTATTCTGTGCGTTGCGGAAACTTTCTTTGGACGCGTCACATCAACCAGCTACGATCGCGCACAAAGACGCCGACTCTCGGTCAATTACTGGACGGATTCGACCTGCCGCTATTCAACTCTGACACCAGCGTCGCAAATCCAGTACCAGAGTCTCCTACGCCGTTGGTATGCCTCCGTCGCTCAACGCGTGTTCGCCGCGCTCCCACTCGTCTTCATATGGATCCCACAAAGATGACGTACCGTTCGTAACTCGAAAGGTGAGGTGTTGTGGTGAACGACCGCGCTACGATTTAATTTGCATATATCAGCCTCAGTGATATCTGTTCTTCTCTGCTCTATTATATTGCGCCTTTTCTATGGTTGTCTGCATGTTTCAAACCCGTTCGCTGTTATATGCGTTGACTCTGGTATATTGATGGTTTTGCGTGTTCCTCAGTTCAGTCAGCTGGTTCAGTTACCCGGTGCGGTTTGTTGCACCGTTTCGGTCAGTCGACAATAAATCTTCAAGTCCGCTCGGCAGCAACACAACAGCAGGTGATTGCTGTTCGTTCAAATTTTGCTCACTCTTGCTCCTTTGCGTCATTGCGATATTTCCTTTCATATCACCGCTGTCTTTTCATCACAAATTGCAGCTCTCAAAGAAGAAGAGTGCTTGACCTTATTTATTCCCATGAATATACCTCTACCAAATTTTAATGATTCACCGTTTGCACCAACTAAAGACGACGACACGATGTACTCGCGTGACTGTCACACGGATATTCTCGTACTCATACTCAAATTAAAGTTGTATTGGAAGCGTTGCTGCCTTGTGGTTCAGTGGAATGCGCTCAAAAGATAACCAAGGCCACCAGTGCTGGGCTATTATTTCACTGCGAAGTCTGCCCGATAATTCATTCGCCCAAAGAAAGCCATACTACACGCCCTTCTCACAGATTGGCAATCATCTGGAAGTTTGAAGTGATATTGCTAACACTTTAAGCCTTCCAATCTCGCAAGTTCTGAAATCTCATCATTAGCTTTTTTTTCCTTCCGATAGTTTAATCGCATGCAACGTGGCATTATTTATTCCACTCAAAATTGCATGTTTTTCAGTGTATTCAAAGCGGGGTATATCAAAAAATGTATTGCAAGGCGCAATTCAAAAGGCAAATCGATTGTAGCTTTGATGGTTGTTGGGATTCTCTCGGTGATAGAACCGGGAATAGCTCTAGTGGAGTCGACGTTGGCACTGACGGCATCAACAACCAGGAAATATGCGATGGTGGGCCATCATTCAGCTCAGAGCAGAAGCGATCTCGCAAGAAGCATGTTCCACAGATCAAAACTCATCCCCATTTGCTGACAACGATACTGATAACTGCTGCTAATCGGTGTACAATTGCAATATTTTAAAATACACTACAGGGAAGATCCGTTGTGAAGTCCTATGGAATGAATAAGCCATCAACGTATCCTTGGCATTGCATCGCCCTCATCGTAAAAACTTGTGCATATGTGAAGCTTCACGCCGCAGGTGGTGTCACTTGAGTAGATGCCATGAGTGGGCGACCTCTTCTATTTCTCCAAATGAGAACTGTTGAATGAGGCAGCTCAAGAAAACAAAATACTGAAAGGTGTCCATCAATTAATGCTCGGCCATTATTTCTCTCACCACTTTCGTGCTGATCGCAACGCCTCCCAACAATTTCAGATGCCGATTAGTTCCTACTTTTACTGACTGAAACCAGTTTCGGCTAATAAATGCCATCGTTAGCACATTCCATCGTTGGCGTCATTCTATGAGCTGTATGTAGTATTTACAAATGCATTGTCGCACACAAATCGCTCTCATGATGTCGTGCACGTCAACTCTTTCTTATATCAGACTTGAGGTTCGATGTGGATGCGGACGATTTGTTGGCTGATCCTAATTCATTTTGGAAAACGCTCGTTTTGATATTTCATTTAAGGAACATTTCTCAGGTTCCACCAATTTGCATCACTATGTCGTATATTTGGGTGCGTGCGCAAGTGCCCATCTGTCCGATTGTTTTAAACAGAAAAACTTCAAGTTGAATTAATGGAATTTAATCGGTGTAATGCACGCAATAAGAAAGCTTCTTGCACCATACCTCGCGCTGATCGATTGACTTCCAAATGATTCAGATAGGAGAAGGTGCTAAAAGTTAGCATGCATTTCCATTCGGTTGAACTCTTGTTTTGCGGCGGTGAAGAATGGTAAAAACAAACCTTCCCTAGGAGATTGAAAGTGGATGAATCAATCAAAACATGGGGAAATTATCATGAATATTTTGATATTTTGATCCTCCATACCGACTTGCGAAATTTGTTTCTCAATGTCAATTTCTACAACATTTTCCACGTCTCCCGATATCACTCACATTCGTATATAGTCAAAGCCACTATGATGGTGTGAGTTTTTCTGTACTCACGTGAATATCCATCGAGTGGATTCATTCTGCTTCGTGAGGATTTGTAGAACCTGGGGAATAGGATGAATCCATATCATATTCTCGCGTCTGCAGTTTCGCTAAGTATAAAAATTATGGACGGTTAGCAAAGGATTGCAATTCACCAATAAAATTTTTCTGTTGAATTCGGTTAGGTGAATCTGTGAAACGACTTCCTATTCAAGGTTTTTTTCCATTATGGCATTATCACTGCAGTTAGTGGCATTGCTTCTCACTTGCTTACATACTTCACGCCTCCCACCCATGCATTACCTTCTCCAATTTCGGATTTAAGTGTTAATATTGTGCGAGTAAAGTAACTAGATATGCCTATGTTTTTCCATGAATGTTTCATTTATTGAACAGCGTATTGCTAACAGAAGCATATTTCATAAGTAGTTTTTTAAGTTGCGTTTTGATAAAATGTTATATCAACTTAACAAATGAATACGGCACACTTTGCTGCAGCAAACTTCGACTGTGATAAAAGCATAGCGATTGAATCTGTGGTGAAAATAGCGCTAATTAAAATGTGAAAGGTTTGCGCATGTTTTGTATTACGCTTTAGCAGATAGTTCTCTCTGATTGCTGTCTCAGAATGGCGTTAAACTAGTACGATGCAACATCTGGAACTAAGTGGGAAGGACATGAAAAAATGCTATTAATTATTCTACTGAAGTTTTCCTTATGGTTTGGGCTCAAAGTTCAGTTTGAGCAATCGAGTGGTTTTGTGCGACAGTTGACAAAAAAGATCAGAAAGGATCGAGGACATGTTGAGTCTACCGTAACTTTGATGTTTTAACTATAGTAGTTTCTATTCTTGAAAACAATGCCGGCTGACAATTAGACATAGTTCTTTTTTCGTATCCTTTTCGTTGCTTGAAAACAGTGCTTTCATCCCTACTACAATGCAGTGCGATTGTAATATTGGTTGTTGCAAGTTGTGTCGATGGACTTGTTCCTCGAAGTGTTCCTCTTATCTCCTTTATTCTCATGCGATGAATTTGCATGTCGATCTTTCTTATTTAAGCAGTTCCGTATTCTAAACGGAAGAAGATTAAGATTCTTCTCGCATATTTCGTTGTTTAGGAAGAGTGTGTGGAATGGATGTTCGTAATCTCAACAAAACAAAACTTCAGTGAATTTATTGAAAGAAACGAAACTCTTAAATGTGTGTTCACCATTCTAAGCAGTAATTTTGGTCTAGAGATCGAATAAAAACTGCTGAGGTTAGCAGCCAAGCCTCACAATACATGAAGGGATTAAAATGTACTACATTTGCCTTCCGACAAGCTTCTTTCTCCTTTCGTCAATTGTTGCAAGATATATAATATTTGCGAGATATTTAGGTGATGAAATTAAGAGTTTCTATAATTTTTTCTCGCCTGTCTTTTCAACAGTTTTTCTTTTTTTCGGATGGATTGTTCGCTAAATGCGAACACACACAGTTTTCATAGGAAAGAGTCATATGAAACGAAGTAAAATGTAATAGTACAATACAAGAAAATAACTTCACTAAAAAATGATGAGGCCAGAGATGAAAAGAAATGCTATCCTGAAGTAAATAATGAGAAGAGATACTAGTAAATATCAAGGATCGATCACTTTGCGGAAGAACCCGGGAGCTTGCTTAATGACATCTTAAACGAAGGTCATTACATTGAGACTGTATAGCAAATACGAGCTGCTGAGATTCCCAGCACATTTTACTTGCACTACTTTGGTGTAGTGAAACCCTATCTTGTGGGTACGTCCCAGTTAACAGCTTTAAAATGGAGAATCTGAATCGATAAGGACTGTGCCGGCAAGCAGCAATCTTTAAATTATATATAGTTGGGTGGAGCTCACGTTATGTTAGGATTCACACTTCTTCACAACTATTCATGGTGTGCAAGTCTCTTTGTTCGACCACTCTCATATGTTCGTTGCTGATGCACCCAAATAAACTTTTTTCATTGCGATGATACACTCTTCGTCAAATTCGATAATGTTCTTTTGTTCTTTTTTTTTGAAGTTTTGCAAAAACATTCCTGCATCATCGTCAGGTAATTGTGTTTTCATCAATAACTCGTAAACCTGTTCCTATGCTCTCTTGACTTCCCTTCCACATTTACTGTCAAAAATTGTAACGTCACAGGGAGTGAGCATTTCATAACAATGATGAACGAATCTTTATGCAAAAGAATGAAATCAGGAGTACTTTCTAACAACAGATGCGTTTAAAAGGAGGCCTGCCAAGCATTACGCAAGTGATCGTATCAGAAAGACCCTTCGTTTCTTCTTCATCAATGCTTAATTGCCTCAGTTATCTTCCACTTTTATATAGCTGATCACTCTTGAATCCGTTCTTTATCTATATGCTTTTGAGTGAAACTGCTGTAGCTCTCACAGCTTTTCATTGAAATTTATCTCTCCCTGTTCTTCGTCTTCAGTGGTATAAGGTTGTCGTTTCTCGCCGTCACTATAGAAAGGGTCAACTAAGAAAATACTAGCATCTTTCTTCGGATGTTTCCCTGTCACTGATTATTTTTACCAAAAAGACTAGCTGACCACTTGCACTAACTAAATACTATGATAATAAGTTACAGAATAACATTAAGCCTTATAAAATGAGATCCAGTCTACAGCGTTTCAATTTTATTCCGATTTATTTCCTTTCTTAAGCGCTCAAATTCCAATATAAAAACACCACGAAAAGCTACCAGTTCTAATATGCGCAGGAAATAACTGTACCACGTCATTTGACCTAGTGAAGCTTAGAAGCTTACATATGCTTTGGATATATACCTTACAAATGACGAACGCGCGGTCACAGATACAAGATGGATGCACATGAAATGATCCATCGCATTGAAAATTTTCAGCAAAAAGCGCCGATGAAGCAGTTCGTATGTGTTGTGCTCGCTATTACACTCTTCTGCGTTGAATGGACACACGCCTATAATGATGCATTTATTCATAATGAAAACGCTTCAAAGTTAGTTTTGATTATAACGGCAATTTGTGAAGTACATTAGTTGGGCGAATGATTCGATTAGCACTTTCGCCACACCCTCAGAATCAGAAGTGTTTTTTACTCTCAATCTCAACAGTGTTTTTATGAGAATATAAGAGCAGAAGGCACTAACGTCTCCATCGTTTACTTCTTTCGACGGTTCGAATCGACTAGAAATTCAAAGCGAAATATGATGAATATTAGGTCGTTGAGCTAGTATTAGCAGTGTATTTGAAGGGGAATGCATTTGTATTCGAACTCAGTAGTGGCGACTTTACACTGGGATAACAAGATAGCTGTTGTTTCTAGTTACGTTTAGCCAAGCAAGGGATTAAATGCTTGCAGTCAATATCTTCAGCTGGAAAATACACATTTCAGCACAGCACTAGTTTTGCGTTTTCTTTTTTTTTTTTTTCAGGAGCCGTATTAAGAGGCAGTGGGGCTATCCGGGATATGGTGGCTATGGTGGCTACGGTGGCTATGGTGGTTATGGTGGTTACGGTGGTTACGGTGGGTACGGTGGTTATGGTGGTTATGGCGGTTATGGTGGTTACGGTGCTTATGGTGGATTTCGTCCTGGCTATGGCAACAATTATGGAGGTTTACGAATCGGTTGGATAAATCGTCACGATATTTGGGCATAACCCACTGATGCCACCAAAGATGATTGCTGCGAACACATCTCAGCAAGAGGCAAATCAACAAGGAAGTGAGAAGTGACCTGCAAATCGAATATTTATAAATAACTCGCTTCTCCTATGGAAATGAACGAATTGCAATCAAATGCGATTTGTGGTAGCCAAATCTATCTTAAAATGTTTCCCGTTTTCGTTAGTAATTGGTTTAATTGTTACAAAACTGAACTCGTTGATGAAGCATAGAACTTTTTATGCATCACATTCAATGAATATCGCTCAGTGAGTTACAACATATGGCTGCTGGACCAGCACCATTAACGACAGCGTGCCTACCTCTTACCGCTGCTTTATCTTTATGAGAAGGATGTGGCCTTCCCTTGAGGAAAAAAGTGGTCTACCTGAGTAATGTTGTGCTTAGTCCGATTGAAGATGTGGCACTAAAAATAATCAAAGAAAAAGATGCGAATTCATTGGATGGAAATCACTAAACATCACCGATTGTGCTGAATGTTGAACATGTAAATTATGATTTTGTGTCAGTCAGCTGGCGGGAAAAAAGAATAACAACGTGCACATTCCCGACATTAATACCTACCAATGCAAATATCTCAGGAGAATCCATTGCGCGTTCATGAGAAACACACTGATACCTATTGTCAATGCTTCCACTTTGTCAACGAGTAATGGGGAGATGGGATACGATAGAAATGGTCATTTCGTCGAAAATCTACACGTTTTTTTTTAACTTTTCATTTCCTTTACCTCTTTTGGCCTGCTTTCCTGAGTTCTCCTCGTTTCCACGTTCGAGAGACACGTCTGCCACTATAACCGAACGATTTCAGTAAATATCGTTCCCTCTAAGCTCCCCAAAACTTCACCTTTGTATAACTCTCTTACGACGATGTTATCCAACTTGCATTGAAAAGGCGCATCCACATGCTTCCCGACCCTTCGTGAACGTCGTACACAATTAGCAGAAGCGACGCAAAGTGCTGGAGCATTGAATCACCTACAATGCCCGCATCAAGGCGTTTTCCGAACAAGAATGATTACTACGTTATACGTTATCTGGCTGTAGCATTATTGTGTCCTTAAAAATACCGCCACTTCGGTTTCAGCACCATAAAAAGCTTCGTCTTTGCTGCATCCACCGTTTCCCTCATCACTTTCACTTTTGTCCTTGCTTAGTTCCAATGATTTTTTATCTGTACAGAGGTGTTCTGCTCCATAGTTTTTCCTCAACTTTACCCTTCTAGAAGCTTATCAAAAACATCAACGAATGAAGTGCTTGTAGCTGATATTTGCAAGTAAACAGCTTATCAGTACCACATCACTTCTTATAGTATTCGATTAAATTCGGCAGCATGGGAAAATTGAGAGTGAAATATAGAAACATTTAAAAATGAGAATTGACTTGAAGTTAAAAGTGAGAATTGATTTGAATACCTACATGAATCAGGTAAATTTTGAGAATGAAGCACAGTCACGACGAAAACCACTCAGCGTAAATATAAAATCGACCGCATCTTTTTACAGATGACTACATGTGACCATAGCAGTTTTTTATCAACTCAAGTATCTACTAACCCATCATTGAGTAAGTTCACCACTGTTCAACTGTGGTATAAACTGTGCAGAATTTGGATGGGCACTTAGTTAGTTTTGAAACGTTAAAGACGCACACGGCTACCTCACTGTCATAACACAGCCCAGGATGAGTGCACTGAAAACAGCAACCTAGTTTTGTTTCATTAAAGCAGTGTTCGAAGGTCGAGGTAATGACGGTTCAGATTACTGTAGACCGAATCATCGAGCCTAGCGTATTACAGAAGCAAAAATTTCTTGGAGAACATTTTAGGGGAATGAAATAAGCAACCTTCGATTATTCGACCACTGCAAGTGCTAAAATACTAAAAAGGCTGTCGCGAATAGCGAGTGCATGCATGAAGGGTCATGCCGTCATGGCGACTCGCTGGCGCCGCTGAATAGCAAAAGACGGTCAGCCGTCTCAGCGGCGCCAGCTAAGATGGACAGCCGATGTATCAGCACCGGAAACGGAACGATGCTAAAAGGAATCATGGCCCACAAAAAGAGGCGTGAGACCGTATCGGAAAGGGCCAACGTAATGGAAGGCGGAGTTGCGCAAAGGGATATAAGCAGCCCAAGCTCAACTCCGCCATTCGCTTGCTAGCCATCGGCCACTTAGTGGCCTTCACGCTTCGCCCGCACCGCCTTCAACAGTACGTCGTCTCCAACAGTGCCTTCAACAGTACGTCGTCTCCAACAGTGCGTTCAACAGTACGTCGTCTCCAACAGTGCCTTCAACAGTACGTCGTCTCCAACAGTGCCTTCAACAGTACGTCGTCTCCAACAGTGCCTTCAACAGTACGTCGTCTCCAACATCACCTTCAACGGAACGTCGCCTTCGGTCGTCAACAACAGTGCTCCGTTCTCGTGCGCCTGCCATCGTCTTGTTTTCGTTCTATACTGATTCCGCATCAGCGTGATCTACTACTGAACGTGAGTATTTTGCAACCCTTGCAAACACATAATTTTCTCACTCGTACAGTACATGGGGGCTCAAGCCAAAGCGTAACCGTGAGCACCAATGGCATCCACTGCATACCAAGCGTCTCTAAAAGTGAAAGCTAACCTATTAAAGGCTGCTACCAGCAGCATACATTTTCCCGACTTGCGTCAGCTCGCCGCCGAACCTGACCCACAAGCGGCATTCCGGACAGCCATTTTGCAAGTGGAGGCGGCAATTCGAAAACTCGAACGCCATATTTCCGATATTGAGGCTGACCATAGTGCATGGCACGAAGATATAAAGCAGCTACGCACCGCCGCGGAAAGAACCAACGAAGCTTCTATTTATCAGGCTCTCGTGGAAGCACCAGGTAATTTTCTGATCGTATTGGGTGATGCCCGAAACGTGCTTGATGACCTTATTACCGCCAAGCAAAATCTTGAGCTGCACATAACCCGACCAATCTCGCCAAGTGGTAGCGTCCCTACGGGAAACAGCACGCCTGTGCACCAACCGCAGCAGACTACGCCTATGAACACGATCCAGTTGCCTAGAATGCAAATTCCGAAGTTCGATGGACAGTACCGCAAATGGCCACAATTCTGGGCCACGTTTCTTCACACAGTTGACTCCCAACCACTCGCAGAAATCCAGAAGCTTTCCTATCTGCTGTCTTTCCTCGAAGGCAAAGCGCTAGAGGCAGTAGGGGGATTCACGGTAGCCCCGGAAAATTATGAAGCCGTCAAAACAACGCTCCAACAACGATTCGGGAGATCAGAAGTGCTATTGAAGTCATTGTACGCGGAGTTACAAGACACAGCACCCCCCGCAAAGGACCTCGAAGAATGCGTTGCGACCGTCGAGCGCATTCTACAGCAACTGGAGCAAATGGGAGAAAATATCGACAATGCGCAAACCGAGCTTTGCATTGAAAAACGGCTACCGCGTTGGGCGCTATTGGAAGTTGAAAAAGCGAAAGAGGCCGATGCAGCCTGGAGCGTTCAAAAACTGAGGAGCAAACTTCAAGCAATTGTCCGCATTCGGGAGAACATGCGAAGCGCGATCACAGAGAGGGCGCCACAGGAGGACCGCCAAGCCCAAAGACACGACGGAAGGCGAGGACGAAGAAATTCGGGAGGTGGAAAACGCGAAGAATGTTTGAGCCATACGTCAGCGTTACCCGCAGTAGCGAAGCGGCAAATCGAAAGCAGGAAAGCACGCGAATCTAACCGAACGGTATGTGCATTCTGCAATGAAGCACATTGGGCCGATGCTTGCCCACATTATGTCACTTTGAAGGAGCGGTTTGACCGCACCAGGCAATTACGCCTTTGCTTTAAGTGCCTCAGAGAAGGACACAATCAAAACGATTGTACGCGAAATGTCTCCTGCTACCATTGCAAGCGCAAGGGACATCCAACGGCATTATGCAAAACGTGGCATCGATCGCAGCAGCAGAAAGAAGAGACTCCTCGCGGAAAGACCCAAGCTCAGACGGTTCGCACAGCGACAGCTATCGCGACACCAGACCAGCAAACGCAAGACGGAACGGTGTTACTCCTATCCACCATTGTCGACGTGAAGGCGGATGCGCCACATGCGAAGATGCTCAAGGTGCCTGTGCTATTCGATACAGGGAGCGAACGCTCGTTTATCACGGAAGAAATGGTCCAGAAACTGGGCATAAGGACGGAGCACAAGCAACCGTTGGTTGTCGACGGATTCGGCGGAACGCAAACTATGCGCTGCACGTCTGCGCGCGTCAAACTCAAGATGAAGCGCACTGATGGACGATCGTTCACCATGTACGCGAACTCAGTACCAAAATTGGTAAGCGAAATTGCAGTCGCCCAGCTAACGGGGAAAATACTACAGCAGATCAGTTCGGCAAGGAGCGTCAGTCTACCGACAGTCATGGTCAAGCCCCAGATCCTCGTGGGAGCGGACTATTTCCATGAAATCTTCAGAGAGAGCTCCTCAACAAAGCTGCCTTCAGGATTCCACTTAATACGCACCTGTCTAGGCGACATGGTCAGCGGAAAAGGACGTAGCAAGCGGTATTGCGGCCTTTCAAAGACCCCAACAAAGCCTTCGAACCGTTATTGCTGTAATGTTGCTAACGTAAAGGACGAGTTGGAAAAATTCTGGTCACTGGAACTGGTAGGAGTCCAGGACCCCCTCTACAAACGGACGACGAGCTCGCCACGAAACAATTCAACGAAAGCATTACCTTCAAGAACGGGCGATACTACTGCAGCTGGCCCTGGAAGCGTAATGGAAATAAGCTCGGCAGCAACTTCGGCCTTTGTTTGGGTCGCCTAAAGACGTCACTTAAACGGCTCCAAAAGGATCCCGACCTGCTCAAGGCATATGAAAAGACATTCGACGAGCAGCTGAAGATGGGCGTAATCGAAGAGGTCACAAATGCAAAGCCAGAAGGCCCACTGTACTACATGCCACACCAGGCGGTCGTTCGGCCAGACAAGGCTACGACGAAATTCAGGATCGTATACGACGCGTCCTCGAAAGCAGGGAAAGACGAACGCTCGTTGAACGATATGCTGCTCAGAGGGCCACTTCTCCCAGCAAATCTGTGCGGAATTTTACTTCGGGCCCGACTAGCTCCGATACTCATAACCGCGGACGTCGAGAAAGCATTCTTACAGTTAGGTCTGCATGACGACCAACGAGATGCGGTACGATTCATCTGGGTGAAGGACGTAACCGCGCCAGTCGATTCGTCAAATCTAAGGGTGTTCAGATTTACTCGCGTACCCTTTGGTGTAATCTCCTCACCATTCCTGCTGAACGCCACAATCCGACACCACCTAAAACGGAAAACGACCGAGTTGAGAGAGGAGATACAAGACAACATTTACGTGGACAATGTATTCCTGACCGCACAGCAGGTGTCCACGGCAATCATGAAGAGCCAAGAGGCAAAGAGCATCTTTGAAGAAGCTCATATGAATCTTCGAGAGTTTCGAAGCAACAGTTTAGAAGTCCTTTCAGCATTGAACGAGGACTCAGAACAAGCGCAGCACAAGGCTACGTTACTGGGAGTCACATGGGACCTCCGGAACGACAAGATGATCTTCAACACTAAGAAGTGCAACAAAAGCCCAGCAACCAAACGACAATTCCTTTCATATACGGCAGAGTTCTACGACCCCCTGGGGCTACTCACTCCGGCCACGCTTCCGTTGAAACTATTTCTTCAACAGTTGTGGAAGAAGGAATACGACTGGGACCAACCCTTCGACAACGCTGACCGTCAAGATGCTGAGACACTACTGCAGCGTTTTCAAGGGCAATCGCTCAAGCTGGACCGGAAACTCACAGCGGGATTAGACAAAGAATGCGCCGAAATTCACGTCTTCGTGGATGCCTCTAAAGATGCGTACGCCGCCGTGGCGTATTTACGCTCATACAGCGAAAATCGTTATGTAAGTTCACTATTGATGTCCAAGAGCAGAGTGGCTCCAGTACGCGGCATTACGATCCCGCGACTCGAACTGATGGCAGCCCTAATCGGCAGCAGGCTGCTCCGTTTCATACAGGAACAGCTGAAGCACACCGGACCGACGTTTCTCTGGAGCGATTCGCAGGCAACCCTGCACTGGATCGCGACAGCTACCACCGTGGACCGCTTTGTCGACAATCGAGTTGCCGAAATTCGCAGAAGCCCGGCACAGTTTCGCTACGTTGAAAGTGCCAACAATCCTGCGGACCTAGCGTCCCGTGGTCTCACCATCGCAGAACTTGAGCGATGCATTCAATGGTGGCAGGGACCCTCATTTCTGCAACAAGGAAGCGAGTATTGGCCTGCATGGACGGTTCCACGCAACCCAGTGACGCTGGTGACTATCTCAAAACCGCTACTGCCGGCCGGCATTATTGAATGCGAAAGGTTCAGCTGCTTCAACAAACTTAGACGAACAACAATACAAGTGCTTCGAGCCATCAAGCGCATGCTGAGAAGCACCCAAGTCCACCTACAACGGCAGTTCTGGGAAGTGGTAAGACTGGAGGGACCCACCACAGCGAGCGAACTGGAGTGGGCAGAGGTTATCCTCATCTCACAGGAGCAAACTAAGGCAGACGAGGAAGTCGAGCGGAACACCGGCAACGTCGACCTTTATCAGGACGAACGAGGAGTCTTGAGATGCATAGGAAGGCTGCAGCATGCAGCACTACCGGAAGAGACGATTCACCCAGTCTTCCTCCCAAAGTCATCGGCCCTCACTAAACTCATTATTCTAGCCCGACACAAGGAATCGGGGCATACTGGAGTGTCACAGACGTTGGCCAGCGTCAGAGAACGCTACTGGGTTCCACAGGGTCGAGCGACGGTCAAGCGCGTACTTCGACGACACTGCATGACGTGCCGCAAATGGAATGCACAGCCTTTCAAACTTCCGGCCTTCCCTCCATTACCAGAAGAGAGGACACGTGCAGCGCGAGCCTTCCAGAACGTTGGCCTGGACTACATGGGACCTATAACAGTACGCGACTCTGGAGGCCTTTGCAAACGATGGATAGCCCTCTTCACCTGCCTGGCCACTCGAGCCATCCACTTGGAAAAGGCAAACAACCTGTCCGCAGAACAGTTCCTACACGTCTTGAGACGGTTTATTGCCAGGAACGGTTACCCTACCAGTGTGATACTGGACAACGCGCCTCAATTCCAGTTGGTCAAACAGGTCATGCATAATGCCGTTGCCACATCTATTACATGGCGATTCATTACGCCCTTCGCACCCTGGCAAGGAGGAGTATATGAACGGCTGGTAGGCCTAACTAAAACAGCTTTCCGCAAAGCAGTCGGCAGAAGGCTGTTGACCGAGGAAGAATTCACAACGATAGCGATTGAATGTGAAGCTATAGTGAATAGCCGACCACTCACCTACGTAGACTCAGCCATTGGAGAGATACTAAGGCCAATTGACTTCCTCCGACCGCGGGCAATTATAGCAGAACGAGAACCAAGCTCCGACAGCGACAAAGACCCAGACTACACAGAAGGCAATCGCGGAAAGCTGCTGAGGCTCTGGAAGGCAACAGTCGGTAGCTTAGACCGTTTCTGGAAGCTCTGGACGCAAGAATATTTGTTGAGCCTCCGAGAAAGGTACCGCAGGGAACATCAACAGTCCTGCCGAGTTACGTGCCGTGCACCACGAGAACATGAAGTCGTCATTGTCGCCGAAGATGGTCTGCCCAGAGCGGAATGGAAGCTAGGCAAAGTTGAAAAGGTGCACAAGGACAGCAGCGGGAAAACGAAGACGGTAGACGTCAGAATGCCAAACGGTCATGTGCTAAAGAGACCAGTGAACATGCTCTACCCCCTCGAAGTGTCTGAGGAGGAAAAGGAAACGCAAATAGCGTCACACAGGGAACAATTCGTGAAACACCCTGCAGACGGTAACCTGCAGGAAGAGGAAACTGAGGAAGCGGTGGAGAATCGAAACGAGAGTAAAACTCCCAGAAGATTGTACTCACACACGTTGTCCACAGTACTGGTCGTACTACTCGCAACCTTCGTATTGGCAAGCAGCGCGCCAGCGAAACCACTATTTCACATATGCGTCAAACGCGGCCACGGCCTGTATATGAAGATGCCCGACAAATTAAACTGTACGGACGTCCGCGAGGAAACACACGGCTACCCGCAAACCGTGGAAGTGTTGAACAGGGCGTTCATTTCGGCGAATGCAACTTTCTGCACGCAAATAACGCGCACCGTCTGCACCAATTGCTTCTTTCGATGGAGTATGGCTGTCACCCGCGATGAGACAACAGTCCAAAACGTCACTCCATCGCAATGTTGGGAGATGCGACAAACGCTGGAGCTCAGTGGCATACGTCTCGAAGCAATTGACGAAAACCGATGGGCATCCAGACAGCCAACTGAGTATAGCTACGGTTGGATCGGAACACGATGCCATGCAACCACAAATTACCGTATGGAACAGGGAGTAATCAAGTTCTACGATGGCTTAAGTCGTTCATTGGGATGCGACAAGACTCTGGGAAAATGCGTCACAGCCTCGGAGACGATACTGTGGGACCCGAGCGAAGTGGCCGATCAATGTCCTTATCGAACGCTGGGAAAGGTGACCGCTCAAGTATCAAACCGATTCGTCACAATTCCTTCAATGCAAGCCGTATTCGTCAGAACCAGAGAGACGCAGAACGGTACAAGCGTCGACACAATATGCAAATTTCGGAGAGCCGAGATGATGAAAAACGGAATCATTATAGAATTCAGTCCCGAAGGACAGCTCTCTCGAGAAGAACGAAATCGTGTGCTCAGCGGGAGGACGCTGTTTGTCGAACAACTACCAGAAGAAATCAATAAGAAAAGCGACCTCTCCGTGAACGCTAAATTACAGTTCCTGTGGAACAGCCTCAATGAACGAGAACAAGGAGTGACTCGGGAAATTCGGCACAGAATTTGCGAGCAACACAACCGCCTCCTTTGGCTCATCGAAGCTCTGAGCAGAACTGACCCAACTACGGCAGCGCGAATACTCCTCAAACGGACGGATGTCACTGCACAGAATATAGGGGACCTTCTGAAAGTATTCCCATGTAAGAAACTGGAGATATCCAAGGTCTTCATAGACCACAAAGTCGGCGGCAAGTGCTACCGAGATCTCCCGGTACGCTACAAGGACAGGATCTTGTTCGTCCAGCCAAGATCACAGGAACTCAAGACCGCAGCGGAAGAAATCGCCTGTAGCGAGATCAGAATGAAACAGGACAAAAGAATTGCGGAGGAATGGGCACGTCAAACAGACGAAGAGGAACCAATTTTCGACGCGCCACCGCTCACGGACATATCTGAGGAAAGGCTCCAGTCCATGCTAAACGTGTTCGAGAGGGAGCACCAAGCATGGGAACAACCCTCAAAGGAAAGAGAAAAGTCGATGGCCGACTCCATACGAGACGAAGCGGAGGAAATTATCGAGGCTGCCAGCGAAACAATCGACAAATCCACTGTCGCTATCGCGAAGGAGCTTGAGGCCATCGCCTCGCAATGGCGGTGGATCATAGTTGCGGCGATCGCGGTGGGATTAGGAGTCGCAGGCGCCGCGGCGGCATACTTCGGGCGACAGTACGTCCTCTACCTGACGGGATGCTGCCGTGTAAGAAGTCGACCGAAGAAAAGAAGAGCGACCGGGGCAGCACACGAAGAGACAGAAACTCCCGCGAGGATGCAGAGGTTTGAACCGATCTGGGTGCCTCTTGCAAACTTCCAAGGCCGCGGGAGTGTCGCGAATAGCGAGTGCATGCATGAAGGCTCATGCCGTCATGGCGACTCGCTGGCGCCGCTGAATAGCAAAAGACGGTCAGCCGTCTCAGCGGCGCCAGCTAAGATGGACAGCCGATGTATCAGCACCGGAAACGGAACGATGCTAAAAGGAATCATGGCCCACAAAAAGAGGCGTGAGACCGTATCGGAAAGGGCCAACGTAATGGAAGGCGGAGTTGCGCAAAGGGATATAAGCAGCCCAAGCTCAACTCCGCCATTCGCTTGCTAGCCATCGGCCACTTAGTGGCCTTCACGCTTCGCCCGCACCGCCTTCAACAGTACGTCGTCTCCAACAGTGCCTTCAACAGTACGTCGTCTCCAACAGTGCGTTCAACAGTACGTCGTCTCCAACAGTGCCTTCAACAGTACGTCGTCTCCAACAGTGCCTTCAACAGTACGTCGTCTCCAACATCACCTTCAACGGAACGTCGCCTTCGGTCGTCAACAACAGTGCTCCGTTCTCGTGCGCCTGCCATCGTCTTGTTTTCGTTCTATACTGATTCCGCATCAGCGTGATCTACTACTGAACGTGAGTATTTGCAACCCTGGCAAACATAATTTTCTCACTCGTACAGTACAAAGGCAGCCTTATGAATTAATCCAACTAATTTACTTCGATTTCTAAACCATGTTCTACAACACCCTAAAAGCATATGAAATGAAAGCTGCATGAATCCACACCAGTTGGGCTGCACCAAGAAGAGCAATAAGCAGTCAATATTCTCAACCATAAAAAGAATAGTACTCCTGAATGAATGAACGAATGTTGATCTCAGATTTGTTCGGCAATTTGACATATCGAATGCGTCCACCTGCCCTGTTCAGGCTCGAAACAACAATTTGTTGGCACGAATCGACGCAAATGGATTTCAGAATCTAAAAATGTCCGCAAATCGAAGTTTGAGGGCGCTTATTTTTTCCACACCCACTGAAACTTACCAAAGTGATCAACGAATTTCTATGGGAACATCTTTCTAAAAGAATTTTTTAAGTGCCTCCATGAACCACTCACCTGCCTTTGTGCAGTAAACAACGCAAGACATAAAATATTCAAGAATCAAAACTGATTTTTAACATTGTTTTAGCCTTTGCAACACTAATGTTACTTGTGGAAATAATGATGAAAAAAAATATAGTAAAAAAAATGTGCAATGAATAAAATGAAAACATCAAATAGTAAAATTGTTGAGTAATTAGCCTAGCGAAACGATCTCGTGATTGCCTCTTGCTTGCATGGGGATGCATAACGATATATGTCAAAAATTCTAACAAAAGAAGGAAATATCGGTGAATATCAAGATATGACAGTGATTATCATGTGCATCGACCTCACACCCATAATTCTAATGTCACACCATCAACCCATTCGTTTCATTTCTTTTGAATATGATAACGTTTACTGCTTAAGTGCTTCAATCATAACAAACTTCGAGTAGGCAACATCTAATCGAAACAATCCACATCAAAATTTTTTTGTTACATCCTTTACAAAGCATCTAAACCGACCTTAGCGAAACGTTCAAGATGAAGCTACAGCAGATGCATTATTGAATTCTCAAATTTAGCAAATCCTTTTTTCAAGCTCGAAGTGAATCATTCCTTGCTTTCGTTATAAATATTTTTATTGATCCTAACCCGATAAAAGAAATGAAAAAATTCTTCAAAGCTTTTTTCGCAAAGCTGCAGGTGCACTTCTGAATACAACACTGTTTCTAGGGATGAAATCTAAAAATAATGAAGTAAAAACATTTTTCTCATGACAATGAGCAATGAAGACCATAAACAGCAACTGAAGGCGCACAGTTTGGCGCATCTGTTCAAGCAATACGAAGCGTACCCTTGATGTTTCGTAGATGAAAAGGTGATAAAAGACGCATGAGAGAAAATAGCAGGAATAACTTCTGTGGTAGTTGTTCAGATAGGTTAGCAGTTCGGTTTTTAAATTCGGAGGAGCGAGCGCCTTCATTCAGCATTTTGACTGAATATTCTCCCTTATATCATCATAGCAGAACATATTTAGAAGCACCTCACTCGAAAGCTTTCATAACCCTTTAGAAAATTCCTTCGAATCCGGAATATCCATGAGGTAGAAACTTCCCTCAATCTCCATATGATTCGTTGTTATAAGAACGCATGCGACTTCTTGCACACGACGTTCTCGTAAAACTTTTCAGTTTATCTTCTCCCACAGTCAGAGGGGGCATCAGTTTCAGCTTACCAAACAATTTTGCATCAGAAACAATCTGCTATGCAGTTTTTCGTTCCGTAGTTCACGTACATCAAATATCCCCACTCACTAAATCTTCAACGTGATACAGTGCCGTCTGGCAGTTTAATCTTCCCGATCTTCAATATTGCTGATCTTGCGTAGCGAATGTCATATCAGTTGGAATAGTTTTTCTCATGTTCGAGTTTCGGCGATAACATTTAACTGCCTTTTGTCATCATTTTCGCGTTTTCTATTTTATTTTTTTCACGTACCTCTACGCATGTCTTATGGCATTGGAACAACTTAAATAAATGAAATGAAACAATACAGTGAGGGGTTTTCACTGGAACGCATAGCTGAAATTGGGAAACGAAGTTGAGGGAGTCGGTAGACTATCGAAGTTTCCAGCAGTTATCCACTGGAACGTATTGTTCGATTCTGTTCGTCTCTGGACAGTGGGTTTCCATAGAATCCTCTGCAGCTTTCATACACGTTACAATATCAATTTTTCTTCATTCGAGATTGACGCAGACTGCAAGATCGCCTCTCTTATTGCATCCGTTGGATTGCGCGCTGCGTAAGCGATGGTATTAGCAGAGGTGCAAATGACTATGCCGATAAGTGTGTTTGCCTTTATTCACCTAACAGGGGAAAGTACAACTCTGCAATTTTCACGTTTCCATTAGTGATGAAGAACTCAAATAAGCTCAGGTAGACGAACGAGCTGCTGGTGGATCGGCCATCCAGCAAGTGTCTTTTTTCTGGAAGATGTTAACCTTGCTCCTCATGGCGGTGTAAAACCAAAACCATCCTTGAGCGTTTCTGTTCACCTCGCCAAGTCGACGGGTGCTGCATTTTCGGATTGGCGGAGAGTTTGCATGGTGAAAACATCAAAGGTGTCTTTGACGAGGCCACTAAAGGCCGATGGATCGCTTTGCATTTTATACATCCATTAGAGTGCATCCTCCTTAGTCAACGATGTTAGGAAAGGCGGGAGTAAAAGCTTTGGAAAGCGTTCGCCTTAGTTCTATTGAGCACTGGGAGTATAATTGCTGTCCTCCCACACGTACGTTGATCCCGTTGGACTCAACGTGGTCGGGAATGGATGAGCGAACTATGAGGAGAGTCGATGTATCCGTAGAATTTGCATTTTCTTTAATAAGAAACTGCAAGCACTGCTTGCCATTGCAGTTCGAAACCAAAGTTTTCCTTGAATGTTTTGGTCAGTCACTTCAACGATGGATACTGCATTCTGCGGAGTGTCTTCCTCTGTGACGCAGTGCTTCTTTGCGACGTTTTGTCCGCATATGCGGCAGCGTTGGTGAGCGAAATGGAACAACATCTGATAATCAAAGAAGTGCTCAGATAATCAACCGATCGCGGCTAAAATGCATAGGAAAAAGACCCGGGATTTCAGCAATCTCCTCAAATTCGAAATGCGGAACCCATATTCCCGAAGTAAACGTCCTTGACTGCATGAGCATGAAGCGCATTCGATGAAAGAGCCCATCGAGCACGTTCAGCGTGGAACGTTTTCCGAACTCAGAAATCACGATGCACTTTGAATTTTCCGCTTGAAAGTCATGTGTCTTCCAAGGCAGCACAACTGTTATTGCAAGATCACGCTGCTTCATGCTATGCTCTCCTGTCATAAAACCGTAAAAATATTCCTGTGAACGAGCAAGACCACTTCAATTTTCTCCACTTCCATTTTTGCTTTCCGCATCAAAATTTTCTTTTCAGCTGTTGTAAGCGTGACGACCATCACAACCGATGAATGGCTGCAATCTTGGTTATCACTCACATAGGCAATCATCTTCTTCACTGACGGCCGAAAAGTTGGTGTATTGGCTAAATAATCGTCCCGTCAGTTCTCAAATTTAGCGAATTACCAATTCCCAATTCGATCACCGCATGCTCAAGAAACGTTCTCTAACAATGCAACAATCATTTCAATGCGAATATGAAGTGATCATTGCAAAGGGATTGCAAAGGGAATTTAGTTTTCCTTCACTTTGCTGTTATGAAAGTATAGGTTCAAGGATGGCGAACGGAAGATCTGATTTGATCTCACTATGTCACGCACATTGCAGACAATGAACTTTTACAAATCCACGTAAACGCTGAAAATGGATAAAGATTGCTCATGGCAGTCACACGACAAGGGTAGAACGAGCGGGGTTACCAATGTCGTCATCGTGTATCGATCGGACTTTCGTTTGCTTACAAAAATTGCCCTTGCAGTCTTTCAAATGTTTACTACCGCGCATCAAAATGGAATTCGGAGATCCAGCCGTTCCCATCTGGATTAAGTATTTGGTTGAAAAGAAAACCAAATATTTGAACCAAATATTTGGTTCTTGTTTCGTAACCTTCGCTGTTGAAGTGAGCGCTATGCAGACGCTGTTTGCTGTTTGCGCTGCTCTCAACAACATTTTGTATCTCAGTATATTCAACAGGTATTACAAGCATTATAGTGAACTGTCGTTACCGGAAAAGACGGAGAAAAGGGAGGGTGATAGAGTGAGATTGCCGCTTATCTTGCGGATGATCTCATACCCGCAGTGAGGGAAATCCATTTTACTTTCCTTCATTACACAGCCATGAAACCATAAAAAAGTCATCGGTGCCCGCGTGATATTTTCAGATTGCTCGCTTGATTCAATTCATGTCAAAGGAGAAGAATTTCGTAGAGACAAAATTCGTATGTCTGCAGCCGCACTATCACGCTTCGATGAAGAGTACGCGGAATTGGGTAAAGAGGTCTAAAAACTATCGCAGACGATCACTATTAGCCGAGTACATTACGATCTTACATAAAAACTGGTTTATTTTAGGTGATGTTATTAATGAAGCATTATATAAGGCACTACCAAGGTGATTCTTTTGTGGATGCGTTATTTCATAAATGTTCTCGGTGCTTCAGATCAACGTAATACTGCGTTCCTGCATGTGTAGTTTATTCGGCAATGTTTTCTCGCCATAACGATCCCCATTTTCCTCTCATGAACACCTGTGGTCATTTCCGATACTTTTCTTCTGCTAATTGTCCAGACATTTCTCAGTGACCAAATCATGTGACGATTAACTCAACCGTCGATAAATGCCTCAAAGTTTCCTTCCTTTCCTGCAGGTTGCTTTCAGCTTCTGTTTACCACTCCTTGCTTCATTGCTTGGTAGAAACACAACGTAATGAAGTAACCATAAGTTCTGCATAGGAGTCATTGCAAGACCTTGAACCTCTTCTTCATTGTCATTCTGTGGAAATTTAAACGCGCATCGCAGACTGCTCCAACACTCCGCGTTGGCTGCTTTCTGCCCAATTGCTGCACTGTTGTGGCATCTTGCCCACTAAGATCAACAAGTGTCTGTAAGCAAACACATAACATTTCGCACCAACGTGATGCCGCGCAAGGGATAATGCCATCGATGCATGTGCCTGCACTCGCATGCGCTTTCAAAAGACAAAAGGATATACAAGCGGTTTATGCCGCTCCCATGAGGCTTTCAAAAGACAGGAAACATGGAGTTTATTGGAGCCAGTCCGTACGTCGAATGGGCTGCGCTTAAAAAGTTCTTTGCTCAGCCTCTCATTCAGCGTGTATGACACTTAATTTTGAGGTAGAATTTAAGAGGCAGCGTTCAAGGCG
Organism: Baylisascaris procyonis; assembly: GCA_037389465.1. NCBI lineage: Eukaryota > Metazoa > Nematoda > Chromadorea > Rhabditida > Ascarididae > Baylisascaris > Baylisascaris procyonis. The sequence goes on from JAZARR010000266.1 coordinate 226,731, forward strand.
CCTTCTGCAGTGTTGCTCTATCCCAAGCATTGCTGCTCCAAGGAAAAAACGTCTCATTTAAATCCAGCGCAGTCAGCCTATCATTTGGTCCATTTGAAACAATCTCAGGAGTCCCACATTTCTGCCTGAAAAATTCCAAATGAAGCGGAGGAAGGAATCCATGTGTTTCGAATTAAACCCGGCTTCTTCATCACCACCAATTTTTTGGAATGCAAGAAAAGCGCAAGTATTTGATATGGTTGCAATGAGTTCGCTAAAGTCGCCATAACAAAATCTATTTTATAAATAAGAGAGTACGAAAGCATGAGATGAAAGGAAGCACTGGCGTTGTCCATACCACGAACTTGCTTCCAGAACCACTAGTGGCGTCAGTTCGCCCACTTTGAAGAAAGTTTAAAACATTCAAATATGCAAAAGTTTTTACCCTGCCCAGATTTTTTTCCACCCTGGTGGGATCAAACTTTATATATTCGCATACAAATTCCTGTAAGATCGCTCGTATGCCGGAATCGCTTCTTCCTCAATCTACCTTTTTTGTTGTCAATTGAATATATTTGGTGGTCACTGAATGGAACTTACGAGACGGATCGTTTCATTACCATTCGCTCGCTCCTCTAGTCGTTTTTTTTTTCTTATTTATTATTCAAATTAGAAATAAAACCGGATGTTTCAGAAATCGTCACCAACACCTTGCCTCATCCTCTCCTGATGCCAACTCACAGTTGGCTGGTAGAATCTCTGCATGGTCAGTCAGGGCATCAACAATGAAAGCGTTCCGGAATTCTTTTTTTCAAATGCTTGTGTGAGAAAACATAATTTTTACTGGTTACAAACAAAAATCCCCACCGCAAAACAAGCACTGCACTGGTTCATGCCAATGGAGCACCCTATTAGCACTAGTTGCACTAGTTGATGCAATGCATATCCATGATTGCACCTGTAAGAAAGTTCGGCATTGAATACCTTCTCATTCAACTGCTTCTTAGAGGCAATCTTTATTGAATGCTTAGATCGATATGACTGAAAAACGGTTGCAGTGATTTATGCAACAAGGTGGACCACCCGCTCAAGATGAAACGATTTTTTCAGCAGAGTTCAATGACAGGCGATATTTTTTGAAAAGGACTTTTTTCGCAATTGCGTTCTGTCATAGCCAGTGCCAGGCCTTCTCGACCTAATCTGCATGTGAAATTAATCGTGTTGTGAAGTAGGGAATATGATTACAACATGTAATCCGAAACGAAAATGAAAGAAAATGTATTGTAAGATGGGCTTTCTCACCGCTTGCAAAAACCTTTGCACTTAGACAGTTCGCGCTGTAATAATTGATATTTACTATTTTAAAAGATTTTCATCTCATAAAATTTTCGACAGAGTCATATTCTACATCGCTGCTCGTACGAGAAGAGAGAGCTCATGATCTGGCCAACAGGGGGCAGTTATCTCATGGATTAATGAAGCCAGATAAAAAACACACCATTCCGATCTCTTTAATCAAACACTGTGAATTCCTGCATTCCTTTATTCTACATATCAATGACAGTAGTTTCAGCAAATATTCCATATATTTTGCTAGTGAAGTTTATGATGTTTCTTATGTAGTTCTCTGGACTCATCTGCTCACAAGCGATTGCGCTTATTTAGGGCACTAAGTATTTCAAAGTGTGTACTGAGATTTGTTTCAGGTGGAAAGTGCTCTCCATCATGGTTCTACTTAAATGCGTTTTCTTAGCAGTGTGCATTACTCAGCTGGTTGTCGCAAAGTAAGTTTTCTGCCTATTTGCTTCAGCGTTACGACCTTTGGATTACGCTGTTATAAAACATCCATCGGCTTACTGAGGTTTTGAGTATGAACTCCTTCTTCGTGAAATTCCATAAATGCTGAGGAGTGAAACTAATATATGAAGTCAACGTTGAGGAGCGTTTATTTTTCAGTGATAGCTTGATGAATGCAGCATACGCATCATTGCGATAGTGCAAAGTGGAAACGATTTAGGTTGGAGAGGAAAGTAGCCGGGATGGGGAGATGCTAAGGATCCCTGGTGAGATGAGGGCTCCTGAGATTTCACTTTCACTGCCACACCACATCCTTTGACTCCAATTGCTGCTAAGAGTACGCACGCCATTTGTATGACTGAGGAAATCTAACTTCCGACCAAGAATTTCCTCTGCGCTTCTTGATCCCATCTGACTTAGCATGACACCTTCCTTCCTTGCAATGTTTGTAAGACTTTAGCACTATAACTGAGACGTCTTCCTGTAGGCTCATTTTCCTCTACTTTACTTCGAAGTGTTTTCGCTTGCCATATTCATTTCATAGAGCAATTTATTTATTGCCCCTGAGTACGCAACATACTGAATTCATTTCCGATTGTGCACAAAGTTTGACTCGATAACGATAACTACCCTCAATGTTGTTCTTGCGCTAGGTTGCCATTCACTTTAACAAGCATCGAGGATGCAGGAATATGAAGGAAAATTTTTCCAAAGGTTGCAAATGCTTTAAGAAGTAAAGCATTGTCTTCATTGAAGTCTTTAGTTGCATCGGCGCTGAACCAAGTTTTCATGCTCTCTAGGTGACCACGCTGACCAAATACTCATCAAACGCTCGTGGAACGGGCTGTGCTAGAGAATGCATGGCATTTTAAAAGTTGCTTCAGTTTTGTGCAAGTGTGTTGTCACTTTCGAAAATTAGTGAAATCGCGCCCCGGGTAGCAGGTGCCTTCTTTCCTGGGAATTACTCATGTGTTGGAGCAATCGATAAATATGCTGCCAATTGCAGGCCAGTCCATGATGCCGATAACAAGGTCGCCGAAGCTTATAGGTATGTCAGGAGCATACATTATAGCATAAATTCGTTCTTGCAGTTAATGCAAGGCCCGCATTTGCAAGCGGGATTTCCCAAAAACGCTACATAATCATTTGCAGCATTCATTCGTGTTCATAACGACTTGAAAGTTCTTGTTGGCCAAAGTCGGTCATCTGTTCTACGATCCCGCGCAGTAGCAACGAGGCTTCAACTTGGTCTCCTTCGCGGCAATGCTAACTTACTGAGTAAAAATAAAAGAATTTGGGGAGAGTTCTTTGTCGGAATCGTGTAGCTCTGTTAAAAATTTTCTCATGTTATTTGAGCAAAACGAAGAAATGATCAAAATGTGTAGTGCTAACGGGCACTATGATGAGTTCATAAATAAGTGGAAAGGTCTTATTTGTTGGAACGACATGCTTCTTACATTTCGCTAGTCAAACCATTCACTCTCTTCATTCGAAAGTGATGAAGGACTGTGTTCAGTGGTACACTTATGCATTGTCTAATAGGATAAATGGCATAAAATATGTGCAGAATAAACACTTCTGATTCTATCAACTGTAGGCAACCGAATTTCGGCTTGTTTAGCGACTTGAGATAATGTATAGCGGTAAGCACTGCTGAGTCATATATGCTTCATCCTCTATGTAAACTAAATGAAGCAGTGTTCCAAACGAGTTTTCAGTGGTTACTATTTTATAACTTCAAGAAAAGCAAACACGTAAGCATGTGCACATGTACATGTGTTGAAATTACGATAAAAAGAAAGCTTTTTGAACGCTGATTCGCGGCAGAGGCAAATAATGCGAGGAATCTCATCAAGAAAAATGAATTACCTGCAGGGAAGCGATTAATGGTGAGGCTGGCAGTAGTAGGCGAGAATTTTCCATACCTCCTCAACGCATTTCAGATGGGTGCATTCCTTTTGCGTGTTTACCTCGTTAATCTGTCACAATAATATATTGGTTGTGTTGCAAATTCGTTTCCTTCTTGCCGCTGGCTGGTTTTCTTTTCTGGATTTGCTTAGCTGCGCCATTTATTCCGCTAATCATGGTACATGAGAAAGTTAAGAAGGAATCGTGATCTGAAAAAGAAGGCACAGCTGCATTCAGAAAGAAAAACGACAAATGAAAATTTTTCTTGTAATCCTTGATAACGATGCGCCGTAAATGCACTGGATAACTGCGGCAGTGTAGAAGCGAACAAATTCAAGCTATTATTTCTGCTTTGCCCACCCTCAAATTTGAACACGGTTTGTTTTTGGATTTGCATTGCTGAAGGAAATAATATCTGACGTTCGTGTTTGCAGGCAGAAAAGGACTATCTGTGCCACATGCAGCAACCCGTGCACAGGTGCATCTTGCGGCGGAAATGTCGTTGTTGTTGAACGACCAGTCCCTGTGCCTTCCCCGGTTCCGGTGCCTGTTCCTGTTCCACAACCACGGCCTAAGGTTATCCCAGTTCCGGTACTTGTACCTGTTCCGCAACCCCGTCCTATGCCTGTCCCAATTCCGGTGCCTGTTCCTGTTCCACAACCACGACCTAAGGTGATCCCAGTCCCGGTACCTGTTCTTGTTCCACAGCCCCGCCCTAGGCCTTTCCCAGTTCCGGTACCTGTTTCTGTTTCGCAACCCCGTCCTGAGCCTGTTCCAGTTCCGGTGCCGGTTCCCGTACCACAATCGCATCATGAACTGATTCCAGTTCCGGTGCCCGCTCCTGTCCCTGAACAACCTCCGGAAGTAGTCCCAGTACCCGTGCCAGTCCCTTCGCAAAGTCAGTGCACAACAGGAACTTGTGTGTCTGCATGTATAGAGGGAGAACCGTGCGGAGGTGAAGTTGGCGTTCATCAGCTGCAACTCCCGGACCAATTATGAACTGCCTCCACAATGCTCTCTCACTGTCCTACCTAACGCAGTTCCACCACCTCAAATACCGCACCATAGAAACCACAAGCAAGTCGATGGTGCGACATTTGTACAGCTGGAAGTGAACAAGTTCATTCTGCTGAAACGTCAGTATCGGCTCCTTTTTTGTGTCTTTGGTCGTACCAGTGCCGGCACCAACTTTTCTAGTTATCTCCTAGTTCCCATTACCGCATTTTCCTCGCTTCATTTAGTGTGATGAAATAACTTTGTACAGCACATGTACGAGAAGCGTTACTTATAAACTATTGCTAAACAGGTTATGTGTGCCGAAATATAAGAAATGGTTGCTGAATTATCAGCCACATAACAGTCATCGATTGCTGTGCACTATCGTGGAATAAAAACTTTTCAAAATATATTTTTCGTGTTGTCGGTTAAGATGTTCTTCCTCAAGCAGTAGCAGAAGGGCATCAACGAGTAAAGGAAGAGAATCCTGCCGGAATCAGTAAAATGCGTGAGAAAACCAAGAATGAGTCAAGAAATGGCGTACAACATAGAAAACTGTATCACATGCAATACGGAACACGTGCTTAAGGCTTCAAAGAAGCTGTTAGGCTCTCGAGCAGTCATGAATTACTCCTGGATACTGCAGCACCAACAATATAATTCGAAACCACCAATACCGAAATACTGCCACAGCTTGCAACATTATATGACAACGAGGGAACGAAACATTGCTGCTTTTTGCTAAACCTGCGATAGAAGGATAAAATTGCTAATAATATTGTCTCAGAATCGAATCGTCACGTTTCCTGTAACGTTATCAATGATGCTAGAGTAATTGCAAAGTCGCCAAATTTCTTAGATATCAATCTTGGAACGGTTACCGATTTCTCGAATAACATCCCAGTCTGTAATATAGGACATGCTAGAAACCACATAGAACAAATGCGTGCAAAAAAAAAAAAAAACCAATAAAATCTCGACATGTAAGAAATCAGTGTAAGATGTGACGCAATATTCTCAACGCTTGCCTATGAACAACATCAGCCAACACCATTGAGATAAGATGCTTGTGCGAAACAAAGTAAGAAACCAATGAATGTTGTTTTACTGGAAACGATTTCGCTAATTTTTATGACTGCAAAGAGACATGATGGACACGGAAGCGACACCTTTAAAGGCAACGAGACCATGTAGCTATTGTCTGAGAACTTCATTGCGGCCCTTACCGGTGATGTTCTGCGTTCTGATAACTCAAACAATCTTGAAAGGCACTGAAGTTTTTGGCATCAAACAACGCATTTCTTGTAACTTGATTCTGGCATCGACGATGTAGCTCGGAATAGTTTTGATGATAAGAGATTCTTTCGGATTAAAATGGTTTCAGAAGAATTTGGACTACTAAAAAGCACTAGGGAATCGTTTATTTCCATTGAGATAAGCATATGTTGAATGCATCCAGGAACTGAATTTGCTCAAGGAGTCCTCACTATTATGCTGTAACTCAGTGGATCTGCTTCTTCTTTCAAGATACACATTCTTCAACAACTACAAGGTGCTTCTTTGCAGAAGCACCTTGTAGTTGTTGCCTTTTCAATCAGCAATTCTGCTCGATATAACATTTTTGCTCGCACAACCATTGGATATACTTGCTGTTGAGGTGGCTTAGCTGCGGTACCAAGCACTGACTTGAAAGTTGTGAAGAAAAACTTGCCTGGTCGATTCTGCGCCTCACTTTACTGTCGCAAATGATAACTTACCGTTGCCATCGTCGTCTCCAGTAGCGCAAAAATGGCCCAACTCCATTCGCATTCGCTCCTATACACCATTACATCTGAATGAACAAACCATACTCTTGAATGCTGGAACACTACACATCAAAGTCATCCAAGCGATCCAGCAGAAATGGGTGAACCTATATTGAGCACTTCTTTTATCGGCATATCACCCTAAAGCGTTACAAGCTTGACGCAGTGAATGAAGACTTGTCTGTGAGTTGCTTTTAAACTCTACAACAAAAGCACAGTCATAGGCAAGCTGGACTACCGATTTATGCGTCCGAAAATTTCAAAAATGTTGAGACTCAGTTAAAAATTTCAGAACTTAGAAACAGGCATCTACACGTCACGGCTTGTGTTTTCCTCTCCAGCGTATGTCCGTTACTTTCTTGCTTTAAAGCGCGCACCATTTTAGTGCGGTAATCAGTTATCAATCCACACATTGGTGTCTGTGGAGTCGCCGCTGATCACGGTTTAAAGGAAGCTAATTTAATGGTATTTCGTACCTAGAAATGCATTTTTGAGAGTTCTGTCGGAAAGTCTTGGATAACTGCAACATCAAACGAACCCCTGAAACATATTCTGTTCCCACTGTCACGGAGAAGTGTGCAGTAATGGGCACTTTCATGTGCACAAGCTTCCAAACGCATTCGACGGAAATAGCAACTTTTGAAGAGAGTTTATGCATGCCTTTTTTCTGTTCTATCTTGACCTAACTCACCAAAATCCCCTTTCACTCAGACTTTCCAAACGTTGTTATTGGAATATTCCACTTTACAGGCTGTTTCTAATGCCTGAGTGCTTTCATCAGTTCTGTATGTTCATCATCATGCCATATTCTCTGAGTATTCGCAGCCTTTTTAGTGTTCCGATCTACTAGTTCGCATCCATTACACCTCGGACACTCAGAGATTTAGTCCGTAGCTTCGAGAAACTGTCATATTAAGTGAGGCAGGTAACGAAATCTGACCTGCTGCTGTGCGAAGGGTCACTCATTTTTATGAAATTGAAATGATTTTTGAAACTGAAACTGAAATTGGAAGAAAAGTTGTAATAAATAGATCAAATTTTTTAGGCGGTCCCCTCTAAGTGGCTCCTCTAAATAAGAGCCGATTTCGGCGCATAAGAGCGTGCAGTCTAAAATGGCCTTCCGGAAATTATGACGGCGCACGAACTAAATGACGAAGAAAGCTCGACATTTATTTTGCAGAAGTAAAAAAAGATGCAAGACAACCGCTAACCCTTGCTCAGTTCTTTGGATATCTAAAACGGAAAATTCAGCCCCCTTTTTAAAATATATACTTCGGCCGTTGAGGTCAACAACAGGGAAAAGGTGGCATCCAAAGCTTCACATTGAAACTGAAAAATCGCAGTGGCGCTGTCTTCGACCTCTTATAAATGGATCATTTATTAAGCACAATCATGGTTGAAAATGATACCATACACTTTTGCTTTTCTCGTATTATGCTGTATTAACCTTTAGCATCTTTATCTATACATAGGCATTTTTGCGAAATTTAATGATGTTTTCGCATAGCAGACCATGATAGCTGAAGTATTAGTGGTAGGTCAAACCGTGATAGATCAGATATTACCGGTAGGTTGCACCACGTTAAATCAAATGATAGTAGTAGGCGGGACTATGCTGGATCAACTATTAGTGCTATGTCAGACCGTGCTAGGTAGTAGTGGCTCATTTGATCTACCGTGGTCTGACCTAATACTGTCGTTTGATCTAGGATGTTCTGACCTGCCACTAATATTTGATCCACCATGTCTGACTTCCTACTATCATTTGATTCGCCACGATCTGACCTACCACTTATATTCGATCTACCGTGGTCTGAGCTACTACAAACGTTTCCACTATGAAGATAAGACGTAATAGCCTCAACACCCTTACAGGTGGTCCAGAAGTCGATATTCCCGTAATCCACCGTGAAGTACCACGAAAGATTGAGTTGTGCATAGTTGATTGAGAAGAGTGCTGAAATGTTTTCTTTAGCACTGTGGACACGTTTTACTGTCGAGCAGCTTTTTATTGTCCTTGTATCTTAGATAATCGAGTATTCGTTTTTTGCTTTTACTTTCGAAACGCGGCAGCAGGGATATTTTGCGATTTTTTAAACAAAATTTGCGCATAATGTGGCTGCAGTAAAAAGTTTTTTTTTTTTCTCAATGCTATTATCTTTTCTCAGATCAACTTTGTCTATTTCAAAACGGCGCCACTTTATAGCATCATTTTTGCGACTCCCATTTTTTTCATATTGCTTCATATGATTTTGCATGCTGCATACATTCTAGTAGTGAAATTGCCGCCGTTTTGAGTTAGCTATAAATAACAAACGGATGTGCTATCAGAGGTAACTTGTGGTATGTGAATTGCTTCAGTGGATCAACATTCATGAATAATCTTCTTGCAGGAACGAGCTGATATCTTCATTGAACTACGTGCCAACGAGCAGCTGCTTTGTTGTCAGTTTCTGCGCGCGACGCTATCACAATTCCTTTAGAAGTCGTGACATCTGGAAGTGTAGCATATATAATTTAAAGAAATATTTTCCACTTGAATATAAAGCGAGAAGATGCATTAGAGAAACAAAAAAATCGTGCCATTTTTCGTATCTGAAAAAATGATCCATTATCGAGATATCTATGCTAATTAAATGTAACGCTTTATTCAGCCATTAGGTTTACCAACTCACCATTTTACGTTCAATTTTTTAAGCTTAAAATAGGATGGAAAATTTCAAAATTAAGTATATATATTTTGTATTCAAAATGAAAAGCTTGAAAAAAAATTTTTTTGCATTTATCAACGAAGAAAACGATGAACGTAAATTCCAACATGAATTGAAGCTATGAAATTTCTCGGCTCTGAGTTTCTAGGAAGTTGTTGTGAAGAATGTTACAATGTCATTTAAATCATCCACCAACAAATCTATACACATATGGACATGGGCAGATTAATGCCCGCAATCCTCCCCCTTATGTGAAGGCATTCAAAACCTGTCGAAAGTCAGTACGTGAAATCTTTTGTTTGAAATTTTTTGTTTCTAAAATTTCCGAAATCTAGATGGAAAACCCGAATAAATTTGAATTCTCAAAATTTAATTTCTGAAATCAATAGTTTCCCTTATAGTTACCGGTTCGCTCGCTTTTTGATACGTGCCCAGAGTGTTCCGTTTTGAATGTTGTCCATTCTTTTGGACTCTATCGGCATTACAATCTGATTTAGCAGTTAGCAGTGATGGCCTTGAAAAGATTGCAAAACGGCAATCAGGCTCTTCTGCCAATAAAGGGTACTTCGCATCATCAAAAAATAGCCCTACTCGGCAGCAAACCTGCTCTTAACACGTTCTCAATTTGTGATTTTTTGTATATTCTTATTTTTTCAATGTTGAATTCTAATAATTCATTCAATGCGATTGTAACAATTTTTTTCAACATACCATAGAATGCACTAATGCGGTGCCATGTATCTACTCATTTGTTATAAATATATACCTGTCTCTGCATTCGGTTAGTTTCACTCGCAAAACATGAAACTCGGAGATAAAATCTAGTACACATAGTCTCTGTTGTTCACTGATCGATTTCTTATCTCTGATTTTGTAATGATCAATCACGATCCGCTTGAGTTCTTCATTGCTGAAACTGCAAAAAGATTTGCAGGTCTAATTTGCCTAAACCTCAAGAAACTTGCATAAACAACTTGCATTGCAAATCAAAAGGTCCACCATATATGAATGCAGTCGGAGTCACTAGTTTTACGCGTCTAGTGGGAGCACAGGTGGATATTTTGAAGGTTCCGCAACAGAAGGTTAACACTGCTGGAATAGATTTGGTTCGAACATCCCGAGACAACTAAACTGAACCTTTGGCAAGAGATTAAGGGCAACATCCCCTTGCTTCTCAAACATTGTGACAATGCTAAAAACACTGGCGAGCACTGACTTATTTTGTTGCCGAAGGATTCGAAAAGGGGATTTATTATGTTACCTGCGAGGAAACATATAAGGCCGAACATGGATTTATATACTCGTACTAACATCGATCGCCCGTATGTCCACCTTTATGGTTAACGATAGCATGCGGCCTTCGAAAATATTATTGGATTAGTCCCATCTTCAATTTCGTTGAGCATCCTCAGCTTATATATGAGCAATTCGCCTTTAAAGACAATGCTTGCAACTTATTTTTATTTTGGAGGCAGTGGAACGCAACAGATTTTTTGAGTGCAAATTTATTCGACTGGCGGACTTCATATAAGAAAACGTTACGTTGCGCACTTTGTGAATTTTTTGAATGCCCAAATGGCTTGAAGGATTGAAGAGGATTGAAGGCCATATCGTATCGGCCATAACGGCAGGTTTTTCATTGCTTTTTTTCAATGAGATTTTTTGATCTTTTGCATCCTTCCGGTTTTAACTTATGGGTTATCAATCAAAGAAATATGCAATTCTCTTGCATCATCTAAAGTCTTCTAGTCAACGTACTATCTGTTCAAGTTGACATTCAATGTGCAGGAGCAGGTTTGCAATTGTAAGGCTGCAAGTGAAGCTATGAATGAATCACATCAACTTACTTCTTATCAGATGCTAATCGAGAAACTTTAAGGCAGTCAATCAGTCTAGTGCTCATCTATTTCGCTTCAACTAGCATTTGCTCTAATTTTGTTCATTGCTATCTATTCGAAGCTTTAACTTCATTACACTTCACTTTGAACTTTAATAGAGAATAATATGTCATTGTGCATCACATTATCCAATGAAGAAAACATTTTGTGTAATGCAACATTTAGTGCAGTGAAGGATTTTTTTTGTTTGTGGACTTCTTGAAAATAAGGGCACCATTTCGATAGAAAAAGCTCGCAGCTCGCAGATTTCCACTCTATATGGAACAAGAAACTGGATTTTTGTGCAAAAAAAAAAAAATCGAACTTCGTTCGTATGGGTGATTTTTTCCCCTCTTATTATCTGTCGTAACGATCGGTTTCTGCACACTTGCAATATATCACGAAAGAAAATTCGTTCGAGCTTGGCGACGTGAAACTTTCATGGCAGGAAGAAAAGAACGGAAGCAAAGGAAATAACAAAATTTTTTGAATGAAGCCACTTCATACATAGCGAGATCGTTAATCACCACCTGCGAGATGGCTGAATTTCTGGAATGTGTTCTCTTTTGAGTAAAACTGTTAAACTATGCAAATGACCGATGCATTTTCTTCTCTCGTTTTTCGTTACAAATGCAAGCATCGTTAGCTTTAAGTTGGCTTATTTCATGCATACAGTCCCCGAGCACAACGATATAATGGCATCAACGCATAAAAATGGTGGATTCAATCGGCGTCGGATGGTCTTTCTACAGGCTCTTCAGTTCCAAAGTGATTTTTTTGTCCTGGCCGTGCCCTATCCTTGGTGCCGTCCAATGAACTTCATTACTGCTTCATACTGTGGTGCCTCCACTAATGCCTTATTTTGGTTCGTTTGCAAAATGCATTTGCATATTTTCGCTTTACGTTTATCCTTCCGCATCTTTTATGCACTCTTTTTTTATTAACTGCCATCCTACTAATTCACTCTTTTTTTCTACTTCCTTCTTTATATCCCTTTTTCTGGGCATATTTCTTCATTTCATGTGTTTTCGGCATCTACATCGCATATCAATCTCTACATATTTCTTTCTGTTTAATTCTTGTGAATAAATGTTTTTATTATTGAGTGAATTGCACATAGCGCCTTTGGAAGCTTACTTTATGGCCATTGAGATGAACTGTGGCCTGACTGCGAAAACCTGCAGAAAAATTGAGTGTTGTGCTAATTTTTTGGTCGATGCAATTCTCGTTTCAACTTTACAGTAATGCCTGACTATCTACCCACATTTCATAAACTTCATAACCGCTTCACAAAATCTAGTTATTTGACGCATATGAAAAGTATATAATCTGATTACTGATAAATCCTAATTCAGAGCTATTTAAAACAAATGCGATCGATGATCCTTTTCTTTGTTACTGATATCAGGTGATGTAGGCGTTATCATTTAAATGTAAATTTGGTAGACAAATGGCACAAACACTGAAGGAGGACCCCACCCAAAATTCTGATCGTTTGCGTGATACCATCCCACTTCTGATAACCACAAATTGCTGTCAGCTGTCTGCAATTTTGCCTCAGATGACACAAAAACGCTTAGAAAAAAGGTTAAAGCAAGTGACCTTGAAATCTTTCTCTCTTTGAAGTCGCACTTTGGACGATCGCTACACTCCTATATGTCATTTTAGCGCCTTTACTCTACAACTACATGAAACGCATGCAGTCTATATGCAAATTGAAGCGATTTCCGCATATCTTTTTCCAGCAACATCTGCAAACTTTCACCCACTAAAATATGCACCTTCCCAATGTTTTCTTCGAGAGACGCCTTAGTCCCATCTGATGGTGTCACTTTGCAGCCTTATGACGTATTGAATTACGGCTCTTCTCACGTCAACTTTAAGATCTAGATGGAAGAAAGGTGCATTCACTGTTACAGGTGATGACAGTTACGAAAGCACCAAATTGCAGACTCATCACGATGATCAATGGCAAGCAATGAGAGATGGATGAAGAAGTGAGTGCAAATAAATGATATGATCGGTGCTTTTTATGCATCACGTAATCGAATAGGCATCTATACAAATGCCAAATGAAACGCATAGCGCCTAATAAATAACCTCTTTTGCCGATTAAACCAATCGGTTATGCCGCTTCCTATCTAACATTTCATTTTACAGAAAATTGATTATCATGTAGGCACTTATAAACTTATTGATTATCTTTTACTGATCAGTTATTGCATGATTTGGCTATATGAATTGATGTGCTAATCTCTTCAAATCTAAAATTTTTGTCGATCCATAAAGAGAGAACTATTTCATTGTTTCATTAGATTCGTTCTGCAACGGTTACGTAATATGTTTAAGTCGCAAAAAGTGCAAATAATGTGTGCTTCCTTTTCAAACCTTTTCATTTCGACTACTCCAGAGGGTTAGGCAAAAAGGTTCTAAAGATCATAAAAAAGAAATTTCTTCCAGAAATTTTCCTCATTGATCCATCAAATTCATCGAATGCGTTGAAGGATGCAAATGCACACATGTAAACGCCCGTAAACATGCATTAATCAACGTGCGTGAGGCTCCATAATGTACTGATGAAAACATGTGCAAAATTCGCATGAAAAGAACAATGAGTGTTGCCATTTGCGATGTTGTGCAAACTCGGTTATCTCAATAATTTGACACATCTCAATAATAAACTTAGCCGCACATGTCCGTCCTTCTGTTATCTTGTTGAGGTGAGACGTTTGTTCCACGATTTTTTTTTCTTTTTTTTGCGATGGAGGTGTAGCACTTAAATTTTTGCTACCACAAAAGCACGTTGTAAGCATCAAACGTGCTATAAACCTGCGTGATACCGCAGTGCAGAAGTACTTTGTTGCCTTCGCTTTTGTCTTCAGGCAATTGCTTTGTCTTCGGGCGTTGACCGCCTCTATTTTTGAGGTCCACTAAATACTCGGCAAAATGTCATATCACCAATGCTTGGTCTTTAGGATGAAGGGATTTGCTGTGAACGATAAGGAAACACAGAATGCTCGAAAGAATAGTCATAGATCCTCATAGATCCTTTCAAAAAAAGAAATGCGTCAAAAGCCCAGTTCCTGGACAGTTGCGCTTACGGAATATCAGTGCCAGGTTCTTAAAAATCCCTTGAACCTGACGGTCAAAATGAATATAGTCGTCAGTCGAAGATGTCTTGAAGAAATGGACACTTCACGCTCCACTTCCTTTTCTGATGAAGTTGTGCTTCGAGATGCATCGATGGCGCCCGATCCACTAGAAAACTTCTCGGAAACGCAGAGATCTGCCAGTACTAAAGGTCACCAAGGAGTCCTGGGCCTAGACGAACTGGCAGGGCCAAGAGGACCTCGAGCTGTTGCCCCTGCCGGCGCAACTAGCGGCCCAAAAAGAAGGACCCGTGTAGCGCCTGGAAGTCAATAGCTGAAGCCATGTGGTCCTTCTGGACCGCTCGAATCTCAAAGACCTTGTGGAATCAACGGGCAAATTGGAGCTATATGAATGCCAGAATGCAGGAAGTAATGGAACACTCAGTGAACTTGCTGCCTATGGATCAGCACAGCAGGCGGAGAAATGGAAGCGGTGAAGAGTGCTATCATTGCTTATACCGCGTACAGTATCGTGATAAGAAACGTCAGCACCAGCCACATCGGCCTGAAGTCGTTTGTACATGTGGACGAATAACTCAAGATTGCATATTGGTTTGTTGCCGATTCAAATTCAAATGTGGAGGTTAGCGCACTTGACCAATGTGCCAATAAATGTTTGATAGAGCTCGTCATAATGGTTTGCATCCTTCAAAAAATTTTTTGAAGAATGTTTTTTTCTTGAATTTTTTTCTTGAAAAAAAAACATTCTATCAAGAATGTTTTTTCTCGATTCGGAAACTAAGGCTTCCGAATCGCCCTTCTTGGTAGAAGTCTGCTAGCGACCGATGCAATTTTGAAAGAAATGCCTGACGTTCTCAGCGGAAATTAGAACTTTACAAAGGAGAAAGACTTGGTTCTTTTCGCTAGTGGCCATCCTATGACTTCAACCGTTTTCTGACTCCCAAAAATTTGCCATTTTTGGCTTCTCACGGAGGAGACGTTTTCACGACCGGTATCGACCATCTCTCAGAGATGCAAAGAATCGAGCTCAGTGACGGCTCCCAAATGCAGGCTTTTCGTGCTTAGTGTTTCCCAGAATTGTGGTCTTTTTTAGAGCATATAAATCTACAAATTTGCTCGCTCAAGCGACGGTCACATCGTGACGGTTACGGTCACAATCTACAAATTTTCACACAAGCTCTGTATTTTCTTGCAAGTCTGACTTTGGTGATGCAGACAGCAACTCCGAAGAGATGAGAACTCCAGCAGATTGCACATGAAAAAACAGAAAAAAAGTGCAGAAAAAAGTCCAAAAAAAGTGCAAAGAAATGCAGCAAAGACTTCGCATTTCACTAATTCCCTCAGAAACTGTTGTATATTATCATTCAAATTTTCTGTCACAAAAATTCCTTCCTCTATATTGCTCTTTTATGCTTCTGCAGCCCCCAAATTCAGGTCATCTTACCGAAAACTTTAAGGTGTCAGGAGAAACATTCACAGGTATATGAATCAGATGCACTCAATTTCGAAGAAAAAGAACGTTTCATATAAGAAATTTATTTAGGTCGTTTTAGCGTCGCGAGCAATTCAAAATGGGTTGCTTCATTGAGCACAAAAAGGGTAACAATAATGAGAAGAGTTTGTGAAATTGACTGCAGTAAATCAATTTGCTCAACTCGAAACACACCTTACCGGCAAGGTGATTGATTTAGTTATTATCACTATGACCGTTCGCTCAATCAACGATAACTGATAAGCGATAATCTTCGTTCGAACAATGTATCAGCATTCCCTCTCGACTTAGCAAATCAAGAAGGGGATACACTTTATTGGCGTTGAAGTTTTGAAGAAATTTGTCGATTAACCGATGAAACGTTGCCAACATATCATACAAAACTTTCAACAAAACCCCGAGAAAATACACCACAATCGGATTTCTCAAAATTTTGACGCATATTTCAGCAAATTTGGGCAAGTCGAAAAGCATTCCTCTATAAGTTTTGGCATTATCAGGTTTTTGAATGTTTCAACAAAAAATCGGGTGAGTGTATATCATCTGCACATACTTCAACTATGGCAATGATGTCTCTAAATGCGAGCAATTTGAAAACGCTGGCAGTGCTGCCACCTCTATAAATGAAAAACGCGAGCGGAAACACTTCAATGACTCGATGTGGAAATAAATGTTCAAGGGAAAAATTTTTTCGTATTAATGATTACGTCGAAATCTGTAAAATCAGCCGCACATTAACGCCAAATGCTTCGAACCTGTCCAGTTCCGAAAAAAAAGTGAAAGTAAATATTACATTTCGCTTACATCGGTAAATTTCTGGAGAATTCTCTGCAACACTAATGACAGCATTCAGTTTATAAAATATAACGATGCATTATGGCGATCGTTACTAATTGCAGAAACACTGCAATTTTAGAATGCCATAAGACACTCGCTACTTTATTGGCAATTTAAGAAAAAAGCCACTTTGTTTTTCCCATTCGCCGAATCACATGAAACGTGTTTGCTACCCTAGCTGAAACTTCTCAATTTTCGGCGCTCTCAGCAAATTTTTAGAATGTTTTTGTGAAAATGTATTATCTAAAAAGCTGCTAGTTCATATTTGTTAGCGTCAGCTTTTGCACTTGTGGATAGCTGCAGTTAGTGAACTCGTATAGCTATAACGCTATTTTGGTGAGAATAACCCGTGTGCGTTGCACTACTCAAATTGACCACCTTTTCGGTAAGCTGCTGGTCATAAGAGCGCTGTGAAATTTGAGAAGAACAAAGTTTTCTTTGCACAAAATGATGTGAAAATCATTTTGTGTGATACTTACGACAGCGGTCAAATGCGAACAGGTCTTCTAGAAATGTCATATGTGCAGGTGAGGAAGCTACAGGATGGTGCATTAAATTTCATGGACGAATAATCCAGAGGATGAAAGAGATGACTCTACGGACGATCGAGGATGCCTTACATCGACCTTGTTTAGAGTGGCTGAATTGTTCTTATGGTGTTTCGATGAAGAAGTTACCAGTATTAAATCGGCGAAACGATGCTTTCTAGCATTATTCACACCAAAAGCAGAAACACTAAGGCCAGGTGCTTTAAACCTTTGAGATCCCACTCTCAGTTCGTGACCTGATGTGTCAGCGAAGATGGCTCCGTTTAGCTGATGTTAAAAACTTATTAATTAGCATACCTCAGTACTGATGGCGCTTGTATACTTATATTAATCGTCTTAAAGCAATGGTCAGGACAAAAACTTCAAAAAGCCGAGGATGCACACTCAATTTCTTTTTTAAAAATCCTTATGAAACACATTGCTGACCCTTGCAAACGTAATTCAGCATGCTCTCAATATGCTGAGAAGGCGGTAACGCTTCGAGGCCGTTTGCGGAAATACTTTTATGTGTTATAAAAAATGACAAATTACTCAAGTGACAAATTACTCAAGAAGAAAAAACTGCTCACTTGTCAAACTACTCAAGCTGCGAACTTCACCGACAATTTCAGCAACATTATCACTGAGCAAAAGAGCTTGCCTAGAATTCTTTGCGAATATACTTCAACAGAATAAACCATTCTTGTAAACTAATAAATTAATTGTTTTCCTCAGCTGCCCGCTGTAGCTTACCTGTAGAATTTCCCACTCTTCAAATGTTTATATCGCCTTTCGATGTTGATGAATGAGCACGAAGGTTAACCTACGATGCGCTTTTGTACATAGAACATAACAACGAAATGTTGCAGGTTTCGCTTCTCTACGTCCTGTGATGAAATCACCATGCCCAAACGCTGGCATACAAAGAGATAGACGCCAGCTTGAAAGCTGTGCAAGTGTGAGTTTGCAAAAAAATTGTGTCCCTTGGAATGATCAGCACTCGTACACGATGTCAGACCTTCTTCCATATGGACATCGTACATATTGCACTGCGGTACAGAATAAAAAAAATAAGTGGTTCGTGGGAGGTGTTTTATAAGCCAAAGAAAGTGGGCAAAGTTCTTGCTGTCTAACTTAATTTGTGCCAATGCAATATACTGATAAGCATAAGCAGCAGAGCAAAACAAACTGTGTGAAATAGCGTCCTAATGAAGTAAAAGCATAGCTGTTAAGAAGTGATTCTATAATCATGTTTCAGATGGCAGCTATATTTTATACTTTCCCAATAAGGCCTTGTTTAATTCAGATTTTGCGGTTTACTCCTCTCCTATCCACTGTGCAACAATTAGCAGTTAAAGGTGAAATGAATATGTTGCTATTGTCTTGTGTAACACGATTTGCATCGCACAAATCGAGAAGGTTTCCGGGTGTGCGGTAAATACGTTGGGCGGCTTATTATTGCTGCAGTAATGAACGGGCCTAATGAGCGCTCGTTAAGAGCACTGGATCGAAAAAAACAGGAAACATCTGCTTTGAGGCTCATTAATCTCATCGTGTTATGGCGTCTCGCACAACTTTTCGTTGTAACTGTCAATTCTGCCAATCCCAAGTATCATCACCCCTAATGACACCATTATTCAAGTTGCAAACATTCTCTTCTTCTAAACATCTCTCATCGCTGTCAGTGTTCGATTCCGGTTGAAAGCGTTAACGTTGCACCTTATACTCTATCAATCAAAATGACGTTATGTTCCATGCATTTTGTATGTCACTGCCGGAGTTCATCTTTTAAGTCCGGAAACAACAGCTGAAGAAGGTAGTTCATAGTTGCACATCAATGAGCAAAAGCGTAAACAATTCCATAACCTCTGAATTACTGAAATTTCCTAATAATTACGATTCCAGACTCTGGCATACAACTAACGTATTGTAGATATTGCTTAGCATTGCACTACAAAATCATTTGTATTTTCCTGTCTTCTACTTTACCTGCACCGTGCTTCTCCTCCTCCCTGTCTCCCCCTCCCCCCGCCTCCAGCCAGTATTCGGCGAGAGGCTGAAAACCAGTCACGCTTTTTTTGCTTTACTTTCCCCGGCTGAATTGCATGCGATAAATCAGTGGAAATTTAACAGCCCAAAAACATGATTCTCGTAAATAATATTCCTTTGCTGCGAAAATTTGCTAATGCACCTCTGACCGGTTCAACAAATGTGCAATAGAAAGCAGGTTTGGAACGCATTTCAAAAGATAATGAAGCGGTCGTTGTTTGCTAGTGAGTAGTTGGTTATGGCAATAATAGGTTGGTGACTGAGCGAGCTCAGCACCTGAAGTAATTAGAGACGAGTATTTCCAACAGTCTGCCCAGCAACTGATTGTTTTTGAAAGCAGATAAAAGCAAGTGTTGCCTCCCCAATCGAAATACAACACTCTCCAATGAATTCTGCAAGTGGGCGTCCAGGAAGCCTCTGGTGAAGGCGTTTAACTGCCGTCAGTGGATTTTTCGAGCAAACGAACCGGCAAAACAAGGTTGAAATTAACTCGATTTAGTGAGATTTTTCAATGAAACAAATGACATATTCGGTCTACTAGCGCTCAGCATGACAGAGACTTTCTCTCACGGCAAATACATTCACTCTAAAAAGGAGGGGACTAATGGAGTGTTTAATTTTTTATCCCTTCTTAGGAATGACCATCATAAATAATGGTGTCTGATTCCGAAGCAAATTATCAACACTTGGAAAGATTTCATTAGCAGTGACAAAAACCTTGCACTTAGTATGTAAATGAACCATAAATCACTATTTTGGGAAAGCTTCAGCGGCGAATTTGCTTGACGCTTTAAATTATTGCTATCGGACGATTGCGCGATGCAACTCTCGATAAGTTTCTTCCACTTATACTTTTTAGAGCATTATCTAACGACTCTTTTTGCTGGTGATTCCATTGCTAGCGTTTGTCGCATCAACAAATTGCGAATTATATTGAAGGATATTTTCTGTAATGTGTTCCGTCGTTAGTGGCTAGCGGTGTATTTGAAATATGGCAGCTATGAGACGACCTATATGTCTCTTGAACGATGCGCCGTGAGGAGTTTCTGTTGACGCATTGTTATTTTGCTTTTTTCTAGTCCACATGTTTCTACGACTCCTACAGAGAGATATTAGATAAGAGAGTAAACCGGTTGAATTGTTAGTGCACTGAGGTGAAATACAGAGGTCAATTTCCCCCTATGAAAATCAAACGCAAGCACCGATGTAACTTTCATACAGGCAATACATGCATAACTGAAGGTTATTCATATTTTCACAAACAGTGATGGGACACCAGAAGTGCACCAGGATGATTTGAAGAAAAGAGTGCAAAGGCAAAAATAAGATGAAATCCATTAGGAAGAGAACCCAATAAGCAAAGCGAATTAGCCTAATCCACCGTGTGAGAATAGAAGCTAGAAAACACCTTAAATTCCAACAAGTAATTTCAATAACAGACAGAAGCAAGATGCAGACTTAATAAAAAGCTGAGTTGAGTCACTACAAATGTTGCAAGCTGCGTTAGCTTCCTGCTGTGCACAGAAGCTCCAGAACTGTGAAGGAGTATACCGGCGATGTGTTCAACTCCATCAGCAATGCTACTTCACTACCATCCACCAGTAGCGCTTTATCCTATTTTTCCATCACGTTTCCTATCTCATGAAACGTCACCTATGGCCTCTATGAAAAATGATTAACCTGCAAATGAATATGCACACATGTCGCAATTCCATATGCAATACTGCGATGCATCATTATCTGCAGGCTATCCTTTATTACGAACGATATCATCACTCGTATTGCATATCATCTCAATTTTTTCGCATTTTTTATGCTTTTTTCTCTCGCATTCGCTCGAGGAAACCACATCTTTAAGTGATCAATGATGTTGGCTATTGCATAGCACAATGGCAGTTGGCCCACCTTTATATACCGCAAAACACATCCTTTTCAGGGTGACCACCTAATCAAGTTGGTTGATGTTTTTCGTAATATCAACCTTTAAGAAATCGTGAAATATTTGGAATGAGGGAACGAAAATTCATGAATGGATCACGAGAAACCCCTCATCGCGTTTTTTTCAAGCGGAATAGCGAGAATTTACACAGGTTAGCGATTAAACACTTTATAGAAAGTGTTCTCCAATGTAAGTCACAATCTGCTGACGCGACAAGCATTAGGAATGGAATCAACAGCAAAAAGAATCGTTGGGCAATGCTCTAAAAAGTTTAGGTGTAACAAATTTAAGAAGAATTGCGTCGCGCAACTATCCGATAGCAATAATTTCAGGCATTAAGTAAATTCATCACTGACGCTTGCCCAAAATAGCGATTAGTGGTTCATTTACACACAAGTGCAAGATTTTTCTCACTGCTAATCAAATCTTTCAAAGTGTTGATCATTTGCTTCGGAATCAGACATCACTATTTATGATGGTCATTCGAGATAATTTCAATCTTGTTCTATCGGTTCGTTTACCGGAGAAATCCACTGACGACAGCTAACTGCCTCCACCAGAGGCTTCCTCGACATCGAGTTTCAGATTTCATTGGAGGTTACTGTATTCAGATTGGGGAGATAATTCACGTTTTTTTATATGCATTCGAAATTTTCACAAATTTTACTGTCTGCGAGCGTGTTGCCTATGCATATGCGCACTTGTATGCATATACGTATCTGTCTGTCTGAGAGTTTTAACATCAAACAATGAAGTGACATATAAAAATGCTACAGATATGAAATGGAGGAGGTGGCAATCCACACCGACTTTCTCGTTGAATCGTCAATCTTCGTACGGAGTTATCGATAGCCAAATGTGATTGAAAAATTGCATATATTTCATGGCCGCTCGGACCGGAAAAAAATCTTTAGTAAAAGGAGACTTTGAATGTAACATTTCAAGCGTGTTGTTATTCTGTTGGCAATTCGTGAAACTGGTTGCTTCAGTAATGGAAGCTGCGAAAGCGCACGTTCTATCGGTTCCTCTAACATGTATTCCCACTTGTTTCATTCGTATGTAGCACTTGTTATCAACAATGCTGACAGCTGTCATGAAACTGCATGCAACGCATCTCCCAAAGACACATATGGCCACAGCGAAACATCTTGCCAGCGTTGAGGCTTGATTGTATCATGTTATGTTACAGTATCACTGATTTGCTTTTTTTGCTTCCTTGCTTAAGCGATGTAATGACTCCCATCCACCGGTCAATCCTTGCTCGCATTCACTCCGACGATTTTCCAGCATTTTTCTCTTGCAAGAAAAAGTTCATTAGTTTACAGCGAACAAGTTAGTGCACACGATGATGCTTTGAAACACCAATCGATTACAATCCGCCTTCTCTTAAATTTTTTTCAGGGCGCATGCAACGCAAGTTCTATTCCTACAGCCGCTTCGAGCGCTTTAGAAATTGCAAGCCGAGTGGCCGATGGCATCGCTCGCGCTGAGTGCTTACAAACAAAATAACGATGTTGGTGAGAGTGAGAGAAAATATGAAGCAGAGCAAAGGTGAGGGAATTCGAAAGAGTTATATATTGCCTGGAAATCATGTTGCCAACAAGAAATATTTCCCTCGAAGGTTACGCCTGAAAAGTATCCCTCAAAGTCATGCTTGTGCACTAAATGTTCAGTATTCATAAAGAAACGCTGTAACTTCTCAACCTTTAGAAATTCTCTTTCATTGCTAGCAGAAAAGATTGGAACTCTTTGGCAACGGACAGAACATTCGCTTCCTATGGCCGCATGAGAGTCGACTGAACGTTGGTTACCTGAAGGAAATCACTCGCGGTGTATGCATAACGCACAAATCTCGAAATGCTCGATTTTTGCTAGCGCATATGAGGTGTGGTATTGGAAGAAATTCCTGCAAAAAAGTGAACTGGTGTCTGGCAACGTTTTCATATTCACGTGTTGTGGGTGTAACCAAGTAAGGGAGAACGCTTTGTCGAGTAGATAGATGTTCACTGCAGTTTTGCAGCATGCAGTGAAGTTCACTATGAATGTGGAAAAGAAATGGTAACTTCTAAAGTGAAAATTTTCAAAGAAGCAATCAAATTCTTCCACCGAAATATGCCTCCCACTTGTACTCATGCTTAAGAAAATATGCATGAAATGTCCTTAGCGGCGTCTTTCATTTAAATAGTTACATTTCTTTGCTGCCCAAGTCCCAGCGCCTTATGCCAAGCATCCAACTTTTTTTAAGTGGCCCTCATCTAGGTTCTTCGGTCCATTTCGAGAACGAATCGTGCTCTCCTGAGCTTTTGGCAACTGATTGGGCATTTTAGTACACTTTATGTTTGTTTTCGGCATCTTACTGGAAAGATCATGCTTGCAATGGAATGGCTTTCTCTTTTAGCGATATCAACACCAACACAATATGATCTCAACTGATTGAATCCGCTCTACACTTGCACTTTTATAAAATTTGCCTTGAAATTCTAGTTTTCGGAGGGCGTTATTCTCTGTGGGTTGTCATGGGTGTGCAACAACTCTCTTTGGTTTACCTTCATAAATGTGCCATTTTGTTATCTTCGTTATTTTTGCATTCCCGAGATTTTTTGCTTTATAGACGTACTCCTTCGTTCATTCTCTTGTTCAAAGAAGGCACAAAAAACGAACGTTTTTGACACCGCTTTCTCAAGGCATAAAAAAGCCTTCGCTGCGGCTGGTTAGACATTTTCTCCGATTGCTGTCCAAAGTATGCATGTTTGTGAAAGTTTCTACCCTTAGGTCAATTTCAACCTATCACATATTCCGAGTTTTAGGTAGCCGTTCCCCAATTTCCTTCCTTTCATCGCCTATTGCCAGTGGGGCCATAATAGACTGACAAAGGATAAAAAACAAACGGTCCAAGAGGCCTGACGTGAGAAAAAGTTAAACTGAAACCAACTAATGAAAATTGCCTTTGGTTGCCCGAACATAGTCATCTGTGGAATGAACATTTGTGATCGGATGGAATGGTGCTGATGACGCGCACAGCATGCCGAGAAAATTTTTGTTAGAGAACATCTTTTCAATGGGAACAGAACACATTTGACGTTCTCAGATTTGATGGAAAATTGCAATTGCCAATAAATTCCCTCAAGAGCTGAATTTTCCTTCGCGACTTAAAGCGCATCAGAAATTCTTTGCCCTATATGGATCGACGACCACATGCAGGAACTCATCGGAAAGCGGTACTCTCTGGTCCACGATTTTCTCGCACAAATATCTTTAACAGTTGCTCAGGACTGATCTTGATGTTGCAACTATTTTGATTTCTAAGCGAGATGAATAAAAGGATAAGCTACACAAAAGAATATAAGCGAACACACAAATAGCAGCTAGAAAATACTTTGTCGATTATTTGGATTAATTTGCCGATAGCAGCCAGCTTGAAATTCTTCAACGGTTTCTACCCAGGCGTAAAAATCAACATCGAATCGGCTGATGAATCCTGTGCAAAGATGAATAATGTGGCAGTTTGTACTCCACAACCTACTGACTTGTTGAATGTTTATCCAGTCGGCGCAGTTCGGAATTTTTTGAGATTATCTAAATGAGTTGGAGAAGTTTCATTGCTTGCCTAACAAAATGGTCAGAGACACTAAGCTACCGCGCAACAATCTGTGAACGAGTCATCTGAATGACCTCCAACACTCGAACGCACCGTTGGATTGAATCATTCATCGATGTGGGTGTGGAGCCTTGTGAAATCGAAAAAATATTAAAGCACGTTTCATTGCTGCTATTGTTCATGCGCGATGTGAAAAACCGGAAATATTGGGCGGAAAAAAACCTCAGAATCGAAGTTCTTTGATGGATCCATCTGTTACAGAGGTGCCCATTAGCAAACACCAATATTATGCAGTAAACGATTTGTCAATGTCATTCAGTTTTCTCTCGTCCTCTCAACCGTTTGCATCAAAAAGATGAATACGCTGCCATTACATTTCAAAACGCAATCAGAGCCTTGTGTTGGCCTTTTTGAATGGAATAAACGACAAATGTGGTCTATACACTGCTGCATTTATTTTTCTACGAATGCTGCGACGACTATGCGCTTGTGAAGGAAAAAAAGGTGTGGGCTGGTTATAGTGTTTTTGAGTAATCTCTGGCAGAGGGTGCTTCCGCCGCCAGCCACAAAAAGCGGAGGTAAAAAGTAATGTGCAGGCACATCACCTGACAACTACAAATTCACCTCACACTTTCTGAATCTATTCGATGCAGATTCAATTGAACCTGAAATCGAAACCCTGGTGCTGAACGCTCAGTGAACGAATAGCCCAAACTAGCATGATGTGCCAACAAAAGTTTTTATTCACTGGCTATGTCAATATGAAGTGATGAAGGCTTAGCCGAGACAGTGATAAAGAAAGCCTCATATTAATTTTCCTCACAAAATACGTATATAAAATATCTCCATTAGTACCTTGAGGCAAACATGAATTTCGTCTGAATTAGCCTCGCTATTCGGCAGTTTGAGATGTTTATTTGGTCAGAAGAAGAAGCAACCTGCTGAGTGTTTGTGATTAGAGAAGAGCGTGAAGGTTGTAGAGAATATGAACGAATGAAGAATGCAATGCCCTATTTGTTTATTCAGCAGCCAATTTAGCGCCATTATCGAAAACGAATAAAATTTGTGATATAAAACTAATAAAAGCGACGAATGACAAAATACGATCTCCTTGTTGCACTTCACAAAGCGATTGTTTCGTGTTATCAAAGGAATCGTTTCAAAATTGTGATCACAACAATTTTAAGTTGTTGCAGAATGAGGTATTTCAGTCGAAAAAAAACCTCTTTCGTCACTTCTAATAGAGAGTTTCATATTGTTACTAACGTTTCTTTGATATTTTTTTGCCGCTTTCGAAAACAACTGCAAATGTGTGCCATTTCAAAAAATGTGAAGATTACGAAACGTTTCTTGTTAATCAAAGTTTTTACAGTCACGTTTTCTCTCTTTTTTTCTCAATTAGATTTTAAACCAGATTTTAAACTAATGCGATGACAAGGCTTCTTGAATCTAAGTTTCTTCTTCATGAGCAAGCTGGCATGTCATGTTGTCTCTATAGTCAATCTCAAAAAACCACTATTTGCTTTCTGTCTAGTGCGAATTGAATTTAACTGCAGTAAAAAAAATTATGAGAACGTTTTTTTACTTCAGAGTTCCTCACGTTCTTCAGTGACAAGGTCGTAACAAAGAGTATGCGTAACTGTTAGGCACGTTCTTGGTGTGCTGAGTTTTGCGCAGTGTTGCATCGTTCAATTAGTCGACTCGTGAAATTATAAAATCGGCTGTCCTTTTATGGAGTTACGAAATTGAACCACTTATCTGGGAACAGTGATCGACTAGCGAAGTATGTAAGTTATATTACGCACCACAACAGGACTACCACTAAAATGTGACAAGAAAGCATAATCAACTTTACACGTTACTAGCACCTTTAATGTTCATTGCAGTGCACTCACTGTTCCCATCTTTAACCATATATTTGTAAACTGTTATCACCACGTTGTTGCTGAAAACAGGAATGGCGATAAATTAATAAAGCGAAACGTATTTACCCTTCCCAATCTCATCTTCTGGATTCGATATTTCCTCACTGCTTTCAGTAGTATTTGCGCGATTTCTCCTGCAGCACTTATTTGTCCGAGGCTAATGCACCCAGTCAAATAATGCTCTCTATGTTAACACGTATTTCCACATGCATAAACTCGCACTTTATTCTGTATCTCTACCGCTGAAAGTGCCTTGACTTTAATCTTTATCCCGTTACTTTAAGAATCATAGCATGCTGAACTCTTTTGGAAAGAATGACTCCCATCCTACATGGATTTCTTGTAAGATGAAGTTCGAGGCTTGTCAAGGATGTAGCAGAGAAAGAAAAACGGAGAAGTTTGTAAAATGCAACCTGGTCATTATTTTCGATAGAAGGAACCAGTAGAAAGGGATGCACGGTAACCACTGCAGATCAATCATTCACCTCACTCGAATCACCTTTTCTCTCTGTTGAGGTCGATGAGGAAGGAATGTAAAAACTGGCAATTCACCACTGTAGCCTTATATATGATTTTACTTATGCGCAAATTAGAATCTCTGGTTCCACTCATGTTGCAATTTTCTCCTCTGCCTCTGCTTATTTATGTCTGAGGAGGAGGAAGGCTACGGATCTTTCTACGCGGATAGGCCGGCTGGAAAAGTGTTCAAACTGCACTGCTTGCATTGGTAAACTAAGCAATGAGTCAATGGCACTTTACTGCGCTTTCCAATTGATCTGATTATGCAATTCCACTAAAAAATACCCGATTGCATGCAGAAACAACAATTTTTTGAATGGGGATCTGCACAACTAATATTCAGGGCACTAACTGAAAAACACTCTTCTTGATTATTTAGTAGTTTTGAAAAATGGTTGGTGTGTTCAGCTGGTTATATTGAAAAAGTTGTGCCCATCAACATGTTTCTCAATTTATTCATTAGTAGAGAAAGTGCTCATTGACTTGCTTTTGAGAGCATTGTAATTCACTCCAAACTTGACATCAGTTGCTCGACAACCGAACAACTTTTTCAAAAGCGCAGAGTGGAACCCCTAATTGAGTAGAGTAAGTGCTTGTCAAGGCACATTCTATACGAGAATTTTTCAACGGCATTTCTTCTTGCAATAAGAAAAAAATCTATGATTTGTTCTGCTGGTTTTCACCTCCCCCAACCGCCTTTCAAGTTCAACATCGAAAACGTATTCGTACTCAGCGTGAATGCATTTCTCTATCTGAAGTACAATTGCTCGCGAATTGGGCGTTTTTTCTTGGGTATCCGCCTGAATGCTGTAAAAGAAAAAGAAGTCGACGAACCGGTTCAATACAAAAAGCTTTACAAATGTTGCCCGCACTACTACTGAGTGAAAAAAGTGCACATAATGCGAATCGTCGATAGCATGCAAAATAATGTGAACCATAACGATGCTAAATCAATTTGGAAACATTTAAAACTTCAATGTTTGTTTGCGATAGAAAAAAAAATTGCGCCATTCATTTGACTAAAGAGAATGAGAAATCATTGCCTTAGGATGCGCTATATTCATTATGCAATATGCACCGGAACGATCAGGCAATCAAAATGATAACATACTCACTTCAATGATTTGGTAGTCAAAGTAGACTATGAAACGACTCTAAGGCTGAATACTCGATGAATCAAATGAATACTCATAAGTAAACAGGTATTGTGAAATGATGGTAATAAGAATTTCTATATTCTCGACGGTCAGATGGCCGCTAACTCTTTATCCATTTCCTGCTCTTTCCAAATTGTTCGTCACTTCAATGTTGTATTCGTCAAGAATCAATAGTATAAAGAATTAGGATAGAGGATAGACACGACACTCAACAATATGAAATTAAAAGCGACATTGAAGTTTGAAGTGATATTTTACGAATGAAATTATTCTTAACTCACTTCTGACTCCCCCTCGCGAATATATGTGATATGCATAAATAAATAAGGCAAGCATAAATAAGAAATTCACTCTCTGCAAGGAAGTGATTCAATGAAGCGATTCTTCCATAACATTTCTAGCAAATAGATAAACCTATCGAAACCTCTTGAATTTCAACGAAATTTCTTCAACAGTCGTCCAAATCTTCGGTCTCAATGGACTTAAGGCAACTATTAAGTCGCATGAGGTGAAAGTGTTGTGCAAATTGTTTCCGTTTGTCAGTACTCCCGAATAGCATTGTTAAATTACATTTTTTCAAAGACCATTTTATCGATTGTGTGGCTTACGAAGTAGTAATTTGTGAAACACTTATTAGCCCGATCAATCACTACTATGCCTACTTTCTTTGACGAAAAAACGTCGAAAAAATGCCCATAGATCGAAGCAACCGATCAAATGTGATAAAACTTGGCAAGAAGTTTTGTGCGTTGAGCTTCTTTTTTTCGTAAGACCTATTTAAAGCTTGATTGCATTTCTTGCCCCCAAAGCCTTTTGTGCTCATTTCCCCTTTCTCTCTTAAAATTCACACCGTCTGCGTCACAGTTATAATGCACTTTTTCAGGTTCTTAGGCTATCATATGCTCACATTTTGGAATATACATTTACCTTTCGTAATGTTTTGTATGAAAACTTCACTATGAACCTGTAAGCGTCATGCTTTCTGCTCGTCTGCCAGGGAACGCTTATGCCTTCTATCAGCACCTCTTTTCATGCCTTCCTTCTATGCGTTCTGCGCAAATTTACCGGAACTTTCGAATAAGAAGCAATCGCAATTGGAGACATGCGGCGAATTGAAAACTGTATTTAAGATGACGGCAAAACTGTTTCAGCAGCAGTGTTCGAGTCTTCTTCTGGACGACTCAGTGCATGAATCGATTCTTTTCTAATTTCCCGTTAATTCCACTTGCTATCGATAATATTTTCTATGAATTTGATCGCTCTATACGTTACGTATTCGTTACCTACGGGCATTTCATCCACCCTTGGAACCTTCTATCGTTTCATTGGGACACACGTGATGAACTTTAAGCTTGGCAGTCTAGACGAAAAGCAGTAGCGCTTTGATTAATACCTCTCAAATTTTTATTTTTCTCTTCTACTAGCTTAATAATTATTTAGTAGCTTGCAAGGACTCATGGTACGTTCGCATCCTCACCTTTGAGGAAGTTTTCATTTATAATACTGAGCGGTCACTCTTAATTATACCTAAATCATTGCAAACTCAGTAAAAGCAAATTCCGGTCACACTTATGAAATAAAAATGAATATTCTGTGGAATTTTATAGAATGTCTATAATTGATTGTCTCATTTGGCGTATCCAGAGGGCTTGAATCCAGATTATGAAGTGTGATTATAAGAGTTGTGCAGAAGTGGTTCAAACTGTGACTTGAGAAATAGTTATGTCAGGGTGAAACTCTTAACTTAAGAAAAATCTATTTTATGGTCCTATTATTACTTTTTCAATGAGATTTTAAATTTAGAGCGGAAGATAAACGGCCGCTAAGCATCTGTTGTTCTCATGTTAGCAACTCATGCTATACAGCGCTTTTACTAGTTTCGAAATCTGTATTTCACATGTGGAATCGATCCAGAGAATTTCTTAACATGTAACATATTGCAATTCGTTGATCGCAATGAAAAATTTATTCTAATAATTCGTTGGAAAATCTAAACAAGTACAGAAGCATACCAACATAGCTGGTACGATATGCTCTTCTATATCAGCCCAACCCAATGAGCCGAATTGACGATTTACCAACAATCAAGTGCTGTTCGAGAAAGTGTCTTCTTATTTAGTTAGTTGATCTGTCGCGTAAACTTCCTGCAGAAGATTTTTTCATAACCATATCAATTTAAAATTTAAAACCGGTCGATGTATGAAGTACGCGAGATTTTTTCAACTTCCACATACCTATAATTTCTTCTGAAGTTGATCGATTGATATGAATTATGATTTTGGGTGCCAATCATTGTGGGCACTATAGTCCGCAAATTTTCGAGAATTCAGAGTAGCAATTAAATAATATTCATTGGGTCACATACGTACACAGACAAACGCAGATGCGATGTTGCAATAAGTCGTTTTTTTGCAAAGCAAATTTATTAGAGCACATGATAGAGCAGCGCCAATAATCCGTTCACATTTTAACCAATACTACTAATCGCACAAACTTCTGCAGTGGTCCGTTCTTTCTTCCTTCAACGCCTCGAAAAGCTCAACTTAGCAGGCGGGATCACAAATGCAAATTTCAGACATACTTAAACACCTATCAATATATTAGAAATTCATGAATGGGATTGAATTTTGGTTCGTGGGGTAGCAGTACATGTTGTAGATTTGAAATTACCAAATAGGCAAACAGAAAAACAGGTACTTACGCGCAGGAGCGTTAACGATACCTGCTTCGCGAATTTATCCTTACAAAAGTGTATGAAAAAATGGCACCTAAAAAGTCTGTAAGTAATGCTTTCGAAGGTCACCATTTCTATCCTATGACAACTTTTTACCTTCTTTTCCTGTTTTTTTGACAGCATCATTAGCGTCGCCATTTCCTTTTTTTCTCTTGAACTGAAGATGAGTGAATTTATTCGTGAAGTGGAACGATTCGGCATCGAGGGAGACAGATTTTAGAAGATTTTTAGCTCTCAAAAATCAAAATTTCTTAGCGTTGCCTTGTTCACAGTGATTCCACTAGCAACTTGCGTACTCCCTTCAATGCTTCATGCGATTTTTTTTTAAATTAGTACTTTTGAGTGAGGTTTGAAATCTTATTCATAGGCTGCTCGAACACTGAATGATCAACACAACTGCTCTTTGAGCATTTTTCAAAAAGATGAAAGTTTTCGAATGAAGTTGAACTCCATCTGGCGAAAGAGAGTGGGCAAGCGAAAGATAAAATGTGCAGTTTCTGAAATATCTGTACTGAAGTTAGGAACAGTGAAAGACGACGAGTTGCAAAACCACGGCTTTCGAATCATCCATCTTGAATTTCTGCTCTTATTTATTCGCAGATAGGCCAGAAAGATATATCTAGTTCGAGCTCACAAAAAGAGGGATGCCGCAGCTTTAATGAGTACCCGCATCAAATAATGATACTTCAGTAATGATTTAAGGCCCGTCTTGTCAGCATCCAACTCTTCTTGCGGTAGAAAAGCTATGATTTTGTTATGAGGCATTATGCTTAAATAGTCGACTCGTGCCTAGGAGACACTCGGTTATTGGCTAAGCCATTACTTAGAGGAGAATATTCCATTCGTTACTCCAGAAAACTTTAAAAGTCTTTAAAGTAATCCTATGAGTACACTGTTATAAGCTGACTGAAGCGGAACAGTGATCCCAAGTGCAGTTTCCCACCTATCCTTGTCATAAACATACCGTACGAAACGCCTTGCGTCAATATTTTTGGGCAGTTTATCGCATGCATCCTGTTATCATTCGCCGAGATGTGAATATAATCTTGTGTGCGAAATTGAAGATGTACGAGAAAGAGGCGCGCGAAGCAGAGTGCAATAGCCTCCGAAGGATCGCTTTCTTCGGTGTGGCACTCTCGACAATTGCCACACTTGTGTGCGTCATCTCGGTGCCGATGCTTTACAATTATATGCAGCATATGCAGTCGGTCATGCAGAGCGAGGTCGACTTCTGCAAGTCACGCTCCGGAAACATCTGGAGAGAAGTGACCCGTACCCAGGTATGCACCAGTTTTCCTTTTCTCAAAGAAGTCTTCATATATGCGCTGTTCAATCCTACATCCATAAAAAGATTAAAAAATTAAAAAATTCCTTATTACATTGCAGAAATGGCGAATTCGTGCAGATATTGTAGAGTGATGATGAATCACTTGCTCATTGCAGAGGGTGGAAAATTTTGCATTGATGAGCGTTAAATGAGATCATAACTTTTTGAGAAAGCAACATCCAGATCGTTGATGTCAAACGGAAGGGAAAGCGTAATTTGTTTGTTTATTTCGGAGTTTATTTTATAATTTGGACCTCAATCATAATATTCATTCCTGCACCGTCCAAATAACTAGTCTAGTCTCAACTGCAGATGGTTGCGTAAAAACCACAATTGCATTCGTTACATTATCATTTTCCAAACACATTCGAAATTCTCATGGAATTACAGCAACCAAGCAAAAACTGAGCAGATTTGAGGTCAACACTTCCTCTGTGATACCGCATATTCAGTGATTTTGGTCAGCGTTGCTAAATTCCATATCACTTATGAACTGCAAGATTCCTAACTATAACGAAAACAAAAATATTGCTTATAGGTGCTTGCCAAGGTGGGATCTCGTCGCACTCGCCAGGCAGGTTATGACGTAGGCGTTGAGGGATCCCAGTCGGAAGTACCAGCAGGGGGATGCTGCGGTTGTGGAGTCGGCGAGCCTGGGCCACCAGGGCCACCTGGACCAGACGGAAAAGATGGTCCTGACGGTGAACCAGGAGCTCCAGGCCACCCAGGTGCAGACGCGCCACTCGCTTCGCCGCCCCCACCTTCAGAATTCGAGTGGTGCTTTGAGTGCGAACAGGCCCAACCCGGACCTCCTGGCAATCCAGGCCCCAAGGGCCCTGCTGGCAAACCCGGAGCTCCAGGACCTGCTGGAAGCGATGGAGCTCCTGGTCCGAGCGGACCCGCAGGACCACCAGGACCTGCAGGACCACCAGGACCGGCTGGCGATAAAGGACCTGATGGGCCAGCAGGCGAAACCACCGAGACAGAGGGACCTGTTGGCCCACCTGGACCTCCTGGTCCCGCTGGACCTCCCGGACCTGACGGACCAGCTGGGCCACCCGGTGCACCAGGAGCAGATGGTCCAGCTGGACCTGAAGGAGAACCAGGGGCAGATGGACCACCAGGCAAACCAGGGCCCGATGGCGAGAAAGGCCCCGATGGAACGTCTGGCTTGGCTGGATCATGTGACCATTGTCCTCCACCTCGTACGGCTGCCGGATATTAAGCGACGAATTGAAAAGCTGAAAAGCTACTCACCGTTATTATTGTGTTCTGCGTTCTGAACACTCCAAATATTCCTTGAACGCTATATTCATATAAACTTTTGTGAAATGCAGAGTGGATGTGCACTTCAAAAAATGCCTTCTTCTTCCCGCATATACGGCTCATTTTGTTGAAGATGTCCGTCGGCGTTAAGTTCTCATTTAATTGCTCAGTGACATTGTCGTACTCGGGCAAGAGAACATTGTTTCCGATCAGCGTATCAAACTGTTCTTCCTTAGGAATATGCGTGTTGAGTTTTGAATATTGCACAATTGCAATATTATGCTGGAATCAAAGTACTGGCATTTAATAAAGTTGTAGCAATCTGCCCAAATTTTTATCTTTCGTGCCACCAAACACCAGTCAGTCACCAACAATCGACGACATTGGTAGTGGCTCTAGAGGTTTGATGATTATCTAACAAAGGTTTAAGCTAACGCAGTATTTTTCAACTTTATTGTTCGATCGCTAGAGGTTATTCAACTACAGTTTTTGAAATATTCACATGTGACAAAACCGGTCTCCATTTTGTGATCTCATGATATGAACATGATACAACAGATGAGTTTCATTTTTAGCGGTTTAACAGAAGCGTCTGATGCATTAGGCGGCTTAATACATCGCACCGAGCCCAAACATATACAAGTTGAACACATCTCAACGCTCGAACAATAAAAGATGGATTCTCAGTAAAAGTAAAAGATGAACAGTAAAAGGGCTTGGTGCTGAAAGCTGAACAATAATAGCAAACGAAAGTTTATTTTGATGTGGCTGTACAATTCTCAATTACAACGCCATAAACATCCCATAGTCAGCATGCAAGAAAATACTGTTTTTTTTTTCGAAAAAGTTCTCTAGAAAAACTGTGTTGCGCCTGCTTGCCATGGCATATATTGTGTGCTATAGCACATATTTTATAAAACAAGCAATGTATCGAATGCTTCATCCTCTAAGGCGGGACGATATTTATGAATCATAAAAAAAGCTGAGCAAATAAGAATGGAATGATCATAACATCCGAAGCACACTACAAGTGAAAGAAGTGAGTGGCAAAATTGAGTTCAAATTTGGCCAAATTAAAAATTTGCCAATGAAAATGAAATTTTTCTTCATTCATGATATTTTTAGCTGAATGCGTTTTGTAGCTAAAATTTGCTAATATGTGAGAGAATATTCTTTGTGGATATTGTTCAACAAAAAGATTCACCAACGAATAGCAGATAAGTTTTGCTGTTAAACTTCGATTGCGTAGAATATTTTACAAATACTCTCCATATGAGAAATAAAGCGCATAAAAATGGACAAATGAGTGAGGAAATACCATAAAAGTGAATAGAGAATATTGCAGAAATACTATGCTGTCAAGATCACAAAGAAAAATTGTACGGTGCTGCAAGAGCAACATTTGAAAATTTACAACTCTTTAAAAAAAAGTGAACGACTTGAAAATTGCTCGACGCTTCATGCTCCCTAATTTCGGCAAATTTCATTGGTGTTCTCATTCTTTAGAATTGGATGCAATTTAAGGAATTCATTTATTTGATGGAAATCTCTGCGGCCGATAGTCATGAATGTAAAATCCCTTAACATGAACTAAATGCAACAATTAGCGACAAAAAAGTGTTATCGCGTGAAATATTTCTTTCCAATGCATCTGCCTTACTAATTGGATAGAAAAGATATCTGTTGGGCTAACGTTTGTTAGACTTGAAATATAGACTGCTCAGTAGCTTTTCCTGTTGTTAATGAACAACACCTTTAACCGTCATTCAAATGTTTTTTGCGAAAGAGGTAAGCTTGGGAATAGGCGTTATCTTCAAGCACGCTTAAACCTCTTTGACATCCGGTCTCATCGCGGAATGCAGCCTCATGCGGTGGGGACGCTGAGTACTTCATTTCTAATGTTCAATGCTTTCCCTTGTCGCCAACCGAGGAAGTTTTGCTGAAAGAATTCACATCATCGTATGCCGCTATTTTCATTGTGACTGTGACGCTATGAAAATGGCTCTAGTGGACGGCACTTTTTATCCTCGTGCAGTATTATATTGTGAGCTTTTGAAAGGTCTCGCTAAACTTTTTGTTGTCGGCTGCGACAAGATGTCGATGAGTGTGAACAAGTGAATCTTCGACTCCGGAAAATAGCCCCGACCGCTCTTGCCTTATCTCTTCCTTGCTTGCAAATACAGCATCTACCGAAAGAGTTGAAAATCGATCGTCAGCAATTTTAGTAAGCATATACTGAATGCCAACTGGAATACGAGAAGACTTTTCACAAGAGAGAGTTGAAAAACGGCTATACTATGTGTGCCCTAAGGGAACATGGCATTGAGTTTTCATCTAAAATTTGACTTGCTTGCAAAATACTTCTGAAACTCTGTGGAAAACAACAGTATACTGCTTCACTTTCTTTTGAGGTGTAGTAAACACTCAGGTGTTATTGATGGTAGTGCTAACACACTTCTCAAACCTAGATATAGACTCATTAATAAGGCTTCAGTGACGCCACGCGGGATACCGTCCTCATTTTTCATGTCCATTATAAAAATATTTTCTTGGCAAGCTAGCGAAACTTTACAGCTTTCATCTTTCTAGCTAAACTTTCAACTTTTCAACTTTCAACTTTCAACTTTCCCCAATGCTCAATTTTCCCTTCATCAAAGAAGTGTTCATTCCTATCACCTTAGTTGACAAAGGAACTACCTGGCATTTTGGTAAAAAAGACTATCGTTGAACTAATTTAACCTGCTCCCTTCGTCAGATTTTGGGGGCAATCTCAAAGATCCGATATTCGATTCGCCCTTGTCTGCACTGAATACGAAAGTTCAAATCGTAACTGCTCTCATTTATTAAGCACGGTTTCTGAAGTGGATTGCCCCACTTGGCTTCTGCCTGACGTTAGTGAATGCCTCTAAAGAAAAACTAACCATGAAACTAGGAAAATGTGCCGTGCTCAGGTCTTTGCTAAAATGAATGAGAAAATTTTCATATAAACGATTGTCCACAATGATAATTAAGGGTACTCACTCCACTCCACAACCAATTCATAGTGTTGTTTCAGATTCACAAGAAAGGGATTACTTCTTGCTTTGTTCCTCATATAAGCCAACGATGTTTCCGAAAAGCTCCATGCTGGTAACCTCGAAATATATTATTGGTGACCTTCCTGACCGTTGCATGATTCCTGCCCACCACCTTCACATTCTGCAAATAGTCGTTAAAGTGTTCGCCAAATGGCCGAAATTATGGCAGTTAAACGTCGGTCATGAAAACTGCCAAGTGGTTGATATCAACTCTCGACATGAATACTCCCTCAGGCTGCGGGATGAGTTTTTTGTTCCACAAATCATGATGCCTATGGTCTTGGTGTTTTTACCGGACGTAATTTTTGTTGCAGATTACTATATTCTACTATTGCCGAAACGCTATCCGAAATTACAACTCGCATTCCCCGCGCTTTGCAGCACCATAGATGTATTCAGCGTTATCGAAAGGTTTTCAATAGTTACTGCTCACACCCTTGGAACTTGTAGTTCTGTGTTGTTTCGTAACTTAGTTTCTGATACCACAATGCTACAGAACATCCGAAAGTGCTTCACCAAATTTGCTTCTCACAAAACCTATATAATCGTTTGCAGCCAAAATAAATTATCTCGTCAAAAATCCTAAGCATAGAATTTGTACAGCATAGCAGCGATCCATATTTGGTTGTTTTGTCGCAGAACTGTGCGGATTTTTCTGACATTCAAGTATCATGTATGCTTAAACTTCTCTCTCGCTGTAGTCAGCATGAGCATTAGTTTCAGCTCGCCAAAAGATATTGCACGATTAATAGAGTTTTATATAGTTTTCAGTTTTGTTTTCTATGAAAGTGAAATCAGATTCTCGTCGATATCGGTGGTACATCCACTCTTTCACCTTTTAAGCTGCGGCTGATCCATCTGACCCTCAAATCAATGATGTTTTTATGTATTGAACCCTACGGCAATTGATTTCTGCTCGCCCGAGTGCATTGCGGAAGTTGAATATTTTCTGTTTTCGTTGTTGTTTTCGTTACTTGTTCTGCTATCTTTCCCTGCGATCGTATTCACATATCTTCCACATTTGCGTTAGAATGAAATGGAAGGTGCACTAGCCTACAGCTGTAATTCTTTTGCA
The DNA here is from genome assembly GCA_037389465.1 of Baylisascaris procyonis. NCBI lineage: Eukaryota > Metazoa > Nematoda > Chromadorea > Rhabditida > Ascarididae > Baylisascaris > Baylisascaris procyonis. The sequence goes on from JAZARR010000266.1 coordinate 264,436, forward strand.
TTTTCATCGATAATGGAATTATGGATATTTATATATTGACTTCGCAATCCACAGCTGTGATTAAGTCTTAAAACTTAAGACTTTTTTCAAGTGCAAAAATGTGTCGTTTCTAAGGCAGATAGAAACGGATGCACATCGATCATTCGCTCATTTATTGTATCATTGGCACAACAAAAAATACGAGTGACAACTACTGACACCATTTCAATCAGAGATTTATCTAAAAAGAGGATTAAATCGTTTACTTGCAGCAATGCGTTCGTCGAATCCAATGCGTTGCCCAATAGGAGCTATTTTCATGACTGAATTGTGTTTCGTACGTTTTATGCCAAAAACTTTTACCTCTATTATGGTAAAATGCTCAACAATGCAAAGTAAATGAGTGAAAAAAAAATTTCAACCATGTTTCCAGAGGAATTTGTAACGCAGGCACGTTGTAGAAAATTAGATTACAGTCTCATTTTTCGGCGAAACCATGCAAGTTTGCGGTCACTTCACCTTTGCAGGAGAATAGTCGTTGAAAGATGAAAGGAGAACCAACGGTTTTCTCCCCCTCCTTCCCTCCACTCATCTCCCCCCCCCTCTCCCTCCACACTCACTAGAAAGTGAGCAGCTGCGCAGAAACTCTTTCTCTCTTACTAAAACCACTCATCCCTCTCCCCTCGTCAGGCTAGGCTAACGCATATAGAAGAAAAAGCAACTACGAAGTGAGCCCATTTTTTAGTCGTTTCTGAGAGTATTCGCCTTCAGAGTGTATTTGATTGACCCTCAAATCTGCACATTCGAAATAGATTATTGAAATTTTGCACAGGATATTACCACTTGAGATAAAAAGTTGCATATTCAGAAATTCTCTATTCGGAGCGATTGTTTTTTGTTGTTTTTTTTTTATTTCAACCCTAATCACGTATCGTGTATAACACATTCATCTGTTAGAAAAGGTCCGCTCCGACATCCATTAATAAGGAGAAAGAAGGGCGGAATGAACCTGTCGACGCCCCAAATTCGTGCTATAATAAAACCTTAATGGGAAAATAAATGATTTTATGCAAAAAAAAATCTTTCGATGAAGGAAAATTTTCATGCAGTAAGCATAACCAAATGCACTGTATTCGCGTTATTTTCAAGAAAGAGATATAAAGGAGCAAAATTTTCTATTCGGGATCATTTCTTACCGTAACTAAAATCCCCATAAACCATTCCCTCGACCACGCGAGGTGGCAGCTGCCAGTGTTCTGGAGTGATCTATATAAAATTTCTAAAATATTGCTTTCCTTAGGAGATACTTAACTGGCTTCAGTCAGTGAAGAAAATAATCGCCTGTTGATCACAACATGGACAACCATCTGAGAAGATGCGCAGGAACTAATTAAATTGTAAAAAATTGTAGCTGAAAAAGGTGAAGCATAACAAATGGAATTAATTAGCAAGATACAACTGCACGATAGAGTAATAAAAGCAGCATGGTGCAGTTGCATGACGTAGTGACGTAGATTGATACCAACGGCAGGAACAACGATGGGAAGATGGCACTGAATTCACATCCCGTTCAGTGGTAAATCGAGATGGCGATAAGTCATGAAAATGTGCATGGGAAACACATGTGCTATAAGCTGCTGCAATTCAATCCACCGAGCTGGTTGTGCGAGCACTGAAAACGATGAAATAGTGATCACTACGCCTATTAACGCTTTTTCATGGCGACTGACCGCTTGCACAAATCGCCTGTTATAAAATCTCTTTATCTCACGCTTGCACAGCACGGTTTCTATACATTATTGCTATCGCATGTGTCTGCACCTCACAGATTCTCGATCAATCTAATGGGAATTGAGCTGAACGTTGTACTGCTCATTTTATTCATCACATCTGATAGCCGTAGGCCATTAGTAACCTTGGTTCGCAAGCTAATACTAGCAGATAAGCGCATACGCTTCTATGTATGCACCGATACGATCTGACCCTAGCTTGTTTTCACAAAGTACATGGAGAAAGAAATCGACTGTATCAATGCTGATTTGAGATGAGGCATGACTGAGTCGGTCATAGCAACCCTGCCATTTGTGGATTGCTATGTGATTGCTTTATTCATCGAAGTTGGCAGCCAGATTTTAGGGCAGAAAAGGATTGAAAACTTGTGATACCCCAAAAATTAGACAAACACATTTTCGAGTTGTTTTCTAGAACTTTTGCTTGCAATTAGTTCACTTCATCCACCACCTTCGAAACAAAGCTTCTGCCTCATATTAGTAGCGAATATTTTTACATTTTTAAAAATCTCCATTTTCATCACATCTATAGTTAAGCAACTCAATCGTAAACTTATACAGCGTAATCACTTAAAATCTTAAAGAAGGCACACATGGACGATAAAAGGGCAAAGGGAACAACTTAGAATTCCAGCACCTTAAAGAAAAATCAATCAATGACAAAATTTTTCGGTGCTTCCGATATATTTTTTCTTCGCAAATTTAAATGCTCAGTAAATTTTGCTCGAAATAATCGAGCCAAAACTTTGAATAAAAATTGAGCAGTTCCAAAATTTTTCCTCAAAATTGTAGTGGAACATATTTCTCTTTAATGATTCTAACTTATTCTCAAAACCAGTTATTCAATAAAAACGATCATATTGCTAGCCATTCCAGACGCCTCACTAAACCATGATATTTTTCTATTTCGGGAGGATAAAACTTCCAACGATAACTTTTAATATCAGGTATAACTTATAATTTAATCCTAATGAACTTTCGATTTAATAGATGATATAATTGTAAAATTCTCAAATTGCAACTATATGGTGCATGATTTGTTGATTCAAAAGTGCTTCAGTAAGATAAATGCACTGCAACGTAATTGTTACTTTTAACGCATCACAACGATATCTAAACGATTACCATTTAACGGATGCGATTCATACACAGAATTAACAACGAATCATTGCAGCTATTCAAATGAACATCTGAAAGTGTGATCACCTTACTTCAACCTCATATAAGAAACATTCATTCACATATTATCTGTAAGCTTTCAATGCCGAGCATTCTTTTATTGGCATTCACCGAGCACAATTTCCAATAATATTCAAGCATTTTTATGCGCATTTGATGACGCCGTACCTTTTCACATTTGTGTGCATACGAATTCATGTATGTATATTTGTCTGTTTGTCCACTGATTTCAGCTTGAACCATTGAAACCGAAGCTATGAACTGTGATCTGCGGAACGTCGCAATACAACTGCACTCTAGACCACATTTCGCATCGATGCATGAAATTTACAAAGAGTTATAGAAATTTTGAAGCAAAAAAAAAAATTGCATTCTTTCATGTCGGTCAGATTTTCATCATGCACCACTCGGGTTAGAAAATATATCTGGAAGTAGGCTTCAGTAGTTGGTGCAACCTGCACGTTTTCTTTCCGCTCTTCTGGCGAATAGTTTCGTATGCGGCTAACAAACAATTCATATGCGAAATAGCGCCTTCCTGCGTTAATTGGATCGGATGCTTGAATAAACCTTCGACAAAAAGATTCGTGCTTTTGAAGCCCAGTAAACTAAAATGAGAAACTAACGGCTGTACAACGGATAAAGATTTTTTCCAAACTGAAATACATCCACCTGTTATCGAATTTGATGACTTAATGTGGAAATGGTACAGAAATAAACCAAATGGTACAGAAATAAACTATCACATGGACGCATACATGCAATATATATATATATATATATATATATATATATATATATATATATATATATATATATATATATATATATATATATATATATATATATATATACTCAAGCACGGTGTCTCCATAATGCTTTTTTACATGCGAACTCACAAATGTTCTAATAGTGGATTTTCTATGGAAGGTTTGCGTGAGTGGTTGTATTAAATAAAACCTGAAGACATCATTTCGCATATCTATTACTTTTTGGTAATTTAAGAAAGAGGTCAGTAAGGAGGACGGAGTGGAAAAGTGAGTTTTTTTCCAACTTCCCTGGGCCCTCCTCCATTTTTTAGATCCTTAGCAGAGTCTGTATTATTGGAATTTTTTTTATCATGTTATGAAGAGGAATCCATATGAAATAAGTTCATTTTTTATGCCCGAATTCTAAGCAGAAAAACCTGCCACCTCCCATGCAGAAAATCTATGTATTAGTCCAGTACGAGAAAACGCTGTTCTACGCGTCTCGTTAACAGTCTTACGTTTTTTTTGATAACAATGAACAATTCTTGAGTGATTTTCAACAGCTTTTTGTGCTTCAAAACAGAAAGTGGTTTCTGCTTCATTCAGTGCGGTGGACAGCATCTTGAGGATCTGTTGAATTGGACGCTCCTGTGCATCCTTGTTCTCCAGCTCAATTTCGCCGCATATTACGCATCCTCCTCGAATTCTTACCTTGTTTTTTCTTCGCCGAAATTGTTCCTCAATTCAACTCTTAATGAGGGCATCAAGTGTGGCAGAGTTGTATTTAAGGTGACATAATGCGTGTTGTGGCATCCATTCATCGCCTCATCCGATCCTTCGGTTGCTCTTCATTCACCTCCCTTTCTTGATTTGTTTACTTAGGCATGAAACCTACTCCATTGGTTTCAATTTGGAAACCAAGTAGGCTACAGCATTGATATTTAATGGGCCCAATATGCGCCATAGAATACGATCTCCTACTTGGTAAATTCGGTTGATATATCAAATTCGATAAAATTTGCGCATATTTTGCACTGTTCAAGTTTCCATTTTATGCCGGTCGATACACAAAAAGACGAATTGTTTTCATTAGAATTATGAAAGCGGTTCCGTTAATTAAAATTTGAGGGCTTTATTAAGCATATTAATGAAAATGAGTGATCAGATGAGTGGAAAGCAATGTGCAATGCCAACTCCTCTGACGCACTTCTCATTTGTTTTTTGGAGCAGCCTAAATTTGATGCCATATGTGGGATGGTCAGTGAAAGAAAAACGAGTGTTTTTATTGTTTCCATTGTGTGACAAGATCAACATTGTGTTAACGTGATTGTTGCATTCTGCATTGTGTGTTTTCTTGAGCAGAGGGCCTTTCTAGATGCTCCAGAAAGGCAAAAGGAGCTCTTCGAAAAGAGTGCAGAAGAAAAACGAAACCTCGTTTAGAACGACGAAAAACCTGTCGCTTTTATGATGGAAAATCTTCTTGAAAAGAAGCCCTTCTATGAATAGAGATTCTTCTTAAGACTTGACCGAAGAAATTCTTGAGTAGGTGACTCCTCCCGAACAAAGGACGCTGGTCTTGGAACTTGGGAAAATTCCAATAACAAAGGTTGTGTGTTCAAGAAAGAATTATCTTGCCGTTAATACAAATTCGTAGCATGCCACGTTTTGAAAAGCAGCTCGCATTGCAAATGTCGATTATGTTGGCCGATCATAGAGAGCACAAATTTCCATATGAGATCCATATAAGGATAGAACAACCACAATGAATTCGCATCACAGCCCTGCAAAGGTTATGCAAACTCTAACGAAACTAACCTTTCTTAGCAAACAATAGACGTATAGATTCTTTGCAGAGCCGATCTATTGCTTCAGTCCTGATAATAGACTAAGCCTTTCTCCCTATCGGCCTCGACGTTCTCTAAGATTCATTCAGCCAGATCATTCGAACCTCTCAATTCTGATAGGTTATCCTCTTACGATCAATCACTAAATGATAAATTTATCCACTAATGAAATTTTTGGTCATCGCAGCCCCCTATCTTTTCACGAGCCGAATTAAAATTGTGGAAAATAAAGTCGTCAAGCAGGGTCAATCGGTTATACTTTAATAAGCCGGTTTTCCCAAGACTTCGGCGAGGGGTGAATCATTTACTTTTCTCTCGCGCCAAAGCTTTCGGTCCTTTTTTATCAAGAATCGATCCCTGCTTACAACACCTCTAAGCCTTCCTCCGCTTCAACTTCTACTGCTGCCCACGGATACCGAGTTCAGGGATGCTATGTGCATTAATTCCGCACCAATCATATGCACATCGATAGCATCACTGATCCCCGAGACAGTGTTGTTAAAATGCATAGATACGAATGTGGCAGCTATAAAATTTGAGGCATGATCCGCAAAGAGTTTTCAAGTACCTTATAGTTTCCCGGATTTTTCACAGAACCTTTAATTCTACTACCATAATCCGAATTTTTCGCGATTTGATATGACCAAGTTTCAAATACCTCTCAGCACTTCATTGAGGATTTCTTTCGGAGCTCTCTTATAGTTGCGACTGATGATACAATGAAATTTTTTTTTTTTTTTTGAGTATCGATCAATTTTTCCCGCACACGTCTTATATCTTAGACGATGTAATCGATTTATCCTTATTGTTGATATCCGGTTTTAACCATGACATATGAAAAGATCGAACTATAATTGAATATGACTTTCATTAGTTATCTGCAAATAGGGTTCTTGATTTTGCAACGGATTAATTTCGTTATCTCGTTGTTTCCCATAGTCTCCAATATGAATTTCACGAATTTAGCAACATGCAAAATTTTGCTTCCTTTATTTATATCAATTGCCGTCATCGAAATTTATCTCAAAGTCTTTTATAATGCATTAATTTTTACATATCTGCTATACTGGTTTAGTAAATGAATTATAACACGTCGAACATTAAACACTATTTAATGCTTAGCTTTTCATCTCTCTTCATGTGAAGATTTCAAAAAAAAAAAAAAAAAAAATAACGAAGCGGTTTTTATTTGGCACTACAATATCTACTATCCACAGAAGGAATTGTCTCATTTCCTGTTAGCTGTGAAAAACAATATCTAAGACCTCATAATTATGTCATGCCAACAAATGTAAAAGAGCTTTTCAGAAGCAAATGAGTGGACAATTTAAATATTCATTGTGATATCTACTCTCTAAAATTTTAATTTTCCCTTCACAAATTCACAATCAATGAAAATAAAATGCAACGACGCTTTGTATCAACAGGAGAGAAAAGTTGCGCAAGAAACTTTTTTTTTTTTTATTTGCTGAACAAGTTCTTTACGTTCAAGATTATTTCTTGGAGACAGAGAGAGAAACAAATAGAGCGAAAGAAACGCGTTTGAAGCGAAATTATGCACAGTATCACGTAATCTCAATTGCACACTTCTTGCAAAAGAACAAAATTATTTAATACTTGAAGAGAATAGCATCGTTCTACGATGAACATAAACCAAGATGAAAATAACGCAAGATGAAAGTTCACAAATTAAGATGCATTTTTTTTAATAACACATTAATGTGTTCATATTTTGGATTGAAATGCAGATCAATTTCGATTTATAGTCAGTTCGAAATTATATTGCAAATGTTCCCCATAAGTTGCGACAAATTTCTTATATTATGGGAAAATTTCATTGATGTTGATGGAAATGCTCATCTTATTTCACAAAAGTGCATGTGTGAAAACACATAAGACGCTTTGAATTCCCTGTAGGTCGACATCATAAGCCTCTTTTACAGTGCTGAATAGAAATGTTCTCTTGAAATGATGCATCCTGTAGAAAAATCTTTCTTTAAAGATTCTTAGTGACGCCTATATCTCGAGCTAATACATCAACGAACCAGACTTGTTTTCCCCAGTTTTAGGAACGAGTTAAAACGGCTATTCAAATGAGGCTTATAAGCATGAATGAAAACATCATTTCTCTTTCGCATAACTAGGGTAAATTCTTGTTTGTTCGCTCAGCATATGTATCGTGCTGCACTTAAGTGATTCTACATCACATACATCTTTGTGCTTAATCACTTTGTCTATCGGGATCAATGGAATGCGACTTTGTGCGTTTCATTACGAAACAAATCCTTTCTATAAATGTCGAGCAAGAATTTCTTCGCACATGAAGTGCAATCGATCTGTGGCACAACAACTCAAATGCAAATTTTATGGCCATATGATGAACTGTAATAAGAATGACCTACAAGGTCATGTAGTAATGTTAATCGTAATCACTCAATTTTATCTCCATTACTTATGTAGCTAGTGAGTTATACAAATGGCATCGTATGCAGACGAATCTAGACACAATAATGTCATCATACGATATCGTAAAGAAATTGCACAAAGTTGCGAAAACGACTGACAATTTTATTTGCGGATGTTTGCAGATGGAAGAGAAAGGAGTTCGTGAATTGGAATGCAAAAACTTAAGGCGAGTTGCTTTCATAGGTGTTGCGGTGTCCACTATAGCGACACTTATTTGTGTAATCTCAGCACCGATGATTTATAATTATATGCAGCATATGCAATCGTTGATGCAGAACGAAGTGGATTTCTGCAAATCACGTTCTGGTAACGTTTGGAGAGAGGTCACACGTACTCAGGTAAGAATTTCGCGAATATTCTAATAGATACTTGCCACATAGATCACATATTCTAGTGTTCAACTGAGGCCATATCTCTAACATGTGTTGGACGATACAATCGAACAAATAATTATAACACGTCTCCGTGTTATGATCGCTAAACATCCTATAGCATATAGTCCAAAAATGTGTTACAATAATATATCGTCGTTTCGAATAATATTGGTTACACGCTGCAGGTTATTATTGCTCGAAACACTCTTTACTGCGGCAACATTCTCAACATAGAGTCAACAATCGCAGCTCTCTTCACATTTTGCTTCACATTGTGCACACTAATATGAATTTATGGCAAGATGATAATTTTAAAGGATAGGATAACAAAAACGTATCTCTTGCAGAATCAATGAATCATTCCACATACCTTATTATTTGAGAGCATTCATGGAATTATACGGGTTTATATATGGGATCAACTTCTGTGAAACGTTTCTTCGCTTCTTTGAAAGGGTGCTCCGCCATGAAAGTATAGTTTAAAAAAAAGAAAGCGCCGGGATTCACCTTAGAAGCACGATACACCCACAGTGAGCTCGCGTAGGGTGACACTGAGTTTGCGATCGTTGGAATGATATCAAAACGTCTTTGTGCGTAGAAAGTCCGCCAATATCTGCTGTGGAATTGACGAAAGATGGATGAAAATATGACAGATAGTAAAAGCGAGGCGAGGGGGAGGGGGGGGGGGGGGGAGATCTACTGAGTCGGCACACGATGACGATATCAATCAGTCTTCGTTGAAGCAACACTAAAATGGCATATGGAAATGAGTTAACATTCTAAACTCTTAGGGATGAATGTCAATAAAAGAAGGCTTCCATTATTTTCTTTTTTTTTTTTGCATTACTTCTTATATGTCTTATCTTTGCGAGCAATAATGTCTATAGTTTTATAAGGTTTAAAGTCCCTTGAATCCTTTGAATCCTTTTTTCAAATTTCAACTATATTTTAATATTTCCGTTAATCAAATGAAAGACGCATCCATAGGTGTGTCTTTCATAAACACAAAGCAGAAAAATTAACTGAATTGAGTATCAAGTCTACGTTTACTTTAGTTTTTCATGAAATTTCTTTTGGATTGTTTCCAGTTAAATTCATTGCTTTCCTCGGAGATAAATAATCAGTTGTGGATTTTAGTCGCTGCAAAGTTCCAATGAATCGCATTAAAATCCTAGACATCGCATTTGGCAATTTCAGTCAACTGACTGTTTACACAAAAGTGCAAAGATGTTGGTGACGAAAGAATGCTCAACTGTGCGAATGTGAATGCATATTAATTTTGCACTTTTTTTAATCAAGACGACAATCAAAGATTCACCGCATGCAATAACAATAAAGAACTAGTTTCATTTGATCGACAATTATGCTGTTTACTTTCTCTGAAACAAGTTCTATAGCATCATACAGCTTCGTTTTAAGATATATTTGTATGGTGCGTAATTCTCATCAATCGAGTACCTTAATCAATTACAGCAGCTAAGAATTTTCTTTTCCTTATAGGTATTTAGAGCAACATATAGGTAATATAGTTCATCGTTGAATGGCCAATATCACTAGGGGTTGAATCTTTTCGACTACGTTAAGGTTTATACAGAGGCCTTACTATAAGGAAGCGTTTCTTTCCATATTTCCGTGGAACGGCTTGGTTCAAATCGGAATGTTGGAACAAATTACCTTTTTTTTTTCAGATAATGATTATCAATCAGGCAGCTGACCAAACATAGATGGCCTCAGTTCATTTCACACTTTGCTTGTCCATTGGCTGATAGCTAGCTGCAAAAAAAAAATGATAGCAGTGATTTTCTTATGCGAAAAAAAGCACACGAAATGCTGAAGGGTAGCCAGTCGTCATTTCATAAAAAAAGGGCGTAACGACAAAAAATAAATTCGGTCTGCGTAGATCAATTATATTTAGTCATCTATTGCACCTGTTTTAAACACGCACCAATAAATATCCGTGAAGACGTGACATCATCACAATGAGCTTTCGTATGAAGCGCTCGATTTGGATTGATATACATTTGTTTATAGCGGAGTCTGGTACTTTATCTTCATACGCGATGACTCAAACATACAGTTGCAGGTAATGGCGCAAGTGGGCGATAGAGTGCGTCACACACGTCAGGCTGGATACGATGCCGCGGTTGAAGAATCCCTTGCCGACGTCACTTCAGGTCCCGGAGGCTGTTGTGGTTGTGGGATCGGAGAAGCTGGGCCACCAGGACCACCTGGACCGGACGGACTGGATGGCATTGATGGGGAACAGGGGCCACCAGGCAAAGCAGGGGAGGATGCACCGTCTCCCGTTTCACCAGCATCTGCAGCAGAACCATGCTTCCAGTGTCCAGAAGGACAACCAGGATCCCCAGGGAGACAAGGACCCAAGGGTCCACCTGGCGCCGTTGGTCAACCAGGTCCTGATGGTCCGCCGGGAGGCCCAGGACCTGTAGGCCCAATCGGACCCGAAGGCCCAGCAGGGCCGCCTGGCCCAGTAGGAGAAAGTGGACTTCCAGGTGCACCTGGCGCGGTTGTCGAAGTAGAAGGACCAGAGGGCCCTGCAGGTCCTGCTGGCCCGGAAGGGCGACCTGGGCCTGACGGGCCAGCTGGACCAGCCGGTAACCCTGGGCCTGCCGGGCCTCCAGGGCCACAAGGAGACCCTGGACTCGATGGTCCGCCGGGAAAAATTGGACCTGACGGAGAACAGGGACCAGTCGGAGAAGCGGGTACCGTTGGCGGGTGTGACCACTGTCCTGCGCCTCGCACTGCTCCCGGCTACTAAACCCACGCATGTTGTTCTGACCGCATTATTTATACAATACAATTTTCTCGAACTAAAACTGTGAAGTGTATTTTAGTAAATAATAAATAGCTGTATTATTGTATGCAATGCTGCAAGCACAATATTTTTTCCTATGTAGTTTTTCCTACTTTTGAACATTCAGCGAAGCATTTCTGAATCCACATTATGGTTACATGTCTATACAAACTTTCTCCGACTCTATGAGAAAGTCATGAAAGACACTCGCGCTTTGTGTAAGCACAAAATGGCACAGACCTTAATTTGGTCTATCCCCATTCTGAAGGAAAGTCTTGAATTCAGCAGCAACAAGTTCTGTTTCTAGCCAATGTGCGTTTGCGTGTTGTGTCGTCCATTTTCAGTCTTACATGGGAACAGAAAATGAAATGCTGATTTTAAGCAGTCGACGCACAGGAAAAGCATAGCAAACCTGGACCGAGATAAACAAACAGATTGCAAAGATAGGAAATATAGGTAGAACACGTTTTGCAAAACTCAGATTGGCACGCAAACTGACAGATTATGGTCAGTAATCTCAAGAGCTTGTCACACTTGCAAAGGCTCACAATAATGATGCAGTGACATACTAATTCCGATAACATTCAAATGGATCGATTGATCAGCACATACGCATTACTTCGTCTTGAAGAAACAGCTCATGAATTTAGCAGCAATAATATGAATTCATATATTTTACTAGCTGATGCGATAACCAGTCAAGCAATGAGGCGAATAAAATCTGCACAGTCAAAATCAAAATCAACAAAAGCATTCATTAGTATTTCGTAGAATAACTGATGAGTACTTCATGAAACCTGAACAGTGCATACCTTCGCTATAGCTTCACCAAGCATTTCATCCGAATAGCTGAAAGGGCTAGCAATAAATTGGAAAGAGGCATTCAACAAGTTGATTTAACGTCGCATATTGGCACTTATTTTGGCATCGCAAAATCTCAATTATCGGCTATCATCGTCATATGTTTTGAGCAAATTTCGCCTTTGCAAGTCGAGAGAATTTTGCATTTGTCTTCGACGATGAAACAAATTTTTCAACTCCAAAAAATTTCAGCATTTCCCAAAAATCTTTGCAATAAACTTAAAAAATTCGATTAGAAAAATGACATCATCTCGGAAAAATCATTCAAAATGCACAAAAAGAGTGCAATTTTTATTGCGTTGAAATGTTTCGTTACACGCAAAGTATTATCACTGAAATCGGGTATGAATAGAAATTAAGGAAACAGCGAACAGCACTAAACACAGCAAATGAAATAATGCGGATTCTGTGTTATAAAGAGTTAAGAGAGATTTCTGAAGTCAAATATAGGACGGTTTGATAAGATTCGGCACGCATCTAATTGTCTATTTTTATACCCTCGATGGATGTGTTGGACGTTCATATTCAAAATTTTCATCAAGAAAACTATCACTAAATATAATTTTTTGCACTTAAAATCTCCGATTACTGTGTGTGCATTAGTTCACGTGCTCAATGTAGAAACACTGTGCAATGTCAACTGAGCCGCATATAAAAATAAAGAGTAATTAACTTCAATGGCGCTACAGTGGAATTCAAAATGGTGGTCGAGGAGGAGATCTCCGAAGAAGAAAAAATAGTAATTAGTCATTCAGTGACAACTTCCTTTATCGCAGACGTCCCTCCAACGAAAAAATGATGAATTTATGACTGCGAAATGGCAAAAAATAAACTATTTCTTAGATATCATGACACCGAGGTCGATGTTCATGAAAGGATTTTGTTAATTTTGTTGAATTTCACAGCAGAGTGCTCAAAAACGAATTTGTCGAGCTGATTGAACAGTTGCGGCAGCTTTGATAAATGGCTTTTAACTAATAGGTGACGGTGACGCCATGCAACAATGGGATTTTCGACCTCATACTCAGCGGGTGAGTCAACAGGAAAAATTAAATGAACCTGCTGGACTGGTGTATATATATATATATATATATATATATATATATATAGTAGTTCGCTCTATAATATTGCATTAATTTGCCACCCAAAGTTATAAGTAGATTGTCAACAATTTCACTAAAAAATTTGTAGATTATTTTGTTGCAACAAACCAGATCAGGTGGGATTTATTCGCACCGAATTTTGATTTTCGCAAACCTCTTCTTCTCGTTGCTGGATTTCGTAAACACAATTGAGCAATATTTTCACATCGCTAAGTGCTCTGTAAAGAAGCGCACCTTTTTGTAACTTAACGGAAACGGAACTACTAAAGTCGTTTCGGCACACATTCTGGTCATACCTCTAAAAGTAGTTGGAAAATCATTTATTTCTGAAGAGCATCTTCACCACACAATAAATTCGAAACCCACTCCCCATGATTGAATAAAGTGATCTATTTTTAATTGTGTGAATCGCATGGGTTGCACATGCGGATTGTTAAAGTGATCTCTGCACGCGTACAATGCAGTAAACATGGGAGGCCGCTGAAATAAGTGGAAAATTATTCCAGAGAGGCTTGCATGATATACGCTTTCATATTTCGATTACCTGTTATCAATTCCATTAATTACTCGACAAAAATGAAACATACTCAATAGTTGAGTTTTGATTTGCGCAGCTAATATTACAGCTAATCGTAAAGTGCATACTTTTTATAACTTCACCGCTGTAGAATGGAACTCAATATGTAGCGAAATGAATAAAAGTCTTTGGAACTTCTAAAAGCGATAAACCGATTGATGAAATTGCTGAAATCAACATGAGAATCGGCATATCAGATCATATCATGATGTGAAGTCAGCTAACTTCGCAACACTTCAACTTCGGTGCTGCAGGAGAAGCAATTATAGATGAGACGGAAACACGCCTGTAGATGCACACATGCACGACATGATGCATTTCGCAGGTGCAAATAAATTTCCACATGCTCAGAGAAAGAAACAACGATGCAAGAAGGCATGCCGTATGTAATGAAACTATCGAAATTCATCGAAATACACCAATTCCTACAATTTTGTCTTCTCTCTATGATGTTGCCAAATCGTACAATTTGGCAAATTTCCTTCACAAAAAACGCAATATGGCCGCTATATATATATATATATATATATATATATATATATATATATATATATATATATATATATATATATATATATATATATATATATGCTTACGCTGCCTCAACGTAATGCGTTTTGGAAAGCGCATAACAAAGAAGCCTCAAAGCTCGTGACAACGGAGCGTGTATGCAATTTTTGTGACGTTGTTATTCTCATTAATAAAATCAGAGGGGTGGGTGGGTATATATAAGAGAAGAAGGTCCCCATCGTTTGATTTATTTTTGATGAGCAATAATGATATTTTTAAACGGAAGATTTGCCGCCGCAAGAGGTCAAAAAATCTGTGTCGCTCGTTGATATTGATCATCGCAATATGAGTTGAACCGAAAAGTACTTTGAGCAAAAAAAGGTTGAAAATTTTTCATCCGGGAGCCCTTTGTTTAAATCCAAACATAAGAGATTCGTCAAAAAAACCCTTACGCGTTGCGCCGCGGATGAGTTCCTTTGTTTCAGTTTGACGCACTCTTCCTTCGGCGGCTTTTTTTCTAATATGTCCATCACTGTAAATTAAACGCACAAATTGAGCAAGATTCGCGATCGTCGTCTCGGAACCCTTTTCGAATCGCCTATATAAGATCCAGTAGCTTGGCAAATCACATTCGAACCCCTTTCTACATCATCTGCTCCTCCAGCAAAGTAATTATTAATGTTCTTTCGCTTATATAATCGAAGTAGAATAGCCTCGAAGAACATTTCGTCTAGCAGCAATTTTTTTAAGTTATCAATTTCTGTGAGGTAATTGCTCCATATACGCTTCATTGATGAGCTAGATATGCTACATCTCGTGAGGATGAATGATACTCATCAACGATAATGTTGTTTGCTGAGAGGTTTATAGAAAGGAGAAAAAATATCGGCTTTAATATCATTCAACAATATTACGAAATGCAGAGTTTTCTTTAATTGTCACCAGCATCTTATTCTATTTTATTGTCGAATTCACCCGCTTCAAAAAATAAATAAATAAAACCGTTTTCGCTTGTCGATATCAGCCCGCTGCTCGCAACCATAATTCCGCCGCAATCATAAAACCTCAAATAATGTACCTCTATGCAAAATTTCTCCCCTTCTAAAGTTGTCAAAGATGAAATAATCTCCGCTTATATGAAACTGTCTTCTTAATCAACCAAACTCCCTCGCTCCTCTCTAAAAGTCTTCAAAATTTTAAATACTTTAAAGTTATTGGTAGAGAGTAATGAAATTCACCTGGCTAATCGCGAACCTCAATGATCAAACATATTTTCAACAAAGTGATCATTTAATTCATTCGTCTATATTCCGAAAATGCGAATATTTTGCAGATGTACGAAAAGGAGGACCGCGAAAGGGAATGCAATAATCTCCGACGAGTTGCTTTCCTAGGAGTTGCTGTCTCAACAATTGCAACTTTAGTATGTGTTATTTCCGTACCGATGCTCTACAATTACATGCAGCATATGCAATCAGTGATGCAAAATGAACTCGATTTCTGCAAATCGCGGTCTGGTAACATCTGGAGAGAAGTCACTAAAACACAGGTGCGCCATTCTTTGTTAATGATATTTCATGCTTACATTGCCTGTACATATCGGATGAATATAAGAAATAGGCAATAAAGAATTGGGAGGAAATTTCACAATAACTACTACTGCTAAAAGGTTGAGTGGTAACCTTTTCATTCACAAATTTTTCCCATTGCTTGCAAATTTATTCTCTGATAAGTGCCTATTTTGAAAGTCATAGTGCTTTATAGCTACTTTCCTTGATTATGAACCACCAAAGTCGAGCTGATTGCCAAGTGTGAATGACGCATCGAAAATCACATCGCAAATTGAAAACATCCAATCTTGAGTTGCTTAAAATTCTTAATGAACATGCATGTGGCACTGAAAATCATTGTTTCTATAGTTGTCCTTACACTAGTTCAACTGGAAAACACTCCGACTTTGAAAGATTGTAAATCCTTGAGGCCAAGAAGCTATCTAGAGAAATACGATCGACTTAAAAAATATTTGTATTCAGTTCATTCTTCTGCCAACAATGAAAGAATGTGTAGTTAAGCAACGATTCCTTTTTAAATATTTGACGAATAAGATCGTTCGAAAATATGATTACCCCAAATCAAACTTGCCCGCCATATCTTGAGCGGCTTGTTTATTTTTTAAGCGGTAGGAATGTAGCATTCTACAGTCGTGAAAGCTTAAAACAACTTTTACAGATGTTGGCGAAAGTGAATGGAGGCGCAAGGAAAACACGTCAAGCGGGCTACGAAGCCCCAGACGCCGGAGTGGAGGGTTCGACCAGCACTATCGAACCCCCAGCTGGTGGATGCTGCGGCTGCGGAGTCGGCGAGCCAGGCCCTCCTGGACCCGCTGGGCCAGACGGGAAGGACGGCCCAGATGGAGAGCAAGGACCTCCCGGAAAAGACGGTGAAGACGCTCCACCTCCTGCTACACGTGCTCCAGCTGCTGAGCCATGCTTCGAATGTCCAGAGCCAGTACCTGGTCCACCTGGTCCGCCTGGCCCCAAAGGAGAACCAGGGAAGCCAGGCGAGGCTGGTCCCGATGGACCTCCTGGGCAGCCCGGACCTGCCGGACCGCCCGGGCCGGCTGGACCAGCCGGACCACAAGGGCCTGCTGGAGAAAAAGGACCAACTGGTCCACCTGGCTCTGTCGTCGAAGGAGAAGGGCCAGAAGGTCCACCGGGCCCACCTGGCCCAGAGGGTCCTCCCGGGCCCGATGGACCGGCCGGGCCCGCTGGAAAGCCGGGGCCGGACGGACCTCCAGGACCAGAAGGAGACCCTGGAGCCGATGGACCTGCCGGCAAACCCGGTCCAGAAGGCGAACCTGGAAAGCCTGGCGAGTCTGGATCAACTGGCTCTTGCGATCACTGTCCTGCACCTCGTACTGCACCCGGATATTAAAACTTGATTGTTCTAAGATTAATTTGATTCGGCGATTGTTACATTATCTCATGTGGGCCAAGCTGTATTCAAGTATATACGACTGTACTTCTATTGTTTTAGGTATTGCAATGAGGAAAATCTGTGGTCACTTTGGTCGAAATGTATATCGATGGCGGGTGTTGTTAATGCGGTTGTTTGGAGAGAACATTAAAATAATAATACATTAGCTGTATTAATTTACGATAGTTGTCTGCACATGACATTACTGTTTAGAGCAATTGCCGAATCCTCATTTGACGGCATTTAAAAGTATATGTGGTGCTTTGAACATTGCACAATGCAAACAATATTCATAGAGCCAATTATAATTCCATTGTTACGAACTTTAGTATGATGGGAAAATGGTTGAGTAGCTGTTTATTTTATAAGGAATCCAAAAAATGCTTGCATATTATTCTAAATATGATTGCCTCGAGTACAACAGGGATATGATTACTGTGTGAACAGAAGGAGAAACAAGATGAGGCGAAAGAATAAAAAACAGCAAAACCGTTGCGGCTATCGAGATATCCGCTTAGAACGCGCCCAGTGACACCTTGTATGCACAAAAACACCATCGTAAAATTGACCTCTCTTCTCCAACTCTTATCGAGAGACAGTTGTGGTTGGCAGTAATTAGGGCAATGAGAGCACAGAGCAGAATTAGCCAATTGAACCTAAATTCACGTCATGCGAGGATCCGATAAACGAACTAAGTGGCACTAAATCTGCGGAGATGAAGTTTTTCACTTAGTTGAAAGGATACAGGAGCAAGTTTAGAAAGTTGTTAGGATGCTAGCAGGATAGGCATTTTTACAAGTTGGTCAGTAAGCGTCCTATAGTGACGAGTTGAAACCGTCAGACAAACGAAAGTACACATTGCATACACGGCACATAAATATACGTATATGAAAGGTAGAATAGTGCCAGGATTCGTAGAAGTACATAGAAAGTCACATCTTTCGCAGTTCTTAGCACGCTAAGAAGTCGATGACTTTAGCATATTTCTTGTAAGTTATGCAATGTGGAATATGCAATATTGTTGTTTACTAATCTAATTTTTTTGTTTTCTAGTTGCAAGGAAATTTGTTACATCAACGCACATGCTAGAAAACTTTCTTAGAAGCGTCACTCTTTTTTAATCTTATATAGTGTTCCACTTGTTGAGATAAAGGTTTTGATGTGATCATGGACTGAGCCGTTGAAGTCAACGGATCTCATCACCGGTGAACGCGCATGTGTGAGACGAGTCCAATTCGGGATAAGCACGTCCTGTTGCACCTATCGCAGATAAACCGTACTCCTTGATGAGGCCCACTTGTGCCCAATAGTCGTCGCGATCTTTTCTCTTCCAGTGCTCGAACTCGACATCCCTCAAATCGTGCAGTCCCCTCGCGGCATGCTCTCCTCCACAGCTGTCTGTCATGTACTATGTCATCCAGCTTTGATGTGATAGTGACGAATGATATATCTTTTTTTGCAATGTTTCCAAGCAGAGGATTAAGCGGATATCCGCTTTGAATTTGAAACTTATGTTTTGAAATATAAATAAAAAAAGTTAAAGAAATGTTACAAGATGTAAATGGGTAAGGTTAACGCTTCACTAGCTCAGCATAATTGAAGAGATTGAACGCCAGTCCAAGGTCGACGAAATGTAGAGACCCATTTTAGGTTGTGTGTGCATAATGTTATGATAATTTTTGCACGAAGTAAAAAGACAACGCAGTCAGTGTGAAGTTCACTATTACCATCAGTGTGTTTGGCCAAAAGCAAGCATTTCCTTTGACTTGAGTGCAATAAGTCGGTTGGATTAGAGATATCTCAATAGTTAATGCCGCAAAACTTACTAGAAACCATGAGGAACGTATATTATGTGGCAGAAGCTTAAAGGCATTTTGTGAATACGTTAACAGTTGGCTAAGAACGTGTGATACGGTAAGCGCTTCAAAAAAGTCGTGAAAACTACCTAATCACCAATGACCAGCAGTACCATACTCGCTCACAAACTCCTATCGAGTATTCTTGTGGAAGGTAACGATGCGCTACGCGTTTTTCCTGTAAGATGCAATAAGGACTTGGATTTTGTTGATGATATGAGCGCTAGCTCTATTCTCAAGGATGTTCGTAAACACAGCAACAAGGTTTCACTGACACTAAACGGCATCCTATCGATGTTCCTAAAACGCAGCGCAAAAACAATCTTATGACCGTTTAGCAATAAATTTCCTACCTTCCCTCGCTATCAATCAAAAATTATCGCCCGATTAATCCGACCTCCATTTGGAACGTTTTCAGAATTATCGATGGAGATGCAATAATGAATCATTTTTCGCAAACACCTTTCTGAACATCGCCCAAGTTTCATTCCTGCTGGACCAATGATGTTGTAAATTATTTCGCATTCAGTCGAATGGATATCTTTTTGGATATGAAAGTTTAAATCGAAATCATGTGCATAAATTAAGCAAACGCCTATGATACGAGCTAATATAAAGAGTTCCTCTTAAAATTGGATTGGAAAACTATAATTCCGTTGTCTATTTTCTAAAGTGGGTCAGAGTATTCTTATATGGACCAAGTTTTCAAGTAAGAAATAGCTACTCCGCTACACATCCAATTCCTAGATGTGCGATATAAGGAAGTATAGTGAGTACTGTTTCTTTCCTCATATGCATTAACGATGTTTCGGATAATATTCTGAGTACTAGCTGGCTCTTTGCTAATGATATCAAAATTTATCGTCCAACCTTAAAGTTCCACATTCTGCGAAAGGACTTTGATAGATTCGCCAGCTGCTCAGAACAAAGGCAGTTAAATGTTTCCTTGAAAAACGACACATGGTTCATATCAATTTTCCGCATGTTTTCTCAGGATAGAAGGTGATGTTCTTTTCACTATAGATGGTGTTGCTGCTATTGTAATACTTGGAATCATGGAAGGATCGGCTTGGCTTAATTTCTTGTCGTGAAATAGTATTCGGCTTTTCCGAGTTCCTTCTCGGAAATACTTCAGTCTGCGCGACTCACCAGTTGACGTGTGCGACAGTTCCAAATGTCCGAAATGTTGCAGTTGTGTTTTGCACAGTTCCCAGTTTTCTGCTGCACGATTCTGCAATCTGCTTCCCACAGACATCGTTAATGCATCTATTCCCTTCAGCTTTCAACGTGCGGCTAAGTCGCTTCGACCTAAAAACTACTGTAGCCCTTACTTATTAAATGTCTACTTGCATGAGTTCCAGCTTCGCAAATGTTTTGCTGCTTCTTGCCCTTATGGAATCTCCCCCTGAGACACTTGTGACAAATTTTGCATGCGGCGAAAATGCATCATGCAAAAAACAGCGACCAAAATTTGCATAGTTATCCACTATATAAGTGCTGTTAGTCATTCTCTTGCTAGTGTTCATTTTCTACTTTTCGGTGGCGCTCGTTCCACCGAAATGCCTAAGAAGAGCGAATCGGAAGTAAGGGTGCTCGTTGTGTAGAGTTCGTGCCTGCTTCATCGCAACGCCTACCTAAGTGGATCGACTCAACGTAACTTTGATTCATATGACGGCGCTGACTGCGTCGAAAAAAATTCTTTTTTTCAATGAAAAGCAAAACCGAAGCCCTGCTTTCATCAGGACAATATCTGCAAAAGTGCACGACTACGGCTTTACGTAGCTTAAAGCGAGACAGTTACAGGATGATGATGATGTTTCGATCACTGATGATGTGAGAGGGGCCGATTATTACCATGGGCTTATCCCGAAGACCGATGTCGAGCCCCTTCTAAAGAAAGAGGGAGATTTCCTATTAAGAAAAACTGAGCTAAAGCCAGGTAAGTTGTTGAGACAATTTATTGTTGCTTTGATAAGACAGTGAATTTGGTACCGCAGCAATGGTGCTTTGAAGAATTTTAATATTTCTGGATATATGTTAGCATGCACGAAGTGGAAATGCAGCCAGCGGGGGATCAGGGGACTGTGAATAATCCATTCGAGCAACTTTGAAAACTCCAGTTCTTCTTCCTTCCGTCAACAAAGTGACATTCCTTCGATGAAACATTTAGGTCATGCCCGGGATCCATTTTCCAACCTGAGGGCTCGCTATTCATCCACTTGAAAAGTTTTCCGCAAGATTCTAATTGCTCGTGAAATGTCTCAAACCCAGCTACCCCTTAAGCTTCTCCAGTTATCTAAGGGGCGTTGGCACTCTAAATATCGCCCTCACACCATAGTCGATGCAAATGGCTGGTATATTATTCGAAGTAAAGTAGCACACATTTAATAGACGCTTTTTATAGGTGAGATCGTCCTGGCGATATCAGTGCGCCATGAGAATGGTGTACGCCATTTCATGGTGAACCAGGATAACGATGGCAGCTTCTACTGCGAGCATCATCACGAAAAGAGCGTTTCGGATCTTGTTTCCTATTACACCACCACAAAAACTCCACTTTCTTCTTCAAGTGGGGTTCGACTTCGACGTCCCATCGCAAGACCACAATGGCTCCTAAACCATGACGCTATACGACTCGTGAAAAAACTTGGGGAGGGCGCCTTTGGAGAGGTAAACAATACTCTCTTTGATATGACAACAACGCTTTGGGTTTCTTCATTTGATGTTTCATCAGTGATCAGAGCGATCAAAAAACATATGAGAACTTCAGTTCACAATACTATTGTGATGAACATCGATACTATGCGCTTTCAAAATGCGTCAGGCGGTTCTTGTCCAGATTTGGTCCTGCAGTTTCACATTCTATAGTAGACAACGAAATAAGAGTAAAGGAAACATCATGGGTAATCAGGAATGCTGCAGGTAACGACAACCACTAACCCCTCCAGTATCTCAAGTTATTTAAGGGGCATTTTCCCTCTAAAGCTTCATAATATGATGTTAAACGATGAAACTAACGATACTAGAAGGGCCACACATCTGCCAAGCACCAGGAGTCCTGTGCTCGCCTGAACAAAGTGAACGATTTGTGACTTCAAGCAACTACAATTACATAAGCGCTAATGGCCTCAATAGCGTTGCACAATATGTTTCCCATCACTGTGGCGGAAATGTCACGTTTTGTATAGCACTAGAGAAATAACAGTAATCTATGAGATCATGACCATGAGATATGAGGGTAACTGCTCATAAAAGCTACGGTCGATGTAAAATGAGTTGTCAGAGTTCGTCCATCCTTTGGTGAACGCGTTCCGCATACACATGACGTACCGGAAGCGCTGCACTGCAATCAGTGACCGTATGTCGCTGTAACGACCAAGCACAGTATGTTTAGGTGTTCTTGGCCGAGTATTCAAGTGGGAGTCAAGCGATGCAAGTAGCCGTTAAAACAATGCGAGAGGAAGCAACACGCGAAGCACGACTCAAATTCATGAAGGAGGCACGACTGATGAGACGTTATGAACATAAGCATGTCGTGCGCATAAACGGCGTGGCAGTACATGAGCACCCACTCATGATCGTCATGGAATATTGTCCAGGTTTGTTTTATGCATAATCGATATGACCCCAAGACTCGACATTATGCGCTATTCGGCCTTAAGGGTTGAGTTGAGTGCATCGAAGCCAATGGCTGAGCTTACAAATATTCAACTTCAGTTTGTAAAGTCCAAGCATCATGCCCCATACTGAAGTTACATATGGACCCGCACTCTGCAACATTTTGGCACACCGGAGGTAATTGCTGAAAGACAAAACTCTTCTAAGCAAACACTTCAGCGTAAGAAAATGGCTTAGATACAGCACCAATGGAAGTCAGCGGTCGGCAAATTGGGCCTTTTCTAGGTGGATCGCTGCTTTCGCATCTAAGAAAGGAGAAGGGTAAACTGAGTCTCGCAACGAAGCTTCGCTTCGCTACAGAGGCTGCTGAAGGGATGGCCTACCTGCATAAGCAAAAATGCATTCATCGAGATATCGCTGCAAGGAATGTGCTCCTCAGCTCGAAGCAAGAGGTGAAGATCAGTGACTTTGGCATGTCCGATGACAAACTCATCGTTAAAGATGACAAACTGGACAAAGTATGTCATTGTGTTGCTATATTTTTCAGGATAGCTCTGTTAACTGACCCATTTCTAGCTCTAAAAGCGCTCTCCAGCAAAACTTTCCTTCATCTAGAGTACATATCAAACCTTTATTCGAATAAAATCCTCAATTGTACTATATTCTTCACCATGCCTGCGAATAATGAAAGAGGTTCTTGCTGAAAGACGTCATCTAGAAGTTTGTAGATGATGTTTGCTTTAGCCTTCCTCTATACGCTAGCACCTCTAACGCCTATTTTGAAGAATTGCTATTAGCATACCATTGAGCGTGTAGAACGGAAAACACCGTATTTCTTCTACTTCTAGCCCATCCCCCCTCGTATACTTTTGATGGATATATGCTTTTGCCCATCGGTGTATCAGCAAAAGCTTTTCAGCGAGGCTATCCCAGTATTTCAGGTGCCCGTCAAATGGTTAGCGCCCGAGACAATGCAGGAAAAAGTTTATTCAAATAAAACGGATGTCTGGTCGTATGGTGTACTAGTTTGGGAGATCTATGCAGAAGGAGCGGAACCTTATGCAGGATTCACAAATCTTCAAACACGAGCTAAAATT
Source organism: Baylisascaris procyonis (assembly GCA_037389465.1). NCBI lineage: Eukaryota > Metazoa > Nematoda > Chromadorea > Rhabditida > Ascarididae > Baylisascaris > Baylisascaris procyonis. The sequence continues at coordinate 288,227 of JAZARR010000266.1, forward strand.
GTCGCCCAAGATTACCGTATGGATATGCCTAAGGTAAACGATTCTCGAACAGTGTGATTTATGCTCTTTTCTATAGAATAAGGATTTTCCGTGTGTAGAAAAAAAAACATAGGAAGGAAGCTTTTCCTGGGAAACTTCAGCAAATCTAATCTCATCACCCAAATTGTATTCTAAAATATGTTGAAAAGAAGCTTGGAATCAACACTGCTTTGCTCTTATCTTGAATATTTTCAAATAAGAATTAAACTTTTGAGAGACTGAATAAAAAGTTGGTGCAAAAAGGTCCATTCCTTTCTAAAAACAAAATATATAAGAATGTGATAATCAAAGCAATATGAGCTGATTGCAATTGCAGGAGACGCCATCATCGATTTCTAAAATAGTCGTGCACGGATGTTGGGCTAAAAATCCGAACGATCGACCTGAATTCACTAAAATCGTGAAGATTCTTAAAGGAAAAGCATGATTACCACCCAAAGAGCTATCATATGCAAAAGTCAAAGTCGATCATCAATCCACTCGACTAATTCATCACAACAATTGCACAAATCTGCAGCAATTGTGTGTCATTCACTATGTGTTCTCGAAATACGATAAACTTTTAAGCGACAAATCTGTATTCATTTGAGTGTATTTTCAAAGAATTTCATTTCCCAGGCTGAGTGGAACTTCCATTTACTAATATTAGAGCAGATATAATGCAGCAATTTTTCTATCTCTTAATATTAGCTTTTATTGATAAGATATTTCTACGAACATACGTTATCAGAAAACATCTTCAAAAATAGTGACTTATTCGTGAGATGAATGAAAAGAAAAAATTCGTTGAAGTGAAATCGAAATCGCAGATTTCACTACGATCATAAACTTTAATCTTGCAAATAAAAACTCACAGATTCGAATTAGACGCAATGATCTGTTTCTAAATTTAAAAAAAAAAAAAAAAAGATGCGAAATGAGGAATAATTGCGTATCAAATTCAATTCTGAGATATTGCGTTTTTATTGGCGATCAGAATTATTAAGAAACCTTCACGTCAGTTAAGATCAAAGAATTTCCCAAAGATTTTGCTGGGAAAATTTGAATTGAATTCAATATATCGATATTGGAATAATTTAAATGCGGAGATATGTGAACGCATAATACAATTCAAATGTAATATATTACGATGCAATCATGTACAATTAACGCAATTAAAATATTTTTGAACTCATTCGATCAATTTTATTTCATTTTTGAGATATTTCGTAATAAAATCCAAAAATTAGATGAAAATATGTAATAAAAACTCCTTCTAGCAGGAAAGACAATTTTTTATCTGCGATGAAATTTCCTATTCGATAATTCAACAGAAAGAACACCTAAATTACGCATTGAACTGACTTGCAGCAATAATTGGATAGTTCGATATACAAAGAGGGCAATAATAGCTAACATATATATGCAATAAGTGACATTCATCATCTAGATTTTACCGTTTAGATTGTTCAATTGAAATTTGAAAAATCTCGTTGAGATGTTTCGATGCCTTTCGAACGATAAACCATTTATCGATAAATTTTCATATTATCAGCAAATACACGCATGCATTCGATCATTGCTCATCTCTATTATTAGCATAGATGAGGAAAAAGACAGCCCAATGATATTATATTGCCTTAAGGAACGCCATAGGCACTAGCTAATAAAGAAAGAATTCAATCAAATACATTTCAATTCAATATAATTCAATAGATTTTCTGCGCTCATTCCCTTCAGTAATAAGATTTAAATTTACAAAAAAAAGCTTTTTGATGACTGCCAATGTTAAAGATTTTTCGTAACAAGCATAAATAAATCTGGCTAATAGTAGTCACTGAGAGTATTTGCCAGTCACTTCGATAAGAAATCAGTTGGGAATTTCTTTTCATAAAAGCAAATTGATTTGAAGAAGATAGAGCATTAGGAAGTTACCCATGTCTATGAGCAGTTTCAAATAATCTGCCAATTAAAGATACAAGAGAACCAGAAGGACCGAAAGGAAATGTGAAGGAAAATTTTTTGAGCAATGTAGATACAATGAGAATTTTATTAGTGAAAGGAAACGCATGAGATGAGAAAGAAAAATAAATGAATGCAGATGTTCTCAACGATGTCCTTCAAGAAAAGACGAGAGGATGATTTCGATCGTAATAGAAACCGTGTCATTCAAGGCATGTAAGGCTTTCTATTGGCACTTCGAAATGATGAAAATGAAATCAAGGACGTCTCTGAAATGTGCTAAAGAAGTTGACGGAGCAATACAATGCTTTTTTAAGTGCACTTTTGAAATCATTGAAAAATACATGAACCTTTATTACCTCTGTTGAGTGTAAACAGAGGGCAGAAGCCGATATCCGCCTGTCACTGCAGATAGGCAAGAGTACGAGCGAGGCAGAAGCAGTTTATGGGGAGTACCATGGCTGCCAAACACGAGTAGAACTAAAGACATACAAGCGGGCCGGAACCCCCCCCCCTTATATGGGGTCCAGATATTGCTTGGCGACGAACAAGAGCATAATTATACCAGTAAATGTGATCACTGCAGTGTTAGATCACAAGGTATCTTGGGGTAGGCTATTTGGTGTCATATCCAACGTTTCTGAATCGATTATGCTTTGCATTTCGCCCGATTCTCAAGTTTTTATCGATAAAAACTGCAATGGGAAATCGTATATTCATCACATAATCAATAATCAAAAGCTCTCCGTTAATTGATCTGTTAGAATATCATCGGCCGAAAAGTGTTCGAACATCCTCGTACGTTCTATCAATGGAAATCGAATGAAAACACCCCCCTAGCTGGTGGCTTTTACCCACTAGACATCCGATATATATCGCAAAAATGGTGGAGTTGTATTGTGTTCACATCGCGATATTGGTATGAACGAAGCACTTTGATGCAGCACTACAACATAACAAAAAACTTTAATAACTAAATATTACTTCATTAAAGCTTATAGAATGCTATCAATGTTGGTGGCAACATTCCGCAACGTAAATTCGATTGATCTTAGAAGGGTAACACGCATAAGCCACAAACACGTTAACGAATTCGGTATCCCTATGCTACAATTTTCATTGAGATGTCGATATGTAATCCATTTAAGCTCACATGCAACGATCATTTGGCAGGAAGTATAGATTCGATGGATTGTGCTCGTTACCGACGGCAAATTCAAGCTCTCAAATTTATAAGTGGAGACGATTTTATCAAATTTCGGCAAGTATAACTAACACTAAGTAGCGTAACGTCTAACAGTTTGTATGCAGTTCGAAAAGAACAAAATATTACGAAAGTGAGAAAAATGGTGTTTGGAAGAGAAGCGAAACAGAGTCTTTCGAATCCAAAAGGATTGTCGTTACTGAATAATGAAAGAGAATCTCGACTTACTGACCACAAATGACTCAAATTGGAGCACTATCACAAAGAACACGATTCCAATGAAGAGCTTGTCTACTTTGTTGATATTATGCCACTACAAACATGAACCAATGACGTCATATAACAGCACAAAAATTTCCATGATAGATTTGTTTGATGCCTTTGATTTCATTTCAGTTTGTCGTGTCTGCTTTAAGTCTGCGGTATGTTGCTTGCGCCTTGTGCTTGCTATACGTTTCTTTGAAAATTCGCGTTTGCAAGCGTATCGTGTCGTGTCGTTTGTCGTCGCATACACATGTCTGTCTGTGTGTTTGTCTGCATGCCAGTCGGGTTGTTTCTATTACAGAGGCAATTAGAGACGCAACAAGTAGCCTAAACTTTACCACGAGATGATAATATAGTCATTTTTGAAGTTGGTCTATCAACTTCGAAAGGAGTTATAGATAGGTAGAAATCTGCATGCATTTTAGCACTTGTGAGATGGGTGGGTCGAGTTAAGAAAGTACATTTATCGTTTATATATTTGAGCGGTCGGTTTCATTGAAATATTATTGAATTATTATTTATGAAAACGGCTGATCTCATCAGCGAAATTTCAACGATATCGTCTTATGTTTTTTGTAGATGTTTAACTCACAATCTATTAAAAATGGACCGATTGAATTTGCTGGGAATGACGTTTGCCCCGGAAGATTTCTTCGGCCTCAGTTCGTTGATTTAGGAAGCCTTTTTTCGCGCATTTGAATACGTCATAAAATTTGTGCAAACATATTTCAGTCAATTTGTTGGTCAACTTGAAATCTACAAAATAAAATGAGATCGTGTCACACTTTCCTATTCTCTCTTATTAAGTGGCCATATCGAAAAACGTCTTTTTATCAGTTTTTTTTAAAATCACATTTGATTTTAATTTTTAGTGTAATAGTTGCCTTCATGCGATGCATTCCTCTCTCTAGTTCATTAAACGTTTTATTATGTTCAATTCTTTTATTTTTTTTTTTAAATTTATTCCAATGTTCCGATTTTTTCTAATGCATTTTCATTGTGCAAACTTCATCCAATCAGTCGACCAACATACGCAAAAATGAATCTTTGGGCAGAAATTTACATAACCGATTAGTGGTAATTCGGGTAGAGCGAACGAGAAATTTTCATTATGCACACAACGAGCAAAAAAAATTTTACGAGAAAAAAACTAATGGAAAAGGATGGAAATTTTTATGCAAAATGAATAGAGCGAGTATAAAATTTCCCAAATATCACTTTTGTTGTTGAAAAGTTTTTGCAATTTCAGAGGTAAAATGAAAGGAAATTCTCGAGAAAATGCCTTCTTTCTTGCCATTCCCCATTTCGACACTTGTATGAGTCGGTAATTTGATGGACTAAATAGTAAATGGCGCAAATGTCGGCTTGTTCAGTTTTCCTCGTGTCACGTTTATCATTATGAGTTTCTGTTCGGTGTCTAAAAACTTTTGCATGAATTCCCTTTGTTTCAACGATCTCTCAATTGTTTTTCTTTCATTGATCAACCCTTTTTGTTTTAAATCATATCTACTCAAGTATGAAGATTTTTGTACTGATTGAAGTGGGAAGTGAGGCGAACACGTCTTCTTGTGTTCATCGCAAATTGCTTACTTCCTTTTATTTAAATTGATTAACGATACATAGCTCGTTGAGTATGAATAAATGCAGCGATTGGCTTGTTATATGTGATTGATGTTATGCTCAAGGAATGCTTCTATGTGAAGTATTGTCAATTGCAGCCGCACGATGATTGATTTGTTCACAATCTTCGGCAAAGGCGGTCTCGTGTTGTGGTGTTTCCAAGAAGGTGGTCACCTATTCACCGACTCTATCAATGAGCTTATCAAAGAAGTTCTAATGCAGGTTTGTTTGCATTATCATCAAATGCATTTGTTGCGCTTTGATATGATGATAAGTGATTAATTTGGAGCCTTTAAGAGATTCCAGCATAGACTTCCTGAACGGATGTGTGTATTATTCGTCGTCTCGTCTGGCTCTGGGCTAAGGTGAGAGAAGGTGGGACATAGCCATTTCCACCTGTGACCTGAATCGAATGCACCAAACTTTTGTGCCACCCGATGTATTTTTCACCAAAGGTCTCTATCGCTACACTGTTCTCCACTTCCAAATGTGAGGCAAAGTAAAATTCGCAATATTTTGCACAAATAATGCCTCATTTATTCGAGTTTGAGCTGATGATTTCAACAAGTGGAAAAGCACGCCAGAAGATTTGGTTCGATATGCGCTTTCGCATTTTCATCACCTGTCCAGTCAGTCAATTGTGTAAACCGCAGCGAATTGCAAATTTATCAGTTTGTGCCCTCACATTTTAGTTAGCTCGACTGGTCATGTAAATATTCTACAAATATTCGTTTTTCTGTAATTCGATCGGTCGATATAAAAATTAAATCCGACCATCGAGAATTGCTTGCATTTTGTCGATAACCTTAAATGTCTATTTCTATGCTCGAGGTCGGTGGATCAGTGTAAAATGTTCTGTGGGAGATCACTCTTTGGTGCACACTGTGTCATTCAAGCTTTGTTACTTTGGTCTCATCTGCTCGCGAGCTCGATCTACCAGTGATACAAACAGACATAAGCATAAGTAGACTACGCACACACGGCGTCATGAGGGTCTTCTAAACGCGAATTTGTAAAATTGCGTAGAGTTGTGTTTAAATCTCCATGTGACGAGTTCAGTAGCGCCGTCATTTTATATTTGCTGGCCTCTGCTCTACCGTCGTCGACTCGAGCTACAACGAAATTAACTACTGGATAGAGAGGCGCGAAGGGGATGGGGTGACCTCAGCTATACCGCCACAGGGACATCGGCCTGCAGTAATGATAAGCCCCTAACATGGAATTTTGCACTGGTCGCATTTTTATTTTGCATAAGTCGTCTCACTAAAAAAAATGGGTCTTCTGTTGAAAATTGGCAGATGCGATCGAACCATTTGAAATGTGAAGACGTTATGTTGCACGTTTAATTTTTATTGAAAACTCGTGAAAGCGATTGGTCATTTCATCGAATGCAAAGTCGCATATCGTGAAAGATTCTCTGGCTCGATTCTCCATTTGTTTTTAATTTATAGTATTTGTGGTGTCCGAATGTACTGTTCGTGCTGTCATTAATCAATCAGGTCATTCAGAGATTCTCAATCCTGTAAATGCTTTATCCTTCTTTCACGCACCCTCTTAGCATTTTTCATATGGAACACTTTTATTCTGCAAAGGTATCTACAGCCTACCATTTACATTTAATACCACCTGGAAAATGCATGCTACAGCGTTCACTTAGCGCTTTTCCCGTCAAGAGCTGCAATATTCTAGAGAAGATTGTTTGGGATTTTACGAACTTTTGGTGTTCTCTGGAGTGTTATAGAGGTGGGTTGCTGCACGATAAATTCAATTCACGTGAGAGTCAAAAAGGGAGGGGTATATTTTCAACGGTATGGATATGCAGACAGCCGCTTTATGTGAAGATAAGGCAAGGCATTAGCGATAGGTGAACATCTTGCTACAGAGACTAGCATTCATGAGCGTTGCGCCGATTCCCCACATAATTTCCGAACGCTTGTATTTGAGGTGCAACGAAATGAAAGCTCCACTGCCGAGCAAATTTGGCAATAGATAGGGTCGGCCACGCTTCCTTTTGCGACTGTAGGATTCCCTATTTGTGCGATTGGTGAATTAGGCTATCATAGTGGATTGGAAATTTTCTTTTCGTTGAACTGGAAATTTTCAGGAACGTGGCAGCAGCACTCTCTTCAAGCATAACAACGTTTCTATAAAGTATAAACTCGACAATGAGTTCGAGCTTGTCTTTTTGGTATGTTTGATACGCTCTTCAATGTTCGATTTTAGATCACTTCTAACCGTTTTGCTGCTGAATGAATCCATGAATGTTCGTTCAATTTTATTGTTTGAAAATTTGGTTTGGGATGTTCTCGAATCCGTACTCTAGCTAACGAATGATGCTCACTCTCTCGGAAACCACATTTTACCTGCACAGTTTTGTTCAGTCGTCGTATATGAAAATGCTGTTTTTTGTTTTTGTTTTTTGAACTTCGGTCGATCATCGATTCATCAGCCTTTGGTGCTGCTGGAACTGTCAATTTTCTGTTTCGGTTGTGAAAATAGAGTTTGGAATCTTTGTTCCCTCTTCTGGAGGTAGGTTTTAACTGTGTACTCTTACATACATTCTGCCTTATGTAGAAATCTGTTATTAAGCCTAATTTTCGATTGTTTGAAAACTTCCAGAGTAGTTTTCACGCCTGCGTTCGTCGACGAAAGTCTCAGTCGTTGGAGTTGAGTGGTTTTTGAGATACCTGATATTAGATTTCAAAAGCTGTAAGCTACCAAGCTGGTGACTGATGTTGGCCGCTGGTCCGATAGTGCTGAGAGTTTTCGAATAAGTTGTTTGCGCTGTAATTCCCATCCATGTTTAAGGCGTTAAAGCCGCTATCACTTCAATATGGAACAAGTGCCATTGTTTTTTCTTGTTAAACTATCATTGGTTTACGCTTAGCGCCTGAGGCAAACATCTCGATGCTAGTGATGGGCAACTCTTAAATCACTCTGCCTTCCAAATATTTTTATTTTTGAATATAGTCCACCTTGTTCCAAAACGATTTCAGTGTTTTGTGACTAGTGGGTGACTGGTTGCCTAAATTTAAATAACTGCGCCAAAAAATTTCTAAAGGTGTTTTGACACTGGGGGTGCCCATCACCACCTATTTCCTGATGATTTTACCTTCCATAATCAATTTCCTGAAATTAAATTAACCAGCTAAAGTGGACCACTGAGTGAAAGTGCGCCACCAGTTCCAATATTTATAATTTGCCTGCATAGTAACCTTACTACTAATGAATGCTTTCCAGAAGTAGTAGTTTCGAATGTAATTTGGTCTGTGTTTGCTTAGCTGTTTAGCCAGGAGCACGCTTTGATTTTTTTTTTAAATCTGGGATATGAAATGTGCTCTTCCATCACCATGTTGTTCTGGACTGAGCTCGAACAGATCATCGGGTTCTGCTAGTAATAACGTAAAGGATCCTGTTGAATCGCGTTTGATTTCGATTTACGAATACTAGCATATAACGAAATCATACCACAGTTGCTCACTAATCTGTTGCTGCTTAAGGATGGGAAATGAGGGAGGAGAGAGACAGGATGGATGTGATGCTTGTGTAGAGAAGCATATATATGCATGCGCCTAGTAAAACGTCAGGCCATAATGTGCACAATTTGCGCAGTTGCTCGTAATACATAACTCCGCTTTGTTTTTTATTAAGTAGGATGAATATTATTTTCAGGTTGTTTACCAGAGTGCAATTCAATTATCATATGGTGATCAATTAATATCAGATGTGCAGAAAAAGTTTCGTGACATGTATAAAAATGTTCTTTGCGATAATAAGGCGTTATATTCATCGAGTCCAAAAATATTTGATTGTTTCGGAGAGCAATTCCAAAAGTGAGTTTCCTTCCACCATGATGATTGTGGCGGTTTCTTATATGATTATTATTATTATCATCATTACTTTCATTCTTTTCGTATAGGTTTTCTTTCGTTACATTTGCACTTTATTCAGTTGTTCTCTACTTTTACATTTGAAGAGTGATTTGCTAATCGCGGATTACCCTGTATAACTTTATTTATTTCTTCACGGAAAGACAATGCCATGCAAGATAGCTAAACGTCATAGTTTTTGTCAGTGCTCGTATGTGCAACCAGTCAATGCTCATATGTTCAGTCATGTTGTTCTCGAGTGAATGGATTTGAAGGAAAGGGGGGAACTTGATGTAAAAATGTCGTAGCATTTTATATAAACCCGCTCATCGTATTAAACACAATAATGCCGTTGATCATTGAAGTTGTGCCTAATAACAAAAAATAATTTGAGGCAATGTGGGGGTCTAAAGTATAAACATTGCTTAGTTTATTGACGCTAATAAAGAAATATGCTTCTAATGATATCGTTTTGATGTATTTTAATGCAAAAATTCTGCAGTATCTATCACTTAGCACAATTCTAGCTGTTGTGTAACATTTCTTTTTAGTGTTTGATTATTTCTTGTAGGATATATCGTAGTGCACGATCGATGAATCTTAATAAACCCGAGAAGGTGATGCGCAAGTTCGAGGTTTGCTCTTTATTATGGTTCAATTACTTTAATTGTCTAATCTTTCTTTATTTATCGTCTCAAATAATGAGTGCTATCATCAGAATTAGTAGCGTTGATTGTGTTGAATGCCAAAAATATTTACAACAAATGTTTAGGCTTAGGTTTATTCCTCGGTTAAATCTAAATAATATGAACTCCCTCTTATTGGAAAATATTTCAACAAGAAAAATCTTTCATTTCTTTTTGGTGGTAATGTTGACAATGGCATTTGCATTTTTTGTTGGCTATATTCTACATTGTGCATAAAATGGGATTTTTTATATCGTAATAATATTTGCGTTGTAATCGATTGGTTAAGTTGCTGGTAGGTGGGATACTGTTGTTGTAGCCGCTCACTTAACAAACAGCATCATCTTTCGTCTTCTTTACCAATGGTTCGCAACAACTTTTTCTTAAAAAGAGATTTTCTGATGTTGAAATGAAATATGGTTAGACGAATTGGCTGAATACTTTCTTTTTGTTTGCAATTTTTTGACATCAGTTGATAATGTTTCACTATTGAATAAATTTAACAGCATTCTTTCATGACCTATTGAAGAGTTTTGCAGGAGAGCGAAAAATCGAAGAAGACAGTGGCGTCAATGATTGAACGACCTGCCGAACGTGCAGCAAAATTACTGAAAGAAAAAGAACAACAACAGAAAATGTTGAAACAGCAGCAACCCATTAAGAAATCTACAGCACCGAAAAAAGAGAAGGAATCCCCTCTTATAATCAGGTTAATGCCGTTCGCTATGAAGGTAGAAATAACAAAGAGTTCATCGTTGCTATTTCCGCACAAATATTTTTCAGTGGAAAAATATTTGCAAAAACAGGTTTATTTAAGAAGCTGGCTTGACAATGAAAGGGGATTATATATGAGCATACTTAATGTTTGGCAGTGGTGTTTAGTTTTTAAGCAAGAGCACAAAGGAAGGGATTTATTATCTTTGTTGAGAATTCTTGAAAGGATAGGCCTAGTCACTACACGCCCACTTCTTACGTCTTTTCCCAATAGTATCGTTGACTGAAATGGCTAAGTGAAACATAAAACATTAGAAGTATCCCGTCGGTCGTGCCGTTTCGTTTCATACTTCAATTTTTGTTCAGTGCGAAAGTTCGGCAGATCTGAGATCGCTGCATTTTCATCTTATTTAGGATGTTTCATTGGTGATTTTATGCTTCGTAAAGGAAATGAATAATGATTGTTTAGTGATGAAGAAATAGCGAAAAAGAGTGCCACTTCCTCACCAGTGCGTCCAAGTTCGCCCAAAAGTGATGCGGATGATGAAGAAATGCGTCGTAAACGTGCAGAGTTCTTTAAGAAAAAAGGAGGCGCCGCCACCAAAAAGTTTGTTTATTCGCTTTTATTTCTTCTCATTGATTTATTCATATTGTTTTTCTTAAGAGATATCCGGAAGTTATTCAAAAGCTTCGTATTTTTCGGAGGAATGCTATCATGAAGTATTACTTTGCAGTTTATTGTTTCTTGATTTTATGATATATTATCGGTATTTTATACCCACGGTTGATTATGCCTCTATATTTTTCGACAGTTGGTTGCGTTTTGAAGTTATAAATGCGTAACAGCGCTTAGTAAAATGGTTCCATGTATTGCTTAATCAAAGCATTAAATTTTGCGAACGCATCCGTTCTCTGAGGAATATTGGCACAGGTATGTCAATGCAAGTGATCCTACTCAGTTTGCCTGGTAGTCGCAATTAATGCAGAAGTGTATCGCGTTATGTTTGTTATTTTTTTCAGTAATTTTTTATGTCCTCCGAACTGCAATATTGTGGATTTTAACATTCGTAAACTCGGCTCAGCAGTTTTGCATTTGCATTCAGATTTTCCGGATTCTCCCTTCTGTGATTTGCCGATATATGTAGAATGTGGAGAGGAAGCGATAACATAGGTGCTATTTCATTTGAAGCACATATTATCCACTGTGAGAGTGTGTTTCGCTGGTTTTATTTGTATGTAGAGGTCAGAAATGCTGTATGGAGGATGCTGCATATCGGCGATGTCGAAGTGGGATGTTTTTTCACTAGGCGTTTCTGTGTCCTATATTGTGATCTCTGCTTTCTTTGATGGTCGCTTCAAAGAGTCGAGTGAATTCTTATTTATTTAGCAACCTCACCATGTGAGAGTCATTAAAAATATTAGATCCTGATAGTTGGTATTAATTTCTGATGGGAGCATGCTAATTCGAGCTGCTCCCATGTGATTGATGGTTTCCGTCTTCATTAAATCGTTGTTGAAATTATATTTTAATTTCAGAGGCGGAGATTCTGAAAAGGTGTCAGAAGTAAAGAAGGGAAAGCAGGCACGAGTATGGGGACTGGCTGCAAATGGTAACAAAGCTGATATAGCTTCTTTAGATTATAGTAAAACGGATGGCGAGAATGGCGATGTTCTTGAAATGGAAGAGGATCGCAGATTTATGGAGGAGCAGGTGAGCATTTTATTCATTTGACGAAAGTTGTACGACTATCATTCAGAGCGTGATTTCCTTGTTCTTTTCATTTCGGAATATCTCGTGTTCTATAGTGGAATTGTTTCAACCATTGCGATGTTAAGGGATGAATAAAATTCTGGAAATTTTTGATCTGAAGTTTGTTTGTTTTAACAACTTTCCAAAAGAATTGATTGAACGAAAAAGAATGGCCCAGATGTTCATATGGTTGGTCCGAAAGTTTTTGAGTTTCCTTGTTTTTTAATTCATTTGGAGGGCGCATCATCAAAGGACTGCAAGTGCACAATCCTCACTCAAAGGTAGCCATAACCCGCTGTTTTTATTTTCATGTGCATTATTGTGAATCTCTACTCTTCTTCTCATTTGTTTATTACCTTCATGGTCACACTACTCCTTGATAAATGTCGAGGATAAAAATGTTGCGGGTAGTGCATTGCTCACTTCTTTTACGGTGGCATCTAATTTATCTGTTAGTTGTTGAGTTTTTCAATTGTTCAAGTCGGAAGACTAAAAGGATGAAATATGACTCCGATGTTGCCTGTGGTCCGCCAAAGTGGCGTTTCTGGCCGATTTTACTGATTAGTTCAATGACTTTTCTTTTCAGATGCAGTTTGTGGGTCGTCTAGAGGGCGAGTTGCCAGGACTTGACGAAGATCAAAGTGAAGATGAAGCAAGCGAAGAAGAAAAGTATGATATTTTATTGCTGATTCACTTAATTTTTAGGAAAACATTGTCCATCCTAATTCTTTTAAAATTTCTTCCTTTAATTACCTTCTAGTCGTCCCTTATGGTGATTTTTTTGCACTTTAAATATGCTAAAAGAAGTATGCTCCTTATAGTTTTTGATATGTTTGTAATGTTCATGCGATATTGCATATTTGCATTTAAGTGACCATTTTTGCGGGTCATCTGCTTACATTGTAAAACTAATGATAGAAATGATATTATTCTTTGTAATGTGTAGGACGTAAAGGCGTGGTTGAAGAAATCGTTTTGTTATAAAGTGTGCTTATGCAGTTTGAATTAGGTATCGCTCTGATGACTTTGTTCTTTCATTCGGTGATTGCTGTCAGTGGGATATCTTACTTACTTAGAAGTCGTTATTCAACGAGATGTCCCTGTTGCAGCAGACAGTCTCGTGACGACGTTCCGCACGATGCCCATCCATAACGATCTGTCTACTGCTTTTCTTCTCCATGTTGTTCCTACATTTGTCTTGAGGAAGTCTTCCCATCTGCGTGTTGGCCTTCCTCTGGGTCATTTGCGATCTCTTGGACACCAGTGCAGTATTCTGGCGCTCCACCTATTGTCATCTTTGCGTGCAACGTGGCGGGCCCAGCGTAATTTGTTTAACTTGTATTCAATAACTACGTCCTTCAGCAACGTTCTTTGCCTTATCACTTCGTTTTTCACTTTATCGCGGAGCGATATCCCGAGCATTGATCTCTCCATTGCTCGTTGTGTTGTTTGTAGTTTTTTCTCTTCTGCGGCTGTTAGCGCCCAGGTTTCGCTACCGTATGTCATTGCTTTCAAGACTGTAGAATTGAACAGTTTTGCTTTCGTTTCTCGCTTGAGTTTTGATTTTAGGACATCAGATATTTCTTTGAATTTACTCCAGGCGGCTCTTTGTCTTCTAGTGATTTCTTCCTTCAGATCGTTGTCCATCCTGACTGCTTGTCCCAAGTAAATGTAGCTTTCCACTTCTTCTATATGCTCGTTGCCAAGTTTTATTCCGTCGCAAGGCAAGTTTTTTGACTTCGTGAACTTGGTTTTAGTTTTGTTGACCTTCAGACCAATTTTTGCACCTTCCCTGTCCAATTCCATCAGCGTTTTTTGTAGCTCATCCGTTCAGCTACCTATGAGGACAATGTCGTCGGCGAACCTTAGGTGGTTTAGCTTCTCGCCGTCAGTTGTAATACCTTCTGTCCAATTCAACTTACGCATCACCATTTCGAGGCAGTGGGATATAGTTTCTGATTTTATAGGGTGAGTAGGAATCGACCTTTTTTGTCACAGAGAAGCACATTTGAATTCATATGAAATGCGATAATTAATAATGCTGTTTGTTATTAGACATATGCATTAAAAACTAGCTAAAACCTTGAATTGGCCTTTCATTATAGGTCAGCAATTATTTCTTACCAGCCCTTCACTCGCACAACTTTGTCGACCTCAAAGTTTTCCACCCTCCATTTTTATTAGAGAGATCTTACAAGGAAGACTGAGTGTTATGGTGTCGGTACAGAATTTAGTGTGGACGCTAGTTCATGTTTGTATTGGCTACTTCTAAGTGGCTGAGAAAGGATCCAGGGGAACGAGCAGTAAAGGCGTAATGTAGTGATTGTGAGAGGGGAAATCAGCATCTCATTGTTCTTCATTTTTCTTTCACATTCCCCAGTCACTAATTGATGTTGGACTAGACTTTTCCCGCACAATGAATTTCTAGCGATATCACGTAAAATTTTTAAATGGATAGTGTTTCCTTGTTTCAAAATTTTTTTTTTTTATTTAATTGGTCAAATATAGCCTGTTGGCTGTTCCATTGTTACGACTCGTTGAACGGTTCGTTGATTGCAGTGAGGAAGGTAAATCGAACACAACAAAGAGTGGAGGAGGATGGTTTTCGGCGTTCAAATCGCTCGTTGGCAACAAAAAGCTCACTGCTGAGGATATTCAGCCAGTGCTTGACAAAATGCGCGACACTCTTATTGGTTCGTCTTTCGGCATTTTGCATCATTGCTGATTGAGAAATCTCATCAATTTTCAATGCCTTCGTCTATTCCCATGGGCAGGAGATAGTAGTGTGCATAGAACTGTAACAATTCTAAAAGAAGCGGGCATGTGTGTTTTTCCTGTTCGTTAAGAACCCTTAATGCTGTTGGACACTTGTGCTCTCTTGCTATGCTTCGGCTTTGATGTTTACCTGCTTATGAATTTTTGAGGTGTTTCACCTACTTACACTTGTAAGGTGAGTTGTGATAACGTCGCATATGTATTTATTTCCATCTGTGTATTCGCTAACGTTAAATCGACAGCAGCTAAATCTGAAGTCGTTTCGTACATAATGGGATGATGTCATATGGCTGTTTCTGAACTGGTATATTAAATTCGAAAGCAGTAACGGTCAGGTAATGGCATCTGAAGCTTCAGATGTATTTTACACCCATCAGGCTTTTATTTTGCGTCTATCAGGCCACAAAAAACGTGCGTTATAAATTGGGGAGTGGTCGAATGAATTAGAGTGTTTGTGGATTACCACGCCATTTTATTGCATATTGGCTATGCATGCGGCTGGTTAGTCTTATGAGTGGAATTGCAAAAGCGCATATCGCACCTGTTCTTCCATGACTCTCCTTTATTTGTTCTTTTTTTTTTCTAATTCTGCGCTCAAGTTATAAAGATTATAAGGTTGCATAATAATTCTTTGTTTCACTTATTTTATGATATTTGAATTGTTGTTTGTAATCACTTTTTATAGTTACGAAGTCAAAAATGCGGTGCCACATATATTTAATTTTTCACTTTTTAGCAAAGAATGTGGCAGCAGATCCAGCTGATAAGCTGTGCCAATCGGTGGCCGCCAAACTCGAGGGCAAGGTGGTGAGTTCATTCAGCCGTGTTGCGGGCATTGTCAAGGAGTCTATTCGTGAAGCGCTTGTTCAGGTGATCACATCGTCACGATCATTTTTATAGAAAAATGGTTGAAGATGTAGTGGGATATGCCTGTATTTCGCATTGTCATATGCGTGAATTCTGCTGAACACTCGTTCTTATTGCGTGATCTGAGCTTCGTTGTAACAATTGTTGTGTAATGCAAATCATCTAGGATCATCGTCGGCATGTCACCAAGTTTAAAAGGAGAGGCATTGATGGCAGCATTCATATCAGATAAGCGATACTGGGTACAGATGCAATAGCGTTCGGATAAGCCGCATCGGTAGTTCTTGGAATGGGTGAGAAGTTCAGCTGGATGACTAGGCGTGTTGTACTCTGAAAACGATCAGTTCATGTATGAATACCCGAATTAGTGCGTGCTACAAGTTATTATTTGTGATTGACGCTTGACTTTTGAATAATTGCTTGAATTTAATTGTCAAAAAAATTTGAGTATCAATCGTTTCGGTAAATTTTACTGCTGAATTTTTGATAAAAATAGCCTTCATTGCTGTTTTGAAGACTTTCTTCTATTCAGTCACTCAGTGGGCATCTTCATTAGGGGCTCTTCGATTTCAAGTCTTCTATTAAAAAATTGAATTATTCGAGCGTTGGTTTTTTTCGTTAACGTTCAATAACGCCTCAAAAGATTTGCAGTGGTTGTGACATTTATTTCGCCTGTCGAGTCTATTTGTTTATTGCAGTTGTTAACACCAAAGAGACGTGTCGATATATTGCGTGATGTGCTTGAGGCAAAGCGAGAGCATCGTCCCTATGTGATTGTGTTCTGTGGTGTGAACGGTGTTGGCAAATCGACCAACTTGGCAAAAATCACGTTTTGGTTGAACGAAAATGGTAAACCTTATATTGCGTTCTTTATTAGTGTAATGGCATAATGAAAAATTAGTAAAAAGCTTAATGAAATTTGAATGAAATTGTGCTTGCTGTATTGGAATGATGTTGTGTTGATAACACGGTAGTCAGGATTTAGAGCCATCGTGGAAAGTTTCAATTTTTTCTGATTCTTGCTGGACGATTAAATCAGTTCTTTCAAGAATCCATCTAACAAATGCAGATGTTCTAGTAGGCAAATGTTCTTTTGGCGTGACCTTCGGTGATGTTGTTTCATTTGACTGATCTGTTATCTAACACATTGTATTTGCTTTCTTTCCTTAAATTAGGTTTGGTATTTAAGAGGCATATGGTAGATCAGTGATGGTATCATGTCGTTACAGGTCACCGTGTGCTAATCGCAGCAGGTGACACATTCCGTGCTGGTGCAGTGGAGCAATTGCGCACTCATACAAAACATCTCAACTCATTGCATCCGAACAGTGTACAACTCTATGAACAGGGATATGGCAAGGATCCTGCTGGTTTAGCTGCAGCAGCGATTGCCATCGGTACGGTTCGTTTATGTCATTTGTTTATTGTAACGTTTGTTGCAACAACACTCTCGTTGTTTCACTTTAACTCGTTTTTTGCACATAGGCAATCAGTGTTCACATATAAAATGTAAGATTGCACTTGGTTTAGCACTGTTGGGCATTTTGGCGGTTATGCGGTGAATTTCTGAGAGCAAGATCAGTGGTAGTTATTGGAATGGTAAGAATCGTAATAGTATCGGGGAGAGGGTTTTCATTCTTCACTTCAACAAGGGTCTTTTATCTGCGTTAAACGTATCGCTGGACAATATGGTTTGTGGAATTGGTATAGTTCTATCGGTAGCATAACTGAGAAATATAAGTTGAATGATGTGTAAGTGAGAACCGTTCATAATTAGCCGTGAAAACGATAACATTTAGGCAGTTTCATGGTGTCATTTGTAACGATGTATGTGAATCAGTCACTTGAACTGATCCGGAGCGGTTTGTGAGAAGGGCATTGTGCTTGGTGGACAAGTCATTGCTCTTGTTTTCTATATGCTTGGCTTCAATTTGTTTCTCATTTTTAGCCGTTGAGCGTAATATCGACGTAGTGCTTGTTGACACGGCTGGTCGAATGCAAGACAATGAGCCTCTGATGAGATCACTTGCTAAGGTATTCCGTTCTTTAAGAAATCTTTCTTTTCCTTGTCCCACCTTACCTGTAGGAGGATTTGTTATAGGGTTTTAAAGTATAGAAGTGAGATAGGCTGGCGGTATAAGCTATATAAGCTGAATATGTCTCATGCTGATCACTGTGGATTTATAGGCATTTGTGATAGGTGGAACACTGTACTTTATAGGGATGTCTTACGCAGAAAGTCAGAAAAGGCAGGAATAGACAAAGATATTTGGGAAGCAATGTGAAAAGTGAAAGGTGCAGATAGTGGTCACCTAATGATTTGTGAGGGACGCCTAATAAATTGTTGAACTTGTAAAAAAGTCGGTATCGGCATCCAGTAAAGCACCGTGGAACAGATATGGCGTGTATTTGTTGTGGATCTTCACAGTCCCTAGGCACCGGGAAGGGCCCGTTCATAGTATTGCGCACATCCTGCTTAGAGGCTAGTATAGCTATCGTGAACGGTTTTGCTAACATCTGAATGAGTCTGAAAGAATGGATTGTTTGCTCTTCGTTAAAATTTGCAAACAAACAAGCTTTATGCCTGTCGCTTCAGAAAGTGGTATAATTAATTTTGAGTATTTCAGCTTATTCGTGTCAACGAGCCAGATTTGGTGCTGTTTGTTGGTGAAGCGTTGGTGGGTAACGATGCTGTTGATCAGCTGGTTAAATTCAATCAAGCGCTCGCCGATCACGCTGCGTTGGGCGCTGATGCGAGAGTGATCGATGGCATCGTTCTGACCAAATTCGATACTATTGACGACAAGGTCCCTCTTTAAATTGTTACTTTATTTTTCGCCTCACTCTACCGGATGACTTGCTAATCTATGACTAATAGTTATTTTTTGGAAAGGAAGGGAAAGCTAGCAATCCGGATGAGTCAGTGGGAGTGCGTAATGACTCACGCTGTTAACAGCATTTAGCGTTTCATCATCTATAACGTCGGCATTCGACAGTATGAATCCTTGCATAATTTAATATCAAATAGTGACATATTTTTATGCGTTGACAACGATAGGAAAGATAATATAGTATTTCAGTCAAAGCTTGATCCTTGCACCTGAGTTGTGTGCAGTAAAGGGTAAGGAGTTCGACTGAGCGTGTATAATTTGTGTCTTTATGGGTTCCTTCATCTTGGCAGAGTGCCAACACTTCATTTGAAGATTCAAAATATATTCAAAAAAAGCGGACGAATCTTGCACATGAAGAATCGAGATTGTTTAATGAAAGTAGCTTTTCTCGAAATGTCACTGTGCTCGATTTTGCTACTTTTTACTCTGACTGCGTTTCCATTGTGCTCTTGTGCATTTTTTGGAATGTACCCACCATTTCTAAGCACACGAGGGAAAGGGGGAGGATGGGTGGTGGTGAGGAATCTTCGCATCTCCTGCTTTGAATGACCGAGGGGAACTAGGAGTTGTCGCAAACTGTATCATAGGTTTGAAAGTTTCGAAATTCCCAACTTGAAATGGAGTATTCAGTCTATTGGCACCGATAGGCTGAGAAATGCTTTCAGTTTTACCATCCGAAGCTTCTGAATAAATTGCCTGATATAGTTTTCCTCCTTTGGTCCATCTCCTTCTCCCCTGTCTTCTTCATCTGAAATCCCGCTGCTGAACTAAGACGGCTTCCGACGCATATTTATATTTGTGATTAGATTTTAGACCTCCTTGTTGATCACCAGCTGTCTATGCTTAGCTGATAAGTAGCGGTTTTGATAAGAAAGCGATTTGTGCAAATTCGGTTTTTATTGCAGGTAGGTGCGGCGATCTCGATGACCTACATAACCGGTCAGCCAATAGTGTTCGTTGGAACGGGGCAGACGTACAAGGATTTAAAGAACCTAAACATTAATGCTGTTGTTCGTTCGTTGCTGAAGTGATATGATCCTCTGTTCGTTACGGCTGAGTGTCGTTACTCTGAATTGGTCAGTGTAATCGAGCTAATCAAAATACTTTCATATTTTGTCGTTTGAATACTCATGGCTTCGGATTTCTTTCTGGATTTAGAACTAATCTGTTAGAGAATTGATAGAGCAGAAAAGCTATTGGCCATTTATACATTCTCTATAAGAGAGGGGACATGGAATTCCCAAACGGTAAGTTTTATGAGGCAAACGTAGTGATTTATCGAAAACGTTTCTGCGAGTATTAGTGAATTGTTGCTGTTTGAAGTTGCGCAGCCGAGAAGTACTTTGTGTTGCGTAGTTCCTTTTGGTGCATTCATGGGAGAACAAGAAAGATTCGTTTTGCTTCCTCTCGGTCATCTCCATTTCTCTCGACTACTCGTTTTGCTTTAAGCTCATAGTCACCGTGAATGATAGAGTGGAAACCATTTGAAAATTAAAAATTTATAGTTCGGGCATTTCTTGTCCCTTCTATGGGAAATTCCTTTGGTGTTTTCACGTTTTTTTTTAATCGCTGAGATGCCATGGCTGTCGTTTGCTTGAGGTTCTGATATTAAATGCTCGTTTTTCGCAGGGTTTCACTCCTTCTAAATTCGCAAACGTCTCGATATGCTTCTCTAAATGATGAATTTTTTACTTTCATGGTTGCCAATTTCTTGTTCAAGCTTTTGAACGTTTTATTCGGATTTCTACCTTTTGTTTTTCCCACTTCGCTCTTTGGTTACTCATTTTGGCATTCGCGAAAGTATAGCTGTCAACGAATCCATATTTAGAAGTGATTTCATCGTATTTCATTGTTGGACAGATCCCTCATCCATCCCAGTTGGAGCCAGTTGATTGTAGCGTTTCTTTGGACCAAACGCTTTACATAGGCTATCGAGTAAACTAGAAATAACGTAAAAAGAAATAACTCAATTGGTGGCGTTGATCGCACGAATGTCGTTCGGATTAGTGCGAATATTTTATGCAAAAGTGGATTGACGAAATTTTACTCTGATGTATCATTTCGTTTTGAGTCATTTTTGCTTATTTATGGTGTTTTCTACGTATCGTTCAAGTAGTGCATTCATGTCTTTTTTCCACAATTCGGCCAGTATATACAACGTTCCATTTTTTTAATTTATAATTGAGTAATTGATGTCTCGGAGAGCCTCGTTTATCATTCCAACGCTGTTATTGTATATTGAATTGTTGAATGATACTCTCTAAGACATCTCAGTTGGTTATTTTGCTTCGTCACTCATTTTATCATTGTGCACAACGTATATTTTTTATATCATAACTTGCGGAAGTTTTCTTTTTATGAGCTGCGGTGAGACGACGTATGTACTCTCAGTATGAGTCTAGATAGATACCATGAAACATAGAGGTTGGAATCTTTAGATTTAATCGAGGAATCAAAACTTCATTTGTTCGCTAATCGCACCAACTTTTTTTTCCAATATACTATCGCTTCTCGGCTATTTTCGCTGGAAGCATTGAGTCCATAGTCAATATGTGGTGAGCACAAGGACAGTGAAAATCTCATTTGAGTGAATGCTGGAGTTGATGTTGAAGGCCAATGTTACACTTTTCCAAAGATTTGCACTAAGTGGTTAGTAATGCGCGAACCATGTTGTTGCGTAAAGTTCATAGTATTGCTAGATATTGTGACCAAAATGAGATACTTAAAACTTATATTAATGGCAATCGTTGCATGTTAACAAGCTGCAATACGGCCAGCTTCTTTACATATTGTAAGCGTTGCTTCAAATGAAGCATAGAAGGCGATTGATAAGTGTGGATGATCTTATTGGACATGGCGGCTAAATAGTTTGTCATATTTGTTGTTTCACTGTCGACTTATTTTATTGTTTTGTCGGATGCTATCGCTTCTTGTCTCTTTACTGTGATATAATTTTTTTAGCGTTGGAGGAAAATATCAATTAACAAATTTCTATTTTTTGGGGGGAATTTTTCTCTTTGTCTTTAAAAATTTCTTTATTGAGTTCTGCATATAACTTCGGGAAAATACGTGATCTATATGTCTTCGTTTTATTTTACAATAATCTACCAAGGAATGATCGAAACGTTAGCAAATAAAAACTTATATGATTCGGAAAGCTTTCATTAGTAATCCTATCAAACAACACAAGAATTCACATTCATGCAGCTGCACTGTGAAGCATATTTATTTACAGTTGACAGCCCCATCGACTAGGAGTAATGAATTTCAACTGAAAATTTTCAATACTTGCGTAGTGTCTTCATTTGCACATTCAGAATATTGTTTTGGAGTGCTATTTATTGAGTAAAATATTGCATAGTTTCTTTGAGAGAATAAAGAAACTGTGTCAAATTGGGAGTGAAATGAAATTGCAGTATTCACTTTGTTGATCACATCTGCAGTCGTCACGAACTTCAGAATGCAACGGCACTGTCTAGATCACTTGGAGGAATCTGCTTTAGTTAAGTGTGGCGTGATGCAATTCTCGAAGAGATGCAATGCAGTAGTACATATGAACTATTGTATCACACATTGCATAGCAACATTTTCGCTTTCAAATGTGCTTATTTCAGAAACATTGATATGCAACGTACTCAAATACTAAAATTGCCCAGATATTATCTGGTGCGGAATAAATCGGTGCAAAGAGTGGACGCGGTGAATTCGGGGGGTTCCGTTTTACTTTCCTTCGCACAAAATCAGTAGTGGTTTATGGATCTATGCGCCGCAGGGAGTGTTCGTGCCTTTAATGCTTTTTGTGCATTTCAGCTCTTGAATTCGCGGATACTGAAAGTTCAGAGTCTGGCACTCCCAAATGAGTTACAGAATATTATGATCCAGGCATGAAAAGTTACGTTGGTGCATTTCGAGTAAGCATGTTGGATAAGATGGTGATTGGTAAACCAAGTAAGCATAAGGTAAACGCATCGTTGCAATCATTCTGCCCATTACAGTGATCCTTCTAGAATGACCCAAATTGCGGGGATGACTCGATTTTGTCGCTCACTTCGCTCCATTTTTTTCGACGTGTCCAAAGGGATTGTTTTACGAAATTCGAAATTTTTGGATTCGTTGGCGTTATTTCATCAGTGGTCACTCATGGGTTTACAGAGTAAACTAAAGCCATCGTATAGGCTAAATCCGACAAGAATACCGCTTAGAATGTTCCGCAATGAAGACCCTCTTATATTCGTTACCTCTGCGTAATGAATGAGTTTTAAATTGTGATTGCATCCTACTCGTTGTTTTTGTGTCGTTTGCGAAATAACCATCTTTTTCGAAACCATGATCCCCCTCATGCGTCTTTGTTCTCGTCCCGCGTTTTGCAACAATTTATCGATTAATTGCCACATATTGTCTATTCGATCTGGCTGAAAATAAGAATACGATGTCTCAATGTGCACAGTCATTGTTTTAGAGATCGTCAGCTGGTGCATCGTGTATGGTGGCGTGTGGCGGTGAAGAAGTTTATTATTTTTTTTTTGTTCTGGCATCGTGAGGAACACGTTCGGCATGTTATAGGACAGCTCTCTTTACAGGTTTCTTTTTAAAGGTGGCAGCATGGTTTCGGAAACCGACAGTGATTCGGATGAAGATACGTATATTATGAATGGCATTCCGGCTGCATTAGTAGAAGTATCCAGTGATAGCGAGAAGGAAACGAGTAACGTCAATCTTCAAGAATATTCCGGTCATTTATTGGCTTCTTCATTGTGTCCACATCCGGATGGCTTGCCAGTGGATAGTCTGCGCAATAAATTCCGGTAAGTTGGTTTCGTTCCAAGGAAATTCCAACCTTGCTGTATGTGAGCCATATCTGTTGGATAATTTTTGCATCCAGACTAGTAGTTATCAACGTCTGTCTCGAAAGAGGGATTCTTTAGAAAGAACTTGTCAAAATCCTTCACGACAAAATATTTTCCCATTTTTGACTCAAGGAAAAATGCAGTTGATGCTTTTAGAAACTTCCTGTGGTGAAAGGGAAACGAAGAAAGTATGAGTGGCACATGATCCATATTGCATATTTGCCGTATGTTTTAGTAGTGATTTTTTATGGTGTGATAAAACCGCGTATTGTACATTATTCTACTATCTCGTAAAGCTTGGTGGTTGTAACAAACATGAGCAAAGTTTCAACAAACCATCCCGTTCAAAAGATTCATTTCAGAGTGAGCAATTGGCTCCGCATACCTTGCCTTGTGAAACGAGTCACATGCGAGGTGCTGAAAGTTTAATGTTTACTCTGCCGGTAGTTTTGTGCGGAGCATTATTCCCGCTTAATCTATAGCTGGCTGACCTACCTTACACATGGTTCGAGACAGAGCTGAGGTGGGGTTCGTGCCTATCTCATACAGCAGAATAGCCGAGCTGGCATATTTCCCATTGGTTGACTTTGAATGCAGCTTTTGGTTATCTTATTGTTGGTTCATTGGTCCGCAAGTTGTTCTTACAAAAAGCAGTGGTTGGGGCGCGTGAACATAATCAGTTTGCTTCAGTAAAATGAAGTAGGATCAGGAGTTTTGCCCTGGTCGGCTTGAAGCTCAGCGGCCTTTTACAAGTTCTGCGGGCGACCCGACTGTTAAGCCGTCCCAAACATCATTGCCTTTTGAATATCTTTGGAGCAAATGTGCAATTTTTATTGCTGTGCTAAAGCCGGTTTGCAGCAGGTAACGACAAGTGGAATGGTATTCGTTTCAGACAAGATTGGGGAATGGATCCGTCGAAATTTGCCGAAGTCCATGGCTATGCTTCTTTCGAAAGGATGCTCAGATCTACAGCAATGAGTGCGTACTTCGAAGAAAGCATCGATGAAAAACAGCGGACAGTTTATCGTGTAAAGAACCATGAAACAATTCAACATATCGTCGATGTTTTTGCCCAAGATGAAATAACCAAAAAACGACTGTAAGTTTTAGAGAATTTCTTGGTGGATGCTACTTGGCATCTAATGTATGTTCATCTAAGTGGGCTAAAAGTGAACGGCAGAACGGCAGGAAGGAGTGAAATTGAGTAGTTTGAATGATCCCCGCTTTCGTTGGTCCTTCAAAAATTATTAATTTTTTGATTTTTGTTGCATTTTTATCGTCTTTTAATGGTATGTTGCTTGCGCATCCAGAAAATCGGTGGACTCGATTTTACCCCGACATATTTGTACTTTGAACGCATCTGAGTCACTTTCAGACTACTTCCTTATCTTCGATTGCTGCTGACGCAAAATGGGGCAGGAGTGGCTTTTATATTTTCGCCTGCTATTATAGAAGTGTGCCAGAGGCGCTAGGCCGCTTGCTCTAGCAGGCTAGCAAGCAGGATTTCCCGTTGAGGGCTGTTTTTTCAGTTGTTCATAACATGGAAATTGAACATACTTATAAGGAAACAGGCGTTCTTGGCCTCAGAGCAGTCCCATACAAATGAGGTTCCTCTCGTCAAAGAATTGAAGGGAAGATTTCGATGATTTCCCAGAAAAATTGCTTCCCCAGCAGGCATATATGGTCATTTAGTCACTTATAGTAACCTGAGGATCATTTAGTCCATTGGCCGATCAAGCGCATGTTTAAAATCTGCAACTCAAGGAATTGGATCATCGTAAGAGTTCATCTCTATCCTTCAGCTTTTCAGTGCGAGAAAAATGGCGAATTGGTCAAAAACGTGCGCGATATCGCTGCTGGTAACTCTTCCAATCAAAGTAAAAATTTAGCTCCAGTGAGATATTAGCAGTCAAATTCAAGCTTGCAACTATAAGGTTTTGCGGATGGAACGCCAATGGTGTTCTTCAAAGGAAAAAAAACCTTCAGGTGATTTGCTGTGGTCGAGCTAACTCTACCGTTCAGGCAAAACAGACACGCACACTCCAACGCACAGTATATGGGTATTAGATATAACTCTCTTTCTAGATCGTTTTTTCCCTGTACGTACGTAAAATCTGAATTGATGGTTTTGCTTCATATGTAAGAAGGTATATGTTGAGTTTCATTCGAGTAACGTGGCGGAGAGTTTTTTTTTTTGTGCAGGGGATGCCAAACAACAACTCCTACTTATGCACGCGATAGGTAGCACCATTGCTAAATGTTCGCCTGGAAATATCCCCATCTCTCGTCTGTGCGACCTAAAAAGTGTGAGACCTTTCACACTTGGCTCAACACGGATGACGCGGTCCACAGGTTAGAGGAAGTTTGGGTTAATGACAAAAGAAATTGAAAAAAAAAACATTGAAAAATGACATGTAAAGCAAAGGAAGTTTTGAGCAATTGCACGCGAAGTTCAGGAAAGACGGAAGCGATGAACAAGTTGGCAAAGCTTATGAAAGTGATATGCGAATCTTTGAGGTCACTGGCTCTGCTAACAGCCCACACAAGCAGTTATTTAAGACATTTTAAAGAAGGAGGTCGGCCGAAGTTTTTAATGTATTTCTTGTGAGAAGTCGAATTTATCTCTTCACACCGCTGCGGGAATACTGATTCTCCGCCGTTCCAGTATTATTGTCATTCAGCGGTGGGGTAGTGGGTAATAATTATATGTAATTGCAATTCCGATATTCGACTGTCGAAATATTTCAGTTTGCCTCTTCCCTAATCAACATGGGCATCATTCCCAGCTGACCAAAATACGTTGCGGCCGTTGTAGCACTACTGTTCATTTGGTTTGAAGCGAAGGGAAGCGATTTTGGCAGTCACTATCTGCTAGAATTCCGAGTTGCATTTTTCGCCGTCGTAGATTCAATAACTGCTCGCGATTTCCCAGCTCCCTTGAGTTCGATTTTTTCTTGGTGTCTTGGAGATTTCCGAGTTTTTTTTTTTCACTGTCGCGTTCCTCTGTTCACTGACGCGTTCCCCCATTTGTTCAGTAGGAGACATTTCAGGAACAAACGTAGTAAGGAGCGACGAGGAGCGCTGATGAATCGACCAGAAAACAGATCAGCCTATATTGAAGTGGGTTTGTTGAAGACTTAAAATTTTCCCACTTGAATGGAGGATGGGAGGCATGGGAGTGGGTGGAGGGGATTATGTGACTAATTCAGTCCTCTGTATCCGTTCGCGTGGTTTTTGGTTAAATCTTTTTCCCTATCCCCGACTGTACGAGGTGATTGTTTGCTTGTCTGTTGTCTATTTTTCTGTTTGTTTATCGTCGTCTTCTTTCTCATTCAACGGCATAACTTGTTTTTTCGTTCATATAAACGCCTCATCTGAAACCGAAAACACTTATAAGTGATGGAATTTGAGTTTTGGTAATCGATATATGAAACGACGCATAACAAATATGATTGTCTTATGCGGATATCGCAATTTGTTATCAGTGTGAACTATGCAAATCCACTAACTATGGAGTCATTCTGCGACATCATTGCTCTTTCACAGAGCACTCACTAACGAGGAGGGTAGGTACGGTGCAAGAAGATGGCAGGAGAGCACAACGTTTATTTCGCTATCATCGTAAAAAGAAAATCAGACCGTTCAGCTTTCGATGGTGAAAGTATGGAATTTTGCGTAATGCAACTTATTCAATCATTCTTTTTCCATCAATCAGATGATGCGAAATGGTGGCAGGCTCGAAGTGAACTAGGAACGTGTTTTAAAATCTCTGAACTTTTTATTTATTCCTGGCTTTGAAACTATATCCGGTTTATAACAGTTAACAATATTTCGCGTCCATTAACAAAATATTTTTCCCAACTTCCGTTTGTTCATGTCTAGAGCTCATAATTCACCAACTCCTAATCTATCGACAGTGTTCGCATTCTGTTTTCGTACTCCTGCCATGTCACCCGAAGTGTTGGGCAACGTGATAGTGAAAAAAGAAGAGTGATTTCAGGGAAAACGTCGAATCATTGAGCTGATGAAAGAAATGAATGGAGTCAACGTCGTCGTTCCATATTGTAAATTGCAATATCGCTACATGAACAGATATAACGTGCAGTTGGATGGGAAGGTATGCAGCAATCCGCCAACCCGTTGAAATTTTTCCTCGAT
Source organism: Baylisascaris procyonis (assembly GCA_037389465.1). NCBI lineage: Eukaryota > Metazoa > Nematoda > Chromadorea > Rhabditida > Ascarididae > Baylisascaris > Baylisascaris procyonis. Next base: position 315,852 of record JAZARR010000266.1, read on the forward strand.
TCTTTTCCGAGTGTTTTGCTTCCAGATTTCATGAAAACACGAGGATATTGTATCTATTTTGGCCGATATTCTTTCATTCTAAAGTAGCCATTTTCTTATTATTCGTTGTAAGATGCTGTAGATGATGAGACTTATTAGATATTAGGTGCGATATTTTTTGTCCATGCGGGTGATTCACACAAAAAGCGTCCTTTTGTTTGCAGGTGCACAGAAATTTTAATAGCCATTAAAAGATATGTGCAGATTTTTTGCGCTGTTCTAATTTCAGGAGCTGATGCGAATGTTCTGTCAGAAAAAAGCATCGAAAGTAATCAGACTCGAATTTTATGGCCAAATTGACATAATTGATGAGATGCCATTAACGCTCATGCTATCCGGTGATGATGTCGAAGGTTTGCAAGCGACTCTTGTTTTCTTTGCTTGAATACGTAGATAACGTGATGAATCTTTATCAAAATATGGGAGAAAATTACATTCGGAAATGGATATATGCATATACACGTAAACGAGGAACATAGCTCATGAAAGCACTCATTTGCATACGTATAACCCGGCAGGAGCGACATGGAAACGTTCACGTGTGAAGGCGAACGTACACTAATGTAAATTCATCTGCAGCATTACAGATCGTGATATATGGAGTCTGATTTTTGCACGCAAACCATGGATCCAATCATCAACAGATATAAGAGTGAACGATTTAGCCTCAGAAATTTTTTTGGTGGAGACTTACATCGAACAAACGACATTTTTCGTGGAATGTATTTAATTGTCAAGACCTAGAGCATTCTCGGAATTCATGATGTGCGTAAAATTCAATAGCAGGGTCGTGCAGTGACCAGAAGATCGGCAGACAACTTGCATTTTTTTTTGAGGGATGTCCGAAACGCTATTCATATACAATAGGATGTTTCAATGGGGAACATTGCTGACAATTTTGTGGTACTAAAAAGGAATTTACCTACCTTTACGTAGAACGAGCAACCTAAAGGAAACCTTGTAGGGAACCAAACTTGATTTATAAAAAGTTTCCCATGAATTATAAAATTTTGCAAGGTGGATGTAAACTGGTCACTTTCGACTCTTTGTTGATTATAAGGATGTCGTCACTTGCAGGTAAAATCAGCTGCGATTGCTTACGCCGACTGGCAAAAAAAAGAACGCATGCTCCATCTCTAATAATTTTGCACGATAGTTTGAAGTCTACAACAATTTCCATTACCTTGCATCCTGATCTCAAGCTGTGGGGCAGCGATTGATGACCACATTAAGTTCAGCTCTCGGTATTCAAAACCAACAACTTGATTACTTAAAATTGCATATATCAGTTCTCTTGTGCGAGAGCGTTACACCATCCGTTGATAAGGATATATGACCTTGGCCAATGGAGGTCGCTTTATTTGCTAGAAGGTGTAAGCGAAAATGGCAAGTTATCGAATGCATACTTTGCAGTTCCTTCACCAGCCACTAGTGCAGAAGATGAGCAGTTGGTGAAATGTCAACAGAAGGATCTGACATCGCAATATCCCGACAAGGATACTTTCGCCCCCTATACAACGCGACGCAAAGGTGATCTGCGGCCTATTGGCTATACGAAAGCCCTGTTTGCATCTTTAATCGCTATTCTGAAAAGTATTTGTCGTTTATTTTGCATGTATTATTTTGAGCACTTTATTCTTCATGGATCGCCGTCGGCTTCCTTTTTCCCTGTATGAATGCGAAGAAATCATTCGTTTTATATATACGACTGTTCTTCCAGTCATTCTAGTCAGTCGGTTTGTGATCGTTTGAGTGTGTGCCTCCATTTACTGGCAATGGGCAGCGTTTGCATTGCAAATCACCACGACCTGCTCTACCCCCAATATGTCGATACTCACAGAATCGAGGTTTTTATTGGAAACATTGCAACAACCTAAATGCTCACTTATCATTGATGGTTACTTTGTCAAAATTACGCTCTACACTGTCATGCTGTCCTGCATGTCCTGCAAGTTCTCATATTTGCTTTAATATCTATTGCTTTAATTAGCTAACTTCATAATGTTTCCCTCGTCTATTTGATGATAGATACTGGTTTGCTTTATGTAATGCCGCTTCGCTAATAACCGACTAATTATGGTGACTGTTGAGCATCGCGGTCCGCATTGTGCTTCCCTTTTTGAAGTGTCATCTCCAGGAAGGACGCTAAACCGATCTTTGATTATCACCGTGGTGGGTTGAAGAGCACTCATCCAAACAATTAAGGTGCAATTTGTCGACTTGCAGAGGTAGCACACCAACTGCTTTTGGATTATCTTCGCAACGTTGCTCATTGTTTAGCGCATACATAGCTTCGCAGAAAAGAGTTGCTGTTGAAGATGACGTATGGCTAGGGATCTATTCTTGTTAACAATAAAACATTCTAGAGTTTTATTAATCTTTTGATGCTTTGTAGTTTAAATCCAAGTACTAACATTTATTTCGAGCGTTTATTTAGCTGATAATGTGTTTTGCGGACGTCGATTTTTAGAGATCATTGCGGTGGTTTCAACTATGTTCACACTAGCTAGGACGTGGAGCCAGCATGATCCCAGTTGTCACCCCTTGGGAACTCCGATATCGCTTATTCTGTCCACATCTTGCGTAAGCGTACTCGGCCGATCGAAGCAGTCTAAAATGAATATGTGACCATATCCACCTATTTTTATAGCCTTCCGATCTTTGCATTTGTGTCACTTGCTGTTCAGTTGGTTCGTCCACTTTACAGTTTAGTCGCTTTTCTTATTCATTTGGTTTTAAATCCACAAGTGCGTGCGTATGATGAGGAACTCCGCTGACCTGACAATGCTGCATTCGATCAGTTCGGGTAAATTATGCGTTCAAAAAAGAGGGCACCAATCAAGCCTTTTGATATTTGTGATACATTTTTGGTCGTGGTCATAGTCTTTTCTCAGAAGGGAAGGTTGATTCATATAAACGAAAACTGTAGGCTCAACTGCAGCAGAGTGTCATTCAAGTTTAAATTTTATGAAATTACGAGCGGTGATTGTGAATACCGCCGAATGACTTTGTACTAGAATTGTGGCATGCTATTTTATTCAAAGCTTTTAATGATAAGTAATGTTTCCCTGAAATTGGAGAGCTGGAAGATGATTGTCGCAGAATTTTGTTTGTAATTTTTGGTTATGTTGACCATCATAGAAAAAATTTTGGTAGTAGAGATGCGGCGAATTATTTTGGGAAGGAAATTATAGGTGGTTCTGTCAAATCTTGAAGAGAATTTATGAAGTTATGCGAGATAGTTGAACGGATCAGCGCACCTGAATGCGCATGAAGAGTGTACGAGATTTCTGGATACCAAGGTCATCAAGCTGCTTCTCCGATACGAATTCTTGCTTCCAGTCGTATCTCTTCTGGTCAAGTGACCTGCCCAACATGGAACTAGAGGAAAGTGGCACTTCGATCAAGAAATGATATGCCATAGGAGCGTACTGGTAAATACACTTTGTTGACTTGTGGAGTATTAAATATTTCGACTGCAAGAAGTTAATGCTCACCGCTTATGATTTTGGATTTCACTGCAACAAAAAGGTATATTAGAACCTAAGTGATTTTTTCGTTTCAGAAATTCTTGAATTGAACGGTCCATTGCTTCTGCTTTCTTCATTGTTTATCGATTTTTCTTTCTAAGTTTATCCTTTTTGGCATACCTCTCCGCCTAACATTTTCTCGTTCATTCAACTTTGGCCTGAATGTTGTTATCGCCGACTGCTTGTTTCTTGTTTTGGTGGGATAAACGCAGATGGAATATGATTGTCTCGATCAAACAATTCTCCGCCATACTTTTATGATTCCTATCTTTTGGCAAAATTTGGATGAAAATCGAAAATTTCGTTTGCTGAGCCTTTTCGATTGCAACCGGCGATCGGTCCATATTGAATACTTTCATTCGAAAAATCGATCGACATTTCCGAGCAACGTTCTTTCGACCAAATTTTGCTTGTAAAAAATGTGCCGAATTTTGATCGATTACCGTCCCACTATATTGGAGAGACTCAGCGGCACAAAATCCCTTCATATTGCTTTACCAACGATCTACATTGCAACGCATCGTACCGTTTACTTTCTTTTCTATGAATTCTATGAATGTCACGTTGAGCTGCATGCATTTCTGCACTATTTTCAACATTTTCTCACTTTAATGCGCATGCTGTGATTAATGGCCCAACAAATTCAGCCTTAAATTGTTATCAAGCAATTGTGACCAACTTTTTTCGCAAAGATTAATTAAACGAATTTCGTACAAAGTTCTGTCATTTTACTGGGAGTTATTTGCTTTGTTCAAGTGACAAAACGCATAATGAAGGATGTGTCCACTTCATTTGTCATTTGTCCGCTTCCTCTACAGTGTTAATTTATGCAGTGTGAGAGCTGTCATTCTTTTCCGGAACTCGAGGGCTTACTGAGGATTGAGTTTCAACATTTTCGGCTGCTTTTATTGATATGCAGTAATTAGCTTTATATTGGGAGTATATCAGACCTTTTTGGCTCTTCTGTGATCTAACCGGAAAGGTTTTTTTTTTTTGCAAACTTCCTGAAAGGATATGGGGCGTAGAATCAAAAGGGAGGCATTTTTTGTTACGATGATTGGGACGGACTTTTCTGCGACACTGTACAGTAGCTAAGTCTTCAACGAAGGAAGTGGAGTTGCAACTCAGCTCTTCATAGATCTGTAAGGTCATTTGTACATTGAATAGTTATGTGGTTTAATACTTTTGAAGGTACAAGCATTTCATTGCAATTTTGCGTTTATCTGTTCAAATGTTATATTCATTTGGCAGAGGTCTTATTCTTTTGCAGGATCCACACGTTCTCAAGCGAACTCACATTCGTGGGATGTTGCAAGAAATAGGCTTCTCTTCAAGGTTGTTCCATTTCAAAGTAGTAACACTTTTGAGCGATGTAATGAAATGCGTACTGCTCGGATGGTTCCACGAAGCATCCGATCACGACAGGAGCGCCTCTTTACTCACGAGAATGCGCAAACAAAGCGACATCCAGAAACGTTTAAGCGTTTTATAAAGATGTTGGGCGTTGTTTTGTCTACTACTGCTTAGGAAAAGCGGACGAGGGGAGGCTGGAGGGGGGTGAAAGATTGAAATATATTTGTGGTCTTTAGCGCCTAGAAATCCACCAACTGTTGAGATCTTGACCCTTCGGAATATGAAGTAGATGGCGTTTTCTGATGACTAAGTGAAATACAAACGAGCGATCTTTTCGCAGTTGCAATCAGAAGAAGTTGATGGTGTATACCCAATAGCTTGTCGTTGATGAATGAATTAAAGACAAAACGATAACCATCTTCAATTCACTATAAAATTTGCATAATTAGGACATTAGAACGTTTATGCAATGCATGTTCAGTTACTTTGCGCTATAGGCATGAATACGGCAAGCGTATTATGTTCAAGTGGCGTCGATTCTTGATATGACTTATACCTTCGACCATCCCTTCTGGGTAAGAGGAAGTTGGCAATAAATGTGAAAGGTTTGAAAGGCATTCTGGATTTAGCTTGCTTCGACTTCTCTCCTAACTGCGAATGAATACAAACGTTAAGCTCTATCAAGTTTCATGTCAATCACGCATTCAGCATATGTTGAATTAAACTTCTTCGATTTTTAAAAAAATTCCTCAATTGTAACTTCATCGTTTGAACAGAGAATTTGACTCAGGTTTTTGCTGCCGAAAAACAATACCAAATAAGGATGTCGGAAATGCTCAAAAAGCCTAGTGCAAACTAAAAAGGCTTTCATTTGAGTAAACGAGAAATATGAAAGACTGAGGGCATTTATAAAGGTGGTTTTGTGTTTCTCGATTATTTGAATGCTGCTCAGTATGACATCTATTTTTTTGGACTATCAAGAAATTTTTTGTGATATCATGGCTTGCTTCACTTATATTATTTCGCCTATTGTTACGCGTTTTCTTCATTAATTTAATCACTTTTTCTATTAAGAATCAATTACAGGAAAAACATGCATGAGTTTATTTGGTGAAAGCATAGAATATAGGGGATGAGTATATAGAAGCCGTTGAAAGAATACAAGTAGTGAGGAAATTTAAAACATGAGATTTGCAATGAGGCAGAGATCAGAACGATGTAGTTATCTGAGGGAATTTCCCAACACAGTCTGCTTTTATAATGATTTGAAGGAGACTGTTCCACATATGCACAACGCGATTATTTGTGAGTACGTTATTAGCTAGGAGTAAACGCCGCTTACGTTTAGCCGACATCTCACATGCTGTAGGCACTGAGCCGGGTACTCGAAAAACCATGCAGTTCCTTGAAACATGTGGGATTGAGACATGCCGCATCTCGGTGACTTCGAATCGAAGATATCCGTTCAGTAACACAATTCAGTCAAATGAGCCAAAGGAAGCTTCATCGATGCAAACTGATTAACCTCTCCGTTCAACTGTTATCTGAATCTCTTACAAGCTTTCTCATTTAAACACTTGCCAGATCTCCGGGCACCCTCCCACACCGAATTTTCCAGTTTCCTTTGCACATTTGCATTTGCATTTATTCAGGGCGGACGAGTGCTACAACAGCCCAATGAGCGAGATCTTGCTGATGTGTTGAGAGGAGAAAATGAAAAACAAGCGGCTATTGATGATACTGAATGGAATAGGAATGAAACTAGTGGTGGCGCATTTGGTTTGAGCGATGAACAGCGAAAAGAAATTATCGAATTTCGAAAGAGGACTATGCTCGAACCTCGAAAGGTGGATGAATTTGACTGTGAATTTTTGATTTGAATAAATGGCCACATTTCGCATAATATTTAATCATTGTTGTTTTACCACTTAATGTACTAGTGATCTGAAGAGATAGTTGCAGTTGTTCTGTACGCTTTGAGGACACTGTAAGGATGAGCATTTGAAATGCGAGGTTAGTTGTCAGGTTTTTTTTTTTTGAAAATTTTTAGTGTCGTTCCGCAGGTGTATTGTATCAGTGTGGCGTCTGTACGATGCGATGTATATGTGTGGAACTGTGTGGCCGATATTTTTGATTTGGTTTGCACTGAAGCTAGAGTTGAGAACTTTGGCAGATGGAATATACGCAGTTGGTGATAACCTATGTCATGTTCCAAACAGATCAGTTAGATGCCATAGGGGATGCCGTTTTATCTCCTATGGCATCCGGTGGTGGCGGTCGCTAAAGATTTCTTCACGTTTCGTTGACGAAGCTTCCCTTTTAAAGGCTTATGAAAGCGCCTTGGTCGTCAGCGCCTATATAGGAAGCCATTGCACACTTTTACTGCTAGAAAGATGCTTTCTCTTGTTTTTGCAGATTCGATGTGCTTTTTCCCTAATTTTTTTCGCCCCCACTCTTTCGCGCAGTCTTTTTTAATGGCTTACTACATCATTTCGAAACTTAGCTAGGCTTGCCATTTGGCAGGTGAGTTAGTTTTTTGAAGATCTGTTTTCTTTTCTACCTATTTCGCGGATGTTCCAGGTCGGTGGAACGAATCTTGGGGATGGGATATTTCGGGCGAAGCGCGGATTGATACTAGGTGACGGCGGTTGGGAAAAAGAGTCGTTGTCGTCAAACAGGCGCTATGGAACTGCTGCGATTGATCGTAACTGTGGTTGCTGCAGAGATGGATATAACAATCCACAGCAGGTGGTGACAGATTCAGAATGCGGATCACTGCGAAATTCCACACTTCATTTATATATCGCAATAAATCTCATATCAGTTTATTTAACCACTCGATTTTTTCGTTGCTTCGCGTTCTTTTTTTTTTTTGAATCGTTCGATTTATGCTGCGCTTTTTGTTTTTGCAACTTCTATTTTTGCTCATTAGACTATTTCCTGTGCAGAATTGTTGTTGTGCATCATTGTTCAATGTTGCAGAGAGCGAAAGTAAGTCAAATCATTTAAGATACGACGTATTCCCATAGAACTGCAATTGCATAGATATCCCCATAGGACTGTAAATTAGACAGCTATTTTCATGGATTGTAATATGAGGTGATTCAGAGTCGATTCATGATAAAAAAATGGTAACGTCAGAGTACAGCAACGCTGTCATAAGAACAAATGGCGCAACAAGGATTTCGATTCTCTTTTTTTTTTTCTAAATTTTGCGCAGATTAGCTGCTATCACTGCTTGAATTTGAGTAGTACAGTTTACTAAAATGCTGTTCAATTTGCCTTCTTTTATAGAGTGATTTTAATGTATAGCATTCACTGGATAAGATTAAGATTACAGCATCTTGCTCTCTCGTATTTTGGTTCGCTTCGCCTTCCTATTGATAACAAGGAAGCAAAAATATTCGTGAGTCTAACTTAGGAAGGCGGGAGCTAATCATTTGGGGAGGACCCAAATCTTCCACTGACTGATTGAGATTTGTAACTAGGTTTTGCACACGCCTTGTTTCGCCTGTGTCTGCAGAGCTTGGTTGGTCTGGGACTTTTTGCATGCCACGGCCAAGTCACGTGGCATGTTTTTTTGTGACCATTGCTTGGGCGGTTTGGCCATTATTCCGTGATCGACACATTGACGACTTCCTATGGAGGGAAAAGAAGGTGGACGCTGATGAATATGGGAGCATTTCATTATTATTCAATATTCGATCAGACCCGTTGATACGCTGCTGCAATTCGATTACATTTTGTCATTCATTACTAAGGTATTAAACTGGCGGTTTCGCACTGTAGTGCCTTCACAATCCTTCCAGCCAGCGTAGTTCGGGTCTTCGAAGTATGAAATTCACTAATATTGCCTCTTAGTACAGAGGTCAGTAATAACTTCAAAGCTGTAAAGCTACTAAAAGCACACTCCGATCGGCAATATGCTTGTTTTTTGGCATGGGGTTTTCTATACGTGATTTTGCTCTGCAAGCCTATGTCCCCCCCCTTTTTCCCCACTCCAAAATTTATTTTCATGCTACGAACTAAGAGGAATGTGACATCCAAATCTGCAACCAAAATTGCATTTATGATGGTGCATTGTGGTGCTAGTTTCTAATTTCTTTACATTCATTGTGGTGTTTATTATACTTTACTTTTAAATCAAAACTTTCATCTTGCTTATATTGTAAATGTTTCAGCCCGAAGAAGAAGCTCAAGCTAGAGAATGGAGATCGTTGATAAACCATAGAGAAGTAATGAATGGCGATTATCGAAAGAAAAGTCCGGTCTTGTCCGACGGTCATTTTGAAGTTGGTGCGATCAACGGCAGATATGCTTCAGATCATGGCGAACGTAATAACCGGCGCAATATGGGGGATTTCCAGTGCAGATCAATGCGAAGTAGTGTGCCTCCGAATGTATGTTCTGCGGTAAAATTCATAGCATTTTGATGAGTTGGTTTATTGAGTGATTATTTGCATGTGAACGTTTTTGGAAAAATGTTTCTTTCGTCTTAGCAGCGATTTGCACACAGCCTTTATTGTTATTACTCAGCTTTGAGCGACTATGAAAATTTGTGTCGTAGACGGGATGATTGCTAGGTCTACGATAGCGATGACGCAATGGAGAGGATATTGTAGGGGAACTGATGTTCTGGATGGAAAATTGGAATTTTTTCTGGTATGGTGTGAGGTAATGCTGCAAGTGAAAAAAGCGAAAAATTCCACCATTCTTCTTTGTTCATGCGCTCATGAGTACAGCATATTGTTACAATCACGATTTATGCCCATATTTGTGACTCAAATTGTTTGATCTGATTCGATTGAACCTGTCTTAACGATTCATCCGTTGCTTCGTTAATTTATGCAGATTTGCTGCTATGGTTGCAGTTCGCATTCGTCATTTCAATGAAAGTTTAAGGTACACCATTGTAAAGAACCAATTTAATCAACGTCTGCCTTATTTGATCATTTCAGGAATCGCCATCTATCTTGCACCCCATATTTCCTTTCAACGCTTGCAATTCACCTAGAGCTGCGGGTTCGTAGCTTTTTTCACCACTATTGTAAAGTTATTGTCCTTTTTCATGAGTTGTGCAAGTTCGCTGATTGGTATGGAGTAGACTGCTTTCTCACTGGTGATATGCAATGGGCATAGTCGAAAAGCGATTTAGCGGTGTGAAGTCGCTATAGGATGTTTAATCTTTCAGGCAAATCAGTTGTGAATGCTTTCATTGTCTGGTGAGAACGAATTAATGAGATTATCGGGGTTGCTGATGTGAGTATAACATTTTTTTTGAAGGCCGAACTAAATTGCAATCCTTTTATTTCTCATATTATTTCTCATATTTCGGAGTGAAACGGTCGTCTCAAACCTTCAGCCAAAGTTTAATTCAAGCGTATCACTTCTCTTTATATCTCTCAGGTGTCATCAAGTATCTTTTTCGGTTGTACTGAACCACTTCACAACTTGCAAATCAAAATAAAAATTAAAGCAATATTATAAACTAAGAATTAGACTGTGCAACTGCATGCTGAACTCAGCGACCGCCGGTGAAATCTTTTAGAAGGAAACGCAGGCTCCTCGGTGACAGTGTATACGATAAAGTGCTTAGGTATTCGTTGTCGGTGACGTTTCACAAGAGAAGTCGAGAGGTCTTTTCCCATTTTCTGATTGTGAAGTTCGCAATTTTCTACTATTTTGAGTTCATTGAGAGGTTACTGCGCACTTTTTTGGGTATTTCAGTATTTTGTGTGCTTCAGCTCGAGATGACAGTGGCGCTTATCCAGCATTGGAGGCATATGATGGAACGAACCCTATGCAATTGTCAAATGTTCACGGAGAACTACCGCGATCGACGTGCGTACATGAATGTAGAAACTCCACATTGGATCAACGTTGCTCGCATTTCTCGCAGCCCACACACCTTGCTGGTTTAGAAACACCGTTTTGCGAGCTGTGTAAGCGACATTGTTCAGATGCACACATTTCTCCAACATCACGCTTGCTCGACTCATGGAACAATGTATCGACATCCGGTCCTGTTTCGAATCGAATAGGAACTCAGTTGGCTTGCATGTGTAGGTGCAGAAGCCACCAGGTGCCTTTACCATGTCCGCAGATGTCGTGTAATCCATGCTTCATCCATCTGCAAATACTTCCTCATGAACAACATCCTATCAGCACGGGATTTGATACACATGTGTGTTCCCCTTCTGTGCCGCAACTGCATTCTTTCGGAAATCATGCTGCAGAAGTGGAGCATCAGGTCTTGGCTCGCCATCTTCCTGACCTTGAACAGTCGATGTCCGTGGCGAGCTGCCATTGCGGATATCGCACATCCTGCTCTCCAGTCGATCCGCGGCACCATGGTACAGAGTGTACAGGTAATGCCTCTATGTTTATTTTGCGGAGAGGTGACGGTAGCATTTTTTTTTAGCTTTCTTGGACCGCTTAGCCGTTTTACCACTTGGATGATTGCAGACTGCACGGGACAGTCAATTTCATGCATTTTTTTTTTTTAAATAGAGATATCACGATGCTTCCGTCATAGAAAGTGTTAAGCATACAATGATCCTAGCGTCATATGAGAAGCCGCCCTTAGTCTATGACGTATGTTATTTACGATCTTTTAAAGATTTTGCTCTCTCTAATCCCCAAAGAAGAAAGGATCTTTGATAGATAGCGGTTGAGGGGTGCCTTATTCTCACGTTAAAGATCGGGGCATACATATCATTGAATGTATGGATTGCACGTTGTCGTTGTGGTAAGTGTATTCACATTTATTTATTCTCAGGTTACTCGAATACAGTGCGTTTTGAATGCGGCGAATCGATTGGCCAATTGTGTCAAGAGCATATGAAGAGGTGATTTTTCTGTTTTTCTGCTTTGTTCTGAAATTAAATAGCATCTTCCCACTTGCAGAATTTCTTCACAGTTATAAAATTTATGATGATCGAGGGTGAATGCGAACCCTCAAATGTGCTGTTTTATAGGTCGAATAAGGACGAGAGAGGACGAATGACGTGACTTGTTGATATTGACGATATTTGCTGAAGGGCCACTTTGTTATTATTCAGCTAGTTTGAACAACTGTCTTGACTGTTATTGAGAAAACCGCACTGGATGCTTCTTATCACTCTGTTCATTGCGTTAAATAATCTATATATTAGCTACATCTTTCATTTATTTCCGCTTATTTTGTCAGGAAGTGGCGCGACTTTCTCTCGAACCGTTCAAAGTAGCAAGCTTAGCAAGTGTCACTTATTTGTGAGGTGATGCTCATCGTCAATGCACCACTGAAGAGCGACGTTCACCTATGTTGAGCGATTGCTAGCGCTTAGAGAAGATTAGCATGCGAATCACCAAGTTTTTGAGGCTTGCAACATCATTTCATGAAATAAGTGGACAGCTTACCGTAGAGTGCCGTGGCCTAATGCCATAGAAACCTAGTTGTTGAGCTTCTTTCTCCCTTAGTTCTTCTGATCATTTATGTACTTTCAACACAGAGCCATGTTTCTTCTAAATTCGGTGTGACGCGACGAAGTGATCGATAATCATTACCCGCTAAAATTTGTAATTATTCGAATAATTCGACGTGACCAAAACCTGCGTTTTAGCCATGGGATGTATTCTCACTCATTAAATCATTTTTTGTTTGAAGTACTTTATTTTGCATTTGCATGTGTAATGTTTTGGATATGATTGCTGAATAAGGGGTTTTATGATTGCAATAGAAAGAAACGACATTCAATATGATTAACAAATACTGCTATTAGTAGCGCTTGTCGATTGATCTTTGCTTATTATTGCTTTTATATGACTTCCAGTTAGATAACTCCAGTGTTATAATGAGATCTTGCTCCGCCGCTAGTCATTTACGTCTTTTCATTTTTTTTTTTAATATTCCCACCATCCAACCGATTATCGTCGATATATTCTACATAATTGTTTCCACATATTTTACTCTTTATTTTTTTCTTAAGTGTTTTTCTTATAATTTTTTTATCTCGCTCTCTGTTATCGTCAATGCGATGGACTATGTCGTTCACGAAGGAATTGCCGTATTGATAACTTTCTAATAGCCGCTTATTTATGAACTCATATTTTGGTCTTGATGTGATTTGCTTATCATTATCGTTATTGTTATTATTATTGCTGCTGAAATAAGTGAGATGGGTAGAGGAGTAATGACACCAAAAATATGGATCGGAGAGTACAGGGAGAATCCCTAATGCGGCCATATCGCGTCGATGTTAAAAGGAATGAGAAACAAGTACGATGGAGGTGAAGATCTGTCATTGTTCCTGATTCTCGGTTATTATTGCCATTGCTTTGAGAAGTTTGGAGGGGATTATTGCCTATGTTTCCCACTTTCCTTTGTTAGGTTTTTCGTCAGTTGTTATCGTTTATGTTTCCAAGGAACAGCTTTGTGAGCTCAACCGAAGCCATATTTCTGACTGTCACGCAGGGGCCATTTTTGAATCAAATAAGCAAATCATAGCAATTTTAGAAACGTGCTAACTATCATTCATCGACCAGATCCCGAGTTACAATTTCCATTTTCTTTAATTTGACGGTTTATGACAATGGTTTTCCGAACGTTATAGGCTACCATCGGCCCCTTCTCGCAAGATCTGGGTGTTCTTTCCTGGATAGTTCTCAAGGACATTCTTTATTCGTCATTTCTGAATAATGACTTCCCACCGCGGCTAGGTTCACCTTGGAGATATGTATTAACAGAAAGAGCTGAACCAATGACCCACATTCTGTTCCGAAGCTGGCTTTGACGCCCAAGTTGTCGATGTTGTGGGTGACTTCGGCAGCACATTGGCTCATTTGCAGGCGTTGAGCATGATGAGAAAAAGATCGGGTTTATTTATTTTTTGTTTTTGTTTTTTTGTTTTAAAATAAATATTCATTTTTTATGCAGAGTTCTAACAGTATGATCCTTGTTCACAGCAGAGCAGTGAGGTCTGATTTCAGACAACAAAGTAAAGGCATATAAATAAACACAAAGCGACATATATATATATATATATATATATATATATATATATATATATATATATATATATATATATATATATATATAATTCACACATATCACAGAAACCTAAGGGGATATTAATGATTGGATGAAATGAGCATAAAAGCAAAGGAAAGGGGGTACTCAGCAATAATGTCGGTATAAAAGACAACGTCGCAAGTTGCGCTGAGGCTTCATTGTGCGGATCGACAAATACCACATTGATTGCGAAAAAATAAGCAGATGGAGCGAACTGAGAACCACAGTAGAGATACAAATCAATGCAGTTGGTTTAAACTTCCTACATTTTTGTTTATGTTAAATTTGCAGCTCAAATTTTAGAGGTTTACACTTTCAACATTCCAAACTTTCGACATACACCCATTAAATTTTGCAGTTAATCATTCCAATCTAGCATTGATCTATTCATTTTTCAGTGTGAACTTCCATCGGAAGACTTTGTGAATTTAAATTGACGAGACATTGAATGTATTGCAATAAACCAATAAGCCTCAGTAAAGATATTAATGTATAGTTGTGGATTTTGTTTATTGAGTTAATTGCGCTATTGCTATCAGTTTACGAAGTGGAACTATGCACTAAACATTGTTTTCATTTCTTGTTTTCCATACGGTAAGCAAAGCGTTCATATGCGTGCTCGTTGTCAGACATCGCAAAGAAGGATGACTTTCAGACGACTGGTTTATAAGACAACCATTCATATAAATATCACTTCAGTGTTTTTAATATTCATTTATGGTTAACGTCTTGCCATCTATTTTTTTTTTCTGTGTTTCGCATAGTAGATCGATGAGTTTTTTTTGCTGTTCTACAAAAAATTCCATTGAACGAATGAATGAACTCATCGAAAAGACTAATGTAATCTGTTTTTGTATTCACGAATACTGAGACACTAGCTGATGCATGTGAAAAATTTCTTTAAGGGGGGGGGGAATTTTATAAGTTTATCTCGTCGTTGGCCAAATTCTCATAGTCGATAAAATGTGTTTAGTAGATCAGGTTGTCTTAAAAGTGAATAAGCAGCAACCACGCCAATACCGATAAAATATTTCCTATATAAGCGAACGGGATGACAGATATCCATAGCTATTGTTTAGATCATTAACGAAAACCGAAGCGTGTGCGCCGATCGGATGCTCCGATTTCTTCAAATCGACTAACCTTTCGAGACGAAATGCACCTATTATGTGACAAACAGTCACGTATGAATATAGCAGAATGATTCGCCAATCAGTAACACCAAGTGCCATTTAGACAGTCTTTACGATTCGATTTTGTGATTAAAAGTTATCAACACGCTGTTATCGGCTCAGCCTGAATTTAATTAAATATCTGTAATTCTTTCAGATGGGACATTTCAGATGTTCTTTCGCATGTTTCGGTTAGTTGAGAATTACTGTGAAAACTCCTACATGTTGAAGGACCGCCAGATAAACTTAGGGCATAATTTGTTTGGTTTTGAACTTTGAAAATACATTTCAATGGTATTGGAACTCTTCATCTCATAGGCCTTCAGAGTATCCCACCAGAATCGCACTTTTCCGCTCCCTACAAACCCGTATGCTGATTGCTCTGTGCGGTATTTTCAACGAGAAGACAGTACAAGCTGGCGTTAAGAAATTTGTTTCGTTTAACACAGAAGAGTGTGGCCTCCTATACGGTCATTCATGCTGATCCACCAACTGTAAGAGGAGTTGTAAACAAATAAAGGAGACAAAAAATTTGCATACATTTAACACCGATCGAGTAAAAGAAAAAACATTTATGCCTTATATGAGAAGCTCCGATTAGCTAACATACGAAGATACCTATCTTCCTGTATACTTTACTGTTTCTTGGCAAGTTGTAAAATTGGTTGGCCTAGTTAGCATAATGCAGGAGTGAATATCTTGCGAATCGCTTCATTGCATTTCTTTAGGTTTTTAGATTATTTAGGAGGTTTCAGTTTTCCAACTGTTCCATATTTTCGCAGAGCTTGATCAAAGAGATGCCATCTCAGTATATCATCCGAGATTAACATTTTTCTCATCGATTCTTCGGCGTTGTTTTTATATTATCGTCATGCTGTAATGCTTTTGTGAATTGCCATTTTGGCGATATAACCGTCAAATGCGTTATCGTAAAAAAAACTTCTTCGCAACTAACAACATTATACCACATCTAATGGATGTTTTTAGAGAGATGTTCCGTCGTTGTTTCCTACTTGCTTTCATGGTTACATTTTTGATTTGTATGGTGCAATCGCAGCTCCCTTCAGCCGGTTACGCTTGTATTTTATCGCCACAGGCACTTGGCTTTGCTCCATTTGGGTCTACATGGTGTGATAATCAGTGGAAAATCGGTGCGGCAACGAATTGAAATTGAAGAAAAAAAGGCAAGTAAACTGTGTAAGCTCTGCAAACTCCCTATAAGGAAATGTCACTACATATAGTTTCTCTTAAACAGCAAGAAGAAATGCACGCAGTGTGCACCGAAATTGGACTAAAAGTCATACTAGAGGGATCAGCATCTCGAACTGCTGGGGAAAGGAAGAGAGTTGAAGGCCGCTTCAAACTGAGCTCCCATGCATGATTTGCACCAGTGACATACGACATAAAGGTGAATCCACCGATCCGTGATGCAGGATTACTTTTGTGACCATAATGTACCATAGTTCAACAGATTCTCATATGTAATACCATAAGCCGTCAGTGGTTGGTAGCGATGTTTTCATACAAGATAGCAGTGATGAAATTTTAAGCTGCCTTCTAGTGACATTGCTTTTATGCAGGTGGAGTACCGTAATCTTCAAATCTGTAGCGCTGTTTACTGGTGTGCAACTAAAGTTTACCTACTAAGCCTTCTGCTGCATTATCATTCTTCGAAGCTTTTTTCCGTTCAAGATCCAACTATTCAGTCGGAGTTATGATAATGGAGCGTCTCACACGCATTGCTCACCACATCGTCTTGGCACATTGTCTTGCGTTATCTTTGGTGCTAATTTCTTAAAATTGCACCAGATGCAGTCTATTTGTTGAATTGTGCAAAGGTTAGACCATTGTTTTCACTGCTACCCAGAAAACCCCATTTGATCTTCCATACCACGTGTTTGAACGCATTACGTAAATCTCAGCAATTATACCACTTTGGTGGTGACGAATGTTTCCAGTGTACAAACCCTGTGCTGTCACTCGACGAGCCTTAATCTGAAAAATATGTCTTCGGAAGGTACAATATATTCATAGCATTCTTGCATGCACTTGTCTGAATTCTTAACCGTTGGTGTCCATGCAGCATTTACCATTTAAAATCACTGATAATCTCTCCTCAGTGCGGTTCATTCAATCAATATTGATGCACCAATACTAACTTAAAGGTGACCGAATAATTTCGCTAGTTTCCTTCCCAGCTATTCACCATTTTTTTCTGCTTTCATTGTATTGGGATTATTATTGGCTAAAGTTTATGTTAAAAGGATTAAAATAAAATTTCCTTTATTTCAGGACGCATTATTTATCGTTGTCACTGATGCTCGAAGAATCACAACAAAACGATACATATGTTGCTTATATTGCGATGATTGAATACTTCCATAGAAGTGTACTTTCAACGGATAATCGAATCGCTGCATAGTTATCACTATTCACTTGAAATTTTGGCTTGGCTCTGCCCTAATTAGCACTCTTGGGGCAAAAATTCATTGTCGAGCTATGGCAATCATTTGCTTCCAGGAAGGTAATGATAAGTCCAAAATTACTATAAATATGTGCCAGATATGTGTGATAATTCAAGTAGCTCGCATAATGTAAATTGATATTTTCGTAATGGAACATAAAAATTTCATGAGATTGTTTTCAATTTCGAGCATTTTTACATGAGACATTGAGCACTATTTTTCTGCTCATTTCGAATAGCTACTTATCAATAGAGGTTACACATCTTATTCCTTAATATTTCTATAATTGATTTGAAATATGCTGAATGGCTTCTAATTTCAAAAATTAACGAATCATATTATAAGCTATTTCAGATATTTTCTAAACGAGCGATTGAGAGCGTTTCCACGAATGCGCTTTCATATGTGAGATTTAAGATATGATTATAATTTCTTGCAAAGGTTTTGATAAATGGTATAATCACTTCATAATTTTTTAGTAAATTTTTGTGTTTTCCTTCATGACAACATTTGACTATGGAAAGTCACAATAGCTTTTGCACTACTTCTATATTGGTTACTCTTTGAAGTTCTAATAAAACTACTTAGTTGCATTTATAAGAATAAAAACTTAGATCAGTAATGTTATTTTGTTTTTCTGAACGAAGAATACGATCAGAATGCTAATAGTTTATGTCATGTGATACTTGTGGCGACATCATTCATCATCATTAAATTTGAAATCAAAGAGAAAACGTGTTATTTGTACGATGATCAAACAAGCTCCAGCAGTTGCAAATATTTTATAATATATGGTAAATTGGAAAGAAAGCTTCGTAAGAAATAAATATTGACGTTCGCATCACAGAGGGCTGTTCTGCCTTCAGCAACAATTTCCTCACCACGAAGAGACAGGTCATAGATTCGCAAGCCATCTTCAGCTGAGCTCACCAGAATACACCAACTCTTATACTGTACAGTTCATGACATAGTTATATCATTATTATAAGAATTTAATGACTATTCTTATGCATCATAATAAGCGAGCAATAATATGCTATCCGATGTTGACGAATGATCACAGACGCTTATTCGGTGAACGAATATTATGAAAATTTCTGCATGCATGATTTCTTTTACATGAACGTTTAATTTGTGTTTGCAATCGTTCACTTCTGCAGTTGCAAAAGATACTCTAAACGATTTGCATACCGGTTTTTGGGAAAACACCATCAAATAAAGTACCCATGAGACGTGACATTAAAGTTTCATAATAAAGGTGTAGGCTGAAACCAACTCTTCCATTCTAAACTAATTCAAACTCATTTATTTCGACCCTTTACTGACGAGATGCTTGGTTGGAAAAGATTCGAGAATGTCTAACAGAAAGCCATTTTCATGAATTGTCGATATACTCTTTCAATAAAGTGGGCATCTCAGCACCGGAAGGGACTAGAGAGGAGTGCGCATTCCGAAACCCCTCGGTAATGATTCAAATGTAAGACATGGTTATGACAAGGTTAAATAGTTTCGATGATCCTTTGTTAAATCATTAAGCAGTGCTGCTGTGAATTTCGACCCGCATACATATATGCATCTACATCGTAAATACTTTTCTGGATTGCGAACTATTATATAGCCACAGATAGCAGCCACATGATAAGTATTTTGGGACCCGTAACGATTTCCAGGAGATAATGGGAACAAAAAATAATTCTAGGAGTCTTCTGTCTGGTAAACCACTAATGGTTCGTAGACATCAGAAAGGCTATCACCAACTTCAACTTTAAGGCAATTAATAGAATTGCACTTGTTTAGTTATAATAGTATTCTTCATTGGATTCCATATATCTTAGCTTATTGAAGCAATTTGTTATGGTCATTTGTATTAAATCCTTTGAAAAAAATGCATATAAGATTATATCGATATGAAATTCGTCGTTAAATCCAAAAAAAAAACGCATAGGACTTGACGATTGTTGATTTGCATGAAATGAAACCGAATCGCTTCACGTTCAAGTTGCCATTGAATATTAACTGTACAAAAATCGCCTTTTATGACAAATAATTGCAAGTGTTTTGCATACAATAGAATCGCTTGCTCAAGACATAAGAAACGACTCGAGTAAGAGGCTATGTCCTAATACGTATTCCAGTAGGCAAATAACTTCATTATCATTCTCTTCACGAATAAGGATTCTATGAATTTTAATGTTAAAGAAACTTCATTATAAAATTACTGAATAGCGTTTGTAATGAGCTCGCCGTCACCTCTCGCTGTACTTTACTATTTCTTAGCGCTGAAAAAGCGTGCGTGCAGCTTAACTTCTTTCATCGTCTCTTCTAGAGGTTTTCTCAAAAAAAGAAACATGCTCAGTATTCACATTTTGCCAATCCAATATTGGTAGGTTCGCCCTCAAAAGTTTTTAGTGCCCATAGACTGTGCTGATTTTTAATATTTGCTTTCATTTACTCGAAATTTCAACGGCGGTTTCAGGAAGAAATCAATCACTTCCGCTGTCTGTGGATCACTTTTTATACCGTTTGTGATAGTCCCGTGAGGGAATTCGAAACGCAAGCACAAGTAAATCTATCACTTTCATGTACTTTTGCAAATTTCCTTTGCAAAAGCGTGATATGACGATGTAATTTTGCGTATACATATTTAAGTCTGTACACCTGTCGGGTGATTTTAACTCGAGGACCGCTATGCTTTCGTAGTGGATATAATCTGCATTGTAGAATGATCTCCTATACTCTTGTTGCTCACGCTGACTCATCAGCTGAGAAAAAACTATATATATATATATATATATATATTTATATATATATATATATATATATTATATATATTTATATTTATATTTATATTTATATTTATATTTATATTTATATTTATACATAGTTAGCTTCATTCTTATAGACATATAAATTTTGCGAGGAAAATATCATTTGCTTTCCGAAAAATACTGCAGAATGTTTCAAGAAAGCAGACAAACATAATCAAGAAAACAAAGAATTGCGATCGGTTATTCTGCATCAGGCAAAACATGTTGTTGCCGTCTTCTTCATTCGTTGTCACATATTAAACGAGGCGACTGCAACAACTGAACAAAAATTATCTTCACTGATAATGGTGGGGAGAGTGAGCAAAGGATTTCAATGAGCTCGAAAATTTGGAATGCACTATTGATTTCAGGATCATATGACAACACACTGGTACTGTACGATTCTCTCTTCCTTTTGCACAATGGCGCTATTTTGTGAAAACTTTTCTCGCCACAGTTCGGTACATCACAAGCAAGGAATGCGTTTTTCTTTCGAGGACATTATTAGCCTTTAAACTCTCTTCAAACTGCATTCAAAGTTCTTGCTTTGAAATAGAACAATATTTCAACTTCACTTTAAGGTGTGTACCTTCATTATCCAGCTATTTGATAACGAATCAGAACAAGCGAAAATCATTTATAGACGTATTGAAGTTTGAGTTCGAAGGCAACATTTCGCAGTTATCTTCAAATGAATTCTCTCATTGTTGCATACTATACGCATCACGTTGATCAGAAAAAGATAAAATGAAGAACCTACTTTTACAGTAGGATCTAACAATGTCTACCCAAAGGAGCACCTTAAAAATGTAAAATCGTACGATAAGGCATCTGAAAAAAGGGCGTTATAATAGTGAAAAAGGCTGTACACACTTAGGCACTTCGGGACGCTTCATCATGATACTATTCAACAGTTGTGCATTTCAAAACATTATCGTTTGCATTTACAGCGAGGGAAATTGTCAAAGTTCTTATTTACGAAGAAAAAAAATTTTTTTTTTTTATTATTTTCAGTTATTTGATTAATTTTCTCGTGCAATTGAAAGAAAATTTTCAAGCATCGTAATCAATTTCATGTTTGCCGCGTTTCAAAATTTCAATTACCAACAGAAGAGATAATGCAGAAATCACTTCAACAGAGATAATTCTATTTTGTAAAAAGTTATTTAACGATTCTCACTCTTTATTAAGGTATATATCTATAGTCGACTGCCAACAATTGAGAATTTTTTTCTACTCGTTCGAAATTTTATAATATTCCTTGATGCATAAAAAATCCATTCACTTCCCTCGCTGGTCTTAAAGAAATATTACGATGGCAGCCTCTGCTATTTATCCAATTAAAATAAAAATATCGAAAACAATTCAAAAAAAAAAAAAAATTCGTTGCCAACTTATTCAAAACAACCTTAAACTGTAAGAGAACTATAAAACAATAATCGCATGCGAATAAAAGCAATGTTCATTAGTTCCCTTACAAAATAAGTGGAACGTTGTTCGATTTGTTAGCACTTCATTTATGAAACATTCGCTGATAAGAAATGATAGTTCTTTTTAATGAAACCTTTGAGAAAATTTCACGATTAAAAGCACATACAGGTAAAAGGGAAACGAGAAAATGTGCAAAAAAAAAATTAAACAACAAGAAAAGATGATTTAAAAAATTGAAGACGGATTCGACGAATAACGCAACCAAATTGTATCAATCGGAAGCATTCTCGGCATAGCTTAGATAAGTTGATTGTGTTGCACTGGCTGATAAACGATAGGCGACTGATGCATTTTACGCTCGGAAGAAGCAATACCAAAGAGCGTGAAGCACAGCCGGTAACCAGAAGAAGAAACACAATATGATGTTGACCACAACGTGGATGTTACAATCGCTGCCGTGGATGAAAATCGCCAACGGCTAAAAATCAATACAATAAAACTACAGCAACGTCATCAAAATCACAGCCTTAAATAAGCTCATTGTAAGGTTATTAAGCCAAAAATTGCAAAAGAAAAAAGAATAATTTAATTGTGGAATATTTCTTTGGCGGATTCGAAAACTGCTCAAATAATGAAGTATAAGTTTGCCTTTTCGTGCCGAAAAAAATTTTATTTTAGATCAGTCATTATATTTAAGTTCGCCAATTGATATGTAATGAAAAGAGGAAACCTGGAGAGAATGCAATAACTGTTAAATGGATTTTTCCTATCACGGTAATGATCACTCTATAAATGATAAGAATTTAGATCTCTCTAAATATATGTATGGATTAGTAAATTGCATTAGGTTAGTAAATTCATTCGGTCACTTACAGGTACGAAGAGGCAATTATATAAAAGAGCAAATCGTTTAGCTTTCATCGTACTCAAACATTAAAATTTTAAGGAACAATGATGCATTTAATTACCATGTAACTTCATTTCTATTCAAAGAATCTTTTTTGGGCTTTTTTCTGAGAACTGATTTCATCCAGAAGGGCGGCCGCAGTTGATGAGTTAAAATAGAAAAAAATGAACCTTATGCATGAAGGAAATTCTACAGTTTTCAAAGGAAATCGAAAGAAAATTTGTGCACTTTCATCTCCAGTTTTGAAATTGTTTACTCATAATTTTTTAACTGTCTCCATAATAAATGGAATCATTGCTCTTCCGTCTTTCTATCTTATTGTGGCTGCCTTATTTCTGCCATGCGATACTCGATTTCATTAAAATGTCATCCAATCTCATAAAAAGAGTTCACCATATGCGAAATCTAATTATTTACTGTCTGAAGAGACGTTGTAACAGTGATTGCACTCCAAGCAGTTCACTACAGAAACACCAACAAAACAATCGCCAACAGGACAAAAAAGTGTCTTCGAAATGATTACTGCAAAAGAAACACACTTCATCCATGCCTCTTCCCCTTCTGCCAATCATTCAAAACAGGTTTCTTCCATAACTTTGAAGGATTGCATTCATTTAATGCATTTAAATTTAAATGCATTAAATGAAAATTAAATGCAGTGTCTAAATTTGTTATCCGTAACATTTTGATTGTATTTTATTTAACTATGCAATGATCTGGCCGCTTTTCTGGTTTCATAGGAATGCGATGAGAAGTCAATCTACGTCTCGGCATGTCATCAAGTTTCATAGTTCAGTGCCAAAATGCAGCTACGATCGGATTAAAAATTCAATGGAAAATTACAAGTGTTTCATTAGGCTTTGGACGATACAGTGATGCTATCTTGCACATCATCATATAAACCTTAATGAACTTTGCACATCATATAAACATAAACCTTAATCACTTTAATGATGATTAGATAAATTTACGAACTATGCATCGGTATCCTCCGAGTGCAATTCAGCAAATTTTTATAAACGAACATTAAGATGGCATCATATTCGTAAGTATTCACATATGTTTTCCTGTCGATTCAATGGTTTCATACAACAAAACGCAACAGTTTCCGCAATCAAACCTAATGGATATAATATCTATCATAAAGCATACTTTCTGTTTTCAATTTCACTACCATTGACTACATTTTATAGAATTGACATAAGTGACTTTTCCGAATTTTTTTCGACAAACCGTTATTCCAATTGTTTTTTCAGCCCTATACCTATAAAAACAGCTTCACCACCTACTGCCTGTTTCTTCACACTTCTGCAGTCAAATGTGTCATTCAAACCCAGAAAGGAACAATCTTGGATGTAGGAATCCTGCAGTCACAGATTTACAAGGAAGGGTTTTACTAAGCGCTTTACTGTTGGCTTTGGATGATTTAGCAGCCGAATAGAGTGAAAACAGAGATTTTCACTCTGCCACGAAAAAGCGCATACCTTACAGATTCCTATGGCGTTACAATAGCTGTATATTGACTATGAACGTTAATTAAAGTTGAACTAAAACAAGTGCAAATTGGGCTATTTCCTGTCGCCAGGAATCACTTCCCTTTACTATAGAGTAAATCAAAAAAATTCGCTCTTAAAGGGGTTCCCTTAATCGAACGATCAACTAACCGGAAGGAAAATTGCGAGGATTAGCTCGATGATTTGCTGCATTTCGACGGCCATCTTGACAATATGGTTGCCTCTGCTGAAATATAATCCCTTCAACAACAATACAACGAAGTATTTAGCAGATGCAAATCACGTACACTTCATTCGGCGCCGTTGTTCATTGTGCATTAAAATACTTAATTATATTTAACGTAATTGTAACACTGATGTTACACGACTATGAAATATGTGTTATATAGTTGTTCTATCATATTGAAGCTAACGAAAACTACTGAAAATCGATGATGAAAAGGAACTTTCACAATAATTCGTTCAAATAATTAAAATACCGCAACGAGAAAGAAACATCTGTGTTGTCGTTCACGGATTTGAGTTCATAAACGCCAAGAATTGACCGATGCAAATATTTTCTTGTCTGAATAGAGGAAGGCAGATGGTTAATGAAAATTTCGAGACAACAGACAACAAAACTGGAACAAGTGCAGACCAGGTGAATAATAATCCTGTAGCCACAAAGCTGTTTGTCTTCACCCGACTTTCACAACGCTTAGAACAATCTCAATGAATGGCAGCTAATATTTGATTTCGATTGCGCATTCTTTAAACTCAGTAATCGCGTTATGAAATTTCAAAAGCCATGCCTTAATTAATCTTAAAAGATTATAGAAACACAAACGAATCCCAATGGTGCAAAGAAACGCAACAAATATAAATCGTTCCTTTAGTTAGCCACTGTACATTGCCTTGAAAGAGACAAAATACGCGAAACGCTTGATTGTTTTGAGAGTTCCAGATCGTTAGAGAGTACTTCAAAAAAAAAAAAAAACTTTCAAATGGACAAGGTAACAGCAAGATTGGTGTATGCCGTAGAAAAACTGAACAAGTGATCACTCAAACTAGCCTTCTGTTTACAATTTGAATGGGTGAGTAGGACAGCAAAGAAAACAACATTGAATGATGGTTTTCGAATAAAAACAACATCATCAAATAGTTTGTAATATATCGTTTTATGAAAACGGCCGAAACAGACATCAACGGAAATCGCTAACATTAATGTCCTCAATCGACAAGCAATGGACCTGTACGATCCTTCAATCTTTTAACGCTCCAACCAGTTTGATAGGATGCGCAAAGCGGAAGACAGAATCTTGCCGCACACACATATGCATCGAATATGGCAAAGATCGCTCATTACTGACTATTTCGAGTTTCTTGCCAAGTAGAATATGATGGTATGCAAACGAATCGTGATCCGATATGCCAACAGTAAAGGCGAACAAATGCCCTGATGGTCTCCAAAACATCACGTAAGAGAAAATGTTGTGTAAGCTGTGTAACAAACGCATAAAACACATGTCTCAACGAATTTGTTTTGCTAGAACCCTTCAACTTTAATGAAATGTGTGTCAGGGAGGGTCACCTAATAGGGACATGATGGCCTTTGCGGAAGCTTCGATCGAGAATTCTATCAACGTTTTATATCTATATCCTATCACAACTTCGAAAGCATGCAACTCAGCAACGAATTTTTGAAATGTCGTGGCCACAGCGATTAAATAATGCACAGCTGATTCAATCTCTCCATGAGCGGTTATTTATAGCTATTAACGAATTCGGCAAAAAAAAGGTTTCTGAAAATCTATGTGAAATGTGAACATAAGCTACAAAAGATTAAATATTCGAAAAGATTAGCAGCCATAGGATCTGCAGGTTTATTGTAGGTAATATGCAAAGCTATTTTGCTCATCTAATTCACGACTATTAGCATTCGACTATGTTCTTGGCCTAATCATTGCTTCCATATCCGACTGCCTGTTACCTTTGCAATGCGATGCAGAGCAAAAATTTCAGGAATTAGACCACTATAATCTATGCAGTACAAAAATAACAGTCTAGACGACTTGAAGAGAACGTCACAGCGCCCAATAGGATATGCGCTTTTATAATTATTCTCATGAAGTCGAATCGCTTCATAAATTCGCATCAAATAACAAAGATTATATTATTAGCCGCTCATATTTTAACTGAACTTAATACTCGTGCAAAATCTCGGCAAGAAAAAGCGCTGTTCTTTCGCGTATTTCGAGATTCAGTTCACCGCAAGACACAACAAATCTATAGACTCGTTTAAGCGCATGCAGTTACGAGTTGAAAGTTGGCGCAATCGGCGAATGAATAGTGTCAGCAAATTTCGCAACCATAGATTCGACGGCTTCTTCGCCGAAACTACTGGAAGGGCAACGCAGTAAGCAAACAGCCATGACCTCGCCACGACGCTCTTCACAAACTCTAGTGTATGTATGCAGCACTGATACAAACACTCCCTCTGACCGATGATGGCACTGAGGGCGTCTTTACACACCACACCTATAAATAGCAATCAGTCATTGTTGTGCACGTTTATTTACAAAGCGGAAGGTCACAGGTTGGAATCTCATCCAAGGGAAGTGCTTTCATTCGGCGCAAGATAAAACGAAATTTGCAAACGTGAATAAGAACAGTGGAGGTTTTATGAATATTTAATGCCTCATCACGAAATGGGACAGTGTTACATCTAAATTAGCGTGATGAGGTACTCAGGATCCGATTTTATTTTCGCTAGTACGTCGGGAATTGCAGTTACAATTCTCGTGATGGCTTCTTCAGACAACATTCTTGAAACCTTCATCTTTAAGCACTTAATTCAAAGTTTGATCTGTGCATTAAGCCTGATTTCATCGTTATTCACTGACCTTTCTACGGTATTCCAAATTGGGCGATAACGAAGCAATGCCACAATACCATTTAGAAACAAGTGCAAGAAGGAAGGAACAAATGTACGCTTTTCCAAGGAAAGTTCAGAAATCTCGAAATTGAAGACGTGACCATTTATCACATAGGTGACTAAATTATTATTACACTAGTCATAGGTAATTAAGTCAGTTTGTACTTCTTGAAAATATTTATTTCTTTGTCTTATTTTTCTTCAATTTCGTTCGCATTTCACATTGAGTGGCTAAAGTGTGCAATTTAGTGCAGTTTAACTTAAATATATCATTCACACATTTATCATGTTCAGTCAAGTATGGTCGACGTTTCATTATCACTAATAAAAATTCGCAAAAACTGATTGCATATCAGTTGTGAAAAAAAACGACAGACAAAATGCTGAGAAATTCAAACGGGTCAATAATACCGAATTAGGATGAAAATTGATGCTACTTAAAATGAATGAGATGACGTGTCGGAAAAACCGGCAGAACATGTGCTTTTTAGGATTTCGTTATGTATACCGGCAATTCTAAAAGCGCTCACGAGCAACGATATATGCCATACAACAAACGATCGCTGAAAACTCGTTCTTTGATTTAGAAAAACAAAAAACAAAAAAAATCATACGCTGATATAAAATAAATATCACTGATACAGCTATACTAGATCAGAAAGAAGTATACAAAAGACACACAAATGCATACAAATAGATAGGATATTATATTTTGCAAATATCTGCAAAATGCAACGATAGTAATTGCAATATTAATCAGCCTCATTGGTGAAGAGAAATTAACTGCTTGGTAATAGAAAAGAGAATTTTTCAAGGAGTTAATTGACGGGGAACGTTAGATGTGATGAAGTTGTTATGTGGGATGATGTTGGTGGATGCGATCAACAAGCGTGTGCGAAGAGCGCCGACATCGTTGAGAAATGAGGGCATAGCAGCAAGCCAACGAGCTTTGCCCATTGAAATGCCCCTAAGCGGCGTTGTGTTGATGCCCCTTAACATGACTGTCATTCAATCAACAACTTATTCTTTCATTATAGATTCATTTAGCTGAATATTTGCAATGATATGATAATATATTCATGTAGATATGATAATAAGATGCGTTCATATCATTGATATACGAAGGTATTGTTAGCAATCGACAACAACAACAATTGTATTTGTTGTATTAACGTTATGACAGAAGTAAATGAGCTGATGCTCACTAAACATTGAATAGATTATTCAAGTTTCGATAATTCAGGTTGATATGTCCTGATAATGAATGACCTCAGAAAGTGATTTAGCATTCCTATGGGGGCAAACCTTATGAAAGGATCGTGCAAATAAAGGAAGATTGAAACTTGACTGAAATCGTTTCGAAGCAGTTAATACATGAAAGTTTAATAAATTAATAAAGCGTAAGGGAAATGATTTGATGAAAGATAATAAAACTTTATGAAGGTGAGCAATCGATGAATTGTTGATTTGATTTCATTTAATGGAATATTTTTTTCAGATATTAAGGGAAATGAAAGCATTTATTACGTATTAAAAATAGAAAATAGCAAATCGTTTATTACTTCGAAAGCTGTTTGATTACAACGAATGTGGACGAACTGAGAGAAAAACTTTGCAAAAACTTGATCGATTAGCAGGATGGTGGATTTCATTGCGATACAATTTTGTACTCTCCAAAAAAAACAAACAAAAAAACAACGTTTGATATTTCACGAACACTGAAATCAGTGGTATCAAGCTTAAGCGACCATTACATTCTACTTGTAGCGACTTATTCTACGTGCTAAACTACTGGTCGTAGTCACAATACTGGCAAAGTGTAAGTTTATATATATATATATATATATATATATATATATATATATAGCAAATTAAGTGCCATCTAAGAAACGATTCAAAATATAATCGAAATTCACTAAGCCGGTCTAAAATCAATGAAAAACAATAGTGAATTAAAATAATTCACTACCTAACGATTTAAATAACACAATTAGAGGAGTCTAGGAAAACACTAATTTATTTATTATGAAAATCTACTTTTTAAACTTTATTCTTTTGAATTATAAATTCAAAGATTATCAATTAAGATATTCGTAAAGACTAATAATTAGTAAAATTCAAATGGTTAAATTTGCAGAGAAGAGATGCAAAATAACTGAAAGTAAGTACAAGCAGCTGCTATTTTGTTCCACAAATAAACCAACAAACTGAACGCTTTGTGAATTCGTAAAACAGGTCAGAGGGGATTAAATGGGTGTTAATGGCGTTCGTTCCACGTTCGCCAAACAACCAACCCATTCCCATTGTGATCGATTCTATGGAAATTTTTGTAGCAAAGTCTACTCATCAACGGCATTAAGCCAAAATGCAACATAAGCTTTAAAATAATTGCTGGGAACTTCGAAAAGAATCCCCATTCTGTTTAGTATAGCACTGCTTTAGTGAAACCAAACAATTATGAATATGAACAATTAATATATTGTGTTTCGCTATTTATAGCCTTTCACATTCGAATTGAAGCGCCGAAATTGATAGTCACTATAAATTGGAGCCTCATTCTCAATAAAAACCCAATTCTCAAGAAAGCCTATATTATGGAATCATTGCGTCTGAACATATGCACTTATATCGGTATTGTGCTGGTTAAATCTACGTACAATTTTCTTTATTCATGTGAATTAAAAATACGATTGAAATTTATTTAGTTCAATTCAATGCAATATGCAAATATTTCTTAATGGACAACTTAATTTATGCAAGTGAAAGTGCAGATCATAGATGACGTATAAATTACACTGAGATTTTTAGGGATTCTGTATCGCATCAATAATTGAGTGACAAAGCTGCATATCGTAGACGTGATTGTTGCATGCATACAATGAAAATAATGGGAATTTTTGTTGTCAATACTTGCGTCATTTGAAAATGCCATCCGCATGCTTCTATTTAACTTTGAAATTAATTGCCTCACTCCGTGGGGAATCATTTCGGCGAATTATCCGAGCCAATAAGGGACAAAAATACTGATAGATACTTAATTACTAATCCATTCATTCTCCAAAACAATAATAATTCCACTAATTCAATATGTGCCTTAAGTGGTACATCATCTTGGCTGAATTTTGATTAATCATGTTTCCATTGCAATAAATTGATTGACTTTTTCCTCTCGAGAAGTTCGTTCCAGTTGGATTCGTTCCCGGTTATACAAGTACGCACGATATTTATGGGCACTCTTCGCCTTCTTTGCTCACACTTTAGCAAAAAAACAAAAACAAGTTTGTAATGTGCAGCCATCAAGTGCACCACATGCATGACCGATAACCTTGCCGGTAAAACTACCCATTCGATCTGCATAAATTAATATTCTCTAGCAGATTTGGACAAAGCAGAGAGAAAAAAAGCATAAAATAGCCATGATGGTTTATCTATGAGTATGAATGCACTTTATTTGTGCAATAGCAGTAAAAATAACTGAACAGTTTAACATTTCAATAGAAAACAATATGAAATTGTCTGAAATAAAGCATAAAAATGAGAATAAAATAAGGCAACCGCTGAAGAAAATGTTTAGAAGGAAAGAAGCAGTTGATTAAATGGAAAAATGCAAAGCTGGCAGCTGCACAGTCATTTGTAGTGTTATGGGCAATGACTCGATCTCTCTCTGAGGATGATGTTATGTGCGAAGTGCGTGCTCACTTCACATATCCTCCAATCAAACGACCGCTTCGATGGTGCCGAGGTTCGATCGTCTCGTCGATGATTCATGTCCTTCAACCCCTAATCGATATTACGAGCAATTGCTTACTGGATCAACGCCTATAAGGCAAACCATCAAAATCCGCCTCATTTAGCTGCATTGATTAGTGATAATACTATAACGATTAACACAACGCTACGTTAAAAAAGATTTGAAAATTCAACTGCTATCATCTCTCTGAAATTTGATAATTCTTGTTCGTTGATTGATCGAATGTATTCCATGTGATTTGAAGAACTGAAAAATATAACTAAATTTGTTGAACTTTTCCATCCTCTTCAGTTTTAGTTTTTATTAAGTTAAAAACATTTTTATACCACTCGTTTTTGCAGTTTGAACGACTTGTTTCAAATTGCAATATATATATATATATATATATATATATATATATATATATATATATATATATATTATACTTACGAGAACGAAATAATGCAAGAGGGAATCAATGCGAATAGATCGCACTGTATAGCGACACGATGCTGAAGGTGGAATATCTGAGGTTTCCACAGCACTAAGTTCCATTTTGAGAATGCGCCCACGAATAGTTAAAACTGTCAAGTGCTCTTCAACTCCTTTATCCGAACTGATGCCTACGGAAAGGTATATTAGAGGTCAGGAAAAACAGGATAAACAAGTGAAACAGGTCATTCATCGAACACTTTTTGCAGTTTTAAATAACTTTTAACTGGTACATTAAATAGAAGCATTGAACTGAACCAACAATCATTGAAGTAAGATAGACAGGCCGATAAAGAATTTTTGAGTAGTTCCGATAAATGAAATAGACTTCAATCTTGCCATTTTTTGCCACTTGCCACCTCTGAAGGATCTGATAAAAATGTGTTATAATTTATGAAGCATATATTTAAAATATTTAATTTATTCAGTATCTAGTTAAAAGTTCAATGATCAATCACAGAAATGACTTCGAGACGTTCCAAAACAGCAGCTTTACATGTTTGAAGAGATCAAAAAAAGGCAATTGGAAAAAAAATGTTTAGAAGCGCAACTGAAGAGATCGAACGATATAACCTTTTGCATTGCGTTCAATTAACCAACCACTTTTCTAAGCTTATAGCATGCACTGATTTCATGTATTAATCAACTCGATAAATCGCGCACAGCTTCGATAAATCTTTTTGCCCTTCAACTAGTGCAAAATGAACATCCAATCAGTTTGAAATAAATGAAATTTTTAACGTATTTGAATGTCTACAAATTTTTTCAAAATTGATGGACAAATATGAAGTCTAAGAGAGGAAGTCAATCATCTATGGTGCAATTATACCGACTAAATTTCGAAACTCAAGTTTCACTGGTTCCCGTAGTTGAAAGTGTCGAAGAGAGGAGCAAGCACCAACATTTATACGTACAGACAGGAAGTCGCCATAATGCACCTTTATGAAGTTAATTTGCAAAAGCACACAATAAAGAAAGGTGAGAAATGCGAAGAACGTTTGATGAAAAAAGAGCAATAAGCGATAATCGGGCTCAGTAAACACTATAAACAAATACGCACTTGCCAAAGTAAACACAAAGTTTATAATGGTAGGTCGAAAGGAAATAATCCAATGTTTTGATCAAATCGTCTCTTTAATAATAGTAATAAAACATTGTTAATTTAATGTTTATAACATTTGAAATATTTACATATAAGTGAATTAGTGGCTGCTCTATGATTGTTCAAAGTTTTACAATAGGAAAACATACAACCAGCAATAAGAAATGCAGTAATACCACAAATAGAATGCCACGAAGTCGTTAGGATTTCGGTATATACTACAGTACTAGTGAGATTTTTCGAAAGATGAAAGCAACTTTGTTTTTACAAAATCCTCGACGACTCTAGCAACAACATACGAATAGCGCCTCAAGCACACGTGAGCAAGTTCATTTATGGAAGATGGATTTTAAAGTGGAAGGGGAAGAACGGTGTTTGTCGATTTAGAGGCGCCAAGAAATGCCCTCCAAAACAGATCGGAGCCTTTATCAAGGCGATCGCTGAAAAGATTGCGCTATTTATGGTTTTAGCGAGCAATAAACGGAAGTGATTCAACGATATCAATAAGGGGGTCACAAACGCTGAGAATGACCCCAGAAAGATTGCATCACTTGCGAGAACGTTGAAACTAGCCAGAGATATGAAAATGTGCCACGATCCATGGTATTTTGAAACAATAAAAGTGAGATGAACAATACTGTGCAATGAATTGGTCCTGATAGGTAGGGAAATAAAAACTTTAACGACATATTCCTTTTTCATAATGTTATTTGCGAAACGAGCTATATGGCGCATAGATAAGTTTTGTGATAAACACTCAAAGATGGTACGACTTTTTGGCCCGAGATCGCTCCAAAGTGGCTTTTGGGCATTAGCTACTTCCCCCAAAGTCCTCTACCAACTCAGCAACCTTTGTGCCTTTTTAAGCCTCATTAAACTCATATGCTTTACAGCACTCAATGGAGTAGTGCTGCGAGAACGCATGATAGCAGCTATCTGTAAACGAGTAAAGGTCTGCAATTAAACGAAAGCTGTTGTTATAATTTTTATCTGACAGTCTCACACCGCGGCAAAAGTTCTCTATTATCGTGCGGAGCAGCTTTACTGGCGACCGACGTCAACGACCAGCAATCTCTCCTTGAGCTCAGAAAACCATATTTTGTACTGCCTACGGCAATCTCTATTGTTCGACTAAACGGCCGCCGATCTCTAGCAGCACACCTTATAGGATGGTCGAACTCTTGAAGTGTGTGAGATACAACGGGGCGATTTGAATTTATTCGATCCTCATCTACATGTACCAGACGGAGACAGGATTCGATCAAAAAGGATCTAATCACAACTACGAAGCACTTGGAGGGGGGAGCAGGTGGAGCGGTCTACAAATTTGCAGAAAACGGCAAAGTCCCCTGCTTCGTGCCGCAGGGTCCATGTGCTTCATGGCCTTGACGTAGGCCCGATCACTTTCCAGCGATATACCTTACGGATACGGCAGAATATATTCCGATTTCCTGAGCGCGGATCAACGTCTAAGACATTCTTCTTCAACAGTTCGTAAGCAAAATCAGTCGAAGTTTGCAATTTATAGTGAAAAGAAGCCATCCCATCGAGCTTCTAAAAAGTATTTTAACGCTATCTAAATATATAAAGGGACTGGCTATGGCGAGAAGAACGCTACTGATTCTTAATGAGGATGTGCCTGTTAAAGCGGTGATGTGTAATATTTTTGAGTCATACTGCCAAGCAGCCATATGCCCCTCGGCCGTTCACAGCGACTTACACAACTATGCGTTTAAAATATCTCGCCTCAGGCGGCATTATCACTGATGGTGAGAAAATCGTCACTAGCTAACTTCATCGATGACTTGCACGAATCGCTAAGATTGACCTGAGGTCACAGAAGTAGATAAGGCTGCCAAAAAAGAACAATGGCAGTGAATTCAAAAACGCTTCAAATCATTAAACTTAAATTTAGCTATTTGTGGCTGACTAAATGATAACTCAGAGGTGAAACGCTGAAATATTTGTGAATACTTTTGAACAACGGGTAAGCACTTCCTGATTCCAGCGAATGCAACGATTTGGCAGCAAATTGTGAGCAAACATATGATTTAATTAATAAATGAAAGCATGCAAGCAATGATCATATTGAACGATGTAGCACTGATAATATCAACGACGTCGTTGATAAAGTCAATTAAAAAGATCGACAATAAATGAGAGATGCTAGCGCACAGCACTCTTCAACAAAACGTCAAGTTGAAATCTAAGATATCATTGGGAAAATGCTCTGCAAAATTTCGATTAAAGGGCGCACTTGTAAAAATTGCTTTGTTATTGCATTGAGCATTCCATGTGATTAGCATAACACTCAAAAGTCACTGAGAAGGTACGCAACCGTTTGCGTTTGTTCACGAGATACAATTCCTATGCACTATACTTTTACTGGATAAAATGCACCAGTCTTATTCGTATATATTGCCTGTCCATATTCGCCCATATGTGTGCGTATTTACGTCTGTGTGCGTGCTTGCTTATATGTAGTATTTTTACGCGCACGTATGTGTGCATCTCCGTCTGTGTACGCGCATGTTTGTATGTTTATATGTGCGGGAGCTCATGTGTGTTGTGCGTATGTGAATGTCTCCTGCCGTGATTTTATTTCTCTCCACATAATACAAAACTGAGTGCTGGATTGGTCTTTGACCAAAAACTGCCTTTCTAATCATCGAATCTCTATTTCTGTGAACTGCTGTGGAAAGAGAGGAGACTATTTGGAGCGCTTTGCTCAGTAATTCAAGTGCCCTTTGCATCCGTGACTTAGTATCTCGTGGCTCGCCGGATATTGAGCTTAGGTCACTTAGAACGTTTTACATGAATTCTCAGTGCCATAAATCACCATAAGGATTTTTGTGTTAATACCTCACAGTCTTAAGCTAAGTCCTGGAATTAAAAAATAAACGCCTAAATGCTGTGATGAGTCAGAGAGAGATATGCATTCGTTAGAACGCTTGATTTTTGTCTTAAATGCCCTTAACCTGTAACAGCAACTCTGTTTAGCGTCTCGCACTGTCTACTTGTGAACTAAGCTCAACGAATGAAGCATTATAGCCGCCGACTTGCTCGAAATAGGGATGATTTGTTAGAACGCTCCCCGAAAAACTGCGAGGGGGCCAAACAACGGTGCACACTATTAATCTCAATAAAATAAAAAAAAGCTGACTGTTTTTATGCCTCAGATGGTAATTTAATGTCTGACCATTTCAGTGAACTTTTCTTTTGCAACATCTGTTTCCTTTTAACCTTTCATGCTTCATCC
Source organism: Baylisascaris procyonis (assembly GCA_037389465.1). Classification (NCBI taxonomy): domain Eukaryota; kingdom Metazoa; phylum Nematoda; class Chromadorea; order Rhabditida; family Ascarididae; genus Baylisascaris; species Baylisascaris procyonis. The sequence continues at coordinate 351,616 of JAZARR010000266.1, forward strand.
CAATGTGTTCGTCCTTGAATGATGCTTTTTTGTTTGCTCTTCTAAGGTCCGATTTGTACGTCGGTCATATGCAGTTTTCTTTATTTCCATGTGAATAAACATTCTTCTGCTTCATTGATTTTCTATGTAACACTCAGAATACGACATGATTCAATGAGCATCTAAACACATACTGAATTGCTGTTTGTTCAGCAAGGGAATTTTTTGTATAAAGGGATTTTAGTGAACGCCGTACGTAACTTAACAGCAACGGCTTTCTGCTAAGCGGTTATTTTTTTCAGCCGCAAAAGCAATAAATAAGTACGCAGCTGTTCGTTGCCAAAGAAGCAAACACACTTCACATTGGCAAAATATTTACACTCATTTAGATTTCAACGGAATTCTCGTTTGATCAGTTTCCGATAAATAAAAGAGCGCAATTTGGGCAGTTAATCGATATCAAATAAGACAAAAATTCTTTCTCTCTAGTCTATGCAAATTGCGTTACTTTCAAGTAATTTTTATATTGTTTGGGCGCATTTTTGCGTTTTTTTTTTCAATTTGCCGTTTCATTCGCAAGCAACAACGATTTTGCTTAGGTAGTTATTTAATTTTATTGTATCCACCGACCAATGTTTCAATATTTTATCGATCAGCCATGTTGATTGGGCAATGTTTTATAAATTTATATATTGGTAAATATTTTGCGAGCCTATTGCAATGAACAAAATATTGCGATTTAGAAAAGACTACTACATACTTAAATATTCAACAAAACAGAGGATAATTGTTCGATTTGGGATAGATTTGAAATTGTTGACTGCTTAGCGATAGATATAATACATTTACGTCTGAGAGAATCGAATCAACTCGACAATTTCACTGCTTTAAATGGTTTGCTGATATTCTGCACAGTAGGGACGGCCACCTCAAGCTGCTTTGAATGGAGATTGGTTGACATAACCATAAATAACATTCGTTCGATAAATACTGGTTGTAAGAAGAGGAGGAATTCATACATCCGCAGTGAAAAAGAATCACAAGAGAAACGGTCGGCTAACCTCGTATGAAAATATTCCAGAAAATTAGAATAAGGGAAGTACTCAACTATATATATATATATATATATATATATATATATATATATATATATATAGTTGAGTACTTTCCCGTTGAAGATGTTCTGGACTTGAAGCGAAATCTAATAACTTCAGCTAATTAATGTGTTGGAAAAAGAGTGGTGTCCATAAAAGAGGATTTTAGCTGATTAGTGAAAGTAATCCTGAACAATACGGTAAGAAATATCAATATGGATCATTTCGATACAAAGCTAAAAAGAGAGAAACAAAAGCAAAACTTGAGACACTAATAACAGCACAAAGCGGCGATCGCAAGTTAAGAAAGCAGCAAAGCAACGAACTCTAAACTCGCCTATCGGTTAGGCTGCTCCTTCGGGATGACTGTATCAATATACGACGTGTCAAGAAACAGTCTAACGTCAGCTTGCGTTCGCCGATACAGATATCACTTTCATCGAAAAAATTGAAATTTTACAGTTCGCCAAAGAAATATTTATTGGCAAGAAGTGGGCGCTAATAACTCACTAAGAAAAGCAAACTGCTCGAGTATTTTTCTTCACAGTAGACGCATTTCTCAATCAAGAACCACTCAGGAAAAGTTGTATGGAATGCACCGTATTGCTTAAGGAAAATTGCTTTCCTTCTAGGCTTTCTTCCATTTGCTGTTTAAAACTCAAAAAGAGCGACTTTTTCCTCTTTATAATTCGACACTTAACACCTTCTTTAATCGTACATGAATGGGATTAACAGAATTCAGCAAACGCGAAGAAAATGTTACATTTGAATACAAAATGGCATAAAACAAAACTATGAAAGCGCACACTTAGCAATCATTGCATCTTTCTAACAGAATCTTTGTTATTTGACCTATATATCTGAATTGGGAGCGCTGGACAGAATGACCTAAATTTTTTAGATTTTCGCACACTTTCCCTGACATTCGAGCTTTTATATAGCCACACTTCTAGAACCAGAAATGGAAAATTGGAAAATTCAGGGCATTTATTCAACGAGATTATTGCAATTCTAGAGATCGAATATATTCGGCCTCTGAACAAGAAAGGCCACTCTTTATAAGCTTCTGCTGAACATACGATATAAAAACAATATTTTGTGAAGCCGTTAGTCTGAAAGCAAGGTCAGGAAGGTCAGCACAAAATTTTCGGCGTCATGAAGAAAACAAACAATTGAAGAAAAGCCAGGGAGAATAAAAGGATCGGGCTCATCTTTTCATTAGTAACGAATGAGACGTCTCTGATCTCAGAATGGTGTTTACTATTTTCAAAAGAAACCACCATAACTTGCACTCATCACATTGCCCATTTCATCAAGAATTTTGTGCAAAATTAAATATCAAAAACTAACAGGAAATTAGTAAATGAAGAAAATAAGATGTGAAAATTTCTTATGTACGACATGATTATTCAGTGGAAATTGAACCGATATCCGATAAACGCTGCAACAGTTTCGCTCAGCAGTGCTCACAGTTCCATCATTCAAAAACCAAACCAATATAGCTTTATAGCTTCGCTTAGCTACACAACGACCTCAGAGCGTTAGCTGAGCGTCATCATTCTCGATTAAAATGGCACACTAGAAGAAGTGAAATCAACGAATTCGATTCTTAACGATGAAATTTTAAAACGACAATATTAAAACAAATTAAACGTATATACCTTAGCGACACACAAATAAAACGATCAACATCGATATACAGAACTGCAAAATAGAAAATGTGCAGAAACGCGTTCGATTTGGCTTGTTGACGGAAGAACCACAGCACGATGGGCGCACAAAAATGCGAAAATTGGACGGCAGCATGAGAGTGATTCGTTACGGCTGCCACTGCGATGCGAACGAGTTCTTGTGAAGGACGCACCAACAAACCATATGCGACTCTACATTTAGCAGCAAACAACTGCTCTCATATCATCATATACCAATAAAAAGAACCCTCTTTCCAATTTCTGAAAATATGACGTCATTTATTTAGCAAATATTTTCACATCACTAAGAAAAGGAACATTTCCATAGAACGTTGAAAATATTTTCAATTACAGTTTTTTTTCAAGGATTTGTTTCTGTGCGAAAATAAATACTCAATACTTTTTTTTTGCTGTGAGAAAAGATGGTCGCTGGTTCATATGGCACTAGATATGTTCAAATGAGGAAATGTTAAAGTTGGTAAATTTCAGGTCGAGTTTGCAGAAGATGAAAGTTTAAGTAAAATTTTAAACCCTGGCAGCTTTAGCAGCCCAGAAATCACCGCCCACTCAACAATCGGCACTACAAAGCTTCCATCTAAAACATCCTTTCATAAAGTTTTAATTACGCTGAGAACAATTTGCCATTCAGGTAACATGAACTTTTAACCGATACTGTTCCTCGTTTTCTTCTACGAGCGCATTTCCTAAACAAGTGGGGAAATGCCCGAATTGCCCGAATGCCCAATCAATCCGAGCGCCTCAAGTCAAAGATGAGAGGAAAATGCCTATTAATGCGTTCATGAGAACTAAATCAGTGTGCGTAGTAAAATGCGCCTCGCATTTTTTTTTCTTCTCCGAGAAAGCGGATGGAAGTACTGTGAATAACGAGTGCAAAATGTAACTGTTGACATAGGTCGGGTAGGTGAAAGCGATTGATAGCAGTCATTAGCGGACTATGCGACTTGAGAAAAAGTGATGAATATTTTTAAACAATGAATATTTTTAAACAAGCGATAAAAAATACTTAACACTTTTCACGATCACGCTATGAGATTCGACCCTGTTTCGAGCGGTTTTTTGTATCCGCATAGTTCGGAATTTCTGGTCAGAGTTTTGGAAGTTTTTAGGCACAAGAATTCGATCTACCTAGCGAATCTAAAAACTTTAATGCTCCGATATTTTTCTTCGTTTCGATCAGTTGAAAAAAGCTTTCTACGTCCGAGACCACTTCACTGCGTACGTGTAATATTTTCCTGCATTTGCTAACTTTATCTAAAGGTTCATTTTAATCGGTTCTATTTTCGTAGATAACACTTTTTCTTCAACTCTTAACGTCAACATTTGCTAATTTCAAATCCTTGAGAATTTTCAGATGCTTTTTTGATTAAATTTTTCAAAATAACAGCATAAAAAACTATCAAAAGATGCGTTTACTATGAGAAATGATATGCAGATCTCTGACTAAATATGATCACTTCTCACAGCAATTTTTCTGAACAAGAAAATGATTTTGTGCAGCACATAATCGTTCGGTATTTCATGAATAAAATGGCCAATCGAAACGAATGTTTATTAGATCACACCTGAGTAGATACGGTAATTCAATATGATCGCATCGATTTTCATGTGTCATAATTCGAAACTTTCATGCACATTCGTGAGTACGATGATGTGAACAAGCGCTTTTCTAACAATTTGGAAAAAAAAAAAGAATAAACGCACAAAAATATTTCGGTGTTGAAGAAATCGTTGCGATCGTAACCGACTGTTAAAATCATAGATCACTGAAAAAGAGGGAAAAACGCTTCCAACGTGCAACATCTGCTATTGCGTTAGCGTTTTATGAATTGGAACGAAGCTGCCTATATAATCGGATGGCGCTAACAGTAACACCCGCAGGGATTGTCGGATGTGAAGATGGTTAGAAAATTTTTTCTGAAAATAGGTTTATCTGCAGTTTTTTTTCACTTACTCCTTTCTAAGAATATTTTCAGTGCCTTCTCTTTCACATTTTGAGCCAAAAAGTTTAGGAACTTTGCACAAAGAAATCTGGAAAATGAACGGAATTCTGACAAATGCGAACAATAGTAGCCATATCCGTAAAGTTGCAGCTATATCCATTATAAAACCTCATGCGGTGGCAGGATAGTGGAAGCCGTAATGCATTTACTATTTTGTTCCAAAAGATTCATTTTAATATTCATTTTAATATTTATTTATCCATCAGCTTCATCCTCAAACGAATATTGCAATTGGCATGCGTAGTTTTCATTACTTCCTTAACGCATTGTTTCCTTCGTTTCTTTTGTTGACTGCAATGAAACAGCGGCTATATTCAAAAAGTTTAAGGCATTTAAAAATTTTACTTTTGGCTTGCTTAGGTTCGAAACATTATTTCTTCTCCTATTCTCTTTAGGTAAGTGTCAGCTTCGATAAGAGCAATACGGCGAAATCCAGTCGATATAATCCAGTGACGAGCGCTAAATGTACAAATCAACTCACAACAATTTTATTTTCATGATATTCTGATAAAAGCTTTTTTCAGCACGAATATCAAAATAGTAATTTGGCTAAATTTTAGTTGCCGTAAGTAAGGACTAAAGGTGAAGCACCTTTGAAGCCAAAACAGCAGATAACTTTTAACAAGTGAAACTATGAATTTCAAGTGGATTTTCCACATACTTTCTGATGAACGTTCCTTCATCACAAATTTTCTTCAAGTAGCCGATCATGATCATCGCGCCAGAGTTCTGTCCAGATTTAAGAACATCTATTTCCTAGTGGTCGAGTTCAATGCAGTGGTGACATATGGACCATTTGTTATTCAGATCCGTTCTGCTTTGTTGTGAGCCAACAACAGCCTAATTGGTGTCTTTGAGAAGTTGAAACGATCAGACATTTCATTAAATTGAAAGCAATCCGTCCATATTGCATATAAGAAACAGAATGTGAAATGACATTAAAATTATGCACAAAATTCTCCTTACGAGCGTCTATAAGAGCAATATCGCAATGAAAGAATTGCTTGATCACGTGCAAACTTCGGCTGCTTTATGCAAATGTAGAGATATATGTGACTAACGATTAGAGGAATGAGAATTTTAATGAATGAAAAGAAATGCATAAATGCATCAAGTAAGCTGAGAACATTTGTAGTGTTATCAGCTATTTCCTTTACAAGTGATTGGACAATGCTTAATTCCACATCAATACCTCACTGATGCACAATGTTAAAATGCCGTTGACTCAATCATCTGTTGATGATTTCACTCGGATTCACTCAACTTTATCTACGAAATGGGCATTTCGATGTTTTTCTCTCGATCCCCAATTTCGTTCGTTTTTGCTAATTCACATTTGCAAATTGCAATATGTGCTGATCGCATCAATATTAATGTATTATATTTGAACAATCTGTTTAGCCATTAATCGCCATATCGTTTGAATTGTTTACGAAATTCACTAGTAATACACCACATTGCTTTAATCTGCTTAAAAATATATGTGCATAATTAATCTATTTATGCAATGTCTTGAGTTTTTCTTAGAACAAAATAAGGCATCATTGATTATGTATAGCTCCTTTTCCTCCTCTTTTGGAGCTATTACACGTCTTATTGCGTTTTGTAAAATAACACCCCCATAGGTATATGCAACACATATCACCATTATTGGAGATCTGATTGCAAAATTGTTACCCTTATAGCCTTATACACGTTTTTTGCCTTTATTCCAGTCAGTAAATCTTGCAACCAGTTCATGTAGTTTTTTTCTAAGCTGCCTATTGCATCTTCCATCTTTGATAGCACGAATTGCTGTTCATTGAAAAGCACAAAAAGAATTTGTTTATTAATTCGACTGATTCGTGAACGCTTCTGAATAACTTTTAGTGGCTGTTGAATGTAATTGGAGCACTGCTACTAATCTTAAGTGAACGCTTCAATCTCGGGGGATGGATAGTTTGAAAACAGTGCTTCCTCGTTGTTTTGATTGAAATTTTGAACAAGGATTCTAACATTTGATTCTTTTTGAGTGGAATTTTGTTGAAACTTTTATCTTTGAACATACTACATATTTATTAAAAGCTATATGCATGATAAGTAACAATTTCATTAACAATCAACTCCGGAGGTAATAAAGACTCCTTCATAGGAGTTAAATATGCAGTTAAGCTGTATCCTCGTCGGGTGGTGCTTTCCTGAAGAAACAGAACCAGATAGCATACGCTGTTGCGGGAAACCAAGCGAGCAAGCATAGTAACGAGCAAATAAGCACATGAATCCGACAATAGGTTGTGTGCACGAATACAGCCAACGGCTAAATAAGTACTCTATGATTATTCCAAAAGGTGAAATAAATGTTCTGACACCTTCGATGCAGGTATCTAAAAAATTTCAGTGGCATTGAAAAGTGCATTTTTCATCGTTCCCAACGAATTTCTGTTGTGATTAAATGCGAATAATAAGATGTCAATGCATAAGAGAGTATGTTATTCGGGAAACTGTTATATTGTGATTGTTGATAAGACAATAATGAAGAGGTGATATCATAGCGCATCAGCTAAGCGGTAATTTGCAATTGCGTCCCCTTCCTCCTCACTTTGTAAATGTTGCCGCTATGTGACCGATTCTGCATTAGTTATAATCGAGTATTCTGATAATTTCAAATGTTGTAAAAACAAAATTATTTCTTGATGGCTTGTTGAAGGTTGAAACTTTATATATCCATTGTTCAATTAAAAATTCGCAAAATGCAGCAGTCAACCTATTCGGAAGTAGAAGAATCTATCGGAGACTGTGATTCAATTACTTTATTGAATGGAAATTGGAACGATGAGTTTCGGTTTAAATTGAACATTCATATCCTGCTTACATGAGCTATGAATGAGTGTGCACAAATATTTAACCCTGCGATGCTACAGGTGCAGCAGTTGGCCAATACTCAAAACTCCCCGTCGAGAAAGAAGAATCCGCCCCTTTCCATACACTCTTCATATTGCAAGAGCAATGCCCAAATTCTGGTTTGTTGAAAAAGAATTTTCCTTATTGAGCCAAAATGATAAAGAACTCTGCGAAAATCGTTATTTTACTATCGAACAAAACTTTTGTTTGTTTTCTTCAGCACATCTAATAATTTTGGCCTTATTTAGAAAGCAAACATCACGCATTAATCATCGTTGAAAGTTATTATTTTTAGGGTTTTTCTTTTGCAAACTACAAAAATCTAGGAGGAATAGACGATCAAGTACGAAGGTCAAAAACAAATCATTCACCGAGAAAGTTTCTTCCTGAATATTTCAATTAAATAGTAAAATATCATGGAAAGTTTGACGAAATGCGATGATGCGTCTTTATTTGATTATGCAAGATTCTTTGCAATTCGATAGGGTTCAATAAGGCGCTGCTGTAAATGGGATGTGAACACTTACCGGAAGGCAGAAACAAAGAACAAATTCGATGATATGCTGAGGCTCGAGAGTCATTTCATGTGTCCTGAAAATGAAGTAGTGACATTATTTGATGGTCGTTTGTAGAATAAAAGATCCCACCAATCTCAAGAATATTAGCATAATTACCGCAATAATTTCAACAGCAATTTCACTTCAATGCCCACTTAATAAGTTAAACATTAGGAGGCATCTTCAGCAATGCAACGAATTAGGCTAATCGAAACCTTATGCTGCAACTCAATGCAACAATAGCAATAAGTGAATTCTCTACTGAAACATAGAAACGAAAATTTCCGATCACGATAAATCGTATATTGAAAATGGAGAAAAACTGCCGTTTTTTAACGCTTAAATATTTTTATAATAAAATTTACTGCATATCCAAAATAGCAGCTCATCGATGAAGAAGATTATCGCTGAAATGTGACGCATTTGCTTAAGAAGAAGAAGCCTTAAATTTAATTAAATCACTTGCATGCATAAAAAGTTTACATTTTATTTTGTCTAATGTGCAATTTATCGAGCCTTTATTGTTCAATTTCTTATTTACATACATTAAAAGGGAAGGAATATTCTCTAGAGGAAGGAAATAAAAAGAGGACAGCATAGAAATTGAAGGAAAGGCTATTTGTTAAGCTTATGAGGAGAAATGATAATCTCATGATCTTTGCTAATTTGAAAGGCATTGCGAATTCATGAAAATCAACTTCGATCAAACTGATACGTCTGTATCGACCGATTCATGTTCCTATAAGAAAAACTTCGTCAATGATTCCCACAACTTAACGGATCCTCACATCACATAAAAATAAATTTTTCTGCAATAAATTAATGATACGGGGTAACGAGTGCGCCTTTGATCATCAGTGATTATCCTGGCTAAGTGTGGAAAGGCAAATCGCAGCTATAGGGACACGAGGGGCTAGCAACCTGTACGCCACTCTGCAGACCTTAATTGCTAAGAAGTCGAGTGAGCGAATGGAACTCGACAGATCCGTGCCGACCCTTACCGAATGGATGGATCGTCAGATAAATTAGGTGAGATTAATAATACAATAGAACAACAGTAGCAGCAATAACGTTGAAAACTTCCAGCTCTCTTATTAAGTGATTTTTAAAAAATTTTTCCACGGCGATAACCTCTAGAACCACAGAATGGTAAACATGATCTACGTCACATGATGGCAGTTTTACTCTCAGTTCATTATGAATTGTCGACAAGTAAATAAGCATTTCTTTGCACGGTGTATCAGCCGGAAGTGATGTTGTAATATGCGCTTTTGCATCTCTTTCACATGGTCAAACAATTCCACAAATTGCGAACAAGAGATAAAAAAAATGTTGATTAGTGTCTCTGTAGTTTTACTACTCTAGCCACTAGTACGAATGCCCTACAAATGTTCATTTCCGTGTGAATTGATCAGCGTAAAATGAAAATCCGACTCTTATATAAAGCGTGCAAAATTTTAAGCACAAAGGACTTTTCTTGCGAGTTGTAAAATCATTGTTTCATTTCGACATCATTTTCAGAATAGCTTTAACTTTGAGAATAAAACACATGAATAAATAATTACGCTTTCAACAGAAACTTCTAAAGCAAAGAAATAAATGATGCTCTAATAAATATCGAGAAATGATTGCGATTGGCGATTGTAAACGAAGAATGCGATACACACAGCGACTTATTAGGCAATCATACCAGGAACAGGTTCAAAAGATGCAATGAAAACGCTCACAGTTATTTCGTTTAGCAAATCAATTCATCAACGCTGTGTGAAATGAATGATTTATCGTAATCGATAGTACATCTGAGATGTTTGCCCGTGACTCGTATTGAAATGTCGTATTACAGTGAGATGAGGAGATGGAAGGAGATTTGAAGAGGAGAGAGGAAAGAATCGACACTTCTGTAGGTAGTTTGTCGAGCAATTCATAAACTAATGACGTGACATTTAGTATACAGCTTTGGAATTTGCAGAAAATCTCAAAAAACAATTATTATGTTCTTATAACAATACAAAACATTCATTTATAGTGGCCTTACTTTGTTGCAATAAAGCCATGCATCATTTTTGCTTCAGTACTTCCTCAATATTTCAACTTTTTCCATATCTTTGGCATTTGGGCATTTTCCCAAGCCTGTTGACATTTTCACTTTTTTGATTTCTTTTGTGAAAGAACTTATAATGCATTACTTATAGTTCTCGTATACACATCTATAAACTAGATCAGCAACAGTTTGGAGATCCACTTTTCTATACGACTGTCGAAAATAAAGCTATCACCTGCCTCTGCAGTTCTTTCAAATGAAGGAGCAACTGAGCTTCATAGTATATGTCCTTCGAAGGTGATATTCATAAGCACGCTTTTTTCACTATGCAGCAGATATGAACACATTCTAGAGGGTAATGTCTAAGAAATATTTTACAATCATAAAGTGGAGCAACAAATTCACTTGAAGACAACGGTTTTCCAAAGATTCGAAGTTGAAAATCTTCAGCGTGTTTCGTAGCGCGGGTGATATGGGCTAGGAGAGATTTTACAGAAAGCTTACATAGTAAACGTTTTCTTAAAATATTTTCACTAAACTTTATATCACTAATCCCATATGATGAGCATACTAGCAGGCAGTGCTCAAGAATAGAACGACGGTCGATTATAAAAGCTTTTCGAAAATGCTTTCAAGCCATTAATGACGCCGGCCCCTAAATATATAGTTTGCAGTGGTGGACGTCTTGCTGAAGAGTTCTGAGCAATGAAGATTTCATGTAAGAGAGGGATAAATTTTGATAAGCCATCGTCTGCTGGAAACAAGCGAATAGCGCATATTCTCATTGTACAATCATGTTGAAAATGCAAATGGAATATGCGAAATCTGTGAGCGGAAATGTCAAGTTGTCATATCTTTGATCAATCACTGAAGATGTTGAGATCTTTCCACAGCATGCAGAAATCAATCGCCAGTTCATGAAGCTGATGGTGGAGCTTTATCTCGTCAACAAATAGTCTGCAATAAAGCCATACATCACTTTTGCTTCAAACGGATGCATCAGAGGCTCTTGTTTGTTGATGCATCACAAACAGCAGAGGCTCTAGAACGCTTTTCTTCGGATGTTCGGTTGATGCTGCATGTTCGTTTGAAGAGAATCCTTTATAATCAACATTAGCCTCGTATTGGCCACACTTCTTTCATGGAGTCGGACGTGCGCGGTTTAAGTGAACGTTGGATAACACCACCACTTCTCTTCTTCGAGATCTTTTTGTGACTTTATCATGCAGTTATCTTTGAGCATTACCGTAGATGAGTTTTGCTTGAATACGATGTGGGTTCATCGAATATGCAAATGAGTTTCTAAAAGTAGTGGCATCAGCACACAAAAAATCCATTAATATAAGGTGGCAAGTTAAAAAGTTTGAATGAGCACTCTTACAGCGAAAACATTTGCATGCATGTAAGATGAATTGTTTGGTGTCGAGCGAGTGCTAGATAATAATCCCTCGAGGGGGATTAAAGATGACGGCTGGCAGGATGTGATTGCTGCAGTTGAAGTGTTCAATGATTTCATGAAAGTTAGATATTTGATACGCTTGTATGCGCTGATACCTAGATACGCTGATATCTAGGTGGTATTTCGTTTTCAGTGATAAGTTAACGAGAGAAGTGTTGTGAAATTGACGTCAAGATGTTCCACACCTGTGGTCCAAATGAAGCGATGGTTATATCAGGTAGGTTTTTTTTAAACCTTTATCTAATTATGATGAGATGGAAAGGGAAAAGTTCTCTAGAGGTAAGGATTATGTAGATGGAACTATTCCACGTTTCGTTGTCTGATACTAATGGATATATTTAATTGTAAGCGAGCGATTAAATCAAAACTTTCTTAATGAACAGCATTGTTTCATCCCATAGTTTAGTTCACTATATTCTTCGATTCCATATGTGAACAGATTCAGCACAGCGCTCTATGTTGTGTTTCAACTGAACAGAAAAGTTTTAGAAGTATTGGAATATTTGATGTGCAATCAATGTAGATGAACTCAGAATTTAATCGTGGGTATAGCTATAGTTTATCAGCTGAAACGCTCAGTTCAACTTAGGTAGCTTAGTAGGGATGGAATGGAGTAGAGGAGAGGGGGGGGGTGGGGGCAAGAAAAACATGGTCGCACTTCTGCGTCAATGAAATTTCCATGCAGACTTGTGAATGTTCTGAATGCACAAGAAGAAGTATCCAAACGTGGCTGTATTAAGATGAAGTTTGGTATTGCCAGCTGCTGTCAACGATGAGTGAGCGCAATTATAAAATAGGGAATGAAATATTGATGACTGACCAGGTATATATTCGACGGTCATCTGTTACGTTATTGGGAACTAGCTTTTCTAATTTTTGCCCACCATTAATTGTGCTCATCGGCAATTAAATTCTTTTGATCTATTCTTGTGAACGGCATCCAAAAGGGTGTGATCGATTAGATGTCTGATTATTCATTTTCTACGACTAGGCTATAACTATTTATGGTAGCACTTCATGTTGCTAGAATAAGTGTATTGTTTGTATTATGTTAAAGGGATGTTTCACAGTACACCTTCATATGTCACTGGTGGTCGTGCACTTGTATGGCCAGTCATACAAATGGTTCAACGTATTTCGTTGAACACAATAACCCTCGAGGTGTACAGTCCACGTGTCTACACTCAGAAGGGTGTTCCCGTATCGGTCACAGGCATCGCTCAGGTTACTTTTCATTCAATTCTCTTGTCAATCATCTCACTGTGAATAACTAAGCAAAATTTTGGAGGCAGTTACAACTCCAACCTCAGCCTAACAAATTTGCCTATCGCCACCAGTCTGAAATCTTTTGACAACAATATTGCATGTTTTGGCAAGCATCTCGATGTATTGATCTATCTATTGAGGCTCATGCCTAATAAGGTGCCTAACTTTCAAAGCTGTCAGATCATTGACAAGTTCATAGGCACGTGTTCTGCGACCTTCTGACTCCAAAAAGGCCGTTTTCGGGACATAAGGATTTTGACTGCAAAGATTTTGGTAGAAACTTTTCCAGAAAGTTTTAACGAATTCCGACACTTACGTGTTAGCCGACAGTCACGCGAGGGGAACCCTAGGGCCTTCAAAATCTTCGATTTTCCAGAAATGGCTTCTTTTTCTGAGTTAACAGTTTGCATAGCACACAACCACGAAGTTTAGCAACGATCTGACAACTAGCGCTACATCTTTTTACGTTTTTGTCACATTTAAATTGCAGTGACGCTAGGCAACATGACTATACCTTGAATAACATGAGAACGTAGAACTTGGAGTACAGTGTTTAAAAGATGAAGTTGTTAGTGTATGCCATAAGATTAATCCATTAGTCATATGATGCAAAATGCAGTGACTTGCGTTATACTTTCAGGTTAAAGTGGAATCTCGTAAGAAGGAAACATTGGCGACAGCTTGTCGCCTTTTCCTTGGAAAATCAGAACATGAAATACAACAGGTTTCATTTGGTTTATTCATTTTTATATTTCGGTTAAGTTCGTTTGTTTAGTTCGCATTATGCAAGTCATCTAAAGGTGATAGATCTGCTGATATCAATGGCGCACATTTATAATCCTTCAACTGTAATTTGGGATTAGTTTGACCGGATTGAATGTGAATAGGTGATTTGCTTCATGAATGCTAAAGCCGGCATCGTAGTGATCATTAATCTAGTTTGTGCAAGGTATGTGCTCATTCAAGATGGCTGCAAGGTGCAAATCCAGAGTTATTGGGTTCAGAATTAACAGGAAGCGCATTTTATTGGAATCCAGAAGTGAGCAGTTTTATCACGCAGCCATTTCCGTTTGAGTTGGTTATCTTGTTCTAAGAGTAAGGGACGGTGAAAAAGTTTTTGCTTTCTGCGTTCGCTGTATCATTTGTATAAAATTTCGAGGATAGATCCGTACTTTTTTATGGGTCTGAAGTTTAGTCTAGCAGTGATTGACCACTCGTTCTCATTCGTCATTATTAATCCTACTCCGAATTGATTTTAAATCTTGGAGATAATAAGAGCGGTGTTTTTAGTTATTTGGAAATTTCCAACTTCTTTAGCATAGTCGGTTTGTTTATATACTCAGAAATTTTTTGCATTAAGCCCATACAAAGAATTGAGTCTTATGGCTTGCTCTATAGTTGCCAGTTTGCTGCTGAAGGTTAAAGAATCTTTCAGATCTACGGGGATTGAATTAGGCGGTAAAATTCCCATTATTGATTGTTGAGGCAGGTCGGTCTTCGACTGTATTAGTGATGTTGCAGATCGCGTTGGAAACACTCGAAGGACATCAGAGAGCGATCATGGGCTTGATGACAGTCGAAGTGAGGGATTTCTTGTTTATTTTTTATTAACCTCCATCTTATAAAATTACATTAAGCTGTTTAATGTATTTTCCTATATTAAGATTATCTGGTAACGTTAAAAAGAAGAGAAACATCCGTCGTAGCAATTTGTCTAATATATAAAATTATCCTCACAAGCAATAATGTGCTCATTTTTCCTATTTTATTAATAATAGCAATTTAATGAAATGTGTTTAATTTCTTGCAACTATTTTCAACGAGGAAAATATTTTCACCAAGCAAAACGAGCACAAATTTCAACGTCAATAGTCCCAAGTGCTGTATTTTTCCTCAAATTGCAGTCTCTTCAAAAAATGATGCAAACAACATCCTTTGTGGGAACATCTGAAATTGTTCACAAATAATGCGCAATTTTTCTAAAAAATTGATGCACCGAAATTCTTGGGGCGCTAAAATTTGTGGGATTCCTTAATGAAACCAAAAAAAAAAAAAAAAACGTGGAAATCCCAAGCGGGGAGAGCAGTCTTTGGGGTTTCCCCACTTCTCGCATGCCTTGATTCAGGTTGACACTCCATCAAGATCATGGTAGCTGACCAGAAGTAATACAGTACTATCGTGTTGTTCTTTCCACTAAGTACTGTAAAATGTATATTGCAGGAGATCTATCAAGATCGTAAGAAATTCAGTGAAAAAGTGTTCGAAGTGGCGAAATGTGATCTTGTCAATATGGGGATTACGGTTGTATCCTACACAATTAAGGACATTCGTGATGATAATGTTCGTTCCATTCGCATTTATCAGATAACAAATGCCATTTATGTGATGACGAAAATAAATACACATTTTCGTATGTTTTATATAGAGGTGGAACGTTTCGTTGTATGATTTTAAGATAGAAGGGTTTTATATCGCTTAATTTTGCAGTTGATTAGATGAACTCTACGGTAGTTTTTTCTTCATTTCTTTGTTTCACGAATTGTTAACAAAGAAGTTTTCACTGATAGGCTTTTTATCCTACAAACTTTCGCCTTATCACTTTTGCCGATCAGATGAACCTGTTTATACTTAGGGATTCTGAAAAGCTTTTAACAAATTTTATTTCCTTATATTCAAACAATTTTTGTACATTTTTGACAAAATCTGATTTCCTCGTAACGGTGAATATTTGTACATCTTTTGCAAGCAGTGATACGATGAGATTTTGAGAAGCTTCGTTTCCTGGGTGATGATATTACTTAAATTTTGTGGGATTGAATGCGAATTCCTTTCCTTAGATCACGTTAAAGGAAGAAAAGAGGGACAATATGTGTTCCTTTCCCCCTTCCAGCGTCTCAAATTACTTTGTGCTTACATGACCTTGCTGCTATAACTATTTCTTCGACGGAAATTCTCGGCATTGTTTTGTTTTTCTTTAATTTGTGCAATTAGTGAATCTCAATTTTTTAGGGTTATCTAAAGGCTCTTGGAATGAAGCGAACAGCAGAAGTGAAAAGAGATGCTCGAATTGGAGAGGCGGTTGCTAAACGTGATCGTATAATCAAGGTAGAATCCTCATCGAAGATCACATCATTGTTGCCAAAAAAAATATGTTCAAAGAGTGTTGAAAATTTGTGCGAAAATATTGCACTCACAGTTTTTAGCAGTACTGTTGTGCCACAAAATCTTTCTAAGAAATGTTATCGAAAATTTGCAGAAAATTTCGTTCTGTCGTATTCTTTTTTTTTTGCCAATATATTTTTGAATTAATTTAACTCTGCTTATATTTAAATAAACAGGAAGCACTAGCCGAAGAAGCACGTCAAATCGAGAAGTATAAAAATGCGATCGAAATAGCAAAGGCGAAGCGAGACTATGAACTTAAACAAGCTGGCTTCGATCTTGATGTCAATATTAACAAAGCGAAAGCTGATTTCGCATATCAACTGCAGGTTATACATCTCTCTGCATCCTTTTTTTTTCGTTTTAGTGATAAATTCCATAATATGCTGAAGTTCATAATTGCGGGAGTAGTTTGTGACTCGTGCCTTTTGCTTTGTTGGCTTTTGCCTAAAAATCCTGTTTTTACATTGGTACACGTGAGGAGATAAAAAGGCAATGTGGGAAAATCGAATACACAGAAGACAAACATCTTTTTTTTTTTTTTTTTTTTTTTGAAATGCGGCCGATTGAGAGAGGTAGGGAGGGGAAGAGGGGTCGTTTTGTCTGAAAATTCGATTGTCAGCAGAAATGACCGAATAGTTCATATTAAATAAAGACGACGGTGCAAATGAAGAAAACTCTATGGACAATATTTGAGAAGCAATTTTCTTTAAAGAATGGAGCTTCTTTAGATATTCAGACCGAACTAAGTGAAAATACTCACATTCTTTCGTAGTATGCACTAAAATGTTCGTTCAGTTGTTTATTGTTGAAATATCTAATACAATGCCCAGAAATAATAGAAATTAAAAAAAATGAATTCGATAAATATAATGTTGGTGAATAAAAAGAGGAGAAGAGTGTTAGTTTAAAATGAAGATACATAAAAAAGTCGCTTTTACATTGAATTTTCAGGCAGCAAAAACGAATCAAGCACTCAAAGAGGAGAACATGCAAGTGCAAATTGTGGAACGATCCGCCGCGATCGACGTTGCTGAACAGGTTCGACTTTTAATTCTTTTTGCTGTTTTCGCTTTGTCTGGTCTTTATTTCCAGAGGTCATCTTATTCGATACTGATATAATGCTGTTAGTGATAAATACTCAAAAAGAGATTCTGATGAAATTTTTTGCACTTCTATTAGTTTGTTTCACTTATCGAATTGAAACTTGCTCACTTTCATCGACTTTTTTTTGATAAACTTTTGCTTATAATTTTCAAATTATATTGTGGGCTTTAAATAGTGATCAATATTTTGTCCATAAAAACCCATATCGCAATTGTGCATTCGATGGTTTTATTTAAGGTGTGCCGTATAATAAACAAAATCTTATAAAACTATAAACATGTAGAAGGTTTGCGTTACATATTCGCACATTTAGCATAATATTCCTTTTAAAAACATTTTGGGCTTATTTAAAATAGTCGATTAGGCGAATCGATCATTTCATGTAAGCGTGAACCATCCGGTTTGCCAATTATTTGCGTTGCTTCCTCAATTGTTGTGTGCCAGCATCTCCTCTAGTCAGGTGACCATTACAATCAAGAGAACAGCGTAAAATAGTTCTTCCGATTTGAGTTGCATTTACCATCTGAACTATGAAGTTGAGTGCAGATTAGTGCAAATCGGACATATTACACTTTCATGCTCCGTTGACCACATAAAAGCAGCCGCCTTGGATCTTCGGTTATAGATACATGATTGCAGCCCCACATAGCTAAACTGAGTCAAATTTGACGGTGAAAATAATGGTTCGTTCAAAAATGTTAAGCAATAAAAGCGAATCATTTAAGTGGTAATGTCTAAATTCGTTGCTAAAACCTTTGTGAGTTTTACGAGATTATCGTACAGTAATGAAGTACGCCAATACCAGATTATTTCAGTTACCTTATATGACCATTACAATCAAGAGAACAGCGTAAAATAGTTCTTCCGATTTGAGTTGCATTTACCATCTGAACACTTGCTACTTTAGGAGTGTTTCATTTTAAAAAAACTATTGATAATTACTTTAGGCTGTAAGCAAGGAAAAGTGGAGAACGAAGGATTTTCCAATTTCTTGAGTCGTTCGTAGTGGATCAAAAAACTTCATTCGATCGCTACATGCGAGAGAAATTTTTGCTTATTTTTTGGCTTATGATGAGAATTTCAAGGGGGCAGTGAACTCTTGGGATACCTTTTTTCGGGATGTCAATTTTAACGTTTCCTAGCCCCCCTTCTTATACCTAGGCCATTATTGTGCCTTATAGCTGCTCATACTTATTATCTATTAGGTGTCACCATTTGAACATCATCAGTCACATCGACTTCTGATCATTTATACATCGACGAACCCAATTCAGGGAATAAATTTGCTTTTTGTTTCATTTTAGTTGTTCTACTGCATTGACGAAATGACCTGATTTAAGGAAATAATACGAAAAGAAAAAGAATTGGACGCAACAATACGACGACCTGCAGATGCGGAAAAATACCGGCTGGAGAAATTGGCTGAAGCAAAGAAGCAGCACGTTATATTGCATGCGGAAGCGGATGCAGAGGCTGAGAGAGTGAGTGTTGAATGTATCGATAGAGCGCATGTCTATGTGTTTTCTACTTCTATGCATCAGTTGAAGTTAACCACGTTATCGAAAACATTTTCACAATTAGTAAAGGCGGTAAAGGCTGTAGCAGCGCAAGCTTTCTATATTTCGCATTGCGTCGACCAAGTTCATGACCTAAAAATGAGCAGAGGGAGGGGCATTCGCAAACATTCGTTACTACGCTCGAGATTAGCGTCATGGAATCTTGTATTGTACATTGAGATGGAGGGTATCCGCCTATCCTCGAGTGCCTGCGAGTTGTATTTATTTTTCATTATTGCGCTCTGAGTAATATATCACTTCCTCCGGCGGCATTATCAATTGGTTCTCAATTTAAGGGCGAACATCGCATTGACTTCACTTCAGGTCGAAAATCGACTGATATTTGCCTGGCATTTTCATGTGCACTAAAGAATTTCTCTATTTTTATTTTTTATTTTTTTGCCCTTCAACAGTGAAAAGCTTCATGAAGGATATTGTGCGAATAGTTTCAAGCAGTGCAGATGGAGGACCGTGGATAGAATGAATAATTTTTTAGACACGGAAGGGTATTCTATCCTCATTCGTCTTTTGCTGATTCACAAACCCGGATAAATGCCTCCTTCATAAAAAAACATTCCATTCCCGAAAACCACATTCGGCAAAATATATTTCACTTCATTTTTTCTTCTTTTCTATGTTATCAGAATTAATTAGTACCGTTAGTACCATCGACGATCGATGAGTTTTGCGTTGGGCATTTCGGCTTGAAGGTGATTATTTCAGGTTGGGGGAGGGGATTAGTTCTCAAGCTGTTTTCGCATAGCGAAAATTCATTTGTGAGAAAGAATTGGATTAATAAAAGTGTATCAGAAGTCGAGAGAGTTTTCTTCACCTTTTGTTAATCGTTCTGAAAGGAGCGAAAGAGAAGAGTTTGCCTTAGGGTTTCCTTTTCGAGTAATGATTTTTGACCCATCATAACTACTAACAGCTGTTCAGCTGCGCGGTGAGGCAGAAGCATATGCGATCGAGATGGCAGCAAAGGCAGAGGCATCTCAACTTCAAAAGAAAGCCGATGCGTATCGGAATTACACAAAGGCTGCTCTTGTTGAAATGACACTCGACATGCTACCAAAGGCACACCTCTTCTATTTATTATGCCCACGTATTTTTTGACGTTTTCAATAAGGTTGTGACTTGTTGTGTCATAGCTAATCAGAAAGGCACCATTTCCTTGCAGTATTCAATATTGAGAGAGCACAATATTTTGCAGCAGATTTCTTGATGCATTGCACAAAGCGTGCTGGGGTTTTATTATTCTTCCTACTGTAAGGGTCCATTCAGGGTCTTCTTTACTTAATTTTAACAATTGCCGGTTTCTTCCAAACTGAACCTAGTTTACTGTTTGTTCATTTTCTGGGGTACTCTAGTAATTTTTATAATTACTACTACTGTGTCATTGTGATTAAATGCTTTTAGTTGGCAGATAAGGTGGGTTCATCACTGTGTGAGGGAGTGGATGATATGAAAATAATATCGACAGGTGATGGAGACATTGGTGCTGCCAGAATCACTCAAGAGGTCAGTTTAATTTGTATTATTGCCTTTGTCATCAGCTTTTCTGATTATCCGCGCCTATCATTCTTATCATGCGTTATCACCGAAAAGTGAATATGAAGCTGAACGGAGATTGTCATATGCAGTGCACATCTTACTTCCCAATTCATAAGCCCCCGGGTTTATGGTACCCACAGTTTTCAAGACGGATGTACTTTCAAGAGGAACTAGGAGGGGCATGTGTTTGAGAATGATAAGTGAGTGACGTGTGTTTATGGAGCTTTTAATGCGGTTGAAGCTTTGCCGCATCACAAATTCGCTGACAATTTTGCGAACCCCCTTTACTGTTGTGTGCATAAGAATTCACTATGTGGTAGTTTTATGCCATCGTTTACGTTCAAGGGACGGTTGATAGCATCTGCATCATTCCAAAAATAGCGTTCTTTAGAGTTGGCTTAAATGAGGTTAGGGACTTTTAAACGAGAAATACGATATGTTGATAGGGACGACGAGCTTTAACCAACGGTAAATTTTAACTTTTGTAGGTTCTTGCTTGAAGAATAAGAGCCCCACTCAATAATTACTTTTTACTTGTCGAACAAACTATATTTTGAAATATTAGCACCTGGTAGAGTTCTTTGCATATTCAGAAATAAGATTGAAATAGCTATTATCTTTGGGAGGCGAAAGGCAGCATGCGAAAACACGTTCATCGCAATTGTGTTTGCATCAAACTTGACGCATGTATAGACGTGCATAGCATATTCAGCTTAAAACAACCACCAGGTCATCCGTACTTATTGCTTTTATCATCATTTATCACTGAAAGGTTGTGAATATGAACCTGAACCGATTGTCATATGCAACGCATATCGTATTTACCAATTCGTTAACATACTTATACTCGAGGAGCATATCCATCAGTACACTTTCGTGGTTTTGCTTTATTTGTTCTCTATAGTAAATTGTAGTTCGCTTCGATTTCAGGTGCTTGATATAATGCAACGCGTTCCACAATTAGTGTCTGGAATGACGGGCGTCGATATCTTCAAGGTCACTTTCACTATCCATAAATCGTTTCTTTCGTCGACAATAAACTGTTTGAAGGTTTTCTTCTCTTAGGAACTGCATTCTTTAAACTTTGCCCAAAGAATTCTGCAGAAATCTTCATTCATAATAAAAGAGGGACATTAGCATTATACCTGTTTTTTCTATTCTGCACTTTGCAGTAGATACGACGTGGTGGGTTCTCTGTGAATACGAGATGTCATATGTCAGTGGTTATTTATCCTAGAGAACTCCGTATGAGCTCATCAAAATGAGCCCTAGGAAGTAACATTTTAATTTATTTTTCTTTGTTATCGTATGGTTTCGGGAAGAGGCCATAGGATTATGAGTTTGAAATGATGCAGCGATGGAGTTTTTTGACGACGACAGTAGCAATTGTAATCTCATCCTTTATAAGGCGATCTCTTCACTTTGCGATACATCCACTAAAGAGTGATTGGGATTTATTATTCCCCAATTCCGTCATTTTCTCCCCACTGAGAGTTAGTTTTCCTTCCATTTTATATTTATTTCAGGCAGCACGCGAGAAGGACTCCGATATATCCATTCGCAGTTCCATTCCACAGTCTTAAACGCTTTTCGCTGTGAACGCTTGCACGTAGACACAACACACAGACACAGACACACACAGACACACACGCACGCAGACACTGTGAAGGTTTCTCTCCCAGCTGTGTCAGTTGCAACGTTATCGCATATTACCGTTACATCATCGAATGCAGAAACTCCTTGTTTTGTGTTTTATGTTGAGAAGGGTCCACCCCCCTCTACGCTTACGTTTAATTAAATGTGGATCACACCTTTGGTGTGCCCAATTTTTCCGCTTTGTTCCCATCTGCTCTCTCTCTCTTTCCCTTTCTTTTTCCCCTCTCTCTCTCCTCTCTCTTATCCACATACTACATACCATTTAGATATTTAAGAAATATTGTATTCTTTGATTTTATTAGCCAAGTTTTCCACGTTCCAATGTATGTTGATGTGCCAACTAAAGAAATGGATATTGCTGCTAGTTTTTGATTATCATCATTCGCATCGATGATGTATATGTGCTGATAACATTTTATCACTAAGATGGTGTTGTTTCAGTGATATCAGTCTGCATACAGCGAAGGTGAAAGGGCAAAGGTTTTGTGGAATGTAATCACATTTATAAATCCATATGTTCTCTAGAGATGCACTTTTACAAGTTTTATGTAGGTAGTTGATGTCTGATTGCAGGCTGGTGGCCCTCTCTTTATATTGATCTTCATTGTAAATATTCTACTTTATTATTTATTGACGTTATTAATATTGCTTGGTGTTTTGAGTTTTGAAAAGAACTTACTTGCAACGGCTATATGATTAGTTAATGCCTATTGTCTTTCCCGAATTTTCCATCAATGTTTTTTCTCTTTTTCCTTTCTTTATGTTTTTTCTCTTTTCCGTTTTTTCCTTTCTAATAATTATATTCTTATTTTTTTCCTGTAGTTTCTTTATTTTTTTTTTGCCTTCTCTAACAATGTCTTTTAATAATTGAATATTTCATTAATTGAATATTTTTCTTCCTTAATCTTTTTTTGTGTATTCTTATGTGATAGCTATCCTTCTCGATATTTCGGTATGAACTCCTAGTATTTGAAAAAATCATTTTCGGAGGAATGCTTGATTGCAGTTAGAAAATATATCGTTTTATTACTTAAAACGCGCTATGCTGGGAAGATAAGCTTTGAACAATTAAGTGTGAAGCATTTAACGACGGATATAATCGAAAAAGTCACGCTGCAAATCTCATTCGAATTCACCAATTCCCCGACCTCTCTGATTTGCACTGGAGGACTGCCGTATACTCCTTATCCAATTCGAGTTGTGCGCCCACATAATCTTTTTTGTCATCAGGCAAATTATTCTTTGAGTTTTTGCTTTTTCATTTAATTTGTCGTACAGAATAAAACTTTTCTTATTATTGAATTGTGCCTCTTTGGATTAGAGAAACACCGAACAGTGGCTGTTTCAATTCAGCAGTTTATGCTTTATCGTTATTACCGTATTATCTGTCATAAGGATTATTTTTTCAATGCTTCTCTGCCAGCTATTCATTATTACCTCTTCCAGCATAAACTTTGCGATCACCGCAATCACGAAGATTAGAACAACTCATTTCATCGTAGTAGATCACTCATTAACAAATACGATGCGATTTGTACATAAATTTCTTTTCACGTTGATTGGATAATAATGGAAAATAAAGAATAGTATCTCAAGCGAAAACATCAAGAATAAGGATGGAGACATCGAAATACATAACGTTGAGCTGAGAAAAGCAGCTCGATGATCCATTTCAATGGTAAATGTTTTTTTTTTTGCAGTAATAAAGGAGGTTTCGCTGAGGTTTATTTGAACTGGATATTGTTGAATATAATAAGTGCAAAGTGATGATTTCTTTAATTTCAGCTATCTAAAACACCTTTTCCAACTCTTGAAATGAAAACCTTTACTAGACGTTATTTCGCTTGAATGTTGATCAATTGAATTTGATTCATGAGTACGGCTAACGTGATAGGAGGGAGTGATGAGAAGGCAAGATTCGAAATAAGAAAGATACCCTCCTCTCCTTTTCTCTTATATCTGCAATCCTATAGTATGAACGATAGGTTGGTTCCCTCCTTCCTTTTAATCTCGCAAATTCCCAACTAAAGGTGAAGTGAAAGTTTCAAATTTCATATGCCAAAGTTGAATATATTGCTCAGAAGTGCACATTCTTAGCGGTGCGTTTTGCGCCTCTGAAGCAGTGTATTGATGGGTTCTAAGATATAAGACAAGCGTGCATGGTAGTGACATTAGACTCGATGAAAGCACTCGCAGTATTGCCTTTAGAAGTGCTCTTCAAAGGACATACGTTTTCATTTAGTACGCAGGTGGAAAGGATAAACGAAGAGAACGAGGGTCTTAAATTGATCTAGTTGTGCTAACTGCTACTAGCTATCAAAGCATTCTTCAAAAGGCTGCTTCGATGATACGCTTTCAGCACTTTTGTCTGATCTTTCATTGAGGCGTTCGTGTAAGAGAGTGGAAGGACACGGGGCTCTGCAGGAGGTCGTTTTCGAACTGAGCGACAGTGATTTGATAGAGGGGGGAGGTTTTAGGAGGATGTCACTCTTTCATTTGAGTAAGAAGGAGGAGTGGTCTCTCCTGTTGAATGATGTGAAGGAGGATATTCTTCAACGTTTTTCATGGGTAGAATGCAATGTGAAATTTCTCTTTCAGTGCTAGCAGCTGTCGCTTCACCGAAAAGTTGTTTGCTTATTCTGTATCGGCTGTAACCTTCTTTATTTTCAGGGGGGCTATCTCGATGTTGAGATCTATAGTAAGGATGGTTGATGTGACGGGAGGTGGTGTGTTATCATCTGGCGTCTATCTGAAGCATTGTGTTTTGTCATGTTCTTCTTGTGCACCCTTCACGCGATCCATGCTATCCACTTTTCCGGTTAGACCTCTTCGCACTTATTTCTCCACCTCCTCGCCTTCCATCTCACTCCTGTAAAAGCAGCTGTGCGTATGCATTTAGAAAGGATATAGTGTATGCGTGGATCGTATTACGGCATAGAGGTTGTAAAGCTATATAACTACTTTAGTTTTTTTCTGCGTGCTCAGAAGCCAGTTACATGTTATATTTGAATTACGTTTTATGTTTGGAGTAGATTTTAATCGTATTCGATGATCTACTGCTTGAACGCTTCTTAGATTCAGATACTTTGCTTGACGCGCATCAAGTTCTAAAACGTCATCACCTCACCCTTATCACAGTGGAATGTAAAACAAGCTCACCTGACTCTAAAAATCAAGAACGAAGCACTGTTTACTTCGTCAATTCTTCATATGCTTTTGATGTCACATTCAGCCGAAGATTGATACGGCATTAGGTACATGAAAAAGCATGCTTTTCCTGAATCAGTTGGACGGAAATTGCAGCGATTGGCTACGAAGGAAGTTGTCCGACCCGAGTTGTTGGACGAGCGAGTCAATGCGATTCTCGCTCAACCGCCTAGTCGTCTACCACGCGCCATTCAGCGTTTGATAGCACTCCTCAAAGCAAAGATGGGTTCCCGCTCTGGCATCGATCCCGAACTGAAAATTGTCAGTGAAATTCGTTTTGTTTCTAAGCTCATATTTCTCTTGCTTACTAATGCCTTTCGATCTTAGCTCAGTTTGTTTTAACTATTAGTTACATCCGGCTTGGTCATCCTAGAGGTATATATCCTTGAACACCGCATTATCAGATAACGATATTATGGTCGTTGTTCTGTTGAAGTTTATGGTCATTATATAACATCTATCGATTTGATTTTCTTAAAAAATGTTTTTGTTCCTAACACTGATTGGAAGTTGGCTTCAAGACGTTGATCGTAATGTCTATGAATAGCTGACCTAGCAACTTCTAAAAAGTTATAGACATTCAAAGATGCGCAGTCGGGTTCATTTGAAATATGAGGACAATATTTTGATAATTTTGAAAACGATTAATCATTTAAGTGAAATGCAAAAAGCGCATATCATGTCAGCTCGTTTGGCACGCTTCTCCGTTTTTCATTGCTTTCCATCTGTTTAAGTTTATTGAAATGAGCGAAAATATGTTCGCATTGGCACAACTTTGGTTGTATTGGTATTTCCACCGATAATCTGTCCGTTCGATTGAATATTAGCTTCAAGAATGCTGAGGATAATGAGGAAAGAATTCATTGATGCTTTTTGCATCGCTCATTTCTTTTGTGTTTCTGATTTGATGTAAAACTTATGATGAAAACGTCTTAAAGAGTCCTTATCAAATGAAAGGAGGCGACATGTCTTTGTAACGGATTCTATTCGTAGGGGACGTATCTTCGTGAGGGATTCCATTCAGATGGGACATATCTTCGCGGACGTCTTCATGCGGAGGGAACAAGCTATTTGAAAAATGCGATTGAAAATTGATGGAATTTGATGGGATCAGTGTTGCGAGCAGTTGCATAAACGATTTCAGCACTGCCTATCGCTTATATATTTTCAGTTATTGGATCGTGCATCGGCTCAGTTGTACTATGATTGTGCGAACAACTATCCATACATCAAACTATGTGAAGGTATTGCTGGTGTTTTATGAAATTCATCCGGTGCAGCCGTATGAGCGTTTTTCTGCTTTTGTTATCTCTGGGGAGGTCCATGGAATACTATACTAATAGTATTGGGCGGACGGAGTGGAATGCTTTGCCCAGTGTGCGTCTACGCAAACACGCTCACCCCTTTCCTTCGTCATTGCTTTATGCAATATGACATCTCCCACCTTTCAGTATCAACTGTGTTACGCACTTCAACCAATTGAACGTTCATCTCCAATTTTTGTGATGTCCAGATTGGAAATGCGTCCAAGTCGAGATTGGGCTAACTGGCAAAGCAGCCATCATTTCTGCTCACTGGCATTTTGCGAGAGCCCAAAAATAGCCACCACTTTTTGACAAATACCGATGAAGCATCACCTGGCTAGCGCTGTTGTTTAGTACTTCATAGAGGAAGCCTATGCTTACAGTGCCGCATCAACATTACTTATACAGGAACGGACAGGAAAGATGTCAGCGGTGATGTATAAATGCAGAAGATATAAGAAAAGGCTAAATATGTGCAGAAACATGTAGCAACTTGTTTGCTAAGTGATGTAACTGAAGGTGAAACACAAAATGTGATGTTCTCCACGCATATATCGTTGTTTATGGGTCACAGCGGGCAATGTGTTTGTGTCATTTTATTTCCTGCTGGCCTCTAATTGCTTTTTCTTGCTCTTTTGTGCCTCGTCTCAATCTTAGGATTCTTCACTGTTGTAGATGAAGAAATGACGAAGTTCAAATACCGTTATCGAAATCATAATTCATAATACCTGCCAGAAAGCGAGATCTTTTGTTTGGATTTAATGCATCGTCAAAAGTTTTTCCATCGAAATAGGCAAGTTTTCAGAATAGTTGTTTATGCGACAGCTTCATTATCACATAAGGTGGAGTTTGACAATTAATTGATATTGGGGGAGCGAATTGTTTTTTGTTCAATAAGTGAACTTTTTTGTAAGCTGTGATTAGTTTTGCTACGTATTTGCGGTGTTATGGAGTACCGCTTTTCCATGTTTCCACTCCGTTTATTAAAAATTAGGAAGTTAGCATCAGCCGTTCATTTGTTCGACTTATCGATGTAACTGAAATATGAAGAACATTTGTGCTTGTATTGGGCTGGCTATAGTTATAAAGGGAAGAAATGTCCAATCTACTTCCAGTTTCACATCGTCGAACTTCCTGTGCTTCTTGATTCCCTTCCCTTAAATACCTTATGATTTACCGTAGACTTATTGTGATAAAGACCGTGTAGTCGGGTTTCGACGTGCCCTCTAACACTGCATTGAACGAATCAGTTGATCGTTGCTTTGCTGCCTCAAGTTGGTCTTAAATTGTCAGATTTCTCCATTCTTATATTTTTCTCTGTCTAATCTGCCACGAATTTCGACCTCCTATTCTTCGTTTTTTTCAGCATTTGGACTTCCCGATTACGTTTCTACATGGTTCAAATTGACTCTGATGCATATTTGGTAAGTTGGCGTATAAAGTTGCTTTTCTTTATACGGTCATTGAGTATATTCGTCGAGCACTAAGTGTAGAAACATCTAAATGCTTTTGAAGCATAAGAACTCATAAATGCACACGTATCGTTTTCGTTTATAACTGCATTCCATTAGCGCATCTTTTGTAACTGATGCAATGTTTGAGGCGAATGCCGATTTGTAATTGCTAAGGTGCGTATTTCATGAGTTCCTTGGCTGCCAACATGAACCTTTATGGTCTTTTCCTCTTGATTCCTTTTTTAATCATTTCAGCTTCCCCTCTACCCTACCGCTTTTTATCCGCATAGCTTTTCACTTAAGGAAAGAAACCATCACTGAATTGTTGAATATTTCGTTGAATCGAGGTGTTTTGAGGATGGTTCTTATGCGTTTGCATGTTTCATTGGAAGCAGAGGCGTATCTGCGTCTACGAAGTGGTCTTCTTGCAACGATGTGGCTGGA
This sequence comes from Baylisascaris procyonis, assembly GCA_037389465.1. Taxonomy (NCBI): domain Eukaryota; kingdom Metazoa; phylum Nematoda; class Chromadorea; order Rhabditida; family Ascarididae; genus Baylisascaris; species Baylisascaris procyonis. Next base: position 380,045 of record JAZARR010000266.1, read on the forward strand.
TGTCGATAAAAGATTGGAGATTATAGGTGTATGTGGTTTTTGCTTTATTACTTAGTAGCCGTCAATGGCGATGCTTTCAATTGGTCATTTAAAATATACAATGTCGTTCTTATATCACACGCTACGGATTCACAGTACTAGAAATGAATGTGTTTATTTTTCTTCTCATCATTTTCCCTTCCAATCTTCCTCTGCTTTTTCTCCTTCAGACATTATTGGCTCTTTGTGAGATGAGGCAATATTGTATTGGATGTTATTTTTATCGCTAAACACGTGTTCGAGAACTATGTGCGTTCACTTGTATAAATACAGGTTCTATCAAAGCCATATGGTATTACTATAAATACACGTGATCGGCAAAAAAATGAGTGAAAGGCATATGTCTTATTCCCGCTGAATGTTTCTCACGGTCAGAGTTCAATTATTATGTTGCCATTGTAGTTGTTAGCAAAAAACGTTATGTTTTGGGCTGATGCAATAGCGAAGTTTGAATACAAAAAATATTCGAAGCTGTTTATTCATTTAAGAATTTTGTTTTCTCGTTTTAAAAGCAAAATGCTCTCTCATTTTGTTGCGTTCATCTTGAAAGGTTATCAATTTGCTACCGAAAAGTTGTGATTAATTTTTTAGGAAGAAATAAAGCAGACTCTAACTTCACATGGTGATATGAAGCGTATGCATGGATTGCATCTTCAAACCCTATTGGAATACGACGAGGTATCTACAAACCATTGCTTCTTTGAAATATTTTTGAGTCGCTTTTTGTAGGGAGTACTGAGTGGAGTTGTGTCTTTATTTTATGTGCAAAGGTGGGAGCGTGTCTTTGGAGTAGAGGATGAGATAAAGCAAGGTTGATTGTTATGGTAGTTTCTGATCGACATCTGCCGTCTATTCCATTGGTATCTGGCATCAAGAACGCAGTATGAATTTTCATTTTTATGAATTAAATAGTGCACAGCGGTTGCTCTTCACGATTCGTTGAAAGAGCGTCAGATGAATGAAGATAGCCCATTGTAAAGGTCATTCAGGTTTGGAGTAGTTTTCAGTTTTGATATCATCGAGTAATAAACTGGCCACATTTGAGAAACCGCCGTCAGCGGCTAGGGTCTTCCTGATCGTGGATTATTTCCTCTAACCGATCATCGGCGATAGCGACCGTTTGAAATTTCGATAAGTCAGACATCAAGGTGAACGCGCTAACAGTTTGGTGTTGTTATACAGCTATTTTGAAATTTTGAAGTGCTGAACTCATTTCCTTTAGGGTTTTCTCTCTGACGATACTGTTTTGGCTGGTGCAATCTGGCGATGTTTATATTTGCAGAGGACGTGTGATCCAATTCATGTCAATAGGGTCATCCTTTATATGCGATCGACGGTCAGTCGTTAATTTTTTACTCATTTGGCAAACAGATATCTGAGTTCATTCATCGCTATTACGTTTCAGTGATGTCGAAGATATTTTCACGCTCAAAATTGGTTTAGTGAATAAAGTTGTGATGTGATCTGAAAGTAATGTATGCCAATGAAATTTGCGCAGAGAATTATGACTGTTAAGAGAGCATTTGTTGTCTTATTTGAAATACCGACCCCGATAAGTGCTGATGATTAGAAATGAGGACAGATGAGAACCAATATTTGCAATACTGTTTGTGGCTTCAAGTTTGTGTGCGCTGTTATTTCGCAGTTCATACTAATAAAAAGAGGTCGCTTTAATTTCTTCTTCTCTTCTCTCCTTCCTTCCTCTCCCACCTCTCATTCCGACTCCCGCCATCGTCGTTTTTCGTTTTAGTTATGTGTAATTTTGTCCTGCACGTGCCAGTTTGCTCAGATTGGCGCGAGGCATTTGTGTGACAATGGGAGGGAGATGCAATTCCCTTCAGTGGATTTTTGTCTGCTTTCACTTCCTTATAATCAACTTTTACTGAAAATGGGTTGTTTCCAGCGTCTACGTTTCTAAAAGAATTGATTTTTTAAATAGAATATAGGGCTTCCCGGTTTTCTTTATTTATCAGATATCATTTATGTATTTCATTTATCTATAGTTTATTGTGAATATTTTGCTAGATCGCATAGTGCGCTGCTGATCGAAATTGCCACTGAAAGGCTCACAACGGATGAGAGGATAAAGGCTCTAATCTTCTGCGTAGAGGAATGAAAACGTGCGCCGCACAAACTGACTTTTCAAATCATCCTGCTTAGCACTGTTCTTTTCAAAAGCATAATTTTCTCAAAGCGACTGAATGTTTGCTCCTTGAAATCAAATGCTGGGGGAAAAGTTAAACTATAAGGGGGGGGGTTCTACTTGAGATTTTAAGGTAATTCGACGTTATGTTCGTATTCAGGTTGCCTACTTGGATACTCTCGATTTGAACGATATTCTGGTGGATGGAATAAAGGAATGGAAAACCGTAAAACCGACGATAGGTGAAGTGAGAAGTGAGCGGAAGCAAAAAGAATCAGTTGTCGGGTCTATATGAGTTCGATCTCTAATGAAATTTATTGATGAACCGTCCTACTTCAGCTGAACCTATCTCGTCCAACATGTGATTTCCTCTTCTGGCCAGTTTCGATGTAATTTTTCCAGTATGTAATCCATAATCATTTTTGGCTCTTTAAAGAAAAAACTTGATGCTCAGTTCAACAAACGTGGCTGTTGATTTTAGGGCAGAGAAGAAGGGTGTTTTATATGACCATTCAAACTGAGATTATAAAGAGGGAGGAATTTTATGAGATATCACAATGATTATTTTATTGTATTGATAGAACAAATCGTTTAGTTGTGTTGTTCGATCGTAGAACGATTATTTATTTATATATAAGAAATGTTAATGTTTTTTTAACGGCTATCGTATGTATCATATTTCGTAACGATTGGCGGAATTTTCTATTGCAGAAATGCATTGTAAAAAATGATATTTTCACATCGATATATAAATGATATAACAGATTCTGGGGAAAGCGATTTCTTTAGGTATAATATCGCTAAATAATTCTTGTAAGGAAATGCTTACTCAATACGTCGTATATCCATCTATCTATAAGTTTGTTCGAGTTTCATCACTATTTATCTTAAACCTTCTAAGAGATTTAGAAAACGGATAGCATTGGCCATTACAAGCCGCATTCTTTTACCGTCATCTTCAATCTGCAATAAATTTCTCCCAACGGCTGAGACTAAGATATAGAAATGGTGTATTGCTATTGGCACTTGTATTGTTGGCATGTAACCTATTCACTCGAATGATCACCGTTAATCTTGAATATTTGCTCGATGCTAGTTCTGATTTTTGGTGTATTTAGACTTCATTTTATCAATTCGATTACTAGTTAAGGCATTTATTTGATGTGTTTAGAAATGTCATATTATATGTTGAGTTGACGAGGTTTTTCTTTAGTCGATTTGAACAAATTTCAAACATTGCCAGTTCTTATTTATATTAGTCATGTGTAAGTTTCGCCCTCGATAACTCTTAGATTTGGGTAATGAAGCTTTTGCATTTGTTTTTTTTTTCGAAATATTGGTCAAATTTAAACGAAAGCGGATTGTGAAATGAAACAATTTGTTATATAGCATTATATAAGAGAGTGTAGAGCGCGATAAACGGTGAAGAATTTAATACAAAATTGAGAGGAAATATCCCTAAATGGTTGAACTCTTTTCATAAAGAGGATGTTGAAATATGCGCCAAATGAGGGTTGATTTCATAGCGATTAACAACATGATTCATTTACTTTATTGGCTCATACCGAAATTGTTTTCGCTATATTCTGATGCTTTCATATTTTGCCCATTGTTTTTATTGATTCGTAATAGTCTCCACTTAACTATTTACCTTCTTCGAAGTGGCTTTATTTTATTCTTGTTGTAACTTTATTTAGCGAAATTTCTTACAGCGTGGTAATGCAAATGGTTCTAAGATTTAGAAACCCTTTTTTTCCTTTCTCGTTAACCATTTCCATCTTCCGTTTATGTTGAATTCTTTTAGAGTATTTGCTAGCGCAAATCGAGCATAGTATGTTGCTTCTTTGGTTGGTATCGTTTGGGAAATGCACAGTACTCGACTGCACAATGCAACACAATAGTGCACAATGCACAGTACAACAATACTGGACTCTTAAGGTGATTGACGAACATCTCAAGAATAGAAGAAGAATAAGAGCAGCTTTTTATTCTTTCATTGGCATTAGATGGATTCTTCTCGATCTTGAATACTCGATTTTTTTCTTCCAATAAGGGTTCCTGTTTGAAGAATTTTTTCTAGATTTCTGTCGTCAAAGCTAAAAAAACTTGCGAGAAGGGGCAAGAGGGATAGTTGCATATTTATAAGTTGGGTGATTGCGAAAAAAAAGTTTAATTGTGAAAAGACTCTAATTTAGTCATTTTAATTCATCTCAAATTTTATGCCAAGAGCATTTATTTGCTTTTGAACTACTCTTAATTTCCTTCAAATATACAGGTGAAGGATTATAAATCAGTTAGCTGTCATAAGTTCTTTATAGTTACTCAACTGCCATATACGTGATATCTAATGAATTATATCGTCATCTGTTCTTTCCATATGCTACGAAGTCGATTTTAGTATATTAGGTTATTTTATTTATTTTATACATACTGGCTACCTCTTTTGTTGGATATTTCATCACATACGATGAACTTATGTTTCGCCGAATAAACACAAGTCATTTTCCTCTTGCTTTTAGCGACATTTCAATTTAAAGCATTTCATGCGAAAGGAAGCGTTTCACTATGTATTCACTGATGAACGATGGAAAACAGAAATATTTTAGTGATATGTGGTCTCGAATTCCACATAAAACTAGTCGTGTAACATATGGCGCAAGAAAACTACCGCTGGTGGCGGCATCTGTTTTCAAGATTACATCCTTCCGGGATTTCGTTTTTTCATTGTTTCCTACACTATTTTCAAACTATGTGACTGAAACTTTCTATTCTTAAGGGCTGCTTGTGTGAGACTGTGCCTTTCAATCAGAGAATCCCAGCACCGCAAGATTCCTCCATATTTTTTGTGCAATTTTTCAAACGCAACATCTAGAAGTTCATGAGGGTTATTGGCATTCAGTCTGTGCTTTTTCAATCTGCTTGTCTTAGGTCACATTTTTCTTGACCCTGATGTTGAGGTTGCTTAAGAAAAAACACGAAAAAATTTATGAAGCCATCGAGCGGAGAAGTGTAACAGTGTTATGTTTCAGAGGCGGAGGTAGAGATGTACTATGCAATGGACTTTCCAATTTTACCTCCATTATAATCTTTACATTTTGACTCCACGCCTATTTTTCTGGTCGGAATCCCTCGGATCTCGTGCTGTTGAAGCAGGATATTGGCGTTTTTTGTAGTAAACTTACTATCTTTAGTGGTGCTAAGAGGTCGGCATATTTCACGAACGGAGCTTATCGACTGTACAGGACTTGAAAGGGATACTTTTAAAATGTCGAAACAGCACGATACCCATACTGCCGTTCCTCTCAGCTTCCTTTTAAATGGCAGAGAAAGCTTTTGAAGTTGTTAAGCCTCAATATATATTGTCAGAAAGTTTGGTGGTAATCAGTACAATCTCCAAATATATGCACTTCAGTTTACCACCTATAAGAGTATCGTTTCCTGTTAAAGCAACAACGAGGAACTCCTCGCAGATGTGACCACAATAAATAAATATTATTAAGGCATTCAACTAATATCTGGTAATTTATCGCAATTTGCATGCTTTTTATGCATCGTCCTTAAAAAGTTGAAGTGGAAACTATTGAAGGGTTTCGGATGCAATACGACCACAACAACTTACTTTTATCAAAGAATTCTTCTGTTAAGCGATGATTTAATAAGATATGCAATGCAAGAGCGTTTTTCAGAAAGAATTTATGAAATTACTAGAATATGCTTACAGTATTAAACTAATGGCAAAATGAAAGGTTTGGGCATTTCCTCGTTTCTAAGAAAAACAGTTATCTTTCAATTGTTTGTAACGATTTTGAAAAAATTTTTGTGATTTATGTGCTAATGGAAGGAAAAAAACGACGTGGAATCAGATTTTATGGAGGTTTAAAGTACCTCATTGCTTTGATTGAGAAGGGCATTGATTTGTGATTAAAAGATGGGCTGATACATGTTGATGAATCGAATAGACCGGATAATTAATGCATGTAACGAAAAGAACATACTATGCTGCGTATGTCCAAGCAGCTCATTGGATTGTTGAGTCGCATTAATTGTACACAAGAGCGATAAATAGAGCATTCATTAGTTGAAAAATGTGTTCAGCAATGGCAACTGCTCGTCAATGTTTTCATATTGTTCTCTTTTTTTAGCATTGATAGCGAAATAAACGAGTCGATAGAGCAGCCGCTTCGTTTGAGTGTTTTTCAATCGTTGTCTAGCATAAAACCTCTGAAGTAACACATTGTTGAATTGAGAGTTGCTGTGCAATTCGATCACTGCCTATTGAATGAGCGTATGCTTTGCGCTTCGTTAGCTGCTTTCAACCCTCCAACTTAACGGTCGACTGAGTAGTGCGAGCTCCCGCTGCTAAAGCCTTGAGCGAAAGGCGCTATTGCTAAACTAACTGCCCTTACATTCGTTTCTCGCAAGGTAGGAGTTTTTTTTGTGTGTGTGGTTTTCTTCAGATGAGTGATAAGTTCATTTCCACTTGCACATCCTTGCAATCTATCAGCTGATTGGTTTTATCGATTGATTGTTTGTTCAGATCAGTGAAGTGATCATTCGATAATTTGTCAGTAGTTATTTTTATGCAATTCTTTTGATCAGCTTTTATCATGCTTCAACACAACAGCCCTAATTGCTGTGCCGTTTTTATATTTGTTTTTTTTTTTAGAAGGATTGCAGAACAATAATCGTTCAAGCAAAATGCGACTTTCGTCAACTATCTTCTTGTTGTTGGAATGCTACATATCGCTTGCGTTATTAGACTTGATCTGAATGGGTTTCATTGATACATGAGTGGTATTAACTCTCATTAGCAAATTAGAACTATAAAATATTGCTATTCAAGGAAGCATTTATGATCGTGGATTCAATGCGTAAGCCTACACGGCTAATCTCTCCACCCAAAAAGTTGGGTTGATAGCGTGAGGGTACATGAGGGTGATATTGCTGTCATTTTTAGCAAAGAATAATCCACGCATATATTTGTTGATATGATGCGACTACTAATGTGGCTGCACAAAAATGATATTTCATTTATATAAATTCTTGCTTAATGTGCTCCTGCGAAGTTTTCTTATCTTCATCTCATATTTGTTTTGTCTTATTAACGTTAAAAATTACGACAAAATTAATCATTTGCATTGTTCTATCACCAATCGAATACGACCTAAAAGTGGCTTTCCTATTGTAGATTCGTTTGATATTGTTACCTATGCTCAACAATTCATTATTATCAGGTGTCTTCTCATTGTTTCAACTTATTGACAACCGAATGAGTTGATAGGTTGATGCACATACGTTACTAACTTCTGTGATCTATTTGATTAGTTGTCTATCTATGTTTGTGGGTATGATGAGGCGTAAGTTTCTTGCTGAAAAATAGGAAACATTTCAGTTTACTATACATTTTTATCCGCTTTTATTTCGTCACGACATTGTTTCTGCGTTTATCTGTCTATTCGATAGTACTAGCCGGGAAACCATAGAAGTCAATTTTGCCAGCTTCGATGGTATTAACAGGTTGATGTGAATATTCGATGATATGCAGGAGGAAAGATATATGCTTTCAAGAAAAAACAATTATATACATCAATAAATGTTAAATATGCCTTTGCACTTATGTTGCAGAAATCAAATCGAATTTTACGATCGATAGATCAAAAAAAAATTTTTTTTTCAACGAAGTGTTTATACGAGAAGTTAAATCAGTTAAAATGTGAATATTTTATTTCACAATTTTAATTACTTGCCAAAAATTCATAGAGCCGTTGTTCTGATGAGCACGACTCCAAAAATGGCCATTGTTCGAACTTCTGTGGCACACTTTCCGCTGGTGTACTCCCCGAGGCACTATGGAACGTCCAGCTATATTGTGTGTAACGATTTTCTAGGCATTAATCAATCGGATACTATGAACTTATCGATAGTGAACATAAGAATAGTGATAAGTGTTCAAATGAACGCATAAGAACCGAAACATGCCACCTCTAACACCTACAAATTAATTTAAACGTTGCTGTCATACTCTCAACTTTGTTGTTTTGGGAAGCCTTTTCCAATCCTTTTTTTCACTTTCAGTTTCAATCCAAGTTCCTTATTTAGCTATCTTGATATTTCCTTTGTCTTTTTTTCTTTAAGATTTCTTTGCTCTTTTTAATTTCGCATCTTTTGGATATCGGCTTTTATCACTCTTGTCATATTTATGCAATCTTTTTTTCAGCTTTCATATTCGTTTTTATAAAGACTCTTTATCTTCTTCCGCAACAATCTCTGTCTACCGCTGAACAAGACCTATTAATTTGTTGTTTCATCGATGTTATATTTATTTTCTTTCAATGCCATCGACCATTTCGATTTGATGAAGCAGTCCAACGTACTCATAATTGTCGTTATGCATTTGAATAAATTTTCTGCTCCATAGTTCGATGCAATTCCTCAACCAAAGAGTCCTCTTGTAAACATAAATGATTGTTTGTTAAAGAAATGCAACCAAGATTATTCAATATTCCCATTGCAAAAGTGCATTATTTCTTTGAGGTGCATTCTATTCTCATTCGTTTCATTGTTTCCTTTCAGTTTTTTTTCGTTTTCAACTCATCAATAATTGTTTCGCTTGCAAATATACGCATTAACTTGTAACACCTTTATTCCAATAATTGCATCTAATTTTATCAAAGAAAATATCCGTTTTAGTTTCATTGCGTTTAAGTGATTTATGAAAGTCAACATTGCAGACAATTCATTATGCTATTGAAAGTTGTACAATGAATGCAACATCTCGGCTGAATAAGCCATAGTAATATCACACCTAAACAATATTTAATGCATCCATATTGATGCAATTATCGACCACTAATGCAGCAATTAGTGATCATGTTGAATTGATATTCTACTCATTCTGCTTCTATGTGTTGTTTCATTTAGCTAGGCGATATTGGAAACTAGATGGAAAAATTGTGAATAACTTCCTTCTTTCAATACGCTTGTTTTTCTGATGTTACAGCAGGTTTGATTCTGTCATATTTGTTGGCAAAAAGCATCTGTCATCAGAAATAAGAACGAAATAATTGCTATTGCGTGCATATATGCGGCTTATTTGATAGCAATTATAGATGTGTAACATCGATCAAACGCTATTCAATGAAGTGCTGATAAATTAGAGTGTATCGATTTAAACATGCAGTTGTGCTTAGATATCAATGAGCAAAAGAGTCAATAGGTGAGTGCTAAAAAAAAAGAACAGCGTATAGATAGAAGCAATAACAATCTCTAAGAGGAAATGGAGAGATGATTTAAATATTAAGATTTTAAGTGAAACGAGCATTAAAGTGATATAGGGTATTGGAAATAAAATTCTGCTCGATTTCATATAATCATCTATAAGCGTGAAAACAGTGGATATGTTTTGTAGCAGTTTTGGAAGTTTTTTTGCTGTGGTACTACTTCGCTACTCATCAGGGTGGTGGAAGTACTGCTGTTGTATCTATTCCTAATAGAATATTTTAGGTGTAGAAATGAAACGTGGAAGATTGTAATTTTTTATATTTAGTAGTAACTTTCGTATATATCGCTTTGGGCTATTTAGAGGTGAATCTTTGATACACAATCGGCATCATCCTATCACTTAAGGATTGCTCGAAATATTATTCACCAAAAAGGAGAATCAACATAAGTTACCACTGTGAGGTTCATCAACGAGAACACTTCAGTGCTGTTGGCTTCATACCTAACAAGATGGGAAACAAAGTCAGCAAACGATGTTCATGAAATAATTGCTCGTCGGTTATATGTTCGAATGCTTATTCGATCTATTTCGAGTGGTGTACTTTATGGATGACCAACATTATTGCATTACAACGAAAAAGCTCCACATAATATGCAGACCCTCAGGAATTGAAGGTTTTGCGCGCATTTCTTTCCTTAATGAATGAAACATGTTATGAACTTCATAATAAATGAGACCGTCTTGAAGGATTTGAACGAGCATTCCACTATGCACTAATAAGCAAACTCCGTGTCTCTGTGTTTGAAACTTTAATGGAATATAGACCAATGTTTGATTAAAAGCATCTGAAAATGATACTGAAGTGACTGGTATTCAGGATTGGTTGTGAAAGGGAAATTGAAAGGGAGATCCATCCATAAGAAAAACGAGCGGATTTTTTGGGACTATTTGACTGTTGTGCTAAAGCGTTTTTTCAGTGTTCGAGAATGTAGTTAATTTATGTGAGGTGAAATTTACGCAATACATCCCGTAGTACTTTTTATTTTCCCAATCGGAGTTTTAAAAAAAAAATTTCTCAATGTTGTAGTCGATTTGAAATTAACAGTTTTATTTGAGAAACTTAAAAGAATTCAACAAAATGCATCGTTATAATATGCCACCAAATATATGATGCATCAGGTGATGTAAAGTTTGTTTATATAGTGAAAACAGAACACACCACATTATGATAGTAGCACCGATTAATAGCAAAATGAGGAGAGTCAAGGGACGTCCGTCAATTGACTTTAACAACATCTGTAGTATGCCGAGTAGTACCTCAGTGTAGGCATACAGCAAAAGTGTTACGCATAGGTACTCGCTCTTAGCATACCTCAAGAAGCATTTAGTAGCACTCTTAACCGTATTCCTTTCAATTCATTCGATTAAATCACGCCGTTGTGGAGGAGTGCCTCTACTAGTAACGATATCCGAGGCGGTGAATGTTAAAATATGCGATCGCTTTCATCGACGATCAATAGCATTTAAAAGAAGGGATTAATAGAGGTGATAAGTACTAGAAAATTTTGTACAGTTTTCGGAAATACAACATGCTTACCATCAATGCACTCATAGTTCATTATAGGATAGCTGCTTCTTTTCAAAGGAATGATTATTTATACTTTCTCGTGCTCGTCAATAGAAATATCAATTAGTTGCTTATGTTGGGATATATTGCGCGAAGATCTTTTTATACAGAAATTAGCGTTGCCTGTCGACTAAAAGCTTATTAAAATTGAAATTATTTGCATAAAGTATTATTGTGGAGCGCAATAGTCAGTTTCTTATGTTAGTAGTATTACTTTAAATTACTTTTACTGCATCAATAAATCACTGAATGTATTATTGAATTTTTGATTTATATGGCATTGATTATTTATTATTATCATTAATTTATCTTTGAATTTGTGATTATCACATCGAATCCTTTCAATCATCGCAAATATTTTCCTATACTTTTAATGACTGAAGAATAGTTATAATAATGGTCATAATGTCAGACTGAACTCACTGCAAAAAATAATTAACTAACGGTTTGCATTTAAAATAGACAGCATTTATACGTGTTCATGATATATTGGTGATGTGGAATCGCTCAAGTTTACATGAGCAAATTTTGAATGAAGAAATGGATGCTTAGAAACGTTCCACTTTTTTCGGAATCAATCAGAAAGCGAAAAAGTTGAACGCTTGAAAGGTTGCCACATTGGCACAGAGGTTGCAACAATTCACGCCGTTTTATGACCACAGCATTCCTCACGTAAAGTTCACTTAATATCGCTGATATCACTCTTGCTTATCAAGCAAATCGAATATAATTCACTTCCTTCGTTATTACGTCGAAGGAACTGTTTGCACGGATCTGTGCAGATCTGCGTTTGTCAGGTGCACTACTATGACATCATTTTTGCATGCGTGTTTGTGCGTGTGTGTTTGCCTATCTGTCCGTTTGTCTATCTTTTTCCGACTAATGAGTTTCAATAGCTTAAGGAAGGAGTGGGATTTTTTCTTCGATGGCTTCATGTCAGCCATTTCACTGCACTTTGAGGATCTAACCTTTTTTACGAGTTTTTTTTTTACACATAAAGGTACCACTAATTTGCAAATGAAGTTCATTCTACTGACTGAATAGATAATGCCATGTTTTGATTAAGAAAGTGCACCATTGGTGATTTTCTTGTAAACTACATCCTAACTTTTTGCTATTATTTTGCACATTTGGCCCACTGACTGACCTGAGTTTGAAAGCCAGAAAAGCGCGTATCGTGCCAGCCTCGTTGGTGCGCTTTCCTCCTCGTTTTTTTTAATGTGAGGCGAACTTATTTAGCCATTTTGTTGTGAAAATAGTGATCGTAATATTTTGGTAGGAAGTCCAATGCATAGGAAGTATGACAATGTACTAAAGTACGTCAAGTGATGGTTTCTAGATCGACGGTACTTGCTTCTTGTTTCATTCATTCCTCTCAAATTTCTTCGTTTGTTTGCATTTCTTGCCGACTTTTCTCTGCGTTCTCTTACTCTCTAATACAGCACACGTATCAGATGCAAATAATAAGTTGAGCCAGTATGAAGCCATGAAAAAGATTGTAGGCATCATTCATAGCATGCACCATCATCCGTTAACACAGCCAACAGTTGCAAACATGCACATACACCCACATACACAGACATACACAAGCACACGCAATATACATAGGCATTCACTTTGTTGCGGCGCTTATTTGAGTTTTTCTTGTGCTCGACCGCTCGCCTCAATTCAATAAAACATCACGTTGAACAAACGTCTTTGCGGCTGCCATTCATTCTCGAGACCCACATCGATTTTTTTGTCGTCGTCTGCTGGTGGATCATCGTAATTCTTTAGATCTAAACTCCACTTCATTTTTTTTTCCTGTACGCAGCTTATTTTTCCGTGCTAGCGACTTTACATTGCATATACTATTGCATTTGTCAACGATGAATTGCATTTGTCAATGAAAAATTGCATCTGTCAACTGTGAATTGCATTTGTCAACGAAGAATTGCATTTGTCAACGGTGAATTGCATTTGTCAACGGTGAAAAGTTTCAGCTCTTTCGAGGGCACTGATCTCATAGGATAAACTCAAGACGGCTCACAAGAAGTGCATATGCGTATAAATATCAGCCATATAATAAAGATTTCTTAACGATTGCATATATTCTCGTAATATTTATTTTCGAGGGGTGCCAGCTACATGGGGAATATGTGATACATGATTAACGAATCCATCACTTGTCCCTAACCGTTTTCTTGGGGTTTTCTCTTTTTCTCCCAACGTTTAGGCAAATGATTTTTTCAGTTGGTACATAAATTGCTTTCCCGATTGAAATCGAGAGAAAAATAAAAATTTCAAGTTCCGAACGATGTTTTTAAGTGTGTATCCTTCAGACTATTTCACTTTATGCAAATTGTTCTGCAAGTGAAGGCGAATTTTGTTTTTAACGTAGTAGGATCGAATCGTTTGTTGTAATAGAAAGGTGGATTTGTTATGTGTTTTTAGGAGAAGAGGTGATTGGATAGGGTAGAGAAGGGAATGACATTGGTACAATTTGCTTGGGGACGAAACGACAGTACAGCAACTTTCACGGGGATCATAGCTAATATATCCGAAACGTGAGAAGTGGATTTTCAATGGTAACGTTGCATTCGACGGATTCTTACCGCATCCTCTAAAATGTGTTTTACGATTTGAGTAATATAAATATTTGTTGGAACATTTCGTTGACGTTTTTTGTGAGTATAAACGCAATGCATTACAACACACATTGCGATATTGTTTGCAATTTCTGATTTTATATATTGTTATGGTATTTTATCAAAATTGAAACGATCCTCATGGCTAGTCGTCTGTGAAGCTTCATGAAGAAACACAAAATCATAGTGAAAATAAATAGAAAGGCAAAAACTTCATAAATCAACTCAAATTGTTAAATAAAGAAGGAATGGGATCATAAAGACGAGGAAAATGAAAGCATTACATTGAAAAGTTGGGTTGAATGTAATAAAGGAAGCTGAATCACATCAAAGAACATGACATCAACGAATGAAAGCGTAAAGAACGAAGAGGATATATAACTACAGCATCAGAAGTCGGGTTTGGAGATTGGCAAGAAATTGAAACTTTGTAATCGGTAACTAAGCAGTGAGAAATTATTCAAGAAAAGATTTCAATGGGCGGAATATTCGAGACGCTGACAACATTTTCAGGTAGGAAAATGCTAAGAGAGTTCGATAATCGGGTCAGTAGGAGCCCTTGAACAATTCCGAGAAGACGGTTCACATAAAGTGTTTCTGTTAAATGCCCCTTACATAGGCTCTTAGCTACTACCCTATAAGGTTTCAAGAATATTTAGTAAGCCTGTGTGCAATATCGAATCAGAGAGAGGATGCCTACCGATATTGGTATACAGTTCCTTGGCAAGAAGCATGCACGATCCACATAACAACTATTAATGCTTTTGTCGAAATATAACGGCACTCAGCCTTCCATTTCATGCCAGTTGAAGAAAATTGCCTGATCACTTATAACTTGAAATCTGAGCGCAGATTTCCATCGAGATGCAATGTGTCGTCGTGACATATGAATTATGACGTTCTTAAGCGGTCACATCCAGTTGTCAGGTTCTTGATCGTTCATAAGATGGTATTCAATCATGCTAGAACATATAAAGGTCAGCGGAGGTCAATGAAGGTCAGGCTAGAGTCATCGATAGTCCAGTAAATTTTTGAGATCACCGGTAGATAGTTTGCACCTGCTTGATAATTACTCGTCCGCATTATTTATATAGATGAATGTGGATGAAAAATACAGGTACAGATGTAGATGTTACCTTGGAGTGGATCATTAGAACGAGGAAGATAACTGAGAGAACACGAAAAATACGATGTACGGAAGAGAGATGGATTTTTGGTTGTTCATCTTCAGATGTTCTGGTCACTGTTTTTGCAAAGGCAACTGACATTGCAAAAATTAATCATAGACATCTCCAAGTACCAACTTCCTAGGTGGTTTGCTATGGCAGGCAACATCAAGTGCCCTAGCATCACCTCTGTATATATTTGTGGACAGTTGTTTGATGAGGGGAGGATTTGCAGGAGAGTAGACACATCCTAAGAGGAGTCAAACTAATTCACATTCAACTAGTTTTTGACAATGAGGTTCTTGGCAAGTTTATTTTCATTAGCTTATGAATCTATGGGATAAGACTTTTAGTTTCGAATTGTAAGCTTAATAAACAATGTTTGGAAATATTTGTAGGCTGTTGTCTTTTTTCTAGAAATTCTACTACAGCATCTTTCTGATAGATTTGGTGCACAAACAATAAGAAAGTGAGCACAAAGACGCAGTGTAACGGGAAGCAGAAACCATCGTAAAAGACTCATCAGTAGTGTGATGATAGGGAATCAGGAATATAAGGGTAAAATGGTAAAATGTCTTTCACCCAGGCAGGTAAAATGTCTTTAATGTAGTTTCAATGTTTGAGCCAATGAAATCGTCTTTCTTCTAGCAACGTTTATAAAAGTCTACAACAATCATATTATCGGCCTAGAAACTGTGCATAAATCAATTGGTAAAAATCTCCGCTTACTATCCCTTCTTAACGCAGGGATTCGCTAATGTCACAGACGTTGCCGACCATTGGTGCATTCTTAACCTTTGTGATCATTTAACGAATGATCACCTTGGGATTACCCAAATAAACGAGTCTCTTCTCGAGATTCTTTGCGTATTTATTTCCCTTCGAGGTATTTTACTGAGGATTTTTCATAAGTCATAGGCGACTAAAATAGCATTAAATGCATTTCGCTCCCTTTGTTTCTGTGTGCTGTATCTGCAAAACCGTCAACAGATTCGCAACATCTAAAAACGACAATTTTTGCTTCTCACTTCCGATGTACGCTGGCTTTTATTCAGTATATCTTTAACAACGGCTATGGAAATTTTGTTTACAATCACCGTATTCTTAACAACAAATTGATTGTTGTCTCAAAAAGATTGAATAAGCGATATATTTTTGACCGCTTCTAATGGAGGTTAAAATTTGAACAACGCAGGAGTAGACAGAATAACGCCAGACAGCATATAAAAAATGCATTGCAATTTTTATCACTTTTTTCAAAGATGCAATTTCGGAAGACATGCATAAATCCCGTTTAATGTCCCAATCATACGTCCTGCAACGCCCCCACTCATCGATGCTGATTGAAAGAAAGGATTTTTTTCGAGGAGACACACTTTTTTGCCCAAATTAGCCAACTTGGTAGTATTGCTGATTTCCATGATACCGAAATAGTTAAATTTCCGTGATACGCTGCTCTTTGTCGCTGTTCCCCCTGCGAAATTGAATTTGGCTTGGAATTATTTTTAAATGGGCAGCAAAATAAAATAGGAAAGTAGATATTCTTTGACAGTTTATTCGAAGAGTGCGAGTGAAAGAGCATTTGTGCATAGTGATACGTGCTAATCTATGAGAGCAACAAGTGGGGATGGCGTTTCCTTGTGGACTGTCATTCAATTCTTAATCAACATACGTTTTTCTTGCCGACTACTGATTAATGGCTGAAGTTAGCTTTTCAGCCTTTTTCTTCCAGTTGCAGCTTTAAAAAAAGCACGTGTTGCCTTTTTTCTGCTAAAGCGCTCAATCAGCGCGATTGCTTTCTTCTGCGAGGAGCTAAAGAATTTCAATACTGAGACGAATATTGAGCGAAATTTGGAGTCGAGTTAAGTGAACCGGCTGAACAGCATCAAAACCTAAATCTTCTTCAAGAGCGTAGCATTAAAATATATAGTGCAGTTATGTAATACATCTGTGATGTCTCGAAGTAATTAACATGTGTAACACGAAATTTGATTTCTATAATAGTGATCACTAGGCGGCTTATTAGACGAGAGCAATTTCACCTATTTCCGTTTGCCAGTTTTGACCGAATTCGCCTTTAAGAACCATAATTTTTATCATTGGATTGCGATCACCACGAATTCGATATCGCATAGCACGATTAGCCACAAGAAGCAGCAGGCAGGTTGCTCTCTTGATGCAGTTTAGCGCCTGTTACTTGATGTAATGAGACGGTCTGCATCTTGCTTACGATTTCGAGTGTTAGTCACTATGTTTATAGCCTCGTCTGTTACTTAGAATGTTAATATTGCATAGGATGATGTACGAGCTTGCTGGTGTAATGTTCATGTTTGCCTCAAAGGAATTTCAATACAAATGTATGTCATGTTTGTTAAAGACTTTGCTGCTTTTATTGGGAACTTCAAAGTTAGTTCATATGTGGCAGTGAAATGCTGAAAAGCAATTAGTGTCGATCAATTCAACTTTTATTAAGGATGCAATATCTTGAAGCGAAAAGAGGTAGGAGTTATATCGAGAGGTTGTTGAGTGATGGCTTTGAAAAGTTCAAACAGATGTCGATGTAATGCTTTTTCGAGCGATCGTCAATGAGGCAACCCTTCGTTGAAGCGGCGAATAACGCCACCGCTTGTGAAATCCTTGCTGCATAAGCTTGCGTACGCTTCATTCGCCGCTCTCAATTCCACTAATTTAGGCTAGTGATCCGCCCGCAACTAGCGCTCGTTCACTTCTCAATCAGGCTGAAACTTTGTCTTTCTAACATTGTGTTGGTTGTCCATTCGTGACTGAATTACTTTCAGTCAGCTGTCTATTATTTTCAGTCATGTATATATTTAGTAGATAGTGTGATATGCCGCTAAACTATTTTCGCGAAGATTGTGCAAAAACGTTGAGCAACGTGATTACGCGTCTCAGATGAGTGCATTCATACATTTTCAGAATTTCCACGTTTATAATTCGTTTTTTTCATATTACAGTTTTTCCCTTTTGCAAAAATTTTCATAAGATGGAGTGCTAATATTCCTTCGTTTTCAGTGATTGTAACTGTCGATTGCTTTACGGAATTTCTTACTATTACTGATCGAACTTTGTGGTTGCAACTAAACGGGGCACACATCAAATGAGTGATGAGGTGTTTATTTTACCTTTGAGATTTTTGCACCACACCATCTTGTACAGAGACTGAAAAAAAGTAGAATCTTACCGCATGGAAGAAAACAGAGTTGTATTGAAATCGTGCATAATATATTTTGTTTGTCAATTAATGCTGCAGCTGCTCTTATCAATAAAAACGTTAGCAAGTGTAAAAAACATTGCCGCATTAACGAAACAGCAAGGAGTGGGCGAAACATAAATCTGAGATGTCCATTTGAAATTAAATGAGTCTTCATGGCCTATTAATATCTATTATTTAATTTGAACGAACGGAAGCGGCTATTCAATTGCATGTTTGTTGCACTCTTCCACCCATTCCATTTGAGAAAGGGCATTGTGACGAAATTGTGCCCGTGTAGACAGATGTATATGCATATCTGCCAGTTCAGTACTTTCATCTTTGGAACCAGTGAAGCTGGAACCAGAGAATTTGTTGGGTATAATGTACACCATTGGTTAACATCTTATACCACAATTCGTGTCTTTTCGTATGAAAAAGAAAGGGAATGCAGATGTTTGTAAATGCCAAAACAATTCTTTTGAGTTTCTGCAGATGGGATGTCCATTTTACACCGGACGAGCCGCAAAAAAAAACCGCTTTTTTCGATGATTCGTGCGAGCATTCGGAATCGATAAAATATAGGACCAGTAAGATGCATATTTTCTTACTTACATCTTCTTATGAAATTGATTGGAGTAGAGGGAATGAGTCATTGCTTTGATATGACACCGCCTCTTCTCACTCGCTTCACCGCTTGTCTTTACATATATTGAAAGGAATGAGTTATTCGAATGAAAAACAGCACTCTAGTGAAAAGTTCAATTATATGATTGCGCTGAAGACAATTTCCGCTCTATTTCGCAAGAATTGCTCATAAAAATTCAGCGAAAAATGCAAATTCATCAATAATGACAATTGGCTTATGTGACTTGTTGCATTTTAAGTCGATTGCGATGGAACATTTGATGTGGAATTACCATCATTAAAAAAATTCCACCGAAAATTAGGGGAACTAGAATCCCTTAGGCAACAGGTGGCACTTGGAAGTGGATCGTTCGACGTGGAAGGGACAAGAAGAAAATTAACGCTGAGTGGAAAATTTGTGGGTGAAGAGGTTGAATGATCCCCTCGTCTCATCTGTCAGGACACCATCCCCAACCCCTTTCCCCTTCTAGGTTTGCCAAATGTGATTCATAGTGCTCTTTTGTGATTTCTTAAAGCGTAGTCGCTCATTTAATTCCACGAAGTGTTTATCAATGTTTTGCTGGGAAAATCAGGCAACGAGATAGAATGACAATCATACAAAGTGCTTGAGATTTTTTCAACGTCGAAAACAACTTGCCTATAATAATAATAATAACAGTAATGAGTATTTTCAGACGCCCAACAAACATCATTCGACTATAACTATTAAGTCATTTCTGAAGCTGATTCAAAGCAAAGGGATGGCTTCATCTGCTCTACGTTCGAGAATTTCAAAATAAATCCGGAAATTTTGAAATTTTTCAAATTGCGAGAAGTAGACTTATTGTTACTTCTGATGTGGCACTGTAATGTTTGCTGCAGTTTTAGCACAAACGGTTAATTGTAAGTTGATTTGAATTGCTTAGAATTCGATGTGTTTTAATTTGGTAGATACGTAAACTACAAAGATGGCATTCTAGACTGACTGGTACAAATTGCATATATTGTACAGTAAAGACAAGATGATGTTCTACATCTTGACGTTCTCGCGCCATAATTTTCACTTTTGTTGTTACTTGTTGTTTTTATCTCATACAAAAACGAAACTATTTATTCACGAGATATTTTATACATTGAATGACAAGAAACAGAGCGGTGATCTTATGCTATTAGTTTAACCTCACTAAGTAAGAAAGGAGCTGTCTGGAGTTGAGAAAATCGATCGACGTTTATGTGCTAAGATTTCGATCGTTTTGCGAGCAATTTATGCTAGAATACATCAAAAAGTATTCTGCTAAATATTTAAAATCTTTCTACATACACAATGGTTACTTTCAAACATAATGATTTAATTACGTTTTGTATAATGTTAATGCAATGAACGTTGGATACTAATCATCGTAAATTGATAGGTTAGTGGCAATAATTTTGATCAACGATTGAGCAGCTCTTAGAGGGAGCACGGCTGCCTTCTAGGGGCATTCCACGTAAAACGGTGCTCTACATTCTAGCTATTACTTACTAGTGTCAAGAATCAAGAAATTTGTTTCCTTCTTCATATTTTCTTCCTCCCTCTTGGTGTATGCTTGCTTGTTCTCGCATTCTTTTTCTCACCTCTACTGCATTTCGAAACCCTTAAGGACTTCTCGATTGCACTTAGCAAGCTCCTCTACGAATAATTTCTTAAAATTGGTGGCTATGTGGGAAAGTGCAAACAATGATCATTTGGACGAGAAGAAAGTATGGTTAGAATAACGCTGAAAAGTTGCAACCAATTTTGCCGAATATTTCAATGTTGTGAGTATGACATTATTTCCTTCCTTCTCGTTCTGATGCATTAAACTTCGTATGCCTGCGGCTATTGTATAACATCGGTCCAGTCCGGACACTCCCCGAATCTTGGCTTATTTTTGGCGTTTACAAATTGCCGTTCAGGGGAAAGTACCCTTAACAGCGTTCAGGTGATTCATGCACCTGAAATTTATTCGACAAATCTTGGTACCATACGTTCAAGGTTTTAAGAGTTGTATTCTTGAAAACGGCAATTTTTCAATATTACAAACAAACCAGAGTTTACCGATTGATGGAAATCTTTCACTGCTAGCTAACACATCGAAATTGGTGAAGTATACATGATGGCTGTCTTTTATTTGTAAAATTTTTTTACCACAGCTAGCATGCAAATGCGTGTTTGCTGTGAGTTCTTTCTACACAAATGCAAAATAACGATGAAGGAAGAGTCCCAAGGGAAATTTGGTAAATGGAACACTTTAGAAAGAAATGTTTTTCATCAACATCGATGCATTCGGTTTGACTTTAAAGCATCGCTTGAATTCTTCTACTATAAGATTTAAAAAAAATGCCATATGAGACCATCTTCCTCCTTCCTTCTCTTCCGTTGACGCGATCGTCTGCAGCCTCGGACATATGTGGATTTTGACAGGCGGTAAAGGCATGAGCCCTACACGCTCGAGTACAATGCCCTGTCCACATAGGCTTCCTTATGCCGAATATAAGAATCACTTCTCACTTACCTACACATAGATGTCGAAACTTTGGCGCGGTATCAGCGTTCCCATTCCTCCGTTCTTCTCTCTTCCTCTTCATCAGACTGGCTTTAGCATTCCTCGAATTTATAGAGTAAGAAAATTAATAGCCTTCTGAGGCAATTGTCAAACAAGAGAGTAGTACCTAATGCCCATTTATAGGTTAGTGATAACCAATATCAACATTAATACAGGACGATGATTGCGCAGCAGATTTTGCCTTGAACGAATTTCTACTATTGCAATGCTCACCTCTCACGTAGTTTGAAAAGTAACTTGCTTATTTCAATAAGCATGAGCATTTTTGCAGCCTTTAGCAGCGCAATTATTTAGTCTGGTTGCATAGTGCCTTGAAAGAATCATCCAATGGTGATGTCAAATGACTGACTGCTGTTCTATGGCGATAATTATACATTTATAAGTCGTGAGCATTCGCTGTTCGTATAGTTGCCGTTTAATTAGTGGAATATACCTGCTGAACTCATCGATTTTTAAAAATAGAGCAGCCAGGAACATGTTGATTGTAACAATGATTCGTATCTTGCGGCTTAGCATTCTTATTATGCAAAATTTGCGCATTGCATTCGGTAATTTTCAAGTTGACATCAGATGTGAAATGAGAAGCACTTATGATTTGCATTAAAATAACATGATAACAGGTAGGCTTCATGGCAGAAAATGCATAAAAAATAACAACATTTTTAGTAGTTGTAATCAACCTCATCCTGATTCGTGAATTAAAATGAATCGGTGAACTCAGCAGTTATAATTCCGCTAATCAACAATATCTGTTCAGTGAATGAGTTAACCATTAAGAAACATATTCGAGTAAAAAATATTATGGTAAGCTTAAGCGGTTTGAAGCCCAATGTAGAAGTATTGAATATTTGAAGTGGATCAGATGAGCCGTAAAGCAAAGCGACGGAATATATGTCGGCGAAGCTTATTATTTTGCTTTGTTTCTTCGCCTAAATAGGACGCATGAGTATAATGGTTACTCCTCAATTTTGTGTGAGTATCACAAAGATCTTCGTTAGTGCTTTCGGATCTGCTTGTCCATTATATTTAGTAATTATGCTGTTGCGTCCATTATTCAACAATTGCATGTTTATGAAATGGTTGGTCAGTATTTCTTTCGCATCGGTGCGAAATATGCGACATCATAAGTCCGGCAAATCTATTCTGATCAAAATGGCATCGAGCTCGATCTTTCGTGATGTTGCCCAAATCTCCGATCTTTAAGTGGGCGGACCGAAGTGGCGAAAGTTTGAGAAAATCGGGAGATTTAGTTTATTGTAACTGAATGGGTGAATGTGGGGAATTAAGGGGGCCTAGCGAAGTCTGGTTGCTGTGAAATTCGCTCTAATTGTTTGTTCTTACCTAGTTCTGCATAAAAGCAATTCTGTACCACTCTTCCATTAGGTCCTGTAAAAAAGGGTGATGGGAAAAAAGGCAAAACAATATCATTCTTTGTATATCTCCCATTTAAAGTCGGTGTGAATCAATGCAATATTTCAACAATTTCTTCTTCGTGTAGTTCTGCAAAATCTACGAGTGCATTTTCTGTAGTTCTTCTCAAAGAATGAACCTTGCCATTTCCATATCATTTGGCCTCTCCCTTCCTTGCAACGGTCTCGATGGTGAACGAAATTTGCAAAAAATCTGCAAAATTTGCATCAATATTCGTATCGTAGTAAATCTGTCTGTCTGAAGGCTGTCTGGTAAGGCTGTCTGAAGCAGTGCCTTTCAGAGGGAAATGTCGTAAGTGTTGGGAATTTTGTTTGCATCATTTTACTATTCATTGCAATTGTCTCACTAATATTGCTTCCATTGTTTTGCATTTTGTCTTCAGAGACGTCTGAACATAAATCATACTTATCTTATTCTACTGATTTCTTATTTTACAATTTCTCGTCAGGTTTTCTTATCGCCATGATGCATTCATCGATCTTTCCCTTCAGACTGCATCCTATTTTATCATTGTCAAACCTCTGGTATAGCTTGGGTCCAACCTATTTACGCACCTTTTACCTCTTTTCTCCTTGATAATTGTATCTTTTCATTCTTTTTATGCATAGCTGATTTATATTTGCGCGAAGTTTGTAATAAACTCGTTATGAATTCAATAGATGTCTAGCGTGTTATTCGTTTGATTAGCTCTTTTATATCCTTTTTTGTTTGCGTTCAATACAATTTGCAATATATCCCTTCACTTTCCTTTAAATTTTCCTTTCACATTAACAGCTTAGCGTTGAAATCTTTCCTAATATACATCGAGGAAACCTTTTGTAATTGAGAAGCTTTCAAATAATTCGATCATTTTCATAAACGGCAAAGCGAAACGCAACTTTCCATGTGTTGAACAATTCTTTTTATGAGCAAAATTTCTTTTCATATTCTTGAGTGTATCATTTTCACATTAATATCTCCTCAGTGAATATTCTCATTACCTTTTCAACTTTAAACAAATAGAATTTCTTCTAACAGATAAAATGAAACATTTTTACGGCAACTTTTCAGATTTTATTCGCTTATGAATAATGACAAATTTGACGTTTAATCGTCACAAAAAAATTGCATTCATTATCGCAATTGTTTTCTGAAATATTTCATCTATAGACGTTTAGCTCAACGTTTTTTTTTCCTTTCTATTCAGTGCGAATTCAAATTTTTTGTATAAAAGAGATTTTGCTTCGAAACTGAGCGGAAATAATTTCATTTGTTGGAATTTCTCTGCTGCCTTTCGGACTCTCAACCTTTTCACCTAATCGGCACCCATTTTCTGCATTGAGTTATTCCTGATTCAGTAATATAAGTGCAAATATCATCGAAGCTTCCATCGTCTCGTTGACAGGCACCGGCTAACGAATATCAGAAATGGAGAATTGGAGAAAGAGAGAACGGGGATGAGAGAAAGGAGAGAGTTTGTAGGGAAGTGAAAGAATATCTCCGATATATCAAGAAAAAAATCGAATTAAGGCAATATTGCTGCTAGACGCAACATTTTCGCTGCTTGGAGTGTTCTTATTTAAACAGAGTTTCGGTCCATCATCATATTCCTGATATCCGAAATTCCAAGTGGTATGACCTATTCCACGTTGTATGCTCCCATCAAAGCAATCCTCCAACCCCAATGACGTCAGCATTAATGATAAACATTCAACCACTATGAAGTATTTGCTGAACATTATTGTGGCGTGTTCTTAAAACCTCAAAAAATCCTGTTCTTGATAAGATTCTCATAGGAAACTCTTAAAGATTCTTTTCTGTATCCAGTTGATATCCATTTTAAATGGTCGGAACTAATCGTTTCCTGCCTGCTGTTTTTCGTCTCAACATCAGCAGTTTTGGAAGAAGAATTCGTTCAGCACCAAACTTGCATGAGAAATTCACAGTCAGTTGCCAGCTTTTTGAAAAGTTTGATCTTATTTTAGACCGTCACTGAAAAGTTAAGAGAATCGTCTTTTGTTCAAAAATGCCAAACGATTCAGTATGCTCTCTTTAATTAATTTCCCTAAAATGCCTCTTAGGCCAAGTTTCCCCAGCAGTGGTCTCAAGCTTTACAATTTCCAACGTTCAACATATCGTTCAATTGCTCAAGTTTAACGTCCTATGAGTATGAAACTTCTTATGATGAGTTCATTTCAGTCATGGAAATCAATTTAACCCATATGAGGCCATTATTAGCTTATATGCCTTATCCGAGATCATCATTCATAGAATGTAATATTTAACATGCTGGTTTTATTGCTTGACATACATGCTTGCGCGCAAATATCTGTCAGTGGTGGAGATAAGATGCTGAGAGAGCAATTTTTTGGTTAAAAGTGAATGCCGCTTGGAATGATTTATTGAATGCAGCCATGATTGCGCATTTTCTTTTCTTGCATATCGTTGTCGCCGTTTGCTAAAGTGGGCATTTAAATATGCGCTTGCAAATTTTTATGTGGAAAGTGCAAATGATTACGTCCTATTTATACATATATAGTCATATCATTGTCAGTCTGTTTATCTTTCTGCCGATTAACTTAAACTCCAAAGTCACTGCATTTAAGTTACAAAACTTTTGCATTTAACGTTTGCCACCGAACAATTTAGGCCCAAGTTTCATTTTAATCCATCAACACCGTGACAGGTTATGAACAGAAATGCAAAGTCAATTCGTCGAATTAGAAAAATGATCGTTTGAGAGAAACCTTTAATGATCGGTATTTCCATCAGAACGCCAATGCTCGAGTTTAAAAAAAAAATATTGCGAATATTTCACTTTCTTTGTCATTATATTCAAACGTTTCGTCTAAACAACATGGAAATGCGGAAATACATACTCCGTTGCACTATTGCAAATATTTATTTCAATGAACAATGAGTTCAGATTTGTCTCGCTGAATTCATACATTTTTCTTAGTAGTTTCATGTCCCATGAAATTTCGCCGTTTATCGACCTCATTCTCGTTTGAAAAAACTGAAATAAGCGCGTTGTATTGACGCAATGTCTGTTCATAATTGCTTATGTGTTGCGAGCCTATTCTAATGCTTTCGGTTCGGAAACCACGGAAGCCACATCGATGGAACTTGATAGCAGTCATTACACGATAGAGATAATCCCCTGTCCTCAGTCATCTTCTGATTGATTTTCTTCCTGAATTATTTACATTCAACTACCTCATGAAATTTTCCCATGCAGCCATACCAGTGAGAAAAAGAATCGCTTTTCATGCAATGTTGCAATTTTGCTTCTTCGAATCGCATCATGGCGAAGTCATCTGTGTAGATGTACACATTTATTGGTCCATCTGGCTTTCCAGCAGTTTTAATTCGGATTCTGTTGAAGCTGGAGTAAAGAAATTTGTCAGCTGTGATGTTCATCACGGATGGATCTCTAATGCTAACGTTCCAGTTGATCCATCAAATTTGACACAACTACACTCACCTTAATGCATCTAAAGTTTTGCTGGCTTTTTACACGAGTGTGGATTCCATTTTACACTGTTCGGGTCACTGAAAAATAAATGTTCTTTAGGAGATTTATGCAAGCGATTGAGTCACTTAAAATATGGATCCATTATTGCGCTCATTTTATTATCTGTTAGCAATTCGTAAAGACTGTGCTAAGTGGAGCTGAATTGTAGGAGCATACACACCTCAAATTTCCCATGAGCTTTCGATATATCTGATATATGATTTGTGCAAGCGGCAATGTGAATAGAAAAGCGCATTGTAGGAATTTCCATATTGCTGTTAGGTATTCCAACTGATAGTAACCCTAATTAGCTGATATTTCTGCTTGCGATGTTTATTCCACTTATCAACTGAATGTTTTCGCATTTATGCATTGTTTTGCATTGATTTCATTGATCATCTTATGTGTATAAGTGTTTCATCGTACCTCCACGAATACTATCTACAAATTCCATCTTATTATGCTATTTTCTCAACTTCTTCTATTCTACTGAGAAGAAGGAAATTCTCTGAAGGACAGTTTTTTATGGTGAATGTAGCGAATGACGGAGCACAGCAATTTAGAAAGCGATGAAAGTGCATGATGTCAACAAAAGAAGCATTGTCATTATTCATCTTCATGAAGTCGGCAGAGAAATGCTATCACTCATCGATGAATCAGCTTTTCTTTTGAACTTTCCTCTTCCACTTAAAGAGTTGGCAAAAACAAATCCTAGCCATGCCGATCTGTGCGTAGCATTTTGAAGTTAATAGCTAAGGAAGCTAGAGCAGTGAATTTCGGCAGGTATAATGCATGCCATACGTTAAGCTCTTATACTACCTCTTATGTTGATAAAAAATTTGCGTTTAGTTCACTTCAATCGAGTCACTCAATCGTATGAAGGGTTGACAGGTCAGTGGTCGATATACAAATGATGCCAGGTCATTTAGCACGCTTCTTCGTTTGCTTCATTAACTCTTCCTCATCTTCATATCCTTCGTTTCCTATGGGCATCTTTGATCCGCTTTTCCTTTTCCCTCTGCCTTATGACCTTTAATCGACTATCATATAATTTTTTCGTTTTTTCCTATCATCAATAATGCCACTATTAATTCATATGCAACGATGTGCTTTATTGAAATAGTCCTAAAATTGTAAACAGCACACTGAAACCTACACAGCGAAAAATAGTAAACGCTTTGCGAAGCTTTTTAATCTAATTGTTGCTTGATACTTGTTTATTACACAAGTTCCTTCTAAATCACAAACTCAAGCATTCATGCAAAAGTATTTCTTCAGCCCCTTATCTAGTCATTCTAGTTTCACTTACTTACTTACATCTAGTCATTCATTACTTGCATCTAATGATGTCATTTTGACTACCTTTAAGTTTTATCTGCTCAGTTAAGCACATGAAATCGCTTGCAACAAGAAAGAAACCAATTAATCCCGCTCAGTGCCATTTAAATGATTTTATATGACGCAAGCAGCAAAATTGTAGTATATCGTTTTCAGGTAATTCGGTTGCATTCTCGCTGAATGTCGTTTATTTCAATTAGAATTTTGATATTTCAATTAGAATCAATAAGAAGGAGAACCCTTCGGGAAGCAGGAGGGGGAAGGACTGAAGGTGATGAACTGAAGTCTCTGCCAGGGTGGGGAAGGTCAAAGCATGAGAAGCTTTACGGCGCTGTCCGTCTAAGACGAGGAGACTAATTCCTTCAAATAAAAGAAACATACGCGGACTCATTGTAGGGGAAGGGAAGGTTGAATTGAATAAAAATATATGATGCCCTGAATAAATCAGTGGACGTTTTTTCAAATTTTTACAGATTTATTCCAAGACGAAATATGTGCGTGATTTGAAGTATATATATACATGCAACACTTTTCCATCTGAACATCATTTGATTCTGATATGGCAGAGTTCTTCTGCTGTTTAAATAATAGCTAGAAGCTAAGTTCACGCTAGCTATGGTCTTCTTTATGAGTTCGAACTAGAGCATTCTGTTAATGAAGCACACCGCAGCATTTACCTTGTATTAGATAGGTATATATTCAGAGAACCGACTTGCTGATGTTGGTTTCTTGGCTTCCGCTTGAGGAATTGTAGTCTCGATAAAAAGCATCTTCCTAGGTCACTTTCATTTGTGTTCTCAACCAAAACGTTTCTACAACACCTCAGTGCTTGACATTGACATGGAATGAGCAAAAAAATTTCCGATTATTCGACTTCTTGTTACGTTTTTTCCCAGTAAATAAAATATCGCCTCAATTCTGGTCATTACATCAAGTACATCTCAAATAATGAAGCACTCACTTCAAGTATACAATTCCTTAACCAATTCCAGAAGTTGTAATTTGTTTTCATTATTTAAGATTCTGCCTCTATGCGTTTTTTTGCAAATTTTTCGAGTGGAAAGCGCATTATGTCGGCGCAATACCTATGCACAAGTATACGCTAATGTCTGTCCTATGCTCGAGTCGGTAATCATTGAAGTTGGAGATGTGATATTGCGCTGATATAAGGCACATCATGTTGATGCGTCAAATTGGAAGCAACTTCGAACCACTAAGAAGTGCCTAAAAGTGTGCACGAATCTTGCAATCAGTCCACTTTTCATTTTACCTCGGCTGGATCGTAGAAATTGATTTTTTAAGAAATTAGTTTCAGTTTCTAGAAATTCTTCAGAAATTTGGGTCAGCTAAAATATGAATTCATTATTACGCACATTATATTATTTATTTGCATTTCATGAGTTGATTGAACTGACCAACGGAAGCACAAATGCGCATAATGTATCATCTCATGTCCTATGTTCACCCATATAATTCACTTATATCTCGAATACCGCTGAAAATTATAGCCGCTGTTCTTACAGATAATTGAATAAAGCATTTGTGGCAATGCTGAAAAGATGACAGTCACTCTGGAGACAATGAATAATCGCGTTGTTTTTTTAAACAATTATCCTTCATATTTGCATTCAAGGGAATTTGAGTTGAATGCTCGCGCATAGCCTTCTTGGATGCTCTTTTAGATTCATTTTAATATTTGCGATTTGTAGTGATATATTCTCAAAGAATCTAGCTGAATAAGGAATGTTAATGTTAGCATTTCTGGAAATTATTCAGGGTGTATATGTGGAAAATTTTCGTGCAAAAGTTTTTCATTTCATTCACTCGCGATAAAAAAGCGTTTCAATGAATTGCTCAAATTTTTTCGTTCTGTGTAGCCATCGACAACATTGATTCTTATTTGTTGTTTCATCGCATATCATACTCAGTTTATTGTATCTGAATTTCTATGAAACTTTTAGTGATTCTTCATTCATTTCTTAATGGCAAAGAAAAGTGAGAAAACATATCGTCAAAATGCACATATAGGAATCTCTCATTCAAAAACTTCGAAAGATATATGGCGATGATAGAGTATATCGCAAAAAGAAAAGCTGCATTCAAAGTGGACAAAGTTTTATGTAATCCAAAAATGCTAAGAAAACAAAAATTTCAAAATCTCTCTAGAAAATTTTCTGCTCTAAATGAGCACAAATTTAATTCCCTTGTCACTTCATTTCATGAGTTTCTGCAAATTCACCATTGCAAATTGTGTTATGGCATCGTTTTGACTACGCGTCTATATATGTGTCTATTCATCTGTCTATCTATCTGATCGTTCTATTTCGTGAATTAGGAATTCCTATGTTAGCGTTGAAGTTAATGGATCAATTGCCGAGTGAATGCCGTCAAAGGCATTAAACAATTTTCTACGATTTACATCGATCTAATCGCTAAGAAGTAAATATTGCGCTTATTTTATTATCTATTCACAATTTATGGAATCGGTTAGTCCGTTACGCAGAATGTATACCAAACCTCCAAACCGCATTTATACCAAACCTCCTCTGATAAGCAATGCTTTTATTTTATTCATGTATATGTCATAGTCAGTGGTTGTCAGTAGTGGAGTGGATGAGTAATCGGCTAGATGACAATAGGCTCGGATTTCGATCCCTGTTGATGTTCAAAGTCGCCAGCTGATGTTGATTCTAGCTCGAAAAATTCCTTACAACTTCCATTGTCGGGATAATATTGCTTTTTGGCTAAGTGCCGTTATTGGGAAATATTGGTTGTTAGTGTGCATCAGATCTGATATACACGATGTAGATTGTAGGAGTATCATAGCTAATGAGGAAATATGCTGCTACAACATAATTTATACTTGTCACACTCGAATACGATCCCTAGAGCGATTATCAAAGAAAAAAGGCATTATGATTACACATTTGCTATACACCATTGTAAAATTTTCTTTGTAGCTGCTGCGTGTACTGAATTCGCCCAGTAAACGATCGTTTCGCTCTGTTCACTATTACCTAGGAAATTATCACATTCGGTGAGTAGTACTACCTACTGAATTATATATTCAATGGCTAGGTGCATATTTATGCGTGTTTAGGTTAAAAGAATAGATAAACTTAGAAAGACTAAGATGGCAGTCAAGCGATCAAATCCGCCCGTTGGCAAATGTTTTCACGCATTTTTCACACGCGCGTCAAATTTATCAGCGTATCATTTTACGAACTGAACTAACATCCCTTCAGAAAAGAGGGCCTTTTTTCAGAAATCCCTTAACACGAAGGTAATCTCTGTATTTAGGCTTCTAGAAAGTTATATTGCTCTACTAAAAAGGTTCGCGTTTTGAATTGAAATTATACGGTCAACAAGAACACAGATCCCAACGTTTACACGTTGTTTTTTCAGCGAACGGGCAGTGCAAGTACTGCTAACACCGTGAATCGCAACCTCATCGCTCGAATAGTGCTCTAAAAGGTTGCCTGAACCTTAGAAGCAGATCTAGAAAAATACGAGACGGAGGTTGTCGACCGGTGACGAACTCGCACCGGACACATCATATAGGAGTGTACGGTTAACGAAAGTCCATCTTGCGAATCCGCGAAGCTCGAACCAAACATCATCAACGAAGTGAGGAGAAAAACGGTGAGGAGTAGCAATAATCCTTTCATGTTAAAAATCATCATTTAAGTTTCAGTTGATCTCGTTTCGCTTCTTTCTGCACTGTTCTTTTTAAGTGTCTGAATGATTGGATCATTATTTCAATCAAAATCAGGATGAGACTTGAATTTATTTATGTATTATTTGAATCAATCAAGCAAACATCGAAGTCACGTTGAAATTCAGGTAGAAAAGGAAAGACTCTCAATGAGGGAATATTCAAGAGAATTAGAAATAAGTATTTTTGTTTTAGTGCAAGAACATTTGTCTCAATGACGGCCCATTGACTTCTATGATTTCACAGTGCACTGAAATTTGAAATTATTTACACAGTGGAATAAAGAGATTTTCTTGTTGAGTATCTTTGAATATAATGTTTTCAGATTAATTAAGCAAAATGTTCTATCATTAAATATGCAAAGCAAATAAATATTTTCCATAGGCTATAGTCGGTTTAAAATATCATTTGTGAGGAGTTTTGATGTTAAAATGATTGATAACGACGTTGTTGAAAGTGGGTTTGCACGCAGTTTATTGCAAACTATTTATCGAAGCCTCAGGGCATTCAAAGTGATCAGGTGCTAAGTGCCATCGTTCAAGAACAAGCTGTCTGCACGTCTTGCTTTGTCCGTACAACGCGGTTTGCCAGGTGTGGGTGAGTCGCTAGAATGCTTTACTGCATATGTGTAGGCGTCGGTTGTTCACATTATCAGCAAACGCTGCCTCTCACCGATTGTTGATTAGGCATAACAAGAGCTTCTCAATCACGCATCTGCAGTTCATTTATTAGCAACAAACTGCATTCTATGCTACATTTGTGTTCTATAGCATTTATCAATACGCTATTTTTTAATGCACCGTCTAGAAATGCGCTTTCTGCAAATTTCCATTCAATCCATTTTAGTCGCGTCATATTTTTGAATCGCTCATGTCTATCTGTTCACGTCTGTTCACCTAAAAGTTTCATTTCGAGATGACCTCCTATAGCAAATTTAAAATTGAAATATTTTTTGCTTTGGGACCAATGAAGCTCAGGTTACTAAATTTGTTAGGTATTACACACACCACAAAATGATTCTTTATACAATATCTCATATAGAGTGATCAACTTTGGAAGAAGTCAAAGCTTCGAAACTTTTGCATAGACCTTGCATCATAAAGAAAATCCATGGTTTGCATTTTCATCGTAATTCGGCCGAATTATG
Source organism: Baylisascaris procyonis (assembly GCA_037389465.1). Taxonomy (NCBI): domain Eukaryota; kingdom Metazoa; phylum Nematoda; class Chromadorea; order Rhabditida; family Ascarididae; genus Baylisascaris; species Baylisascaris procyonis. The sequence continues at coordinate 412,416 of JAZARR010000266.1, forward strand.
GGAGAACGGGTGCTTGTGAAGGATTTATGCGATCGTTCAGGCCCGTTCAATGCGATTCAGGCCTGTTCGATTGATTTAGGCCAGGGGTTATTTTGCACGTTCTATTTATTTTGTTCGTATTCCGTGAAAAAGTGAGCAGAAAGCATATGTTATGGTAGCTTCATTGGCAGACTTCTTTACTTCTTGTTATTTATTGATAATTTAGCCAAATTTCGATCTTCACGGTTCGTTTATACACGATTCCCTCCTGATTATTAAAACTCCAGGTAAATGCGAAATTTGCAAGCTCAATTTGCGATCGTATATATTTTTTATTTTGCTATCAGTCAACCGTTGAGCAAAAGAAACTTTTTTTTGCCTCCTAATCCATCCAAACGGGCGATTTATATTTGCTTCTACAAATTTTGGGGAATGAGATGGCTCGACGAGATGATATGAAAAACCGCACCTTGTGACTGTCCCTTGATCTGCTTTCCATGATTACTGCCTTGATTTAGAGGAAAAGGAAAATAAAATATGCAGCAAATGAGCCCAAATATTGTCTAATAATCTATCTGAAAAATGCTCCACGTCTGAATTTTCTGGAGTTATTATATGTGTTTTTAAGGAGATGGCCAATACAGAATTGTAGGTGAGCAGGGGGTGCGAAGATGGAAATGGGACTCTAGAAAATTCGGAAAGAAATGTTGGAGCAGAAAATCAACTGTAAATACTTTATAAAACTCTATGAAGAATTTCTTTTGGGAATTTTCTTTCAACTCTCTACTCCGCCTTCTATCCTCCCAATGGTTTTCATCAATTTTTCATCTCATTTACCCCTTTTTCATACTAATCTTGCAGCCGACATTTATTTCAGTAGTAAAAATGTCTTAAACGCCATCTCGAGGGATAGAACCTATCCATAAGTTTTATTCGCTTTTTTTTGCTGAGAAATTATATCGCGAAACGGCGATCGTCGCCGACGTTCCATTTCATTAGGTGACTTTAGCGAGGCAATATGGTTGCACTTTTAATTCCATAATAAAAAACGAATGTTACGAGTTTGCCGAGGTATAATATAAGAACGCATCAAACTACAATATATACTTTAACGAAATGATTGCAAGTAACGGCTCTTTGTGGCATAAAAGTGCAGGAAACAATGAAGACAAATTTATAAATTAGTCGATTACTGTAATTGAAATTATGTAATTAATAGAATTTCTTGTTCGTGCCCGTGCTCTCTTCTCCTCCCCCCTTCCATCAACTGTAATGGGAGGAATTAAAAAAGTTTTTTAAAGCATTTTAAAATGGCCATAGATCATTTCGAATTTGATTAATCGACACGAAAGAAAAATATCATTGTACGAGGTACATTCTACGCATAAAAATTTTCAACTTTAGCTCAAGCGATCACTAAAATTGAATTCTTTCACACATACTGACATATGTTAGCACTTATTTCGCCATAATGAGCGTTGTAAACGCGAATGTGCCCAAACACGTTAAAAAGTCTCAAAAACACCATCAAGTAAACAACGAAATAGAGCAGTGGTGTCCACACTAGACTTCATGGTTTTTTCAGGTTCAGTAACGAGGCCCACCGCCGTGGCGTTCTCCTATCATCGGATATCAAAGGCTAACTTTTCCACTTGACTTGCCATATTTGCGGCTGATTCGCTGATACTTCCATATTTTCGACGATTGGACAAATCAGCAGAGGCTGACGTCAGGTTATTGAGTTTGCTGGGTGCGGGTAGCAAGCAGTATTGTTGGTGTGCGGCTGTCTGAGTGCGGCCGAAGTGCCTATGGGCAGAGGAGAGACAGCGCATCGGAATTCGGCGGGTGCTTGTGTTCGCTTAGCAGCCTAGTGGGGTGCGTAAGCGAAAAACGTTAAAAAACGGCCTTTCATGCGAATCGATCGCAATTGTCAACTGTGATGAACAATGTCGACCGCACCGTCCAAAGTTCCTCTTATTCAACAGAATGGATCACCTATAATGAATGGTGGCACAGCACCACAGCTTAGGCCACAATTCCGACGACAAGGATCGAGTTGTATGTTGCTTTTCGATTTTATTGTCCTCTGACAGCACCGTTTCCGTAAGATCCATCTCAAAGCGAGCAGCACAACCGATCTGCATTGCACAGATCCTAGCATAAAGCATAAGCATTTGTTTAGTGCAGAAAGCTCAATTGCTTGGGTAAAGGAGCTATCTTGACCCGTGCCCCATTCCCCTTCCCCTTCCAGCAACGTTCCCCGACATTCAGCATGCTGCAGAATGGTCGGTAAAACTAGAAGACTTTTCTCGAATACAAGCTATGGACTTGCTCTTCGATGCGTCTTAGCCGTAGAATCCCCTGCTTATAGAACGCCTAAATCTCATGGAGTAAAATAAGACATCAGTAATTTTCCACTAAGCTCACAAACAGTTTTCGAATAAGCTACCCAAATAAACGGTCAACTGCGAGAAATAAAGCAATTCAAAATTCAACTCCTCTACCCTTTCATTAAAAATCATTCCTTGGCGTGTCTTTTCTTGAAGAAGCATCAAAACGAGGAACTATAAGCCTTGTAATTTAATGTAAATTACTTCAGTTTTACGATGAATCATGTTTTATTACAACTGCCTGCGATTGCATAAGTTTATGGCCGATATCAGAGCAGTAAGCTTGCTGAGTGATTCATTGCTGTGAGCAGCGAGGCAATATTATTTGTGTGCGGTTGCTTGAGTGTAGCCGAATTGCCTACGGGCAGTAGAGAAACAACTGTATGTTGTGGAGTTTCTTTTCGCAAAGAAGAAAGTTCATTGATTCATCGCTGTTCATCACTGAGAGAATAAAAAGAAATGAATTTAAATTGCCTCGTAAACGAACATATAACTCTTAAGATACTATTCACTGCAATGGCAAGAATTAGTCTCACTTCAGATTCTTCGGTCCTTCTAGGAAGAAACACTTGAAATGTTGCATTAGATTGCTAACTTTAGGATTACTTGACGAACTTGAGTATAGCAGAGTGTTTATCAGCAAAGAAAAAATGTTTAAGCCTATTTCCGGACAAGACTAATTTACCTGGAGGAAGGCGAAATGCTATAGTTCAAAAAGAAGTAAGCTGTGAAGTAACACGTAAGCCATTTCATAGCCAATGCGTTTAATTTTGTATAACAATTCGAATGGGGACATTTGCACTAAGGCATATGCGGTCGTTTGATTTACGCTTCGCAAATATGTTTCGGTTTTTCGGTGAGATGATTGATTAGCTTTTTGAGGGCTATGTGAGCAATTTTGAGATGGACGATGAATGATCGATCTATGACAGAAGATTGCCTCAAAATTAACAGATTAGGCGTATGAAGATGCATTCTTCTACCGTGAAAATATTAGATGTAAAGAAATGAAAGATATATTTGCATTAATGCTTCAAATTGTGCTTATTGATCCCGAGGTTGGCCATAACGAAAATGCAGTAGTGCTTCTCTGAAAATATTCTTCACGTAATTTGGTATTTTACTTTTGTATGCAAGTGATACCAAATAAGATTTTGAATAAAACCCCTTTAATGGTTTAGTGTTTAGTCAAAAAGAAATGCCATCAGTGAATCGGAATTTTGCGAATCAGATCGTTCTTTATTTTACAGTTTTCAAAATTGTATAAACTATACAATGCCTATTCGTAATGAAGTGTTACAAAAAAGAGCGGACGCGCTAGGCATATTGTGGAGAAGCGAACGAGTCTAGCATGTTTTTAGATAGTCAACAGAATGTTAGCCGCAGATCGAAAATGGAAGTCTCTATCGTTGGGTTTTTTCCGTATTTTGGACACCATTTGGAACGATCTTCCTATTTTCCTTCAAAAAATTCCCTACCCCTCCCTTCCTTCCATACACATTGCGAAGCTTCTGCACGTCAACGATATAGAGTGTACCTGATTGAGATGACATAGTTAGCAGTGCAATGAAGCATTTGTGCGAAAACATGGCCAACAAGCCACAATATTTGAAACTTCACCGCAAACGTCAATGACTGGCATCGAAAGCGCAGATATTATAAAAAAGCTTGCAAACACCAACACAGCCAATTTAATGCACACACGTTGCATCATTATTGCGGCAGAGAACACATCATTACCACACTTCTTGCACCAACTCATCTATATTGATAAAGAGTCACATTGTGCATCCACTGCTTCCAATTAATTGATTATAGTTAGCCAAGTCCATCCATGCTTCTCAACTGCTCATTTACGGACTGATATGTATTGATAGAGAGATCGGCTGTTCCTACCATCGTTCTTCTTGTGACGTAAATTATAGGCCTGCACCATTACACGTTGTGAATTTGCACTGTGAATAAATTTCAGCCTCCAATTTTATCCACTGATATGATATGGTCCGAAGTCAACTTGACCTGTCGCAGACCCCCTGAGGGCAATAAGTGGTTAATTTGCATGGGAAGAAGGAGTGAACAATCATTGCACCTAAGTTTTTCTCCTATATATTCGGCGATCTTTTTATGCTTCGATTTGTTCAGATATGCATGCACTGCAGCAGTCTTCACAAACTCAGTTTAGCAGTGATAGCGCGAATGCGTTTGAGAATATCCATGAACTTCATTGTTAGAAAGTGATCAACTTTTCAACTTCGCACCCAACTTCATTTTGCGATCGTTTGAATGAGAAAAATGCTGCCGAACCAAGAATTCGTTATTTCTGACATGGAGAGTGAAGGTGTTTATTAGATGGCAGGTTAGGAAAAGTTCTAAACAACCATGGGCCACTTGATTCTGCCTGTTTTCACTTGTTCACTATTTCATTCTCTTCTTTCCCGATGTGTCTTTTAGTCACTTCGTGAAGAAAACGTCTACGCTACCTGAGAAACTCTGCGAACTTAGATATAATCATCATTCGAAAGTCTTACAGATACACAACGGGCTGATTGAATTTTTTTTTGTCCCGCTGCTTGATGAAAATGAGTTTTTAATCGATTAGATAGAGGCCTGAAATACCGCGATAAGCAGCGAAACAGCCAGCCTCAATTGTTGGCCGATGCAGAAGTTAGAGCTTTGCTGTTGAAATGCCCTCGTCAAAACATCGCCTCCGCCCCAGCTATAAATCAGGTGTTTTTTGTTGGTTACAGTTGCAAAGACCTCGAGCAGCGTGTGCCGGCTAATCTCGCTTGCATTCCGTCGTCCCATTCCATCCTATAGCCGCCAGCACGTCCCACACTGCTATCGCAAACATTTTCCTGTACTCTCGCTTGCAACTTCAATTAAGTGCTACTGTTATTGCTGATAATATTACTGCGGTCTACAAGCGACCATCATATTCGCTTTCTTCTTCGTACTCTTCATCATTACTCCTAGTCTTCGGTCTCATTTCTCTTCTCTTAATTCCTATTGCGCAAATTTAATTTCATCGCATTTTTTTGCTAACTTCGCTTTCAATTTCGTTAGTAAAGCATTTCAAGCGAACGTGCATCACTTAATTTTTTCACAGCACGCTCCTCTACTAGCGTTTGCGAGTTCGTTTATTGGAAATTCTAAAGTGTGGATGCTTCGACTAGTATAGTTGTGCTTATATGCAAAAATGGATGGCGAATTTCGATTTAACCAATGGAGATCAATGGAGAATGTACATCGCCAAAACTCTCTTCGTGCTTCACGCTTATCTTTAGGTGAGTTTGTCTTTAATTACTTATAGCGACGAATGTCTTCAATTTCTCTATCTCTGAGGCATAAATTCCTTCCTCGTTTGTACAAAATGAAATTGAGAAGCTTGTTTATTGAATAAAAGAACTTTGATAGAATAAGATTGCTTCATTGACAATATTAACAATGAAAGAGGTCGATTTTAAATGTGCTCTCAATCTGCGTTTCTATTTCATTGAATTTTCCAATCAATCCTCTATTCGTCTTTCATAAGCTTAGTGAAGTGAGTCGATATTTCTGTTTAGAATATGACCGCTTCTTATATAATTGCGTCAGCAATATTTTCATAACGTCATTGACGAATTAAATTTTCTAGTTCGCGTGCCATGCACATGTTTTCTGAATGAGCTGTGCTTAGTTGACCTGTTACGCAATATGAACATGCTAATGTAATTTCACGGGATTTTTTGTCGATTATGGCCTCGTTGGAGAAAAGAGGACCACACCCCTACATTGAACTGCAGAAGGAAGCAGCAGAAGAACCTCAATTGTATATTTTTATTAAAGTGTTTGCTAGTCAGAAAAGGTGAGCATTCACAAGAAACAGTTGATCACGCAGATAACGTTGTGGCTTCGCTCTTTTTGCCTTATATGTTGTATCGTTAGCACTGCTGTTGCAAAATTTGATTGTTCAATGAGGTGAAGGCATCTCTCAAGCATGATAGCTATAGTCGTCTCTTGAATCCTTTATAGAGTGAATTACTTCACTCTCTTATTTTTCTCACTCACATTAATTACCAGAGCAAGGAAAGCGTCGTAGCTAAATATGCACGTTTCGAGTGTTAAAAAAATGTTTTAAAAAACTGTTCATTTAATTACGCATCACTTTATGCTGGAATATACGCCCACTTGCATATAATCGCTTCGATTGAACACTCATCCTTTCATCATAATAAAAAAAAAGATTCACATTCGATAGAAGTTCCATTTCGCATGGAAAACTTTTTAGCGACGTTGTGTTAGGAGTGCATTTTTTGAATTGGGTGGATTTACGAATTAAGCGGATCTCCAATGAGGCAACTAATATTTAAGTCACTTAGAAGTGCACGATAGCCGTCTTCCATGCTGCTCAGACGGATTTGCATCTAATTTTTCAGATTCTTTATCGCCGTGGAATTATTCATTTTTGTCTTTGTCTCAGTAATCTGTACATAATCGCAACTTTAGACTCCGCTGAATAATCTTAGCAATGCAATCTTCATATCTGCATGTCTTAGTGTCTTTTTACTTCCTCGTGAATACATCCCCACTGGCTCTACTGTCGCCACGTGAAGGTGGAATAAGCTGGCCAGGTTTGCTTACTTAGATTACTTAGAAGTCGATAATCAACGTGCTGTCCCTGTCACAGCAGACAGTCCCATGATGACATGTCGCACGATGTCCTTCCATAACGATCTGCCTACTGCTTTTCTTTCCATGTTGTTCCTACATTTGTCTTGAGGAAGTCTTCCCATCTGCGTGGTGGCCTTCCTCTGGGTCATTTGCGATCTCTTGGACACCAGTGCAGTATTCTGGCGCTCCACCTATTGTCATCTTTGCGTGCAACATGGCCGGCCCAGTGTAATTTGTTTAACTTGTATTCAATTACTACGTCCTTCAGCAACGTTCTTTGCCTTATCACTTCGTTTTTCACTTTTTCGCGGAGCGATATTCCGAGCGTTGATCCCTCCATTGCTCGTTGTATTGTTTGTAGTTTTTTCTCTTCTGCGGCTGTTAGCGCCCAGGTTTTGCTACCATATGTCAAGGTCGCCAGGTACTTCTTAGCAAATGTGATTACTGCATGATATCTGCTGTATCAAAAGTTGACCCCTTTGTGTACACTTCACGCACAAATTTTTTTCACAAAAAAACAAATTCGAGTTGCTTACGTTCAAAAGCAATATCAATGTAATCGAAGATGCTAACATTGCGCCACTCAGCCAGCAAATCTAAGGAAAACAATAAGATGTATTCTTGAGAAAGACATTGTTTGTAATCTGTCGTATTGGACAGAATCCTGAGCTTCAATTGAGCTATACGTTGCAATTTTTGAATGTTCCCCATAGTCGTTGACAGCATTTCAATCTTATACTAGCTACTAGAAGGTCGAACGCAATGCGTCGCTTTCAAAGGTCCTAACCTAATATGGGTATACGATGCCCTACACTCCACGAGGACTCGGACAAAAATTTATCGTTGCCGATGTTATTTTGGACCTAGCATTTAACACTTTATGAATAAAAAACTGTTGTGTCGGATTTCATGGCATCGAATGTTATTTACTTTGTTTATTTTTTGGATATTCACTCGAGAAGAAAAATGTCATCAGTTATGCAAATAACGGTAACAACAGCCTCAATCAATGGCCTCTCAATTGAGCGCCTTTATTGCTTCACATTTATGTTGACGATATGCACATTTCATACAACTTTGACGTCACTCATAGTGCATTTCAATCGGAAAACGATTGGCGAAAGTAAATTATGTGATTAACGAAGCGCACTCACTTTTAGATATTCCAGTCTTAAACTTGCAATAACTGTGCAACAAGCTTATTAGTAATCATTTACTGGAAAAGAAATACACATAAATTTGTATAGTAAATACCCCTCATTAAGAGTTTTATTATTGCAACTGAATTGCCTACTAAATAAGTATTGCTTCTGAACCAATGGTTTCAATTTCACTTAGCATTCACGCGAGCCAACGTTTCGGGCATTTAAACAGATCTGAAATAGGATTTACTTGGGAAGAAATTTGCTGCTTTTTACCTAGGTGATGGTTAGGGTTCATATACTAGCTGTGTTGGCGAAGGATCCTTTCTCGAAACGGTACCGCTTCGATGAAGGTTGGTCACGTTTTGAGGTTGCTCTCATTGAACTTGGCGACTAGAGAAGAATGTGATATCTGCATAATAAGATTTAAATAAGATTTATAATAAAAGAAAAAGATTTATAATGAGAACATAATAAGCCGCTTAAAATAAAAAGATTTATTGATGCATGAGCAAAAGTATTTGTGATTCTACTGTAGCAGACTCACTCATCTGTTCTAATGAAAAAGATATTATTAAAGCAATAATATTTCCTCACTTATGAAGGCGAACATTTCCTTTTGCATTTTTTTTAATATTTTTAGTGTTCTGTAGAAGTTTTCTCAATTTTCTCCGCTCATTCTAAGCATTTGCAATTATGACGCATTTTTCAACATGATTTTATTACATGATGCCTGTGAATGCTGAATCGATAAGTCAGATTTCGATGTGCTGTTCGTTTGTGACGCCGATGTCCATAAAGTTGACTCGATATGCGTGCTGCCTCATATCTTTGCATAAATTCAAGCTAATTCATCATCTAAAGAGGGTTCTATAGGCATTTAAAGACGTTAGAGATGACATAAAATTTGCGCGCATTTTGCTGTCAGTTTTGATCATTTTAATTATTTATCGGTTGGATCATAAAAGGTCGAATCTGCATGAATGATTGCAATACTCTGTGCACTTTATCTTTCGTTGGCAATTCAAGCTGGTTGGTCACGTGAGTGGAATTATAAAAGTTGCACCAGTTATTAGTTTTTTGAATTGAGAAAAAAATCGCAGAGACCAATCCTGCCGGTGGGATGGGAGTCCTCAACACATCATCCCTGAGGAATTTCAACAGCGAAGAAAGTTGTCTTCGGTGAACTCTTGAAAGAAGGAAATCTCCGCCCAGGAAAAATGGGTTGGTTATTCTAGACACGATAATAAAGCGACCAAGAGACAGAAAATTTGCAAACAAATGTCGTCATGCAAATTCTAGCTGCATTCCGAAAACGGAAACTGTAGTAGAATATATATATTAATAAATGCATGTGCACAAATGTATATTTAGGCATATACACAACATTACACCACTGTGTATATTTGTATAATAATTGTTACACATATGTGCTCATACACATATAATATTAGCAGTGATAATACATATTATCGTAATGGTAATAGTAATCTTCATTCAGCGAGTAACGAGCGATATGAAATTGAAGACTGTAGATCAGCCGATGTTTTTTCGAGCGTTGACCTATGTTTCGCAAAAGTTTGCAGTGCTGATTGTAATTTTGCAAGATTGAGTGTACAAGAATGCGTTTAAGGTATTTTCAGCAGCGATGTTTCTACTGCTTCATTAGCTAAGGAGCACTTTTTAAGGTGAGAATGTCCTATATAACTTGACATTTGGCGAAATATTATCGGAAAAGTATTGCATGTAAATCACGCTGGTGCTTTTATTATAACTGATCACTTGCATCTTTCATGTGTGGTGTGTCATACATCTTTACATGAAAGAGACTTCCATTGCAAAGCTGATAGATATTATTCGATACTATTGAGATCCTAGTTGCTTATGAATGCAAATAAGACTGCTTATTTTCTTTTGCAAGTTCACATTTCTTGTATATTCCAGAAAATCCAATAAATAAAATTCTTCATGTCACATAACAAGAGGAGGAGATGTTATTAACTGACATCTTGCTTTTTTTCTTGGGGGGGGGGAGGGGGTAGGTGATTTTCATGAGTTCTTCCGCACCTGAAAAACGAGTGGGGTAGATATTTTGTGATATACACGATTAAGCGCATATTTAATTTCCTCTCGTTGGACTCGAAGCAGTGCATAGTCACAATGACTTCCAGTTGGGAGTATAGTACTGTAGGCGAGATACGGCCATACAACTGTTCATCTATTCACATACGACATCATGTCCGTACACCAGTAAACGAAGAATCAACTGTGTACACCTCAAGATGGACAGCGTCCGAGACGTCAACTTTGTTAGAAGATATAGGAAGGAACATACCTTTGCGCTGCATCTGGCAGTGAGATAAGCACTCTCTACTTGAACCACCAAAATGTGTTTGAGAACAAAGCATAAGCCATGTAAATACAGTAGTAAAAATCAAAGGGCTGTTTATCGCCAAAAGAACAGAATAGTACTGAAAGTCTTTCACTATCTAACCTCTTGAAGGCACTGGTCGACGGCCAGAATTGCTGGAACCTTAGTTTCTGCAAAAACTGTATTCTTGCTAATGCAAAGTATAGACTTATCGAGCATCATAGAGTTAACAGGGACGTCAAAAGACAAAGTTTTCGACAAGCGTGGGGGAGAAGGGTAAAAGAAAAACCATCGCAACCAGGAAAACTTGCGTGAAGAAGATTGCAAAGAGTGAAGTTTTTTTTTTGGAAACAGATGGGACAACATCATAGAAAGGACAAAGTTAAAATATTTGAGTTGATACTTCTGCTTTGGCTTGCATGCAAGTCCAGCTCGAACCATTGCTATCTCTCAGCATGCATGATTGATATTTGACTATGTGCATAAGGAAGTCGACTCTAATAACCATTTTCTGCGTCATTAATAGTGTATGCAGTAGGACAGTTTCACCAAGCCTCCCAGTGGTAGATTCCGCATTCGGATGCGTTGCATATCACAAACTTACTATTTCATTGTATACTAGGAGAAGAGAAATATATCGTATCTAGTAGTGTGACATAGTTGCAAATACTCGTTCACTGTAGTCTTTACCATAAGCGTCATAAGACCAACTTTCTTAAACGATAAATGTTTGCGTTCGAAGCTTTCATGCGATAGCCAATGCTAGCGAGTCAATCTGAGCGTATTAGTTTATAACATTGACAGCCATTATAACCTCATATAATCCCTCACATCCATTACGAGGTACTCAGGTAGCAGTTGATATTTCGACGCGACGACCACCAAGAGCATGCATGCCAGATCATGTAATTCCATATAGAGCAGCAGCCAAAATGTTATCAGAACCATCACAATCTGGGCATCTTGATCAATGGAGTTTCTATTGCCCATTAAAATCGGTATTACAACGCCGCTTGCCTCAACTCTGCAGGTGAAAGAATGCTCAATAACATCTATTGCTGTATTGCTGGGATAAGCATAAACGGATGCATGCTTTATCTAGTTTATAAATAGGCAATACAAAAGGGATGTACTATGCCTCTTTTGCTTCTTGGATAATTAGGCAAATGCGGCAATAACAGACGAAAAAGGTATAGAGCAAGCGCTGGTGCGAAAAATGCCTCTTTGTTCTGAGTTGTTTTATATTTGCGAGTTGTTTTATTTCCTCCCAAGCCTGCGCCGGTTCTTTTCATTCACCTTTTCATATCATTCTCTGTATCCTCAATGCACTCTTGGAATGTTTGACCGTTTGCGCATACTTCATTATCCTCCTCGCTTTGAGCCTGCGGATCCTGCATTGAAGTGAACCATTCATATCTTCGCTTTTAGCTCAAATTCATTGAATATCTTCCGGTCTTGTCAGCTGACATCAACATCCAACAGTTTGACGTGCGGATGAAATATCAACGCACATAGTATTCTCATTAGAGTGGCCATGCATATTAAAAGCTGCAGTAAGTGGTCAAAATTTCACAGGGCATTAATCCTTTATCAGAACTGACGTCAATATATTTCATACAGCATGGCTGCCCATCGAATGCACGTATATCAAATCGATACGAGACGCTTTCTCAGCGTTCGTAGTGGACTGAGTAAAAATGCAGTGTAAAGAATACGTTGTTGTAAGCAAAATGTTCTTTGTGAGCATCTTTGCAGCTGTGAAACGGTGCCCTCAGCTGTTCAGCGGAAATCTCTGCTTGTCTCTCTCTTGTAATGTTTTTGTTTTCATTATTCATCCTACCCGTATTTCTTAACGTTCTCCGAATCGGCGATCATGTTTTCCTTCATCTGATTTTCGAAGCATTTTCTTTTCTGGCCATCGAGATCTTTCATTCATGAACAATTGCAGTTGCATTTCTCTCCGCGTTGGTCTCATCAAAACCTCCAGGAGGGACATTACTAAAACAGTTGATTCGTGGGTTAGCTCATTAACATGTCTATGCGGGGCAACCACTAACTCAGGACAGGTGGTGTTCGGATCCAACGATGTTATTGAAAAGAACTCACGCAGTGAATGTGATGTGTCTCTGCCTGGCCGCAACTTGACATCTTCTCCGTCACTCGCATGAGCAAAATTCTGTTCCATTTGAGTTCTTAAAGCGAAAGTGGCAATGATATTCTCGTCATTTGTGTTGCTATCTTTCAATGTTCTTGAGATGCCTCAGGTCGATCATCACTGCTCGTTTTATGCACATTCTCAATCAGTTCATGGCTGTTACATGCTTCATTTCGAGACATGGCGCTGTTAGTAGAATGTCGCTGTGGGGTCTGCTCTTAGCATGAGTTTCTCCAAGAAGCCACAATAACCTTTCTCCTTGAAACGGAAGCGCCGGGAACTCATAAAGGATTATTTGTTTTTGAAGCTGAAAGCGAGCAAAACGTATGAGTCCGCACGAAGGTTAAGAAAAATAATTCACCGTGAAATGAAATTCACATCATTAGCGCAGGAATAGGGAACCTCATGAATCTCTAGCGGTCATCAAGTCCCGATCTATTAACAGTTGGTGAACGGGCCTCATCTTCGGCACTAGTGTAATATTTGCAGTTGAACACTAGTTTCACTTCTTTACGTTGCTCGCTAAACAATTGTATAAACCGATGCGGAGTCGAATGTTATAGGCGAGAGAGGCGATTTGAGAATTCATCCTCACGCAATATACTACAGCAAAGACAAACTAAAACAACACGTTAGGAAAGACAATAATAATGTTTAAATTAAATCCATGAAAACAGCAAAAGGATAGGTCATGAACAGGGAGGAATAGAAATATGGATCTAGAGCACAACGACGCACTTCAAAAAATAACAAAAGAGGTGAGTCGATGCAGTTGGATAATAAATAATTATGAAATCAACAAATTAATGAGTGGTACAATATCGAATGAATCTAAGTGAAAATGACCTGGAGGGTTGACAGCACCGGTCGACTTTTATCGCCCTAGTTTCAATCTGGTTAGAGACTTGGAACCGTGAGCGTCAGTGAGATATGAACAATGAGAGGATGGTTGAATGGTAAAAGCTGACTAGGAAAGAGGGATGGAATGAATGCTAAAATGTTCCAAAACCAGTCTTAAAGTGCTGACATGTTTGAAAGCTTACAATACAAGAAAATACCCGGATAGATTTTACTTATTTACATCGTGATATAGGTAAAACTATCTGAAAAAAGAACTTCAACTTTTTTTGCTTCCAATGCGGATCACCGAATATTTTTGATGTTCGCATCAGCAAATAGATGATTTAGACAAAGTGCAGTTACCAAGCCGCCGCAAGATTCATATACATTCGCTTTTTGCGAGCAGAAATGGCATTTTTGAAAAATTAAACATTCCGACTTCAGCAGTTTTCTGAACATTCCAACTTCAGCGTTTTCTGATGATCCTGCGTATCTCATTCGCATGCCTTCCCTTCGATCTTGATATCCCTAGCAGCAGCAACCGTGCAACGCAAAGTGCATAGAAACATGAGCAGGGCATCGCCATAATGCATTGTGGGAAAAGTTTGCGAAAACCATATAAAAATGAATGAAATCAAACAAGATTTTTATTGAGATCGCAGGTGTGCTTTGCGATTCCGTGACAAATGCGCCCTCGACGATATACTCTCGTTATCGTTTTGTTTAGATGAGGTTCACGATTATCTCGACCCATCAATGTTTCTTGCTCTTTTTGCAGCAATAGTTTTGTTTCTCATCCCTCAACCTGTGTTGGCGATGCGATCATTATGTTTGAACGATGCTTTCAAATTATTCGCTTTTTGCGACTGCCGGTCTTCTGTAAAAAAGTTTGCTGATTGTTGAAAGCAATTTGATCTAGTGCCGCGAAAAATCCCACATCGCCGACATCCTTCGTGCCCCCAGAAGACGATGTAAGGGTAGCTTCCCCTGGTTCATCTATCATACAGGTCTCTGCATGGTATGTTAAGTGCGATCAAGTAAATTGCCTGACAACATAGGTATATATGGGGCGAACAGTTTATCACGTTTACACAAGAAGGTGACAAACAAAAATAGACATTAGGATGCTTTCAATCGCTCGCACGATCTCGCAGTCGAACTCGACGCTGCCACCTATCAGTTCGCGCACTCCAACGTCCATATGCCTGCTCGAGCTTAATACCTGCACAGAAGCTGGAACGAATGCATGAGCGCATCAACCCCTTTTATACCCTTCCGATTCTATCTCAGGCTAGCCTCACGACCCATGCTGGCTAGTCTTTTATTGTGCCCTTATGTTCTTGGCCTTCTTTGACTTGCGTTGCACTACCAGCCATTTCCCCTTGATCTATAGCAGACTGGTCTATCTTACAACGACCATCACAATGCGAGCGCATTCTGACCGATTAAAGTAACGATGCTGCATCAGTCAGTAAAAAGGCACAGTTGTCTCAAAAATGCCCAGCTAGATTGTCTCAAAAATCGATAATTTTTTAAACATCTTTTATAGGAAATTATTGAAAAATGGCTGTTCTGTAGGCTTCGGGAAGTATTGAGCTTGTTTTTGACATGATCACCTTTGGGAGATGAGAGAGAGTGGGAGGAAGCGGGTGATTGCATTTGAAGTTGCATTGCTTACAAGTATGCTCCAATATGCAGGAAATTTTGTCCAGTAGTACGAGTTTAATACCATTAGCACATTGCATCTCGAGGAATCCATTTACCTTCTCCTCAATGGTAGAAAAGTGTTGCTACTCGCTGATCACAGAACCAAATATATAAGCCGTCAACATGAACCAATCGTATATATCGGGAGCGTGAACGGCAGTCGTTACCCGAAGTATATACTGCTGGCCGTTCGTAACAAAAACTGCGACAGTGAAGTAATTTTTTGCCTGAATAACGCTTTTTAAAGCAGATGGAACAATGAAAAGACAGCCAATAATGCATCATTTTTATTCAATCATATAGGGCCAAAAATCCACAAACTGCATCCTTTGCGGCGACAGCAGAGTGATTTATGGTCTGAGGCCTGTTCATTGGGAGGGTGTTTGTCAGAGACATTTCTGTGGTCGCATCTTACCGTATCCAATCCCTGATGTGCTGCTCTACCTCACCACTTATTCTTAATTTGTAGCTTAGGCATATACACTTTTTTCACTGAAGCAGAGGTTTTATTGGAATCATTCAATGCATTAGTTCTGAGCTGTAATAGTGAACGGCAATTTATTGTTGCCAACCATCAACAGATTTCAGCAAATATATTCATCAATAAGCAGTGAAATTTGGTACTTTCCAATTAACCCGTTTTGCGTTGAAATCGTATATAGGCTTCTTTTCTTTCAATATTATGGGCATTAGTTATGGTTTACTAATTCACTGTCAAAGATTCATCGTGAGTATTGACGATTCGAACCTGTTGCACTACCACTGAGGAAAAAAGTCATCTTTTCAGAATTACATTATTTAATTCTCATTGTAAACGTTGGGCGGCATAAAAATATTGATGTAGAAATTTCAGTTGGTGGCGCTGGTCATGTATCACCGATGGCAGTTATGGTCGCACCGAATAGAATCGACTATAGCGTTACCAAAGGCGGGCTGCGGACTTGGGCCGTTCTTTTCGTGTTTATCTTCCTCTGCTCGGGTTTATACACAATTTTCTCAGCGAGAGATCTCACCGAGCTAGCCGTTGGTGAGTTCATCATATGCGCTTTTTTGAATCGGAACGAAGATTTGAGTTCGAGAATGAGAAAAAATGAAATAAATAATATCTCGAGGAAAGACCGTCATGAACAGGAAATTGTTGCACCTTTCAGCCCCGCAGGTGCAAACTAAATTAGACAGTGGGAAATATTTTTCTCATATGATATATACTGTAGTTAAATGAAGTTTCTCAGATCTGTCTTGCGAATTCGGGTCGAGTATTTTATCCCCCCTCCTGCCCTCGCCTGTTCTCCTCCCCCTTTCCTTGCCACCACTCTTCCTTCCCTTTTGCTGCAGTTTTGGCTGTCTCACACTATTTATTCCTTCTTTGCTTCTATAGGTAGTCATAAAATATATTATTTATATTATTTTGCGGTCTCCCTTACACTATGAGTTAATCAGTTGTCTTGGGCGAATATTCTTCCGCAAGAAACACGTAGTTTTCCCACTGATATAATTATTAAAAAAGATTCAAATAAAATGACCTTCTTATGGTTCTTTATGACTATGATATCTTATGATATATTATGATATAAATAATTCGCCCTTACGGTTTATCGAACATTGCCCTCATTATCGAATATACTCAAAAAATTAGAGCGTAACCAATGCATAAAAGTGAGAACACGAACGCTAATTTCAATCTTCTCAAAGATATCGAATTTTGTGGGATTTCGTGTCGGAAGCAGTTTCTCAAAGAAGATAGCTAGGAAGCAAAAACAGGGAACGTTAATTGTCTCTTTTCAGAAAATTTTAGCAATGAAACCAAAATTGTTACTAATGAACCTATTGAATGACGTTAAAGTTTTTTAGCCGACTAACTCTTTCGCTTTTATGATTTTTCTGTGGTACGAAAGAACCCTCCTAGCGAGATGGAAATTGTTGAGCTCGCAGAAATCAAAAATATACCATTTTTCATCAGATAATGACGATAAACTCAAATGTTTCAGCTTTTTTCAGTCCATTTCGAATTTGAACAAATGGAATAGTATGCCGAAGGAGTTGGTACGATAATCAATTTTTGTGATCATCCTCATTGTTCCTTTGAATTTCATAAATTTCAACAAATTATAGAACAATAGTAATAATGAATTTTTTATTCAGCCGATTCCATCACTCGCTCAATGCTGCCGTAAATCATTAATGCTCTCCGATGCAATTAGCTATAGAATGCATCAGAATCGATCGTTAAATGCTTGCATACTTACCGATTTTTTGATGTTAATAATTTCTTTATTTTTGTCGGATTCACTCAAAAAATTTATTCGTGCTGTATAGACTATACTCACTGAATTCTGCAATATACTTCGTTTCAATGGTTATTTTATGTAAGATTTCGGAAAAATAGACGCATATAGCACGAGTTCATAAATTTGATGCCACCAAAACATGTTTTGCTGATAAATTTGTAAGAACATTTAACAAGAAGCCAATAAATACTTAGATATCGATGAAGATGGAGTTGTTGATATGGACGAAGAAATAGAGAGCGATGCTGATGAAGTAGCGAACCAATATAAAAGAGCCGAGAAGGATCGAACACCATCACGAGATAATATTGTACAATCAGCCGAGGAAATCAAACGTGCCCATCAGAAAACTCGTGTGACCACTGCAACAGGTTATATATTCATTAATTTTGATGTGAAGCTATAAGTTTTTTTTTTTAGAGCTTAAGGGATTTGAGAATTTTATTGTACACGAGCGATTTAAGTGCTGAAATTTTTAATTCATTTCTTTTATCTCTTTCAAAAATTTTTTAGAGTGTGCCATCTATCGCTCTTCAAAGGTGCGAACTGGTGATGACATAGGGCGTTATTTATAACGATGGTTGCCTTTGCATCCATGCAACGTATTATAAAAAAGAGCAATAACGAAAATTTATCTTCAATTATTCGTTGTTTTCTTCCCAATACGTATTAAGAGATATGTATATTAGGAGATTTGTATAATATGAATATGTATATTAAATTCCAGAGAATCATGTTGTAAAGTGATCTATACGCATTGCAATAATAGTTTTTTTACAGACAACCTATGAGAAAGTTTACCTATAAAGCATATATAATGTTTATTTGAAGCGATTTTTTTCCGCTGTGTGGAGTTTTTAGGAGCGTTTTAGATTTCACTGCTCCTGATCGGCAACATATTTAAATATCAGCAATATTTCAGTATTAGTGTGTTGTTTCACTCATAATCATGCATATATCTTGCACCTATACATAGGTGTATATAATGATTAGCTTTACGCAGAAAAATGAGTATTGTTTATGAAAAAAAGAGCAAATATTGAATTCGCTAGCAGGGCTGTTATGATGAATGGCCCATATAGTGTCTATTTTCTTTACTCAGGTACTTAATTCATATTCGCTAAGAGTTACACTTTAATCAAGTTGTTGTTTCAGCTGACGACGATTTAGATGAGGAAGATGAACCATCAAAAGAAGAAACTCTTCTTGCTGGACTCAGAGCAAAAGTAGAAGAAAAAAAACGGAAACAATCTGAGACTAATGATAATGACGATGATGAAGGCGGAGAGGTGAGTCATCAAATGTATTCCATATTTTGGTTTCCTTATAATTAACAGCGTCAATATGCTTATTCAGTTGAATCACTTCCTCAAAAATTTTGGAAAAGCAGCGATTAGTAAGTGCACACAAAATTAAAAAGTAATGACTCTGAAATGTGGTCACTGAGAGCAATTCACTCACTATTTGACAACGGGAGGACGCATATTGCAGTTGTCTTTACAGCTAGCCTATCCTATTTTTACCCTATCCTTTTCCGGTTTTGAAAAGTTATAAAAAAACATATGAGGACGTGCTTCTGAAGCTATCATTCCGATACATCTGCAACAATACAACTTGAGAGAACAATTTAGGAGGAAGAGATTCAAAAGCGACCAACCAGGCCAGCGAGAAGAAGAAGGAGGCGCAAAGGAGGCGAAGATGATGAAGATGGGAGTACATTAGACGAGGACACCACTTCTAGTGCACCACGAAAAGTACAATTTTATTCTAATTTTTTACTCCATCTAAACTTTTGCATTAAATCATATCAACGGTGAAAAGTAGAAGACCAAATTTTCTTAGTTAAATAAATCCTTAACTGAAAAGCCCCATAAAATCTTGTGAACGGATAATCTCGCAAAAGTCTTGAGGCTTTGAACATTCGAAGAACTTTTGTTGCTGATTAGCATTTTTGAACAAAACTGCTTTAGACGGATGATCCATGTCGTGCCCTCTCCATGGTACATCTTTCCACTTATTATAAACTATGCAAGTTTTCTTTAAAAAGGCGCATGATAGGGAGATCATGTCTATGCCCATCTCTGTGTGCTTGTCGTTTCCGATAGCTGCAACTTTTGAATCGCTATGGCCAGAATAACGAAATTTAGTGCATATAACACGCAGTATAGAGCCACTTTCTATACTATGTTCTGTATTCAGGCAGCAACTTTGTAAAGAATGATATTCATGTGATGGAGGCAAAAATATCTAAACATTTCACGCAGGTCGACAACCGGTTGTTATTTTGAACATGAAAGGGTTTCCCACTTTGAATATTTCTTCTCTTTTTTGGTAACGTGTGATCTGGCTGGGGAGATAAGCGGAATGGAACAATGCATATCGCGCCACCTTTGCCACAGTTTTCAGTATTTCGGGGTGAGTTAATATACAAAGGATTTACGAACAGGAGGACAAATGTAGATAGAAGCGAAAACAACAGAAAAGAAACAAAGAAGAAAAAACCCGCAAAGCATCTGGGTGAACTGGCTTGAAACCTTGGGGATTAAGAAGGTCAAGAACAGCAGTATGATGAAAGTCGAAACAACTCGCCCGCAGCTTGAAGAATCGACAGGTCACTGCATCAACGATGTTAACAGAGAGCAGATCCCAGGCTCGTGAAAAACAAAGCTGGGAATCGTGCAGAGATTGTTTCGGGCTGTTAACCACGGGAAAGGGTAGAGTGAAATATTTCTGCTAAACAAAATCAACTTTGAGCCCAGGATATCCTAGTGATATCGAATCAAAGGTCTTTGACCTCTCCTCAGGACTTTTGCGTTCTCCTCTTTCGCCGTTGCAATTCTCTCTGCCACTTTATTGTTTTACTTCCTCTAAATTGGGTTATTAATTTACGTATTGCCGATTCACAAGTTAAGATTTTAAAAACAAATTATCAGAATGGGATAATTTGGCTTCAGGAGAAAAAGCGAAAGAAGAAAGAAAAAGAAACAACTCAGGAAGATGAGCGCGTCGATGAGATCAAATCTCAGCCTCATGGGGTTTGGTTTTTACATCATTGTGCTCTACGTATAAAGGAATTATGAAGGACGCCAATTAAACTTTTCTTCTAAGCATATTTCATGAACCAGTGTAGAAATAAATCACAAGCTATCTGTCTCTCCCCTCTCCACACTCTTTCTTTATTTCAAGTTCGAGAATCGCCGTATCAATTTGAACGAAATTGGCAAAATTGAATTTCCTCTCTCCTGAATTTGTCAATTTGTAATCTTCTAAATTTTCTTCTCAACTGATGCAAACGTCCGCGCCAAAGATGATTTTCTTCTCAAAGAATTTTTGTGTAGCAGATCTAACAAGCAATTGCACTGATGCACCTGAGAGGTGCATGATTAACCAATCGTAGACGACGGTGGTAGAGTAATGGGATAGAATGAGCTTTCACCTCTCTGTACATTATAGTAGCGTTCAATAAATACCCAATATACTTTCAGCTAACCTCCAAGAGCGCATTTTGCCTCATCTTGTTGAGCACTTCTTTTCTTATTACTGGTTTGTCCAAAAAACATCTTGGCTTGTTAATCAAATGGCAAAGTGCAGAGCTGAATTTGGATGTCATCGTTGGTGCTAGCTTTAATAGTCGTCGCATCTCCACTACATCAGTCTATGTGTTGAGGTTATATTCCAGTTGTGTATGCCAGCAGGCACTATGATATTCCATATGCGTTATTCATGGCTCTATTTTTTATTTGTTATAGAATTATTGCGATTCAATGCTTGCTGTAATGCTGACTGAACACATTTCTTTCAGAAACGACAATGGAAACGGCGTGAAAAAACAATCAAATTAGAAAGCGATGACAAGGAAGTTGAGGAGAACAAAGGAGAGGAAGAGAAAGAGGACGATGAGGAGCACGACAAATCCGATGAAGATCAATCCCCCGAAGAGAACAAGGTAAATGTGAACAGCAATTATTCATCGGACTTGCAGGTCGGTGTTCATCAATTTACTGCATTTGATGTCGTTAACAGTTTCGAGCATCTCCTAATTGCCTAACAGAGTTAGTTAGATCCAATGTGATAGCTCAACAGAAAGAGGAAAGGTGACAGAATTGCTAAGTTTCGAGTGGAAATAAGCCAAACTTTAGTAACGGTGTTAAATTCCTATTCCGAATGTGAAATTTCACTGATAACACAACCCATAGTTTTCTGGGAGAAATTTCGCACAAATTTTACCACTGTTGTTCGTCACTGTAAAGGAGAGGGTAGGAGGAAAACGAGGAGAAACTCCAAATCTTTCATTTATTTGGAATAAGTCAAGTTCGAAGGTGCTATTCGATAATATTATTTTGGAGAAGCGTCGGCTTGAGCATTGCATTCGAATCGAAAAATTTATTGCTCGTCGGAATATCTTCACAGTTTAAAAAGGCGATTTGCATAAGTGGTTGGTTCGAATAAAATACGGATGTATTGTGGCGCCACTTTAGTTTTCGGCGCTTAATTTTAGCTGTTGATCCTATTGATAGAATTCCATATGCATAAATGTGACATTGCTTACGACGTCCTTTTCCACTTATTTAAAACTGTGGGGTTTTTTTCACTTTTATTGTCGTATTTGTAGGAAGAAGAAGAAGAAGATCAGGGCGAGTCAGAAGAGAAGGTGCAAGAAACTGAGGCCGAAAAAGAAGAAGAGGAAGAAAAGCATGAAGAGAAGGAAGAAGACGAAGGAACTTCGGCCGTGCGGAAAAGTGGTGTCAAGAAAAAGAAGAGAGCCGTACCTAACGCCGAACAGCCGCAGAAAGTTTGTTATCCATCGTATTATTTCTTGACTGCTTTCGGCTGATGTCGTTAATATAGGTATGAGAAGTGTAAAAAAGTGATCAAACATAAAATTGCAAGAGGTACTTATTTGCTGCGAGGGCTGAAAGGAGTGTAATTGTTACCTGTTTAACTGGTGGAAGGGCTGAAGCGGACGTAATTGTCGCTATTTATCCCTCCGTTCCCGTGCCGCACCCATGATTTTAATAAATGTTTCCACTTTAATATGGTCAGAGGACAGAAAATAAAGCAGCGTAAAGCAATAAAATTAGCACATCATTTATACAAAATCAAACAGCTGCGAAATCAGCAATAATTTTTTGTTTATTCGTTGATGTCGTATCCACTCGATTTTAATGAACGATGTCATTCGAGCAATACTTTGTAGTCATATCCAAAGTTTGTTCAAATGCTTTGTATAGAATAGAAGGAATTCGATATACAACATGAGGGAGGCAAGCTCAGATGTGCGGTGCTATATTTGATTTATTTACTGCAAATAGAGCCATTTTTCATTTACAACAATCACTGCGCTAAAAAAAATATGTTAGCATCGTATAGAAAAAAGCGATAATACAAGAATAACCTGCACAAACATATAAAATAGCGCTGTGGTATACGTAAGATATATGATAAGGTATAATAGCATCGAATTTGTGGGGAAAACTTACATTTGATGAGAATTTGGAGTTTGGCACGCCTTCTTGAAAATGTGCAAGAAATTGGTGGCGTGGATTCGTCACCACAACAACTAAATTTCATCTCACATCTTTACTGATCAGTGCTACTGCATGACTTTTTGTTATTAACATTAGTGGCTGTGATATCACTTTCTTTAGTGCACAAGCGTACTACGATATGTGCCGATGAATCAACGTCCCTCGTGTGCTTCATATTTGGTTGAAAGCGCATGTCGTTTGAAAGAGGCTCATAAAAACTGATTTTTCAAAAAAAAAAAAAAGAGAGAAAAGAAAAACAGTAGCCGATAATGAATGAGAACCTGTTTATGATATCATAATCGAAAGATGTTTAAAAATATCAAGGAACGGCAAATTGTATTCCCTTATCATGTTTTGCTCATTTTATGTGCCCTTTAGAAATCGTACATTACCATTGCGCCACACAAAGTATACCGACCTCTATTATTTGACATAGCGTACAATTTTGTTCTTTGCACCTGAATCTGACACTGTCATTAGTAATTTAAATTTTCATTTCAAGAAGCACGACAGAGGTTAAAAAGTATATATTACGAGGCATTTCATATGAAGAATAATGCCGATAAGCAGTTAAATCACTTCTCTTTAATAACTTATATTGTGCACACGTTTCGCTGTGTATCATCGGATAATAGAAACTTATCAAATAATTAATCTTTGAAGAATTTTTGGGCTAAAATTCAACTGCCAAGGAACATAGATTTATTTTATCGTTGTATTTAAACAATTATTGCAGATTTGCAAACGAAAGAATTGCCCTCCTGCATACGACCATGTCCCTCGAATGGAGCTTCTTAAGCAAAAGCCAGTAAGCTACCCAGCTATATCTTCTTCGAGAATATATTTTCCTTTTTGGCTAATATTCTCAACAAATTACCATAAAGTGGTCACGTTTCCTACAGAAAGTGATGATTTGTAAAATAGTTAGCCATTGTAATGGCATATAGAAAGGTAAGAAATATTCCTAATTTGCTCGTTATATAAAATCATTCATTTCGTTACAAGAATAATCTAATTTAGAAGAGATTTAGAATGAAAAACGTTGAACGATTCTTGAAATTTATGCATTTGTCTTTATTTAGTTGCCGATAAGTAAATAAATTTTCTAGGCATAACACATATCTAACAATTAGTTAATTGCAGCAATCAACATTGTCACATCGTAACAAACGTTATGTGGTGAAACCTACGGAGGAAGAGGATCTGATTGATTTCGATGAGTTTGAAAATGATGAAGAGAACGGAGAGCAAAACATTGAGGACGAAGAGGAACAACCGGAAGATCTCAATGAAATAGCCGCCATTAAAAAAGAGAGGTCCGAAATTGGAGAGTAGATCATTTTAGGCTTCTATTAATTATTACAGTCTATCAACAAGCGCGATTTCAGTCAACTTTGAACGATGTATATTAAAGAGGAAACGTAAAGGAGAAGCGAGAGGTACTCTTAAAAAGAATATTGACTTTATTTGCTGACCTCTCTAGAGAAAATGAGTGTAGAGTAAGCATGAGGTTATCCTTAGAGCATTCTTATGCGAATAGACCCACAATTTCTTATCATTCCTTAGTGGAAAAATTGTAGGAATAAAAGCAACTGAGCATTCAACCGACTTTGAAAGGACTGTATTGACGGATGCTGTAAATGGTGCACTTTAGAATACATTTGTGGACACGGCGGCGATGGATAGGATTAAAAGCCTTCATTTAGCGATACGTTACTTTGACGCAACTCCGATAGGTGCAAAAGCAGCTCATTGTTCGATTTCTTATTTTCTTGCTTTTGCACATTCTACGAATGAAGATTTTGTCTATGCATATGAATGTGTATGTCTTTCTGTATGATAGTTCCAAATCACCAACTAAACGACTTAAAAAAAGAAAAAAAGAACAGCAATGAGAGCAGCCTAAATTGAGAATAGCATCGAAAATTCAGTTTTGTTGAAATTGATCGTTTATTCTACCGCTGAGCTGCTGTGGATTTTGTAAGCTAAAATGTTCTTAAATATATCGAATAAGACCAGCAATCTTTTGTGACTCATTATAGAACGCAAGATTATTTGTAAAGTGTTATTAATCAGACTGTATGCAAAAAACGCATGTCTTGCTTGCCTACTTCGCTAAATAGTTATTCCTTTCATACATATAGAATTCCCTAAGTTTTAAGATGAATAATCGGTTTTGCACATACAAAATATATTCGAAAGAGGGATTTGGACTGCAGAAAACATGATCCAGGAAACTATGCAAACTTTGCAGTTTGGACGGTCGAGCTGCATATAAACGACGTGCGATAACGAACCGTGATGACCATCGCTTTAGGGATCAGCTGGATAAAGCGGATTACCTCGTCGAAAAGGTCAGTAGTAGGTCAAGAAGGAAGAGACGGCTGAAATGAACTTTTAATAGTCTTAAAAATGTGACACCAATTCAGGGGTTACGTTCTTTGCTCAACTCCATGTTTTCTCCACACAGTATAGTGCACGTTAGCCGCTGCAACTGCTTGTGTCACTGGCGCTTTAAAATGATCTAACCCTCCGATATTTATGTTCAATTGTAACTGAACCGATATTATTCCACATATTTTGCATGCTTTCTTTGCATATTGTGCGTAATGTAAACTGTGTGATATTGAGTTCAGCTGGGCAACATCCTCGACCAGCACGTATCCATCATCCCAGGCAGTAAGTGACTGTTCATTGAGTAACGGCCTTAGCAGCTGGCGAGGTCTGCTTAGACGCTGTTGATCCGTTTTGCACAACTTTTATCAGTCGTTGAAAGGGATGCATAATATTGTCCGTTAGGTTCTATTTGAAGCGAGGATTGTATTGGTCATTAAATTGTCTTTGGAAATGTCCGAGATATCCCTAATAATTACGGACGTAATTCGTTATTTCCATTTTTGTTCTAAAAGAGAGAATGGAAGTTCACATGCTATCGCACATGATTCTTAATGGTTTGAGTCTTTGAGCTATTGCCATAACAGTGGGACAACTCCATCTATAGGTTTCGTTATACTATGTGAAAAAAGGTTGAAATCGAAACTCGTTTAAGAGGTTGTCTTGTCGTTGCATTGCCACACATATCGATATGATCTGACAGTTTGCTTCGAAGGGCCAAGTATTAATTAGGGCACGCTGACCGAGGAGGTGAATGGCGTTGCGGTATCCTTTCTGAAATACCTTGTGTTTATATTTTTTTCGGCTTTAATTCAGCTTTCGTCACAATGACCAAGAAATTGCAGGTAAACGTACGGAGGTCATACGATTTGAATGCATCAAGGAATACTAGTCTTACTTTAAAATAGGCTCAAAAGAGAGCCATTGATGTAAAAGGATCTGGTACAGTAAATTACATGGCGTCTGGTTTTCGGATCGTAGCACAATGCCAATCACCTTTCCCCCCTCAAAATTCATATGCCCTTAACTAATCTGTAGAAAAGTAGAACAGTTCGTGCCTTTCGAAGCTATCAGTTCCATTTTATTTCGTTATGTTTGCTGTTCGTCTTTTTGTTATTATTTATACTGCAATCAAAAAATGCAAATGCCAGGAATTGTCTTTGTCCGTGATATTCGTCATTTTCTTTTACGCCTTTATTATTTAGCCTTCATGTAATGCATCCTTTAACATGATTTCTGCGCAACGTTCTTACAGCCTTGGTTTGTTGTGTTTTATGGCGAGTAATTCGTTTTGGGAAATTGATACTGGCGATGAGCGAAAAAAAGTGCGATGAAAAATTGCTAAAATATTAAAATTCCCAAAATGTTTTCACTGACGTTAGCATTGCGTCCTTTTTAACGAAGCAATCTCTTGGGATTAATGCGATGCAAACAATAAGCAGAAGAAAATCCTCGAAGAAGATCCTTCGAAGTCCTCGAAGTCTCGTTCAAGGATCATCAAATTCTTCGCCTCAGAAACGCAACATCGTTTTTTCTATAACATTCACAGGCTTCTTCAACTGTCCTGTTTGCTTAATCATGCTTGTAAATAATGATATGCATTTGCATAATTGTTATTTGAATTGAGTTCTAATTTTTGAATAAAGTTCTGTGTTTCAACTTTTATTTTATATGTCACCTAACAACGAATGCATTGAAGCATGCAAGAACTTTCATTTTATATATCATTGCAAGTCTCGTTAGCGCCCATACAGGCCTCATTTGGATCGCTCGTCATTCGGGCAAATTTCTAATGCGAAAATTCGAACAGCGCTATTAAAGCTTACAAAAAATGTTGACCATTTACGTTAAGAATTTCGCGCCAACTTTTTGCCTTTCCCAGCCTTTCAACCGCTGTTGTATCGCTTGCTGAACGGTTTGTGATTCAAAAAAATTAGGACAAATGCTTTTTCATTATCAAGGTTTTGTGTAGAGAGAGGAACCAAAGGGAAAAGGGCTCCGAAGTTTCTTCGCTTTTTATCCCAACTCAGTGAACGATTAAGCCATCAACGCAGGATTTCTGAAGGGATTTGCTGTCTCTAGAATGCGTTTCAGATCACTTCAGAGAGACGCCGCTTTCGCAAGAATGAAATTGTGCTGCCCTCTCGAGGGCGATTAATTATCCTGCGGACTACGGCGAATGGCCACTAGAAAAATTGTCCATTGCCCTCGTAGAATGATAGGACATGCAGGACAGCTGTAAGGGTGCAGGGTCCTTGTTTTGTCTCTCTACCCTCAGTTTCTCCTTAAAGGACTCGCAAATCCCTCTCTTTTGATGTTGTGTAATCTGGCAAAAAGACAAAAGGTTAAGGTTTTTAATGAGCCTAAAAAAATCTAAACAGTAAGGCGGAGGGGATAACATAACGGCATGGTGGACGTCGCTCCCACAGAGTCTTGGCACGAATAGTGCCAACTCCGCACCAACGAGCATCTGGCACTCCTCACAAGCGAGCCGTTCCGTTATCCGACTGCGCGCCGCTATGGCCCGAACCGACCCGTCACGTGAAAAGCTAGAAGCACGCTAGTTCCTGTAACTAATACACTCTCCTTTTATACGAATCGACCCTTGTCCCGTGGCATTTGTAAAGAGTTTGCTCTGTCTTATGGTCATCGCTTCTTTGCTTTGCCGGGAAAGCGGTTGATATACAATTTATTGATCACCCTTACATGTGGAGGAGAAGGGTGCATTCCCCTATGTGTTTTGGTGCAATCTGGACCAAAATTTCCACGAAGGGACGGGGTCACTGCGCATAGGACTTTACTTCCATGCCCACCTCAGTCGTTTGGAAGGACCACAAAGGTTTTGCTTACAAAAGGGGAGTGGAATGATCTCTTTTGTTTCTCGGCGAGTCTCTGCCGGCGAAAACGTTGCGAAACCCTTATGCAAGCACCGATTTCTCTTTGTTGCCGGAAATTGGCAAGCAAAGCGTTTGGTAGAGTTCGAATTCTGAAAGAGAAAGAAAACATCAATAGCGAATAGATGGAGCTATTCTGCAGTTTATCGGCGAAAGAGCGAGAAAATAGCCTTCGTAAATGTTTATTTTTTTTTTAATCAAAGGGCACCCAAGTTCATTTTCAAAATACTTTTTTGACCATGCTAAGTGGTGAGTTTTTATCACACTAATCTCGAACTAATACGGCTACATGTTGAGAAGCTGAGAAGCCCTGTCTTTAATTCTTAGCCGTAGAATGGAATTTGCAGCGAGAATTATATTTGAAATTAATTGCATATAGAAAGTGGCAATGAACTAAAAGCGAAAAATTCATCACTCACGGACAGCTAATGGAGCTAAACTTCGTTGAAACAGAATACCTGCCGACTAGTTATAAGCAAGAAGATTCAACTGACGCCATATTAGAGGTAGAAGATTCACTTATGTGGTATCAGATACCTTCTTTCCTTCATTAGAAGCGAACTGTTTACTAAATGGTTGACAAGTTATGCATAAAAATTATGTGCAATGTGGAGCGTCAAACCGGAAGCGTCATTTCTGCTGCGATTGTGCTCGAAGTGGGTAGATAACTTGACCACGATACTTTGTCGAATAATGTGCGCATGTGCTAATCTCACCATTAAACTACACAGTGGCATTGTCAATAAGAAAGCAAAGCGTTCGCTAATATGCAGCGATTATTAAAATCAGCTAACAAAATGCTCGATTGCTTTCTGTTAAGCAATTTATTCCCTGAACAGCGATTCAGATAGACAGTTGTTTTAAAAATTTTAAATGCAATGACCGGGCGAACTCTAGTGATATTTCTCATCAAAATTAATCAAAAATTTCGCTGAATGCTTTTCCCTTAAAACATTTGTCTTAACTTATGACTGCAACCAAGTGAAGATTCCAGTAAGGCACCTGCAGGCAAAGCTTGCGAAAGTTTTTTAGTTGCAGCAACTAGCGCAGCACAAACGACGATTGCTCTAAAGTACTGATGTCGAGAAATACCTTTCAAATGAACGAAATAAAGCAATCGATACAAGCTATTTACTAGAATCAGCTACATTCAGTACATTGCCTAAATTTCCCTCGAATTTCGCCGAAGTGGCAGTGCGGCGCATTCATAGCACTTACAGCGCTGCTGCGAGCTTAACATCATGCGCAGCCTAAGCTGTCAAAGGTCACATGTCTCGGCTCCGGTTGGAAGGACTTCGAAGATTTTGAAGTTGGTCGAGGCAGTAGGATATAAGGAACAATTTTTGGAATTTATGCTAGTGCATTGCGATGTCTCAACTTTTCATGAACTTTTACAATTGTTCGACAATGTGGATTAAGGTTAAGGGATTTGAGTGAGAACAAATTTCGGGTTTCAAAAAAGATAGCATGGTGATCTTTGATGAAAGAACGGTTGTTTCAGCATGATTATCGCAACGCATTCGCTATATTTGATGATGTTTTGCGTCACAATCCGGATAGTCCTCGCGCACACTTCGGTAAAGCGCGTGCGTTCGACATACGAAGCGAGATGGATGCAGATAAAACCTACCTGGATATGGCCATCAATGAATATCAACAGGTGCTAGATTGTGATGATACACCCGATGCTCTCTTCAGGTATTGCTTCTATACTCAGTTGTTGATGAAAATCGAATATTTCTCTGTTGATGCCAAAGCATCCGTGATTTTTATTGGCCCTCTTTTGAATCACAGACAGCTAAAGGCATCCGTCCGTAGAGCGTTCATGGGCTGCCTAGTTACAACTCTTTTCATCTTTGTACGATGAGATTCAGATTCAATTCATGCAATACGATAAACTTAAGAAGCTGTGCGTTAAATAAACAATCTGTAATATTTTACTGCAAATGAAAAAAAAATGCGCCATCATTCAGTGATAATAAATTCATGGGAAGTGAATATGTATATTTGAATTTATAATAGGAAAGCATATGAAAATAAATGTCTCTATATCAAATTTAAGCGATTGCAATGACGATTATGAGAAGTTGTGTTTTATTTAGGCTTGAGAGTGAGCAAATTTTGATATTGAAATATGTGTTAAGAAACATTTCAACATTTTTCGTCGCCGTCTTCAATGATCTCTATAAATATTTGCAATATTGCGACTTTCTATGTTTTGTTGTTCTCTTTTAATAGGTTTATCTTGTTCGGATTCATTGTGCGTTGTTCGGCTTCTTGTTGTAGGTAACTAACTAATCCTACAATCTTCTCAACCTCAAATATTTGCAAACTGTTTACTCAGCGTTTAATAAGGGTCTGAAAAGGAAGTATTCGCGATGAAAATCATATTTATAAACACAGGCAAGCGGCAAATCGTTTAATTGATCGTGCACGCTTCCGAGGAGCCCATCATAAGGCACTTATAGCACAACGTTCGCTTATCGATCGTTATCCTGAAGAGATTCAACTACAAAACGATTTTGCACTAACCTTCCTTATGATGGGACGACTAGATGACGCACGCAAACTCTTCGAGGATGTACACTTTTTATTTTTTTTCTTATATTTTCATTGATCGATTACGTCGATATCGATGATTGCACAATACGTCATTTGAAATATTTAAACGTTATCCCTAAGATTAAGAAATGAAGTTTGTGGTCATTTTTGTCGAACGTTACATATAAGGAAATCGAGCACCGATCCGATAAGCTAAAATCACTGCAGCTCCGGTGAAATCTTTCGGTTCATCAAAACCAGCATTAGGCACTCCGGAGTTAGGAGCTTTTATAAATCTATTTGCACAGAAAATTCCGGTTCTTCCAATCACAAAACATTTCTGATACTTCATAAGCAGTGGAGTGAAATGCATGGAAAATTTCAAGCCTTTGAATTTCCATAATTCTTTTAAAATTAAAGGATCAACGATGAAAATAGCGTGGTACAACCTATGGTATATTATTGCCCACTGAACCTCCTCAAGTCTAGCTTAAGTGTTTGTCATTTTTAAACAACAAGATGACGCTAAGATAGCACTCGTATATGAATAGCACAAAGTTATGCTAATGTGAAAAAAAGTTTATAAAAGTTTATTGATATTATTTATAATAATATCATTGATATTACGTATGTTACATAAGCGGTATATACGGTTCAATAACAGTTTTCATTAAAATGATCGGAATATTTTATTAGGCATCTCTTTGCAAAATGGAACTTGTCGTTTGCTATTGCCATTTTCTTTTCTTTTTTTTTGCATTATACTTTGGTCAGCTAACTTGTCTCGAGCTGAATTTTTCCTCAGAGTGTTTTTACTGAATCGTATAGTATTTCATTGTGAACTATACCCGTTCCTCTCTAAATGTTTTTTTGTTCTACGTTATAACCTTTAGGTTTTTCTCTAACTGTGGCGGGAAAAGTTACACGTGTTACAGTTATCAAATATTTGCCTTGATTCTCACTTCAGTAATTATCTTGTGCTCTCGAAAATTTGAATGATTTTTCTATCTTTTAATGATCACCGACCAAACATCATCGTTCACTCACTCTGCGTAGCGATGGTTTGACAACAACCCAAAACCTGAAGAAAACCATTCCAATTCATTAGTGATCAGAATGATATGATAAGTGAACGATCGATAAGAAATGCCAATATCATTTTAAAAATTCCACCGCAGTTGTAAAAAAATTTCTCCGATATATTCGACCATTTTGGAGGAACGAAAACAATAAAAGAAAAAATTAAAGTTTATCACGAAAGCGCCTTGAAAGAGTATATGAGAGCTCGAGAATCACAATCAGTTCAGCAGTTTATGAAATTGGTCTCATTGTCCCAGCGCCCCACAGTTGTAATTGCCAATTTTAAAGTCGTATTTTCTTCAATGATTCGATCACTTCAGCAATTATTCACTCTTTGAAACCTTGAAGTTATTTTTGGGTGTGATAGCGGATTGTTAATCATCTATAGCAGCAGTGCTAGAAGCAGTAAACTTCATTTTGGAAACACTAAATGACAATGAATTTAAGGTGCTCCGAATAGATCCAAACAATGGCATTGCACAAGCGTATTACGGTTATTTGATCAAGTTGGACGGCCAGTTGGAACAAGGTGTACTCTTCATGAGGAAGGGTTTGCGTGCAGCACGAGCCGCTATTGCTGATCCCAGGTGCGACATTCAGATTTGTCGCTTGCGATTGACGTAGGTTTAAGAAACTTTCATTGGAGAGAGAGAGAGAGGAAAGCTTACAGTGAAAGCCGACATTTATGGTTTGCTACGTTTTCTACCTTACTAGAAGACTATTTATTGCGATGAAAAAACTGTTGTTTTACGATCGGATGTTGTAAGGATTTTGGTATAGTTATGACCTGTGAAACGTTAACGGATAGCAAAACCATTTACGAATCTGTTGTGATAAAGGGCTGGGGAGGCTCGAGAATTATAGGCAAAACAAATTCATACTGATTGCACTTCATATACCTTATACGTCTTCATTTCTGTCGCTCTTATTATTTACGTGCAGCACAAAATTCCGACTTAACGAAAATATCGTTGAATTTTCATGTTTGAACAAATGTCAGCACCATTTCAATAATTGATGCCATGGCCTATTTGATTCAGTTACTAATTTTTTATTTCTTGTTTTTTTACATATCTTTATCAGAAGCATATTGTTGTGACTTTATGTCCTCATATGCGTATTCGCAAGGAGTCATAGCTAAGCTCAATTTCCCAGAAATGGGAAGTGAATTTTTCTATTCAGACGCATGTTGAAGAGCTGAAAGAATTCTCAAGCATTCATCTCTAGATCTACTTGAATTGGCTTAATTCACTCTTTCCTTTCAAATTCAAATGCTGGACAACAGGTCTCCTTTATAGAAAAATGTTCATATGAGCTGTTAAGAAAGAGAAGTTTCTCGTTTGCTTGAGCTGCGTTCGTGTAGAACTCTCTCCGTTTAGTTTATCGCTGTCAAAGCCATCGTATTTGGTGGAAATTATTTATTCGTGCTAGTTGATGAATGCCACATTGATCTACAGAAAACTAAAGGAACTGAAGTCAGTCATTGATGAAAGCGATGATGGAATATCAGTCCATGAGATAATCGAATTCTTGATAATCGACTAAGTTTTCCCTCGAAACTGGCCTGGCTATGTTTTCCGGTACGAGGCCAGGGGAAGAAGGGAAGGGAGTAGCGCTTATCTTCGTCCCTGCACTTCATTTAGTGCATTGACCTGGCCTGCTCGCACTTTCGGACGCGATCTCCAGGCTGCATTTTCTCTCGGAACGTTGCCACAACATTTTCCACCTTTGGACGGCTGCGTTTTTCAAATCTGTCACATGCGTTTTCCAGCACTCTATTCATCACCAATCCATTTTGCTCAAGTCTGTCGTTTTATCTGAAAAATTGTGCAGTAAGTACCGCAGTTAACTTTGCAGTGCTTTCATGTGACGCAAACGCCATGAAAAAACCGTCCTTCATGCAGTAAATCGGGTCAAAAAAATTGTTAGTCTTTTGGGAGCAAAAAAATGGCTGTAAAAGAAAACAGATGCGCTCCTATGTAATGTAGTTTTGCTAAAATAATCTATAATATAGTACATATGTAGTCTAGTGGCGTTTTAAGAAACAAATTAATGAATATGTAGAAATCTTAGCATTAAAAGCATCACTCATGACGAATAATTCAGCAAATTGTTCTTGAAGTTTGTTGAATTTGCCTGGAATTTCAGGTTTTACTACCACCTCGGTGATGCTCTTTCAAGGCTTGGACGCAAGGAAGAAGTAAGTACCTCAAAAGCTTTTAATAGCCTCACAAGATGATGTGAGCCATTTTATTTTGTACCTTTAGTAAACAGTTCATACCTCATTTGCTTTGGTTCCTTCCAAATATAAATAGGAGATGCGTCGAGGACTACCATGGTTGAGAAAACGAGTCCACCATAAGATTCAAGAAGCTTGATCGAACCCTTTCGACAAGATAGATTCAATAGGATTGATGGCGAACTGCACGTTTTCAATTCTTTCTTACACAGTTTTTATTAAATGCAAGAAACGTTTTTTGCCCCATATCACTCTTCTTTTAGGCATACGAAGTGTACAGTGTAGGTGCTAAAATTGGTCTCTTCTTATCACCATATCAAAGATCTCTCTATAACTATTATGGCCTAACTGCGAGACCGTGGTGGTCACTTGAGCAGACAACATATGCGAGACATCTAAAGGTACGAGTTGAATTTCCATTTGGATGCCACGAATGCCATGCAATAAACCTCCATTTTATTTGCTTGAATTTTCGGCTGATTTAAAGGCGTTCTTCAAACAAATGTTGAGAAATGATGCGAAACGTAAAAATTTCAGTTCAGCGGTCAAAACATCTAGCACTTCCTACATGTATACTCAAACTGCCTGTGTATGGATGGACGGTTATATTTCGTTACCATTAGAAATTAGGAAGTTCCTGTGAACCTTTTTGAATATTCGATCAACACATATAATTATATTCAATCGCGGTATGCAAGACTATAGCATAAGATTGCAGAGTTGCTAAGCGTATAGTAGAGTTCGAGCAGTCGAATACAGCTAGAGAGAATAATTTTCTTCCTGAAACCTTCACGTGTTATATAGAGAAAAATCCTTCATCAAATAAAAGCGTTTCAGAATTTGCCGACATTCAGTGCATCTATCTATTTACATTGCCTCA
Organism: Baylisascaris procyonis; assembly: GCA_037389465.1. Taxonomy (NCBI): domain Eukaryota; kingdom Metazoa; phylum Nematoda; class Chromadorea; order Rhabditida; family Ascarididae; genus Baylisascaris; species Baylisascaris procyonis. The sequence goes on from JAZARR010000266.1 coordinate 447,494, forward strand.
TGTGCTAAAAATCGATGAGCACATACAGTTACTCAATTCGGCAACGTTTTCAGTGATAGTTCCACAATGAATTAAGACTTTTTGATTGCCAAATTAGTGCAATGGAAAGGCTTGTACCTTTGTAATAATATTGTGCTACCCAATTTATTATCAAATTATAGAACGTTGAAAGACAATGGACCATCATGCGTGAGGAGGCACTGCGTGTGTTGGAAACAAATCCCGAACTCTACAGTGCAGAGAATGAGCATCTCACCATTGGTGGACAATGGTTAGCGTATAATCTTTATTATGGCGGTGTATGGAACAGTAGCAATTGTCGCAGAACGCCAAAAACTTGCGATATTCTTGCCGAATTTAGAGAATCGTCGAACAGCTCTAAAAGTCAGGTAAGTGATTACCTTTATCCCATTTGTCTATTACTGATTTTTTATCATTATTCTGAAATATCATTTACGAATATTATTCTCCATATAACGCATAAATGAAGTAAGATTGGGTATTTGTGAGAAAAAAGTTCAGAATGGTTCAGTGCGGACTTTGAAAAACTGATTGTACACTCAATATCCTTTTTTGAAAGTTCCGACTAGTATATTTCGGTTTTTTTTTCGTTCCGTTCAGTCAGTTCACATCTAAGAAATGTACACTGACATTTGTTTGTAAATATAGATTGAATTTGGCAAGTGCAATAACCGCAACAGTTTCTGTTCCGGCCGTGCTTCTTTGCTCTTTTTCAAAGCTGCATTTGAAAAGGACAATAAGACAAGTTCATACTTGCGCAAGGTGTTTGAGTACACGTGTTTGTCCGTGTGCCTGGCCGTATAATGAAGAGCGGAAACCAATCAGCCTTGAACTAGAGCTTTAGCTTATAGAGTCTACACCCTAACCGCACATACCAGCCGTTACATTGCTCCAATGTCTTCTGAGAGGATTTTCGATGTTTAGAAGCGGCCTGCAACTGGCCAAATCACCGTTTGCATCAATCGAGTTCGCATTTTGCAGTGAACAGGGATGAAAAAAACAAATCTTTTGCACATCTTTCGGTGGAAACAAAATTGTGTTCTTGCTCATATTTTATTATTTACTAGTGATTTTTGATATTAGTTGGTATCACTTCCAAGTGGGCTAATTGTGCCAGACGTTTTAATATATTACTGTGCTTGATGACCTTCACAAACCTCTTCATCGTTAGTCACGAAGACGTTGTTGGTTAGAGCTGTTAGCATAGAAAGTCGAGCAAGACATCTGATATAGAAATAGGTCTACTTAACAATGTTTTGTGCTTGAAAAGAAATTACAAAGACGAGATTTACAAGAGAAGATCTTTGCATATCCTCCACTGAAATACGAATTAATTTCTGGTATTGTCCGTGAAGAAGTTTACAAACAACTAGCACTGCAGCTATATACTGTGAATAATTCCTTTAAATTCATTAGCTTGCCAAAAATGCGCATTAAATCAACTGTGTGTTGTTGTAATGTGACTTGAATCGTCTATGGAATTGCAGATGAAATTTTCACTTCTTACAAGTGGCACAAGAATATGGCCGCATTGTGGCTATTCAAACTGTCGGCTCCAAGCTCAGATGGGACTCGTTGTTCCCTCAGGTTATTTCCTCTTGATTGGTTCCCTTCGGTTGCTCATAGCAAGTGCCATTATTAACTGGTATTTTACAGTACTAGTCGGCGGCAGTGCATTCACATACTGTTTATTCAGCCTGTTCTCAGTAATCGCTTCAAATGAAGTTTTCCACCCCTGCATTTTCAGCGAATGACCAAATATTGGCCGGATGCACTTCCGGTAAGCGTAAAGATGTACCTTCACGAACATGACTTTAACTATCAGTTTAGCGCAGCGATGTAAATACATTATTCAGAAGCTCGAATCCGAGTAGCCGACGAGACCCGTGGCTGGAAGACGGGTCGTTTTATTGTGTTCGACGATTCATTTGAGCACGAGCTATGGTTTGAGGGCGCATCAGCGAATAAGATGCGATTGGTGCTCGTTGTTGACCTCTGGCACCCGGAAATTGACTCTACGAGACGATATGAATTTGATGGTGACTTCTGAATCGGTCGAACCTGGTGCCTTACGACAGGGATACAGCTGCAGTTCTCTGAAGGAAGCGAAGGATGGTGAGGAAGCGATGTGTGGCGAGTACAGTATGCAGCTCACATACGCTACATGAGGGGTAGCCTGCCTCACGGATAAGCCCTGACGAACAATGAATCCTTTTTTGTGATTTAAAGTTGATTTTTAGAGTTCTTGCGAGGGCACCGGACTCCAAAAATCTATTTATAACGGGTCTACATTTTAAAGTAAACAGATACGAAAGAGCCGATTGGCGATTGTTTCAAAAGTGATTGATTCCTCAGTGCTTAATCTGACGCTCACGTTATTTAGTGGAAATGATATTAGTTGAACGGCTTCTTTAATCGTTCCATAAAATCAATTCAATTGATGAAAACTGTGAAAAAAATTTCACAAAAGAATATTCATCATAAGAATACCCAAGTAGCCCGTAACCCATAACCACTATATTTATGGGAATTCATGGCTGTATTTACTGCAAATTGATTCATTGTGATATCCTTATCTCTTAGGAAGTATTCTCTCTAATTTATGAAATTCTAAGCACAACTATGGATTAAAAGTCGAAAATACTCGAAACTATCAGATAGTTTTGATCTTAATTTCGAAAGTGTAAAAAATATCAAGGCAATGAGTTTTTTCTTGCCGTTGTAGTACAGCTTGATTTTCCTTTTCGCTATCACCTGAATGCAATGGAATTGCTTGGTTTTTTTATTATTAGATCTTAGTGAGAATTTTCAAATCTATTACGCCGAAAATTTTTCTATTCATATAAAATCTTTTTTTAATGATTTTGCAGCCAACTGTGATGCTCGCATTTAGTTCATTGAGCTCAACGAGTATTTCATTTTGCCAATATGTTCGATTTTCTCGAAGAATTGTTTATGAAGATTTCAACGGTGTCTCACTGCCGATATTAGGGTATTTCGAGAATGACACTACTCTAGGTTCTATATGACGATATGTAGCATTTCAATGCTCTAAACATCTATTGTTTGGTTCTGAATAAAACGTTTGGTTCGCAAGTGACCATCGTTCGCTATAGCTGTATTTTTATTATTTTTTTTTTTTTTGAATTATGTAAGCGCTGAAGAGCTATCATCAAACAAGTAACAAGAAAAGAGCTGGTTAAATTTTTCATATTTTTTCGTATAAACAAAAAATTTTATAGTTTATACTGAAAAATTCAGAGGAAACGACGAAAAATTTTCCATCCTCCAACCACAATCAAAAAACATTCAATAAAATGTTTTTTAAACGCTTTCAGCTGAATTGATAAGAGTTTGATTGAAGATCATTAAATGCAATGTTTGTTTCAAAAACGAGCATTTCGTTTCACAATTTGGAATCTACTTTCCATATTCATTCTAGCTGTTCCTTTCCTTCTTTGAAATCTTTTTGTTTCTGCCAGTTAGCAGCTGACAGAAGTTATTCAATTGTCAAAAAAGAGGCCATCATAATTTTGGCAGTGAATAACTTGACTACAAAGTTGTAGAGGATAAGAAATTCAACGAATAAGAATGCCGAAGCCCACTCTTGACAACCTCTACAGCGCCTCAGTGAAGTGGATTGAAAAGGTATTGAGAGAAAAATATTGCACTTTTAGAGGCAGGAAGAAAATATAACTCAATTTCTTGATATTTAATATAAAACATCGATGAATATCACAACGCATCGTTTTGCTCACGATGGAACCACAAAAAAATTAATTAATTAATTAATCAAAGGTGCCATGAAGTCGAATGTAATTATTCAAAATGGCCAATCAGAAAGCAATTTTGGACATCGTTACCTGAAGAAGGCTAGAAGGTTTTCGCTCAGTTTATGAAGTTTTTGTATATGTATATTATCTGTATATCCATAGAGGAAGAATCTTCAAAATTGCGACATCCGTATTTTCTATTCAAGTTGTTAGACCGTTAGTTTTTTGAATACACTCCAAGATTCTTATGCGTATTTGCAAATTTGCTTTGCCAAAGCGCATTACGGCGACTTCATATTTGTGCGTATGTGCATATGTCTGTCTGTCTGTCGTCACTTTATTCCAACTGATCGGCCACTTAAGCCACAATGCGAACTCGGAAGATGCATTGTGCACTATAGGAAATCCTCGTTTCTGATATTTCAAGCAAATCATTCAACTTCCGAAGTCTTGTGTGTACTCATGATTATAAAAATTCACCGGCATTTCACACCAGTACGATTTTAATTTCATAATGTCGTTTTTATTAAAAAAAAAAAAAGAATTCATTGTAGGGGATTTATGCGAGCGACCGGGTCATTGAAAATAGATCGAAATAGATCAAAACAGATCATTATCATTATGAGATCATTAATTCAGCATTTTCTATTCAAACGATAGATTACGGAACAAGTTGCCTTGATGGATGGAATGGAAAATCGCGTATCATACCAACTCCTTTTCAATTTTTCTCAATTTTTTTCATATTTTTTGCAAGAATTTGTTTCATTCAGAAAGTTATTCCTCGCTAAACAAATCTTCATCCCACGGATGATTTTGTGCTAATATCTTACAACTAGTTGTTCTTCTGTCTTTCCAAGTCTTGCGGGTGGATAGGTTCAACCTCCTCTTCCATGTGGGGTTGAGGTAGTCTTTTGTTCACGTTAAGAATTACGGCAGGCGAATAATCGATCTGCGAAATTTTTTCGCATAACCGAACGCACAACACTTTTTTTGGGAAGATAGGAAATTAATTTGTTGTCTTCTTGGCAATGTTTTTTAACCTGCTCCTTCAGTTGAAGTATGAGTAACGAGTTGCAGCTATGCTGCGTCGAGGAGCATTTTTATATTCGTTCACTCAAGAAGGAATGAAGAAGATAGAGTTTATGGAGTCATCATCCACAATCGATAATCTTACCAGTTTGACTACCACCATTTTTCACAGTGTCTCAGAAATATTTTCTGTGCAGATTACTAGAACCATTTAGTTTCGTACTCATAGCAGTGCTTTTATAACATTCATTTTTTCTTAGAACAATTCAGAGGCAATCTAGAAAAGATGACCTACTGATTTAGGATTCTATACTTACTCTTGGCCGGATGCAGAAATGTGGCTCAGAATTTAACCATGAACCACGAGCGTAGCAGAGTGCCCGCGATGGGCAATGCATCGAACGAATGTTCTTTCTAGCAGAGATATTGGAACCAACCGCCCTAGAAAATGCCAAGTCCCATTGAAAACAAGGAAGAACTAAGAACAGATAGCTCTGTGCCAAATATTTCGAGAATTTTCTGTTCTTTATGTGGCTCGAGAAACGACTGGCTGCAGTTGTAAGGATCTTTCAAGTAAATAGATAATTCACTGAAAGTAACATTGTACTCATAAAGTCAATATGGACAGATCATAAATTTGTTGTTCAATGTTGAAGTGATCGAATTCCTCTAAAATTATGCGTTGCTATGGTATAACGCGAATATCCTTAGAAAGTTGGAATATACGTCATAGAAAGTTTTCGATCAGCTCCCTTCAGACAGATTGTCTTAACCAATGCCGTAGTCACCGTATATGGATCACAGTTGGATGATGGTCGACGAACTTCAAAATATCCCTAAAAATGACATAAATTATTTAAATACTCTATGAAGTAATAAATGAAATTCCGAAGGATCATAAATTTGAAGTGAGTATTGATGGGCAAAATTCTAAAGTTTCTTTATTAAATGCTTTCGAAGCACATAATGGAAAACCTTCGAGGCATTCAATATCAATAGGACATTCAATTCAATTCTTTGTTTGCTGTTTATTCTCAGATATTCTTTAAATTAAACGCTACAAGAGTTTTTTTCTTTGCATTTCATCAATCAACACCCCAAATCAAATGACATCTAACGTAAAATTTAAAAACCATTCGTCAGAGGAAAAAACTAAGCTGTTTCCAAACCTTTAAATGTCAAAAAACTAACTTAAATTTTTTATTTAAATGATTCTCGCAATTTCGTATGAGCGAATGTAACTCACAAAACCTAAGGAAAATGTTGGTTTCCCAGCGAAATTCGACCAAGGACTTTCATGCCGATTAGCTCTTTCGGTAAAGCGTGAATATTACGAGAAGTGTGGTGGTATTTGCTTTTAACATTACTATAACGTTGCCTGGGTAATGGTTTTTGGGTTGAACGAAAACGCTATACTCTCACTTAGACTTCACATCGTCAAACAAAGGGTAAGAGGCGCTTCAAGCGCCATGAGGAGAACGAACGTTCTTAATAATCACCTAACAGAAGTCCGTTAAAGGTCGTAATGGTACCACCCGAGTATCACTCTGCAACATAAATTCATAACTACTGATTACTTTAAACGATGCAGCACTCTTATTATTGCAAGTAAATGGTGACCGGGACTGTCTAACTGCTGTTTAGCCAATATGCGAACTTTGAAATGCAACTGGAAGTAACCGATAGATGTGGTATTTTCGGAGTCAGCTGATCTAATGAACTTTGTGAATTTCTGCATCGCAATATGAGTCATCCCCCATACTTCCTTTTCGTCCTTTAATCTGCAAAAGACGTCGTCTGAACGTGTATAAGGCGCGTCTCTTCTCTCTGCTCTACGCGCAAAATATTCCTCGCTTTACCTATATCATCTGCTGCAATTATTGCATTCACATATGAACATTAATGATTTTTAAAAACTTTGCTTCTAGACACAACAAAATGATAAACAGGAAATGAGAAAGTTGCGAGTTCATTTATTGTAAAAAGTCCTATAAAGCTTGAAAAGTGCATTTTACGCATTGATCGCGATAAGTCTGTCGTGGTATCCTCACAGAAACGGTCCTATCCGCCACTCCTGAAAGTGGATTATTATTCTCCTCTACCAAACACAGCTAAAGGTGCATGATTCGCTACCTGCTGTCCATGGCAATAAAAGTATGGCTATCCGACAATATCAGGTTGTGAGACTGCCATATCACAGAATCAGAGTACTGCACAAGCTTTAGTCGTGGAATATCCTATGATTCCGACCTAAAAAATGTATGCTGATGCTAAGATCCAATCGACAACAAATGAAACTTTTAAGCAATTTTTAGTATCGCCATCGAGTGAAATCATATATAGATTGCGAGAAATCGAAAAAAATTAGATTGTATTATGTGAATTTAAAAGAATTTTGAAACATTGAACGTGATAAATTTGATCGACTCAATGATATTTTTAGACTAACATCAATTGGAATGCCTCCGAATAAATCTATCAAGTAATGGTGCGGTAAGAAGATATTTTTATCCTTCATGAATTAAAGGCGAAATGCGTACGAGACGTATTAGGCGGTTCTTATTTCGATGGTGACCAGAAATATCAACATCGAAAGAACACATAGTAAAAAGTTCATCGGTAAAAAATCCCTGAACTTAACCGAGATGAATTTTTTTGTGAATTTATTTGCGAATGTCAAACAATAAACATCACCACAATGCAACCACCTTCGAATTACGCTAAAAAAAACAATGCAACTTGGAAGTATTTTCTCCTTCCGCCTGTATTCTCACTAATGAAACTACTTTCCTTTTTCATCAATGCAATAAATGCAGATGGAGGTATTGCTCGATTTATACCAATTTAATAATTGTGAATGTGCTTGATAATGTAGATCTAATAAAATCCACGATAGTAAGTTTTTTTAAGAGACAATGAAATATACTACATTCAGTCGGTTAGTTAAATCCTCAGTGTACAGTTAAAGTATCATTAAGCTTTTAATCAACAAACCTCTATGTATTTCAGTGCTATTTACCGAATAGACGATTGCTTTGCGTAGCGTAATTTAAATTCGTTCAATTTATAGCAACTAATTTCATGAGTAGTTAGTAAAGAACATGTGATATTTGCCATTCTGCACTAAATTCATAGGCATAAATACGAAACTCAAATTCACAGGCATAAATACGAAACTCAAGCCTTATTTCAATTTTTTCTAACCCGTTGCATCGTTCCCACAATAGTTTACTTCGTCACATGTGGAAATTAAAAACGAGTCAAATGCATATGGAGTAAAATATCAGAAAAAAAGTGAAATATCAGAAAAATCTTTGATGGTCAGTATTGAGTCTCTCACAGTGGAATGTCGCTATGTTATTTTTTTAAATATCAAAAGCTATTGTCCGTCTCTCTCAGCAATGGCCGCCTAATATTGTCGCATAAAAATAGTTCTTCCCCTTCGTATAGTGAACAACTTTTGTTGCCAGATTGGCCGGGAACTTTCAACCTCTACAAGTTAATGTGACGAAATCGGCAAAGTTTCAATGCAATGGCCAAATTTTCAGCAAGTTTCACGTTTATCCGATAGTAAAGTTTCATTACGTAAATTTTAGCTTTCAACAAGAAAAGAAAACCCTTTAAACTACTATATGTAGTATATTTTACGCAATATGTTAAGACCAACAATACAATAGGACATGGAGGTATGTGAATGGGGGAGAAAGATGAAGATTGCCAATTGTATCCTTTCATAACGACAACGATCACTCCTCTAATGAGCAAAAGACAATTGCTCGGTGCAAATCAATTAACTGTTTTATGCGAAACATTCCAACAAAACTCACCGTAAGAGAATGCGTCGATTGTTTCGGTTTCGTGGAAGCCGGTTAGCCTTCGTTCGTTATCTTTGCCACCTTTTGGATCATAGTAGGCGATGTGCTGATGATGCACCTTTTGCAGTTTATCGATCGCCTCCAGTATTTCGCTTAAAAGAATTTTCTAAAATCACTATAGTGCAACAAAGAAAGCGATTTCTTCGGATAGTAAATTGATAAATAAATTCAAATCGTACTTCTTGGACAAAATGTCGGCTTATTTGATGGAACTCTTTGCAATTTAAGGTCTTTTTTCGCTTCTGAACCACAAAAACGTGAATCTCTTCGACCACAGAGCCGATGTATAACTTCGTAAACATGATTCTCTTTTCAAATTAGACGAATGAAAAAGATTGTTGTGATCCCTTTGATGAAACCACGAAAATGCATAATTGAACCCCAAGTAGTTTTCATACATTCGGCATGAATGGTACTTCGATTGTTAGTTAAGAAAGCGATGTACACTTATGAAAATGTGCGTATCGCTTGGAAAAACAGTACTACTTAAGATATGATCATATTTGCAAATAATACTTGATGGTATCACTCAGTGCAGAATAGATTTTGATAGGCGGGGGAGAAAGAATAAACAAGCCTCTAAGATAATATGTACAGAAAACGCAAGACATCACAATATTGTTTGATCTTAATCGAAGAAAGATATTTTTCGCCGAAAGTTCACACGCAAATCCATCTAACCTATACACTCATCTGATAAGGCACACACAGCTTTTGATGGCTTATCACTCAAGTGACCATAGTTCTTTTATATCTGGACTATAGGATTTACCACTTCACGAATCTATGCTAATTAGCAAGTAAAATGAAGCTAATGTTATGTATGCTTGTATCTCGCTCTCGTTCATAGATTTAGAGTGGACAAAAGTTTTGCTTACTTGTATCCCCCAGGTTGACGCATTTTCTCCGTGGAAAAATTACAGTGACATCCTGCACCATGCCAATCGCCAGGTATTGGTTTTGGATCAAGCGTCACGACAACACCGTAATCCTCTGCAACTCGTTGAAGAATATAGCGCGAAACCCAAAGTTGGTCGCCCATCTCGATACCCTCGCAAGGACCGATTTGATATTCCCACTGAAATACATCGAACAGCTGCCAATCACAATCACTTTTTCGAATGTGCAAAGTTGAATTTTATATAGTGGTATAGCTGTTAGCATCGGAAAGTCGCAGCCGACTAGAGTGACTATAGACTGCAAAAACATATCAATGCATCGTAGAAATGTTTGAGCAGCCACATATTCATTTATTTCTTCCAAGAACATTAATTTTCATTTAAAAAACAAGTGCGACGATGTATCTGATAATTAACTGAAATCATACATGCCATCCGAAAAAGCAAACGGAAAAATAGTTGACTGTCGTGTACAACAACCACGGAAATGATGTCCCATTTAACACATTGGCTTATCAATTAAACATTGTGTTCTCCAAAAGAACGATACGGTGTTCTATAATGGAAACCACTTCATGACAAGAACGTCGATCATTAAGATTGGAATGTTAATATTGATTACTGAAATTAGATTGTTAAAGTTGCTGCAAATTACTATGTAGGCTTTATTGCTCGTCTAATGAACACTTGTGCTATTAACAGCAGCACTTCATAATGCCCATTATCAAGCTATCATAAGTTTGTTCCAATCCACACACAATAATTGAGGTTTTGAGTACAGCATCAGCAGTTCAGGCGATGCAATATGTTGAGCGTAATGAAATAGAAGAATAGTAGCTAGAAAGTTGTCCGGCAACACATCGCCGTTTCTTGCAAGGGCGATCTCATTTGAACGGTACCTGTCGACGACGTAGACACTTTCCGATATCACTTTGTGTGATACATTGTTAAGACCACTGTAATTCGTCTGAGTTCTGATGCACGCATTTTTAGAACTTATTCTCGCTAGCAGAAAAGCATTCAGAATAAACATTTAGATCTCACAACTAGTTCACTGGTTTCAAGAATTTAAAGCTACGACAGTTTAAAGGCCTAGATGTAAAGCATATCCACCCGGGAATGCTCATGCTTGCATTTTCACATAAAGCAAAGTTTATTAATGAGATTTGAGTTACTGATGCCTATTACCTGTGCAGGCATCGTTTCGGCATTTGTGCCAGCAAGTTTAATGCCCGCATGCAGGCAAGCTCTATAGTGTCCTTCAACGACATCTCGACCGTAAACCTTGTTAGCGCCTACAGCGCAGTGATAGGGACCTGTAAAATTCTTATTTTCATGACACCTATGTTTCTATATGAACTACACCCAAAGTTTTAAACTTTCCCCGAGGACTTAATTGAAATTCATCGCATCTATAAAATGAGCCTCAATAATGTGCTAAGAATGGTTGAACAGTGGCTTTCATTCCATTTAAATAGAAAGAAAATCGACTTCTTAGCCGCTCCTCACTGTTCCGATGAGATTCTTTCTTAACTCCACTAGAGCTCTTTTTATAACCAATCGAATTTCCGTCAAACATTTTACTAGTGTTCATTTTAATAAACTCACCTAATGATCTGAAGTCCCATATATGCGCAAAGACAATTTAATTCACCTGTAAGAAAAGTTTAATTTCTGGCAAAGGCGTTCACCTGTACAAAAAAGTGTGCATACATTGTGTGAAGTAATTTCTTTTCGCAGTTAGGCATCACGCTAGATGCTACTGCTACTATCGAAAACATATTTGGAAGCCTGCTGTCAGAATACTTTGCAGTTCTTTTGCCCTTTTTATGCCGGATTTTAATATGGCCAGATCTCCGTCGTTTCATAGAAGTTGATTATTTTTGGAAGAAGTTGCGAAGGTTATGATGCATTATGACGATTATTTCTTGGTGAGGATGCCACAAAAACTGAATATACGATGGCTGAGTACATCGTCATGATGAATGATGCATTTGTCAAGTTACAATTGAACTCTTTTGCGTCGAAAAGAATCCCACAAGTGAACTTCCCTCTGGAATAGCAATATTATTTACTATTTATTCTTGCTAAATGAATTCATGGGAAATTATTGAAATGTTATTTTTTCAGCTATAGTAAAATTCACATCTTCTACGAAATGATGGGTAAGAAATAAACCTGTAAATGAGATCACTCATTTCGATCATTTGAGTTTTGCCCACTGTGACTTACAACTCCTTCCAAAAACTGAAAACTGCCACGAAAGTGCAAGGACTTCTAGGCATTTACGGCATCCGCCATAACGCGACTCAAAATTATTCCAGAAGCTGTTTGCCCAGGAGTGTTTTCAACTACAGCAAAGAGTTTTCATAAGTGGGTGCGCTTCTTTGGATGAAGATTACTTTGATGATGACAGTAATCCCTAGTGCATGGGCAAGCATTTTTCCGTAACTGCATTCTAGAACCTAAGTTGTCACACCTCGCATAGGTCGCATGAGAAATCAGATACTCGGATGATTAAACGTATCGGGCGACGTTAAGGTATAAATCGATAAATAAGATCGCGAACAGTAATAATAAGACCTGGAGACGATTCATATCGTGGCTTATTGGTAGCTTCAAATTTCACTGCAATAATGTTTTGAAGGGATACAGAGAGTAAGAACACTAGCGTGATATAAAACACTTAAAAAGATCAATTGCGATAAAATGCCCAATCACTTTAACCTAGTATTATACCTTGCGGTCCAGGAAAACCATTTTTTGGCCATCCGAAAGGATGTCCATCGAGATCGAGAAGTGTGTATTCTTGTTCCATTCCCAACCATACACGTTGATCTTTTGCCTTCTCCATCACAGCCACACATTTATGTCTTGTATTCGAAGCTGAAATAAATTCTCATTTAACATGTTTCGATTGCATCACTGCAACTGGTTTACGCAATATACGCCATATACTTTATTTCGGAATCTCAAATATAACATCCAATAACGAATCACTTGTCAACCTAAAGATTTTCGACTGTTATTACTTTTTGCTTCATTTAAGCGAATTTTACAAGATGAAAGACTTGATGCACCTCAATCATCGATAGTTGGATTTCTGCTGATTGCAAATAAGATATTCTTGAACGAAAATGTCAGAGATTTTTTTCTTGGAAAGGTACTGCTCTAGGTTAATTATTGTTTCCCCGTGGATGGCAATTAAACAAATAAACAAATCTGGGCTACACTGGACAAGTCAACTCAAGGCATCATACACTATGTGCAACCTTCTTTCTAAATTATTTTTCTGCACCTCACTTAAAGGTTACATAATTCGGGTCAATTGATGTAATCCTTCTCGTACAATGGAATCTGACGATCAGTTTGATGAACTCACGTTTCAAAATCATGATCGATTCATTCGGGCAATGCAATTAGTCTGCGCTGCATTCGAAGCATAACTCTTTTTCTACACGCAGTAAAATTAAACTGTAAAAAAAACGGCAGAAAACGAATATTTTCAACGTAGACATTTAATGGTTAGTTGAATTCAAATCTCATTCTCCGCGCAATTCTTCTTGCTATTCAAAGAATGTTTTATAGACAGAAGCTTTGGTTTTCAATTGCTCATTTTTATTTGATTGTTCTCTTTTGTGTTTCATTTATTTCTATCGTCAATACCTTCATGCTTATTAGCTTTTTATGATGCGTGCAGTAAGGCGCATATACATTTGCTCTTTCACGATGGCGTTGAATTATAACGTCAATGATTTACAATATAAGCGCAATAGATTTAATGAAGCGAAAGATCTAACGAGTGGGTTGCATATTGGCATCGATTGTTTCACATAGCACTAGTTTACTGTTGCCTCTACGAAATGGATCATCGAAAATGGCGACAGGCCTCAAATATAAGTCTGAATCTTCATTATTTGCTTGTCCTGTTGATGAGCCATCAAAATTCCATATCGGCAAATCTGCAACGTTTCATTTGTTTTGCTTTTATTTATATTTATGTACGTATTCTATGTTCGTATAAAACAGGTTTTATAAGCGACGTTGCGACGTTTATGAACGGCAATTCGATGGATAATCAGAAGAGCTCGAATCGAAAAGCATGAAATAAGATCACCATATCATTTACTGATAGTTTGCAAGATACAAGGCTTCACTGGCCTTTGGTTTGATAACTTATCACTTAATGGCCTAGTAAGCAGAAAAACGAGCAAACAAAAAAGGATAGAGAAAATTAAAGAAAGTGATGACAGCAAAAGGAGGACAGGGTGATAGCTTGCGGCAAAATCTTTGGAATTGCGGAGGATACTTCCTGGATGAATAGGATTTAAGAGTGACAAGCAAGGACCGAGAAGCGGAACGGATGATTGAGCAGAGCAGACGTTTTCGAAACGAACAAAGAAATATGTCTGGGATAAGCTTGAAAGTTGCATGATAATCCATAAGGATAGCGCATCTTTAAATGACGCTAATAGGTACTGAATTTTGTTATCAAAAAATTAGGGAAGACAAAAGCTTTGAGGTCAACTCGGGTCTTGTGATAAATCTGTGGTAAATGTGCGTTAAGCACGTCGAATATACGAAACGTTATTCTATCAAAGGCCCAAGTTTGTGCATAATAGAAACAAGAAATTTTCGTCAATCACGAAATAGCTATAACGAAGATCATTACCTTCAGGAGAATTAGGCTCAGCGTCCAACGTCCGTGTTTTTGAGCGCATGAATTCGCCAGTCCCATCAATCCATACATAAGTTGCTTGTACTTTACCACGTCGATTCAGTGTGTCATAACGCGATGCGAGGAATTTATCGGTAGAAAATTGTGCTCTTAAGGCAGAATTCATTCGACTGAAACACGGCATCTAAAAAATTTTTCAAAAATTCTGCAAAAGCTTCGTAAATAATATGCAAAATATTATTGTAGACGAAAATTATTGGAGTACCATTCTAAAAAATTAAGCATTGTTATCATTCATTCTAATCACTTATCATCGGAAATACTTAGATATATTCATCTAAATACATTAATAGTATTTGAAAAGCGTTTGAGGGAGGGAAGTTGCCATAAAGCGGTAGAAAACAACTTTGAATAATTGAGTATTGGAAAACTGCAATATCGTCAAATGTAGCCATAAAGACTGCAAAAAATCTATTTTCCTTGAATATGGTATATTTTGAAAATGTTTTTGAGTATTGTTGAGTATTTCGGTAACAACTATTAATGACCACCGATGAAAAATACCAGCATTTAAAACTCAAATATTAAATACGGGACACTTAAATATGTACTGAAATTTGTTATTGTCGATGTTCACTTCATTGCCTGTCCTAACGGCGAACAAATAATAGCAATACAAGTTGGTTTCAATGCGAATAGGCGAATATTACTGGAAGACATGGCACGACAATCGGTGAACATTTAAAAGACTCATGAATATTCAGCTATAACATTTGCCAATGTTCACCAGCACTTTAGAGAGAGGAAGGAAGGAAGGAGGAAGAGTCCTCACCCGCTTATTTCTCATCAGCATTTACTGCGGTAAACGAAATCGAATTCACAAGTTATGCAAAAATTGACATTGCCCATTTGCGCTCATCGCACCTATAGAAAGAAGCATGCAAAACACCACTAATTTTGTGCATATAGATAGTGCACATCGTAGAGTAGGCAGATGCGCCCATAACCAATGACGTGTTTGTTAGTTCTGTATCAGTTTACTTTTCATTTTAATGTTACCACTTACATCAATCGGCTCTTTTTTTTGTGTAGTTAAGCAAAATTTTATTGAATTTTCATTAAGTTATAGTGCGGAAATCGTCGAATATATTCGCATTCGCAAAATGATGAGCCATCGAAATCTCAACTTTGAAATTTTTTGCAAACCTTCTACAATTCTATACTGTACAGTTATAATGTTTTTTTTTTACAACTAGTGCGATATGATTCGTCCATATAGCATTAAGTTGCATGAAGAGAGACGTAAGCAAAAGCTGGAGAGATCATTTTGTTAGTGGATGCAACAAGAGCGCATGGATAGAGTATCTATTAAAGTAAAACAGTGGCATTGTAATATGATGGCGATCACCTATAATTGTACATATTTTAGAGGTCACTAACACAGATATTATAACATCACTGATGTAAGGAGAGAGCATGAAATAAAAATTCACGAGCGGGCGAAACTCGAATCGCGGTGTTTGGCTGTAAAGATAGGGACAATTATCCGTTATGCTGCTGCTGCATGCTTCGAGTTGCTTTTTGAACACTTTCATGTCAGTATACCTACGTTTCCTTGCGCTTCCGATAAAATGTGGGACTGTGGTGTTATTGCCGTTTTTTTTTGAAGTGGGTGCTAGCAATGATGCGAGAACATTGATGTCAGCCACAACAATAAGACTAAAGTTCGAAGCCGCAACACCAGATTTCATCTAAACTAATGCTTACTCTTCTCCAATGTCTAGGTTTAGCCAGATAGTGGGTACTGGTATCTCAACCCGTTAGCAACGAAAGGGACCAACCGAAGGAGCTTAGATGTAGGGAAGCACAATCATGGATAAATATCTCTCGCCAGAAAAGCGAAAGACCCAAATCTGAATCCTCGCTCATTGACGATGTAAAAAGCAATTTTGCATATGGGGAATATTGCAGAATGAAGTAGCACAAAAGATGAAGGGAAGCGTAAAATGTAAACGATGGAATTTGTGCGCTCCTACTTCATGTTACATTGTGCGTTGCGTTCTAGCTGTCAGTAAATGTTGCACATGCCATAGCTGTCATATCTGTGCATGTCCACTGGCCGGTTGTTTACGTGCTCAGTTAACATTCAAGCGATCGCGTTGCTATGACAATTAAATTCATATAGTTCATAAAATTTCAACTAGATGATCGCTAATTGAACTGACTGAATAGCTGTATCAATTATACTTGCATATTTGAGCATTCATTCCATCCGTTCAGAGTTTCTTTCGCTTTTAACAGATCCTTACCAGTACTGTTATAATTGTTTCTGGTATTTATATGGAGACTAGGCAAGGGATCTGAACTTCTTTCTGAACTCATCTGCGCATTTGATGAAATTTAGCGGTAGGTCATTTTGC
Source organism: Baylisascaris procyonis (assembly GCA_037389465.1). Lineage (NCBI taxonomy): Eukaryota > Metazoa > Nematoda > Chromadorea > Rhabditida > Ascarididae > Baylisascaris > Baylisascaris procyonis. The sequence continues at coordinate 464,192 of JAZARR010000266.1, forward strand.
GACAACTAGCGATCTTAATAAAGATATGGTTGAATCACACATGGATAGTCTTCGTTACCCTACCCACTTATCCAAGAAGCAAATGTCTGAGTTTTCGGGTAATCATCTGCGCAACTCACAATGGAAAAACAGTAAAGAAAGAAGAAAATTTTATTCACATATTTAGGAAAGAGTTGAAAAATTTAGTACTTCTAAGATGAAATATGTGAAATGATAAAGAACCTTTGATAAAAAGTGGTGAAAAGTGAAGAAATTTTAGCACTTCGGTGCGTTTTTCATTAGAGAATACCAGTTTTTGGCAATTTCTGTGAGAAAACAACTCCTTACAATTAACTGCTAACGAATTTCGATGTTCGACGATGAACTTCTCATTGGACTGTTAGCGACTCACAAATTAACCTTCCATTCACTGATGCATAAATTAGCAGAAAAATCGTGGCTCGGTAATTGTGGCCAAATATAATGATCCCAAAGGTTTCCGAGCCTCAGTGCAATGTCTAATCGTCATTTGTTCGAATACTTTGTAACAGCTGCAATATTCGATAGTTCTGACTGGTGATAAGATAGCTGAATTCATCGATCATTGAAATCGATAAACGGTTTTTTGCAAGCCACTCTTTACAAATCATCCAAAAATTGTAGTGCCATCAACAATATTGGATCCATTGCAAGCTTGCGCTCAACATTCAAATGCATTTGCAAAACATCAATTTTTCTTACAAGAAGGATGGGTGACGATCGTGGAAATATTCATTAAATATGCAAACGAATGTGTACAAAAACCTGCATTCGCTGACTGGCATCTGCAAAAAACCGCACGGCAATAAATGTAAACTACAGATATACACGGACACTGCAAAATTGCGTTTGCCGAAGCATCTTTGTTCACAGCGGATCTGAATGCAACACCCTCGTTTTGTTGTTTTTACATCATTTGTTTGGTACATCTCTTCAGTAAATTCTTTTTGACACTAAATTTCGATTAAATCCTGTGGCCACTCATACCTAACTAATGAGTGTAATGCGGAAGCTGTTCCGATCTCGCGCTTGAGCTTTATCAATACGTGCATGAGACCACTATGCGTCGATTATGCCTTAGCATATTTTATTAATTCTTTAGTAGGAAGGAGGGCAGTGATAGGGGATCCGGTAAAATTGGATTGTTGGTGCGCAAAAGGGATATAACACCATTTAAAAAACTAAGGTAAGATTCGGATTTTTAGCGTTGCACAAGTTTCGAGGAAAACGTTAATCGTTGAAGCATCTCTACACTCAATACCGACAAACGCGCCAAATGGTGATAGCCGTCACAACATTTTCTAAGGAAACGAGCTATGAGATTTTGAACACTAAACGAATGTTGGTCAGTTTTCAGTGGAAATGGAAAATAAAAACACTATGTCAAAAGCCTTCTAATATATAGGTCCACATTTCGAGCATAGCACTTTTCAACATTGACCATTTTGAACAACACCGGAAAGAACACTCAAGCTCACGTATTAATCGCTACAGTTGCGTACGGCCATACCTTATATCAATTCAATAGCGCCAGAGCAGTACATAATTCATTTAGTTGCCCTATTAGTTTATACTTCAACATTCACCTCCAACCTCTTCAACAACCATAAATTTTTGCATTTTAATTGGCGCTCATAAGTCAAGTATCGCCAAAACTTGAGGCTAGACTAACTGATCAATGGACGACACGACGTTCATTGTTCACCTAATTAGATGATTGATCTATCTCTTGTGCATGTTCTACATATCACTTCTGTTACATTGCGTTAAAATAAAGCTGCATGGTGGTGCACATAAATATAAAAACTCAGTAACTTTTAGGAAAATGAAAATTTTGAAGCAATTACGAACACCATTTTTCTGCATCTTGAACATTCCGGCTAAATCAAACAAACAAAAAAAAAAAAACAAGCAGGAAGTGGAGAAAGCAAATGAATATTCTCACTTATGAAGACATAAGGAAATGAAATTCTAATAATTGAGCAGTAATTTCACTTTCGAACGTCAAAGTTTCTTTTTTTTTGTTGATTGCTTGGGTATTTGCGCAATGACGAAAAGAGAGTGAGCCGAGCATCCGAGCATTCACTTCCCCGTTCATTGGAATTCACTGCGTTCTTCGATAAAGTTTTTATGGAGAAAAAAAAGCATTTTTTCATACATTAATGTGCCACTGATTTTTAATATCAAACCAGCCCTGAGTTTAAAATATCAACTATAGGTTTCAAGATATGAGATCGCTTTATTAATAGTTAGGCGACATAGTTAAGATATGTGTTTGTAGAGCATTTGATATTCTATTTAAGGCATTTAATTGTTATATCGATAGCTATAAATGCTATCAATGGTTTAATACTAACTGTCCATAATCTGACATATGAGGAAGCGTTAAACATCTAATTCAATTCCACAACCGTATAGAACAATCATTTCTTGGCAAGCATAACCAAATCACATTCATAAGAAGAATTACCTACATTGTTGATTATAACAAAAACCACATCTTAAATGAACCGCCGCACCTCGAACAAAAAAGAAACACAAGGAAATACGCAGTGCGCAATGCGATGAACGTCGACGGGTGGATGGTAACGCGACAGCCACTAAACGTCTCTCATTATGGAAGAGGAAGAGAAGGGTTGCATATGATTTTTTGATTCTTTGAACTTTTACGCACTCGAGCACCGACATTTCGCTTGTTCCGTATGGTGCAAATTCAGTGCAAATAAGTGACGTCATTCTTGGAATATAGTCATTTCAAAAATTAAAATTCCCCATGCTTACTTTGTTGTTCTTTAGAGGTGGAAAGCAGCAATTAATTAGGCAGCCGACATTGTGACGATGTAATATCGATGAAAATCATTCCATGGAAAATGCAAATTCATATTAACATTTTCGGAATTGTCGATTTCCGTTAGTAAAATGAACGCATGTGATAGAAAACGACAGTCGCCGATTCGTAGAACTTTTAAGTGAACCGCTTTGTGGCATTTATATTTATAATGTCATGTATGTGCCATTGTGCTATTTGTGCCACTGTTTAACGCACTGTTTACAAGTGAAACACATACATTTGTAATGTCGTAGAACTTTGGAAGGTTATTCCATCCGAAATAGAACGAATATATAGAAATCACTTCTATTATTTAACTGTACTTCGTAATTCGAAATCAAAAATGTTTTACCATATTTTTGATGCACAAATAATCATTTGAGTGGTAAAATTTTCAACGTCCAATAATAAATATCGACGACTGTATTTCGCAAATATAAAAAACCTTATCAAATATCAACTAGACACCTTCCATGCTTTTAATATGTCGAAAAGCAGTCTCATAGTGATAAAATTTGACTCCAAATCAAATCAACGTCCAAAACGAGAATTTGCTTCGTGAATATTTTCGATTTAATAAAATTTTTCACATAAAATTTCCATAATATAAGCAGCTTTCAATGCTTTAATAATCAAATTGCTTAATTAAGCATCAAATTTTTTGCGATGAAAACGCTTCGAACTTAAAACGCTGAAACAAATTATTAAGTAGCGGTGTTACAACAACTGTTTACGCTGAAGAACAAACTGCAAGTATTAGGATGTCGCGATATTGAAAATAGATAAGTGAAAAACCGCACCAAGGGATCTGACGTGATGTACGCATGATTTCACTCTTGGCTCATCTTAATTAACCGGTTTCTTAAGCGAACAACAAATTTGTATATATATATATATATATATATATATATATATATATATATATATATCTGCATATGTATGCATGAACTTCTCTGTCTATCCATTGGCCTGAACGCGGGAAGCCATCAAAATCTGAACTAGGAAACGTATTGGCCGTAATTTCAATTGTAGGATGAACTATTCTATGGAATTTCACATTTACCCATCAATCTCGAAAGAAGGTATCAGTTTTTAAAGCAGTAAAAAATCTGCATATGTTCTTTACCGATCGCGTCTTAGAATAACAAACCTCTTGTGGAAGATCTGCTTGAGGGGCGAGTTCAGTTAACAGATGAAGATGTTATTGTGCCTAGTTGACAGCTTGTGAAACTGGTTGATCAATGAGCAGGATCGAGAGGCGTTTATCGTGTGAACATCTCGGATATGCTTTCTTTTGTCCGGCACTAATAAAATGTGAGCAGCCAATATTTTGGAAAGGATTGTACATTTCTTTCACTTTTAAATGCTTATAACTTATTTCTAAGTTGATCAATCCAAGTGAAAGATGGTGTAGGAGATGAATTTTTCAATATACATTACGTATACAAAATTTCGTAACTCAATGTTCCGTCCTTACTGAATTGAAGATAAGTCCAAAACGCAGACAGACATGCACATACACATATATAGATATGATCTTATTGCAATATGGCATAGAGTGCAAATTTGCATAAATACGCAACGAGGCAAGCAGTCTTACGGGTTGTTATTAAATTTTTTGTGTTTGGCAATGGCGTAATTTGGCGATGAAAAATACGTGCGCAAATATTTTAAACGTGAGATCTGTTAGTCAAAATTTCAAAAAACGCTCAAAAGGAAACCGTCGTCGCGATCCACTTTCAAATTGGTGTACATCAGAAAAAGTTGGATCATTTGAATGTCACTGATAGGAAGTCAATCATATAAATAGGGGGCTAATGATTTATAAGAACGATAAGGTCATTAAGCGATGATGAGAACTCAATAGGTGATATGACTATTTGAATGCAAGAGATTGAAAGTGAATTGTTAGTGCAACTAAGAGAAGAACGATAGCACAAGACAGCAGCATTAATAAAATGCTGACGATAAAAAAAAAAAACGGGTATCGGATAAGAGTTACCTAAAGATATCGAACAAATAAGACCTGCAGCAATTTTATGACCATTGTTCACTGGCACATTCCTCAAAATGTTTCCTTTGTACCTTGAAGAAAGGCGATCATAAAATCAGATTAGCGATGACATGTCCCATGAGAAATATTCCCAAGGGGCGAATCATGAGCGATGCAACCGCATAGCGAGCTGGAATAATGGAATGGGTCAAAGCAATCTTTAACGGCAAGAAAGGGTTGACCGAAGACGTCGCGCAAAGGAAAGTCGAAAAGCATTTTTCTAGAAGAACATAACCAACTTGGCCTGATTAAAAGGAAAACAGCACTCTGGCCTACCAAAAAACGGCACAGATGATCCCACAGCAAGCTGCTTGGTCACTGATGACATTAACTTATGCGAGATGGAGTGATGTTTCTGATGAATTGTAGTCAAGGTATAAGTTACAGCATAGCTGTGATGCACCCGCTTATGACCATTGGATAAACCGACTATCTCCTTTCTGATCTCAATCTTCTATACTCAACCTCAATACACGCCAATGAGACATATGCGGCATATGCTTTAGCATTTCAAATTACCGTGAAAGTTAACTGCCCGAAGATTGCCTCTTCAAAAAAGAACTTCCAATGATACGTTTTCATTAGCAGCCAATGAGATACACCACAGGCCGGAGACATGTCGCCAAAATTTCCTCTGATTTGTTTTTGGGTTCATCAGTTGAAAATACAGAAAAAGGATGCTCCATGCAAACAAAGAAACAATGCAGCCATCTGCTGCGTCATCGTGATTAGCTTTAGCAAAAAAACATTATAAAAGCACATTACGCAAAATAAAAAGCAAGTGCGTTGAAAGTCAAGCTGTCTACTGGTAGGGAGCTAACAAGTTTCATTACTGATAAGTTATTAGGAAAGAACAAGCTCGGAATGAGCCGTCTAATGCCTGAGAATTGGACTCCGGAGTTGGTGCAGAAAAGAACCTCTATGGATGTAAGTCTGCAGCACTACAAATCACAGGGAATCGAAGATGCAACTCTTTTTTCAAATAGGGTTGCTTTAAAAACATATTACCTGCGGAATAAACACACAACATAATTGAATCTAAAAGAAATGGCAACACCATGACAACCGATTTATTGTGACAGCCGTGTGTTGCGCAGATAACCTTCATTTTTACATATTGTCATCTTAAAGTATTCATTAACCGATAAACTCTCATATGAAGTAACTTTTAATAGCCAGTTTTTAGTGATGGTGATTTAAGGCGCAAGAGAAGAAATGATAAATTAAACATCTTCTAAATGAAGTACAATCGAATAGAACTAATTTGGTTCTATATTCCTGAGCAAATAATAACTTTGCTATTTTTATTCGAGACCAAAAGGAATTTGAGAATTATTTATAGAAAATTCAATAGGCTGGAAGAATAAGTTTAACATATATAAGTGATGAGATCGAAGAATAATGGATAGATTTTGCATAACATGAAACAGAAAAGTTACATAAAACAAGCTGACAAAAAAACGAATAAGCTAATCAAAGAGCATTTCCATCTGCCTCGTTGTGTTCGACCTAGTGGAACAAAACTTATAGTTAATGAAGCAATATCATTTAAACATTTCCAGCATATCTACACCGCTCGACACGAATCTCGTAATGATGGCCCTCTGAGATATTCAGTTAAATCTGACAAACGTGCGCATGGACCGACTCAAACCATAGTCGAAACCATCGAGTTTTCAATTTTATATGAGAAGAGTACGAAAATACCTTCCAATAATCAACTTTAATTTTTATTTCCGATTGAAAATTGATTCCCTATCTCAATTCCTCCTGTAAGCGATAGTTTAATAAATAGAAAATACCGAATGATGCATCAAAATTTCGTTGCTAATCTGCTATGACAGTATCCCTGCTATTGCTTTCAACAAAGCAGAAAGGACAGGTTGTTTTGCAAGAAAATCCCAATCTCCAATGCCAAAGAGCGGCTTTAAAATAAATCCAAACTTTGATCATTAAGAGGCATTAGTGTCTGAAATTCGGAAGAATCAAAACCACCAATTTAGCAACAATACAACAATATTCCGCGGGATTTTTCTCAGTTTCCAATAAATGTGAGGTAACGACCACTTCCGAAGAGTTTCATTATCGATGTGCATTGACAGCAGCAGAATGCAGCAAATATTAGCAGTTATCTATAAGTATGCTCTCTTAGTCTAGTTGTTGTAATAGAATGCTTCTGAAAAAAACTCAAATTTTAATAGTTATAAGAAGCGAATTACTAAGATTCAGGCAAGTCTCTAACCTAAAAATTATGCCAGCTTGTTCAAACACTCCATAAGCAGTTTCTACATACGGTCTTGACCGATGCACATAGCGAATAGGGATCTTTTCAGTGTGAAGTGCGTAGTCTGCAGTACAAGCCGATTGAGGCGTTGTCGATAACAGCGCATCAATCTAAACGAATAGGCGGAGAGTAGCTTGAATCGGCACAGCTCCGAATCACCTAAGATCCGCATGACCACACATTCTCCAATCTTGATTACCAAACCCAAGCCACCATCCTATTCTGCACCCATACATCCAGCATATTTCTTTCTTGTAAACTACATTGCAGTCATGACCTGCATCAAAACATTGAAGAACGGAAAACGGCATGAAGTTCCCGCAGAGGTCAGCGGGAATCGAGGTTTCGTGAGAGACCAACCTATCGAAGTCATACACTGCTATAAGAATTTGTTAAAGAATGAGCTACTGTGACCAAATGAGTTCTTGTGATCTCGGTCATCATCTTCTGTGTAAGAATGCGGATTACGATTTGCCTTAGGGGCCGTAGCCGTAGATATGAATAGATTGCGATCTTGCTCACCAATAGTGTGTGCTTTCTTATAGCTTCGCAGTTGATTTGGCTCGTAATAATCAAGCTTCGTTACTTTACTGAGGTTCTTCACAAGTCAGAAACGGTTGCAAAATTTAATCCATGAAGTCGCCTTCTGCTTCAACTTATTAATCGTCCCAAGCTAGTAATATTTCCCTTTGTGCGTTCGTTCCAACAGAAATAAAACGGCTATTTCGCGTCGAACTTTATGCTGAAGTATACTTCGCATGCACTCGTCATAAGTCAAAGAGTGAAAATTAAAAGAGCACTTCTGATAGAGCAGAAAATCCTTAGGTTGGGTCATTTCAACAAAATCGCAACACGAACCGTAAAAAATTGACAAAGGAAGGCGCGCAAATACGACACTTCCAGACAACAGGACGAGCATCCCAGCAATAGTATTTTAATGTGTTCCCACTCATATTCCTCGCGTTTTCTATGCCAAGTTTTGTGATGCGCTTTCATTATCATGTGAACAGTGATTATCTTTTTCAATGTTATACCTTTGATCGCTAAGCTAGTTTCCGCAAAACCTGATGTATTTTCCATAAAAGCGCCAGTTGAAATCGCCTGATTCTTGTGCTGCTTTCCGTATCACTGCGATTGAGGCGTGCTTAGCATAGGACTTTTAATATGGTGAACGCAGGTGCTTCACAAGTGCAGAATCCGCCTTCATCCTTTCCAACTTCATCCAACTTGTGCGGTGGAAATTAGTTCAATCAGTAGATCATGTTTCTGCCACTTTTTTTTTTGGAATGTGCAGTTCTGAGAAGCAAACCTTCCCTGACTTCAACCATGTGAACCACGCAGGACAGGTAACATAGTAAAAATGGTCGAAGAATCGTGAAACATCGGGTCTGCACAAACAGCGCTCTCAGCATTGTTATTAACCAACTTTCATGAACGTGATGCAGAAGTGCTCAAGTCCGATATGGACTTTTCGTACAGGCAACACTATTCAGAATGCGACATTTGCAGCTAAATCAAAGCAATGTACATCAACCAAAGCTGAGATTTCAAATGATGAGCGCTGGTAACGATATGCCGAACACAATACTCACCAACTCAAGACAAACTTAATTTTTAGTATACGTAAATAGATTAGTTTACATCCTAGATATCTCTCATTGTCTTCATAAGCACAACGTACCAACAATGGCATGAAAATCGGAATTCGCCGAGTACTCAAATATAACAAACAGCTTCAATTCATCTTCTTTTTTCACCTTATACCACATATTTGCGAAATTTTTATCGTTATGCTGACCACAATGTATGAGAAACGCTGCAATTTCAGCATATCAGCAATCAATTCACAGTTAAATAAATCTGGCTATAAGCCTATGCAATGAAATATTTCCACTAATAAATGAAACAAAATTAACCATATATATTAAAAAAAAATAAAAATTCAATCATATATATTAAAAAAAGCAAAAATTCAAAGCATGAGAAGGCATTCATTCAACGACATTAACGTTAGGGGCATTTAAAACCACCCAAAGCAATGAATGTAAAATATCGTTTGGAACTGCTTAAAAGCTCAAATGGACAATTCATAATATTCACAACTTTGTAAAGCGTGATCAATAAATCGTACATAAACTGTTTCTGTCAAAGCACAGAACCGATGATCATGGGATAGCACAAACTCTACAAATGCCTTGATGCAAGGCCTGATACCTATAAAAGAACAGCGTATTTGATTTAGAGGGCATCAGTGTTCTTCTAGCTTTTCACGTGAGGTGCCTCCTTGCGAGGCTCGTTCAGACCATAGCGGTGCGCATTCCGGCCTCGAACTGCCTCGAGCGTGAGAATTTTCTGGTGCTCTTTGGCGCGGAGATTGCACTATTCATGCCAAGGTGCTGTCGGGGCGACGCCCACTCCGTCCCTCTTTCTCCCCCCTCCCTTCCCCTTAGCGTCATGTTATCCCTTCCGCCTTATTATTGTTAATTCCCAAGGCTTAATAAAAAACCTCGGTCTTTTGCCTTATTACCTCATTACGCAAAACCTGTTCAAATCTCGAAAGAGAAGGAATTTGTGAATCCTCTGGAGACTAACCAATAGTGGAGGGACAAAACAGGTCTGAACATCCTTACATTTCCAAGAATAAACCAAATATGAAGTGAAATTATTGGTGAAAATTTAAAAATTCAACATTTCAATACGTTCAGAGGAGGAATCCCATGAAAGTTGAAATCTCTCAAAAGTATAGACATATCTATATACAGACATATGCTTGATTAGCGGTTTTGTTAACGTTGTTAGACTTATGCAAATTTCAAGAAGGATTGTGAAATAAAAAACGTTCGAATGCTAATGCGAATAACAATCTTGCGAACATATTTGAAATTAAAAGCAAATACGATAAAACATTAAGCACGAAATACTATAAAGATAACGAAGAGAAACATCATATATGCATAAATTATTTCAATTCTACCCAATGACCTTATTCCACTCTCAAAAATATTCCCCTCCCCATATTATCCTCTCAGTCTCAGATTCAGTCTCCAGAAATCTTGAAAACCTATAAACGTGGCTGCACGATTTCTAAACGAGCATATCGTCCCAACCATCAGGTTGAGCAAAACTCTTTACACGGCTGAAGAAAAGCGGGGGAAATAGCTGGTGATCACCAGTGTCAAGACTGCTCTGAGATATTTGACCGTTGAGGTACTGAAAACAGCAATCGTATTTTTCCCACTGCAATACGCAATGAGCTGAACGCTTTTTGCCGTCGCCGAAACGTAACTCCATATTGAACTCTTGCAGCGACACCTGAAGTATCCCTTCTGATTAGCTTAACATAAAATGTTTCTTCAAGTTCAAAATGGCGTTATGCACTCAAAAAGACTGCAACCTCAACATGGGCCTCTATTTAAAGAAATACGGTATATAATACTTCATGCTCTGCTCTGAGTAACTGCGTTAACTACAGTCGGATAATATAAGATCTCATTCAATTGTTCCACAGCACTACACAACATTCAACCATTCCCTTCAAAGGCTTAGTGATTATGAGGTAGCGGAGCCGTTATTACCCTCCTCAAATTTTAGCAGTAAAGAGACCGAATCCTCTCGAGGAACGTTAAACAGAGCTAACGAAGGGTTCCACCGGAATTCTTAGAGGATCAAAATCACCGAGTATATATGCCTCTAAAGTTGTTTTAATGCAGTCTGCTTCACAAGCAGTGTACGTGTACGGTACAACATCGCACCACCGCAACGCGAGTCAACAGCCCTGCAATCAGTGGCAGTATGCTTTATATCCTTTGTATCTTCTATTTTAACATCGATCACATTGCCGCTTTCTACTTTCCCTGCCATTCACTTATTCTTATCGAATATATGAATGCTGCAGGAAGAGAGTTGTTGTAAATAAGAACTGAAATCAACGAGTCAGTTATACTGCTGAATATTCTATGAGTGCAAGATTCCATTCATTGCAATCTGCTCCAGTAGGAAGTTTCGTTTAACAGAATCTTATTACAAAACTTTGTACATTTTGCAACTAAAGCTGAATAGAAACTGCAAATTCATTGCAACATGAACCTAGCTGAGGGCAAATTCGACATTTCATCGTTCACATAAACGCTAAAAAACAGGGTGAAAAAATTGCAAGACTTTGCTAACCTCATGCGGAATAAAGTGCTGGCGCAGCCTTTGATACCGACGTGGACGCTGATCTGATTTTTCGCAGTGACGACAGAACTGAACGACATTGTAAAGTTTTCAACAAAAACATCGAAAATAATCAAGCACTTCTACGTTTTAATGCCACTTATCATTGAACCCCTTGAGGCTTAATGGTCCCAAATTTCCCCCCATGTATATCTGGCACTTACCTCTCCCTTCCCCCAAACCTGTATGTTCACTGCCTCGAGAATATCTGCTAATATGTCACATCAAATCATTCGATGGTAAAATACCTTTTATTAGCATTACTTACGAATATGCCAGTAAGAGATCTCTAGGTAGTATCCAATGAACCACCAAAATGAGGATACTAACAAAGAATTACTAACGGATTAATGGTAGAAAGCAAGTTTTTATAAGGTATTTCTTCACTTTTGCAGCATACACAACCTCATCGGGAAAACAACTGCCTGAGATGATGATTAAACGGCTACTGCTTAGCGAAAGCACTGAAAACTTAGAGACTCTTATTCAGCTCAAGTAATGACTGCATGAGAACAACAACACTGCTTACTAGGCACTTGACTACGGGTAAATAAGTAAATGAATGCAAATATAGATTACCTAATTAATATACTCGCTTAGCTTTACTGCGTAACGAAAATTTTAAGAAATAAATTCGGGATGATAATAGCAATGAACTCACGTTTAAATAATATCAACCGAGAAATCTAAGAAGTCAAACTGCGAGTGCCGAAAAAGAAGCTCATCCCTGAAATCTTCACCGTGCATTCCATTCCACATCCGATTTTCATGTGTTGACTTCATTTCCCGATGTTACCAACATTTAAATTTAGATCAGAAGTTAATATATACCTGCGCAGCAATTCGATCTTGTCCAATAGGCCAATATCGCCCAAAAAGAACACCGCCTAGTCGAGTGGATTTGGATTTCAATTGCGGCACAATCTGTGCCGGCTTCTCTGGTGACGTCACCATTATTGCAGTGCCTAAACGTTAGAAAGTTGTGGACAAATGAGTTAACTGAGTGCAGAAGTTAATCAATTACAATAATCTCTGGTCAAGAGACCACACTGGCCATACAATGTAATATGAAATTTAACTATTTCATAGAAGATTCAGTCTATTTTCCTGTTCTGCTCTATCATTCGTTGAAAATTCGTTAAGGAATTGCTTAAACTGAATAATGTATACTAAAGTCACAGCGAAAGGGATAGAGGGTTACAGCTTCGTATTATTTATAGGTGATCGAAGATACCAAATATGGTCTCTTCCAACATGTGAAAGGCGAGAAACGAAGAAAGAAAGACCTGACGCCCTATATCCAAAGCGCTGTCGACTATGTAGTCAGCTACCTAACAATCTCCGTCTTCCGCAACTCCCATTCCCTCCCCCACCCCCCCCCCCCTCCCTTCTCCTCATTGCTCACTCCCGTGAACGAAGACAAGACGATTGTAGGATCTAGGGAAGAATCAAATGAAACCAATTTCGATCTAAAAAACAATAATAAGTGAGGAAATAAGTACTAACCGTCGGCAAAGAATTTCATAAAGCGATAATAAACAACGATATGCCATGGTCGATAGAATTTATCCTGCAATAAGTATCAATTCATTTCCCACCATTTCATTACTAATCTTTCAACAGCAACGAATTAAAAGAAAGTGACTCTCGGCGATCAGTGAACGTATGAAAACTCCGAAAATTGAAGTGCTAAACAACAATGAATATATGGAGGGCGTAAATTCGCAATGCATAATACAACCGTAATACTCTAGATGTTTTTCTCCTTTTATTGATTATATAATGTTTAAAAAAAAAAGAGTATTGCATCGCCCATCTATGAGGTTTTTGCAAATATGTTTTACTGTAGAGATGACAAGATTTGTTTCCAATTCTAGCAGGAGAGTGAAAGAGCAAGTCTCCTTCTACTCTTTTGAATAACAAATGCCCGTAACAGCAGCACATCTGTCGTATAATTAAAACAAAAAGACTAAGTCCTCGATACCAACAAGCACAAGATGCAGTTTTTAAAACTAAAATAGACGATAAATAAAACACATCACGAAAGCTATGAACTACTGAAGTAACCCTGCAAAATGTCTATAGACAAATTTTCAAAGGTATAAGAGAAAAGAACACTGACCACGAAAATCTACGAAATAGCAAGCACCCTTTTGCATGGCTGCATATCCTCATGCTTTCGATTTGCAATGCTGACTAGGTTTCTTCAAAACTTCACTCATACTTAGGAAGACCTTTCATTTGACAAGTTTTAAAGTTCAGTTGATAGGGTTAACCTCTTTTACTTATTGCATCAGTTCTTAAGGGCTTCTACCAATTCGTCAATGGCCATTAGAGTTCATCTCACAAAAGATACGTTCCCGAAAGGAGCGTTAATCAAAGCCTATCACTGGATAAAAACAATAATCATCTTAATCTCACTTATATTAGAAAGTTCACTATAAAAGTGGATGCAAGTCTGCAATCGGCTATGCTTTGCCCAGCCCATAAAATCGGCACCCTATACCGTTCGGGTCTTATTCTTCAACTACCTATCATCTATTACAAAAAATGTTCTACTCCACTAACTAGGCTCATCAAAGACACAGCAAGCATGAATGCGAATATATAAGGGTGCAGTCTTTTGGATGCCTCGGTCAGATATGCAGCGAACAATACGGACCTCTCTCCCATTTGACAGAGTAGCCAATCGCTCACTTTTCTGCATTTTAATGCCTTCATATTCACAATGCAAAAAGTGTATGAATTTCTTTTTTGATGCCTTACAAGATCTGTAATAGTCGGAAAAGATTCCACTTATATATACCTCAAATACTACTTTCCTCCCAATGAGACGTGCTGAAGAGAGGCTTGACATAGTTCTGGTCTCCAAAAAAAATTGTTCGAAAGCCTCTAAATCTCGTCTGATGACTTCGAAAACTTAGGGGACGTCAATCCGAGATTCGCGACGTCGAACTTTTCCGAACGCTCTCGATTTTTAGACCCTAAGCTTAAAGAATTGCGAACATCAGGGCAGCCGGTATTTCACTCGAAATCCCTGTTTTTAGAGTCCAGAAAATTAAAAGCCAGTCTTTTTCTTCGATCAGACAAGAAAACCCGTCAGCTCGTATAAAATGGACAGTAGCACGGAAAAATTTCACTAAGAATACCCGTGTTACTCAGCACGCAGGAAAGCGTGGCACAAAATATTGGACAGCGCTTCTCGTCAACAGCGAAAAGATATCAAAAGCAAAGCGCGATCGTTTCAAGTATTAAACGATGGGTTAGTTTTTTAATGTTTTAAAGCGCAATGCAGAAGCAGTTAGGTTTTCCGGGCCCATCACAGTACTACGGGTGTGAAAATTTTCTTGACTAAGAACGTTGCAGCTCAGCACCCGCAATGTGGCTTCGCATGTGTGCAGTCCAGCAAACTGTGCTGATAAAAGCTTATCGCCTCTGTAAGTTGAAATCCCTGAATTTCTCTTTCCTCTCTCTTCCCTCCTCCTCCCTCACCCACGAATATTGCTCGACGCCTAGAAGTCGACAACGAACGATCGGTTACCTGAAAGGATGCTTCACCATGGCGTATGTAAGTGCACTTTCCGATATATACGCCGTGAAGATAAACGTGTGGTCGACAGACGTACATCTGTCGCCAACACGCATAAACACTACTATCTGGAGGAGTTAGTCGGTGTTCTCCGAAAACTCGTCGACAAATCGTTCGCCATAGTTCCTCATCTCTAAAATTATCACCTTTACTCTAATAATTATAATAAATATACTTTAAATTTATACCGAAATTAAAAATAATAATGGAACAACAATAATAATAAGGATAATAACAATCATAATAACATTAATAAAAGCAATAATAAGAGCAATAACAATAATTTGAGTATTAGTAACTGAGATGTGAACTTAATTAGCAAAGAAAGAAGCAAAGAAAATTATCTCTAGCATAGAGTCGCTCTCTCTGGAATGAATATTTTATAAATCATCGGATCATCATTAGTGGATACAAATCTACAGAGATCCACTAACGATGATCCGATAAGGTAATGATCTAAACGTTTCATCAACAAAAGTATTCAAATATGTGCAATTCACAAGAATTATATGCGAATGTATATAATATATGCGTTGGTATAGCTGTATGGTCGTTTCCACAAGGTAACTTTATAAACATGGAAAGAAGAGGAAGATGGTATTGGTTGAAATCAAGCTAAAGCAGAATTCGGTAGCAATATGAGGAATAAATTATTTGTTAACGTTCTCATCATTTTAATATAGACCATCGGAGTAAAATATGTAAATCGCTCGTATGAGTTCCATCTAAGCCTTTGAAAAAAAAAAAAAAAATTCGGAGAAGAGCACAGAATTAAAAGGTGAAGGGCTGGATATATAACACTTCAAAAAAGAATTCAACCACACAGAAAAAAAAAAACAGAACTTTCCGAAAAAATACTATGCAGAGGAATTGCCATCGAAGAAATTACGAAGGACTCTCGACACATCAAAATACCAACGAGTGATCGGAAAACCTTTCTGATGCCACATCAGCTTCGCTAGATACTTGTGGAGAATACAGCAAAGCAGCTAACTTGCCTTGAAAGAAGATAGAAGCCAGTCGAGGTCATAGAAAGCATCTCAAGGCATCGCACATCCAACTCGCCACCAACAACGTACTTCACTATCGTCATCAGTAACTCCGCTGGCAGTAGTGAAAATGGACAAATAGCACCTGAAGAAACTTCTATGCAAAACAAAGAAAGCAAAGTAAAGATTGCACATTGCTAACACATCAATATCAAGAAAGCATTTTCGTCGTTCAAATTGCTTTAATCGCGTAACACCGATGCATTTGCTCTTCTCTAAAATTTAATGGCTGCAGCTTGAATTTCAAAGCAAAACTGTCACAAATATTAGCAAACTCACCACAATTATCTGGCTCAATTATCGAGCCCCTCTGAGCTATGCGTCTTTGAAACGTCCCTTCTAAGTCATCATCCTCTTCGAAACCGGCGACCACAGCAGATCGTGAACGGGATCGACGGTGACCTCTCGGATCGGGACTTTTCTACAAAACAATCCAAAACACTTTAAAGAAGTAATACAACAAGAACAGTCTGCCGCCAAATCTTATAAACAATTCAAAAAGACGAAAAGCATCGAAACAGGAAACCAGTACACCGTTTCACATACGTTTCGTTGAATAAGATAACAATCAATGAGAATCATTAAACTTTAAAGTGCACAAATCGAGCCATGTCCAGCACAGCACATTCTGCATGTGCTTTTTCCCTCACATCTCATCGAATGACCTCCCCTCATCTCAAATTTTATCCTCATCTTGCAATGCAGCAGTAATAATGAAGCATAATAATGAAATCGAAACAATAAATCCTTATGTAAGAGAGATGTGCAATACCGCATTTGATGAGTTTGCCGAATGTCGATTCTTGAAGAGTTTCAATTCAATATCTGGAACAAGTCGCACTGCTGCCATATAACATTGCACTGCATCACACATCTCACCACGACGTTCCAAATCAACTCCTTCCAAGAACAGTGACGACGCCTGAAAGCATCGAAATAATCGTCCGCACAAATAAAAGGAAACTCAGACGACAAGTCATAAATCATTACCATTGTGAACAACGCACAACTAAAGCAATCGACAAAGAATTGCATATGCATAGCGTCGTTCGCATTTAGTGCAATAACGGAGACTTCACGAAAGGAAACAATGAAGTGCTTATTCGTTTTTGAAAAAAATGGTTCGAACACTTTACTTAGAACCAATTCAAAACAAAAGAATGGATATGCCCGATGATAAATGATGCGTTTTAAGTGATTCGTAGTGGGGAAATTTGGAGACTGCTTTCCATTTTTCTGTTGTGAAATATCTTAGCAAATGAAAGTTGAGTCCGCACCAACAGATCGTGATACTTCCATGGAACCAATGTGCGCGCAGTCACAGGCACTGTACATCAAGGTACCTATTTTACCTAACCCAAGTGCTATCTACACCTCATCTGCCTTTAGTTACAGACACTGGCATTTCTCCGTCTGCCTTACTAAAGTCAGCAAGTAGATATATTCGAGAATCCGTCGCGCGTAGCCATGAAGCGAGAGGACAGCGAGAGAATGAGGTGGAATGGGGAGGGAAGAGGGATGAAAGGGAGAGATGAGAGATTTAAAGGCTTCGGTTTGAACTGTTCTGGAAAAGCTGGGATCTACTCCACTATCTGCCATTCAAAAATAGGTTCAGCTCTTAACGCACTCCTTTCTTCCACTCTTTTCGGTACGCATCCCTCCTCGTAAATTGAAAATCGCTTCGAAATCACGATTAGATTCGCTTATCTTTCTTATTAAAAAATCCGACTTGCCTCATAAAAGTTCAAAATTCTCCACGTAGACATCGAAAGAATTTCGAGATGTTCATCTCAGATGAATTTTGTATTCTACATATATCGTCACTAATCTTCGAGAACTTTTGCTCTCGTTTTATTCCTCTACATTGAACTTTTTCGACTTATTTCAGTCATTTAAACCACAAAAATGTTTTTCAACTTCATTCTTTGCTTTTAAGCCTTTGTCACAATAAACAAAATAGTCATTCCTAAAAAAGATAGTAATTGTGCAAGAGACAATTTAATTAGAGATGAATTGTTGCATAATTCATCAATTTTGGATGCTCATTTCGAAAATGCATATAAACATTTTGCAAGAAACCTAAAATCCTGCGAATTTTCCAAATTATCCACAATGAAGAGTGGATATCATTGATAGATGCCTAGAAAAAAACTTCTTCGCAAATTGAATCCACCATCAGTATTGATCATATGGGCTACTGAGGAAGCTTTTAATCACCATTATTTACTAATTTCATCTCATCAATTCCAATCTGCACATCATCCGGATGCAACATTTTCAGCATATTTCAGTGCCTCCAACTTCTTCAGCAGCTCATCGTAAGCTGATCTAAGAGGGCTATCTTATGATAGAGATTGCTCAATGAATTTTCGAAGTAGTTCTGATAATTTCTTACCGAAATCATCGCTATGGAGGTGGATACATAGGCATCGATATGAGCATAGCATGATGCGCCATGAGTGAGCATATTAAACTGACCTTCTGCAACTTCAATTCTTCGGAGGGCGCATTGTTCGATGGTACTTGATCAAGCTTGCCTTCTTTTGGCTTTGTAGCTTTAGTTTTTGAGTCCAATTCGGCTTTCCATTCATGTCTGTAATACCAATTAACCAGAATACACAGATACCAACTTCAAAATAACATAAATAAAGCATTCTTATTGATTAGCAGAAAGAAGGCACGCCGAAAAGCGTTTCAATGCGAGAGGGCACGATACGTGATTCTGGATTTCAGCTCATCACTGAATCGGTTGTCAGTTTACCAAGAAGGAGAGCCAACACTGCGCACGACTTCAGAATCCATTTTGCTGAGACCTATATCCCGTTCTGTCGGAATCTACTGCTAGGGCGAGAAAACTGATTCAGAGATTTTCTGGAAAGATGACGTCTATAAATCGGGAAACTTAAAACAAAAGAAGAATAATGAAACCTGAAAGATTCTAGCGTACTCTCTGGATCGGCAACTTCCTTGGAAGATGGAGAGTTTTCTGTAAGAGTTTCATTCTTCACACTCTCTTCTTTTTCCTCTTCGAAGAGTGGCAAAAGCTTATTCTGTAAAACGGAGAAAATTAGATCGATGAAGGTTGCGAAAATCGAAAATCAGTTATCGTTATCTTCGCTAATGCAGCCAAAATAGAAAACATCAGTGAATGGTTAGAGGGGTCGCTTATAAAGGTAACTTAATAAAATGAGTTAATAGGAGTGCCTCTCTTCAATATCGCTTCGGATTTTCGACGTTCGCAGAACTAAATTCAACTTTTGTTGGTTTTTATTATATTAGTTTGTTTATGCAATTCGATAGCTCCAAACAAACCAAAGGTAAGCATGCCCATTTCTATAAGTTTAACAAAACACGAATATTTTCGGTGGCATTGTTTTGTTATCACAGACATTTATCCTTCTGCTGGTTTCATTGAAAGCGATGTGAATATAGTGTTGCAGCATTTAAAACGATGCTTTCGATGTTATAGCTGAAGAACTTTTATTCGGGCAGCTGTGGCAGCGGAGTGTGTGAGATGATGATGGGTGTAGTAGCCAAGTTCAATACAGTTAATCAACCAGCACTTCATGATATGTCAGCAATTATCAAAGCGATCCAAGAGACGAATAGATAGGCTAAGGAAGGGGAATTACACACCAACGCCTCAAAAGGGAATCTAACAGTGGGGGGGGGGGGTGAGGGATGAATCAAATTGTGCGGCTCATTCCTTCACGGAAGCTCCAGATCGAATCCTGTTAGAAAGGATTTTGGTTCTACTCGATAAAAAAGGGTTCTACTTGATAAGGTATAGTCTAATAATCGGTTCGCTTCCAAACGCTCAAAAGTACAGCATTTGTAAAGTTTAATCAAAAATAAATTTCCCTCGGTTGGTTTCAAATCATTGTCCTATTAGTTTAACAACTTATCGTTGGATTGCTTCGAAAATATTATTCTTTTGCAAAATGCTTGAACTTACCATCAAGTTCAACTGTTGTATATTTAAAACTTAATAAAATTTCAGATATGAACGTCGCAATTTATGTCATCATTTTTTGATTGATTTGATGGATTTAATGAGGTATTTAACGCAATTGGCCAATATCTGATAGAATGAAAGTCCGTAAATCGACGAAATTGATTTTACTCTTAAAATTCTTTGCTGGACAAATGAGAGAGCTGGTTGAAACGAAATCAAGTTTAAATATTCTCATCGATATTACGCTCATGAATCTTTATCATCCTCGATTTTTCAGTTCGAGGGGCAGACAGACATAGACAGACAAATATTCACACAATTACATCGTCATAGACATTTTCTCTTGCAAAATTAACACTTGCAGAAAAAAAAACTGGTAATTTTTAGTTAAAAACAATTTGAAATAGATGCCCCTCCTCAATGGAAAGATTTTAGACATAACAAATTTGAGAGAAAATCTGCGCTTTAACAATCTGAAATTAAATAATTAGAAATTCGCTATTATTGAAGGTGCTAAATATCTTCACAAGAGAAATTTTCTACTTGACAAGCTATTAGAGATCATTTTTTCCGTAGTGAATTTCAAATTTAGACGTTTAAATTGCGCTAAAAAAACGGTTCATTTCAGTGATGCGTAAAACAACAAACTTTTATGAATAGGAAATTTAATGCGATAAGCATCGGAAATGAATGCACCAAAAATGCTTTCGCTTTTAGATGAATTCTTCTCAAATTTTTTGAAATATTGGAATTTTCACAATAGTTTTCCAGCAAATTTGGTGGATATCTCGCTTGTGGTCGAAGTAGGAAAACCTTCTCAATTCTTTTTTCAGTAGGAGTAACAGCAAGAGTAAGAGTAATAAGAATAAGAGTAAGAATAAGTTGTGACCTTATGAAAAATAGTTTTCTCTTTCGATGTTTCAATGGTATAAGTGATTGATAAATATAACAATACCGATACTCACAAAGTATTACCGCTGCTTCTGGATCATCCTCCTCTCCTTGCACCTCTTCTAGCACTTTAAGTCGTTGAAGTCTCCTCTCCAGTGGCATTAGATAAAACTGACTGCAACTTTATCAACACTAATATTGCTTGCATATCGCATATACTGCATTAATTATAGAGTAAGCGATCACATTCCATACATCGGCTTTGATCAAAAGTTTGAAGATATAAAGTATAAAGCATAATTATACCTATGAATCCCACTTTATCACTCACTATTCTACTCGCTGATAAATTAACCATCATTCAGGAATCTACAAAAATGAGGAAGAGTCCGAAATAACCTCCTCCTGGGGACAGCTTAAACAACATTCGCTATCGCATTAATAAGTCTACGTTCACTAAATCAACGAACATATCCACAGTGGGTGGCCTCATAAACGGTTCTATAAACCGTTCATCCGAATACCTAATTTTACAACTGCCCACACCTGTCTTATAGTAATAATCTTATAGTAATAATTTTATCTTATAATAATTTTCACACCTGTCTTATAGTAATAATTTTACAATTATTACTATAAGACAGGTGTGGGTGTGATAAGGTGTGTTAATTATCTATAATCTACTTGGTCGTTTGCACAAGTCTTATACAATTTTGTATTTACCTGTGACTATGGTATTTTAAAATAACATTCAACGGGATGCAAATACCACGCGAATTTAACATCTTTCAGGCGCATATATTTCCTTTGGATGTTAGTGGTTCAACATGAACACTATTATGGAGGATGGTTTTATTGTGTTGACTCTAGCCACGTTGATCTCGATGGAAAGAAAAATAAACGCACAGACGTGACAATCTCATAATGCGTTTTGAGAAAACGCAAATTTGTGGAAACGCATAAAAAGCCGCTCAACAATTCCCCCGCCTCCTCTCCCCCCCCCCCCTCACTGTTCCCTTTTCCTGCATCATATAAGATTTTATATGTGCACAAACACTCGCACAGTGAAATACAAAAACCCGTAACACAAATGTGGAGGAAATCGCCACACCAAGCACTGACATCGAGCCAAGCCTGGAATATAAAAACCTTCGGCACAAGAGCAGAGGAGCTGGACACACCGATCACGAAAGCGAACCGATCCGTGCTCTTCCCAGCACAAATGTACGCAGCACTACCATAACCTACACCTTGTATGAGGCGTTTGATTTCGATCATGTCGATTGCCGTTGAACGGTTTCTGTAAAAAGCACTTTGAAAACATGGAATTTTCTTCTTTACTGCGGTTTAAAATTGTGCATCATTGACTTCAAAGAATTTAGACACATAGGACAGTTGTGTTACTTTCTTGTAATGCTGCATGTTTTTCGCATGCCGTCGTCTTGGCTTCTACATTTGCAAGTTCGCATACCTCAAATCATCTTCCTAATGGAATCACGCAGTTAAAAAAAGAACTACAGTTCTGGTGCGATCTGGTTTTCCCCACGTCCAACGTTTTGCTTGTAATTGCATCACACCATGGTTCTTTCTTTAACTGGATCTGGGTGATATCTCCATAAAATATCGATGTGGTGGAGCTTGTCCATGTGCAGCATGTATCGGGTTTCGTAAGCTTTTGGATGTGTTCCTTATATCCCGATATCATCCTCTGCAAAAAGATGTTTTTTCTCTGACAGCATCTATGCACCAAGTTCTTTCAGTGTTTCTCATTCCAACACTCTGCCTAACGAAGTTTCCTCTTGTTCTGTAACTCAATGGAGAATTTTTTTCATCTTGCGAAGGCAAAATCCATGTCTCTAACGCCCCTCACAGAGATGACGGAACTCATCAGCGCCCCCGCGATAGGCCCTTGTGATTAAAATATATATATATATATATATATATATATATATATATATATATATGTATGTATATATATATAAGTCGTTTTAATGTCGAGCTACCATGAGAGGGCCCTTGCGAGGAAACCGGAGGGGTGAAGGGATGGTGATGAATTCCGAACACAGTTCCCGTGTTAAAACCGTTGGATGAGCGGACGGACAGACATACACTGATGTCAGAAGACTGTGGAAATATCAGAAGGCAGGTGGCAAGGTCGATTCAATAAAAGAACATATCGACATTCCTTCATAGATAAAGATGAGCGCAGAGATAATTGATATATGTGAACGGCTCATGTGAGCAAGTTTTAGTATTGGGAACGAACACCATACGGGTACCACAACGCTACGAGGAAAAGGTTCAGCTAAATATGAAGTGAGAAAACAAGCATACCTTTCATGAAATGACAGCTATAGTCCGATCTATATTCACTTTCTACCATTGAATTCTTCGAGGTCTCTCTTTGGTAGGTGCATACAAATTTGTAGAGTACTTTACCACCTCACTGTAATCTACACATCTTTTGTAAAAGGCGTATTTCGATTTACCCTATTTTCTTCAACTCTCTTTAAAAAGAAGTGTTGAGGGAACTGCAGTTTCAATGTTTTTCCGCATTATTAAATCCTTTTTATGCTCTCTAATATAAAATCAGCAGGCCATGACGATTTGGAATTTATATTCTTAAGAGTTTTTATCGAGACTATATCAACCCTTTGTTTAGTTAAGTAGGTGTATCGCAACAGGGTGCAGTAGCAAAGCAATATTCACAGCCAAACCCATTGTTCTCAAATGTCATACGGTACCGCAAAATCTTCACCTTCGCTCTCGCTCTCTACATTTCTCCAAACTTTTTTGAACATTCTTATCGCATTTTGTATATGTGGTTAATAAGTGATTTAAGCCAACATAAGGCTTTCTAAGGTATTTTACCACAACATCCTTCCTTACCTTTCCACACCTCAATGACATCCTTATTGCATTTATGAAATGGTGAAGTACTGTATTTGCCTCGTAATGCACAAACAATTTCAATTTATTACACAAAAAAGTCTATTATTAATTACATGAAGATGGCTCAGCATCGAATGAAAAAAAGAATATGGGAGAGTATCGCAGTAGTTAATTGAGTAAATCCTTTTTGCATTGTTGTTTGAGATATTCATCGGCGTTGATACCGAAATAATTCGTATGATCGAGGATATTGTTCGCTGCAGCCAAATTTCGACATGCATGATCCTCCGATAAATCGCATATCTGCAACAACGCAAAAGAATTACGTCAAAGGGAATCCATAGGAATTAGTAGTGAGTGGACGAAAAACCCCAAAAGAGAAAATGCTTTCAACGGATCGCTTAGAGCACAAAACGACGTTACTGCGGCATTTCCTAAGGAAATAAACAGAAATATGAACGCTTACAGTTCCTTTGTTTCTTTGTTTTTTCAACGAGAACATTCAGCACAATTTACCACGTAAACCAATCTAATCTATATACGAAACTCTAATCTTTTTGTTTTTTCATTCACTATTCATCACAATAGGTACTTCAAAAGTTCGTATTCATTAAAGGAATTCTTTCACGTCGAACACACGCACGAAAACACTTATTTACAGGAAAAACAAGGAAATAAAGACCCTCACGAATCTTTGGTGAGAGTGTTTCTATAGACCTTCATACTAGGATTTCTATGAATGTGTCCTATATACAAACAATGGATATCTTAAGGGGGAATTCTTCTACTGAACCAGCAGTTGCTTCCATATGGATGATGAAATTTTATGCTAGCCTGACTAGAATATCATTTCTATTGTAACAAACCGCATTGAAAAATTTTATTCAAAAATTACGTGTATATGTTTGTTAGAATGAATCGAATTATCGATGATTTCAATGTGTGATTTCGTTGAAACGGAACTCAGCGTATAAAACTGCAATTGGTTGCCATATTTTCCTCTTTGTCACTTTTGTTCGACTCAATACAATACGTCCCCCCATAAATTATGTGTGAGTTGAATGCAATTTTAGGATAATAAAAAAATTGTGTGAAATGCTTTCTTTCTCCTAATTGTGCCATTAATGGTACTTCTTTTTTGATTTCCAGGCATTTTCAATGTTTGTATTGAGTGTACGATTAAAACTAACGTCAAATTTATCTCCGCGTTTCATGTCATTATCGTAGAAGACGAGATGACGATAGAAATGTGGCTGCCGTTCAGCGATTGCAGTTGTCACGAATACACCAGCTGGGTCCATTGATGCTGGTACATTGGTCATCTGAAAATGATTACAATCTGTTACAGATGCACGAAGTTGGACATTACTTGGCAATGTTCAGCATTTAACGCATGTTGCATTTAGCATTAGCAAATCGCTGCTCTTGCAAATGCTTCTGTCAGATACGCTTTCCTCGATAAACATGGAAAATGATAAAAGAGATTCAGTGGCGAAATCTCGATGCAATTATGCGGCGTGTAGATGAAAGGTTAGCCAAAAAAAAGGTATTAAAAAGAAATCAGCGATGACTTTGATAATTGACAGAAATCGCTCTTCAGACGGGATATCGGTCTTTTATTTGTGTTCGAGAGGGATAAAAGTGGCAGACTCCAACGAAAATCCGGAAATCATAATATCGACCCCTGTTTTCATATGGCTCGGTTTTATGCTCTCCACCATGGGTCGCTCATGTATGTCGGCGTAAATAATCGTTATTGAGGAAGGGAGGAAGTAGCAAAAATAAAAATCCATTAGAATGCTAACCAAATCATTACGATGCACGACACGATATCTGAATTTGACGTTCTCTTCGACAGCCCTTGCAAACGCCACATTACCAGTGCGTGGTTCACCGAAGGTCACCAATCGAATGCGGTCTGCCGGAAATACTGTTTGGTTGACGAGATAAAGTGCAGTCATTGCGGCAAGAGAACCACCCAACGAATGACCGGTTACCTTTAATCACTCGACCGGTAAATATAAAAACACACAACATTCGGCGAAACTCTCGCTTCATTCAAGTGAAAACTTTGTCAAAGGTCGCGATACCAGTTCATCAAAAATGCATGTTGCATTTAACGAATAGTGTCAGATATGCGGCGGTGGTGGAGCATATCCAACTGAACATCAATCGTCACGTGACGACCACTGCATAAGCTGCGTCTTCTTCCATTTTCGTGTGTGTGTGCGGTGGGTGCGGTGAGTGTGTCCGATTGCATGTGCTCTGTGGCTGTGCAGCGTGTAAGTGTGAGGTGTAAGTGTGTGTGCGTGTGCCGTGTGTGCGTGTACGCTGTGTGCGCGGGCGCGTGTGCGGTGTGCGTGTGTGCGTATGCGATGTCTGTGAGTGTAAGTGACGTGTGTGTGTCTGTGAGGTGCGTGTGCGATGTGTGTGTGTCCGTGAGGTAAGTGTACGGTGTGTGGGGCGTGTGCGCGGCGCATGTGCGGTATGTGCGTGCGTGTGAGGTGTGTGCGCGTGTGCGGTGTGTGCGCGTGCGTGTGGGGTGTCTGTGGGTGTGCGGTGTGTGTGCGGGAATGTGTGTCTGTGTATGCGTCCTTGTGTGTCTCTGTGTGTGTTTGTGCGTGTCTGTGCGTGGGTTTGTCTGTGTGTGTACCTGTGTGTGTTTCCGTATGTCTATGTGTCAGTGTGTGTCTATTTGTGTGTGTGCCTGTGTGTGTGTCTGTGTGTTGCCTGTCAGTCTGTATGTGTCTGTATGTTTCTGTGTATGTGTCTGTGTGTTTGTGTGCGTGTATGTTATGTGGTTTGCGTGTCTTTGTGTATGTGTGTGTCTGTGTGCGCTTCATGCGTGTAGGTGTGTGTCTGTGTCTCTGCGTCCGTCTGTGTGTGTGTGCCCGTCTGTGTGCCTCTATGTGTCCGTGTGTTGTCTGTGCGTCCGCGTCTGCGTGTTGTGTCTGTGTCTGTTCGGGTGTGTCTGTGTGCTGTCTGTGATTGTTTCAGTGTCCGTCTGTGTGTCTGCATGTGTCTTTGTGTATCTGTGCATATGTGTCTGTGCGTTTGTCTTTGTGTGTATGTATGTATGTCCTTGTGTGTATCTGCGTCTGTGTCTGTGTGTGTCTCTGTCTGTGTGTGCCTGTGTCTCCGTGTGTCAATGTGTGTGTCGGTGTGTCTCTGCGTTCGTCTGTATGTCAGTGTGTGTGTCTGTGTGTGTCAGAGTCTGTGTGTGTCTGTGCGTGTTTTCGTCTGTGTGTGTTTATAGTGTGCGTGTACGTGTGTGTGTTTGTGTGTGTTTGTGTGTCTGTCTGTGTATGCCTGTCTTGTGTCTGTGTCTCTACGCGTCTGTGTGTATGTGCGTCTGTTCGTCTCTGTGTGTTTGGGTGTGTGCCTGTGTGTCTTTGGATGTGTCTCTGTTGTGTCTTTGGATGTATTTCTGTATGTGTCTGTGTGCGTGTCTGTGTGTGTCTGTGTTGTCTGTGTGTATCTGTTTGTCCGTGTGTGTCTATGCCTGTGTCTGGTGTGTGTGCGTGTGTCTGTGTGCGTCTGCGTTTATTTCTGTGTGTATTCTGTGTGTGTGCCTGTGTCTTGTGTGTCTGTGTGTGTCAGTGTGTTTGGGTGCCTCTCTGTGTGCGTGTCCGTGTGTCTGTCTATATGTGTGTTTGTATGTCTGTGTGTGTCTTTTGTCCGTGTGGTCCGTCTGTGCGTGTCTGTGTGTGTCGGTGTATGTCTGTGTGTAATTGTCGTGTGTGTCTGTGTGTGTCTTCCTCCGCTTTTCTGTGTGTGTTTCTGCATGTTGTCCGTGTGTGACTCTGTGTGTGTCTATATTTGTGTCCGTGTGTCGTATCGGTATGTGTGTGCGTGTGTGTATGTGTATGTGTGTGTGTGTGTATGTGTGTGTGTGTATGTGCGTGCGTATGCGTGTGTGCGGTGTGCGTGAGTGTTTCTGTGCGGTGTGTGGGAGTATGTGCAGTGCATGTGGGTGGGTGTGTACGTTGTGGGTGGTCGGGTGAGTGAGTGCAGGTGGGTACGGTATATGTGTGCGGTATATGGGTGTGCGTGCGCGGTGGGTGTGTGTGTGGGCGGGTGCGCGCGGTGGGTGTGGATGTGTGTTGCGGGATATGGGTGGGGAATGCGTGTGTGGGTGGCTGTGGGCGGTTTGCGTGTGCGTGTGTACATCGCTGCAGTTTCGGTTCTGTTCGTCTAATGAAGTTTCTTCCTCAGCTCGTCATCCTATTCAACACTTCGCCGTGTTCGTCTACACCATATTACATCACCGCGCCACACAGAGACGCGACAAATAGAATGCGCGACAAAAAGTCATATTCCTCGTCACTCATTCACCCTTCACGCATATAAAAATCATCCGAGAGAACAGCAATTACTGATCATGCATTGCAGTGTTGACGATGTACCATGTGCAAAAGCAGGGCAAATTTAGAGGCGATGAAGATACATTGATAATTGGAGTCGGCCGAAAAGCCTTGTGCCCATATGCGATGCTAATATGGTCTCAAGATGCAGAATCAAAACTTAACAATCTTTAAACAGCAGCTCATTACAATACTGCGATGTGACAGTTGTTTCTGTTGTTTTCAACGTTTCTTATTGGTCATCTCTAATCAAAATTTTTTATTGTTGCATTTCGCGTATAATTTGATCATTTCTTTCATGGGTATGATAAAATGATTTATGCAAAAGCTATCAATTAATCGTATGCCCCCGCATCCATAGGTTTATCCCTTCTTTGAATTTCTTAAAGAGTGAAAGGCGAAAATAACGTGCGAATCGATGTTTTCAGCAAACGCAGCGAAATAATCGTGTCTGTGAGCAGAAAGAAAACACTTATTTAAGTGCGATAGCTTTAAATATATTTTGTATATGCCTCATTTATAATTATATTTGATCCAAAATCTTTTTTCTATATATTTAATGTACGCCTTTTTGTAAAATTGAATCTGCTTAATGCAAAACAAGATAAATGGGTACTCATCCTTTAAACTGGGACGTAGTCTCATTCCAATTACTTATTAAAAATCATTCACTTTTTATTCATCGATGATGTGAATAATAGTTTTTACACAGCACAAATCTCGAATGCCACAGCAGTGTGACTGTCTTTAACGTTGCAGTTCTATGGGCAAGTTTTCTCATGAAATGTATAGTGGCCGATTATAAAGGCTATTTTTGTGAGATGAAGGCAAAAAAAAACACAAAATAGTGTTAATAAGCTCAACATACCCAAACTTTATATCCGGGATACGTTTGCTTCAATTTTGTGAGTTCACTTCGCATACCAGAGTTTATGAAAAGCCGTTGAAATGCTCCATAAAAGTATGTCATTACACCAGAACCAGCTTCGAATTTCTCCCATGCACCGAGTTGTGCAACAATACTATGCACAAACTGAAATATTTATATCATCAAAAATTTCTCGGAATAAAATTTTTGCATTTCATTGTTTCATGAAACGTTTGTTTACTTTGTTATGTAAATACCTAATCCTAATTAATCCACTTAAGTGCCTTGCATTTATCTTAGCGTAATTTTATGTTCTTATTATATTAATGATTTTCAGCTTAACTGCAGTATAAATAATGTAAACCTAATTTGCATAAATAAATGGACATTTTGATGAAGACTGTAACTGTTTGTAATTAGATCGCCATTACCGTTTTGTGATATCGAGTGTGATTTTCACTTGAACAAATGTGAGTCGTATAATGTCGAAAATATTATCGATTTCCCTTATATAACTAAGTGCAAAAATTTCTATCGTAACAAAAGCTATTTTTTCGCATTATATCATTTCTCATTGTATCGAAGATCGCATCGCAACGCATTTAAAATATACAATAAAATTCAAATTTCAATTGCTATTTGCCAACAACAATTAATCAATCATCGTTATTTTCTTTCCCTTTACCAAATATTCACTGCTGTAGAAGAGTCGTTCAATATTATCATTCGCCATTTTATCCCATCAAAAGAATTTTTCAATAGTAAAATAATGACATTCACCTCGGTAATAAGTTGTCTGTCCATATTGGAAGATTTATAAACAACATAAATACTTTTTGCCGCATCCGAAACGGCCAACATTGCAGCGCAATGATTGTGTGATGGATCACATTCCACATCATAACGCCTTATTAATCTGCAGCACTCTTCAATTATCATTAAAAATTATTGGGGGAAAACAGCGAACTATCAGCCATTATATTCATATGATAGTAGTGATAGTGTTAGTCCATAGCCTAGTCACTTTTCACAAGGAAGACATCATCGATAATTTGGCAGTAACTAGTTGCTCTGTGAGGGCTATTGTATGCATAAATATCGTTGTGAAAGTATGCAATTGTGAGAAGATAATTGTGCATGGAAGAAAGAAATCGTATATTCATATGAAGAGTTCTTCGTTATCACAGAGTTAAATGAATATTCGAAATAAAGAAATTAGTCCATTGAATTCGAACAATAATTTCATTAGAAGCTTTCAGCAGATCGATTCATTTCACCTTTAAAAAAACGCAAAGAATAAAATGAATGCTAGCATGCACATTGTAGCAATAACTTTTAAAAGCTCAGCAGCTATTTAACTACCGTTGATAAACCAAACATGAACAAAAAGGAAAAATGTAGAAATTTCTAACTTCACATCGGGTCGATTGTTCGCTAAGCAAGGTGCTGGGTCGGCTTCCTTAACTGCAAGACATAATGCGAATAACGATCGTCCGAGCTTATCGGTGTATCGGCGTCCTTTTGCTGTGGGCGCTTTTGTAGGACATTCGAAAGGTTCTCGTTGTACGACACCGCTTCCTGGTGTACACGCGAATGGACCACCGCATGAGCGCGATGTCACACACCATCTGAGGATGTTTATAATAAGTGAAACAAATTATTAAATCGAAAGTAATGAAGAATAAATTAATTACTAGGCATATTACAGGTGCATTAAACTCGAATGTTCTGAATGATATGAGTAGATTAATGATAACAATGCCAATTAAATAGTACGTCATGATAAATGATTAGAGATAATAAAAACATAACAAAGTGATGACATAATTAGACAATAAAGTCAACATGCTCAAAAATAGGGAATTCACCTATAGTCGATGTAAACGAATGAAATGAAAAACGTGTCCATCATTGTTATGAAGTGCACTTTGATCGATCATAATGGCCACTAAACGTATGCAAAGTTATGCGTTGATGCTATTGAAGGTGCAGTACTTAGCATTTTTTGAGAAACATTACTTTAGTGGGAGTGGCAAGACGAACATCCATGCTTTCCTTATTATTACACATACCTTCCTTACAATTATGGACACCTTTCCTATAGTTCGGCATATTTTCCCAACAATTAGGGTCTTTTCAACAATCACCTCAAACCAATTGCTGTTGAAATACATGGTTAATGTTTTATGGATAATCACCGCCTGTAGACAACCGCAAACACTTGCCGTTTTAACTACAGGGCTAACTCTCAGTGGTTGCGGAATTCGAATGACATTTGCCTATACTCGTCCACCAATTCCCACTCGTCAGTGACCAGTTCATTGGTCACAACATAAAATTTGCTAGTAATTTTGTACGCATTTACTGAAACATTAGGACAGAACACTCCCATATTTCGTTGAATAAATGAAGAGTTTTCAAATGTATGCAAAGTAAAAAATACACGTTCACCAATAATACCTGCAG
The DNA here is from genome assembly GCA_037389465.1 of Baylisascaris procyonis. Classification (NCBI taxonomy): domain Eukaryota; kingdom Metazoa; phylum Nematoda; class Chromadorea; order Rhabditida; family Ascarididae; genus Baylisascaris; species Baylisascaris procyonis. The sequence goes on from JAZARR010000266.1 coordinate 495,666, forward strand.
TATTCTCGGAATCCAAACACGTAAATATATGACTGAGCGCAGCTAGCGCAATCCTTCTGATCCTTGCATAGGGCGACATTGCCGCCTTCGATGAGTGCTGCTGTGAGAAGCAATAACGCCAACGCCAGTAGCATCTGAGATGCAAATTATTCATTCATAAATAAATTTCAACATCAAAGCGCTTAGCACAATTATGTTTCCTTCAGATTCTGATGCCAATCTACTCCAATCTATAAGGCAAATGAGAACGCTTTCTCGAAACTTGGCCAAAAACACAGGACGCTATTGAAATTTTGTGCGGACAAATCTTGTTGCTATTTAATGCGTTCATAGGTATTAATAAATTGATAAGTGTCATACAGAAGAGCCAAGATATGCGTTTATTCTATCACATTTAAATGAGAACAAACAGCTATACCTAGAAGTGCACCCATATTCGCTATCTACATTTACATCTGCAAATGCACATTGCGAAAACGCATCGTAGGAATGTCACATCTGTGGTGGATAAATATTTGCGGTAGTCTACGGGTCAGCTCTATATGATGGTGGACATACGATGGGAAAGCGCGTTGCATATCCACTATAGTTTCACAAAGGATTTGTGGATATTTAAAGGTACCAGAAGATTTGCATACATTTTACATCGATCGGATTTTCATTATAGTCCGATTAAGTCACATACGGAAAGACCTCTTTGAGCGATCATATCGAATAAAATGTAAGTGCACAATTTTGCTTATTTATTATCTGTTGCCAGCTTATAAAACTCTCTCTGTTCAGGTGGGCGGTTGCAAAAGCGAACATTGTATCAGTCATCTTGGCACTATTGTTTCTCATTCAAAATTATGTCATAAACTTACTGACACACTTCTCTGAAAGAGATATCACAAATACTTTCCGCTGCTGCACTACAAATTACTATAACGAAATGTGGAAATTACTACATAGAGGGACTGAATAGATTCTTACTCGTTTAGATATTCTTTTAATTGCACTAAATGAACTCATATAATGAGATTAGAGTAAGACTTCTTGCATAAAATATTATCATCCGCCCTTTGATGCTACTTGCCGCATTTTTATGTATGTTGTCGCACGCAATTGAGTGTTCATCACAAAGAGGTAACTGTAATAACTCCAATTTTAAGTTTTCTTTTCAAAGACCAACTAAGTAAGTTGTCGGCCACGACGGACGGCCAAGCAAAGAAGGACAGATGGGAGGGGTTGGAGAGGTGCTGCGAAGAGGGCTGCTGGGGGACTGGGGGAAGTTGGGGAAGGCAATAATTATGGGCAGGTGCTACCTATTACGCCACCATCATAAGTCAAGCTGTTTGAGGTTCTCTGTTGTGAGGAACAATATTGAGCAATTAAAAAGTTTTGGACTAAAATTTCTAATGCTAAACGGTAATGAAACAAAATAAAGATGCGATAAATATTTCTCCTTATCGAATATATCAAAAAATGACTTTTTCATACACGATAAAGGTTCAGATACCAATGGGAACATCAAGTAAACGCTGAAAAGGGAGCAAGGAATATAATTTAGATGGAGCTTTCCATCGAAGGACATCTCTAGTGGAAGGGAGATTTGTTCGGGGTTAGGTTTCATAGCAATATTTGTTGAATGATTTAATTAGTTGAAAATCACAAAGAATGAAAAGAAAAAAAGAATGAAGAAATCATTTGCAAGCATTAACGAGCATTAGAGGACAGTCTCATTTAGAGCGTCATCGTAGTCGGTGGTTGACACTGCATTGAAGGTCGTCGTTTGATGGCGATGAATTCCGTGTTACTAGGTCACGCTGTCCATTGGGACGAATTTTAGTGCGTCATTGCCTGCCATCACTTCACTCATTCACTCTATTCATATAAGAACGAAGACATTTCGAACCGTTCACCTTCACGCACATATTTATTGAAACCGTTTCCATTTTTCTTTGCAATGTTTGGAGGGGGGTTCCGTGAACGTGAGCCCTCATCATGCGAAACGATGAATCATACTCATGTTGGAACTGGATGGCTTTTCGACCAGTGGGGAATTTAATTCTCAGAACCTGGCGGTGGAGTTCGAAAAAGCGGGGACCACCGCAGGGGACCGCAAAAGTACAATACGATATGGCTTTCGAGGTTTCGGAGGAAGCAAAGTAAATTAGAGTATAGATAAGAAGCAGTATAAAGAGGTAGCACTAGTTTGTAACGTCCTTGCAGATTGCTTTTTTTTCTTGCGATAATCAAACGTTTCTACAATTGTCATTTGTGTTCTTAACCCTTGGAACTGGTTGCGATGTTACATGTCGCATGCGTATCCGATTACTTCTCCGGCAGACGAGATTCTCTCGATACAAGAAACAGAAAAGGCAAAGTATGAGGGGATGGGAGGCGACAGCAAACTGTGGAACCCCGGCAGCAATAGATTTTTCTTTGAGCACCCTGTGAATTACACAGTTCTGCATTTAACACTATGTTGCAGAGCTTCTTGATAAGCTACGAGTGTTTTCGTTCATTCGGGACATACTTCCATTTCACAACAGAGTGCTCGTTATGCTTTCTGATGTGTCGATATTATCTCGATATCATCTTTCACGATAAACTGTTGTTTCTCTGATGACACAAGTGAGTCACGTTGCCTTTCAGCGTTTCTCATTCCAACACACTGCATCATGCAGTTCCTTCGTGTTCTATGACTTAAGCGATTTTGACACGAATATTACATTAGAAAACCATTCATTCTCCTATCGTATGTGCACAGAGCTGGCAGTTGAAAGATAAGCAAAACTTTTTCTCAAATTAATAGCCAACAGCATGGCGAATCTACAGAACTGAAGTAGCACTTTGGAATAAACATATCCGTCCTATGCATTAGTCGATACCGAAGCAATAAAGAATGAACATTCGATGGGAACTGTAACAACCACGAAAATCCTAATACTCAAGGTATTTGAGGATAGACATTGGCGTGAATTGCAAATCTTATCGCGCATTTTCTCTTTTTCTTTTGTCGAAATACAAGCCAATTGCGAACTGCAAATTCAATATATAAATTTATATGGAGTCGATCAGAGTGTCATCGGGTCAGATCTTTGTCATACGAAAGAACGCTGAAGAATAACTTTTGAAGGGCGATCTAGACGATTCAAACTTATATAATAAAGAGACTTCTATAGTAGATCAAAATATTCCACGTCCACCATCACCGCAACAACTCTATTCAAATATATTGGCCTCTTTCTTCATAGCACTGAGAGCACTCATCAAGGGGGTGGCTAAAACCTCCAGAGGTGAAAGAGCACGCCCCTCTTTAACTGTAAAGAAAGTATAACTGTTAGTTAATTTCAGTCAGGAAGTCAAATATGGAAGAAGCAATTTGGAATCCGGTTGGATTATGATCGTTTTGGACTAGAGAACTAATGTACTAAACTTTTAGGTTAGCTACTAGTTTAAGTTAAATAACACACGTTAAGCAAGTCAGAATTATTGAACGAAGAAAAACTGAACCGCTCAGCACTCATTCCTTTCTACTGCAAATCCATTTGTGAGAAACACCCCATATGAGTTGATAAGTGTTGCATCTGCATACCTCTCACCTGAAACGTCAATTCCAAAAGTTGCTAGCAGTAAAAAAAACTTAACTGAACCGACCATCCATAAAAACCTACAAATGGGTTCCCAACACCGTATTCGTGCATGCCTGTATGTCTGTGTGTGAACGCGTCTGTCTACTTTCCCGGTAGTTTGAACTCCACCTCGATCAATCAACTTCGAACTCCTTGGTGTCACCAATAATTAATTAAGACACATTCCCCATTATCCCAAATAAGCATCCAGCAAAAATTCTTGGGAAAATGAACACAGTGAATTTCAGTAATGAAAGATAATGGCCATAACGAAATATTGCATCATGTGTACAAAAAAAAACTCAATGTCAGAGAAGTAGATGACTGCACACAAACTTCCCCCTCCCCACCCCCTAAAACGTATTGAGAAAATCATTGTGCAGGGAAATTTGTCCAAAAATTCGCCATTCCGGAATCCTTCAAAGAACACCTGAGGAGCAGTGCAAACCTCATCCATTGTAATTCCATCTCATTTCCACAAGAAAAAAATAAACCCTATAAAACGCGGAAAAGATCATCTGCAATATGACATGACAAATAAGAATGGAAATTGCTTTTATTTTGCGCACAATTAATTAACGAGCAATTGGCTCAAATAAAACCACTTTAAAACGATCTTTAGATACAGGGAATAATTCTTGAAATTAGATAGTCGCAATCAAAGATTTTATTTCACATAATTATGAAAATTTTGTTTTTCTTGACGATTGGGATATAACCAACACCTACACGTTGTGGCTGGCAAATTCTACTGGTTAATCTAGCATTTACGCTCCAATCAATTGAGCTCCGGTGCTATTTAGTGTGCAAAATGCACTTCCGTCCCTTGGATACCAGTATGTAAAGTTCAGCGACCACTACTTTCATACACTTTATCGAACTGTAGCCTATAACAGTGTAATTTCAGAGATGGGAAGGGAAAAATGAGAATAATGACCGACATCTTCCGATTTCTATAGGCCATTAGTAAAGTAGGTAGTCAAACAAATAGTTCCCAATACAGACTGTCGGTGAGGCGTTCCCTCCCAAATATGCGCGAAATTGAAGAACACAACAACAAAGAAAGCGAAGGCAATAAAATATCAAACACAAAATGCGTTAGCTTGAACTGTGACTAAAATCAGCCACTCCACACTGATGAAATGAACTGTTATAAATTTCTAATAAAAACTCGCTCACGATCTCAATTCTATTCGTCTATATCATCCATCCATAAATCTCACATACGAAAAACATATGTTTCTCACACATCTTTCGAGCAGCTTACTCAGACTGGTTAATAGTTTTATGAAATCACAGAGCACCTTTGAGAGGTAATAAATCCATTTGATAGTGATAAACCTATGGATCACAAAGATGTGCCACACCTCGTTACATATCGTTGTTATCTAATTATATCCTTCAGATTCAATCAAAACATTGGTCAGAAGGTGCATCTAATAATTTATCTCAAATGAATCAATTATTCAAATAAATCCTAAATAAAAAATTTGTCACTGCGATTCGAGCAATCCCATTTAATAAATATGTTAAGAAAAATTTCAGTTGCTCGCAAGGTCATTCTGCTTAAGAAAGAGCAATGCAGCAGAAATATTTACATGTATAGACATAACCCCCACCATAATGGCTCTTGCAAGAGCACACAAAAAACTATAACTACCGTTCAATGCAGATACCACTTCCCTCTGCACGAACTTCTTCATTTCCTGCTACTGTAGGAGTATCATCCGATGAAACAATTTCCTCATCGAGCCGTCCCATCATATCAACATTCGATGATTGATGACAATACAAGAAATTATCGATTTTCATTTGAAGATATTGCTTCTTCATCATATAAACTTGACGTTGCAATAAAAGTACCTGCAATTATATGCACTAGATTACAGTAGCATCTCATCACTGCGAATAATAATTATAACAACTTCAGTGGCAATATCAGAACTCGTTCGAGATATTCGGTAAATAAGAAAAATAAACTAGTACATAAACTCTCCTCAGAATTTTGTCTTCATTTACATATCTATGCCGACAACAATGCACTTCAGCATCGCACCGAGTTTATAATGCCAACACTCCTCGCTGCATTCAAAAGCTTGCTTGACAAGCGAATCATTCGTCACATGAATTCCGATTAAATACATAGCGTAAGTTGGTGTAGGGCCTCATGTTATCGGTCGACCTCATATACCAACAAACAACGGCATTTATTAACAAACAGTTAAGCTAATACGGAAAAGCCGATGAAAATATAAGATGGACAATCGAAAACGGAAATTTTATATCATTCATAACAGAAACCGCAAAACCCCTACAATATCAAGCCAGCGGTATTGAAGTTGAAACAGCTTTCGAAAAAACTAAACATTCTTAGGCCTGAAATAAATCCAGAACTGTGCATGAATGGGTAGTCTCAAAAACATTCCACGAACCTGCTTCTGCAGTCTGAGCAACTCCCTATCACCAGACACGATCGTACCGGCAGCACCCAGCGGTGAGTCAGTCACCATTTCGTCGAGAGGACTGTGCTGCGTCACGTATCGTGTCCCCTTCCTCTTGACGTAATGATTCATCCCGGGTCGTGCACGAATACCACTCACGCTGAAACAATGAAAAACTAGTTGATATTTGGTGTGAACTTCATTCCGAGTATCTTTTACAAGCCAATTCAAATCCAAATTTGTAGTGATACATCATTGGATGATTTCTGCTTCGGTATCCACTTCTCAAGAACGTTATTATCCCACATTGGGCATACAAACAAGAAAAAAGAATGGACAGCCGCTGCCTTAGAAATTCCGAATTCACGCTTATTGAAATCAGATAACTCAACGCTATACCGCAGATCCTTTATTGCTTTGTCGAAACCCATCATCACTCCAATTGCTGGCATATAGTGTTCGAACTGTTAGCATAGGGTCACATTTAGCTTGTCGAACAATATGTTGTATTTTAAATTATGGACAGAGTAACATCTGAGATGTGTCTATGCACGTTCCTTGGTATGCAAAAATGAGTTTGTTGAGAAATAATATAAAAAAAGGTAATAACTGCTAATGTTTTTTGCCGCTAATTTATTGTGTTTGTGTATCATTGTAATGTTCAAACATACAGTATGCCCTTCATCTCTAAACACATTCTTCCAATTAAGACCCCACTCAACTATCAAGCAAAAAACAACTATAAAACTTTTGCATATCATTATCTAAACTGACTGTTACGATCTCATGCACTTGAATCAGTTCGCTTACTAATAACACTCGAAGAAAAACAACACCTTCCGAGAATCCTTCAAGGTTGGGCTGTGATTTATGAAGTTAAGCTGCTTTTAACATTGCATGAGTGAAGCGAACTGCCGATTTTAGCACAAAATGTTCAGCAAAGATAGCAATAAGAGTATGGCTTTTCATTCTCCAGCTTATTGCAATTCGTAGTAAACCTGCGGTATTTATACTTTCCTCCTTCGAGAACCGATACAATTGCTCTAACCCCCGCTTCCGTGGCACTAATTTATCTATGTTGACCCGCATATTCAAAAATATAGACTCTTATATAGTATTGAAATGCGGACAAAATGCAGAAAATGCTTGAAAAAAATTTAACATTTCCCTCGACCACTCTCCATGCATCAATGAGAATATATCAGATGGCCATCCCCTTACTTTTTCTGCTTTTTTCCCCGATAAAAAACATCGGTGCATGTACACTTACTAATGCAATAAATTCAAGAAAGCGCCTACAGTTGTCGAATGTCACGTTAGTTCAAATTCTCGGAACGCATCTCTCAAGAAGTTCAGTTTCGTAGAGGCCACATGGTTCGGACTCTTTCATTGGAGTAATGCTTACATTGTTGGCTATTTCTGCACACACTCGTTTCTTCTACTGCAACTCTACTTCTATCGAATTCAAATAGTAGTTTTGAAATCGAAAATGAATCAGATAATCCCTACCTGGCATTACGATCATACGTATTTGTGGATGGACGAGAAGCGTAACCATGAAATATCGACGGTGATACGGGTTGAACTCCTGAATTAGAACACGGGAAGCGTCGTGTCAAGCCCGAATCCACTATATGATCAAATATTACTGTGTCACAAAGAAGCACTAAGAACTTGAGTACAAATGATAGCTATTTCACTACTAGATAATCGATTAACATTAATCGCAAACAATGGGAAACACTCTTAGCGAATATGCTACATAATCCTCCGGAAGGATTGCACTCCCATATTGAGAAAAACAAGCCAACCACAGCCCAAAAATTGTTATGTGTCAGTCGATCACGCCTGTTCTTGCCATACGCCATAGAAGGACAGTTATTGTTGCAGAAGTACAATTATTCTACCAGCCCTTACTCGAAAAATCAGCCGCCAGACCTATTATATAAAAAATTCTTTACGGCGCGAAATTCTCCCATGTTTTTCAAACATTCCTTTATTAGCAGAGCCGTCCATAGGTCACCTCATTAGCCCCTAGCGCCATCTTCAGATCTACACAATTTTGCGCATAAAAAAAAGCCCTGCAACTCAAAACCGTAAAGATGAAAGTGCATATGACAAAATGAACATCGGTTACCAGTAGTTTCATCACCAGTCGAGTGAACCTTAACGGGTGAATCAACAGGCGGCCTGGCATTACTGCGAGGTACTGTATGAACTTGTCTTTGAGCAACTGGTACTCCATCAACGTCAACTGCGTCGTTTACACCACTGTGCCCTTGCATAGTCAAGGTTTCACTTGAAGTCCCATGCGTCCCTAAAAACTCACATAGCAATTGATGCGTTGAATCCAATACATGATGGAGAGAGTGCATGACAAAGAAGACTGTGTATTTGATTGTGAATTCTCTTTGGACTAAACTCCACTCACTGCGAAAACCGTCGACCCTCAAGTGGAAAACTGCTGGGATTAAATCGAATGGCCAGTTTTAAGACCGTCAATATATAGACCAATCCTAGCCTTCTATTCTTTCTTTGGTGCTATCTTTCATTTCACAGATGCGTTTTCAGCAAACATTAAAAACCTTTTGTCTGCGACCCGAGACATAATCCAGACAGAAAGTGGCAACAAGTGATATATGTTAAATTGGGGTCCCCTGGAAATGGGCACAGCTGAAAAAAAAAATTGATATTCATCTTCAGGGCTCCTATAATCATCGGAAATGCCCGGAAATAACCAGCACTCGTAACCAAAAATCTGAATTATGAGGAGGCGAACAAAGGCCCTGATGGAACCTCTACACTTTTCTTGCAATGACCATTTCAAATATTTTTTGCTGTCCCTAATCTCAGCATTTTCATTTTGTTCAGAAACCTTTGATGGGGCTAAATTTTCGGCCCGGTATCGTCCATCGACTATCATAAAGGCGACGGGAAGGCAAATTTCAAGTAATACCAGTGATTGTGTCAGAGCGTTTCATCGCGCGATTGGGCATGTTGACCACTGGCTGATGCAAATGAGCCCCAACACGATCATCGACGGAGACAGCCAAACGATATCTCTTCGGCGCAGGTGATGGACTCCTTTTCACTGGATCTACAAAGAACTGACAATAGCATTGTCAACAGTTATTTGAAATACTAACTTATCTGCTTCACATCTCATTTTCGCCTTTTATCTGCAAAAAAGAACAAAACAACTATGATTTAGAGCATGAGGTTATAGGTTACGAATTGTACGGAAGAATATCTTACACAGGGATCGAGGACGGTGCCAAGTACACAAACCCAAACATTTTGTAATCCCCTTCAACCGCACGTATGGACAATTTCATCTCTAGGGGTGCGGTAGGTCGGTGCGCAACTCTTAGCCGTTGCATAACTGATGCATGAAATAACATCGGCATCTGCAGCTTCAGAGCAATTAGTGGCAAGTGAAAATTAAAAACTACGGCGGTTGGAAGTGGAAGCATAGATCCTATCCTGGATAAACCCAATTATAAAATAGAACACGGTCCAAAAAAAGACGAACCAATAGCTTCATCATTTCGCTGCTCGAGTGTTGCTTCCTCTTTAGCGACAGCAGCGTTGAATGCACATCTGTAGAAATGAAAGAACCCATTGAATTAACAATTCAACACATAAAAAAGAAAACATCGGAATTCAGAACGACATGAAATCAGTGTCAGTGCTAGAAAACCTCGTCGATAAAATAATGGCACCTAAATTGGAAACATCGTATGAGAAGGCATGATCATATAAGCTGGATTGGAACCGAAAATCCGTGACGGTTGTAGTGAAAGATATCTCACTGTGTGAGTTCGAGTTCCGAAGAAGCGACATTAGACTGCCCTTGCCTGATGCAACTAGATAGCATTCTTTCGTCATCTACTAGTAAATTCGATATAAAATTTACGAAATATGCACCGACGGAAGCTGTTATCGACATGAACAAACATGGCAAGTCTTCCGCATCTTTGAGTATGCTTAGCGTGGACATGAATAACATAAATTTAATCTGCAGGATAAAGGAAACTTGTGCACCTCGAACCAGGGGCCATCTTCCATGATCAAATGAGTTGTCCGGGACCCCTCAAAGAATAATGGCAGCCTCATCTATCGCACTACTGCTAGCTGTAAAACATAAAAGAATAAACTTTAGTGATAAGAACTGAAATCAACCTAATTCATCTGATATTAAATGAGGAAATATTAATTTCAAGTACTTGCATACTCGCTCAAATATGGCCTCAAAAATAAATGTTTCGTATTTCGCGACATACAAGATTTCAAATTACAATCAGCTGGATAACAACACATATTTTTAACAAAAAAAACCGCTGGAATACCAATCACGGTAGAACGAAGATTTTATTATACAGGGCAATACGTTCTTAACGAAAACCTTAGAACAGGGCAGAATCGTCATTTTTGCCCGTACGATTATAAACTCGCTAGATATTTGTTCATGCAATCGTTCATTTATGTAAATTACTGATTCCCACATACATCTTCCAACATAAATGATAACGCTTTAAACGATTTGAAGGGAATGTTGCAGCAGTAAGTGACCAAGCGACCAAATTAGATATTAGAAAAAAATAGAAACTTTGAGAAAAAAAAATAGAGAAGTTCCTAGACGAGAAAAAAAATCAGCCAAATATGTATTTTCTCAGAAAAGACTTATGGGAAAATTTTAAATTTCTCTTAGAACTTCTGCTAAAATTGATAAAATTCCGTAAACGACAGATATCCACAGAGATTCCAAGTTTATCAAATCCATCCTTTATCTTTTCTTTTTATCGCAGCAAACATTTAATCTCATTGATCGAATTTATTAGAAGCTCTCACTGTATATAATCTTCGTTATGAATAACGTCCACTGATTCCTCGTCCAATTCTTCCATCACTTCACCAAATTCATCTATGTCATCCTCATCAACGTATTCATACACCTGAAAATCAGCTTATTTATGTTGCTTCAATGGTACTCATCGCAGAGGGGGAAAGGGAGATGTGAACCGTAGTTGTATTACCATTAAGACCCCTCACAAATCAAAGGATTCGATGACTGTTGATGAATGTAAGTGAAACAGATAGATGGATGGGAAGAATTTATCAATGCTCAGTGACATTCTAAACCTTCTATTCCCAGGAAGCAAAGAAAACTGTGGGTTTTCTTTCGATAGGAGTTCAAAAATCTTCTCCAACTTTCTTCAGTGAATCCCGATCGCACTTTAAGGTAGCAACATTGAACATATCTTTCCGAATGCACACTTACAAATACTTTGCAAAACAGCGCATCAATGCAATAAACATTTGATATCGCCTCTAAAATAAAACTGGAATGCAGATTATGTTATCAGTGATTTAGGCAAAAAAAGGAACAACATGAGAAGGGAAACTCTTTAATAAAGTCATTAGATTGTGGCACATTTGAGAAACGTTAAAAAAAAGACGAGAGAAAATGGCAAAAATGAATGCGACGATTGATATAATTTGACAATGGTTACCAACCTTAATGAATAGAAGACAACCGTGATACATGCAATATAGCGCTGATATTAAACCGTTTTCATGATAGCCTTTTCATCAAAAACGTTAAGGATGGGCGTGCCGATTGTACTCATGACAATAGCGCTATTCGGCAAAACGGTTAACTTCCGTTTCACTACCTCAGGCATGAAGAAGGCAAAAAATCAAAATCAAAAAAAAAACTGACAGGAAGAAGCAAGCCTCTAAAAACGATACTGAGTTCGTGCATCGATTAGGTATCAATAGTGGATATGCGCAGGGAACGGACAAGAATAAAAAGAAATATGAAAGAACGGAACGTCAGAACTTTGAAAAATATGCCCATGACAAATAATTGGTTTCAATAGCCCTTTGAAAATGTGCCCAAAGTTGTTGACGGAGGAGGAAAGAGGAGGTATAACCGGTGGAGGAGTAACGTGATCTTAAATATGCTCCCATAAAACAAAACGGAAATGACCGATAAATACGAACCCGTCTTTGTGATACTCTCTGAAAATTTTTCACATCATCGACCATCGCTTCTAGGTAGTTGATCGGTTCGTTTAAAAGGAGTCTTTCGGCAACGAGCGCTTCTGATGCATCAAGTGGAGGTGCGTCTGATGTCATATAAAGTTCTACAAATCATCATTCTTCACTTTCAAAAGAAAGCATTCAAAAATCCACACCGATTCCTCATAATTACAGAATCTTTATTGCGATTCGATACTAAAACAACAATAAATGATTAATGAATCAGCAATAAAATGTCCACTATAAAATGTTTTGCTTATGCTCTAATCCTTCCTATTTAAGCTGGAAACAAATAACAAAATAAAATGTTTACAATAAAAGAAATATAACGAGTCAATGCGCGCTGGAATTTATCTTAGTAGTTTTCAAACTTCAAAAAAAAAAAAAATTGTAAGATTAACGGAGAGTACAGAACGTGCATATGAACAAATAAAAAATGCAAGGAAAATTCTCCCATAATATTTCTCGTAAATTCGCCGAAAAAAATTATAAAAATGAAACGAAACTGCAATTTTTTTATTCATCTATTAATTCATTAGCTATGTAACATACGGCTACTTCAACTGTGTCACATGAAAAGTACAGCCAACTAGTGACAGATAGGACCGAAGAAGGTCAGTCTGCGTGTGAAAGGATTAGAATAATTTTCAAAGAGAAATTCAGCGTCCTCTGCAATTTTAAGAACTTCCCTTCTCTCTGCGATTATTATGTACTACCAGTTTTACAGACCTCATATGTGGTGGAGATATTTTTATGAACATTAAGGTACAATCATTTATTCAAGAGGGGAATAAATCAATGTTTCAAATTACAAATACTATTCTAGCTTCGGAGCAATAATGGAGAACAACTCATACATGAACACTGCAAAATAATGGAATCTGAATCTAACCGACTGAATCTGGTAACGTTTGTGATTCTTTTGTTCTGTTGCGTATCGCCCTCTTTTTCTGACAGATCTCGCATTCAAATACGAAACGAATCGTGTCACGTCGTATACTGCGCCAATATAAACGCTTCGCCACTGCCATATGCCTTAAACAGTATTCATGTCGATAGCACAGAAGCAGCTACTGAGGCTCCACTTCGGACTCAGCTTCTCTGTGAGCCAAGCCCAGATTACTTCAGTAATTAAAATCCAGAGTACAGTAACTTGAAAATTAGAGCAACAGCATGGAATGCATTGGCTTCGCTTTCAAGACTGCAAAATTAACCAAAGCTAACAAGGAAATGTTTCTAGCACTGAGAGGAAAATGTTCACTGCAAGAAATAAAATAAAAGGCTGTGAGAAATCCCTCATGTTTCGCTTCCTTTAGAACTCATTTTGTGCACTGAAATTAACCAGAGTTGCAACAGAAATTAAATTATCTTTACACTGCGAGTGAGGTTAAAATACAAACAACTGAAGAAAAAACAACACTTTATATGTCTTGCCTTTTTATGTAAATACTGAGTGGATTTTGGGGTTTCCAAGGATGAAACAGGTCTTTTCTTATGAAAAAGTTGGTCATCGAAAATGACTAACAGATGAAAGAAGTCTTTTTTGGGTTGCTTAAAGTGATTGAAACGTTGAGTTGGAGGATAAGTGACAGGTGAAATTAAAAGAAAGATTGGAGGGTAAAACCAGCGCAGCAAGAATTAAATTAGTTCGGTTGATTTTGCAAAGTAACTAATGCATTATGCGAATGCCTCGAGTGCTGCCACTTTTGCTCTCAATTTGATCAAAACATTTGACAAAACCAATCTCCTCCCCTCCCTGCACCCCTCCCCTCATCCTTGTTCGGATCATATTGTGCGCAACGTTTAGCTACCCTTGGCAAATCTTCTTGGCTCGGCGGGGCTATTGTGTTTGGAAAATGTGCCTATCGTTTGCCAATCTCAGGCAAAGCAACGTGAAAACAAAAAAACTTACGTTTGCTTTTGCCCGGCATGTCCGATACGTTCGTGAACAATTTTAACGGCCGCACGTGCTTCACCTTTTCTCACGACAATCCTTGGACCACTAACCGAATCAACCTGACAGTTGGGATTACAATAAAGAAGTGTATCGTTGTCGGCGAGCACAAAGTTCTGACAACGTAACCTGAATTTGAATACAAATGAAAAAACCGCATTAGCTTAAAGAAGCATCATTAAGAAGCGTTTCCATCCAGAAGGGTGCGGAGAGAACGAAACTGTCACCGTTATATAAAGATAAATTAATCTCCCTTCCAAACCTCTACAATCTGTCAGCTCGAATTCAAAACAATTCCGTCGTCCCACTGCTCTCCTCTCTCTTATCAGAAGAGAGATAATGCTCAGCAAGCTGGAGTCACTGTAGTGACGTGGATGTCTTTGGCTTTTATGAGCTCTGCTCTTTATATTAAGGCTTCTTGGCAGTGGCCATTACATACACGATTTTGAGTTTTTTTCGATATATTTGATGAATGCAAATATTTTCCTGAAAAACACATCTGCCCAATGGAAATGAAAGTATGGTATAACAATATCGAACCATTTATTACCTCCAATGAAAATGTGCGTTGCGATTGAGTCGTTGATCGGCGAAAGGTGGATACTCTGCAGTTTTCTTGAAATGAACTATAGCATCGTAGATTTCTAATTCCATACCACCGTAGCCATCATCGTCGATCGGCGGTGCATCACATGAACGACGTTCCATAGTTTGTTATCGAACGTCTTTCAACAACTAAACAACACTTCACTCTTTGTTCATCAAAAAATTCATTCTTCATTCACTTACGAATCGTCACTGTCGCAAAGAAGAAAAATATATTCGTAAGCAGCATATATTCCTTAAGTGTAATCGAAAGAAAATTCCTATATTCGTCTACGATCAATCTTCTCAGAACTGCTACAAGGAAAGTGCTCAAATGATCTTGCAATTAAAACGAATAATTAAACGGAATTAAATTAAAGCGAGGTTTGGGGATAACTAAAATGAAATTCGGCTTTACGATGCGAAATTCACAAGTCGTATTCTTCTTCGGGTGATGGGCAAACAATAGTCAAGTTTTAGATGATACTGCCGCGGCTTAATAAACATGATTATACTCCGAGGAATGCTTCTGATAGTGATAAACCGTTGGACTTGCACAATGGCATGGGTATTACCGAACATAGCCTTTATGGGACGGTGACATTCCGGGTTGATACACTGATCTGGATAAAAGAGGGTATACTCCATTTGCCGGAATACTCCCTCCTCTCAGTATCCTTGACAGGAATTTCAACGGAAGATTTGAAATATCAGTCATTCTTATGTTGCACCCTTTATTTGATCTATTTCCGCTGATCAGGATTGTATGGATAAAATGAAAATCATAACAGCTCAAGGGAAAAGGACGGCACGTCTCACATCCGCTGGAAAAGCGTCGATGTGGCTGCGCCGTAATCTCTCTCTGACCATTCAAATGTCACGTTCGAAATGTGCAACAGCAAGCTAGCAAAAATTGATCGTACCGATTTCCCATCAGTAACCTTAGAATTGGACGCGCTAAGGGAAGTGAAGTTTTTACAAACTGTGCAAAAAAATTATTCATGTCTTTTTAGTTCAGGAAGTGAAGGAATCTGATTTTTAGGCGATATCTAGCAACGACCTGAGGGAGCTGTCGAAAGCAAGCAATAGCATCCCAAAATTAACACAATAGATATCAAACGACATTGTGTTGAAAGTCCTAGTACAGGGTGAAAAGACTGAACGAAACAGGCACAAATTCAAAATTGAAATTTCGAGGATATAAAAGCGAAATCGAGAAAATTTAGAACAACCTTAACAATCCTCAAGAGAAAACAAAAATCAAAAATCAAGAAGAGCTCAGCGTAAACCTTGACAGTTATTCAACATCAGTTACAGCAATAGTCCATTTGCAAAGGAAAATGATAATATTTGCTGAGTACATCTAACAGGTATGTATGGGAAAACCTTAAAGCCAATCCAACAAAACTGTAAGAATAGACATGATAAAGCCACTATTTCTCCTTATCGTAGGCTACCAACTACGAGTCAGCCACATACCTGCCGCCACTGCGGGTTTCTTTCGCTTCGATGCCCATCAGTTGCGCTCCTGTTCCCCTCCCTGGGGATGCTAACGGTTAAGACCACCGCCTTTTGTCTCTCTTTGTATGGCCCTGCGCCCTGACCCTACTAGCAGTGCCAAGAACGGCCGATCTTGAGAGAGGCACGATGAGTTTCATTGCCTCTTCCCCCTTCAGGCCTAACTATGTTTCCAGGTCCTCCTTCACAACAGGTAGTTGCCCGCCGCAGACACCTGCCACTATTGGCACAAAGTCAGAACCTGGTACCAAGTGCTGCCATCATATCCGCCAGAAGGTTCGCACCAGACGGGGGGAGGGTTACGGCAGGCGCGTTTCTTCTGCCCGCTCATTGAATTGGTACCAGATGATATTGCATATATTTAGGAAAGGGGGGAAGGGTGCTGTTGTCCGTTTTGAAGACCTGCCCGAAAAATGAGGCAAATAGCACCGATTTGGGATAATCATCAAATAGCACTGATAATCAGATAATCAGATTATAATCATCAGAGGGATTGCCCGTCGTCAGTGGTAATCGTTACAATGTAGTGACGTGATGTGATTTTATTTTTCATATATTTAAAGAATGCATCAAGCTACCAGAAAAAATCAGGCGTTTTTCACGATCCTTCGCCCATTTCATAAATGCCTTGCAGTAATTTTTGGAGCATTTTCGGAATGCAGCCACTTTATCTGCTTCTTGCCGATTTTTCCAGAGAAAATATCGTTTCGAAGCAATAAGGAAGATATTCGAGCGGAAGGAGTCTTATTTCTCCGCAGGGGGACAGCTCTGACAATAATACGGTTCACTAAATCCAAAAATACGGCATACATATCCTCTAAGCTACGATATGATTTATTTATTTATTTTATTTATTTATTTCAATGAACATAGCATTCGTTACGAATAAATGTCTCTTCATATCGCTTCCACCTGCTCTGACCCAATGCCTCTCTGGTACACTTGGCTCCTGTCGTTTTTAGGTCGGCCTCTGCTCCTTGCAGGTCGGTCGCATGAAGGTTAGGGCATAGGCTCGTCTCCTACCCGTCGGATGCCGACGAGCCGATTCACCGTCGTTCCTCCCATGACTGTCGGGACTTGCTCCACTGCCTTTGTTCCGGTGAGGATGCTGGGAGGGGTGGCTCGGCTAAGCAGAGCCAACAGTTTTGGTCGGAGCTTACAACCGACCACGCAGTAGCCAATGCAAAACGATGAAATTGAATCAAATTCAATGAATCAAATTCATATGCTATGATATGAATCAAATTCAAAATCCCAGTAGTAGCTCAGGATGCAATCATTGACCTGCCCCAACTGCAACGACCATAATCACGACGGCAGATTGCTACAACTGGCTGAGAACATCCAACAATTTCAAAGCCAATACCACAATGATCACTTGTTCCAAAATTCGGGATTATGCGGGGATTACTTATTAAAACGACATCCGTACTAAGCAACAAATCCAGTAAGCTGTTTTCATGGGCAGGCCCATCAATAAGGATAACAAGACCACATTCTGCGAGAAAATCGTTTAGCATATCTACATCATGACTCCTCAGTCGGGAAAGTGGAACATAAAAGTCACCAACAATTACTGATGCATGCACAACAGAGCACCATTCAGTCAAAAAATTCAAGAATTCTCTAGTTTTCTGAACGTTGCAACCCGGTCGACGATATGCCACTATGAAACGGAAATGGTAAGCATTTGTGCACGAAAAATCAACACACATCAATTCATATCCGGAGTTCAGCGCCAACGCTTCAGTTCCTTCCAATGAAGGATGCCCTTTTGCTAGAATAGCGACGTCACCCACTTTCATACTGCAAGACCTATAGGAACGGAAGACATCATACCTGGAGTTTAATGATAACAGCGAATCGGGATACCATCTATAAAAGCGACAGGACATCAAATGAGCTCATATGCTTTAAGACTCAGCAACGAAAAAATTAATTGGTATTTGTAAAGTTGTTACGGAACACATAACTTATTCACAAACCACTTTTCCAGACGGAACTTTGCCGCTGGGAACAGACGTTGAGAGCAATGTGTAAATTTGTGTATAAAATTCCCGGCAATCGCCCATAATATAGTAATACCCTATTTCAGATTTTCTTCAGGAATATTAGGTACTCTATTTATAGGCCCCAATACCCACGAACCTAAGCAGCCTTGAGATTTTTGTTTATACTACGATTGGGGAAGTTACGCTATACCTCAGGTATAGCGTAATACATTGGTACGTCAACCACATCGCGTATGCTAGCATATCTCATCGCAATTCATATCTCTTACTGTGTTGTTAAGAACAGCAATGAGTATGCTTGTTAAGGTGATAAAACAATGAGCAGAGTACTCTGATCGAAGTTGAAAATACACAACGGGCATTTGTTTATGCGACGTTCAGGCATGAAGATAAAAATTCAGCTGTGAAGAACATAGTGGAGCTAAAAAAAAAGTTGCGTGGGCACGTTTGTGCGGATGGAGGAAACATTTTCGCCTTTGTAGTCTCTATGAATGATGAAACAGTTGTGATTTTATGATTTTAGACTTTTGTATCGTGACAATAAACTTGAGCAATAAGCTTCGACACATATGGTCGTCGGTCAGACTCTTTTAGAGGAGTCGTCAATGGTCGATTTTTGCATATATCGGTCTTAATCGTTTTTTCCTCCAGAACGTGTAGCATAATCGATAAACGAATGAAAAATGTTGAAAGTTTTTTTAATCGGAAAATATGTATGTGTTTCTCTTCTATATTTTTGTCCTTATGATTGGTGTTCTTTTCTCCAATGATGAAGATCGACACAGCAAATTCAGTGTTGATTTACCCGTTACTCTCATCATATTTAATTCTTCCATTGTAATATCCCAACCCTTATAGGCATAACATTTTTCAAGTATTAGTGGTGAGGAAGGAGTTTCTAAAACTGCTTTTGAGCTTCAGTTGGTCTCTAACTTGGGCTCAATTTCACTCAATCCAGGCATGAGTAGATATGCCATTCAGGGCATTTGTGTCGAATGAGAAACACTGTGGCCTTGGGTTCAGCCTGAGGACATATTTTCTTTCGTCATAAAACGCATTCTTTATTTTTGGTTTACCCCTCCCCCCCGCCTCCCTGTACTGTGAAGAAAATATAGTGTCTGAGAAAATGAGCACCTTGCAGAAGTCAACAAATAGCAGCATTCTGCTCAGTTCGTTGATCACACTCAGAGTGCGTTCATAGAAAATATTCAAAGTGAGAAATATTTATTTTATATGTAAATAGAGTGACATAGAAAACAATAGATTGTCATATATTTACAATACCCGTCAAATGAAATAATAAATAGTTGCATTAATTATTCATGAATAAAGCATCATTGACTCTTTGCTGTGCTAAAGAAGTATGCAATATTGGCAGTACGAAATAGAAGGGAGTAGAAATCGCTATGAATTCATTCTCGTTACCTATCTCTTCACCAAACTAACTTATCTTCTTAACAACTTCCAACTCCATTGTGAGGGAGAACAACACTCTTCACAGTTTTGCAAACAATAGAACAACCAATATGAATGGTTCGCATAATCTAGAAAATTTTTCAAGGGAAGCCCTTGCAACTATTCATCTATATAAAGGATAAGGTGAAATCCCATTTTTTGAAGCGGAAAATATTTTTTGAGAATTTTTGAGAAACAGCTGAAATACACAGAAAAATTCACATTGATCTTCTCTCAAGATCTAAAACAGGCTGGAATCAATGCACAGATATGACATAATCTTGTTGCACCCTATATTCATGATGTCATCACTAATCGATTACACGATGGCCACAATTAAAAACGAAATAAGTGGAATAAAGCAAGCGGAAAAATATGCCATGAGATTTGGCACATGATATGCATTTCTTTGCGATTTTTGACCCATCTTATAACCAATTAGAAATGATGGAAGAACGCCTAGAAAGCACGCGTCCCTGCAGAAAACGACCGCGCCTAAAAATCCGCATCCACAGGTTCATTTTTTATCAGCATCTGATGCACTTAATATCAATACAACCAAAGTGGAGTGGTCAATTGGGGCAATTTTAGGCTTGGGAAATTCGTTGCATATCACATAGAGAGCAAATATTGATTGCAATTTCCTGATTAGGAAACAGACATGCACATATCACACACACACATACATAAGATCATGACAAAACACAGCCACAAAAATTTACAGCAAGTGTTTAAATAAGAAAAAGAGGTAAAAAAAAAACTGCTTTAAACGCAGGAAATAGAGAAGCACAAAAAACAAGCAGAAATGGGAATTGTTTTCAGTGGATATTTTAATTTCTCATAATTGATCCTTTAGCAGTATCTGAAATAACGACAAAAAATTATAAACCCATGAGCAACGCTATTCAACTTTAATTTCTTGCTCAAGTAATGAAGCTTGCATAGGGAGAAATAGCAGTAAAAATGCCGTATGTGAGTGCAATCGTGATAGCTACTTCACTTGTGGGCGAAGTCCTGCTTAACAGTTTTTTTTTAAGTAGATCTCTAAAAGTGCTTATATGGAACTATAAAATAGCTCCAAATAGCTCTTAAGAGTCACAACCAATTAAAGCAATAAGTGAAAACAAAGACCAATCAACAAACTCACAAAAAATTTGCATATGAAATGAGGCAAACTTGCTTATTTGTCGACGTAATCAATACATTCATCTAAAACGTCGAGTGATTCTAAAAATTTTCAGTAAGCGTTCTAGTATCGAAAATAAATCAGCAAGTAAATAACGAAAACGTGGCGATTTCAGATCGTTATTTCTTTTATTTTTAAGCTTGTCATATAATGAGTTTTTAGCACACTTTTCAGTGCCTATTGCAATTTCTTCAATTTTATTTTATAATCATCGCTGTAATGCTATCAAAGAAGCCAAAAAAAGCCTAAATGTTTAATTGAGAGTCCGCTTTCAGTTGGACCGTCTTCACTATAAGACGGTCTCTTTTGGTCACTAAATGCGACAATATGACCCTCAAACTACATCAATCAGCGATGAGATGAAACAGCTGCAATTGATCACAATCGCATATATATGACAATCGAAGCAATCGACAATAATGAACATTAATTTGGAAATCGAAAAATTTGTGAACAATAGAATGGGTATCCTTTTTTAAGATTTCAAGTAAATCTTATCAATATTTCAAAAATAACGGATGTCCCGAATTATTGAACGATATAAGTAAAACAAATTAACGCAGTGATAAAAGTACGGTATTGCTGCGATATTAAAATGGCACTCAAAAAGGAAATGACAACAAATAACACATCTTTACACATTGTGTGCATAATGATATACTTCTGCATTAAATGTCACATATGAATGCAACAATATTTTATACATTAAAAATAATATGGGAGAAACCGCGAAATAATATCGCATTTCCTCATATAACAAAGGTAATCAATATAGTAGAAGTACATCGGTGTTAATTATATACGCAATAACGTGCGCTGAAGTTGGAATGCGCATTGACGCAACTGTCAGCCATCTCGCAATCCTTGATATGACCAGAATATCACCAGGAGAGTGAATGCCACTTTTTTAGAGTGAAGGAGGAGGAGGAAGTCTACTTTGACAAGTGCAACGTTCACTTTAGAACGTTAATGCTTGTATGGTATAACTCCCGTTCCCTTAAAAAATCACACCTTCTGGTCTAGTTGCATTTCGCAACCATCCTCCTCCCCAACCCCCTCCCCTAGAAGAATTTCTAGCCTACTACCTACGTTAGAAAATCCAGAAATTCCCTTCTAAAATCGTACTTGTCGAACTTCAGAGTTCTGTATTTAGTGACGCCGCAAATATCACAACGGATGTAGATAGTCTTTATAATATTATAAAACTGAGCATACTGAGAGTATAAAAGAGCGTTTAAATCAGCCTAGTTGGTAGTTTCGATGAGAGGATTTCCTCGCAGAGCGGTTCAAGCTCTAGCCTTTCAACCGATTCCTTGTAGCCTTGCGCTGTCTTGAATAATGTCCACGAAACAGATAATACATTTCCATACTTAACTGGACCCTGCTTGCCATACCTTCAATTTAAATCCATTATATAACACTCGAGTAGTTGCATTTAAAATTAAACAATGCATCTCAGTTATGTGCTTTCCTTATGCGCCCCAGCTTTTCTCAGAATTGATGGATCCTCTATGCGGCTGCAGTTGTATTCTATCAAATTGGAAGAACTAACCCCGCTTCCTCGCACCTAAAAGCTGCTACTCGATACAAAGCTTGAAGGATTTGTAAGCATAGTGAATTCATCCAAGGTTAACAGGGATATGTTTTCTTAACACCTTTTTGTAATCAGTGAAGTGATCGGTGGTCATTGAGGTGGTCAGATATTCAAAAGGAATTTCATTTCGAAACTGATTGCCGAATGTGCCTGAATTAATCCGCCAAACCTATGGAACTGAACGGCAATGAATTTGTCTTCGACGAATAATTTATTCGCTGTCAAGGAAGATGAATTAGCGAAGCATATCAATGTGCAAATTTACTGGCAAACAACTTTATGTGTACAAATCGTTTCGTTTGTCAGGTGACCAAATGATGTCATTTGAGCGATACCAACCCATCCAACAAATAACCCATCACACACTCGGCACTTCACAACGAGATGCTCAACAAGCGGTGGGTGAGCATATCAACTGAGTGTAAAATGATGCAAATTGACGAAAACTATAAAAATAGGCGAGATGCTCAACAAATCTTCGTTTTCCTGCTATTACTTACTAGAAAGTCTCTACAAATTATTGCAATTTTCTATAAAACAACGGTGTAAAAAATTAGTGTAGCTATGAAAATTACATAAAATAATAAAAATATGTGTAAAATTTCAAATTTCGCTGAAAAGTGCAAGAATATAGAGTATTAACGAATTAAAGATTCGCTTAAAATTTGAGTTAATTAGAAAGAAAAATTCACAGAAGCAAAAGTAGTATAATATAAACGCTAATTTAGACATCACTGTCTTAAACAGGTTTTGCACTTGTTCCTCTCTTTTTAAACATATAAAACTATCTCCATCTGTCTTATTACAGCTTTGTTTGTTAGTATTGATGCATCTTCAACCAAGTGGATAGGGCTGTTTTGGAGAGTATTTGCAAGCAAGACAGCAGTGGATCGGTTATGCAAACTTCCGGAGCCCTTTTTTGCTCTATCTGCTCCCTTCTTCTCCCCCTCCCCTTCACTCATCCAATCACCCATTTCGAACGTTAACATGAACTACCTTCTACTCCATTAAGTAGATTAAGGAAATCAGATGAGCGCTGGGTGGGTATATTCTCGAAGAACGAACAAGAAATGAATTCGCAAAAGTGAATTGATTATCATATCATTAGCGCCCTACTAATGTAAAGCGACATCTTTATCAATATAGAGCCGGTTTGATCAAATTATTTATAAACGACTAGATCGTTATGGAGTCATTATTCATATCTAATAACAGTTTATTGTTTTCGATCCATTAGTTAATTACAGTAATAATCTTCTATTGTTTCTGTGCATATTAATCAGTGATTATCCTCATTATTGATATGTCGGTTAAAAAGTTGCAATAAGCGAGATAGATTTTTGAATAATTGGTGAGCATAAAAATTTCACAAAGATGAAATATTTCTGCATAAAATTGCGGCAGCATCATTGTTCCCCTGAGTGATGCAATATCACAATCTTTGAGTGCAGTTTTTTTGCACACAGTCACGAGTTGTTTACGTATATAAATTTGATCACTTTCCAATATGTACTTATTTTATAGTGATGCAAAAAAGAGCAGACAAGAAGAGAATGTTGAAAAAGTTTATAAAAGGTTCGATAGGAAGGAAGAGAAAGCAAAAAAAAAAGATCATAGTAAGACAAGCAATGTGAGCAATTTTTAGAGAAATTATAATGAAATTTATCAACAGAAATATGGTGAATGTCGCTTACGTGCTCATCATATAGTCGAAAAGTGCATCGAGCACCAGCTGACGACTATCGACGAGTTGCTTATAGCTTTTGCTTGATAGCCCGAAACATTCTGCAAATTTCATCAATTTCAATATTTCAGAAAATTTCCGCCAAAACGAACTTTCCTCTATTTTTTACTTCTAGAAATACGCAACTCACAAATAGAAATTTCCAAACGAGTGATTTATGCTGCTTATGTTCAAAAGATCAGTCGGAATGGTCGAAAGAATATTCAGAAGTTTTATGTAGAATGTAATAATCCAAATAAATAGTGTAATATAAATATTAAAATAGTATATTTATAATATTCACTCTTAGTGATTAGTAAATTTGGCATATTTTTGTGATAGGATAAAGATGCAGCAATAATATACCAGCATGTAAGAAAACGATCGCCTTTAGAAGTACATATTCAGAACGATCGATTTCAGCTCGAACGAGAGATTCCGTTGCTAACTGTATAGGTGATCCCTGTTCACGTGAGGCATCACTGAAATACAATTTTACCTGGACATTTCACTTTTATTTCAATATTCCAATTTTATGGTCAACATCCTTCAAGAAGCACACAAATACAAGTAGAGGAGCGTACTAGAGCACCTGACTCGCCAGTCTTCGCAATTTCCGCTCACCTCAACAAGACAACTACTCCATTTCCCAATAAACGTTGTAATAAAATAGGCTGATTGTGGGTCCCACTTACACTCACTTCTATGTTGTCATCCACCGGTTTAATGTCATCAATTTCATTCAAGTGCTAATGGCTTGAGAAGCTGACTTCACTGCTTAAAAGTTTTCGGTTTCAACGAGTTCAAAAGGTTGGTATTGCGGCTCCCACTATTGCTTTCACGGTATCATCGGTCTTTATAAACACTCATATGAAACAATATTTGCTCGAAAGTGAAAATAATCAACCTCAACAGTAAGTGGCTATTATTCGACATTCAAGAATTAAATTTTGCTCAACACGAATAACTTTTCGCTGCACGTTGTTGAAGTACGAAGAGTACATATTTCGGCTAAGGCATTAAACATTCGAAAAAAAAGTACAAACGATACGCATTTTTTTTTTTTTTTGCAATTTTGCAGGCGGAATGAATTCTCTCGGAATGTTTGTTTTTCAACAAGAATAGCACTTAATGTTGTTTATCAGTTTACAATCTTTGTTGAGTATATAAGGAATACCTGCAAACACCTGTGGAAACATTTATTGCAACTGATTATGCGTCATTATCATCTATTATTTCAGTATTACTTTAGTACATAAAATTCCACTTTGATTTTTTAATATTTGCTCATCCTTTCAAGGCTACTTGATAATCATTATTCATACTTCATTACTCATTAAAATGAGCCTCGGCAAGATACTTATAAAGTTCTTCAACAAAAGTGAAAACAACATTATCGATCTAATGAGGTAAATGTGCGAATGGTTAAACGCCAACTTAACAGACTAACATTCCATCCTATAAGTGTAATCATGAAATTTGTTAATTTCCTCATTTAAATGCACTTTCAATGAAGATCATATATGAGAGCATGATTGTTAAGGGTGCTATAACAATATGTTTTCTTGCTGTTATGAGAGGCGAAATTGGTGGAGCGAATATGAGAGTCAACCTACTTTGGTTCGAGTTTAATGATCGCTTCAATAGCGCTATTTGAATGTCGCCTTAAGAACGATTGATATGCGCTCTCGAAAAGCGACAGAACGAGTGTTACATCGCGTAGAAGGAAAAACTGCAAAATTGATAAGATGTGGCAATAATGAATTACACACAATCATGAAATAGACGAATTGAACGTACAATACAGGATAATTGATTAGATAAGAATGCGATTAGGGTGCTTTCTCTTATGATTACTGTATTTTCATTAAATAGTCTATCGTTTAAAAAATTTCAACACATCTATTTCAACTTGAAATCAATAATTCAAAAAGGAGTGCAAATATTTAATTTCAAAGAGAATGAAATCATTACAAAATTGAAATTGCATATCGAAATAATGTTTGATGGCATATAATTTATAAACCAGTTGCACCCATTCGAAATTTGTATCACTTTCTATTCCATTATACTCTTCATACGATTTGTAAATCATCTCAATGTTTCCGGTTTTTATGTTTTTCTATCAAATTTTTCTTCGAGTGCAATTTATAAATTATCTCGATTATTTTCAAATTTCATAGTGTTATATTTTCTCTTTCATGTTGATCTCTTCCACTTATCTATGAAATTTTTATGTTTTCTATACGAACTTAAGCATGCCACAACTATGAGAGATGTGTAACTGCGAATCGTATCAAAAAATTTCCAATGATATAAAGTGCTATAATCTGTTTGAAAGCATTAGTGATAAAAGAAACGAAAATAAAACATCACAAATATGCACCATCTGGTTGCATCTGCGTTGAATTCTTTACTGTATTTGTGTAACGACGATTTTTATTATTAAAAAAAAAAAAAAAATATTGAAGTTTGAAAATCAATATCCGTTTCTTTGAGATGTCTCTCCAATTTATTATTGGCTAGATTAGTATGTTTTTGCATCATCAGAGTGGCAAATCAACTCGACAAAATGGCCAAAAATCTTAACATGAAGAAAGGAAAAGCCGAAGATACGGAAGCGAGAGGATGTTGCAACAATCGAAAATAATAAATTTCGCCTAGCCAATTTCCGGTTTTTGGCTCAAAACACTAAGAGGCAACAGGTGTGAATATAGACAATTAAATAGGCGAACATTCTAATAGAAGCGAATCGTTTGGAATTCAATTCCGCTTCAAGATCATATTCATACATACCTTATCTTTTAGAGGCATTCTCCTGAACACATCGAACGATTTGGCATACTCGATAGCGAGAGCGATATCGAGGTTTAATCGCTCAGCTGTACCTAGCTCTGTTTCCTCTTTCTGATTCTGCAATCAACTTTCGCCTTCATTTTTGAGATCTCTGGTATAAGAAATGAAATTTCCTCAAAAATTTCCAATAAACCATACTAAACTTTTGAAAATCTAGCTTTTCCAAATGAAATGAAAATTTGATATACGGCTATCAAGTTTTTTAGTTTGCGACGGGCAAAATAGAAAACAGGAAAAAAGTACGCATTTTTCTTCTGCACATTCATCTCAAATGTAATGGCTAAAAATTTCAGCTGATAAAGCAAAAAAGGTAGCTGTTTCATCGAGTCAATGTTTACGATCTCCAAAAGATATCGTAGAAAAGAAGAAAATGTTCTATAGATCGAACATTGGCAGGAAAGGGTTCACTATTAACTAAGATCATCGTCTACGTAAATTTAGAGATTTTCAAGACACAAATCCGTGCAGCATAATGTCAAATGCGATGATATACCATATATTCACTCATATCGTCCATTGCACAAGGTCGAGTGAGTAAATCCAAAATCGAATCACTTGCTTTGTAGACGCTATTTCGCAGACGAGAAACGTTCTCTTGCAGAGTGAGCAATCGGATTATCAGCTAAATTATATTTCAATTCGATTTAAAACTATTTTATGAATGTGGCAATGATAGGTTGAAACGATAGTTGCACTTCACTCTTAAGGGCAATTATTCACTTCATTTCATTAAAGATAAATTATTTTCAACGAAAATATCAGGCTTTAATATGGAAATTTTGAAAGAAAGAATTCTAGCAATTCAAACGCAAATCGGATTCGCTGCAAATCATAACGGGAATTCCGCAAATAATCCTAGCTAGCCTTACTTATGATATCATCTTGCACACGACTAGAATTACCGTCGCTGGCTTAGTTGTTGCGGGCGATGAAAATTTCAGTTAATCTCATTATATAAAAGATTTGAGGACATAAATATATACTTCATCTTGCTCTGAATGCGATTCATTTCATTATATGCAAAATTCGCTCGAATAAACTAATGAATATCATCTAGCGAATCATCAGCAATTCCAGAAAAGCGAAATAACGAGGAATAAACCTTTTCGGAGGAATCACTTTTCTGTCTTTTACACAGTGTTTCATCCGAGATTTCTGATGCTTCCTTGACGCAAAGTGAGAGAAGAGAATTTGAAAATTTCCTGGAAAATCGTACAATGAAAATCTGAAAAATATCTCGCTGAAAAATTTGTAGATTATTGATGATAAAAATGTGAACACAATATTTCAGAAAACATTTCATCTTAACTAACGGAGACAACTGTGAACAGCTGACAACTTCAATAAAATTGTTTGATACTATGTTGATACAAAGAGTTAGAAAGCTGAACGTCTAATTGAAGTGATCTTTGAAGCCATATGTTCGTGTGAATTGCCTCCTTTTCTCCATGTTTTTTTTTTCGCACTCAATTCTTTTTTCACGCATGTAGCCTCTAGTCTGCTTCATTTAATTGTGCTAACTATTAGTGTTTCAAAGTAATACCATACGATCGCGTTCCGATCATTGACCATTAAAAGCTCATTTATCAGCAAAATTGCGCAACCCTCATAGTTTCCGCACCATTGAAAATAAATCAGAAAGGCAGTTGAATATAATTGCAATGCAGTTCTTGAACGGTTGTTTCCGGTAATTTGAACCAGCATTTTCTTCTATCATATATAGCATTTGGTATGGTGCATTTTATTGAAGAATATTTAGTACTGCAAAGTATGCATAGTACATTTCTCAATGCAGTCGACTGTCCTCAAAGGTGTCGTAGTGAATGGCTGACAGACTACTTTCATTGATGCAACGCAGAGTAATGCCTCCAGTCTTACGAAATCACTGCCTCTGAGGGTCCTAGTGAATACCGGTACCGAATGGGAAAAATCGCTCCAAGAAGAAACTCATTATCCCTAAGATCATTGATCTTGATGGGCTATTTCATTTAATATGGTTGATCGCTATTTGATCTAATCTATAAGATTCGTTAATGACATGCAGATAGAGATTAATAACAGAGGTATCAATTGGAACGAGTTTATTTCAGCTCAAGAATTTTAAGTTGAGGAGTATTTGACAAATGTTTCACCTTGATTCTTTGGCTGATGGTGAAGGTGAGAATTGTGGGAGATCAAGAAGTGCTGATACGGTGTATGCTCGTTTATAGGCACTTCGCTCGGAATTCGGACTGCTCGCACAACTCGATGTCGTTTGTGAATTCTTAACGTTTGTTTTTTCATCTGCGAATGCGGAATTCGTCGCATAAATAACGCTTGGTTGAAAAGCCGTTGGAATGAATGATGTGGCTGTTGGATCTTGTGGTGGACTAGGTGGATTGTTCGGTGACGCAATACGACCAGTGCGGTTGCACTGGATCGCTGAAAATGTGTGGCACTCAAATGCAATATTTGAGCTTTTTCTCAAATTAGCTCAGGTGTGACCGATCCTATCTCAATAGTTCAAATAAAATAAGCGAAGCAAAGCCTAAAAGGAGAATTACACCACTAAGGACAGCAAACAATTTTGTCAAAAATATTTCTTAGTAAACCAAATCTAAAGTCGGGTGTCACATATGTTCAGATCAGTTTGAAAAGCGTGTAAATAAATGCATTATGCACAAAAAGGCTCGATACGGGCATTTGACGACGTCAAAGAAAAACGACTTTCCTTTACATAAATTACAATTTGAGCGCACCTTGCAAGATGATTTCAGCTAACAAATTCATATAATAAAGTTGGCATTCACTGAGGGATTCGTGTAAGTTGATATGTGCTAAAGAAATATTTGTATAAAACTGACGACAAGAAGAAAACCGTATAGATTTACGATAGGATGCTTCTATGTATGCTCTGGAACATTAAGATTACCTCCAGGTTACCCTCTATGAAATTATAGGCGTGTAGATATGCGCTAATTGTTATGGGTATTATCTCTATCATTCAAACGGAATATTCTCATTTCTTCGTTACATTGCTCTACACAGCAAAACCATTCAAACTTAATGTTTTATTTTCTAAACGATGACATTTTTTAGTTCTACATTTATCAAAGCTGCTCAGCTTCGTAATGGCTCTCTATTGATAGTGCTATTGATTGGTGCTGTCAAACTCGCTGACGCTCATGTGTCACGTGAGCTGAAATTATCGAAAATTTGTGGTAATTTTTTGACGAAATTGATGGAATGTAAAAAAAAAACTTTTTTACATCCAACGTTGATAAGAGAAAACGCACCTTTCGGATTCATTCCAACTGCAAGACATTTTGCAAAGCGACATGCTCGACATGCACAACGAATGTCTGCAAAAAGGAAGTCAACTGTGCGAATAATTTCGCTGTTTCCATTGAACATCAAATAAACAGGCCTTCTTAAGTGCTGATCTTTAATCATTGTACAAATCAAAAATATTTGCTCAACGCTCTTTTTTCATCATCAAACAATTTTCATTTACCTTTTTTGGCAACAATTCCGACGTGACAATTCAATCTCTATGCCAATTTCCAGAAAATAAGCTTCTGATTGAAACCTTTTCTCAATGCGGAGTAAAGTAAAACGCTAATCCAAACAAAAGGAACCATTAATCAACACATTTTTATGAGTTACTCTTCATTTGAGTTGATCTATTAAATAAATTGTAGAATTTAATAATGCGGAATTTTGATTGAAATTCGAAAAAATTTAATAGAGACGGCAATTTACTTCAAAATAATAATAAATTTAGCATAGATCTAATAGATTTAGGAAATAGTTGCAGAATTTTTTAAAATTCAAAATCAGAAAAAAAAGCTTGCAGAATTTTTGAGCAACAATGCTTCATTAAAATATCGAGATAATGGAATGAATTGTATACGTACTGCCTTAAAAATCTTGAAAAAAAAAGATACCTTTATTAAAGATACAATTCCCACTTTTATGGCACTTATATGTACGATGTGAAACGATTGTACGTCGGAAGAAAGTTTTACTGAAATGCAGAAAACATTTTAATGTTAATTCGTAAAATATTTTTAGTATCGACAACGTGGATAATGAAACATTGAGCCTCATTTCATATATTCATTTAAATCCTCGACGCTCATGACATAACGAATGGAGAGAATATTTGGAAATTTCTTACGATCTGAAAAACGGCTTTTTTTTTGCAATTTTGTGGGACTATAAACGCCCGCAGTAATGACGTCATGTCTGTGTGGATGTCGGTGTGTGCGCATATGTTATACCTGCATTTCTGTCCGAAAGTTTTGCCTAATTAACTAGTATAATTGCGAAATGATGTGTGTATACTATCCTATTAATGTAACATTTCGCGTTAATTCATCAAGCTTAGAATGGAAGTCGCAAATATTTGAATGTATGCAAAAAATTATGCGCATTTTACACCGATAAGTTTTTCATTTACATTGATGGGGTTATAGAAAAACGAATGGTTTATGGAGAATTTGTGGCCGAGATCGCATTCGATGAAATATGTTCACCGTTCTGCATATTTTACTAGTTGTTGATACAGTCAGGTAAGCGGGCATGAAAGCGTGTTTCTTGATAACTCATTTTAGATGCCTCTCCAAGCGTTTGCTTTTTGTTCTTTTTTTTGCAGAAATGTTGTAGAAAATAAAGATTTTTGCACATCGGTGACCATCGAAATAGAAGCAGCTGATAATAATCAGTTGTTATATAGGAGGTAAAGGTGGAAACCTATATAATGCAAGCGTGATTTCTGCGCATGATGGTGCGAAAGAAATGAAATGAGTGAGGCGGTGGTATATAAGTAGGACACAGGACACATAATCTCTTTTTTTGCAGTATTCTTTGGTAGTTGTTGTTGTGGTAGCCGAAGTATTTGAGGGAATCTAAATGAAAAATTGCTTCCAAGATGGTTGCAACTTTAAATCATATATGTTGAAAGAAAAGAATGGAAATGTGATGCTCTGCACTTGTGCAAACGATAGCGCTCATTTAAAATAAATCATTTGAATGTAACGCCACAGTATTTGATGAGTGGATTTTAATTACTGTTTTACAAATTATTACACTGTCAAAATAGGAAAAAATACACGACCGCTATGAGCTCTCTCTAATTCTCACATTTTTCTGAGTGGTTTCATTTTTCGTTCTTTATTATTTTGCAAATCCGATAAATTTGACAAAAATTTTTGGTCACAGGTCAATAATGTATGAGGGAAGATTCCTCGAAGCAAGCCATCAAGACTTGCAGGCGTTTCATCTATAAGCTAATCTATTCCATATCCATGCACCTCATTTGTTAGAATTATAGATAGAATTACAAAAAGCTCGAATTTATAAGAATGAAGAAAGGAAAGATTTAAGAATAAATTCTCATAGATATACCATCCATTGCAACTCGACACTTCATAGTGATAGCCTGTCGACTGATCACCACAAACAACGCAAGTCTCAGAGAATTTCGACGTTTTCCCTGAAAAATATTTTGGTAAAGGATAATTTAAATTAATGTCTTAAATATGAGTTAAGAGATATGCAAGAGGGATGCAATTGCTTCATCGTCTATTATGCACTTATGCTAATCTGCAAGCAACATCATCGTGCTTTATCGCAATTGTGCAACATGTAACTATATCGTCTATTATGCTTCCTCAACGTACACTTCCTCAAAGACACAAAGGTTACGCATCAATTAGATCTTGCGCTGAAAAGAGAAACAGAATAATAGAATATCTTTACAAAGAACAATAATTGCGATAATTGCAGAGGCATTCGTTTAATTTCCAACTCATATAATCTCATACTTAGCGTTGTTCCGCTCAAATGTGACAATAGTTTCAAATGTGCTATATGAGTCAGGTTTTCCTCATGGAACGTCACCACTTATGAAACGACCAATATGCAACAAAAGTCGCACATATCCATAATGTCGATTTCATAGTTAAACCTTCTCTATAAACTCTAATTCCTCTTTTACTTAATTTATGTCTATCGTTATCTGATTCATTCTCGATTCATGCCTACCCACCTCCCAGGCAATCACTTATATTTAAAACGCTATCAAATAAGCTTAATTCACTAGAGTGGATAGGCATTAGATTGCAAGAGCTTTTACTCATGTGACAAGCAGGCGTGTTTTAAGGCGCAGTTTTGTTTTCAAGCGGCGCACTCGAAACCTTAAGCAGCTGGCAGTGTATCATAAATCATCGCTCATAAATCATGCTGTCATGACACTGACAGCTCATTAAGTTATTTCTTAGAAAATATTATTTGACAGCAATGCACAATCTATGATACTCTTTTTAATTAGTAAAGAATTTACTCGATCATAACTCACATAGGAATATTTTGTGTTTCTTCATCACATACACTGTTTTAGTCAACAAGGTACGCTTGTTGACCGTTATATTAAAAAATTAACTGCATTTATAGACGAAAACATGTGAGTATTTCAATGATCGTTGAGCAATGAAAATGTTCATCAATGAAAGAATCTCTCAAAGATATGATAACTAAAATGCGAGTTAAAACGAATGGAGAATACAATGGTTTTGTAAATTTGAACTACGCAAGCATAGATATTTTTTTACTCTCTCATTTATGCTCTGTGATAAATTCCTCTCTAAAGAAATGATTTACTCATCGCAAAATCTCTGATATCGTATAGTAATGCTACACTAAAATGATTATATAATTTAACAACTTAAATATATTACTATATATAGATGATAGTAATGTTTAGGGTATATAAAGTTATAGCACATTCTTCTTATTGATATTATTAATCATAAAATGAGAATTTTGTTGAAAAGAACAATTAGCGTAATAAGATCGATTGCACACTTAGCAACTCATTAGATTAATGACTGAGAAATGGCGTAACGAAAGAAGTAACATAGAAAGGACATTAGATGATTAAACACTATTAACCATCTAATCAGAGGGGATGATTTTATATTTTGTTTAGCTGAAACGTATTTACGCAATTTCTTCGGGTAAAATTGGGCATCGAACGGTGACTTTTAATATTTGGAAAATTTCACAAATTTGGAGACAGAAACTATTTTCGAAAAAATGAAATTACTGATGATAAGAAGTAACAGCATAATTATGTGTACTATATCATTTCGACCATGATTACTACAATGCAATAAGCAATAAGTAATTAGTACGGTGCAACAATATAAATATATATAAATATATATAAATATATAAATACAAATATAAATAAATAAATAAATAAATAAATAAATAAATAAATAAATAAATATATATATATATATATATATATATATATATATATGGCATTTTTATGATCTATATATCGATGTGGTGCAAATTTCAGTTTTCTTTTAACCGCAGAAGTAGTAATGGGCATTGTCGAAAAAGTTGTTCTTGTGAATGAGAACGCTACAATGCTTAATGTTATTTTTATTACGTCATCGGCATTCTTATATCTAATCCTCTTGAATAAAAAGTAAACGAAGACGAGGAAGTGTTGTGAGCATAGAGCATATTGTTTGCTAATATCACCACATCACTGTTACTCTGCAAATGCGTCTTCATGAATGCATCGTATCAACCATTCAGAATCACTAACAAACGATAGCACTGAAATGCAGTCCTATATTGTGTAATGCTAACAGCTATAATTATGAATATGCACTCCACTTCTACAACAATGCTTCACTGCACCATTGTCACATTTCGAACGGCTTGTCCACTGAATCCTTCGTTGCTCTGCATCATAAAATGAAAATAATATGTGAAAAGTAAGGACCACTCAAAAAAAATTTTGTGCACTAGCCATGGGAATTATACTCAAGACATTCAAAGAAGCAGCCAAACTACCCATATCCTTGAAAATATTTGTATTTTAATTCGCTATCAGGAATTTTAAAGGCTTCCCGAGGTCAGCGTTGATCGGCTCTTACTTCTGACGTCGTCATTTCCTCGGTGAGGCTTATATTGTTAGTTGGGCTTCATGGGAAGTACTTCAAGGTGTACGCAGTATTACAGCATTAAAATATTCCACCTTTGGCATAAAAATTTACTGGTATGCAAGGATGATGAGGAATTATCCCCGCGCAAATAGGTTGTTTCGATGAACAAATTTCACGCTTAAGAATCAAAAAATTTGAAATGAATAACAACCATATCAGATGCGTTGCCTGTATTCAGCAACGTTCATCGGGTGCTTCTTTACTTTTGTAATTGCGGAGCAGTCAGTGAATAGCCGATTGTATGCTCAATGTGAGCAGCTAACGAATGAGATACATACAGACAGGCACAGACATACACATATGCACATACATTCATTTCACATCCTATATACTTGCACATTGCATTATTAGGTGTGAGATAAGCATTGCTCAGTTTGTTTATTGCAGTGATGAAATTTTTAGTCGACACATCTCATCAGCAATTTCATATGGTAACATAAATTGCTTTTTGCAAAATATACTAGAAATGCGTAAATTTGAAAGCAAACCCTTTTGCATGGGTGTCCGAGAAAATATTAAACTAGCCGAATAGCGAATGCTAAAATGCAGTTGCAAATGTTATCTCGATGAAGCGAAATTGTTGTCTTATGGCAGGCAACTCAATATTTAGCACTTTTCATAGTAAATATTAATTCATTGCAATGCCATTATTTGTGAAAATCAATAAGCAGACAAATAGCTGCTAATTTCAGTCACTCATCTAAAATTTTATTCTAATATTAAAGGCAATCTTAAGAATGAAACGATGCATTTGAAAGGCACTTACAATGCGTTCTTATCTAAGTTGCATGCGGAAATATTG
Source organism: Baylisascaris procyonis (assembly GCA_037389465.1). NCBI lineage: Eukaryota > Metazoa > Nematoda > Chromadorea > Rhabditida > Ascarididae > Baylisascaris > Baylisascaris procyonis. The sequence continues at coordinate 531,460 of JAZARR010000266.1, forward strand.
CATTTTTATGTGTGAAATTCAATTGTATTTTGTGATGTTCAATGTTCAACCGGATGTTTCGTCTTACGCCGATTCAATATCGTTTAACGCACCACTGTAAAAATGCCAAAAAAAAAATGATTCTTATCAATTTTCCAAAGATATATCGACTCCATTTTTGTGGGAATTTTTTTCGCAACTTTTAGCCGGGACATAACGATGCGTTTGCAGCTTGAAGCGGGATACATTTTCGAATGTGAAAATACGCTTATCCTTTGAAGTAATTTCGATTCAAAAACTACATCGGTGGTATTCAGTAAATCTAATATGTATATTAAGGTTTCCTTTGATAGTCCCGTAGTGCTCTAGTGAAAGAGATCATGCAGCATCTATCGATGTATTCAAATATCGGCTTAAGAAATGCGCGTTCAGCTGTATCTCGAAGTCTCGTTGAGATAAAATAGCTGGTAGACTTTCATTGGGACTGATAGTCGTGGATATTTGTGTGACAATAAAGCACTTCTAAAGAGTTTTGTGGCCATGAAATGCATACAATACACAATTTCAGTCTGTTCGACGAGTGCCGGATCGCCACCGATAGATACAGATGACAGTGCGCATCCTATGTGCTCCTTTGATTGTTTTAACAGCTTGCGCAGTTCAGCAGACATGCCGTTGAAAAAAGTTCGCCGACGATACGCCTTTAATTGTGAGTTTTAGCCTAATGAATCAGTGAGCTCTAAATTTTCTCAAAAGCACTATAATTCTGGGCATTTAAATTTCAAGCGACCTCTAATCAGCGTGCACAACGAAATGAATCGTAACGCAGTTGGCGGTAGAAGGTGAACCTGTGATATACGTAACCGTTCATACCCACCAAACTTTACCACCTTGGCTTTAGTCATTTTTTTATTATGTCGATCAATGGGGCGAGCGGACAGACAGACAGACAGACAGGCGGACACACAGACAGACAACTATACAGATAGACATGCGCATACATGCAAGCAAACATTGTTGCCACAAAATATTTCTTTGCGAAAATTTGCCATGGGTCAAATAAGATGTCGTATAATGAAACTAAATCGTTCTCAACAATATATATATATATATATATATATATATATATATATATATATATATATATATATATATTTCAAAATTCACCGTATAATTGCAGAAGTGGCAATGCCGAACTATCAAAAAATGGCGTACGATTTTGTCTCACTAAACTTCAATGCTTATAGCTGATATTCATTGGAAATCATATTAGCACCGTCTTAAAATCACGGCAACGGAAATCAAACGGCGCATTGAACACGTCACAAAACAAAGTCATGTGAGCGATTTGTGTACGTGCGGCCGAGAGGCGTCCAATGGCTTGACGTTTTTCCGGTTTTGGTGAATCATAACCGCGCCTTATATACCACAATATTCCATAAAAGTACTCAGAGACGAAAGGATTTGAAAACTTCTACAATCAAAAGAAAATTCAGGCTTGTGGGGTGTGATCAAGTAGAGTTAGAGTTGATGATAAGAGAACCACTGGAAAAGTATGTCATGCAGATCGAGGCAGTAATATTCTCGAGTGAGGGAGCCATAATAAATATTGATGGTTCATAATATGGTAACGAATAAAACAAAGCAGCTGCAGTGCTCACAAGGAAGCTGAGAGATGCGAGAAAGATGCTCACTCATTCTTTGTTAAAAAAATATGCAAAAATTGCTTACAGTTTTTGGGTAAAACTTTTGACTTTATCTCTAGTCCAATGTGCAAAATCCCGTCTGTGCCATATGTGCAGATATTTCGCAAAAAACCTCTTCAAATCACCTCTCTTTAAAAGGTTCTTATTAGGTTGTAGAGGGAGATAACTGCCTAAAACGAATGGTAGACGACGAGAGATTTACAGTTCTTGACTTGTGGAATATCGGGATCTCTTTCGCAAACCCCGTTACACAGTCCCTCGAACGAACAGAAACACACTAGCAGCGTGATCGATATACGATAACATCACATTGCCCAGGGCATCGTATTCGTCAACCATTTGTCGCGCATTCATCAGAACACTTTCTTTTAAAATCATGAGGCATTAGAACGCTTCGTTACTAAACTTTATGTTTTATTGCTTCAGCGAGACAATCATATGGGTGGGTTCTGTTTCCCGATCATACAATAGTTTTTTGATCATCACTCATGTTCCATGGGAAAATGAATTTTTCCATGCAAAGCAGAAGTTCAGAACAAATTTCAGTTGAATTTATCAAGTTTGGTTCTTAATGTCGATTTCTGAAGCATTTCACATGGCGTTTCTTTCCTCAGGAACCTTCGCCTAAAACGACAGTGATGAGAGAGGCCAAAAAGCCATTTGACGCGAAGCACTTCACTAATTCAACGGAGGCTGAAACAATTAGTTTTCTTTTAGTTTCGATGCAAAATTGCTATTTTTTTTCAAGAAAATCTAATCAGAACGCGAATGATAAAACATATTGTTGATCGTCATATTCATGGCGAGAAAGGAACGACGCGTCGCGAGGCTCAAAATTACTTTCATTTGTTATTATAAGAATCTTCTTGAAGCATATGGCTTCATTTACTATTCGAAATCGTGCTCAACTAAATACCCACCAAATCTGAAGATTTATCCAGAATTGCTTATTGGTCACTCATTGGTATAACTGCATGGAATATGAGAAAACTCTTACTGGATTCTTCCGATGTAATCTAAATTTATACTTGCCGCGCGGTTTAAAACATTCTTTTTTAGATAATATGAGGAAAGCGGCAGACTCGCCAATCTATGATAGCTTTAAACAACGGCTGTTGAGTTTGAAAATTATGAGTTGCATCTTCTTTCGTCATATGCCCTCACCTCCGAGCTGCAACTTATGCATGTAGGACAAATTCGCCCCCTCCCCCCCCCCCTCATTTCGGCAAACATCCTCAGGAATACGCATATTAACGCATGTGTTTTTTTCGTTCCAGGATTTTCATTTTCTAAGACTGCAAGCGTTAGAATGGAAGATACGGACGATTGATATCTGTGCCCTTCGATTATTGAAGTCAGATAACCGAATTTAGCAGGCACTGCAAGGAGAAATTAACCTTTGCAAAATAGATGATTGTCACGTTCGATGCCGTGGTGACATTCTAGAAATGCCATTGACGTGAGGCAAATATCATGAAAGTTGTCGTGTCGAACAAACATGTGCATTCGCCGACACTGACCTTAGAAAAGGTTTGCAGTTGCGTGGTGATTCATGTGAAGCCATCGAGATCTGATTCTCGACAGCAGCACATTACTGTTCAAAGGTCAGATGATACTCAACTCGTTGAGGCCCGTCGTTCGTTGGCCCCAATTCGGCTCCCAATCTTTAGAGGCCCCAGGCCTTAGAGATCTTGAGACTCACATGCTTTCAGGAGCATTTCACTTGAAATCATTTGCTGCAGCCTTGCTTTCCCACATCTGCGCACATAAATGATGTAAAACTGCTGAGGTTAAAAAAGAAAAGATTGTAAAAATTGCGCCAGAGGTCTCTCATCAGAACGATAGAATAAACATCAAATTTGTCGAGTTTCTATGAAATAACAAACAAGCATGGTATTTGTTTGTGTCTATTAAATTATAGTGAAATTTTAGCTCACTCGTTTTGGGAAATTGATGAGTTTATCATAGTCAATAAAAAACGATGATTTTTTTAGTTTTTAATTTCAATTCATTTCAAGCGTTTCCACATCATTCACTTCAAGTTTTATCGTTTTTTTTGCATTTAAAGAAAAACTCACGAAATTCTCTGCAATTGAAGCATAAAACGCGATCAAACAACACATTGTGAGAGCAAACTATTCATTTGCTTCAAGAACATTTCAACACGTTGTTGATTTTCTCTTTTTGGATTTATTACACATCTAATAAATATTGAAATTGGATCAACTGAATTCATTAATTTCCGATTCTTTAGAAATTTATTAACTCAAAACACAGTCGACTTCAAATAATGAAACTTCCGTTGATGCATATGCAAAGTTATGCTGAGCCATGAAATAAACCAAATTGGGGATATTAGAGAAAGCCTATTACTTGATGGCTCTCATAAAAACAACTGCAACTTTTTACATTTGACTTTTTTTGCGATGATAAAAGAATTTCATATCAATATATTATATGGCCAATGGCATAGTTTTATGTAGAAAAAATTGTCAGTTGGTATGCGGAAATGAAGTAGGCGGAAATGTCAACAATCAGTTATTGGTAACAAGCAGTAACAATCAGTTATTGGCTATATTTAATACCTCACATTTGCTAAAAGTCATCATTGTCTCAATACTACGATTATGTAAAAAAAAACAAACGTAAAAATGAAATATAGTTTTAACTATCGCATTTTTGCCCTCTATAAATGGAAAAAGACAAGATGGAAGAAAAATTTTACGTATTGGCTTGTGGTTTATTTTACTAAATGTCAATATAAAATATAATTTTGCTTCAATCTGACATCGTTTCGTTCTGCAAATGTTGCATTACTTCACTAAGCGAATAGAAAACTCTCTGATTCCTATCCCACCAAGCGACAAAGTTTCCACTCGCCGTTTAGCATTTTTTTTTTGAGCGCTTTCGCATCGCTCATTTAACGCTCTTTAGTCACAACAAATACATAGCACTTAATTCAAAGTGAAAGTCTTTTTTTTTCGTTGCAGCCGGAAATGACAAGAACAAAATCCGTATAGCGCAATAGCTGCTTATAGGTGTTTTTGAGTTAAATAATAAAAACAAACCTCATCGTTGTCATGCAAAATTTATACCTCTTATCATCACATTGGAATAGACATCCGGTTTTCAAAAAATAAAAATATTTACCTTATTTTATGAAGCTTACTGATGAGAACCGAAATTATTATGTTCAAATGAGGATTCAAATAATGAGATGTTAGGTGCAAAAATTACTGATGAAACTTTTATAGAAAATTTTAATATTGTTGATAAGTGGGAAATAAAATATTAAAGAACTATTTGCCCATGACTATGACAAAACATAAGATGATGCTTCATGTTTAAAACGTTAAACAATGTGGGTCGTTTCTAAAAATGCTCACTGCACAGGAATGAATACCGACCGACACTTGAAATTTCAAATTCAAATTCAAAAAAACGAAGCATTCCAAGAAATCAAAGAAAAGATTTTAATAAATAAAAAATTTCAATGAAATACATCGAGAAAAGGTTCGCAATCGAAAAAAAATATGAATATAAGGCGATAGGATTAGTTGACGCAATTCTCTAACACAGAAAAGTGAATTGTTAAACTCGCTTCACTCTGTGAACACAGCTGCTGTAAATAGCTAGCAACTAACACGCTCTCATAGTCCATCTATCACAAACGTTCAAATAATTCCTTTCCTCCACATTGTATTCGCTTAGTTTTTCCGTTTTTGCACGTAAATTACAGCCCACAATCGTAGTCGTGGATGCAAGAAGGCTTCGTTAGATTGGAGTGGGGAAGGATGAAAGGGATGGAGAGGACAGAAGGCTGTTAATCCGTAAATTTGCCAAGGCTTTCAAAATGCTGAAAATATTTCGCCATTTGAGTTTCTTCTTTTAATGTCATCCATATGTTTCTGTACCTATGTATAACAATCTAAGGAATCTTGTGTACATCATAAGTTTCACAGATTCTTTGCAAAATTTCCGCAAGAATCGTGAAATTTTTTCTTGGATGCAAAAAAGACTGTCATTCGCTGTTTTGGGATTCGAAAATAGTTCGAATTAGCAACCTCCTTGTTCGCGTCGGCCCTCTTGGTTTGCTATTGATGCGATGCTGAGTGATTTGCAGAATCTCAGAAGTTATATGCAAATTTGCCGTATGTAATATCAGAGAATGCATTGCAATTAGCGATATAAGCAGCACTACATTTATCAACGATTGTTGAAGAATGCCATGAAAGATTAAAGATTATGGCACGAAAGATTGCGATGATTAAAGATTAGATGGTGACACATCTTTGCCCTTCTTTCAGTAATTCAATGCATCAGCACTTAAGGGAGTGGAATTTGCACTAAGAATATTTCTTTTGACAACAATGAGTGCATTAAACGTCAGCCAACAACGTGCAAATTTTATCGCTGCAATTCACAATTAAATGCAAGTGAGGCACGCAGTATAGCATCACGCAACAGCACCTCATAAGATGGGTTATTTCTCAAACAAACATCACCCACCCATCAAATATTTCACCGAGAAGAACCGTCATACATCTTGATGATGTGATGAGGCAATGAACTCATTTGTTAATGACGTGCATCTCAAGCTCATACTTACTTCAGGCTTCAACGCTTAGATTTGCTCAACTATATACGAATCCACTCTCAGCCAATCGAAATGGATCATCAACAATTGTTTTAGAAGTCTTTAAATATCACAAAGGGAATTGTGCATTTCTCAAAGCATCAAAACATCATTTCATAACTGTATTATTCATTCAATGCAAAAATTCTCCTAAATTACGCCTTAATGATTATGACATTAAATAGAATAGAATATTTAATGCATATCACATTAAGAGGTAGAATATCGTTCAATATTTGTTAAAGCAATCTGCTTTGAAATTATTTAGCAAATGATCAAATATTTTGCCGATGGATTTAAAAAAAAAAAACAAATTTACAAAAACTGACATTTTGCATTCACCATAATTTTTTTGTGCGTTTTCTTTCATAGCATAGACGTTCGAATTCTCATACCATTATAGAATATTATATACCTTAGTCTCGTGATGGAGTTCAAACGAAAATATTTTTTGAATATCAAAATCGCTTTTGTTCGTCTTTTATAAAAGTTTTCACAAGATTAGGCAAATATTGTTCAAAAGCTTTCTTCAAGAATGGGCGCGTGCAAACATTTTTAAGGCGAATGTTCTCTGTGAGAGGCAGCAATCTAAGGAATGCTTTAGGACATAAAGCTGACTCTATCACAAAGCGCTAACTAATTAAACAACAGCTTTTTTCCGAGTTTATAAAATATTTTAGTTTTGCAAATGATTTTAAGCATGCGAATATTACTTGAGTTTACAATGAAAGTTGCATCATTGTTAAATGGTGGATTGCGATTATAAAAAGATTTATTTAGCACGAAAGATTACTATGACACTGCCGCTTCTTAAGTATGCATTAAGATAATGCAAACAATGGTTCGGAGCAAATTAACGCTCACCCCCAGTTTAGAATATTCTATACAGAGGTGATAGGAGTCAAACAATTAAGTTCGGAGTGATGAATTCTTTTGCAAACGCTAATATTTGCATAAAATATGAAAAAAAGACCTTCAAGGTTCAGAGATTTCATATTACAAATTTTCAACTTTTCAATCAGCGTTTAAGATCGCTATTCAACTTTATCAAATTCAGCGTAAGCAACTCCAGGTTTTACTTCAAATTATCCTCCATGCTTTCAACTTTTTTGAAGCTAAACCAGCAAAGAAACATGCCGAAGTAACTGACATGATGTGGATTTTAAATTGCGCCTAATAAGTCTAGCAACCTTCGCCCGAACGAGGGATCTTGGAATATTCGGATCGATGCAAGTGCGTACAAATTTTTGGGCTCATTTAAATTCCTATACCATCTTTTGAGGTCGACAAATCAACCTGATTATTAGTGAAGAGGCGATTGTAGTGGAATGATGCTTTACTGATCATAATTCATAATGCCTGAGCAAAGACACAGATTAGCATTAGCACACTTCTACTAAACAAACAAATTTGAAAGCGCACTGAAAAAGAGCACATCTCATCATATGAAACGACGAATTGAAGTTTGTGCTATGCTTGCGTAACGACTATAAAAAAATTCTTTAAAAGGTTATATTGTTCATGTAATATTGTGCACTAGTTTACGTGCAGTGAAGTCGACGTAATCCAGAAAGAACAGTTCTCAGGCATATCAGATCGAAGATCACATTAAATAAATATGAGCTCAAAAATTGCGAAAATACGTTTGGCTTGTCCGCCTCTTGCAAACATTATTTGACGTGAGCGTACACACGACGAAAACGATTGTCTATCATGACAACCACACAGCACAAATCAAACGTCAAAAAGGCAACTTATTTCCCGTCAAAAAACTTTTTTTGCTGCGATATGAGCTGTCAACGGAAAAAAAATAACTGCGGTGACGGTTGAGAAAACGTGAAAAGATGAAAATCAACTTCAGAAATTGCATAATTGAAAAATGGAACTGAAATCAGTAGACATTACATTGTGCAGATCTTCAATAACTCTCGACGCATTGATAGTAAGCATACCATACAGTTGAAATCATGCCCTTTTCCATAATCCTTGAAGCACTTTAGCAACAATAAAGGAGGATAAAATGAGGCACGAAGCAAAATTAGGTTGCTGACAGTGGGAATATAGGCATGATTCATGACTGCTTTAATTGTTATGCGAATTTTCACATGAAAATGCTTTTGTCGAAAATAGCGTCTTTCTCTACATATCGCCTCTTTTGACTCAGACCGCAAACCTATAAACAAGCAATGTTAATTGCTTAAGTATGCTTACCGCTTAGAAATTAGCACCTCCATGGTTAATCGTCAGTAAATAACTTAAGAGGTATAATGAGCAGCAATTTTTAGAAGCATAAAAACGCGAAAACCGTAGAAATATGCGAGGATATATATTCCAATGAAGAGGTTTTAAAATATATCGATCATAAAGTTTTTGTTCAGTGTTTTACTTGCAAGCTCATCAGATAGCACTTACTGGTGCTGTCCTAAATCTAATTCATCATTTCTTCAATGCCCGATTTCGTATTATCGTTACCGAATCAGCTTTTCAAAAATCTCAAAAGCTACAGCTCAAGTTAATTAAACAAATCGACCAGACAATTTCTTTGAAAGAAAAGAGGCGGCCAGGCGTACCATAGGTATTTATTTACAAGATGAGCGATTCTGAATTCTTCTCTATTGATCAACGAGTTTCATAAATTCTCGACAAAAATTTAGAAATAAAGTCACTACGTTTTAGTTACTTTAATCACTCCCCAAATATTCTATAGAAGATTCGAATGATGCGAAACAAATAACTATTTGGCGTAAAATGTAAGCAAATTTTTTTTGTCTTCAAATGTTTACAACTTCTCTCAAAGTTGTTGTTCAACTTGAAATGTGCTATAGGAGATCATCCTATGCTGTACCCTATGCGCTTCCCATTTCACAGTGATGATTTTAGTGCTTGCATTACCGGACATAGAATCGAATCGAAATTACCTGAGAAACAAACACGCAGACAGATACAGACAGGTACGCAGATATGAAGTCATCACAATGCGATTTTTTTTGCGAAGGAAGTTTACAAAGGCGCAAAAAGCCCTTGTGAGCGCAGAAAGGTAAGGTGTGTTCAGATCATAGTAGAGAAGGAGAAGTTTGTAGAGCAAAAGGGCAATGAGCAATTAAATGAACCCGCTTTGACACTGTGAAATGTATGCGAACGGATGCGTAATCTGTGCTCACTGGTCTTGAACGATCATGAATTCAAAACGATCGGCGATTGTGATGGCCTTCAAAAGCTCTCAGAAGGACAATTTGATGGAAAACTGCTATCTAGAGCAAAGTAGCAATCATTTTCTACAATATCTTCTCCAAGATTTTTATTCTCAATTTCTTTAAAGAGTTTCGAAATAATCTGAGGGGAATTTTGTTATTATTCAAATATGGATGAATCGCTTATAATTTTCCTTATTCTTACTCTTAGATGCATTTTCACAATAAGAAAGAATTATGAATAAGATCAATATGTGCCAAAGAAAGTCTTCACACATGGCAATGCATCAAAGCTAATCTATTGCTTATAAAACAAGAATCCTTCTCATAATTTCCTTCAAAGCATTAGTGAATAAAGGGACGAGTCGAGTGTCCAACTCATTTAGTTACCCAGTGACTATCATTTTGGTTTCTAGTTGACTTCTTCCAAAGAAAAAAAAGATTTAAAAAGTATTCAGTTTAACAGGCAAATCGAACTGCAGTACTTCTATGCAGAATGGACAACAATGCAATCACGCGAAGCATATTCACAGCAGCATCAAACGGCAATGTATTACTGACATTGAGTGGCGTTTAAAAACTCTTGATATGAGCAATAAAAGAGGCAACAAATATTTGATAAAGGACTCGTAGATAGGTGAAATGAACTTATATAGGAGAATGAGATGTCGGAAATAACATTCGATTTAGAAAGTGTTCATTATTCAAAAATTGCTCATTTAATAAGCTTACTCTCAGACGAATCCGAGTCGACTGTGTCACGTATTGTCGATAATTGTTGTGTAGCGCTAAGCAGCATCACGTGAGGAAATGCTTCTTTTTGAGTGATCGAGAACACGATGCTGTTATAAACCTATAAAGTAATAAAAATATTAGCATATTCACATACTTTCATCTACAGAGACTTGAATTCGAGTGCAAACTTTTATAGAATGTCACGACTGGCGAACAAAATATGTTTTGGTAGCATGTTTGTTTGTCAGGCTTAACACTTGCGACGGATTGAGATATAGTTGCATATCTGACATCATCCGTTATCAATATTTATTAACCGTTTGATGAAATATCATTTCTGAGTCAACAAAAATTATGTAGATTAAAACGAAATATAATGAATACGTTGGTGGAAAATCGAATAGCTGTATCACAACGTATTGAGCATTAAACAGTAAATTTTTAGATTGCCTTCATATTTGCGTCAATAATAGTTTTAGTGAAAGTGCATCGTGCTTAATTCAATTTTTGTGACGGATATGTTCGTAGAAAATGAGACGATTTGAGAGCCATTTTGGTAAACACTTTTAAATCCCAAACCATTTGTCAGCAAAATTTTTATTCATTTTAAAAGCGCAGAAACGAGTTGCGAGTTAAAAACGTTGCAAAAGACGACCTTAGAGAGACCACAACTACAATGATTTGATTTTCTTTGAAAGAAGAATTTTTTTATCAGAATCCCTATTTAACGACATAATATTTACGTTAATATTTTCAAACTGATGCATAAAAGTCGTCTAATTTGTCATCACATGATTTATAGGCAACAGCAAGATTGTGCGGACGGAAACAAAATAGAAAGTACATAGCTCTATGGTTCTGTCACAACATGTGTGACATGGGGAGTGCAGAAGATTTTTAGACTGCGCCGACATTTGCGCCAAATGGTGATCTTTGCATAGACACGTATCACTTAAATTTTATTCTTGAATTGTAATTGAACAATGACGAATGAGCATCAAATGTTCATTGGATGCTGCTCTATGATTTCAGCAGAAAAATAGAGTCATAAAATGATGGCTGTCTTGCACGCCAAGAATGTCTATTTTATCATTCAAGAAGAACACTTCTTCTTTCTTTTTTTTTTCAACCACCCACGTGTCATAAAATGACTACACCATTTTACACACAATGATGCATAGAAATTCTCGCTGATTTATTCATCGGATGACGAATACGGTAAGCATAAAGTGTCGACAGCTATATAATCGCTTATCTGATCGTGCTCTAGTGCTACATTAGTTGAAAGCTTTGCACTCAACGTCAAAATTCATGCATCCTGTGTCTGCGCTTTGAGAGAGACATGACAAGCAGTCAACGAAATCACCAAATGAGATCAATAACATAATGAAGCGGTGGATTTCATGATTTTGAGCAGAGAAATTGCTGGCTTAGATAGTGAATGATAGGCAATTTGTTTGGGTGAGGAGTAACGCAGCTATCGTATTCGATGCGAATTAAAATAAGTTGCAAGGTGATGCGAGGCAAATATTGCGGAAGGTGATATGTGGAATTACGCATATTGCTATTGCATTACATTTATGCACTCATATATCCACAAACGCACATAAGCGATACATCAGCTTAAATGAGCGGATTTGTTTGTTTCATTGATGATTCGCAATTGCGGTTAAATATTTAACTGTTCATTGTTAGCGTTACATGAAAGGGTATTTAAAACATTGTTCGATTTCATTACATTTTCGAAGCAAAATTTCTAATCCGTTACCTATACGTCAATAATCATAGTCGACTTTGGAATAAATAATTCAAATCCATCAGTGACGATATCGAAATAAGGCAAAAAATCTATTACGTTTTCTTTTTCAGGGTTACAACCGTTTTAAGGATTATTATCCCACTGTATAAATTAAAATGAATTCATAAAAACATTTACAGACTGGAAATGAGTAGATGCAGCTACGGATTGAAAATGTTTTAGAAAGGAATAAAACGGGCTGTTAAATGCATGTGAAATTGCAGCAGCGAAATTATTCCTTTAGCAAACGATGGATAAGAAAGTAATGTCAGAGATGTTGATAGGTATCCACTTCTTACAATCACCAAACCAAGATCACTGGCACTATATGAGCATATAGGTTTCAGCCAATAAGGCCCGAAGAATTACCAACAATCCAAACCTATGATATACTAGTTATTTATGTGATGTATCTTTCTGTGAAGTAGTTAGCTCTAAAAAAATGCTCAGTTGGAAATTCGGTTTCCTCACATTCGAATGATCGAAGAACAAAACTTGCGATGTAAATTCCATGGCACTTTTAACGGCTCATAGAACATGCATGAAGCGCATCTAGGGTTTGTTAAGCTGGGCAAATTCGTATAATCATTATGCTTATTCCAGATTTGTGGTGCAGATTATATTTCAACGAAATTCTTTTTTCTAGACTTATTCGCCAGCTGGAACAACCGAATGGACAGATATCTACTGTGCTACACCTGTTGAATATCAAATCGTACTTTGTCGGGAAGATATGTTTACACAAATATTAATCGAAATCCATTAATTATTCAAATCAAGGAAAACAATTTTCACTCGAATAGATTAAAATTTGAATGCTTTAAGCATCAGGTCATATTGGAAAAAGCGTTTAAAATTTCATTCAAAATGTATTCGGTTTTCATTTTTTGCGATATAAAATGTGCTTCTGCCAGAAAGCCCAATGTTTTTCGGTAATTTCATCAGGAAGAAACAAATTGCTAGTTTGAATACTAAAATTTCGGTAGCAATAAGGAGGATTCGTGGAATTCAAAAAAAGCCCCAGAACAAATTTTCATTGACGATTCAATGATCTTTGATTATGCATCGGATGCATACATATAATAAAAAATTTGCATGATATGAATTAATTTTAAAAAGTTTCGAAACAAGAACAATAGAAATAAGTTCAATTAAGGAAGACATCTTTATAAACAGCAATATTGCTTTCAGTGTCGAATAACATAGATCAACACTGCGTGCTAAGTCTGTTCAGCATCAATAATGAGTTCCTAATGTATACCTCCGAGGTGAAAGTTTACACTTTTGGAGCGGTGTTATCTAATTGAGATAAGCTATTGTCGAAGTGTTGTTCCGATAATGCTGTGGTCACATTAGAATATGGTGGATGTCAGGAAGTTAGTCAAATCGCTGCGATACAGTTCAGGAAATAGTTCATTTTCAACTCGCTTCCAACATACCATCGTCCACCTCAACTACTTTTGTCCTTAGCAGCTATTGCAAAACGACGGTCCTTCTTTCTCTCCACTTTTCCAAATGCTACAATTCTTTTATAAACACAGAACTGACGATGGTGTGATAATTAGTTCGATTAGTTCAGAGCAGGCGTCAGGAACAACGACGTGGGGGAACGGGTGGCCGCTAAATTAAGTGCTACGGATGAGTAAAATTTGGCAGTTTGAAACGACAGTGTGGATGACAGACGTGTAGAGGGCTCAGCACTAAAAATGAGAACGTGCTCGGAATCTGATTGCTCTTCAGTGTTGATCTGTGATCGTCTCCGCCCCGCTGTGCGATTCAGCTCAGGGTGGCCTTCGACTCCGCCTACCCGGCTGCCTCGTTTTATTGCTGCTCGTTTCGCTGACTCGCTTTCATCTTTTTTTTTTTCCGCTTAACAACCTCTGGTCTCCATATTGTTGGCGAATTCTGCGTTGTTTCCCTTATCATCTCACCAAGGCAGTGATGTTTCCACAAGCATAATGCAGTCGGTCGGGCGTGTGTCCAATCGAAGAGATTCTGTCACGTCTCTCTTTACCGATCATCATGCCTCATTGTTGTGTGGGTGTTTATGCAAACGTTGATCGGAACGTTAGTTTGCACCTGATCATTGCACATCGTTGGTTTTTGCTCGGCGAACAATGAGCACATTGCAGAGCAAGCAAGTTTAGTTGATCGCCGACATGGCGCTCCATCTAGCGACCACCATCATTGACAGCGTCGTTCAATCATCGACGCACGTACACATAACGGCTGCCTGCAGACAACATCAAGGGTGTGTCGCACACGTCACATATCGTCACTCGGAGTCACTCCGTCTTATTCCAGCCATTTGCCGCTCTTGCCTCGTTTTCAGCATTTGAGCATACGCAGGCAGCGTGGTCGTGGTGTTGCGCACTCAGATCTAAGCTTTTTTTCAACCGGTTGCAGTTGAAATTTATGCAAACTTTCTATATAGGCTAATAAATGAACCGAGCGAATTGCTTGAGGCGAGCGAGAAAACATCCGAACAAGCCTGGCATGAAGTCGGTCTTTGACATTCCACTCGTGACAGACCACGTGATTGCATATATGCTCAATAGATAACCAAATTTCGTCGTTTTAGATGGCTGGAAGGGCGACATGCAAAGCTTTACCATTCATGGAAGAATCAATGATCCCAAAATATGCAATAACTAACTATTTTTAAGAAGGTAATTGATGCATTGAGCCCAGAATAGTGCGTAAATTATGTGCATTAAATTTTCGGTGCTCAAAATAAAAAACATGCCACCTTTAGGAGTCGAACCCTAGTAAGTAATCTCAATATCGATCTGTAAGAATCAATCATGTCCAATCGATTGTCGGTGATGAATTTTAAGAACTCATCATAATTAGAGCGTTGTCTGATAAAATGAATGAAGCCTGGTCATTAGCAACAGCAATCATGGGCTTCTTTTAGAATTTGAGAGCTGAGCGATGGGAGAGGGGGGTTGTTGTGAACAGTTAATTGATTTTTTTAAATGCTTTCGTATTTCAATATGAAAAAAATACTTGTGAAAGCCAAGAAGAAACTTTGAGTCCCAGAAAGGAACCGATTTGTTTGAGACGATGATTGCGATGATTTTTGGTGGAATCCTAACGACATTATCGAAATCCTTGAAGCGATAAGTGCAAAATCTGACCCTCTAGGGAAAACTCCACTGGAAAAGTCATATTGAGAAAGAGATGAGCAATCGCAGCCTTTCTTCGAAGTTCACAAGAATCAGTGCGATACCGTATTCAGATCTGTGCATCAGACTTCAAACTAATGCTTTTTAACCACACGAGAAGGTATAGGTTTATAAATCCAGTGAGTTTGGTATATATGAGAATCAAATAGTCGTGAAATTTCAAAAAAGAAGTTTTTTTTACAAGAGAGTAGACACTTCAGTAGACGCACTTACGCCAACACTGACGCTGCTAGCGTTTTATACGAGCATGCCCGACTGTAGCGAGATAGAACAGGGTTTGGGATTTTATTATGTGTCTCTTCCAAACTCTGGGGAACTATTTCACTTCCCTTCGCATTCAAAGTACCCGATTTGCTCACCGCACGGGGGGAGGGGGAACGAAGGAAAGGGGAAGGAAAGGTTATCGCAAAACCTTTTGCATTTTCTTCACAAAAAAACAACCCAAAGAAGCGGAGATCGAACGGAGAAGAAAATATTCAAGCATTGCAACAACTGTACATTAAATAGGTGTTGAGGATTCCGTAATTCTTTATCATGTAATATTTGTGCAGTGTTGGTTCCTTAATTAAATTCTGCACAATGGTCATCACTGCAGTATATTCAACTGGTCGGGTGGTTTTATTGCAGTAAGCACCGCTCTTTTCAACATTTACAAACTGCACTTCGTGGTCTAACGTTCGAGAAATTATTGAATCCCACATAGCACTATCCAAATCGAAGAGAAATTTCGACGTCGACTTCAGTTACTTCAAGGGGGGAAGTTCTGCTTCCTTCGTCCTTTCGTAAATGTGAGTTTGCTAGGCGCACAAAGGCGACAAGTTGCCTGCGATTCGGTTTGTGTGCATCTGTCTGTCTGTCCGTTCGATAGTTCCACTTGAGGGAAATACTTCGGCTAAATTTGGAAATCCTGGCGGGATGATGTGCATCATAGGGCGATCGCTATGCCGAGTATCTGTTTGTTATTCCATCTGTTTCGAAATGATATATATGTAGTTAACGAGGTCTAAAAATTTGCATGCCTTTTGGGCTGGGCGAGATGCATCTTACTACGGTCCATTCATGAACAAAATCAGAGGTATATCAGTGTAGTTGACACTAGATATTTTTGCAGCACTGCTTGTCCGCGATTCGCTAGCAAATAATACGACGTACGCAATAATGGATTCACACTGCACGTATATTTCAACGAACTATCTGTATATTTTCTAAAAACTGTTTTAAATGTGTTTCGCAATCCGATTGGATGGAAAGCACCACTCGAACCGAAATGTACGCAAAAAGAGACATTTAACCGTCTACAACTCTTTTTAAAATTTGATGGACGCGTTTGAAAGACAGAACAGGAAATATCCGACTGTGCGAATTGTGGCCATCGAATTTCGCCTCTGAGGTCCCATTGTTTCTCGATTTGAAAAAGTTGAGTAGTCGTCAGGCACATAAATAGGGGTGCGTTTACATACGCACAGGCATTCCTTCGACGTAGTGCGTTTTAATGCTCATAAAACGGTGAGCAGTCATTTCGGTTTATACTCTAAAAGCATTGTTACGCAGTTCCATTATCTGTTGACAATTCACGGTACTGGCTGAACGAATTAGTGGGACTGTCGAAGCGAATGCCGTATCAGCTTCACTAGTGCGCTTTCCCATTTGTTTTCTTTGCTTTGCCGTTACTATTCCCAAATTCAACGAAAAAATTGTTGAACATCTCAGAGGATTACATCTATATCACACATAAGAATCGTTCAAAATTTGACGGCACTCGTAGATATTCAAGTTGTGCATCTGTTCGAATATCTCGAAGACATCATGCGCAATGCTCATTTGTTGAAGAGCGTCAGGCATAACACAAATATGTTTATGAGCACCACACCATAAGCCACGAAGATGAGGTAGTTGAGTGGAGGCATTCTGAAAAAAATCCGATAAGGTTTAGCCGATCGGTTATCGGGCTCAGAATGGTCGTTGGTCTCTACTCGGTGATCGCCAATTTTACTGTTCACTTGTTCTCATCCATCCAGTGATCGAACTTAAAAATTTGGTAGCCAAAGATCATTCGATGCAAATCACTTTAACAATTGTATTTTTCAAAAAAAAAAATTTAAAAAAAATTCCGCGAACTGGAACATAATCGATGAGTTATGCTGGGATGTTGAAGCTATGATGTAAAGCAATAAAACTTTTCGATGAGGAAATCGTATATTAAGGGTCGTTCATCTCATCATCGTTTCACTTCGTAAGTAACAAGAAAATGAGAACTTGTGAAGCGATCGACTATTGCTTCAAATTCCCATAATGCCACTAAAATGCAGTGATATATTGAAGCATATATTTCTTCAAACTTAACGTGCTGAAAATCTGAGTTATTTGTGTTGTTTCTAAACTCGGACTCAATTATGAGCTCACTACTTTATATATGGACGCATACACAACGTCATATTATGCTTATGTTCTATATTTTTAAATTAACTTTACTTCAGTTGAAAGAATTGATTTCTTTCAATATTTCCGTTATGAATATAGCATTGAGCGATGAGCGGTTAGAAACTTTGAATTAGGGAGTTCTTTCTTCATAGATTGGAATGGCAATTTCAAAATGATTTCTGCTTTGAAGAACGAATATTTTTGCTTCTTTACATTTACTTAGCTCTAAAGACCTCATACATTTACTTAGCTCTAAAGACCTCAATTTGTTGTAAATGTTTTACATCGCATCATATCGCTAATAAATAATCGTTCATTATGATCTTAATGCTATAAAGAATAGGTGCTTTATATCGTTATGGAGATGAAACTCCATACATATAACCACACAATTTTGCATCCGCTTAAGGTGGAAATAACAAAAAATATCTTATTATAGTTTTGAGCATAAATATTTGAATCTTTGATTAGTATCACTTTGGCTGATCATGAAATATTTCATTTAAGTGTTCGATTAGTGATGCAGAATTTAGCACTGCTTTAAGTCAATGAAAAATGCCACAGATTTGTTTGGATTATGAAGTGAAGCGACAGAAACTGATAAAACTTTGACAGTTCTATTGGATTGATGCAGCTAAACAAATTGGACCCCTTTATAACACAGCACTTAGGTCTATTGAACATTACATAAACATCTCAGTGCGTAAACATGCGCTGATCCCCTTTACGAATTGGGAAGCATTTCTGCTTTTTTGGCGACTATGCCGCAATTTCAAAATAAAGGGGATAAGGTAAGGGGGGGGGGGAAATGATGGAGGCGATCGTATAAATCTTACGTTAAAAATTTCGCAGCGGGTTTAGCGAGAAAGTGGTGTTGTCTTTAAAAAATTAAGAATAATTGCATAGAAAATGCCGTAAGAAAGTAATTTGAGAGCGGATTCAATGGAAGGGAATATTTCTGCTTTGTTCGATTGTCCTTTCTTTATGGAATGCTTGATTATAGTCCAATTAAGTTTAATAATTGCTATAGTTTATACTCATATTTAGGCACATAAAACTCAAATGTACAAAGCTACTAAATATATGCACTTAGTAGAGGCTAGGCTGAAGCAGTGAGCGAAATGCACTAAAATTTTCACTTTTATTTTGATAAGGCTCTATAGAAGGTTCAAAAATTAGTAGTTATATAATTCGGTGATGCGTTAAAAAATTTCACCATATTTTACACTCTCGAGAACACACTATTTCAGAACTTTTTTTTTAATTGAAATATTTTGTAATCTTTGAAAATGGTGATAGATAAAAAATACACGTTCAATATAATGCACTAAGAGATGAGTTATTGATAGCAACATGAGAATAGAAAAAAATTTTCACGAATAATGTCTTCAAAATCAGAGAATCTTTTTCAGTAAAAGACCTTCATTTTCAAATGATTTTGAAAAGTTTTTCGAAACTTTTCCTGTGAAATTATCTGTCTAAAAATTGAAGTTGAATCGGAAAAACTCTCAACGGCAAAAATGCGAAGAGAAATTTTTTAACGAATCGCGCCGATGCATAATGTGACTTAAGAACTGTTTCATATGGAACACAAAAATAGTGCTTTGAAATGAACGAATACTTTGCACCACTCGCTCTGAAGGTTGCTTTGTTCTGCCAAAATTGTATCTCAAAAAATATGAATTGCTTTTTGATGGGGGAATTCCTACAGCCTAAAAGTTTCAATTAATGAGTGCGGAGAGTACAGCAATTTCAAGCAAGGATATGGCTATGGCAAGCTTTTTACGGTCAGCATTTTTGATTAGCAAGCACTTATTCCTCTGTACTAGTACTCTCAAAGAGCGTTTGTTTCCATGACCACTAAATTTGCTTTCAAATATATTTTTGATTTTGTTTGATGGATGAAACATTTTTCAACATCAAATATTAATCCGTTATATGTCATCAGACCAATGCTCACTTTACTAGTTAATTAATCCAGTGAGCGTTCGTTTAATAATAGATCCACTTTGAAATTATCGTCGGGGAGTTTTGTACAGAATGCACCTGGCTAAGTATTGGATTGAATGGAAACTATACCATTCGGCTTCTAAATGCAATCTGAACTCTGAAATATTTGAATTCTCAAAATACAGGTGTAACGATCTCAAGTTCAATTATTCACACCTTTGCTACGCAAACAATGGAAACGTGAATAGATGCGTTGACAAGTGGTCGAAGCATTAATATGATCTACGATTGACGATCGCTGATCACTGGTGAGTAAATAAAGAATGCTTGCCGTAGAGGGAATTATATGCGATTTATTCATAATTTTTAGTAATTTTCAGACGAATAACATACGCTTGATTTTTGATCATTGCATTCAATTAGCGCGATCAATTCTTGTATCGAAGCTCTCTTAGGGCATAACGTTCTATTCCCCCTTTGTTCTCCCTTTCCTTCTTTCTTCATCGTCTCTTCTGGCTCAGCAGTGACTTCAGTTGTCCTGCAAAGCTTCAAAGTTAGGTCACTATTTCATCTATGATACACTAATGATACTGTCGGTCTATCCTTAATTTCTTAATTACATCTATATGCTGACGGTTGCAAACCTTTCTTTTCGCTATATGATCAAAACATAAAACAACACACGTTTATAGTGTGATATTCATCTGATTAGTGAATGGTTTGAAATTCTCAAACGGCGCTTATAGATGAAATATGTGAAGTTGTTCTGTATCAATAATTTCAATAAATTCCTCTCTCTGTCATAGGCATGATGTTGGGAAATGTCTTCAGGGTAAGGATTTGAGCATCACAGTCGACAATAAATTGAAGTATATATACGATTGTAACGATTATGCCTTACCGTAAATTATATCGTAATATCGTAAATTGACAACGCTCATTTCTTGAGATTCCAAAATATAGGACAGAGATTCCTCGATAAGGATGTAGGAAAGCTCCGATATTCCCAGTCTTGATTGCACCTCTTCTATTGAGTCACTCAGAAGCGTAAAAAGTAGAAAAGTAACATAATTTGTGCAAAGATGTTTCAATAAACCTCTTCCTGAATTCAGCAAATCACGAGATATAGTGATCGCGTCGTCCAAATACCCCTGAAGCTATGAACTCTGAACAACCCTGCATCTACCTGTTCCATGATCTGGAGTCGTTTGAGTTTTTGCATTTGATACCATCGGAATGTGAAGTAAAGCTTTTTAGCTTGAGTTGATCACCGGAAGTGATCAGCTAAAGCTAAAAGCTGAAAGAAGTAATTTAGTCACGAGCTTCTTCTGTGATTGCATGTTTCAAATCTGATATCCAACCACCAGCATCGCCACTTGCGCCTCTTATGACGCTTCCAGGGACGTTCCTAGGGAGTTTTCACTTAAAGGATGCAAGATAACTAGCAGAGTTAGCAAGAATAGCAATGCTTGCATCACCAATTCTTGCCACAACTTTAATTTCAATCTTTTGAACTCTTCAGCGTGCTTTTCTGCTAGTTATTTTTTCTTTATTCAATTTATCATTGAACCTGTTTTACTCAACTCTCAACAAATCTTTTCCTTCTTTCTCTTCGTCCGACACATATACCGCTCCCTAATATCGTATCATGTGTGCACTTATTTCGTTTAGATTTTACATCACAAACTACAATTTATTAGCCAAATTTTTATTGAAAAGATTCATAATGACTCGTTTCAACCAAACATCGAACCCTATACGATTTGCCAGTTAATGTGGAATATATACATTAGCAATTGCTTCTTCCTCTCTCCCAAAATGGTGCGCAATTGAAGGCGACCCATTTTTAGAAAATAATTCACATATAAAAGAATAAACAAGAGCAGAAGAGAAATGAAATTTTTTTGCACGCAATGTGAAGACACTGAAAATCACGTACAATTGTTACAACACATAAAGAAACTTTGAAAAAAAAATTAGCTGGAAGTGCAGAAATTTGTGTAGAAATTCGCTCTTATTGAACGCGTTTGCAATCACTAAAGACCATTCTTAGCAAATTTATCGCAGTTATTTCAATTTCTAAGAAGTTAATAACGATCGTCTGAATTGCTTTTATGAAAGCTCAGCAAAATAGAATCAATGTAAATTAATCTTTCGTAGATTCTCGATGGAAATCACATCGGCGAAATTTTAGCGTTTATGAAATGTTTAATAGCAAAATTTGATAGGGCTTTCTTGAAATTATTAAAGATATTTGCAAAACGCTCATCCATACTAATTCTTGAAGCTTTAATTAGATATGTACTTAGCAAGAGTTCTGTACTGAAAGTTGGTGTCACGTATAACGCGAGCTAGCTGGGGACCAAGTTGGAGAAGTTGAAGCAACTGGCAAGCATATGAGTAAGCCAAGCACACCGACTGTGATTATTTCGTGAACTGCGTCATATCAAATGTTATCATCAGGAAATCATATATTTTTTTCGGGTAAAGTATAAAATATTTTTCAATTTTAGAGTTACTCACCTGAAAGATGCCTTAGATAGCGAAGAGAGTTTTCAAATATTTTAAACCTAGACACAGCAGTCAAGAAACAGCTATTGAAATAAACGCATATGTTTGCACTTTCACACTTTTTGAGGAATGTCGAGCTGTCTCGTGTGTTAGGTTCTATTTATGTGACTGAAGCAATTTTGTTGGTGATGCATTCTAAAGAATTTGTGGTTAATGGTCGATCGTTCTTCAATCGAATGACCGACTCAACCGAACGATTTTTGATTCTTTCTTATACTTCTCGCATCCAAATGGATGGTAGAAGAGTATAATACCAAACATCTTTCCCCTTCATACAGCTTGCGATCCTAATGTATTTTGGAAGGTGCAACCCCCTTCATTTGTGCTTTTCTGATCTTAATGATAGGGAGAAGGGTAAGACCTTAAGTTCTCTTCCCCTTTCTTCATTCATCTGGAGGGCTAAGAGGGGAAGGGGAAGGGCTTATGCCCTATGTCTCTTTATTTTTCCACTGTTTTATGTGCTCTTTCTGCATTTATACATCATACAACGCCGGGTCCTGTAGGCTTCCAACAGCTTTTTCGTAAACGAACTTACCATCGAGCGCGACAGAAAAGCTATTTTAAATACAATCTATAAACAAAAAAAAGCAAATAAATAGGGACCACCGACGAAAGATTCCTGGAGAGCACGTCGGGAGAAAATTTATTAGAATGTTCAATTATCGAGTGAAGTGGTATTTTCGAAAAAAAGTTATTATTAAGTGCGCTAAAAATAAACTGTTGACATTTAATGCTACAGACAGGTTTTTACTCCGGTTCAGATAATGACCGTAAAAATTAAATAATAATGTGACACTGTTAAAAAATTATTCAAATTGCTAGCTGCATTACTTAATGATGACGAAATAAATCGACCGAGTAAGCAATAAGCATTTTTTTCAGGTGATTGATGCATCTCTTATGAATACCTCAATCCTCAATGGATCCAAATATATATTTCAATGGTGCACCTCGTAAAGCGAAGGATTCGTTAAGAAATTATGCGCAATTTCTTATAAATCAATGCAAATTCATTCACTCTATTTGCACTATAGTGCATCATTCTCTTTGATCATTTTCCACTCTACAATGAAACTAGTACTAAGATTAAATTATGCGAATGGAGGTTGTTGACTCGGAACTAACATGCATCCAAGGTGGACTGTGCAAAACTTGAGTGAAAGTGAATTTCGTGCAAGGTGCTTTTTTTCAAAAAACCGCACTGAAAAAGAAATACTACACAGTTGTGATAACGAATATGATGGTCTTCGCGAAGGTATTCATGTAAAACGGTAACGTTGTTCGATGCATATCAGCTGCCACGCAAATGATAAGCAATAGAATGTTGAGATTAAAGCTTGTTGATTTCATCGAGCAAAATCAGTAGCCCTTAGAAATGCAATAATTGCTGCATGCAGTGCAAAACCTGTGCACACTTTTGATGGACTTTCATATATCAAAAGATTCAACCTACGGTTTGCATATCTATCGTGTAGAAAGAATATTTGGCAGAATGCAAATTCAGCAACTCTTTTATGGGTCATTTAAACGCATTTTGGCAAATTTGCATATACATATCCAGTGCTGGCGAGGTGATGTCTGTATGGTGATGTTTGTATTTGACTTTCTTGCAGCTTCAACTTGAAGATTATCGAAATTATGTCTGCAAAATTTGTTAGATATCATCAGCACCAGAGGAAAAACCCCCGCATCTACTTTCAACTTAATTCATCAAATTTTATTAAAAACCTAAGTATGCCCGAAATTTTATGTAAATGTGTTTTGGATCGTATTTTGTAACGATTCGGATATATTCAATGATCATCGTTGTTGGAGAAACGAATCGTTTGTAGCAGACTTGCACATGCTGTCTCGACTCAGTGAAGACATGATTGCGTTATTGCACATTTTACTATTTTTTGATATTTTATGAGAGCGGCTGCTTTTATGAGCTGCATTGCATAACGCTTATTGCGTCAGCTTTTTTGGGCAAGCTTATCCATTTGTTCTTCCCGACTTAAAATTTCTACTCAGAAATAAATGGAAGAAATCCTTTATGCGCAGAAAATAATGAAACTTTTCTTTAATAGAAAAATTTTTGGTGACAATTGATGCTAGAGAACGGAACTAGAATGCAATGAAAAAACGAACTAGGACGCATTGTGAGAGAATGCAGAAAAATAAGTAAAGGAGAATCGGAATGATCGATGACATATTGCATAAATGCAACTTTGTGAAACCTTACGTGATACCGGTTGCACTACATTCAATTTCATTATAAATTTCGTCAGTGACCTCCATATGAGACATTCTATGTTCACTTAACAAGTAGTCATGCGTTGCATAGTATATCAAAGTTCACATTGTTGCTTCGAAGGAATAGCTTCTGATCGATTCTAAACCACTTAAGAAACCTATAGGACTGCCTGCAAATGAAGACTCTATAATTCCTCGGAGTAGCTGCGTACATGGAAGTCCGTTAAGGGTTCAAAGCTCGTTATAGCCTCGAAAGTCGTGCGAGAAAGCGGGAGCAGCTGTGCTTAATGCTTCAATACATCGTAAGGGACTTTCCTCGCCAAATTCAAACGATTTCATATGGCCAACTGCCTTATTCCTTGGGCGATCTTTGAGTCACTAATTCCATCAAGCAGGTAAGACAATATAAAAATGTCCATTTTTTAGTTGCATCCATTAAGACCATTAACTGCAAAAACACTTTAAAAAGTAAAGCCAAACGGAGTAAATGCGTGTGACACACTGTGTGCCCATCGTCAGCTGGAGCTCTAATAGAGTCCACTCTGTTCTGAAAGCATATGTGAGAAACAAAGATTTACATGTGAAGGTTTCAGATATTTTGTTATAATATACTATAAGCAGACTTTATAAGGTGATTGCACCCATTTCAAGAAATGTGAAGTCACAGCTGCCTCCTCATTACATTCCCTGCAATGTTGGCGGAAGGGTCTTACAACAGTTAGCATTAGTTGGATTACTAGTTCTATAGGATCTTCAACTTCTCGTTTTTCTGCAGCAGAACTCCTGCTACTCTCCGCTCTTCAACGTTTCTTTTCCCAAAGGAATACTTTAGGAGCGGAAGCGAAGCAATCAGCAACATGCGTTTTTTTTTTTAATTTGCCTCACATGAACAGCCACTTCCACAAATTGCTAAAAAATGATAAAATATGCGCAATAATGCGGTAACAGTTTGACCTATCTGAATTCTTGCTGAGAATAATTACACTCGATATAACCGAACGCCTACATAGCACTGCCGGTCAGGAACTACACGTTGTCTTGTCACTTCCTATTGTCCGAAACTTCTTTCGAAGGTTATTGATCTGCTTGAGGATTTCAAAATGACCGGCCAGTGCTATGCGATGATATCATTGAATTCAGCCCAACAGCTCTAGCATCCGTGTTCTGAATTGAAGCTATCAAGCAGATAGGCAGAGACGCGCATAAACGTATATGTTTATGACAATTTGCCGTATGGAAATTTGTGAACGCGCATAAAATCAAGTCCTTAACATGGCCTTCACATTGACTACTAAATCTGGACAACACACATTGTCTGGTAAACCCTGTTCACAATGTAGATTGTAACAAGCTCAAGAACGGCTGCTGCGGATTATTTGGGGGAACGTTTTATTTACAATAAAAAATATGAAATAACTGTTGTTACAAGAGCACAACTACCCAACATTATTCCTCCCAGTGTCTTGTAAGATGGCCCTTTATCTCCATCGTCGTCTTCGGAAGAATCTCTGGTACGATAGTCCTCACTCGGATGACTGAAAAATATGATTTTCAGCATTGCATTCCATTGATTTTTGGTTTGTTTGCATGACTTTGATGGATGTACAATTCGATACATAAATTAGCAGTGAAAACACTTTTCAGTTTCAATACAACAGGATGATCTACGACTTTACGATTTAAAAAATATTGGAAGCAAGTTTATGCGCTTATTTCTTATATTTTTTGCAACAAATGCTCACAAGGGGATTATTGTGCTAAAATGATTTTATACTACATAACAAATAAATATTGTTGCTGTTTTTCTTGCATTACCAACGCTGTTTTCGGTATTTATAAGCTTATTCCAGCTATAGCATTCTTGCAAGTTCAAACTTCTCAATGCTGAAGTGCATAAAAGTAGTAGATCAAAGTAAATGTTGTTGAAATTGACTGAACTAAACTATAGACAACCGCGAGGCGTCAATTGCGAACGGCTAAACTGTTGCACTGTCATAGCACACCACATACAAGCGAAATAGGCAATAGTGATGCACTATATTGTGCTGTGATGCTTTAAAATGACTCATAAAATGGCTTTCTTTGCCACCGGCTCTTGTAATCCTACCATGATGTTTATGCTGCTAGGTAGTTTATTACTGTAAAAGTGAAAACTATGGAATCATGTGCGGCGGAACATTGCGTTTGATATATCTGCATTCCTCTCTAAGTAATTGTAGCAACGTACGCTAGTCCATCGCCGTCCATTAGAGAAGTGTGAACTGGTATCTCGGGCGTTTCATTGCTTCCGGTGTCCCTTTTTTGAGGATACTTCGGGAACACTCGCACAGAATAATTGGTTACAGTAACGAATCCAGGTGGTAGTGGGACAATTAGTGCTAGCGTCTCGTTCGCTGTGAAGTTCACGTAACGCTCACTGTAACTTCATTTACCAGATTAGACATTGAATGCCACAATTTAAGCAACACTGACTGTTCTCATTTAAATGATATCATCAACTTGACAATAATTCGGAATGAAAGCTGCACAAACGTATGAGACTGACATATTCTTGTGCGTATATTTTTCAGAACTTTGGCTTCTTTAACAGTCACTTATTCGAAAGTCTTAATTACAATTTTCGATGAACTGATAACTTGTTTGGCGATTTCGTTTTTAGAAGATGCTCATATAAAAGAGCTTATTCATCGTTTTCATTAAATGCTGTATTGTTGATGAAGCTCGTGCTCAGTTGGAAGAAGAAAAATGCGGCAAAAATGCAAAAATTTCAAACACTTCGGAAATATTACAAGTGCAATCAATGGATGAATTTATTTAGATGTACTCTTTCTCCTAGTCTTTTAGTAAACTGAAGGAATTTGTCTTTCTATTTATTCAAATTTAACCTGCCCTTTCTCACTTGAGTTGAATAGACTGAATCTCCTTCCTCACTTGCAACGCTCATTTCGATTGATACCTCCGCCGATACATTCATCAATACATACAGGCAAAATAGCTCAGCTGAAAATTAATAACTATTATGAGGAATAAAAGAAGTTGAAATTATTTGATCTGAACACTTCTGAGAGCGGAAATATGATGGCGACAAAGTGCGAAACACAAAAATTTCATTCTGACGTAGTCATAATTCGTGATTTGTTCTGCTTCTGAATAGTTAAATGATTGAAAACTGCACTTGAGGGACAGAAATGTTAGTGAAGCATTGGAAGAATTGCAAGTATGAAGCTTCATAAGAGTGGAAAAATATATAGTATTAATGAAAAACATTGAAGATATCAACAAGAAAGGAATGGAAATTATAATGGAATATAGGAAGTGAAATTCTATTGCTGGAATGTTGCCTAAGCGTATTTCGATTCTTAAAGGTCCTTTCATATCTAGTCGAATTCCGGCCGCTTTCGGTGTTGCTGCTCATTGAGAATCGGTTTATTATGGTTTTGAATTTTGGAGGGAGATATGGCGTTGCATTCTGCAGTCTTCACTATCATATTTTCGTGGAATAGTGTAGTTCTTCGAGACTCGCCGTTCTTGGCAACAGCATCGTCCTCCTTGCAGCACTTCTGCTGCTATGCCGTCCTCACCCGGCCCTTCTCAACTTCCTTGGTCGATAAATGAGGCGTCATCTTACTGACTATAACCCAAAGGATTGGGTGGTGTGTTGCGATCAAATGAACCGGTCGGACGTCAACATGCGAGGTAGGCATGTTCATATGGTCTCTTCGCAAGCATTCTCTTTGCCTTATCTCGTAATCGTCATATCTCACTGCTTGCTGGTAGGAACCTCAAAAAAACTAAAATTGCAAAGGATAACAAACCACAGAATCCGTTTCCATCGATACTCTTCGGCAATGTGTCAAAGTAGAACGAAAGGGAATCCGCAGACTTGTTAAGAGTTGGTGGATCTTCACTATAACCAGCAATAACTTTTGTGCGTCCTGAAATTTCCTTGAGAAATTCTGTAATTTTATCAATTTCAAGCTTTAGCATTCTTAATTTTCAGGGTATTGGAAGATTTTTCGCTTTTATTTATCAAGTGCAGTGAAAGAAAAAGTGTTTAACGTCGGCGCTCTCGTCAAGGGCGAGACAAAAAGATAACGAGGAAGTCTGGGTCAAAGATGGCAATGCAATGATTGAAGAATGCTTATTGTTAACTCCGGGGTGGTAGGGAATTGAAGCATTTCATCGGTAACTTTTCGATTCTTGCAAATCGCTATCTCGCTTTCACAATCTTTTTCATAGAACGGTAACATTTGAAAAGGATTTTTACTTTCTAGATATTCCACTTCCGAAAAATTGCGAAGGTGAGAGAAAACGCTATTTTGTGGCGAGATCTTTGGAGACACCTCTAATTAAGATAAAACAAGCTAATAAGAACATCACTATATTAGCATGTTTTCATATACAAGCGCTATGCATATTTCTAAGCATCAATAACTTGTGAACAGAATAAAATCTGAGAAACTTGATTTGGACGTTCACTCAAACTAATCGGTTTTTGAATCGGAAGGAGACATTCATATCAGCAACGCATCGTTAGAATGCACATAAGCGGCGTAGCTAATAAGAACATTCACCACTTGGAAATTATGAGTTTTTTCAAAGAATTTTTCGAAATCAATGAGAGCACCTTCTTGGAAACATTCGCCACTTGTCCACTGTTCTTCGTTGTCACATTCGAATGCTATATGGCATGGTGATCTGATTGTATCAATGAACACATAAATTGCACGTTTATGACTGCATGAAAAATCTGATAGCATTGAAGTTACTGAAAATTTGTTGAAATTTCGTCATCAAACTTAATTATTATTAATAATTAACTAGTAAACTTGAGTAACTTAGCAGTGTCGCGCTGCAATACTATTTGGGCAAACATTCTTGCTATTAACCCACGGGAACAATATGAGCGCCCTGAATAGCATAGGAAAATCTTTAGCATGTATGTGCGACCGCTAGCTATAATGTTGTCAGGTTCAATTACCCAAGTTTGAGGTGCCTTTGTGAGATACATCATTGGTGCAAAGTTCACTTATGGAAAGGAGCAGCAGAAATTCACCAAGAATCGTCTGCACTTTCTTGAAATTCAGTGAACGAATAATGCTTCGTTTGGAGCGATCCATAAGTGCTAAATACATTGAAGCGATGTGCTATTGCAACGGATTTCTTCACGCCTACAGAATGTGCTGATTAGGACATTGCTCTATTCGACTTAATATTTGCTGTATGGCGGTGTTGAGCGTCACCATCGCATATTTCTCGTTCATTAACCACAATGCTTTGAGAGAAAACAAAATGCAATAAAACGAAGCAATAAATGCCCGCATTAATTTGTATTTACTAGCGTTCCTTCACTCAGGTGAGAGTTCCTTTAATAAAAGAGGGATTGCAACGTAAATACTGTCCACCTACAATCCTTGGTGAGATCGCTGGAGAGGAGTGCCCTTAGTGCGAATTCTGATGCGCCAACTGCCTCCGAGCAACCCGGTTGAACCCTTCCTCCATTCACATAAAAGTCCTCATCACCTAAACGTTCCAGCGTACCTGCTGCGCCTCTGGAAGAACAGTATAGGTACAGAAAAATCGGGTTTAATGGAACAGGCAGAGAGGGGGAGAAGTCAAGAATAAGGCATTAGAGAACATGGCAAGCGAAGAAAAGAAAGTATATGAAAAAAGCATGGACACGACATGGAATGACAATAGAGTCTTATCAACATCCACTTTGCAAGCAGATAGTAAAAATAAGTTCAACCGGATGCCATTCGAAAAAGTTCTGCAAGAACATCAAAGCATTGTCAATGAGAAAAGAGGAGATAGTAAAAATAGCAAGGAGTTCTTACTCCTCTTTTACGCATCACAAACACTGCTAGCAATGTGTAAGATTAATCGGCTCCATTGCAGGGCTGGTATACTGTAGAGTTACTGCAATTCCCCATACCCTGGTGCCTTCTATATATCAAAATTATTTACACCCTCTTGTAAAAGCTTTGCGGCATGTGGAAGAGTGAATAAGAAGTAATAAGTGAATTCGCAATGCTGGTAAACCTGAAAAACTCATCTCCACTTGTGTGCAACATCTGCACATATTGCGCATCCTCTCGACTCAGCCTCTCCTCAGGTGGTCTGAAATATCATCCTCGATTTAGTAGGAAATTTAAAGGTTAGGATACGAAAATTGGTAAGCAAGGAATAGATGAGAGTGTTGCTGATTGGTACAGAATCTGATGGATGCGCACAAAATATTATATTCGATTCTGTTTCTTTGCCCGTTTCAAACAACTTCAACGGTGTACCTGAGAGTATCAGAAATCGAGAGAACATTTTTGGAAGTTCTTGATGCCTCCTCATGTTCAACGAAGATATCAGGAAGTTCGAAAATGATTGGCAATTCTGTGAAAGATGTTGACCCTATTGATATGCAATCGGCAGCGAAAAACTATAAAAGAAATTTTCTAAAATATATGTTTACAATGAAAACAACAATTATTTCTTTATTACTTACGCACTTTATCGTGAGCGTTATGAAGTTTTTTTCTGCAGTAAACATAATAGTTGCACGAGAACTTGCGTAGAACCAAATGCAAGTGATAAATGAGTTGGACAAGGCGATTTGATGAAAGGCCGAAGAAAGCAAAAATCATAATTGTGAAAAAGGGAAGAAATACTGCTATATATATATATGGACTCAAACATTTCAAACCATCAAATATGCTTGAATTTGAGAAGGAATTAGTGTACACTTTGTCGTATAGACGATTTGGATTGCCTGTCGTGAATAGAGGACCTGCTGGATCGAGCGCTGAAATAGTGAAAATTGTTATTCAACAGCTCGCTTCACATGCAATATAGCAATGCGGAAATTGGGTCGAAATGTTCGGATATGATCGTTTAGTTGAAATTGAAGATGATATCAATGCTTGATATTTCGTATATATTTCCATCGAAAGAAAGCACTTTTCATAATTTGCCAATTAAACGTTGTGTTGATTTTGCTGCCTTCAAAAATGAGGGAGGATTAGTCGGATCTGCAAATATTCTATTCACATATTGAATATTTGGTGCTTCTTTCATATTATGCTCATAATGAGGGACTTTCGAGCCGCTTTCAGGAAAGCATGAGAACGTTTTCAGGAAAAAATGGGAGTTCTTAGGGAAATAATGCGTTGTATTTAAAGAAAAAAAGGTATCTCTCCTATGTATAAAGCACCGCTCACCATATATAGCTCTAATTTTTGTGTCATTTAAGCGCTTTCCAGCGAATCCAGCAGCATCTGCACCGAGACTAAAACCAATGATCGATATGCGATCGTAACTGATTTTATGATATTGATTGATCGCCTTAATCAAACGCGCGATCAGTGCACCCATCACACGTGTGTTTGCTGCTGCTTGCATGTAATTCGGAGCCTTTGCGCCCAGTAGCCAAAAGCACAGGACAACGGTTACGGACTGAAATATAGGTTTAATTTCTTGTGCTTACGCTAATACGCCGAAAGTATTAGCAGCTAATTTCATAAAAGTAAAGCAGGTAATTGAAATTTTTGTAGCCAACAGTGCTCTTGTTTTGTTGAACATTTTGTGTTCTATAGAATTCTGTTCAAATTCAATACAACCATTTTTGCAGGCAACACTGAATGTGGAAAATATCAATGACCATTGATTGATGAAATTTGATCATTCAACGGATGAAGATGAATTTCGCATAGTAAGTTACAATTGTGGTTCTTTTTAGAAAGACAGACAATTTCTTGAGAATTTATAGTTCCATAAATTTGGACTGCCGTGTCTGTCATGAATTATACTAGATATGAATTCACACAGTAAAGGGAACCGATAGCAACAGATATGCGCTTCGTCATTTTTTTAATAAAAGAGTTTTGATTCAGCAATGAAATTTTGGAATTTATAACGAGTAAAAAGAACACCTTGTTTGTCGTGCCTGGTGTTTAATGGAACTGTGCTCTATATAAGGATAGGAAGTATTATAGACCTTATATTTTTGAAAAGCCTCCTTCATTATAAACATCCACGTTTTCTCGGTATTACCAAATCCATGTACAATAAGTACGATATCATTATCGGTGGAAACATTAGCCAAACGGACATCATCGTTGAACGTTTTGAGGCGAATAATTGAATGCGTTTTGTCACTGAAAAAAATTATCATTTCATAGTAGAATTATATCTGCAAACGTGCTGGTGAAGTAAGCATCTGTAGTCGCTTGAGTTATTTGCAAAGCCTTCATTTGGAACTTTAAACCTTAGCTTGATACTTCGAGCTTAGTGCCTTTAATGTACCTTCAATGAATTTCCTTAAGTAACATTTGTAAACATCTTCATAGGTTCAATTATTTTCCGTTTTTTTTTTTGCATTATTACAATTCACTTTTATTATAAAACAAGATATCAAAGACCAGTTTTAAATAAGTGGTCTTACTGACCGTTCGAAGAACATCGCAAGCTAACTGTTCATATTTGATGAGGCGCTTAGGCAATGCGCCTCATAAATATCACCAGGGGAAATTGGCCCGTGTCGGAGTTTCCAGTAGGTGAGGTAAATGGATCCCCATGGCATGCAGTCATAGAACGACTGAAGTCAATAAGCTATACAAATATGATATATTCATTGAACAATAAAGCATTACCCAGAATAAACGCTGAAAAATGCTCCAATTTCGAGCGGGCTTTGTGGAAGTACTCCGTGTCTACAAAATTCTCCCAGGAATTTTATCGAAAAACAGCCAATATCGATCGGTTCTGTATAACAAACTGTTTTTGACCGACACAGGTACGGTATAAACCGTCGTTCCCTTGACAGATAGGCATTTAAACGCTGAAATATGATATTATATGCTTCACGAAAATTTCAGTCAGTTTGGACCGTTATTGGGTTCTGCTGGAAAAAACTACGTCATTTTTTGTATTCCCCATTTCTTACAAAGTGGGGAAAACGTCACGCCTGTGCGCAATATTTTGCTCCTCTGTCTGTCCGGTGGTTCTAAATTGAGGACCATTGAAATCATTATTCCGAAGTTTGGCAAGCGTAACGTACAGCGTAGAATGACAAGCTATCCTGTAAGCTACTTTGTTTTGTAAATTTCGGAAGGAATTATTTATACTTGAAAATGAAAAAAAAAATTGGCTGCATTATGCAACTGCCGGAGTTCATTATTCAGCGATCGAGTCGCCGTAAATCGAATCATTGCATGATTCGTTTGAAAGAGTGGCCGAATCGGCTAAAATATGGATCATCATTCTGGCTACGTTTTTGGTAAATCGCGATGTGATACTGATAAGTTAGATGAGCAATATGCAGATGCGTGTGTCGTGCAAAAATCTTTAACTTTTTGGGCTTTAATTTCGGCTGTAACTGTTTAATGTGCGCTAATTTCAGCAGTATAGTTTATCGGTGTTTTTAGGCATATGAAATGTTATGAAGCAGATTTTGGTTGATTCGCATAAAAATAATGATGTTATAGGACAGAGATGGAAGTCTTTGTATAACAAGGGTGATTCATGTTTGCATGCAGTAAGTTTCAACTTTACAACCTTCTATAACAATTTTAACCAGTTGCATTTTGCTTTTATACCACAAATGCACAATGTAATCATATATGTCCCTCACCAACAATAAACCACCTTCATTGACTCACCTCTAATGATATCTTTCACACTACTTTATCGTTGTAGAAATTGCTGTTTATCTAAGAGTAGTCATATTAATAGTGTTTTGATAAAACAACCAAATGAGAAGTTCAGGTGAGCAAAGAAACTTCTCAAACAGAAATAAAATATTTCGCAAAAAATTTTGAAAAAGCCGAAAGAATAAGATTTTAAAAGGAAATGCCACGAATGGGCAATGAATGGAAATCGGATGAATTTATTAACAATTCGCACTCATACAACCGTTTGCATATTCGAATAAGTAAAACGCTGTTTGACACGAAAAAAAAATCAAATAAAGTAATAAATGAAACTGCTTACACAATGTTGAGGTGGAAAAAATGCAAAGATGATAATAAAGAATAAACTGCAATCGACAAACGACGCACACATTATAAGGTGCCGTCTTATTGGACCTTATCAAACGCCGACTGCTATCATATGCATTTCCATCCAAGAATTTCGAGTCATTCATATACATTTCTAGTTGTTATGTTCCCAAAGATGCAGCTGAAGTTAGCATTGACCATATCACAATCAGAATAATTCGTCAGCCATTTCGCGATTCAATTTTGGAAAGAGAGATTCTGATTCTTGTATAGGCCTGCACAAAGGGCAAATACTTTTGTTGCACAAAAAGAAATACCAAAGAATTGTCAACGATGTAGCGTTCGAGGGTGAAGAAATATGCGACGAAGTGACATCCCTCTAATGATGGGGAACATCCGATGTTAAAATATCACTCAATTTATATTTTTAATGATTAAATGAACCAAACATTGAAAAAAAGCTCAATGAAGTTAGCAACAGAGAAATTTGAACAGTTCAAGATCTCTTTTGACCGCGGCTTATACCTTCCATCTTTTTTAAATGGTTGCGAGGTGATATCCCTATATGTTGGATTTCCTCATACTTTAATTGTTTCCGGAATAATTGTCAAACATCTGTATGCATGGGGTACTGGTGCTGGCATGTTTAACAGTGATTCATCTACCTTAAAAGATGTGGTTTGAAGATAAAAGATGATGTGAATATTAGTGAGTATCTATAGTAGCGTTGCGATGAGGCCTAAAGTTGATAATTTCTATTTGTATAAGGATACGACGGGAATAGGAACTCTTATATGTTCGCATATTGCACTACGACTAAATTTTGCAAAATGGAGTTTTGGAAAAACAAATGGCGAAGCGTGCGCAAATGACCATCAAGAAGTACGCTTTCTGTTGCCTAACCAGCCTCATAAGTTATCAATAAAAGACTAAATCTCAAGATTAATGGCTTTACGTTTTTGATAATCGGACGGCTTCTATAAATGTTCGAAAATGATTCGCTTTTGCGTGACGCGATCGGTGTTAGATGGGAAATCTGAATGATGGAAAATATATAAAAATATCTCAGCATCTATTACAACTAATCACCTCTTTTAGAGTTGTCGAATCAACACAATGCTATGTTATGCCCTGGTGAACATCATATACACCAGAATCAGTCATTATAATTTTAGTGGTTCTCAAATTGATACTACCCGGTAGGTTGATCCACATGTATATGTACAATAAATATATAACAGTTGTATTCACAGCGATGCAATGTCGCTAAAGTGTGCTTTTGCAAAGAAAGTTTGTGAAATTAAATACAAAGCTCCGAATTATTTAGCCGCCATATTATTGACCTGCTACGCCGTAGTATTGTCACTCCTCGAAATGTTCCCTATTCCCTTCAAATATATGAGATGTCAGTTTCTCTAATCAGAGCTCATAATAAATGTTTGATTTAGAAATGAAATATGCTTTAAAAGAATGTTTTTCGTGAGGATGTATTTTTGTCGTGAGGATATACACAGTAATTGAGGATATACACATGAGATATTTGTATCGAACGTTGCTATTTTTTTTTCTTCTTGTGCGATGCCTCAAAATGCCTTAAGAATTAGAATTCAAGAATCATTTATTTGCAGTGAAACTATATTGCGCATCGAGTTCCTGAATCCATTAAGCAGATGTTTTGTGAATATCGAGAGAAAAGCGTAATTTCTTCTAAAGTGTTTACTCAAGAGATAAGAAATGCTTATTAAAAGGAATGGAAAACAAACATTTCATGCTATCACGAGAACGCAATCTCATATTTTCTCAATAATTGTTTAATTTCACCACTTCGTTACCACACAATATATGTGTTGATCCGTTAGACTATTAATAGCTAATGTTATAAATCGTAGCAAATCGCATAAATTTTATGATGCCCTCATGTGTATATTGAGAACTAGAGAGGCGTTAGAAAGAAATGAAGATTGCTGATGATAGCCGACTTCTTCCTAACTAGGAACTTTTCGAATTGCATCGCTCATCTAAACGAGGAGCTTTTCGCTTCGTTTCATTCGTTTTATCTGACCGGATAGGAAAAGCATGAAAGGTGAAATGTTTAACGGTTGCTTAGTTTCAAAATTTTCGGCTCATTTCGCTCGCTAAGAAATATCACTGAAGCAAAAATTAATCATTTGTAAGCGATTAGTGTGAAAAGCGACTTGCACAAATTGTTGATCATTTATTCCTGAAAAGAGATAATCTTCCAAAGGGCAACACTGTGACGACGGCTTCAACTATGATCGAGTTGGATATGGAAATTTTAACGCTATTTTTTCAATTGCTTTTTACATAAAACTTGAAGCATCGTAGAAAATTTTCAATTCGAAGAACGGGAGGGTGAAGAAAAGCTATAGATGTTTCGGATATAAGTTTTTGGCTTATTTATTCTCCGATTCGATGACTTAGCTTCCTGGCAGTTTGTTAGCTTGTAAAACTTGCGCCCTTGGTAAGTTGAAAACTTTTTGAATTGCAGGAGAGAAAAGTGAATCTCGTTCTCATGCAAAGAAGCCGCACACAAATCCATTTTGACGCATAATCTCTTCGTTTGCGAACACGTTTGAGATCAAGATTGATGTACGCACATTTTGAAGCAGTGTAAGGGATTTAATGTTTCTATTTTCTATTTATTGAGATTACTTGAATTTAGCAATGAATTTAAATTAATTCTGAATGTGGAGTATTTTGATGTTGAAGTGATGCTATTTCGTTACATTCAGTTTTAGAATAGAAACTTAAGTGTATTAGTATAATGGCCACAATTTTAGAGCCAGGAAGCTTTGGCAAGTGCGATGGTCCGGCTCTCAGACGCTTTGGCGGCAGGACAATTGGGCGCCGGTGACAGTTTGATGCTATCGCACCCGCACATATATGGATTAAATACAATGCACAAAGGCGAATAAACTAACCAGCTGGCTGAACAGACGAGCAGCTTAAGAAAAACGAAAGAGAAAACAACTCTACAAACAAAAGCAAATTGAATGGATAGCAATATGGCATAAAGTAGAAATCAACACTTTTCTAAGATAATGCGTATTTATAGAAGGAGCATCTAAGTAAAAACGTTAATATCATATAAGCGAAGGCGATAGTGAGAGAAAGATTCAACAAACAATCAGTATCGAAATCAAAAAAGGATAAAACAATATGTAAACTATCAAAGAAGTGAAAGCAATGTGCGAACATTTGAAAACAGCAATAAGGAAGGAAATCAATATTCACTTTCTTGTTCGCGATGCTAAATTGAATAATTTTAATGTTAGGGAATTTTCTTTTTAAAGATCTGCAATAATTTCACTCTTGAAACTTCTTCTGATAGAAAATTCTACTTATTTGTTACTTTGTTTAAGAAAAATGTTTAAATATTTACCGCCGGCACGTTTAACAGCAAACTTAAAAGAGTCCGTCGAGTGATTGCGGCTATCGAAGCAGTAACAACATCTTTAGAGCGTCAACTCTTTGTCCGCAACTAGAAATTACAAAAGGTCGAGCATGTCGTCTTCTGAATATTGGAAGAGTGAAGAACCTTGGAACGTCTTTAATCAGATGCCGGGGTAAATTTGGAGAATTTGGGGAGGAAATTCCGACATGCTTTTTTGAGCGATTTTCAGAATTATGTGAAAGCTATGAGATATTCGAATAAACTATTCAGTTCATTGCAGGAACTAAATAAATACATTTTCCACTGTTAATTTCTTGAAAATTTCACCAAATCTTACTCATCATTAAATTTGACAAAAATGCTCATTTTTGCTCAATTGATTCAAACATATATTGCAAATAAACATTTCAAAACAACAAAACAATTCAAATGCTTCTCACACTCGAAAACTTTCTAAAGACAGTAGAAACCAATCCTAAATGCATCATGTGTACTTAAGAGCGACATGTTTCCACAATCCAAAAAACTTTGAAAACAATAAGGTTAAAAATTTTCTTCCTAATGAACGGCCGATGTTAAAATGAAGTTCCAGCATATTCCAGTATCAACTCCCCTGATGAATAAGTGAGGTGAGGGCGGTGGGGGGGGGGGGGGAGGGGGAAGGGGATGAATAGAGAGAAGATGAAGGCGAAAGTTCGAACGAAGTTTTTGTCTTCGGTGAGAAGGAGATATGGGCACGAAAAAATTTTTCACGTAAATCGTCCTGAATACTGTATAAATCCTAACTTCAATATTTGATCGCCAGCACTTTTATACACGAAATTCCGATGTGAATGGAGCTGAATATCAGAACAATATCAGAACATTCATGCAGTTTTTTCCTCTCGTCCGGAAAGGTGATCTAAGAAGTAAACCTAATCGGAAGGGGCTGGTGAGGACTGTTCAAAATTAAACAAGCTCTATGTGCGTTTCTACCATCATGAAATGAATGAGCCCTGCGAAAACACTCGCTGTATCAGTTTTCCTCAATCGTTGTGGTATCTGAAGTGGTGACGTTAGCTTAGGCTGCTTGTGATGACACCCGCGAAAGACTTAAATCCGAACGCTGCATTTATAGACGTTAATTTATTGACAGACGCTGATGTTGTTGCACCTTAACGAATCACAACATGTAATAAAGTGGGAATTGCATCAAAAATTAAAACTTTCATACTTAACGTTCAAATTCGATTGCGAATTACACGAGATCGCTATCACCTCAGTTGAGCATTGAGACCTTCAACTTCCTCTTATATCGTTATTTGTGTCAATTGAAGCTTACGGCTCGAGTTCTCGAGCCAGAAAGCCTGACAGCCAGAGTGAAGCCACATTTGAAAAAGCAGATGACATGGCGGGGACCCCACAAGATAGCACGGATTGTGGAGAGTACGGCCACAAAAGCAATAAAAGATCGTGTAAACGATGAGAGTGCAGATGAGCAGTGGTTTGCTCTTTGCCAATTCGTGTATTATCGAATGTGGTGCGTCGCGTATGTTGTGCGATGCGCATTCGTAATGCTGTGTTAGCGTTGCGAGTGTTCGGTGAATTTGCGCGTTTTGTTCAGCATTGAGTTGTTATTTCCAAGTTTTCTTTATTACTACTACTACCGTTTGTGGATATTAGACACGTATACTGTGAGCTACCGTACTACCTCAAATGCAGTCCCTCTTCTCAGTATTGCCTTATTTTGAGAAGCAGATTTCGGTACACCACGGCCTTTCACTTCCGCGAGAACCTGATGCAGTCAGTGACGAGAAAATTCATTGTTTTATAAGAGCTGTCAGGAAGTTCATGAAGTGTTTTTTTTTAGTCTTGAGCTTGATGCCATTGACCTCATAATTGGAGCGATAAGGTGTTTGCGATTTATACATTTTAATGCTATGGCGGTAGAGCAATTTATATATATATATATATATATATATATATATATATATATATATATATATATATATATATATATATATATATATATATATATATATATATATATATATATATATATATATATATATATATATATATATATATATATATATATATATATATATATATATATATATATATATATATATATATATATAGATAGATAGATAGATAGATAGATAGATAGATACAGCAAAACGCGCGCTAGATTTTCACTAGTCATTTCCGATTGTATAACATATTGTTTGAATGCTATAGTGTATAATATTTGACTTGTAACCTTACCAAACCACATTTCCTGGGTATTCAACACTCGCAGCTCATTCCAAGGGCATCGATTCTTCTCTGTAAACGTTTCCAGTAGCAGGCAGGAAAAATAATTCGAATACCTATGTACCCATGGCTAAATGAAGTCGAGAATTATATATGTCAGTGTGCATGTTTTTGTGCACTTATATATGCAAATACATTGATTTTTGTGCATGCTAATGGACCCTATCGGTAGAGCCGAACTGTTTATGCGAAAGCGTGCTGAGATTATTGAAGGGATTGTGCGAACATGCCAAACATTCTGCCATTGCCTCTTCACGAAAGCGCACTGATCAATTTGGTGCATCTATGAGTGCCTGACGAGTGTTAATTAACCAATCTAGCTGGGGATTTAAAAGTTAATCAATTTAGAAAGAAAAACGTTTCTGGTATCGTCATCACCTAGAACACTGTAATGAAGTTTCGCAGAGGTTTGAACACTTGAAATTATCGATTTTATCTCGACCATCATATGCATACGAGCACTAGAATGCGGAAAGGAAAGGAAGGGGAGAGGGATGGAGGCGATGGCCTTAGCATTGAAGATCACATTGAGTTCATCGTTGATGTAAATTTCAACCATTTGGATCTGGAATTATTTTATGTGATTAACCCGGCGTTCTCAAACACCAAGCCGTATTTCCCACGTTCCTCACACTCCTCCTTCATCGCTTACATCTTCCCATCTTAGGCTTCTATGGTGCGCGCAGAGTTTTCCTTTCACTTGGCTGTTCGTGGAAATGCGTTATCCTTATCACGGCTATCTCTTCTATGTAGAGTTGCATCGCTATTGCAATTCAGCTGGTACCTACGAAATTTTTGCCTGCGTCGAAGACTGCAAAACGGTAGAACATTCGCAGAACTTCGAAATTATGAAGTGCCGCCATCGGGGCTCGAGGTCCGTAAGGCTAACTGGCATGATATTCGCGGGTAGCGCTTTTTGGTTGTTTTATTATTGCTGTGTTTAGCAGAAACAAATAGGATAATACAGAACATTCGGCATTGTGATGCGATTCGAACTTTGGGGATCTCTTTTGTTTAGCCAGTTTCCGCCCTTAGAATTTCCACTTAGCCAGCAACTGATTCGTATTTCAATTAGTACTCGTCTCTGTTGCGTAAGTATGACACCTTAAAGCGGGAATGAAACTCGACCAAAACACTCTGTGTAGCGACCAAACACAAGAGTGATTCGACATGCGCTGCTTATTTGCATTTGGGCTTTTTTTAATGAAACACGTTCGTATAAGCTTTGTTC
Organism: Baylisascaris procyonis; assembly: GCA_037389465.1. NCBI lineage: Eukaryota > Metazoa > Nematoda > Chromadorea > Rhabditida > Ascarididae > Baylisascaris > Baylisascaris procyonis. The sequence goes on from JAZARR010000266.1 coordinate 572,800, forward strand.
ATAGTATTGCATGTTCAAAGAACGCCTTTGAAACAATTCTTTCGATTAAAATTTTCTCCCGTCAGTATTCCATTTGATTCAGTATTTCGACGGCTGCAGCAGTTCCAACAAAGACGTCACATCCTTTCCCCTTCCTGCGCCCACTCATCACCCTCCCCTCCCACTTGCTACTTGGAAAACTTCTTCGTTAATTGCCGACTGCATCATGTCTGTAAAATAGCTTTTATTTCCATGCAAAGTCTCTTTACAATATATCAGCGTTCATAAATATAACCGACCAATGCGAAGATAAAATTCCTTTTCTGTAGATTTTTGCCCGATCACGAGTTTATGTGGTCGTTGTTGCGATGATATTTCCTGCATATGGCCACTCTTTTCTTAAATTTTTACTAATTTTTATGAATTTTTTTATTCTCCTCGAGCCTAATTTCCGCTGTCAATACGAATTGTATCGGACATGTATTCCTTCGCTGTAATTGGCTGTGAAGAAAAATGTTTTATACTATTGAAATATATTGTATTTCGAGTCATATTTTTACTAAATTATTTCTAACAATATATTAACAGTGCATAAGAATTTCAATGCGTGAATATTATATATGTGCATAGACTCACCTCCTCATTTTTTCAAATAATTTCATCATTCATTATATCGCAATACATTTCATGCCTCATATAACTCAATGCCGAAAGCGCATAAGTTTTTGCATTTTTGGTTATGAGTCATTTCAGTTCATAGCATCGCATCTTAAGTATCTGATTGTGGATCATTGAATAAGAAAAACCCAAAATTCCCGGCTTCACCATCCCCTAAATTCTCGCAGTTGGGACGTGTTTGGGAGGTTTGCCGTATACAACGTCTATAGCCCTCCGTGCCTAGCCACTTGTAGTATTCTCCTTCATACTTAATACCAGTAAATAAATTGGAACCCTCCTTGGTGACTTTTCTTATCCGTCATAAACAATTTGAAGTTACTAAAGGAGAAAATGAGTGACCCCTCCAAAGGAAACAGTTGCCTGTTTAAGTGTAATAGAAGCGGTCTTGTTGGAATGCATTTTTTCATCTGTACACTCAGAGTGGTGTTAATGTGGGAAAAAGACTTCTTTTGAAACCATCCTTTCATGTGATGAAAGTTAGTGCCAGCTGCGATCTGGCACTAACTTTTTCATTCAAAAATTTCTCTTCTCTTCGAGGGTGGCATTCCTCGATATCATAAATGAATCTGGCACAGGCGTTATATTGTTGGATATTGTAAGTGAATTTGACGTGTTCGTTATATTCTTGGATATTGATACAAAGTGGAACCAAAAAGTGGTCAAAATTTTAAAATCGTGCTCATTGTACCATGAGACTTAGCATTTGCTACCTCTTTTGAACAATCTCAGTGCTTTTCGCTGTTCTAAAAGCTCGCGTTCATTTACGATTAGCGTTATTGTGAATAGCTCATATGATTAACTTGAAACAACAAAAAGTTTCTATCAAACTGTGCTTCAAACTTATCAAAAGCTGCATAAACTCACTAAACGTTGAGATAGTCTTCAAATTAATATTTTCGGCCGATATAACTGAGATGATAAGTTGAAAAACAACTTGTTTGCAGCATAATCCGAGAGAAGTTGTTTCGCTAACCATAGCAACCATCGCAAGCATCAATTTATTCATGAGGATTTTGAAGAGAGACGGTGAAGATAATCTAAGAAATCAACTTTCCCAATTGGCTCACTTCGTCTCAGTTGTAGTTTACTGTTCCATAATAACGCTGTTATCTGGAAGGTGCCTCTAAGCAAACCGTCTGTTTCAGTTTTTGTTTACCTCATTTTCAACTACTTATGATATCTCAATTAGACGAACCATACATTTTATTGAGAGCAAATAAGAGAAATTAGAAGTGGAATAAGCTGCATTTTTCTTGATTACTAACTAGACGAATGCTTTTGTCTTCATTGATGACTAGATGCTGCAATAGCATTTCGGGAGCAATAGAAGATTAGAGATACTAATAGATGGATTGTGTAATGATGGTACATTCTTTTTGCTTCAGCAGTTGTTATACCCGCAGATTACATATTTATGTGAATCGCATCTAATTAACATATGTTGTTGAAGCCATAATAACCGTTAATGAGATGTTATATTCGTATTAAAGTTCTCTAAGGAATTGAGAACCGAACTGATGGATTTAGGGTGAAGGGAGGGAGGGAGAGTGCTTGAGGAATTCACCGCTGTACATAATTGGTAATTTTGTTAAGCTCTATAACATACAGCGGGAATAATGCGAACTCATACGAATCCTTTTTCGCCGAATTATTCTTAATAAGCATGAGTAACGACTCATAGTAAAGGATCGTTATAGCTGTTATTCAAAGAAAAAAGCTCATCTTTTCAGTCATTTCTTTAATGCAATATGAGTTTATCGATTCGTTCACGTAGTGATGCATTATGCTTTATAGTCGTTGTTCGAAATAGATATTGATGCCTGTGACAATCGAATTCTTTACTTCCCACTTCTCTTTTATAACGATTGCTTAGCTCCCAGTCTCCCCAAAAAATGCGATAGAAAGCGTTATTAAAGGTAGTACGGTCTGCACGCCATACAGGTTATTCATTATAAAGATATGTTTTGAATGCGTGGGAGCAAAGAACAAGAAGAGTCCTTTCGATTGGTGTGATTGTTATTTAAAAGGATTGTGTTTCTTCGTACTGCTCTCAGCTTATCTAATTGGATGCAAAATAAAATATTTACTAGCACAGCAGTCGCAATAAACTCACGCACGACTGTGGTGCATTTCTATTTGGTGACGTTGTTTGCAAATTCGATACTCTAATTATGTATATATGTGCTCATCTAAAATTGAGAAATGCTTTGATGTATCATTGCCACAAGAAATGAGTCTTTAGCATTGTGAGATTTTTGAGTAAAAAAAAAAACCCCCAAAAAATGCCTCAAAAATGTCAAAACTGTAAACAAAACGTTGAAGGAGTGCAGTCGACAGCTGCACTCCTCAACGCATCGCAAAAGTTCTATAATTATTTTTTATTCATAAAAAAAATAAATGAAGATAGATGGTTTTGAAGAGCGGAGAAAACAACGAGGTATCCATGATGGCACTAAATTCCAAGAAGTATTGCAGATGAAGGTTGTCACGTCCTCTTTAAATTCGAAAGTTCCTCTCTTTCCCGTCCCGCACATCACTAGTTTCGATACATAAGATTGCTTAGCAGCAGTATGATTGATGCAAACTCTTCTAATTCTACGAGCTGGCATCTCACTTGTAGTGAATTGCACTCTACTACACTGTACCACTGTATTATTGGTTTTGTTATACTACGCTCAGTCGGCATTAAAGTTGTACTGCCTTGTGCTGTGCCTTTATTATGGAATGGTTTTTAAAATATGCATAGCGGTGAACTAGATTCATTATGCAGAATTTTGATTAATTTATAGCAGTAGACAAGCTCGCCAAAAGCTCCTTATGGAGCAGAGCTGACACTCATGCACATCGCTTTCCATCGATGGAATCGCACTTAAGGCGACTTTTGCACGCCTCCTTTCATTCGCGTGATATATTATTTATTCAGCCATCGTAGGAGATCACCGTCTAAAATGCGCTGTTCAGCGATACGGCTTCTTTTATCAAAGGTTTCGCACTCAAGGAAGTTGCGTTGTTGAAGTGAAGAAGGGATCACTTGCCTTCATGGTTACTAAACAGAGCTAATGCTGGTGGTTTAATCCTCATACTGAAAACATAAGGGAGGGATGTGTATCATGGAGCAACTGTCAGTGGAATAAATAAAATAAGTGATAGAAAATGAGTGAGAATATATCTAATTAAATTTCAGCTAGTGAATTTGTTTCGTTTAGAATGACTAGACTTACTGATTGTTGATAAAAACATTCATAAGTGAGTCGCATTTTATCTGTAATATCAGCTGATTGATGAAATAGCCGTGAAACGGCTTTGTTGGAGATTATGGATAGAGAAAAACAAATGTTCGATCCCTAATTACTCTTCTTTCTACTAGCCCACTGAACAGTGTTTTCAATTCAGTGTTTGAGGTTGGTGTTATTTGCATGTGCAAAACACAATATGACAGCCTCACATCTGTGTATTTGCGCAATAATATCAATCAGATTGCCGCCGAAGCTAGAATGAAACTAAAATTAGATTACTGAAGCAGAAATTGAAACTTTTAGGTTGGTCACTTCTATCTTTAATAATAGTCTATCAGCCTAAAAATTATATGCCTTCAGGCGTACCAAAAAAATTGCATTCTTTTACACTGATCGGATCTCTGTTGAAGATTTATACGAGCGAATGAATTATTTCAAATATAAATTCGCCGCATCTTTGATTAAGTTGTTGAAACGTGTAAAACTTTCGTCAGGTGGATAGAGTGCTGAAAATATTTAAAATTTCCTCCGAAACGTCTCACTTTTTGGTCTATCTAAAAAAAAAGTTTACTTAATACTTATCAAATTAGCCGATAAATATATAGTGAACGAATCGTAAGGATATATTGAATAGAATACACATTTTCATAGCACATAAACCTTTTATATCCACCATGCTTGTATGCTATAATATGATCGTTGTTATTCGAAAGGATATGTATTGTGCTTTCAAAGAGGATATTTTGATGATTGATGCTTGAAATTGATCGATGAAACGTACTCGAATGGCCAATCGTTATTCTGGGAATACTCATTTCTTTAACGCATCACTTGGCAATATTGCACAATGTTACGACGTCTGCACAGTCACATTTATTTGCCATTCAGCTAACATACGCTTATTGGCTTGCGCTTGCATTTCCTCTTGTTGTTCAGCTTTGTGGAAGTGACATGATGCAGACGTCTCTATGACAGCGTATTTTTTGTCTGTCTGTTTGGAGTTCTTGACTCCGAAACATTTCAACTCCGGAACTTAGAATGCAGTTATGAAATTTTATGAGTATACCATCTTCCACACTTTCATGACCGATGATTTGCTGAGCAGCTAACTTACGTATATACGTGTCTCTCTTCACTTAGATTCATTGTCATTCCTTACTACCAGTTATTATCTGTGCCCCCATTGGGATAGGCTTGTTAAAATAGAAGTTATAAGCACTTGAAGGTGAAATAATACTTTCCATTTCTTATGCATTGATTGATTCATCTTAAACGTAACGGCTTACAAGAAACCAGTCATTTTGTGGAATATTTGTGGGAGTAATTGGGCTCATTAAAATATGAGAGTATTGCCCTATGTATTTAGTCTTCCTTAACAATTTGAACAACTAACCAGTGGGGTCAGGGAAATAAAAACCTTCCAATAATTTCTCCATTTTTCAATACTCATCTTTTCGATGCGCGTATTATTTGACTTCGCATCATAAATCTAGTGATATGCAGTGGTGATGGAATGATGCTTGAAACGACCTCATATCGAAATCACTTTGCATTCGTTATAGGCTGCATCGCTGGCAAGCCCGCCCTTATAAGCTATTCATGTAACGTACGTCGGTTTGTGTGTAAAACGCCGTTTGCAATGACATCATTTGTGATGTTTTCAGAAGGCTGCCATGGCACGGCATTTATAATCAGTGGTTAGTCTACGCATTGGGGGGGATTCTGATGACGTCATTGTGATTGCGAAATGAGTTCGAAAGATGAAGTGCTACACCCTTCCCCGCTTTACTGCTTGCTCCTTTATTTAGGCCGACGTGAATTCAACTCATTATAGTGAAGCTTTTTTATCAAATCCTTTTAAAGTGTACCATAACAATTTATGTCTCAGATTCGAAAGTATTTTACTATACTCTAACATGCTTCAGTGGAATTTAACAATTTTTGAGCATTGATTCATTGCTTCGCTTTGCAATTTTCTGAGTAATTGTTGGTGATGAAACTCGATTATTGATTAAAATTTTTTTGTGGGGAACGCGAATGGATTTTTCAGTATTATGACATTTGCTTCTAATTAATTTCATGGAATGAATTTTGTTAAATGGAGTTTTAAATTGTGGCAGACGTTGAATTGAGAGATTTTATTGGAAACTCGAAATTGGGATCTATAAAAGATAATGTGAATTCATTGTTAGTAATTAACGGACATTAACTGATGACTTGATTTATATTCTAACGAATTTATTGGACAAAGTGCACTTTTTATTTCATTTCTTGCACAACAAATATTGAAAATGTGATTTTCTGTTAGCATAAGGATAAAAAATTCAATCATTGCTGAATGAATGTTGATTGATGCAGAAATTTTCATGAAATGAAACCACTAGTGCTTCGCATATTCGATTTTCGGTCGCATTTACGTGTCCCCATTCGAGCCGCATTTGCATTTCCGCTTTTTGTCCAGTCGTTTTACCTCGTGGAAAAGTATAATTTACATATATATATATATATATATATATATATATATATATATATATATATATATATATATATATATATATATATATATATATGTTGCAAGATTTTTTTTTTCGTTTTTTTTGCGATTAATGGCTATGTAGAAGCGTTTTTAGGTGTGACTATATGAACGATATTTGTGTGATTGATGACACCGATGCCGACTGCAGCTTCTCTCTCCATCAGATTGTCGTACATAGGAGTGTTTCAAGTTGCACTGCGAGGGTGTTGCATCCGATTCGCATTTCCGTTACATTCAAAGTGGCCATCATTAGGACAACATTGCGATAAATTCGAGACATATTTTAATGTGTCTAAATATCGTATTTCCGCAAAAAAAAAAAGGAAAAAAAAACTCGACGACATTTTAGCAACGCCGCAATGCAACACCTCTCTTTTATTAGCGTTGATTGATATCGGCAAAAGGGTGCACAAAGTAATTGAATGCATTAATGGAATCCATAATGTTTAGCCGATGCGGGCCGTAGCGCAGGCGTCGGGACACATTGATTACTTTGAGATGTTGAGGATCTGGTTGCTACAGAAGGAGATTGCCTGATAAAAAATTTAATCACCTTTTATATGAACGTGAAATGACATCCGTTCATAGCAGTATGGTTTCCATTTCCCCGATATTCTTATTTTATTCACTCCATTCGCATGCCTACATCAACCAATTTTCGTTTATGATTAGAGCACATTTTCATTACTGTTTATTATTGCGAACATTCTTGCATTGATTAAAGTGAAGTATAGTGCTATTTTGATTAAAATTTTATGCATAATACGACTTGCATTAGTGATTTTGTATAATTTGATAGATGCTTAGGTAATAGGTTGCTTTGTTTTTTTTTTTTACAAAATGTTTGCATGAAAAGTTTCCTATCAATGCAACTTTGTCGCTTCTCTCACTTATTTATTTCTAATCGAGTTGTTGGACACAGGTTAGTCGCTTCATATGATGTGTGATATTTTTATTTTAGCTTCTTTAATTTTTTTCATGCTTTCATTAAGGGGGGACAAGGAAGTTCTCGTTTGTACCATATATTATATTCATCATATCACTCTTTTTAACGCTTTTTCCTGAAAAAATGCGAATTTCCCCCTTTTCATTTCAAGAGCTTTATGCCGTCAGAAGGAGATATTCTTATATTTCCTGCCTTCAAAGAAAAGCCATTTTCCACTTTCTTATGATTATATTATGCTAGCAGAAGTTCATTATTGACATTTATGTGGACAGCTGCTCAGTTGGTCTACTATACAGTATACATTTTTATTTGCTGTCTAATGGTTAAGCCAATGATCACTTGTTCAGATGTTAAGTATTGTGTTTATTCGATTACCCATATATTTATGGTCAACTTGACAGATTGAATACTAATTGGATACTCATTTAAACTCATATTCATTTAAATGAACAAATAAACATACGATGCAAATAGTGGTAATTATTATAATGGGTCGCATATAGGACGTTTATCTCAAGCTTTATCCCTCGAATTAATGTGCACTTGGCGATATGAATGAAAGGGAGATTTTGCTACCCTCAAGAGACATAGTTAATGCGTTTTCACTAATTATGAACTTGCGATCTTTTATCTCACATATTGTTCTCAACTAACGAAATTCCCACTTTGTTTGTCGTTTACGGCAATTGTTGAAAATTATATTGGTGAAAGGAACATCGAACATACATTTTTTAGTTGCAGAAGGTAAAAAAACAGGCCAATATAGCACGTAGATATGTGAATCACGGATGAGTTTACAACGTGCTTGGTGCTGACTCTAGTGTGCATTCGATAGTATCCCACTCATTTAGAATTCTGGAAGAACGTGGCGTTTAGTTTAGCGATTGGCTTAGTCGTATATGATGTGGTGGTTGATTTTAAAGAAGGATTCAAGAATTCTAAAAGTGACAATAATTTGTCGTTATTTTAGAATTAGATTTTGTTTTCTTTAAATGTTATAATGTATGAAGTGTGGATCTATTTTTTTTTAAAAAAAGTAAAGATTCACTGCAGAATTTTTCATTATCGAAGAAAAAAGCAAAATAGAAAGACGTCTTTTAATAAATAATTTCCAGTCGCTTTGTCATCAGTTATTTTGTGCTCTTTTATTAATAGGAAGTGTGGAGCTTTATTAATGAGTCGATATTTGTATCTCTGGAGCGCCAGTTAATTTGATTGACTCCCACTTAATGGAATAAACTTTTTAAAGGATATATAAAAGTGATTAGCTGTTGAATCAACTTCTAAACGCAAAATAGAGCGGCGAAATAACTGCGATCGATCAACTTTGTTTCTGCTTTCTAAAGCTTCCTGAACGCCAAAAGTATATAAATTATAGTCTATTAACTATTCATTGTACGCTAACAAGTTATCGTATAATATAATATGCGGCGATCACTCGCTTGAACGTTTTGGTATTTGTATATTTGAATAAAAACCTATAATTATTTTCAGCGATGTTCTCGGTGATCCGATTCTATATTATCAAATTGCTTCTCTTTAGGGTTTCTTGAATTCTGTTTCATCCACGATCGACTTTATTAAAGTTTGTCTCATCCCACCATATAACAATTTTCTTAAGTAATTTGAATGAAGTCACCACTAGCGACACTATTGACCAGCGAAGTGCATCTTGCGAGCATCCTTGGGGAGGGGGGAAGGGGGAGGGGGAATTTAATATATCAACATTACTCATGAATTGACTCACCAGCTGATATGATTTTACTTCGGCGATTCTTCTTAGGTGTTAAATGCACATAGAATCTGTAAGCGCATCGTTTTCCACCTGATTCAGAGAGGCTTTGCATTTTCGTTTTCCACTCTGTCAGTATGTTGCATATAGAGCAAGAAAGCTTGCCATGAACTATCGCCTATCTCCCATTCTAGCACTACTTTTTATGTCGTCCGTGCAGCACCCTTGTTTATATTTCAATCGTGTGCTCTTAATGTATAGCATGATATGTTATATGTTCGTTGATGTTAATGTTAATGTATCGCAGTTCATTAGTACAACGAATATCAGTTTTTGTTGGATGAATAGCATCGATCCATTCATATTGTTTACCATTTGTCACTAACAATTCCATTCCTTTCCTCAATTTATATAACTCTATCGACAGCAGCATTCTTATTGGTGGTTGACATTCCAAGCCTCCCCCCCACCCACCCCCACATTATTTGCAAATCTAACCGCATATTCAAAGAAACTTTGTGCGGTATTTGTTGAATGCCGTCGAACGCATCTATCTCAACCAGTCAGATCCTTTTGAAGGCCATTTGGCAGTAGTCCTCATTGCCTATGTAACGACTGCAGGTGTCTTAATGATTCAGCTATTTGCATCATATCGATTTTTTACATAAATAATATTCAGCTGATCGCTGTCATTAACAAACATGATATTCGCATCTTCCTCAATATTTATTTCCGATACCATCATCCTAACCGACTATATGACCGATTATATTGTGATCCTTCCTTAAGAATTATAATGTGCGGTATGAATAATATAGGTGATTGTTGGCTTAAAGATATCTTCTACTTTATGAAATGCGTTTGATGGGATGAATGTAATGTGCGTGAATAGGCCAATATCTGTGAATACATTCATCTTATTTGATATGGAATTCCTCTCGCATTATTACACATCATTAATCCACCAAGTAATTGCTCAAACATATAAATGTGATGTACTACAAACGAGCATTATAATCACGCCGCATGATTGTGTCGTACTAATCCACAACATAAAACGAGTGTCTTTTATTTTTATTCATCATCCATATTATTGTCAAGATTCATCGCTGTTTATGTTTTTAATACATTTCTGCGGCTCATTGCTGCAGTTTTCCACTCTCTATTGCGTTATTTTCTTGTCATCAACCTGGTTTTCCTGTTGTATCATGTTTTTGTTCTATATCATTTATTGGCCTATTCCTCTACTGGGATATTATTTATTCTTTTACGGTTGCCTGATGATGGCTTTGTAAGCTGAAATGTCTCGATGAAGTAAACTTTTGTGGAATCATGTGACGAAATGCAAGGTGTTATTATAGATACATAAATAGATGTATAAAATATGCGATCTAGTTCATACTGAAGTGCTTGAATCTCTATAGGCGCTCTTCCCATAATACACTATTTTATAATCGAATCAATCCTTCCATCCTGAAGTTGCGTCATTATCTGCTTTGTTTGCGCATATCCACTGATTATTGTCGACTGAATTTGCAATTTTTAGGTTCTTTATAGCACCGCTAAATTCCATCATTCAGTGATTCGTCATGTGTAATCATCAAAAAAATAAAATTTTGAGAGCTATCACAGCTACTTTATGGGTTTGCCGTTGTGATAGTTAAGTTGTATGAGGCTAAAGAAGCCTGCTCACGCTCTTTTTTATCATCGCTGTGTAATGCCCATTAGAAGTTGTTCAAAGGATTTCAGCGGGGATTACTTTGTTGTTTAGTCGAACGGTGATTCTACTGTTCGATCACGCTCGCATTTTTAGACCACTATTTTTCTTTAGCGCGGAATAAGGTGTATTGTGTTGATGTGCATCTTTGCAATGAATCTTGTCATACAGACATCAGCGTCCATGTGAAGCTTCTTTATAAGACGCTCTTATATTTTATTAATCTCTTTCTGGTGTCGTGACGAAATTCTAAGGTGGGCAAACAACGTCTTTCATCCTGTCATCGCGACGCCTGATCGCAAGAAGTGGGGATTGAGGAATGCCCTTTTCTGCCAGTTTGGTTGCATCACTGGAAGCTCTCTTTCCGGTTAAATTATAGAGTCATAGCCGCATCTCCCCTCCCCTCCTCCCTAATACAATAGCAATAGCACTACGCCCCTAAAATATGTCGCACGTGTAGTTTTTGGCTTGTGCTGTTCTCGTGATTTTATACTTGCGAAGTGCTGTAGCGTTGAGAGATGCGGCAGTCCTCTCATGGGATTTAATTAGTATATGATCGGTTTACGGCGCATTGTGGTCTCGGAGGAGAATCTAATTTTTGCTGTGTTCAGGCAGTGCCGATTGTTCAGACGTGCATATCGCCGTCGTTGAACGATTTTACCGCCGTGCCCTGTGGAATGATAGTTGGTACATACGCACTTCAAAGGATTTCTTGGTTAGTTCTTTTTTATCATCCTCTTTTGTATCGTTTTCGAAGTTGGTCGCTCTTCCAGCGATATTTTTTGTTGATTGCCCCTCAATATCAGCATTAACGTTCGTTAATATTATTACTATTAACGACTTGGAATAGAGCCGTACTTCAAGCTGCATCGTCCACACAATAGTTTCTGGACCACATTCATTTCTTCTGAAACAGATTCATGGTTACGTTACCTTTTATAGGTATTAACGGAACTGAGTAAATGAAAATAATTCAGATGTGGCATTATTGAACAGAAATGAATTGTATTACATGCACATACAAAGAACAGAGAAATCGAAAATGAATTATATTGCGTTTCATCTCGAATACTTCACTTATTATGAATTCACATGTTGACGATTAATTTGGCCACCTTTTTTAAATAGATCGAAAAAATGAGATATTTCTAAGGGTTTCCATGGGTATCCCTTTGAAAAGTATTTATGTTGGGATATTGATGTGGACAGTGTACGTTGTGTTCGATGACAAGTCACGTGCGATGTAATCCGTCTCTATGCGAGGTGCAGTGTGCTGCGACAGCAGATATAATCAACACATTTCTTTGACCGTTGCCTCGCTGCGTTTGGCATACGCATTAAACGTTATGCACAAACTCACAATAGCAGTTGTGTGATTCACACTGCAAGATCGTGGTGAATGTGTTGTGATTGAGGTTGGTATTCCACTTTCGTGCATTCATTGGTTGACCGTTATTTGATGCTTATTCACGAGGTGGATGACACTGTATGAGGCAGGTTGACGGGAAAAGGGTGCTGGAAAAAGGAGGGAAGAAGGAGAATGACGCTGACTTAGTTTAACTTTTAGCCTAGCCTAAACTTTTGAGACGATGTGATTTTATGAGTGCAGAGTAACGATTTTTATGTTTTCTATAATATTCATAAATTGAAAGCTTTTGCCGTAATTGCCCTACTCATATTGAATTAGTTATAACAACAGTTGATACTTTCACATTGCACAGTAATGCATTAAAGCACTTTAAAGAAGGTTCGTTCTTTATTTTATTCTTTCTGAATGAGTACCACCGGATGGGGCATCTGTGTTGTTCGCTTTGTTGTTTTTTTGGGGAGAAGAGCATTACTGAAAAGAACTAATTATTTCAGTAATAATATAGGTACTGCGGGGGCGAAAGTGAAAGGGGAGGGAATTTAGCGTTCTGCAAGACGACGCAGCGTTCGATAATCTCTCATTCCTGCGCTTTCCTCTCTCACTCTTTGCATTCAACTTCATTTTGTGGATAACTGTTTGCTTTCGCTTGATTTTCTAAAATGTTGTAACACCACAGAATTGTACTGGATAGAATCATCTTTTTTGTCCAGTCATATGTCCTGAACAACAGTAGAGTGGAGTTGGTATTTATTTATGCAAAACGAAATCCCTTCGGAGGAATTTAGCACGAAGATGTCCTGAAAGTAGTTAATCTACTTGTGGCGGTGATTCGTAATTAACATTTTCCATAAACAGTGTTTATCTAATTATTGCTAAAGTCGTATGCTTAAGTGAAACCTGCTGAATGTGTTTATTTAGGTAAAAGGAAATGATGTATTTAAGTGGGCGATATCGATAGAAGAGAGGGCATTTTTACGATTGTCACATCTTCCATCCTTTGTTAAGAGGAATATGTTGCCTTTTTATAGTTCAGCGAATATAGAAATATAAATCACTGCAATTAAGGGAAATTGCCGTCCCGCACATTTTAATTAACAGCTTATTTTAGCGATTTATGGAATGTTCCATTTTTGCGTTGATTGCGAGAGACATGCAAACCTTTTCCTAAATTGTTCATGCTGAGCCAATTAGCTATCCACCACTGACAGCTGATTTGTACAGTTTTCATTATTTTAGTTCAGGGTTGCATGGCCTTGCTCAGTACTGACTGACATGTAACAGAGGACAAAAAAGGAATGGCGTAGACCAGGGTCGGGATTGATATTCACTAAACCTGCGCTTAAGCGACAATCTGATCTTATCTCGACAAAAATATGCAGTGACGCACTTCCTAAAAATTCAAAGATTATGCAAATATTTATCATTGAGACAGTGGTTAAAAATCATTACCGATATATTTTAGTGTGAAGGCTGCAGTTCGACGGGAATACTGTCGTTCACAGCACCATTGACTAGCTAAGGCAGCAGGGCGGTGTACCAGCGAAGCGTTTTCTTGTGAGCCGCACTCAACATCTCAGTATTGTGACCACACTGAGCAGCATAGCTCTACGAACACTTTCGTGGCGCTACCACTGCAACGTCTATCAGACTCCAACGACCGTTCGGCTACCACATCGGCGGATCTCAACAGCAACTCATTGTCTTCAGGTTTGTTGGCTTAATGTTTTAAGGTTTTGCATACTTTTTGCGAAGGATGACATTGAACTTGAGTGTGGCAGGACATCGGTGACCGATATGAAGTATTTTTGAAGTATTATAACAGGGTTAAGTTGGCGGGGATACTGATGCTTCGTTCTGTGTACATTTGCTGTAATATTGCCGATGTATTTTGTTGTGAATCTTCACATAGAGTTGCACTTACCCCACCGATGAATTTTTGTTGAATGTTTTACAAACACAGATAAGGAAGGGTACTATGAGGCAAGCTTAATTAACGGCACCGTGTTCCATTTTGAAGAGGATTCATTAGTACATCGCTGACTTGCCGGATATCTGACGTGTGAAGAGGCTTTAAAGAGGTTATCGATTGTTTTATTGTTACTCTTATTGGGTGCTAATGAGAACCAGCCAGAAATGACAAATGCCCAAATGGTTGGCCACTTAATTGCCATTTCATTATATATACAAATCTGCTTGATATTCAGTCGAAAATGGTTGGGATGTTTGGACAGTGGTTCAGTATATAAGTAATTGGCAGTAGGCATACATGTGGAGGTAGGCAAGAGGCACTTATTATAGTGCAGATTAAATTGTTTACAGCAAACTATGTTGTGTGAGTTCAATCGGTTTGAAAACGAAAAAGCGTGTGAAACCTTTTCTGTGCTGAAATTTACTTCCTCGTTGGATGCGTTGAAGCTTTTTGTCAGAAATGGCTGCTCGCGAGCGGCGAACACAAGGCTGAGCTTTTGCATTCCGTTCCATCGTTTGTTTTTTTTTTTTTTTGCAACCTTAGAGCATCTTGAAAGTCTGATTTCCTCGCTTCCATCTAAAGTGCGCACTGTGTTATGGATCGCTGACATCGTTGTTTGAAACCATACAAGGAATTAATTAGAGCGACTATGTTTGTTGAAGGACCTTGACGGATGGCGTGCCCTCTTCTTGCTAAATGCCTCCTCGATGGGAGTGTCTTTGTTCAGAATCTATCTATTCATCTCGCTTCAACGTTTTTTTTAAACCAATGTTTTAGCCTAATATTCATCAAATCGCATCTCACTTCACGACTAAGTTATTATTAGTCAATTATTATTAAACGAGACCCGCTACTGAGATATTTTCCGAGACTCTTGATTTCTTCTGCGACCGTTGCCTGTTTGCTTCCCAGTCTAATGTTCCGTTACAACGCTCCCCGATGAGGCTGTCCTCAGTGAAAATAGTACCCCTGCTGCATGCGAGAAGGCGAATGCTAACAAACAAATCTTAACCTGAATTCGTTTTTCATGTTTAATTAGGCAATATTTGTTAGGCAAATGAAGAAGTAAGATGGGTATTGGTAAAAAAATAGGTTTATGTGTACATTTGGTTAAATCATGGGGCGTTTAGGTTTAGTCGAAGCGTCTACCTTTTGCTTTCGCTGTATTTGTGATTTTGGTGGCACTTTGGTGGGTAATTTTTTTAAATTTTGATTCTTTTTTGGTATGGTAGTGATGGATAAACTTGAATTGATAAAATAACCCTAAAAAAGACATTGACGATGTATTGATATCGAGTGAGAAGTTGCAATTTTTTCTTACAATTTGCTTTGTAATTTGAAATCTGGTTACCGTGAATTGCGCCTCACATCTGAACATTCATTGAGCATTTAATTGCACTTACAATAAATCCATTAAAAATGCCGCATGTACTTATGAAATTCAAGAAATGTTATAAAGAGAACGATATGTCAAACGCTGTTAATGCACAACGATATCATCTTTGTGCGTTATTGCTGTTGTGTTCCCGTACGTCACTGATGCGTATCGCCATGTATCATCATTTTACGCAGCATCTTGTGTTGCTTCGGAAGGTCGCTATGAAGGCGTTTGTGAAAGCGAAAGGTTGCTGAAGTACTGCCACTTATTGGAAAAGTACTTTCCGATAAATTTAGGTATCTTTGTTTGCAGGACCTTTCAGAAAACCGTTTCAGTTGTTTTATTGAACAGTTTCATAGAGAATGGGACCTGTTGGGTTTTCTTCCCAGTGCACTACATCTCTCAATAAGTTCGTTGTTTATGCGAATCGATTATGTAGCTGAATTTGAAGGTTCAAGCGAATCTCATTTCTGTTTACTAGGCCAAAGCTTTTGACGTCGTTCATCATGCAAGGTTATTGCTAACTTTGGAAGGATATGGGACAGTCGTTTTATTTTAAAACGGTTTAAAGAATTTCTTTATAATCAAACATTCCAAGCAAGAATTAGGGATGGCTTTTCACGATGCGCCCAGTTTGTCAGCAGTGAATGTCATGCTATGCTCACTAGCCGCATATATAAGTTCCTCAAGCTAAGGGACGGGACTGTTCGCTTTGTAGATGATGGCATGCGTGATTTTCATTGGCAGTGCAGTACATTCGGTTGCCAAGAAGTATCCCAATTTGCAAATTGCGTTCATTGTTCATTGTAGCACAGATGTTGCGATATTACCGTAAAGCTAGTGTTGATTTCTTTCGACCTTTTCTTGGAATATTGCATTAGTTTTATCGTTGCAGATATTGCGTACGTTTTGAATATCCAAAAATGTTTTGCTCTACTGATTTTGTTGAGGAAATCGTTGCCCTCGAATCGCTGAAGCATCGAACGCTTACTTAGGACTACGAATATGAGCTTCACGAAACAAGCAAAAAGTGTGTCGCAAACTATATTTCGATTAGCTTTTATTACTGTATTATGTGCTAGTGGAATATTCTTGCTGAAAATAACGCAAACGCATATAATGTTCGTGAGATGCCTAAGTGGTTTAGATTTTTGTAAGCGTAATAAATCCAATTTTTTACAAGTCTCTCATGGAGAAAGAAAGTCGCCTTATTTTCAAACATTGGCCAAAAGCATTTTCTCACTTTTATTTTTGCCCCCCTTTTATTTGTTTTGATGATTTTGCTTCTCGACAGTCGCGTGACGTCTTCTTTTTCCTTTTTTTTCTCATATGTAAACTTTTGCTCATGTTGCACACGTATTTTCTGAAGATTCGTGGGATTGTCCCTCTATTTGATGAGCTTCTCTATGTGGATGTGCCATATGTTTGACTCTATTTATTGTAAAGACCGTTCAGGATGTTGTTAGGTGGATGAATGTTGTGACTGAAGAAAAGAATTTGTTCGAGTAGAATTTTCGTCTGAAAGATTTAGGGAATGGAATTTTTTTTCGTATTCCTATAAGCGATAAAATTTCTTATTTGTTTTTTCTTTCCCTCCTTTCTTTTTTCCATGGTCCCCCTCTTCCTCTTTCCAACTCTTTCCAAGTTTTATTTAAAAAAAGCCTTTTCACGCATAATGAATATAAAGGGCATCATAGAGAGATGGAGTTTGATGACAAAGGTGCACTGTTGTTTGATTCGTTGTTCTATTTACTCAGACAATGGCAGATTTTCGCTTGCTGATGACAGCAATCTTCGGTTTATTGTGTAGGCAGTGAAAAGCGCAAAGAAACGCATCTTTATCGAACGTTTCCACAAAATTCGTTTTATCGAACGTTTCCACAAAATTCGTTTTCATCTCCGTTTTCCATCTCCATTCTTCACATTCTCCATTTTTTACGAAACCCATCAATGGATTTTCCTAAATAAATTCTAAACTTTTTCTATCAAATAAATCAGTTTATTGTTCAACTTTCATTTTTTTCATTTTCAAATATTTGAAATATAACCTGTAGTTAGAGGTTAATGTCTAATCTCTTATTTTTCTTATCATTTACCACTTATGAAGTTGGATGTCAGCTGATAGAAGTTTTAGGTGTCTGCAGGAGTATTTATTCAATGGCGAATTCGCTTTCATTCTAATTGAGCAATTTGTTGACGTTTGATTGATTTCTCTGCACTTACTTTCAGAGACTGTGGAGCATAGTGTTTATGCTCTTCGTCAATCATTAATTAACTGCTTCATCTCAACCCAAACAACAGTTAATTCTTTACTCAAATCGAATGTATTTTGATTTATTAGTTTGAATGATTAATCGAGAATATCCCCGCATTAAGGTAGGAACGATAGATGTCTGTTCTAAAACCTGGGTATTCATTATCGCATCTTTAGGGAGTATGACAAACAAAGGGCAACTCTTTTTGCATTTCCTGATGATTTCTGAGCTGAGAGATAAGAGCAGGTGAATGACTGGAGACAAGATTTGACTGCCGATCGTTGTTCGATCAGACGTTGATGCAGTTTGCAGTGACAGGAAGGAGGCTTGCCGTGGAGTGTCTTTGCAAATCGTATGATGGAGAGATAGCCAACCTTAGATTCAAATTGTTCTTAACAATGCCTTGCTGAGGTGAATGTTAATAAAAAAATCGGAAACGATTGCTTATTATAAGGAGAGCATTGCTGCATCACAGCAGCTTATCAAAAATGTTCGTAAACAGCGGGAGAGCATAAGCGATGGTTTGGTTTTTTGCTAGCATCATGTGCGCTTGCCGTTATGTACTTTTTGCACGTCACCGGCAATGCACGTTTGTTTTGACTTGTGAAGTGAGCTAGTCTCGGGCGGTATCTGCTTGTACCCTTTGTTACTACATTCCGCTCTGCATATATTCCATCTTGTAAAACTTTTGACTATTTTAGATAGAACTACAGCATTATTCTCGTTCTCTCCAAGTATAACATTGCTGTTTTATATGCATTAGATGTGATAACTATGCAAATATGCTATCGAAGGTGTAGTTGATATTGTGCCGCCTTACTCTATTCCAACAGATATCTTATTGAGAGTTAATATTTTCCAATCCTATAGTGTTAGTTATTCAACTTGGCTCTGTTTTTAAAGAGAATAGGAAGCAATGAAGTGAATTTGGCAATAAGTTTTACGGTTCAAAGAAATTGAAATGATCATATTTCGGTGTGAACTCCACATGTGGGTATCTATCGTTTATGAGTTTGCGCAAGAGATTTTTTTAATGCGGTAGAGAAATGCAGAAGTGACCATTGTCAAGCTGCGTCACTAACACAAGATTGACAAGCGTTCAAGAGTGCTGTCTGTTTGGCTTAGCGTAGATTTCAAATGTTTTTTTTCAACTATGGCAATGGACACATTTTCACGGAACTGTTTTCTCTTCGTTGAGTTGTGTTCTTTGTATATTAGCTTATCTATAAAGCGAGCTATGATAACGCTAAGTTTGTGCCTGTCTACCTGTTAGTCACTTTCAGCTGAGAAATAAATCCGACTGCGATTATGAGATATGGTTGATTAAATATACATCAAAGAATGGTGATATGCAATGTCGTATTTCAGGTCAACGATTACCTTCGTAAAGATATTTAAAAGTGCTAGAATTATTGCATATATCTTAGACGATTTGAATATTCATCGTTCATTTTGCACGAGGCGGTATTAGAAGAATGCATATATCATTAGAGGTTTGTATGAACACTAAAAAAAATTATGATAGAATATTTTATTATTCGTTGTTCGCTTATGAAAGAGACGAATAAGTGTTGATAATCCAAATAGAAAAAATAGGTGCATTTCTTCGAGACTTTCAAGCTCATTTTCAGTCGAAAAAACAATGTACAATAGTTTGAAAATGACGGATGATTTCACTTAATGCCAAAATTTGCTTTTAAATGTTCCTAAGCAATTTTACTATACTTCTGGAATTCTGTGTAACTTTTCATATCCATAGATGCAATCATTGAGACGTATGGTGTTTGGATTAGGCAAATCATTTTTCTGAGTTGTTTTTTGTTGGATGCTGTCTGAAAAGGTTGTAGACTCTTGTCGGTGATCTCATTTATCGTAATGTTCCCCCTTCGCGTTATTCTCGTTCCATTAAATGCTGCTCAAGCCACATAATCTTTCGGCATCCCTTAGACGTTTGCTTCTCAATTACATCTCTGATATCATCTTAAATGGGTTCACTGTCATTCAATAGTTTTTGACTTTCCTTCTATAGTTCATTGTTATTTTTCAGCACTTCTAATTTGAATTTTGCTTATTTCTTTTAATATAATCCGTCCGGGTTTGGATTAGGTCACTATCGTCGCAAATGGACTGTTAGATGTTTGGGATAGATGGACAGAACTTTTTATCCCTCCCACATCAAAATTTTCTGTTCGTTTTGCTCTATGGATTTGCGAATTTGTTCACAAACTTGCACTAAGCCCAAGCGTGCCCGTATATGCACCTTTTACATTTTTTCTTGATTTTTGTTATTTCAATTTGTGAATCGTCGGAAGTAGATTTGTGAAATTTATCGAATACACTATACAGCATCATATCATGATATTCTCTATCGTATTCTGCTTTTGTTCATTAATTAGATATAGGCAAGATAGTAAGAATTTTTCTATATATTTCATGCCGATCGAATTTCCACTTAATCGCAATCGGTTCACAGAAGACTTACTCCCTTGTTGAAAATTTGTGCGAACAGTTGCAACAATTAAAATGTGACGGAAATCCTTTTTTAACACTCTATGAGAGTGTTTAGTGAGATGAGCGAAATGCAAAAAATGTATATCATTCTAATTCCTCTCGTTGCATTTCTTCACCTTGATTATTGATTTCGATTTTTTATGAGTTTGGGATTTCGCACTGAAATTTTTATTTTTTTTTATTCAATCGAGCAGTTTTTTTTTCGATTATGTTGGAATGTTCCCCATTTTTTATGTGTTTGATTTTTGATTGCAGTTTTTTGTTATTTGAATTATTGCCGTTTTTTTTCTTTTGGTGAGCGATATCAGCGTTAGGTGAAAGTGATGAAATGTGTTGTAATGATCGGTGTTTTTAAATGTAAAGTAAATGTAATATTGACCAGGACCAGTCGATAATAATTATCTATATAGGGGCATGACATTTTATGAGGATTTAAGGCCAAAAGTTAAGGTTTCGATGAATATTTATGGATTATAGTCTCTCATCGAATGTTTATCGGTGTTGAATGCGTTGTGGATTAATGTTTGATGTGACTCGTTGGTATATTAATCGAATGCAAACATTTTCGTTGATCTGTTTTATTCCCATCGTTGCTTTCTCAAAGGAAGCGCAATTTTAATCCTTCATTTATTGCAAATACTGCCAACGAAGCCTTACAAGAATAACGTTTCTATGGTACTAATTTTTATGTCTATTTAAATGCAATTTATTTAACTACAAAGGTTTAGCGGTTATTATAGTAGGTTAAATGTTGGTGTTCATAGCTTAGTGATATTCTTCTTCTTGCAATTGATCGTATTTTCAACGATCGTATTGATTGCGTTCTTGTTCATAGGCGATTTTACCGTGAAATTTATTGATGCATTGGAAAATAGGTGTGATCACATCGGATCTTTTCTATTTTTTAACATTTGCATATTCGTTCATTTGCTTTATGAAAGCATAAAAGGCGTTATTTCTTCTAATCTTGAAACCATGCAGTTCCTGATACGGCTTTTTTTTTTTCTTACAATGAAACACTTTTTTCCATCACCTCATTGATTAAGTTGTTGAGAGTGCAACAAATTGTTGCGTAGGATGCACTCATCAAGATTTGTTGATCAGTGATTATCAGTTTTTATGCTTTTATTGATGTTGTTTAATCAAATCGTTCAAATACATCATTATTTTCACGATTCCCATTGAAAAGTTGACTAATTGCGTTAACAACATATAGATTTATGCATTTATTTTGATGGAAGCTATGAAACTTGAGTTAGGGATGCTTTATATTGGTTGCAACTTAAACTTTATGCTATTTCCTGTCATGAAGACGTCGTTTTATAAATTAATTTTCATAATTATTGCTGCAATAATATATTGTGATAAGGAATCAAAAAAAATTTTTGAAGTGAAGTGTCATTCAACTAGTCATTAGACCAGCATGCCTCATCGTTGGATCTGTTGAAATTCTTTCTCGACAACATACCCCACCTAATGGATCATCGCAGATGAATCCACTAGACAAGCTAATTGATCTCATTCCCTGTGTATATGGACAGTTGGAAATGACTGTCCGATTGCTGTTTAGGGGTGAATGCTAATGGATTTGAACCCTTTTTGGGTGTTCAGAAGTGTCCAGCTTTATGATTCCTGAATTGTCCATTCTTTATAGAATTTGCTCTTAACTAAGCTAAAATTTCAGATACCGTCGGAAGAATTGTGTTCAGCGTGATCGTAGCGAAGTGCTGCATTGTGAAGTGCAAGATAAGCGCCCATATTCTAGTGCTGATCACCGCACTCTGTCACCATCTTCGACCCCCGTGAGAGTGGCTTTCTTGGCTGGCCGTGTGCTTGCCGAATTGTTGCCCTCGTGTGTTGATTCGCTTGGCCTGATTTCAATCGCCTTCAATCTTTGTCCAACTGTGATCTAATCCAACCTTCATATTCTACTGATTATTGATTGAATTGAAGACAGTCGACTGACTCTTGCTCTTACTCCACGCTCACGGTGACGCTGTGAGTAGTCTGTCTATTCGTAGCAAGTTGACGTTTGCTGACGGCTGTGATTACGTTCAACTTTGGTGCGTAAAAATTTGGCTCTCTACCAAATTGGCGCCTGCTGCAAGCGTTTCACCTGAAGAGAGGCAACCGCTACGAGTTAG
This sequence comes from Baylisascaris procyonis, assembly GCA_037389465.1. Classification (NCBI taxonomy): domain Eukaryota; kingdom Metazoa; phylum Nematoda; class Chromadorea; order Rhabditida; family Ascarididae; genus Baylisascaris; species Baylisascaris procyonis. Next base: position 595,250 of record JAZARR010000266.1, read on the forward strand.
CACAAGAAGAAGAGCGATGGGTACGGCAACGAAGCGTAACATCCCATCGCCAACTTACTTCAAGCCGGCACCCAGCGAGATCCAATACGGCAGAATGAGGTTCCTCATCACCGATCGCCCATCGGATATGACCATCAATAACTTTATTGAGGTTAGTACATCTTTTAGGTATGTTCAAAGTGCTTCCCATAACGATGATAAGGAAAGTGTGTTTACATGAAGCATTGAATGCAGTTGGTGTATTTGGATTACACTTACTAGAGGTTGGCTGAATAAACGAAAGGGAGAAAGGAGAAGGCAGCTGAACGTCCAGTAAATAAAAGAGCAGTTTTTTTGTTTGTAGTGATCGATACAGTGACTTTTTCCTTACATCGAATTTCAGCAATGGGGACCACGGGAAAGAACCGTGTTTAGAAGCAAAAGTAAATATTCTGAGACTTGCTTTATTTCTTAAGGTACATAAATTCATTTAGTTACCGATTGCTCGTCCCCTCTTGCCTGGTGCGAGTTCAAAGAGTTTGTTTGCCTAAGTTCATGCATTGCAAAATTAAATTGCCTTTATGGCTGCATTCACATAAGCGTATTATGGTGACTGTCTTATCTCTACTCCCTAATGTTTGTGCGTGACTGTCATGCACGTGTTTGTATGTTTATTTGGTTGCGTGTTTATGAGTACCAACATGTTTAATTGCAGCTTGGAGAGACAGCTTTTTGATTGGCACAATTTGTGATGTGGGAGGAAGCTTTATGATTGGCATAATTTGTGGTATGGGAGGACAACAAACTAATTTTTGCATTCATGATTTTGGGCCGACTATAGGCAGCCATCTTCCCATCCTTCTCTGTGGTTAACGCGGAAAGAGACACAGTGGCAAGCGGCTTATAAGGGAAGAGGAAATAAGTGTAAGTTTAGAATTATCGAAAACTGAGTCATAATCGAATGATCAACAAACGTTTTAATGGACTGAGCATTTTCTTCCAAGCACTATAAAGAATTCGAAAGATGAATGAATCGTTCACAAAACGTTCCTGACGCTTTCGACGTCCTCCTGATCAGTTTAGCAAGTCATCTCTAAGCTGGTCATCAGGGGTCATTGGAGTGTGAACACTGTTGATAATTTAACCACGGATATCTGGCAACATACCAATGAGCAAGTTGCAATTAGAAGACGATGAGTTGTAAATTTGGTCTGAAATCGAGAATTCCGGAGCTTCGTAGCAGAGAACCCTTGGGGTAGAGAGGAAGGTTCAATGCGACGACTATGGTAGTGTTTGCGAAAAGAAGTGAAAGTCCCAAGAAAAGCCTCTAGCTTGGGTTGTTTAATAAAAGGACAGTTTTAGACGTGTAATCGTAATCTGGGCTTGATTGCACATAGGGGTAGCCACCGGGTTATTTATGACATGGAATAACTCTAAGCGGCACAGCAGGGACAGAGGTTGATACATAAAGTATTGGTTTAGCCACAGAGAGCCCTTTCCTGTGTGACCGAAGATTCATCTTTTGAGTTTTGTCTATATCTGTCTATATATCTTCTATCGCAGAAAATAAGAGGCGCGGATGATGCTTCGTCGTCCTAGTGGAAGTATTTTGCATTTATTCGCTGTTAAGGTCAAGCAAACGAAAAGTTAAGGCTAGAGGGGTTAGTGGTCATCGCTTATGGCCTGCTGTCTTTCAATCTGACCATCGCTAACAGTGAGGTTATATTAACTAAAGCTGTTATTGTTTCGCTTTCTTCGCTTCAGCATGTTTCGTTATTGGTCCTCAACCATCTCATTAAACTTTTACTGTTTTATTGTTGTGTGATTGTAAACATTCATTTATGGCCTTTGATGCTCGATGTCCTTTTCCTTTTTTTGAGAATAGTTGCATATAAGCACTTTTAAAAGCAAATCAATATGTACAGAGACGATATTCTTCGAATACAAACTTCATGGTATTTGGTGCATTTTATTAGCGAAATGACGAACCATTTTTCACTTTTAGGTAGCTGTTATCTTGATATATACCATGAAGAGGTAAAGGGGAGAGGAAGAGGGAGAAATAAGATGAAATAAAGAGCAATATTTTATATTGTGATGTTTGATCACTCATTTTTGGACGGACTTAATTGGATAGGAAACTTTCATTGATAGCAAACTACATGCTAAGTAATTATTTAGATAGACACTTCAACAATATGCGTTATGCGCCACAGTTGTTGGGAATTAAAGGGTTTTTTAATCGCGAAAAGAATTTGTAATTGCTGAGTGTAAAGTTGAAACTCTCAACATCAGAGCTATCGATCTTAGTTTTTTGGATCTGTTTACTGTTACTACGTAATGAAATGTGAAGCATAACGATCAGTGAGTGATTTCAAATTGGTTTTCTTGTTTCAGGAATTAAGTAAGCATAACGCGCGTGCAGTAGTGAGGGTATGTGAGCCTACCTACGAAACTAAACCGCTACTCTCAAATGGAATCGACGTTCTGGATTGGGAATTCGTCGACGGTAGTCCGCCACCGCCTGAGGTTTTGTTTCACTTACTTTCTCTTTCCTCCAAATTTAAAGCTGATTTGTCAAGAACGAAACATATGTTATCTCGACCACTCATGAAAATAGAGGTGTTACCCAGCCAACAGCTAGAATAGCGTGCTTTTCCCGTTTTATTTTATGAAGTAAATCTGCGTCACCTCTGTGGATAGGAAATGAAGAATCATATCTGTAAACAGCAAACATGAAATTGAAATAGGAAAGACAGCGTATGTGAGAATGTGTTGATAGATAGCATTGCGTGGAATGTTAATGAAGCATATTGCTGAAGCTTTTCCTGTAGTTGCATCAAGCATTTCGTATAGTTCATTTAGCGATGTCACATGTAATGTCGTGAGTGGGATGTTGCACTGGCTTGGTCGCTGTTCTGTGTAGAAAAATAGTACTTAGACTTCGGCAGTTTGTCCTTGCAGGTCGTCGTTTACATAGAGCTGTGAATATTTATAGCGGACGTTATGTACATCTTCAAGTAGAACTCGTTCAGTAGATGGTTCGGTATAAACGATTCAGGAAACAATAAGTTTCGTCGATAAGGGGGGTTCGGAAAATTGCTTTTATTTCCTTTGATATGAATCAGGTGAGTCTTGCACTTGACATTCTTGAAAGTAGCTAGTTTTTTGATGAGGAGGTTCGTAGGGAAAATGAGGGAAGAATTTTTTGAGTAGGAAGGAAGGAACTGTCGAATCGATGGAGGGGAAAAATTTCTCACTATCACAGAGGCGCGCAATTTTCGCATAAAATAATCCACCTCTTGGACGAAAAATAGTCGTCAAATGTGAAAATTTGATTTTGCAGGTGATAGATAAATGGTTGTCTCTAACAAAGGAGAGTTTCAAGCAACATCCCGATCAGTGTATAGCAGTGCATTGCGTTGCGGGTCTTGGCAGAGCGCCTGTTCTTGTGGCGATTGCTTTAATGGAAGCAGGAATGAAATATGAAGACGCTGTTGATCTCATCAGAAGGTACGCCACATCTTCAGTTTAATCTATAATGTGATTGTCATCGCAGAACACAAGCAGCGAAGAAATTGACATATTTTCGGAGTAGGAAGTGCAAGAGAGCGAAGAAATTATGGGTCATCATGCTGATTTATTGTAGCAATGAACTTTGAAACGGAAACAAGATGTCATAGGGACACCTTTTAAATCAATTTTCGGAGGAACGTTGAGTAAGCGGCGTCGAAGGCGACCCAGCCTCACATGGTAACCTTTTGTTTCCCCCTCAGCAGCTTACCATTAGGTCGCTACTGGTTCGATTAGCCTTGCGTGGTCATTATGCATCCTGGGTAAGACAGAAGGGCTACACACCTGCTGTTATGTGCATTCAATGTATATAAATGCTAATAGGTCGCTTTTCAGGCACCGACGAGGTGCTTTAAACCAGAAGCAGCTGAATTTCCTGGAGAAGTACAAGCCAACTGGGCAATTACGAAAGCTGAGGTACGGAGTCGACGGTAAAAATGCGAAGGGATGTTGTATTATGTGAAGAGCGCTGCGAGCTTCGTTTCTTTCCTCCAATATTTTTCGTTTGTTTCCTCTTTACTCCTCGCAGTGAAACATTTGGCTCATCTTGTTCACTATTTCCCATCTTTGCCTATTTTTACAATTCGTTATACGCTTTCCACAGCAACCGGGGGACAGATCTGGTTTTTTTTCTTTCTGCTCTTTTTTGCGGCAAAAAAAGTGTTTACAGTGTGATCTACGTTAAAGTCGACCAAATTTCTGTTGAAATAGGTTTAACCATCGGGCTCAGTGAATAGCATCAAGGATGTGAATGTGCACCCAATATGAAAGGAAGGCCTGGGTTAAACCGAATCCGGGCTGCGACAGTATTTGACTGAGATCCTCATCGCGTGGGAAGAAAAATGGTCATTTTTGCAGAGTGAACGCCCAAAACAATTACGATTGGAATATCTGTTTGCCTCAATTTCTTTGTCGAATGTTCACTTATTATATCCAGGAGCCATAATGCTTCTAAATTCCGCAATCTGTCGCTGGCGAGTAAAAAAAACTGCAGCGGAATGAATGTTGAAGTAAACTAAGCTATCGGCTATTTTGTTTCTCAGCATTACTGAGATTTTCCATATCCTATCCCTAAACTTATTCTCCTTTTCATATATCAGGTCGGCTAGGAAGTTCCATATTTCTCTTGGAAATAGTTCAGCTGTTGCTAAATTGTCACTTTTGTAAGTTCTGTTGACAGTCGTTCGTATTACCGCTAGAACTTTCTAGCCAGCCGAGAAGTTTGTCGTTTATGTGTTTGCTGATGGTTTTGGATTCCCATTGGGTTCGTTCTCATTTTGGTTGATGCGTTTTTGCGTTAATTTATTTTCCCTCTTTCTGTGCATTAAAGCGTCAGCGATGGCGGACTGTCGTTGAAATCCGATGCTTGTGTTCTTTTAAATAAAATGTCGAAAAGACAAGCCTCCTTTCTTTTCAACTCATTTTCATCGAAACCCGTATTTGTTCATGTGAAGATCAGGTTTGAAAGGTCTTTTTCTTCCCTCACGGGCGTTCTTTTCAACCGTGTTCTTTGATAGAATGATGAAGGAAGAGGCAAGTGTGCTACTGGCACTCAGTAGTGGCACTAACACGATTGCCCTGTGAATTACAACCTCCCAGCAGTGGTTTTGAGAAATTGTGAACGAGTGGGATCCGAACCAAAACAGCGACGGGTTCTTACATATTGTGTGCTCTGTCGGGCTGAATAGTTAGAGGTATCCACTCGTCATGTAGAGGCATCTGTTGGTAAGCATGGATGGTAACGTGTTTACAGTGCAGTGTGCGCTTATAGGACTTGGTTTGTCCCTCATTCATCTGTTTTGTTCTTGATGCGAACCCCTTCCCTAAACAACGTTAGTTTATCTTACAGCATCTGTCATAAAATTCCAGGCAGTAGAGGCTAGATGAAGCCAATTTGAAAGCTTTTGATGAGCCCTCTTGAGATCCGGGAAGCCCAAATTATCGAAATCCATGTTGTGGAATTTCGTTATAAATGGGATAGTGAGAGGAAGAGTGAAGCAGGGAGATCAGGTTGCATCTGCATCGAGTTACCGATTTTCAAAAAGCAAGACAAAGGAAGAATGAAACCTCGATTCGCGTTGTCGGAATGTTGTTCCTGGGAGGCATTCTTGATGCATTCGTTGCTTTATGTTTCTGATTTCTTGCAGTTGAGGTTCCCTCACTTTATCATAAATTAAAAAGTTTCCTTTCGAAGTTCATATCCACACACAACAAGAATGCAGCTGTACGGCGGCTCATTAATAACGTTTGATTTAGAAGTAACAATGATCACTTTTAGGGAATGTCGTATCCGTTGACCACCGACCACCACTCGATCTGAGGAAGTTGAATTCCATTGAAAATTGCTCAGCTGTAGATTTGTTGGGTTTCCTGTCGTACTCGAAGAGCACAGCGGGATGAAGCTTACTCTTGCGTAATGCGTAATAACTGAACCGAAAAAACCACTGATTTATTCAGGATGTTTAAGTAACTTTGCAAACGTGAACCCGCATGAGAGAAGACGGAATAAACGTTAGAAAAGGAAAGAACTAAATGAGCGCTTCAAAATTGAAGAAAATTATAAAAACGTAGAGGTGAACTTAAACATAACGAATATTGATGCCACAAAAACCTAAAACACAAATTTCTGCATCGCATTTTCAAGCAAATACTTGCAAAGGCATTATGCTAAATGCCAGCAAATGGAGGTAGCGCTCAAAATTGAAAGTGCAAAAGCACAGTAATGCCACTCGTTCTGAATTCAGAGGAAATCGAAGTGCATTTCAGCACAACTATGCTCCGACATTCACAGTCCGCTTTCGCAGAGGCACATAATCACCAAAAATCAAGTAAAAGATTAGGCAAAATAATGTTCCACCAAAGTTTTCACGTCGGTACATGGACTGACTTGTCCAGATCAATATTAAAAAGCAGATATGGGAAAACAAGCAAAACACAACGGATTGAAATGTCAATGCAACAGAGATCTAGCAAAATTCTTGAAAAAAAAAAAAATCGTTGACAGAACGACAAGCAAAAATCAGGCGCTTTTCCTTACTCAGTAACGATTGACAACACGGTCCAAACCCTGTCCCATTCCCGTTCTCCTCCTAATCCCTTATTCATCTATTGGCTGGCTGAGAATGAACTACAATTCAAGCAAAACCGTTGGCAGCTTTCACTAGTTAGTAAGGAAGTAATAAGTAGTAGAATAATAGTTGATGTTTGACTACGCACTTGCCATGCTAGTTGATGCCAACAACGTGTTTCGACGAGAAAATGTCAGATCTGATTCACGCTGTGCTCAATATAGCAGCCCCGATCAAACTGTGATTGCCGTACATCCTATCATTGACCTCTTTTCCTCCTCACCTAATCCCCGATCACTTGAATTGGAAAACCACAAAAAACCACCGTTTATTACACCGAAAAGTTCTACGCATAATGCGTCGAAAGCGATGACGCCCTCACTTCTAGAAACAATGAAAGATAGAAAAAAAGAGTGCGATAGTTCATGACTCATCCTTTATTTCGACGTCTTCATTATTGCTATTCTCATCTCCATTCGTCGTGGCGCATTCTTCCTCTTCTTCTAAATAATAAGTTCAAGATCTTGGCCACTAATGGCAAAAACATGCCGTTGAGCATAAACAAAAGATTGTCGGGGTCAACCATCATAATGCTGATAAAATCGCTCCGTATAGGAGGCATTCTGGGAGCGCAAAACTATCATCACTATCATTTCCCCATTCGCAATTTACTATTGTCTCCCCCTTTGGCACAATGATTTCATCTGCAGTGCATTCTAATATGTTGAAATTCATCCATGCAGGAAATTGAAATCTCATTGATTTTATCGCATCACAGCATCACATTAACAATGAAAAACAAGGAATAAAAAAGAGAAACCTTTGAGGAATCCACTGACATTTGCAAGGATCATACTAAATGCATGAAGGTGATTCTTCCTCTCCATTAACTGCAACAAAATGAATTATAATCTACCGTTTGTTTTACAGCACGTTTTCGACGCGCTTTAGAACAACGGCAGAAACGTGTCTGATAAAGTGATAACGTTACAGTTCTCATATGGCTTTGTGAATTTGCTTTGCATATTTATGTGCAATTACATGTTTTACTTGTTGATAATTTGCAAAGCTTATCAACAAGTGAGTGGAATGCGAATGCACATATTGTAACAGCTTTCCTTCCACGTTTCCCCACACGTTTTGTGACCGGATCGGCAAGAGAATCCGGCCTATATAAAATGTATAGAAATTTTCTGGCATCCTTAAAATCTTGTTGAAGTTGGTATGATTTTATAGAACGAAATGCTGACACCAAAATTCACATCGTGATCTACACTATATAGAATAAACTTCGCAGCTTTAGTCCTCAAAGTCCTCAAATGAAACTGCAACGCACAAAGTAGTCGTAGACAAACAGAAGCGCAGATGCGATACTACTATAATACGCTTTACAAATGCAAATCTACAAAAACATAAAAAAGGGGATGACGAATTGCGTCCCGAAGATTGATGGCACAATATAATCGACTTTAACCGCCTCTCACCGATTTAAAAGCATTGTGCAAATCATGCAATAGCTGTCGGTGTTCGTTTTATTCGAATGTATGCCCATCTGCCCCCTTTGCATTTTCAACTAGCATTCAATTTGCTCGCGATTGTTTTTAATCGCCTTGTCAATCGAATTTACGTATCCAACAACAAGGCTCCATACAGTCACCAATAATTTCATCACTTTGCCAATAAACAAGGTTGCAGATTTAATAAAATGCCCACAAGCCGTTCATGTGATCGCTCATCGTTTCTGAAAGTCCCCACCACTAAACGTACAAATCCATGCATATCACGCACCCGGCTGTTCTTAATCAATGCAAATGTACAAAAAACGACCATAGTCCAGGTCAAGACTCGTCTAGAAAAGAAATTATTCATGAAAAAGATTAACATTAAATAAAGAAATATAGATGTTTACTAAATTGATATGCGAGTTAGTAAATAAAATTCGAGACTTGAAGGTACCATCGAAACACACCGATGTGAAGATGGATAATCATTTGCTACTTTTATGACCTATTCTAACGCCACCTATCAGTGAACGTTATGCTTCGTTACACCTTATTCGTCCAAGTTGCTTCACTTTTACAAAAGTTACAAAAACTGTCTTGTGATCAACAGTAATAGAAGCTCGAGGGTTGCTCGTCTTGGATCTAAAACCCCTTAGAAACATATCAAGATCATCCTGCTCATTTCATGCAATTAAAATGTAACAGAAAGCCATGAAATACTTACCATTTGATTCGTTAACCTCACAACAGATATTGAGAAAAAGACTGCTGGTTCAGCTACCGTATCAAAAACTCGAGCAGTGATTAGATTAACTAAATTTATTTATCTCAATGTCGTTTTTTTTTCACTCCCACTTTTTCTCTATGAGCGATAAACTTATACTGATTTACAACTTATAATAGATTTTAGTGAAGAAATTTTTAAAACGAAAGGAATCACCTTTGCTTCAAGTTTTCGTTGCCTTTCATGCTGTTCTTCGAGTTCTTTTTTCACGGCTTCCAGCTTCCTGCAAACGAAATTTCAAACGCACCTCATTTTATTTGAGCCTCTGCAAAGTGCTACAAATTTCTGTGCACATTCAAGTAATTCTTTTTTTCCAATTTCACGAGTTGAAGTGAAATATGGTAGTAGAGATCATTCTGCGATGTACACAACGGAATTTTGTCGCTCATTCTTCAGTAATTATCGCTGACACAACGCATGAAATTATATAAAAATGAGCTGATCATATTGCATTTCACAGATGAAAATCTGCATTACAGTGATAAAAACATCCCTTCGTTCAAAAACGTGATCAAATTCTTTTGGAAGGGATAGGGAAGGGGCGTGGGAGTGGAATGGAAGGAGAGCGGAAAGAGGAAAGAGGCCGGCTAAGGTTGGTGCTGCTTGACTAATTCTAAAGTATCTTTCTTCTGCTGTTTGGATTCTCTCCTCTCTGCATACTCCAAAAATTGCGAAGAATGGCGCCTGCCCTTCTCCACTCTGGCTACTCCCTCATAGCATGACGAAAGCACTTTGTATCCTGAAATGACGCTGGGGATTATATCCTAGTCACAACATTTTCATACATTTGTCCATCTTGCCATCCTCCCCCTCCCTTAAGTGCTCTCAAGGGGGAAAGCAAAATGAGAGAAAGGACACTGGGATAGAGGAGGATAGAGTAGCATAGTAACAAGGAAAACCCAACTATATCACAACGTTATTCCAATGAAATCACTAAGAAGGCATACATGTTTGTTTCCTGCCGTGATGGGTACTGTTGTATGACATTAGCAAGCGCTTCATATTCTTCCTTGTTCCTTCGTACAGCCTTTGCCGCCTCTAACTCTTTCTTCGCAAGCTGCATCCTCTCATGTGCTCGTACTATTTCCGCATCTGCAAAAGTATTACCGTTAAAACCACCATAACTATCATACTCTCGTCCATAAGGAGAATCATTCCAATCTATAAACTTTCATGTTCGAGCACTACTGCTTGAGATACCGGAAATTACCGAGGTGATTGTTAACGTCAGAAAATTTCAACATTGCTTTGCTCGTAACACCCGGGCATTGGGGCTTCCCGAGTCCAAAAGAATTTTGCATATTACTCGTTGCAAAATTCTACGTTTAGCTATCATATTCGTGAATGTTATGCAGTTTTCGGAATTTTGAAATGTTGCATTGTACAGATTATTACAGACATTCCCCTAAATTGATTCAAATATAAATCAACGGAACAAATAGAAAACAGAGCATAAGTAACCGATAGTACAGCAAAGGAATGGGGTTGATTTTGGCCGTGATAGAGCAAATGAGCTGAGAGGGTGGCTAGCATAGATATAACCCTTTCTAGTTAGCAAGTCACAATGAGTTAAGATGTGAATTAAAGGTTTCATATCTGCGTCATACTGCGTTACTCTGTCACTGACGACCAACGGCACCACCCGATCTAGTAAAATTTTAGTAAGTGATTTCTTTATTTCTGCATATGTTATTTTTTTGGCCAGATGGCAGCAAATAACCAGTTGAGTTGGGTAACAGGTAGTGACAGACCAGTTATACTGACAGAAATCTACCGATGCGGCAGCCGCCAACCATTGGAAAAACTAGCAGTCGAACAACAATCGGTTACTTAGGGTAAGGAGTCAAGACTCGCCAGCTGATAACTGGGCACTACTTCGCCGGCCACGAACTATTCAAACGTGCCCTCGTAAACGAGCACCAGGCTAAGTGATGTAAGCTATTCTCACCGTCGTAGTCTCACCACTATAGTTTATTTAGTTGGCGAAGTTAAGATACTAAATGGAAAGGTAAATTTTGGCTGTGATAGACGAAATGGGCCGTGGGAGCGGGTGGCAGAGATATGACGCTCAGGAACTGAAACACATTCGCTTAAATACGCACAACCATAGGTGGGGAATTTCGAATATTTCAAGAGATACTATTTTCAGCGTCAATATTTTCCAAATATCTGTTGCTAAAGCTTACAATCATGTCCCATGACTCAGAAGCGATGGAAGTAAACCGAGTTAAATTTCCCTCTTTGTCAAAAACAGTACATTCAAAATTATAGCTCTCGAAAATATCCACTGCCAAGGTGGTGCAATACTATGGTATCGGTATCTGATCATAATACTAGCAACATCACTTTACGAGCAGATATGGTAACAACCACTACAACGTATTTGCAACCGCCTCCTTTATATTCGAGCCATTTTCCTCCTATTCAATAGCTACTACAATATAGATATACCCATTCCCAAGCAGAATGCAAAAAAATTGGTGCTAAAAATAAAACAATAAAACTAAGTTCAACACATTAAGTGCTCGAAACGCAACGTAGATCAGCGATTGAATGTGCTTACTGCGAGTGTAAGTTATAAAATAAGAGCAATATTTTCAATAGACGCAGCTTAGGATTGCTTCCCCTCGAAAACTATAGTTGACCTTTGATCGATTTTAGTGATTTCATTATCTTTTTCTCACCAATTTGATGTGCCATTTGCTTATATTTGTTAATCTGATATTCATTCGTTGTAGCGATTAGCGATTGTTTGTGCATCGACGTCTTCGCTGCATCCAGAAGTTGCGTTATACGTGGCATATAACTGGAAATAATTACTACACTCTCTTTAAATAAAATAAAATAATGGTGAACACTAATGATACCGCATTGTTGGGCTACTGAGAAAAGGGTTAGTGAGACAACGATATATGGGAGTAAGGGATCGCGCCTATTCATAGTAAATGCACCAGAGATATCAAATACTTGCACAGTGATTGTTTATTCCCTCACTTCCTTTCTACCATAATCAATGGCGCTTCTTTCGAATCGACGACCGTATAGGAAGGATAACCCTTATATAAAGGATCAACGAAAATGCCCATCAAATCTAACAAATGTCTGAATAAAAGATTTTTTAAAAAACATTAAAAGGGGGGAAGAATATATTTGGCCCTCTCAGGTGAAGTGGCATCTTGCTGCATAAGTTGAAGATTTAGGCGCATGCAAATGCATCCCCAGCCCATATGTGGATGAGATCATGCCGATCGCATCCGTCACGCATACTAAGTGATTTCACAGGATCAAATGGGCATCGGCAAGTATCAGAAAGATGTCATCATTGAAACCAAGTTTGATCTAGTAATGCACAAAATTTTTCAACGATAAACGAATTAAACAAAGAGCACACTAATCTCTCAAACAAAAAAAATATAAAAAAGGTTGCAGAATTCGCCAACCTTCGAGCATTCTCTGGATCTTTTGTCAACTTCATTATGAGTGATGCAAGTGTTGCGAACCTTCTATCATCACCTGCCCCATCGCCATCGGCAACCAACTTACGAATTATGCACTCCTCGTTCATTGTATCTAAGCATTTGCACATGTAAGCATAAACGATCTATCGTCCGTTAAAATTACAGCCATAATAGGCTCAACATGAAGAAATACATATAAAAACTCCACCAGTGCAGTAAAAACTGCGGGTTCCCTTCCCCCATAGTCATGACAAGGTGACACAAGGTAATGCTGTAGCATACGCCCGACCATGTAAGAACCAATTCCCACCCTCATCCCTCCTTTCCTCTTAACGCGAAACACTTCGAAATAATACCACTGGATTTTTCAACTCGAAAGATTCAAACGGTAATAACAAATAAAGCTGGCTACTCAAGTTATATATCAACCAAAAACATTTCCCATCAAACAGAAAACATTTATGAAGCGGTAAAAACACCACAAAAGATTATTCAGAACCGTTTTAACCGTTTATACGATATTTCTGAACTGCCCTAAGTAGAACTGACAGGATGCGTTTTCCATCTAGAAGCGATCACAGCACAACTGACCTTCGCAATCCTCTCTCCTTCCCCACCCACCTATCAAACCTTCCACTTCCTATAATCCAAAATGAAACTACAAAAGCGCTAATCTCAGGATTTGTAAATGCAATGGGATGGCAAGCCGATACCGGAAAGAACTGGGAATTTTACGTATAAGCAAAGAAAGGAAGTGGAAACTTTTGACAGTCGCCTACAAACGGAAATTATGGGTGCGTTTTGAAGACAAATAATCTGAAATGAAAATTTTTTTTCGTCTTCCAGTCACTTTTCGCCACTGAAGAATATTTCAAAAGAAAAATCAACAATGCAAATTCGGCAACCTCTAGAGACCTACCGATTTGCGGTTCCAAATTTTTTATAATTTCGCAGTGAAAAGTTCACAACCGATAAATTGGGAGAGGGTGATGCACGAGATCCCTCTGCACGTCTCATCAAACCTACCAAAGTGAAGCAAGTTCTATCAAAGAAGCCAACGAGCCTCTCTACTTACCTTCGGTACGATGGGGCAATATCCCATTTCATAAGTCCTTCACATTCAAAAAAAAGGTGAAAATGAAAACACCACTGAATATATTCGAAGTAAAAAGGGGCTTATTGAATATATGCCCTAAAGTTCATACAGCTAACTGAGCGAAGTGTTTTCATTAGCCGAAATTAAGTGTTTTTTCACTAGTGAATTGTCGAGCACTGAACGAGCAATGCTCATTGAATATGCGACTGTGAGTACATCGTAGACAAGTTTTGGATGTTAAGGCTCGCATTCGCAGATAATATGGTGATATCCCCGTATTTCTTTTAAATGCCGACACTGATATCATTAACAAATCAGCTTGAGATATCTTCTCCATTTGAGGCCATAGCAATTGACATGTCTCAAATGCACGGGAAAATATCGACGGTACGATTACCCAGTCGGTGACAGGAAGGATAGAGGATGATATTTTAAACTGGCCATAATCACGGAACCAGGCATGATAAAAAGGAAGTAAATACATTTCCGAGCGTTGCAGAGTAATTCCAATCGAATTCTCTCATTTTTAATAAAAATTCTAAAAATCAATTTCGGCGCCGCCGGAATCATTGCAACACAAAGCTTCGGGGTCAGAACCCCCTACAACTTACCTAGAATGACTACTCAACGAGCTGAACACTAACACCAACTTTATTTCTCTCCATTTATATGTTCTAGCCTCTCAAGTACCACATGCAATCGTGAAGCTTGGGAAGTCTTCAAGGACAGAACCAGTCATCAAGCAAGATATATCGGTTACGGAAAATAACTGGTGAAGTGAATGAATTCGCATTAATAAACTCAACGTTTTATCTGCATTTTTGACAACAAAGACGCACACAAAAACAACAGCCAACAACTTCCGATACGATCATGTCGATCCAAGTGCACTACCCATCCGATCACGCATTTGATTCGTCCTTCTTCTGCTGATGATGCCGCTTGTTGTGCTTTTTGGCGAACCTCAAATTGCGAAGGAATTTCTTATCGACACCCTTCATCGACATGAATCGATGCTTCTTTGGCCTTTTGATTCCATTACGGTGGTTCTTTCTATCTAGAAACAAATAACCTAACCATATCAACAATGGTGAAAAACTCTGAAATTATTATGCACTATTATCAGTTCCCTTACGTTATGTTGCAGCAATCAGATCAGCGAACTGCCGTTCGACCTCGACATGAAACAGAAGAAAGGGGATGGAAGGGGAGGATTGAAAGATAAGAAAGGAAAGGACCGAAGCGGTCATGGCTCACAAAGCGGGATCATCCAGTTGCAAAAAAAAAAACAATTTGAAGGGTTCGCGGGATGCTTTCATCATCCGAAGCGCAATCAAAAACATCCACACTGTGAAATTCAGTGTGATAGACATTCTCGTTTTCCCTCACTAAAATAGGGGATATAGAAAAAGACAGTGGCAATTACACAGCTTATCCAGTATCACAGAAAGAGATGACTTGAAGATCTAGAGAGGGACCCGAATTGATCTTTAATACCCGTCAAGTGATGATGATACCTTTCGACAAGAACAACGAGATGTTGTTTCAAAGAACTTTATTAGCAACCCAAAAGAACAGAAACAGCAAGGAAGTTAGAGGGAATAGAGATTATGGTGGGGATTGCCCGGCTCTATAAGCGTAAGCACCTTCCAGCGTTGGTACATAGCTATAGCATTATGCATGAAACATTGAAACCTAAACAATCCCGTTAAATGAGTGAACAAAAAGTTAAACAATGCACATCGTCTAGCACAACATCAGGCTTCACATTGAGACTTCACATATGCAAACAGCAAAACAAAATGTCTCCAATGAAGGCAATTTAGAGCACAAAAATGTGCTAATCAAACTTAATTCAGTGGCCTAGTGTCCCACTGTATAACAGGTAGTGAAACATGCAATAACTGGTTTAATTCCGAAAAAATTTACAAAATTTCACTTCCGCTCCCACGTTCAACGTGGGGCAAGTATCGATACCATCGTAAATTCAAATATTTCGGTGCAAAATACTTTTCAACAAATTAAACGATCACCATTTTTACTCATGCTTCATGTTTCAATGTATCGGCTCCTCGAAGCATTCAAACAGTACCCTAAAACTTATCCGCACTGCAACTTTCCCCTTCATCCCTTAATAATTGCGTTTTTTTGTGGAAAATTAAAGTAAAATGCACTCATAACAAATCAAATCAAAACAATACAAAAATAAATAGGTTCAGAATTGAATGTGAAAGCAACTTACTCTGATTATGACTTGTATGATTCTTCGACTTCGCCATCACTCAACAGAGGTGATTGAGTAAGAGTACACCTGTAACATGAATAGATCAAACTCAATTACATTTAAATAGATAGAGCAATAAACAAATCAACATGTGCATTAATACACTATTAATCGATAATCAATAATGCGTTTCTTGATCACAATTTGAAGTGAACAAATTAACTCACAGAAATACATGCACATATCAGTCACTAGTGCACAAAACATCAGCAAATGGGTGCAACGAAAGTCTTCTTTAATATGTAGGCATCGGAAAATTGGAATACGAGATTTTTTAGCACTTAATTTGTGAATCAATTACCACCAGAAGAGAATATGCCACCTTTCTAGCAGTTTGATTATAGTAGTAGAAAGTTTTCCTTTAAAATGTTTATGTTTTGATAATATAAAATGTCATTTTGTCTACTACTCGCAATGTCATAATACTGATGGATGATATATGTAGTAATCTTCCCCCTCCCTCACCACTCTCCACATACAAAATTTTTTCTCTCTGACTGTATTTTGAACCCGAACAAATTATTCAAAAAATTCAACGTCGAAACGAGGGTTTCTATTTGGGACGAGAAATAAAAGTTCAAACAATGATATGCAAACAAAGGAGGGAAGGCGGGGTGACATAGAGAAAGTAATCGCATTTTTGTATTTCTGAACATGATTCAATCAGACGAGTTTGCATCCGGTTGGAATTTCAGAAGAATCCTTTCACCGGCATAGAATTACCCCCCCCCCCAAACTCTTCCTTGTCTACAATTCTGACAATATTCATTAAGACATATTGAAAAGGTGATGTTGTAATTGGCTTATTCAGACAGTAATGATTTAATCAAAAAAAAATTTTTAATAAGTGCACAAAATAAAGTTGTATTCGGATGCGACCTGACTCAGGTTGCTGCTATCGTCGAGGCTAGCGTTGGAACTGGGTTTGATTAAGATTGATTAAATCCGACCTCGGCTGGGCTTAAGCCGGTTGACCTAAACACAGCGAGACCTGGTTCACTCCTTGCTTCTACATGAACAGAGAAATGCAAAGTTCTTTGAAGTGCAAAAATGCCGAACCCCGATCAGAGCAAGGAACTTCGCATCCGGATCGTACCCTAGAAGTGCTGGACACGCGCCTAGCCAAGGTCCGATGAGGTAAACGAATAAAAAAACATTATTTGTATTTGAAGGACTTCCTTGCCGTAAAAAAGGTTCGAAAACGTCGGGAAAAGAAGAAGAAGTTAAAAAAAAATGAAACGAAATAAGGGAACAAATGAAAAAAGTGAAGGTAGAGTATAAAATGTTGGAATACATGTTCCACTTGCTGGCCTCGTTTCCGGTCTCCCCTCAACATTTTCAACGCATCTCCATGTTTCTCAAGCCAATTCCCAACATTTTTCAAAGTCATTCCATTCCCTCCACTCTTTATGCTTATTCCCCTTTTGTAACAATGAACTCCTCGATCCATTAAATATTTCTACTTTATAGGTTACTTATTCTTAAACCACGTCCCACAAGGCTATTTGCGTTTCCACAGCAATTAGAGATTGACCGATCTGCCGTCGATTCAATTAAAGTATCTCTTCAATTTAAACGTCTATCATTTCGACAATCTAAAACAGTGCAATGGTCAGAGATTTGTTAGTTGGCGCTTATGTCTGGTGGATTTCCTTTAAATTACTTACTATTCCAGTTGAGTTAGACTAGCTGCAATCCCAAAGTAAGAAATTATTTTGCAGATAACAAAACAGATCTGGCAAATTCCTCCCGGCATCTCGGGAAGGGAATTCCCTCAAAACGAGGTTGTTAACGAAGAGGTAGGAGGGGATAATGATTCACTCATTGGCAACCACAAATATTGCGTTTCAAACGTATAAATATAGATCATTGTATAGAAGTGGTTGATTGAAGGGAATAGACTAATGGCCCACTAATACTTAAGGTGCACCAATTGAAAAGGTGAAATTGAGCACTCATGCATCGCCAAATATCATCGATGAATGCTTTCGACAATCGAAAATGTTGTAAATGCTTTTATCTAATTTTTCAATTCCTCACTTCGTCGGGAGGATTGGTGCATTTACCCCTTCAATATTTCAGTAAGAACATTATTTTTAGCATGTTCACAGTCGAACACATTCGATGATAATGGATGAAGATGATCTGAGCACCACTAAAATCTTCGATTCCACCTCGATCATTGTGGAATGGAACTGCAACTATGCAATTGCATGATTACTTCATCTAATGAAAGGTTATAAAAGATTGCGCTTAACTGAGAAGCGAAGGGATTTAATCGTATTAATATGACACTCTATAGCCTCCAAAAACTATATGAAAAGAAAGTTTTAATGAAAAAAACAATATAGACAAAGAATCGCATAGGTGGATGAACTCAAAAACAAAAACGAAGAGAAGCACGCTATAGGAATCACCAATACATCAGCAGTCTAAATACTTCTTTCATCTATATAACATCAACTATACAATCAACTCCAATAACGCAAACCACCCAAAATTACATGTGAAAACACACCTCATCCCAAAAAATCGAAATGCCGCTCAACGGTGATTCGTCAATGCTTCAGATACTCAAAGATTGTTCATCTGTTCGCATTGCTATCGTATAACAAGCACAAATCATGAAATATAAACATGGGGAATCCATTCATTCCATTCCCTTTCTCGATTAATTAAAAGGAAGATCTGGCTAGAGAGGAATAGTCGAACGAGCGAAGAAACCTGAGGATTCAGAGAGTGAGCTATAACCATTCGAGCAACCAGCGTTCGAAAGAATTCGAAACAGGTCGCAACCACAGAGAATTATTGAAAATATTACAACTTCTTAAAAAAGCGAAAATGCAAATTTTGCATCACTTCCAGCACATATTTCAGTGAGATTAGTGGATCATCTACCTCCACCAGGTACAGCAGAAATAAAAAACATTTATATTTGGATGTTTTTTTATAGTGCCTGCCGAACTTATCAGGCACAGTCACTGTGTTGAAGTTCCACTGAAAGTTGCTCAAGTTGGCGAACTGCATTCCGCGTGCCCTGCAATACCGTTGTATAGAAAATTCTTAGAAAGCTTTTATTCGTTAATGTCGTTTCATTTTGAAACAGTGTACTCGAGTTTGGTCGCCGTATATGAAAAAGGATGACTGAGGCGATCATACCTGCATAAGAGTACGCAATGCTACCGTTGTCTGCATTTTGCTCGAGGCATTCATATGTACAGTTGTGGGTCATACAAACGTCCAAACATCTGGTAGAAATAGGCAATTTTTTCGATTAACAGCCTTACAATGCCAAGTGGTGCTGTCTTGCAAAAGTTCAGCTCAGTTGGAGCACCAAAAATATTTTTATAGATGTGCCCAGCTTCTCTCCAATTGCACCCTTCATGCCACCGTCCTTCGTCATGTTTGATAATCTGTTCATCAGTTTTTTCTGTTATCTCCACCCGTTTCAGTTGCCATGGATAGTAGTCACGAGCCCCCCCCCCCCCCCACCAACGTTGAGTGTTTTTTGTGAAGTTTTTGTGAACCACTACATTAATCTGTCGCGTAAAGTGGAGGCTATGATAGCAGTGCGTAGTCGTTTGCGGATATGAGCGCAGCCCAGTTCCTTGTTCGCAATGAGCGTGCCCAACTTCATACAATTGTACCAGAAAGTTCAATCGCGTTTCACTGAGGCAGATGGATTTTAGAAAAGCATTTCGTTTACTATTCGAGCCTAATTATGAGGAGCGGTTTCTTATTTTTGATTAAAAATTTCCATGGTAGAGTCGAGTCCAATCAGACTTGAATTATTGCTTCAAGATCGTCAAAGGTTTTTCTGGGATTCTGTTCAAAGGCGTTTTATCTTTTGTAAAGGTTGCATTACGCTGGAGCCTAAAACTCCTTCAAATTGAAAGCAAGCTTAGCGAATCGAATTGATCTGCGCAATTAAATTGTTTTCCATGTTGTTCCCATTTGCAATTCCTAGTCCTATAATGTATTGTGGCGAGCAACTTGTCGTGATCTGAGTGGCACTTAATGTAATGCTACCTGACTATGATATCCACTGCTCACTGATTAACCATAACTTTCTCTACTTTATTTTCTTAAGTTTCTGTCAGCATTCCCGCATATCCCCATTCCTTATAATATGTGATATTCTTTTTTCAGTTTTAAACATATGGCTGCATGCCATCTTTGCTATTATCGATGTTGTTGTTGCTTCTTTGAGCATTTATTTTGTCGAGTGCATATGTGATACTTTCTTTGTCGAAGAGTAAAGGTCCTTTTGTTCGTGTGTTTGTTTGTTGTTGTCGAAGCTCTGTTTTTTTGCAAGCAAGCAAAATTAGAATATATATATATATATATATATATATATATATATATATATATATATATGAAGTATCCTCCTGATCCACTTCAAATATTGCCACCCAGAACAAGTGTCAGTTAGCTTAGGTTTATATTCTCCAAAATAATTGTGATTCTTCCTTACCTTGTATTTCTATCTATAAACCATCTCCATATCCAGGCAGAAGTCAGTCAAAACCGATTTGTTTTGCAACTGAAAATTCAACTTGACTTTAAGATGTAATGATCAACTTCCACTGTGGACACAATAGTTCATTGCAAAAGAATTATAGTCGCATTTCAGAACAGCTAATGCTTATCCAAGATTACTATACAGCTGACAGCCCTCTACTAACAGCATTTTCAAACCTTTTCCAGCATTTCCATGTATCGCTGCTTTCAAGCGTCGATACATGTTGCTCGACCATGTTCGTCGTCTACAGAATTAACGAATTTCACTCTACGTATGTTAACGACGTCGTCGATATGCAACGCTCCAAACGAAATCTCCTTCAAGAGTGCACGTCCTGACCCTAGTATTATCGAGGTGCGTTCCCTTTCCATTCTATTTTCAGGTAGTTAATCTTCCATAGATGATCTCATCGTGTTGTGAGTGGACGAGTTCCCAATGAAGGAGCTTCTTGGAAAGTGATGTGATGCGTTGGGGAGGGGGGGGGGAGGGGGGCGCATCAATTCACCGAGGATATATATGGGGGAGGAAGCTGTGCAACGACCTCTTCGGAACTATTCTGAACGGGTGGATAAAATATTACACGGGTAGGAAATGATGAAGCAAAGAGGCAGTTGGCAACAAGGAATATCTTCGTCGCAAAGGTGTGGCGAATGCACCGAAAAATTAGGGATAAGAGCCGGAAATAATTTTGCATTGCAGTTTAAAGAAGCATTTCTCCAAGCATTTCATATCCTCCACAATTTGGTATCATACCTGATTGTCTTTTCATAAGTTAATCGCATTCTGTCCTAACAAACGAGAACTGCGAAAGAAAAATGTGAAAAAAAAACGCTCGAGCTCATGGCTCTACTCGAATTTAAACTCTGATAGAATAGTCTTTTTTGAGTTTCACCTCAAAGCTTCTCTTCAAAAGATTGCTAATTTTTCATCAATTACCCTCAGTTTCATGTTTAATCTCGCATAATCCTCAGTGGTATGACGATGCCTTCGCAAGCAACCGTCGAGCTTTGCAATTTCATTTCCGGTTGCACTCGTTTAGGAAAAGCATAAGAAACACTCGAGTACCTATAAGCCACTAACCAGTATCAGAATTAAATCATCTAGTGATCGTTTTCGGGAGCATAATCGATGCTCAATGTAACGAGGTGTATGATAAAATTAATTGTTTTCGTTGCTGCAATACAAACCCAAAATAACTGCATCGTAGTATAAAGTTCAATATTGCTTCTTTGCATCAAAAGCTGTTTGTTGACCAACGCATCGTTGATGGTTCAATTATTTAGAATATCCGTGGTGAATGTGGATTGTTGCCATTTTGAACTCTAAATTCATTAGATTGAGCTGTGTTATAAATAAACTTCGTTAGATGAACCTGTGTTATAAATGAACTTCATTGGATTGAGTCATGTTTTAAATAAATTGTACTAGATTGAGCTCTTATAGGTAAACTTCATTGGATTGAGCAATGTTATAAATAAGCACTTAGGTTGATCTGTGTTATATACGCAGAATACGCTCTGTATTATATGCATTACTTTGGTATTCGTTCGCTGCTAATAAAATAACCGCAGACTATTTATATTTGAAATAAATTCTTGATCTCACTTTCATATTGGTTGGAGCAGCAGTTTTCAAAAGATTTGTTCGTTTAGCTGGGAATAAAGAAAAGGTCGAGTGGTCGTGAGTGGGAAAAAGCTGATAACCGCAATAAACAGAAAAAATCAATCCGTTGGTCAGCTGGTTCCATCGCAATGCTGGTTGGTCCTTTATGCAGCTTTTTCAGCTGTTATTTTGAGTTTTTAAATGGGTTTTTTTTTGCTTTATGATGCTCTTAGCTGTGGTGAATATTTATTGTTACTAATGTTCTAACTGAGTTCGCTTCGTTGACAATAAAGCTGTGCCAGCGCATCGTGTTAAACGGCTTACGTAGACAGAGCTTCCGTTCGTTTATTCCAAGAAGCAGTATCACCTCTTGGCGAATATCAAAGACAATCAACGAAGGACAGGGCATTGTGGATAGACTCATCTCTAGTTCGATATCGTTTTCATTGTTTGACAAGCATATCGGCATTTTCGGAATGTCACACTATGCTGAGAGTAGCACAGTGTACCGTTTTATGTTGCATTGCTGAATCCAATTTCTATGAACATAGACAACAGTCATAAAATATATCGTTCGTTGAATAACGCTCAATTTATAGTGATAGGTTTAAATCCGATTTGGGCAATTTTGTTATTACTTTATTTAGTGCTTTACCACTGCGATAATTTATTTTTTTATTTATGTAATAGCCGTGAATTTTGCATTGAATATTGAAGGCTCTTCCAGCGACGGCATTCAGTCTTGGCTGTTGGCAGGTGCAACGTCTCAGATGGAAATTGGGCCTTATAGAACAACTCGAATCACAACTAAATATCGAAGCAATTCCGTTCCCCGAAGATAAGTAAGCCATCTTCCATTTCTATTTTGGTGGCATCTCGAAGACAATGTGCCATTTGCATTTCTTTGCTAAAAAGCTAACAATTCGTGCATAGAAATGACTTCCCATCGGAATAATTTGATGGGGCTAATTTGAGTTTTTTCTTCTTTTTTTTTTTTGAATAGTTGTGAATCTATCTGTTCAGATTTCTTTATGCAGTGTTTTACAGTTTCGCATTGCTCAATGATCTCGAGTACAGACGCGTTCGTGTTACAGGCGAATTTCTTCATGATCGTGAATTTACTATACATCCGAGAGGGCGTTTCGATAAAGGTTCTCATTTGCTTATCGAACAGGAATTGCTTCAGTAATAAGTTTGCGGCGTTTAATCTTGAATAACGCATAAACAGTAAATTAGTGAATGTTCGGGAAAAGCTTCGGTGAATGGAACAAGTTCATATATATATATATATATATATATATATATATATATATATATATATATATATATATATATATATATGTAACGCAGTTTATACATAAATACAAGCGATAATCGATTTGTTGCAACATGTTTGATCATGGACGTGGTTGAGCGAGTTTGAAACATTGCTTGAACCTTTGCTAACATGCTAAAATCATTGGGAAATAAAGAAGTAACCACGGTTTATGCTCGCTGTATGCAATATTTCTCTATACTTGCGTTACAAAAAATGAAATGTTTTCTTCACAGACACTCGAAATCTATCTTTAAGTTATTATATTACTCAATAACAAAGCATTCACCAACAAAATAGCAGCGGTTTAGTTCTCATTTGCCTATGTTGCCTTTATGTGATTGCATCAATGTCTTTTAGGTTTCAAAGAAAAACGCAGTGGATTAGTGGCTAATAACAGTGTCTCGAGTCATGGTGCACATGTCATCACACCGTTCAAATTATCGAAGAGTGGGTATGTTTCGTTATGTAACATAGTGACGAAATGAAAACAATTCAGTTAGTTATATTGATTCTATGATGAACATTTGCTAAAATACCGCAAATAATCCGAATGAAATTGGAAAACAAAAGTCTATTCATTTTTATATGTTGCAATGAGAATGCCCTCAATTTGCCTCCCCACGTACAGACACTCGTTTATAGGTAATTTTATTGTGGGGGATTAGGTTAACTGAATATGCAAATTTAATTGATAAGACAGCTAATGAGTGCTTGATGAAGTAAGTATGAGGCGAATACACTGGCAGAGGGATAAAAAGCGTTATCTTACCGAAACAACGTTTGACTAATATTTTTATTTTTTTAATAGTGAGTGGCATTATATGAAGGAAGATGAGTAGGCCTCCTATGGTTCAAAGAAGTGAAAAATGCACGGAATAGTTGTAAGTGAAGCCGAGCAGAAATATTTATTTCGAACCATGTTTTTTCCCCACTTTTCGATAAATCAGATTTCATCAGGAATGCCTTCTAGTGTTTTATTATTGTGCAGTTGATGGTTTATTTTAGACGAATAATAATGATTAATCGCGGTTGGGTACCACCTGAGAAGGTTTCACCGAAATCCCGTATGAATGCGCAAATCAAAGGGAAAGTGACTTTCGACGCGATTGTGCGGCATACAGAAAAGGTTTCGTTTTATATTACATCCGCAATTTCCGATTAGTTGTCGGTGCTCGATTGTTATGAGCTCAGATGATTTAAATCTTATTCGTACTCTGTGTGATTTGGGGATGGATTTTGATTGTCAATTTCTTTTCATGAAGAATATTTTCTGTTCCTTTAGTAGTTATTTTATGTTCCTGTTCCTTCCTAGTTGTCCTTCATCACAAATTATCACACTTATATTGTCTCCTCTTCATCGGTATTATCCGTAATAGAATATGAAGCACACCTGGTGTGAATCTGCTAGGGTCACTTCACTGTACCACATTTGAAGTATAAACTTTTGCTCGAACCATATGTGTGATATGTGCTTTTAATTTGGATGCTCAATGTTTACATACAAATTTTTATACGCATGCTAGATGGAAAACGATTTGAGGTGGGATTATACTTTCGCCAGTGTAACAGTTCGCGTCGTATGCTCAGTAGGTCGTAAATCTGGGATCACCTATTCTCGTTAGTTGGTCTTATTATCTACCTTCACTTTGTTCTTGATGATGAACTAAGTCATATACAGAAGCATATGAATATGTGACATAATTTGTACTGAAAGATTTTTAGAGACCGCAGTTCGTTTCCAATAATATTCCCAATAAGGATATTTGGTATTACAAAGATTTCGATGCGATGGCACAACGTCATGGTACGGAACCGATATACCTGGAAGCCACATATGGTTCGTCGAGAAAATTTAATTTTATTTTACTCGTTTCCATCTTCTTTAAGACGGCCATTTTTCGACGAAGAGTAGTCGCTGATCTATTTTGTTTGGGCGAAATTATATGGTGAGGCTTCAATTTCCCTAAGTGAAGACTACAGGTTTTTTTTAAATCATTGAAATGAATGTTCTTTGCAGAGTCAACAGTGCCCGGTGGTCCGATTGGAGGTCAAACGAATATAAACCTTCGAAACGATCACCTCAACTATCTCATAACCTGGTAAATCCATCAGTTGTTCTATTTTTTCCAAGTTGTTCCAGGTGTTTAGGTATGACGACTTTTTTTGTTTAGCTGACTTAATGAAGCCATCTTTCCGAGGCACTGTCATCTAACACTGGTCATACATGTAAGCGCAGCAGCAAGTGAAGTTCTGTTGGTTCAACAAAAATATGCTAATTTTTCATCATACACCATAGCACCTCTTTTATTGATTGATTAATTTTATGATCGCAACAGTGAGAGTGCAATTTGATTGCGGTATTCTTATGGATGAGAGATATAAAAAGCGAATATTCGGTGTTATAACGCCCTCATTAATCATCAAAAATAACAATACAGAAAAAGGTTCGCTGAATCGCATTACGATGGACTCATTAACAAAATATATTTGATTCTGCCTATAAATGAGGATTTTATGACTCATTATTCGATGATGGCATCGGAATACGAAAACGTTTGGCACTAAAATTGCTTTGCACATTCTTAGCTTACAAAAGAATCGCAGTTCATATTAAGATGAGATTAACACCTGGCCTGTGTGGTGATTTGCATAATTTCTATTCATCACGGATGCAAGGAAATTAAGGGCTTTAAGTGAATTATATACGTAATTTTGAGGTATTCGTTAGCGGCATTAACTCTCGCGATGTGGTTCATGAAGTTCTGGAACTGAAACGAAGATTGCTGATGCTTTCGAAGAAGTTTGTCTTACTGCGAGCGCGCAGAAAAAATCTGGCGATTTGTTCGTTAAAGCTACTCGAATGATTTGAAGTGATATTGGTCATCTTGGCAGATTTATTCCCATCAGCGTTAATGTATGTATGACTGTGAAATATTGGCGACTGCTGGTTTGCAAATGCATTGGATTCCATTTATGTATCCTTTGTGTTTGTGGGCCCTTAGGAGATGTGGAGGAGAAGGGATCCGTTCTAGGAGATCTCCATAAAACCACCGTTTTTATGCTGATCTGCAATTTAGGTGCAGGAATAAGGACAGTAGCGCTTTATAATTGAAGTTTCGGGGTATTTGGCTACTGGGTATCGCTTATTTGAGAACGTTAGTATTTTCGTGGGGTCTATGAAACCGTGGCAAAAGGTTTCGGGAAGATTGTTCAAAATATCCCACATGTTTCCAGGGTGATTCGACAACCTTTTAAAGGCTTCTTTAAAGTTGCCGATACATCGTTGGCCAATATGAAAATGCTTCGTCGGTTGAGAAAAGCAAAAAGTCAAGCTGAAAGCCGTACTCTCACATGAGAGAGTGTTCAGCCTTTTAGATAATTCTTCGGCCGGCAAGAGAATGAGAGTGCACAAGTGGTAAGATATTCGAGTCAGCAATTCTTCATCACATAAATTCTATCACAGGAAAAAGGATGTAAATCGACATATTCAGTCAGTGTTCGTCAGTGGCGCAAATATGCGCTGAAGTTTGATCATTGAATAATCGACATTAAAAATGACAGAAAGGGAAACAATTCAAAGCGAAAATTCTTTCATAGGCGAACGGATATGAATTGACTTGTTTGCTTAATCGAAGTGCTTATTTATTGAGTGTTTTTTGATTAACTGACGAAAAATTGTTGCACATTTTATGTTGTTATATGTTTGAATTGAACCGATTTCAGTGCATTTGAGGAGTTTAATTTCATCTCGATTCTAAATTCTATTAGTTATTTGTTAGATTAAACTTTTGTTTTGTTTTGAAGTGATGCCAATTTGTTTTTTTTTTTTTCTTTTTTTTATAGAACAGCTATGTCAGTTGTTGTCAATCTCACTAACCATTAAAGTGCATTGGAAATAAAGGTTAATTTCCACTCATATTGAGCTTAAAGGTTTTGTTCAAAGCAACGAGCTTCAAGAAAATTTTCATTTTATTTAGCGGTCACCGATTTGAGGCTTTGATTGCCATAATACTCGCAATTAGCCTTAGCTGACGAAGAAATTTCTTTCAAGGACCCCGTAATTCTCAGGGATTTCGATTTCTTTCCAGAACTCGGAATTTCAGCAATAGTTGTAACCTCGTTTCGAGGTGTGAAAATAAAAAAGCCAAGCAGCATAGTGCGTTATACTCAACCAGCAATCTGAGCGATGAGAATTCGAGTAAGCGATCCCTCGGGCATGAAGGGAACGGCATGTATATTTTATCTCCCCGTGGGGATTCGTATAGCTTGGTCAAAGGAGATCACCTTGGGCACTGCTTGAAGTAGTGCGGGGCGAGTTGGTAAAAGAAATCCTGTTCTAGTCATCTAAGTGGTCCTCTACCCTCTGTAGCAGTTGTATATATGAGGCCTTAGAAGACCCAGGCACGGTATCTTTGACAGGGAAGACGGAAGTGATGGCTTTTTTTAGGCAGATGGAGGACTAATATGTTTAAATCAACACACTGTGAACGTTCAAAGGTGCTGATAAAAGAGGCGGTAGTAGTGTCCTTATCTTTGAATAATGCATCGGCGACAGCATCTCAGCTTGTCACAGAATGTTGTTTCCGTTTCCGCAGTTATTTTTATTCTTTTTTAGAACTACTTTATTTGTTTCGTTATTGATACAAATGAAGATTTCTTTTTAGCACAGCGATCAACAATGCATAGTGAGACTAAACTTGCTAACTTATGAGTGCTTCTGATGCTTATCACTTTTCAGCATCTTCATGAATATTCGGCACCAAGTTATGGGGCACACTCATCGGTATAGTTCATAACGAGAGATCAATTGTGATTCTACTTGCTCGGAGGTCCAATACTCTTGAAATGTAAAGAATACGCTTCGTTTTGTGTCGAACCACCTTAAATAAGACAATGCAATAGGTGCCATCCGAATGCCTAAAAGCATCGTCACCAATGTAGATGCCTGCTTAATACCTTTGCAATACACGAACAACACTATAAAACGGTGTTTAGTTAGGGCGAATCATGGCCATTAAGGTTCTTGTGACGAAAGTCACTGTTAGCTTGAACTCTCTTCTCTTTAATAATGCGACACTTCCTGACTACACAACCCATTACAACTTAAACAAAACTTCACTTTGGATTGCATGAACGGTCTACCATCGATGTTGAGCCTTTCAGGAGTCTGTTTAATGAAGGTGCTCACTATGCTTTCGAAAACATCGTTGGTTATTTCTTTATACCAAAGCAGAAACTGCCAATTATCCGATCAATAACGCTAATTGGTTTTCTGCATAGTTTTTGAAGGCTTTGTTTCTGAGCGGATCCTTTCGCACCTTTTTTCAAACAATTTATCTATCCAATGATAAGTTAATTCGCAAACCTTCCACAAAATCCCAATTTCTCAGTTATGTCTGTGGTTGCATTGAAGACGTCCAGAAGGGATATAATATGATTATGTCTGTATAAATTTTGTACAAGCGTTTCATTCTATGTATACTTGACTTTTCATTAATGTTCCGTTCTGATAGAATTTACTGAAATTTGCTTAAATGATTTGAGGTATTTCTCTAAGAAGCAAAGTATAAAGTTAAAGAGTGGCTCTCATCTTTATTCAAAGAGTTTTCTTCTAACAGTGACGTTTCTTCTTTCTCTCTCCCCTTTCTCTTTTTCTCTCTTATATAAATGATCCAGGTGATTGTTCACTGTTGAGTTTCGGTTGTATACGGCTTATATGAAGCTTTATATCCGTAACTCGAAAGGTGAAGCAACTAATCTATTGTTCAACATGTCGTTTATCTACATATTTC
The DNA here is from genome assembly GCA_037389465.1 of Baylisascaris procyonis. Classification (NCBI taxonomy): domain Eukaryota; kingdom Metazoa; phylum Nematoda; class Chromadorea; order Rhabditida; family Ascarididae; genus Baylisascaris; species Baylisascaris procyonis. The sequence continues at coordinate 624,228 of JAZARR010000266.1, forward strand.
TCTGCTCGACAGTGATATCTACCTATTTCGGTTGCAGAATATGCTGGCATTAATATCGACCACTGGTGTCCATTCTTTCCCATATCGCATGACAACAATTTCGAAGCTATCCCCTATCACCAATCATGAATGCATAAATCATTTGCAAGCGATAGTTGATTCCTTCAGCATCTAAAAACTGCACAGTGCACATGACGAAGCCGTAGTATTTCTTAGATCCCTCAAGTCTTTTATACAATATTATTTATACATCGCCTACATTCTTACAATTCAATATTTTTTTTACAAATCTGCCTTACAAAACGTGTGCTTATCGAACCTTTGATTATGCTGCCCAGGTCTGCTTCCCTGTCAGGGAAAGAGTTCAAAGTAGGAAACGGAGCGTTCATATTAAGAAATCACCAAAAAAGCGCAATGAGTGTTTAAAAGAATTGCCTATAGGAGATGCAAGATTCTGAAATATCGTCGTTCATTGCTTTTATGACGTTTGAAGTTTGCAGAATTGAAGCAGAAGTTTACATCTTATTCGAGATTTCTTTTTACTTTATGGATTGAGGTGATTCTGAATTTTTTGTTTCCTCATAACAGACGTACTCACTGCTATAAATTATGCAGAAGTCGAGTTATTAAACATTGGAATTCTACGACTTCAAAGGTGATTAACGGACTCTGCACTGCTGCGTTCAAAAGAAGCCTTAAAAACTTGTGTTACTCATACGGCGTTACTCATACCTCTCTTTAACCTACAACTCCTCTATGACTAATAAGTTGTATATAATTTGAAGGTGCGATGAATGTCTGACATAACTTGTGCAGAACATGCTTAGGAATCAATGATTCCCTTTTTATTTTTGTTCCGTTCTTTACTCATGGATACCTTTCCTTGCATTTGTATGAACCATCATATACATTATTCATTTACGCTAGTATCATCATATTTCATCTCATTTCGAAGCTCCCATTGAGTGCAATTATTGTTTATTTGCATATTCAAAGCGTTTCTATTTCTTACGGAAGTGTATCAATTGTGCATGAACATAAATGACTCCATTAAGGCAATATTGAATACGGTTATGAACATCACGAACCTCACTTTAGAACAGATCATGACGTCTTCATTGATATTTCTATTTCTCTGAATTATTTGGTCAAACTTTTCCATAAAAACATGCGTATAATTTCGCTCCTGAGGTCAAATGGATGCTCTCCAATGGTCTCATTCAAAGTGACATGTTACCTTTCCTTGCCGATTCCATTTTATGGCCAGAAGAAAATTTTTTTATTGTTTTGGGATTTTGAAACAAAAGTCAAATGAGTTGATAGAATCGTGAAATCGTGCTGACGGAAGGGGGAAGGGAGTAAGGGACAGCGAATCGATATGCCTTCAAAAATTTTCAAAAATGATCGATCAGGTCCGTTGTTTAAACTGTCGACTTTTTCCAATCGCAAATGCTATACGATCTACAGATTGGCAGGCAGTTCCATTTGCGATGCTCAGTGTTCCTGTGACATTTGTGCTGTTATTGTTTGTCATAGGAGTTGAATCATCAAGAATTCTCTTCTATGCTATGCACTCATCGAGAAGTCACATTGGTAGTATGTTACCACTTGCTCAGATGTAAGTTTTATTTAATTTATTGTAATTGCATCAATGAATTATATGAATTTGTCGAATTATAAAATGAACGTTATAAATTAACCTATCGATGCAATGAGATTATTTCCGTTTTGAAGGATAAATAGATCAATGACATTTTATTAAAATGACTATGAGCATCGATATATAAGCATCAATTCATCAATCATTTCGCAGATGATGTGCCCCTAAATTTCGCAGCAATCGTTTAGAAATTTCAAAAAAAAAGGCTATCCTCTTTACCATCGTTATTGCTAATAAAAATGTTGCATTAGGTGCATTGGGTAACTCTATTATACTATCTCTGAAATATATAACTAATTTTGCAGGCTTATGCAAGCAGGACATGAGGTTCACTTTTTGGAAGCAACACAGAGGAAGGAGCATTTCAGGTTTCCACATGACATAACTAATCATCACTTTCAATTATCCAACAGAACAATGTTGAATCTTTCATTTGCATGGACCAAAGTTTATAGCCCATTGGTAAGTGCGCAAATAAATTTCAGTCGAATTTTTAATCTTTTCCCAACGGTTAACAATCACGAGTTAAAGTAAAATTAAAGGTGTTGATAGTGTTGCAAACCAAGATTATGAAAAGACATGTTGTAGGAAAATTCTAAAACAAAGTGTCATACCATCACGAAAGCGAAAGGAGCGGAACGAGAATGGAGGGCGGGGAGGTCTAAAATTTGGAATGGAAGCTCGGTGCTGTGTATTTGTATTGTCGCCTGGATAAGCTTAAAAAAAACAATATTTTCAGCTTTCTTCGTTTGTTCATCAATGACACCACCTACTTCGGGAGACTCCATCCAGCTTGATAATGCGGCTGGCGGTGTCACTTTGCCTTCTTTCAGCCATCTTTTTCCATCTGAGACTGACATAAACACAAAATAGTTCTTCGAAAATTAAGTAGAGCAGATGAATGTCTGTATTCGGCCTATGAGAAAATAGTTGGGACTATCAGCTTATTTAGTTTAGTTATCATTTCAGTCACGACATATTTCGATTTTTGCCAGTAGAGTCGTATGTCATCTTATAATCGTGATTTCTAATCCAGTTCAGGCCGAATTCAAATGTCCTCAATATCTCATAGGATTTGTAAACGTGCTTATCGATGGTAGATGCACACTATCTGAAAAATGACCTTTCAGCCTTAGAAGAGTGGATATGTTTTTTCAGGATACCCCTTCTTCTATTTTTCTCAATGAAAAATTCCCAACAATATGCGAAAATCATGCAGAAAATTCTTCGCATTGGAATGAAATAATGTCGCAATATTGCAGGGTCTCGATCATGTCTATCAGCTGGGTGACGATGCATTTTTTGAGGTGTTAAGTGAACACAGCGCTGAGGTAAAACACAATTTTTACATAGTTGTGAGTTAAAGTGGCTTTTCTTACATTTTAAGCTTTAAAAGCTTCCTACTGTTTCTTATTCACTGAAGTCATGATGAATGTGAAGATGAGAATGTTAAGTCATGATCGCATAAAAGGCCAAGTAAGGAAGATAAAATACGAGCTACAATCGTAGCATAGCAGCCTCAAACAAGCAAGCTTTATTACCAAAGCTTGAGGCGAATGTGCCACCAATAAGAATCAATAAGCCGAAATATCAACACAACATCTGCTCAGCGGATGATACGGGCGCAATTATAAAGTATCAAACACTTGTAACCATCGAGTATAGGTCTGCAAAAAAACAGCATCCCTAAATGTATTGGTCCATTGTTATAAGGATCTCTCTTGTGATTTTCCTAGCAGCATTTAGTTTTACGTGTAAACGGAAATGTGTTTAATGAGTCAAGTGTGAGAGACAACCAAAAATTAAGGCTCTTTCTGGCTGTTCTCAGCGTTGATGTTATTGAACGAAAAGACGAGCAGGACTGATGGATTCGTTCCGTAGAAAAGCATCTGTTGAGGATTGCGGAATTTCCTTCAGAGAGTCAACAAAAAGTAATATTCACTTGAAGGTCCCCCAATTTGCATACTTCACCTTGACTTGGTCTTCAGCAGCTATAAAAACTTTCAGTCATTAAATTGGTCGACCAATGATTAAAAAATGCTAACGTATGACATGCTGAATAAAAATTTGAGGCAAATAAATAAATATATCGGCATTCTATCAGAATGTCGATTTATAATTCTCATATAGCAGTGACAATGTTCGATGAAAAACCATCTCCATTGCTACGATCAATTATATGTGATCTCCGACTCAAACTTTTTGCGGCGACCGCGGAAAGTAATAACAAACTCAGTGTTCGGGAACGTAAAGGCTGTATAGCCAGAATCGAGCAGTCATTTGTAGTTGGAAGCGTAAGTATACTGGTATTTGAAGCCAACTTTTTCTCTGGTCAGAGTTGGACTGGAGGGCAAGCGACGATGGAATTTTGATTTGAAATTCCAGCCGGTCATGGTCGATTTATTAAGCTTGCATGATCGAATGTCAGTGAATTATATAGCGAAATTTACTGTGAATGAAACATATTGGATATTTCGGCTCCTACATCAGTGCAGGTTGCAGAAGTTCTCAATAAAACTTGGGATATCGTATTCGCTGATGAACTATTTGCTATGGGAAGTTTTGGAATAGCGCTCAGAAATAAGAGGATCTATAAGAAGCCCTATGTGATGTTCAGCACCACCGTCATACTGCAACTTTTTACGTGGGAACTTGCACTCGGTAAGTTTCAAACAGAACTCTGTTTAATGGATATTCATACTTCCACAAATTGATTTGAAATGATAATGTGCTATTAAAGAAGGTGCATTGCTCGTCATAAGGGTTATCTTCATGCTCGGTTTTCACTATCGTCTTTTATAACGAATTTCCTTTTCTTGTTATTTGTAAGGTTGATGAAGAAATCGACGACTAAATTATGCAAATCTGACGCTAATTTCATCACTTCCTGTTTTCTTTTCTGGCAGTTTACACCAATTTGCTAACTTATCCTTAGAGCAGTTAGCTATTCTTTCTCGTTTCTTTATCGTCCCTCATCCAGCGTTTGTAATATGTTCAGTGTTTTATCAAATTGCATCATTTTACGTATTTACGAGCAAATAAAAGTTCTTTTCAAAAAAAGTAGTTTTTTTCTCAATGACATCATTCATAATCAATTCATTTTTTACCGTTTATTTTTTTTCATATATTTTTTTGGACGATATTTTACGTTTTATGATATGAATGATAAAGAAAAACAATCGCACTGATAAGCATCTAATAAAACGTTCTTTCACTTTATGATCGTTTTATACAATTTTTTGTAAGGGAATCATCGTATTCCATTCAAGGATTCCACATTTTTGAATCGACTAAAATCTATCTCTGTGTAATTATTTCAGGAAGAAATTTCTTGTGTCAACCATCGTCATGGACGCCTTTCGCCGATGATATTTATTTTGACATAACGAATATAGTGCATCGATGGATCGCTCTCTATGGAGCACTTGCATCCGGAATTTCACTCAAATATGGTATTGAAAGTCGAAAGAATAAGGTCTGCATAAAGAGAACAAGCACCTTTCTTTAGATTAAGACTACGCTGTCATTCGACAATTCCTGTATAGGCAAAAGATATTTCTGCCGTTGATTGAAGAATTTAACACCTTCTCTAAAAGATTTACCAAATCCCATTTTACATATAGCGACTCATATTCAGTGAATTCAGGAAACCAACTTATACATTCCACCTGTTCCCTTTTATTCAGAGATTTTATTCGGAAGAATGTCTACACCATCATACTTTCCCGCCTTTTCTTGCCTTTTTATAGTTTTAAGATTGAAGGTGAATAATGTTCGGTTAAACTAACGTACAATAAGGGATTGGTACCATCTACCTATGAATTTCTGAACGCTATATCCCAGATACGCTGTGATTGCAAGACTTATAAGCTTTTTATTTTTAAATTTATCAAGTATTGAAATGCCTTACAAAATTCAATATGACCTATAAAACAAAAGTCACATTGATCATTTGCAGAGATAAAACTATCATGGTGCATGCCAAATCGGATACGATGGCGTGTCGAATTCCTGCATCTGCTAATAATTTTTCCATATTTTATGACATCATCAGCTGTTAATTTACTGTAATAGTAACTTCAAAATTCTCTGAAAGTAATAATGTCGAACGAGTAATTTATGAACTCCATCTCAGTTAATGTATAAAGCTTTGCGATAAAGAACGTTTTATATATCTCACAATTTTGAGAAATTAATGGGGAAAAAGATCCGCTTCGTAAGTCATTCATTAGCGCAAGCTGTAGAGAGGAGAAAAAGATCTGTTATGAGGCCAGTTGCCTAACCGCTGGCCGGATGATAAGAAGTTTCTGAATATTTCTATAGAACCGGCTGACGACATGATTTAGAATAAATGCAGATCGTGAAACTCTTGATGACAGAATTATTATCTCATTGTTTTCAAGGTGCATGAAAAAGCGATAACTATGTTTAGGGATTAGAGGCGCTTGGCATATATGATTTTTCTTTTACGGATTTATGGACGAACGCAGCTTATAATTTTCAAGAAGAAATCGACTACCTAGCGTTTCCGACTCCGAGTAAGTTCAAAGATCAAAACTAACGTATCAAGCTCGAATAATTATAAACCTAAGCAACTACTGACGATGAAATTTACCAAACTGCACATAAATTGAAAGCGTTGGCCTTGTAGCGAACGCGGAACGCAAGCGGCAAACAAAACGGTGTTTTTTTATAATTGATGTTTAAACGAATGCACAACTGACCGTAAGGCGAAAATTGTATTGAATTTCGAATGAAATCGAAATTACTGTCGAAGACGAAATGTGGATCGATCAGCTACCGAAAATCGCAGTGACGTCGGATAGAATCGAATTGCTCAGCGAAAGAATATCGAGATAGCCAATCAGTGAGTATCGAAGTCGATCGGCGAACAAATATCGAAATTAGTTAATAGGCTTTGAAGTCGATCGTCGGAAGAATATCGAAGTCAGTGAATAAATCGAATTCGAGGAGAGCTAATATCGAGGCGTACGAATGAATGTCGAAATCGAGCGAAGACATAGAGAAGAATCAGGTCTAACTGTCGGTAGCCGCCACTGTAACCGCAACTCGCTATCGTAACTCGATGCGCAACTCACTCCGCAACTCGGTATCGTAACTCGATGCGCAACTGCTCAACTCGCGACTCCTTTCATAATCTGTTGAACGCTTTCACATCGTTGAGCTCTCCCCTTTGTTGGCATACTCGGTTCGTTCATTTGGATAATACATTCTTTGTTAAGAAGTGAGACAGTACATCATTTTTGGAGGTGTGAGAGTTGCTAAGAATCGTCATTGTTTCGCGTTAACTCTCCACACTTCCACTGGTGCCTTTGTCTAGTAGCGCCTTCTTTGATCCTTTATGCAGCCATGAATCATCGCTAAATCGCGATAATTCGCGACAGGCCTCTAGCTATTGTCATAATTGAATGTAGAAAGTTTATCATATATATAAGTTTGCGCTTTTCCCAATAGTCCATAGTTTGGCGCTATCTTTTTCAACTGTTTTCGAAATTCGGCAAAGTTGCTTTCAGATTGCGGTTTTTGTCCACTGTCGGTATCAGAACTGCGCATTTGCTACCGGTAATGAGTCGTATAAATAAATTAACCGTAATTTTTTCGGAGATATACCAAGAAAATGTAAATAATGTCCTCGGAGAGATCAAACTGACGCGAGGTTTCATAAACTCTGCTGCAAACTAGCTGTTTGATTGAGTCTGTCTTTACAGATAGAGTGAGTGAACTTGTGGAATAAGATACTGAATTCGTGATAATAAGACTGTTAATATTTCTACAACGATAGTCTTCCGAGGTAAAGAAACGGTATAGTAGGCAATAAACACTTCCAGTTATCAAACATCGCATATCACTATAAAATGCAGTTTGCAGTTTCCACCGATATTCTCAATATTGGCTCGCATTGCTCACAGGCCAATAACCTATCACTTGATCTGCTAGAGTTTATCGAGGATTCCTCCTCGAAAGGGACAATATATATCGCCTTGGGAACCAACGTTAGATGGGCGAATGCACCGTCGTTCATTATTGCTGCATTCAAATATATGATGCGTGAACTACATCAATACAGGTTTCTCTTTCAAGGAGAATGTAAAAGATAAACGTGAAAAGTTTGGTGGATTATATTTCATCAATAAATAGGATTGATAAGCGGTACTCACCTGTGCCGACGATACGGTGGCAACAGTTGAATGATGGTGGAGGCTATATAATTTGTTACAACGTTTATCGCCAACAAATGCTCGATAGTTCCACGGTAAAAGAGTGAAAAATAGCGATCTTAGCAAAGTTTATTTTCAAGTCGAATAGAATTCATTAGCCCATAATTAACTTCATCGTTTTTATAGGCGTCCATAAAATGTATTTACAAAACTCTTTATGGCGACGCATTGTCTGTGCGTGCACATGCGTTCGTATGTAGGTTTCCATCCGTCCGGAAGTTCTGATTTGAGAACAAATTGAAGTAACCAAATTTGGTTACTATGGTTTACATCATCATTTAATTTCCCCATGCCAATCTCCAAATTGACGAGAATGAAGTCCTCCGCAAAAGATTTGATGACCACTCAGATTAGTCAAAATCGGAATCCATTATTTTGCGCTTTATAATTTGCTGGAAAGTTAGGATGATTCTTGGCTTGCCGAGCAGGGCTGCAGAAGCTAGCGAGCATCGTGCCAGCTCGTCGACTATGCTTTCATGCTTGTTTTCTAAGCAGAGGTGTACATTTGCGTCAAGTAAATTGCTGATAACCCGTCAAGAAAAAGGAACAAGTAAACAACTGATCGTTCTGGAAGTACGCAAAAGGATGTTGGTGACTTGATGATTGAGTTACCCCACGCTTGATGAAATTCATAAAAACGGGAATTCAAAACAATTGGATCGGTTAAATGCCGATTCGGCGTGTCAATAAAGAGGGCAGACAGAAAGATAGGTCGACAAGGGCATACAATGACGAATGCAAGCCAAGAAATGCTATATTCCTCTTATATATTCAACTATGCTTGTATGATTAGTCATACTATGTGCAATTAGATGTTAGATTTCTCGCTTGAGAGCGAAGGAAAGGATGACTTTAATACTGTTTTGACGATATTATATATGGCTTTAGAAGAAGCGAATTTATAATCGAGAACCTTTTGAGATATTAATAGCTGGAAATTTGGCAAATGAACATTTATTTTGCAAAATAATATTCTGATTCTTTGGAAGAGAGATGACACCAAAATTGATATAAACGTTCCATTCATTATTCAAATATTGAAATTAATCAATTTTATGTTTAGAATTATTTTCGTAGACGACAACAATTCCCTACAAGAAATGCCATCACATGTGAAGGTGCTTAAATGGGCACCTCAGTTTGATATTTTAAGTCACAACAAAACTATTCTTTTTATCAGTCACGGCGGATTGAAGAGGTATGCCAATTTTTTTTTTTCTAAAGTATTACAAAGAATTTTATACATGATGCATCCTTGATATTGCTAATAATGGAAAAAAAAAGATATGCAAATTCGCCACTGCACAACAACATGAAATTATGCCTGAAGTGGGAAAAACAAGCAAACAAAGAATAGACATATAGCAGCTTAACTTACGATATGAGTTTGGTGAGTAACTTATGTGGAATCCATTTTTTATTTCAACAACACAGCGACTAGATAGAAGTGACGGAAGAATGGAATGGCTAAGGGAAAAGAGACAATATAACATGAAAAAAAAAAAAAGTTGCAATACTGCACAGCAGGAAATAGGCAAATAATTTGACAACAACGGAATAAATATTTACAGAAAACAACTAAGCCATAGCAAACAGAGAATTTTGCGAGATCTGGTGATGATGGAAAATAATAGGACAAGTATTCACATGTAATTCACATGAATTCACATGTTCACATGAACATGAACAAGTATTGACAGTCTTTTTCCAGAACTTTTGGTGAGGACGCCATGCCTGTGCACAACTCACTAGGTAAACGCATTGAGAAAATCTTTCTGCAAGTCACATGACTGATTGTCGAGTTGTAAGCGATGGAAACTAAAACGAAATGCAAATGGAGTTTGCGAAAAAGTACAATCTAATTGAATGCATAGAATATTTACGTTCTGAAACTTTGCGACAAAGATATAAACTGAAATTCACTTTTCTTTTATGGGGCGATTCGAGATTAATTGCCTCAATCCTTGTGGCAGTTAATAGAACTCCGGGATTTAGCATTAAAGTTCCAGAGTTATGAATAAATGAAAGTACTTTCTTATGCTTAGAAAGATGGAACAATGGGCTTTATTAAGATGGAGGAGAACATGAATAATCACTGAGTAATCCGTTGTGTGATACTTCCTTCAAAACCTGGTTATAAACAAATCAGCAGTAACAAATGAACGTATTTAACCCCATAGAGGCAATATAAACTGTCACCTTGATAGATTCGTTGTTTGGCGCCTGCAACATCGTACTGAACGAATCATCGAAATTTCAGCGTCAAAGAAAGTATATGCTCAAGAACACCTGTATTATTTATACCGATATTTGCCGAACAAACACACAACGCTGCCATTGGTGCTAAACTTGGTAAGCACCTCGAGCGATTCATTGCCGACTGGTTAACACTACGGTTACACTTTTTTTAAAGCGAAGACAGAACAGGAAGGAACCGGAAATGCAGGAAGGCAGCAGAGCCATGCGGCTTATATGAATGGAAACTTGTTATATGCCAGCCGCTTTTTTCTCCCTCGTAGTACCATTTAATCCATCCACGAGTTAGTCCGTTATTTTGTGGATCCCTGTTGTTTTGAGACTCTACCTCTAGATGTTGCAACGGTGATGCCTAAGTTAATAACATGTTATATAGTAAAGGACTTCGCTGTTCCACTAAATCGAAGCACGTAGGTTGCTTCAGTGCAAAAATCACTTTGCAAACGCTACACCATAGATTTTTTCTTTAGTTGCTTCGTGCTGATGGCTGCTAAGTATCTGTTGATCATTTCCGTAGACAATCAAATTGTAGATTAAAGCAACCTCATCGTGCACGGAATGTTTGCGAAAAGGATGTCCTTCTTGCGCGCGTGATCTTCTCATATTACTTTCTGTGTTTGTCGATGTAAGCAGAACGGCAGATGGAAATCTTGAACTACGGCAAAGCACAATTTGTGTGCTTCATGTATTTACAATCCCGGAAAAAATTGCGAAACGTATCGTTCGCGAATAGGCATAATGGAGTCACGTTTCCATCACATGTGATGCACCACTCCATAAACACGAGGACCATGTCATACTCATAAGACGATCTAATTTCTCCAATTTCGCAAAAATGGTAGAGGGAACAAATCACGCCGCATAAACTCCTCTTCTCATTTCGAGTATTAACTTCGAAGCAAAACAAATTCACCGAAATTTTTAGCTGATATATCTTCATAATCAATGAAGAAATCGATAGATTTCTTAAATTTATTTCACCTCATTGTACTCAATGCCGTTATTCCAATACTCATAATGAAATATTCTGAGTTAATAATTAAAAGCGCCCTAAAACGAACCAGTTAGCATAATCGCATCTTTAAGCTGTAATAGGATATTTGAACTGGTAGAAATTCAGTGAGACGTTTCCAAGGATGAAATAGTGAGTCACACAAAAACAAACTTATTACAAGAAAACGGTGAAAAAGAGGTGCATTTTCTGGATACGCATTTCGACATATTTGGGGTTGTCACATCGGTTAAAAACATAAACTTTTGCAGGTTTCGCTCGGTCTCTGAATAAGCTGACTTTAAATAATGAGAAACTACTTCTGATAGCACGTGAGATGCTGAGTAACAATCGTTATATGGATTCCGTCTCTCGAATACATGACATTTTTCTCGATAGACCTATGAAGAGTCTTGAGGAAGCTGTTTTCTGGACGAATCGCATCCTTCGAGTTGGTGGAAGGAGAGACACTTTCAAGAGGAAAGGCATGTCACTCTCATTAATCGATTCCTTTTATTTATTGCATGTAGCTTCTTTGGTGCTTTTTATCATTGTTTTATGTAAGAATTAATAACATTGACTCTTTTCATTCCATTAAATTGTCTACTGATAAATAACGAATATTTACGAAGGCTATCAGGAATTCAATATCAGTGATGCCAGGAGCAATTATGTTCACGGGGATAGGTGGAGGTAAAGACGTGGAGAGGAGAGAAGTAGTGAATCTATCTCGGGTCATTTATGTGCAGGTAGGTTTTAGTGGGATATTCAATTTTGGCAACAACAGCCTGCGACGTTTTAAATGTGTAAAATTTGAGAGAGTTAGCAGTATCGCAAGTTTTTCCGGGTAGTTCATGAAAGCATGAATTTTTCAGTGTTTAGGTTGCCATGATAATTCAAGCACGAAATAGTTGCCCGTATTATTATTCAAAGAGTTTAAAGTGCGAGAATTCTAATTGCTGCCATTATGTATCGTTATTTTTTCTTATAAGTGTGCAAAGATTTTGTTGTAATACTAAAATTAAGCTGTATTGATACGTAATCCGTTATTCGTCAGTGTTTATTTAGCATGCTATATTGATTTATACTGCGTTTATCGTGAAATATTTACGCCGTGTTGGTGAAAATCAAAAGAAGTGAATAGGAAAGAGCAATATGATAATTTATTTTCGAAGATTTCTTTCAATTCGAGATCTACTGGTCTTTTATTTTGGAGAGCAGACGTTTGAACGATTGTGAACATGATTAGACCGGTCAAGAGTACTTGCAATATACAAGACATGTAGCATCAAAAAATGATCCCAATCTTCGCTATATTGCTGTTCATTTCGACTCGATGTCAATAATTGCAAGCAATTACGTTTAATGTTCACAAATTGTCTTTGTAAGAGTGCTATTTTAAATGTTTTCATTGAATAAAATTTGATGCATCGCACAGAGTTCGAAATTCGGGAACAAAAATTTTCCATTTTGATTCCTCATAAATTCCCACAAGTTCATGCATTGATGTATTTTGATATACTATGAACTATCCAAAAATTCGTTCAAAAAATCCAGTTGTCCTCGATAAGAATGCTTCAAAATTCCATCGCGAGGAGAAGATACTCATTCTACAACACCACTATATGCGTACTTGTTTTTCCTAACTTTTTCCTCCAGGTCTTCACTAAAATTTCTGTAACTTTTTTCACTACTTTAGCATCTTGTGCTCGATTCCTTCAACTGAATTTCTTGACTTTACTTTTTTATATAAGTTTATTTTTCTTAGACTTAACGAAATGTGAATGATGTAAGCACAAGCATTTGACCGCATAAATTTCTTATGATTAAATCTGCGTATTCCACACACATCACGCTTCTACCAGCGAATAGAAATGGCCTGCGTCTCTTCAGCCCTTCGTAGATGCCACAAATGATTTATGAAAGATAACGTCGGTATGGGAGCATTCGACCCGTGGATGGGGTGGTACATCAACGCCCAGGCCAAAAATTTCGTAAACTAGTGTTGTAAAGTAGTAAGGGGTTTTTTGGTGTTTGAGGAGTTTAAAGTTCCCAATCTTTTTGTTCCTCGTAGCTCCTCTCCTCGTCCCATCACCTCCCCTATCCATTCGCACACCACTCCCTTTCGCTCACCGCTTTCTTTCCCACTAACCCAAAATTTAGCCTCACAGAATACGAGAGTAAGTGCTAAAACGAACAAAGCATCATCGATTTTCGGCACCTTTATGTGCATCGCAAAGGACGGCCAGGAATTTAAACGTTTTCATGGTTCGCTATCACACCTATAGTTTACAGCTCTCGTCACCCTCCAGGCAACGACATGAAGCGAGTGTCGCAGGGCGAAAGTGACACATAGTAACGTTTATGAAAATGTATTGCGCAAGTTTGGCTTTGCTAGCAACTCGTGAGAATTAATTTTTTTGTAGCGAAAGAATAGAATTTTTTGGTGGTGAAATATATCTTTTTATAGCGAAATGTAAAGGAAATAACCTACTATTTTTAAAGTTTTTTCTTCAGAATGGTCTCGAACAGAAAATCCACATTTTTTATGGCTAAAGTTTTACGATTAGGGAAAGAAAAGATTTCAGGATTACTAGCAGCTGAAAACTCGGAAGGTATCGGCTATTAAAGCTATAAGATGACAAAAGTTGCACTTTACTGCAAAAAAGAAAAGCCCGTGTTTGTAACATCAAAGCAAATAATTTACGGCTGCCAAAACTTTTTTAAAAGACATCAACTAAGGCGGAGATTTTAAAGATAAGAATAATTTCGAAAACTCGAACAACAAACCGCATAAAGCAACCAAACGAGGGGAATTTTTACTTTTCAAAGGATAAGGTTCACTGGTCTTTAAATCCGCTTTGCTTTAAAATATTCGACTAAATATTGGCAGCACGCAAGAAAGTTGTTGACCTATTTTGATATAGGCAAATAGTATTCGGCGAACATTAGACCTAGTCACAGTCTTGTAGGCACAACTGGTTCAAGAAATATCATGCATTTCACCACCTATTACTTCACCAAAATTCTCCTTTCTTCACAGTGTGCTACATACTGAAATCAAAATGCTTCAGGAATGCGTGCCTTTTGATTAGTTCTATTTTGCGTATTGTTCTCTCGCACTGTAAGTATGGGTGACTGAAATGATATGAATGCGATAAAACATTTACTTGGGAACTATCGGATTCATACAGGAACTAATGCACCTTCTGTAATGGATGTCGTACCTGTTTTTCGTAACAATTTTAGCCCGATTTAATCTGTTTGCACTCATTCTTTCAAGCGCCTGGAGAGCAGCGTCCTCAGTAGCTGCTCGGACACAAATGAAAAAGATGCATCGGTGGCAGGAATCTGTGAAGGGAGAACGAAGAACTGTACTTTTAATCACCACTTCCGCTTTCTGCGGCGTGGTTTGCATGTACCTGTTGGAGCCCTCTTTTTGTGTCAGTCAGTAGTATTCAATATGTGAAACAATTATTAGTGTCGTTGGTGCGCGGCATTCAAGCTGCGATTCTTTGAAGCTGGAATTTTCAATCCCTGACTCAACCTTAGATGCGGACACCAAAAAATTCTTTCATTTCCTCATTGCGAAAGGCAAGATGCTGCAAGAAAACAATCATGTAGGGTATGAATATGCGGAATTTGTAATTGAAAGAAAGCATTTTGCCACACAGCTCTCAAATTTTAGAAATGAAACAACACCCTATTGCTTGTCACACTGCATACATTGGATGTCTTCTTGCAGTAACACTTGCGTTCGAAAAACTGAAATTTCGCACATATTCTTCTTGGGAGAAAGCGAGGGGAGAGGCTAGCCTTGTCCTCAGTAGCGCTATGAACGAGAAGGGGAGGAATATACGTGCAATTCTATCATGCACAACCACTCTCTTCTAACTTTCTTCCTACCTGTTTTATTTCCACATCAGCTGATAACGGAAGGTGAGATTCCTTAGGAGTGGGGAGTTCACGAAGTTGCTCCCAATTTTGGGAAGAGGGAAAATCGAACTGACAGTTCAAGAGTATGCGCTTGGCTAATGCCAATTTGCTTTCACCTGAATGCACTTTATATGGGTTAAAACTTCCGATGGAATCAATCGCGCTTGTTGTATCAGAAGTTTGGCGCATCCCTGCAGCTGTTCCATGAGAAATGCGTGTAGTGAACTCTCTGAAAACCTCAAGTCCTTCTGTGTGGACCGGCAATCATTCTAGGTGAAACAATCTCATGATTAGTTGAATATGTAAGGATGTGAAACAGAACTTCACCAATAATCATATTTCCAGTTAGTATTGATATTGCGGATTCCATCTGGATGTCAGTGAAAATATGCGAACAAAACCACATTGTTCACTTCGACAAATTATCGAAGTGAGGCCGTCTGTTTGCCATCTATTCAGAGTCAAATATGGAACGGCGAACGCAAAGAACAATTCATCCATCACTCACTCATCTCTTTACTTCGTTCGCTGCAGTTGTTCTTTTTATATGAATTCACGGGCATTATTGCAATTGACTTGGTTTGTTTTGTGCAAAAGTTCTCTGTTTCTTTGTTATAAGTTCCTTCACATACACGCTTCATTTGGAATTTCCATTCGCTTGAAGTTGCGTATGGCATCGAATCTTTCTAGAACTTAAGTTCTACTCTAATGATTTAACTCCTCTCCTGGAATATAAATCTTTTCATGCTGAATTTAACGCAACCATTTCGCGCCGTTTCCTGCAATAAATTTTGCTCCAAAACCTATAAAGAACTGAATTGCGTCCTATATGACTCTACCCTCTTTCTTCGGTAATGTGCATAAAAGATCCAAATGAAATAAACCCAGAAAGAATAAGTTAAAACTACGGCATCTGTTTATTATGAAATTTGCATAGGTTTTCAGCAGACAAAAGGCTGTTGCGCATTGCTTTGCAGAATAAATAGATAGCCAGAAGGTGAATTATTTCATTAATTCGATTGGAAATCATAGTGCAATGAGATAGTTGTTGCTTTTGAATGAGTAGGAAATTAATTGCGTTACCTTTTTAATTGACATACTGTCAATAGGGAATAGTTGACAGATTTTTCATACTCATTTATAAAAATATGCTGATTGAAATGAATGCATTTATAAATGTAAATGGTCGAATTAATACTGAGATATATAATCATCGAGATGTGATGATGACAAAAGTTTGATTTGCTAATAAAATATGAAAAAGTGTTATTTGTTGTCGACGTTATATATTTGGTCTCTATTGAAAATCTCTTTCCAGCGCATTAGATTTCAGCAATTGCATCGATGATACTCTACGTGCTAAGTCAATTGATATACGGAACAGGTTCGATAGTTATCGCATCAAAGTGCGATTTGGGTGCAGCTGATGTGATGTTTGTTGTTCAGTCTAGTTACGACATCAGGAACGATGATTTTGAAGACGTTAAAAACTTCCTGAAGCAATATGTTGGTGATTTGGATATTGGATTCGATGAAAAGGTACCGATCAATGAAAGTTGAATAATTATTACACCAGTGTTATAAGCGTCTCAAGCCAAATACTACCCAAAATTTTTTCTTGTATATTGTTACGGCTCAGATAAGTACTATGATGATTTCATCGCTGGTCTAAGAAAATCGATATTTGCCAATATCCGATTTCATATTTTCTTGGTTTTTTTTTTGATTATTGGAAAGTAATTTTCGCGTTTATAGCATTTTCAGTGCATATTTGGACTGTCAACTCATCTCTACGGCAGTGATGGATTGTGTTATAGCTTTGATGTCTCTCTTCTCTGCATAGGTTTTATGGTGAAATAGAAAAATTGGTGAGATGTAAAATAGATCGATAGTGGTTAACGAATGTGCTGAATTTCTATACCATAATGCAAACTTCATATACGCGAACTTCGAAGGAAACTCTTAGCGATTATAAATTCTACAAAATTGTCGTTTCCGACTATCATGCGGATACTGCTTTTTGCTTGCTCTTTTGGCCTACAGCCACAATATAATAAAGATAATGACGATGAGTTAGATGTGCAATTTCCATTGTGAATGTAATTGTAGGCGTTGGACTGTGACGTGATATAACTATGAAATGACCGGAAGGTGAGCATCCGCTGTCTTGCTCATTTACTTATGCCTCATGCCTCATGCCTCATCCGTTTTCCCAGAGCCAGAGGTTGTTGGTAAAAGATAATCGCTTCTGCTCAAATTTATGAACAAGGATAGACTGATTTAAGCATTCGTTTTAAGTGGGAAGGCGTTTCATTTGAAGTTATATAACTCTTGTGGTAAATATTGCAGCAGACACGTGTTGGTGTTATCGTCTTTGATCGAGTGCACGAGGCGCGACACCACATCAAATTAGATCAAATCGAAAAAGTTGTACATCTACAGAAAGCGATCGCAAGTCTGCATAGACTTCCATGTGGTTACTGGTGGTGCAGAACCAATCCTACGTTCACTGCACATAAGGTAGACTCCACGTTTGTACATGCTAGAATAAATAGCTCTCGAACTCCCAATTCGACGTGTTGAAGTTGTTGCCTGAAACTCAATGAGCGCTCGCAGATTTCACAGCTCGATAGAGTCAGAGATCAGAAAGCTTTTACGAATAATTGATCAGAGGAGCTCTTAGAAAATAGATTGGGGATTATAATACTGATTGCATTGGAGATGACATTTAGGCTAATAAGTCATCATACGCGGAATATTTCGGAAACTGAAGAGAGCGTTGTTCGGCTCGCAACGCCGTAATTGCGGTATAAAAACAACGTTTTTGAAAGTCTATATTTTATTGTTTGAAATTTATAGATTTACCATTTTTTGTGGTTTTGAATAATGGAATAACAAGAAGGTGGATTCGTTTTCGGTATAAACTCGTAAGCTTCCAAAATTTTCAGAAAATATTTGTAATTGTAATGCGGAAGTTTTCATCCTACATCCGGCGCTATTTTATCAGTAGAAGTTGTACAGTCATCAACGCGTCCAAAATATTCAATTATGAAGGTGATGCGACGTAATTAGCGCAATATTAAACAGTAGCAGTAGGAGAAGAACTTACAGTCGGAAGAAGGGTGTAAGACTGAAGGGATCGAAACCTTTCCGATCTTGTTAGCAGAATGTCTTGAAAATATGCATTTTATCAGTGTGGTCTTAATAATCACAAGCAACTTTTGTGCACTTTAAGTAAGCTTTTATTATAAGAACGCAGTGTCTATGAGGTACATTTACGTCTGTCTCTGCACATTGGCGCATAAACTACCTCAATTTACGAAATTAGGTGCATATTACTTATATTACAGGACGGCCTCGTACGTCATAGTCCACATAAATCCATCGACTTACAAACAACTCATCCATATTTAAGTGTAGAAAGAAATTGATAGCATTTTCGAACAATCATATCGTTTTACATCTCGCCTTATAAAAAACGATTCTGTTGCGTAAAACTTTTACAAAGCTTACAGATTGACTAACGTATGACCACATAACTCCTCGTATTTATTGTTTGCTAGCAACTTAAAATGTTGATTGGAAAAGCATAATGGCATATATCATACCGGCATATTTGCCCATCTTCCTCATTTGTTTCTTTTTTATTGTTTATTAGTTGCAGGCTGTTCAATTTGCACTAAATATTCTCAACAAAAGCACTTCTGGCGATCGTATGAAGAAATTGCTCGTTGTTTTGCATGGAAAAGAGGCATTCGAAGAAGCAAAGAAGATTGCTTCTTTCCCCACTTTCGATCCCGCATTACGGATCGCTCAGGTGCTCGTTGTGACGGGTTAGTGCTGGTTGCTTCATTTACCTTATAAGCCAATCCGCAATGTCATTTCTAACAATTCATTACGAAAACATCGGCTTTAAAAATTTATATTTAACTTTATTTCATAAAATGTGCTTCGTCTTTTCCCTTCCTTTCCTGACAGTTATGCAAATTCATCAAAATCCTTTACACCTCACTTATTACACTTTTTTTTTAAATTGTCCAAACTTGTCATACATGGTCGTGTCGCTAATTAAATGTCATCATACCGTTAAAGCAATCGCCTTGAGGATTGCTTCCGCACTGCTTATCGTTGATGGGATCTTACTTTGGAGTAATTAATGTTGTGTACTTCGTTTCATTTTCGAGCAATTTCATTGCACATTTCCACGTGCTGCTTTGTGTTACTGTCAACATCGAGAAAGTGAATTGGTTCCATTAGCATCGCATTGGCTCATTAGAAAAGATCATCGAAGAATCAAATAATATTGAATGAGTTTCTATAGTTTATTCAGCACACTTATTAACACTATATGAGATTCTCATTTCGAACTAGGAAATCAATGAATATTAACAGAATTCAACGAAAGGATGTATTCACGTCGACGAATTTAACTTGGAAAAACACAAAGTTCATCCTTAGATTAACAAAAAAGAGGATTATGCGCATTGAAATAGATTGCCAAAATTCCCTCTGAAATATGTTAGGTTAATTTAGAAAGGAAAGGAAAGAAATGAAAAGGGCAAGTGAACCGTAATGGTAAGATTGAATGAAAAATCAAAGTGATATGCTTATCGAAAAAAGTATAACTCATTCGACACTACAAAATATATGGTGCCTGGGAGCAGGACGGCCAATGGAGTCATATAAAGAAGGCCACTAATCCATTGAGGTTTCCTCTAATGTCGATAAAGTACGAAAGAGATATTTCATAAGATAATTGCCAATTTCATCGCTTACATTTTTCGGTGCATTTTCTCTGATTGCTGTGATTTTCAATTTTTGTTCTTTCACAGTTTCTCGTTTATCATTAGCGACATCCAAAATTTTATATAATGTTATCTTAGCTGCATCGCTGAGTGTCGACTCATTGATCGCTTTCAACATTTCCGATCGAATACGGTCAAATTGCGTCATTGCTTGACGATATAACGTCTGCAAAAGGTCTAATATTGCCTGTAGAAATTTTTTAAGTTATTTGTTAAGAATTACTGCTGAGTAACAGAATATTCTGAACTCAAAAAGGTGATTAGTTGGCGATGCTTTTGCTGCTGTTTACCATTTATTGTGATATCGATAGCGATATATAAGTGTTATTATTTTTCGATCACCGATAGGAAGAAACTAGCAACTTGCTTGAATTTTTTTCCAACAGATATTGATATCGATGTATGTTGCCCTAAACTACTTATACTGTTGCTTCATTCGTTTCTATGCAATACAGTCAAAAAATATGTTCAAGATAGAATGATGCGTAATTGGAAGCATCTATTACCTGTACTTCGGGTTCCTGTTGCGCGGCCCAATTGTCGATCATGTTATCCACATCTGCGATACGTAGGGATTCATTTTTGATTATTTGTTGAAGTTGCTTACGAGCTGACGCACTGGCTTTTTCAAGAAAAGTTGGAATAATAACATTCCAAATCTCATAGGAAGTAGCCGTAGCGATCAGGGTAGATTCAGCATTCGCATTTACTGACATGGTGCTTAACCCATAGCCAATGAATATTATTACGATTTGCAATAACATAACGGTTGAAAGTAGCTGTAAGTAGCGTAACATCAATAGGCGACGAGGGATATGCTTTTGATTGAAAGCCAGCGATCTGTGATCAGTAGTCCAGCGTGCTTAGCACATTAGCGCCAGATTATTGGCAGCTGTTTTTATTTCTTGCTCACTTAACTCTGCCATATAGTCTTTGTATATTGCAGGGAAACCAGTAGCTGCTTGCTGATATAAGAATCAGTTACTGACTTCAACTATTTTGTAAATTCCTTTATTAAATTTTGCTGATATCTTTTCATATGACCGCACTTATTGACGAGAACAGGATATTAAGGTGCCCATCCGGCCACTGATGCTAATAACGAGTAGATGAGTTAGAAATAATTAATTCTCTAGGCAGACAAAGGGGTCCTGATGATAGCGTGCAGTAACTCCGGCTGGCAAGCAACAAGGTATTAGCAATGAGTGGTGCCCCGCCTAAACAGCTATCGCTGTGGAGCGTTTTTTGATAAGAGCGATATAACAATCTCCCTCATAGCTCTTCGATTCTCTTGTTTGTTCAGTGTGTTCAAAAGCCACACATCATTCCATGAAGGGAGAACACAAACATAAGTAAGGCACAAAACCATCACAGGGGTAATAAGCGAGAAAGAAAATACACTAGGGACATGGGATGAACCATAGGCTCAGAAGGAACGGATCAAAATGCAGAATACTTTTTCTGGCCGTGAAGACTAGGTGCAACAACATTGAAATGCAAGCTGATTGAAGTGGTTAAAATGCAAACGGATTTATTGACTACATTATCCCAACAACTAATAACCTCAGAAGATGAAGCAAAACAGCATGGTAGGAATTTTGTTGGAATAGGAAGTCACGCGTTGAAGATGAGCACTTTCTGCGTAGATAAAAAATGAGGAATGTCTGTCATTCGCACAGTAGTGAATCGATCAGGTTGAGAGCTGATTTAGGGATTAATTTCTTTCAAAGAAGGAAAGTGCTTTCAATGGGACATGCTAGCTATGAGAAGGATCTAAGCGATGATCGAATTCTAAATCCCGCGTGCACTTTAGGCGAAAGTCCGCTCATCTCAGGTGGGTCTTTTGCTAGTAGATCTCATCCCAAATTGATAGTGTCATCTAAGAATTGTTTCATCGAGAAACGAAAGTCGCGAAGACTGAAAAGAAATACGGCAGCATCCAAATGAACTTCATACCGTTGATAGTTCTGATTTCATTGCGAAGAAGCATTGTAGCTTAAGCGATCGCTTTTGACTGCTTCTTGACGAGTTTTATCAAATTCTTTAGGTTTTTTCACACTTTGAAGAACTCTTTTCTCCTCCTGTATCATACCAAAAACTCTTGGTGACGATAAATCACTCCATTCCCCCTCCCTTTTCCTTTATTCTTTCTCCACCACCCGCCTGTCTCAAAGACCGTTTATTATTAGTTTTTTTTTTCTGAAAACGAGAGCAGAGGGCTGGAAATTTAGAACCAGCACATGAGCACATGAACCAGCTTACAATCGTATTTCGCTGTACAGCTCGACATATCAGTAGTTTTAAATGCTGTTTAAACAATCTCAAGAATTTCGGAGTTTCGTATATGTGGCGCTTTCTGATATTAGAGAGAGAGGCATTGTAGGTGAATCATCGCGAGAGGAGGCAGGTTCGCCGTCTTGTTTCGAAGCCATCGACCAATTTTCATTTTTACTTTTTGCTTGAATGTGCTGAAGACTTATTTCTTTGTCGGCGAGGTGTTAATGCTGATATGGTTTCTTAATTACATGGATTTATAACTGCCTTATGATTTCAGTAGCCGAAAACCACATGCATTGAAATTTTTGATTGCATTTGCCTCCTCCGCATCACAGTATTCATGGATTTGATGTAATATCCAGTTTTGATGAGAAAAAGATTGATGTCTAAGGCAATCTGAGATGTGAGCATAATTATTCTTCGCCGTACGACAGTCCTCCACTTTTAAAAGATGATTTTTGGGAGGGATTAAAAAGTGCTTTTAGCGAGGGAGGGGGAAGAGGAGGAGGGAAGCGAACGGTGGCGAATTAGTCGCTAGATGCCGATTGATGACAAATTGCATCGAAGAATTTACACATGACACTTCACCTTTGTGGATCAGCTTTTGGAGAAATTGCAGAGATTTAAAATCACGAAAATTTGCATGCATTCTACATCGATCGATGCTTCGATTTCAATATCTTACAAAAGATTTCTGTGTGCAAATGAAAGATATTTCTTACAAAGCAAAAGTAAGAACCAAACATAACAACAGTTTAGTGGTAGCGACTCTTACATATGCGATGAGCCAACAGAAAGTTTAAGATGGTTTAGCAAGAACCCTTTAAGAGTCTTGAAAAGGCAGCAGAGGGATTGAAAAATCAAGCACATTTCTATTTTTCATATTTATCGAAGCAGGATTTCTTCTTTCATTTGCTCTTATCAGAGCCGATAGATGTTGACTTTATTTAAAACTATTCATTTGCGCTTCGTAACCTTATGAGTTATAAATCAGGGCTGCATACATAATTATCGACTTACTTATTACATTCCTTACTAGTTGCCTATGCTTCTAACATAACCCTGATCTGAGCCGCAGGAAGCGAGTTGCTAAAGACGATGTTTTGAAGTAATTTTAGCTTGATGCATTTATGTTAATAAATCAATATGATAATTTCGAAAATTCAGAATATTGTTTCACCAGCATTTTGTTGACAGTAGTTTTGTATCCATTGACGCATAGGTCCGAAGCATTCAAAGCAAGAATTAGTGCATCCTAAGATGTGGTAATTGGTAAGACAGTACCCACAAAGAACATTGTTTTCTTTGCCTCTCGAAGTATTTTGCAATTGCATAATGGAAGCTTTCTGCATTCGGATTTCAAGCTATCCAGATTTTACATACCAAATCGAAAAAAAGAAATAACAACCAAAATGCATTTCACTGAAAGTAGAAGATTTGACAATGCCCATATAACTGACTGTTAGAGAAAACTTGTTTTCTTTCCGAAAAGGTCATCTGATGCGTAATATTGACGGGATTTTTGCGAAGAATTTGTTGACGTTGAATGAAGTCGATGAGTTTTATTTGATATATTTCCTTACGGAATAATGGAAGCTAATCGGTTGTTTTTTGAGATCGTTTCGTGATCAGGCAAGCGACAAACAATATAACCACAATTTAGAAAAGTTGTTGAAAGAATGCTTTCAATACTTGAGGAACAAAGCTGTTGATGCTTGCACGAAATCAGCATTTTAAATGAGAACGCTGCAATGAATATAAATCCTTTAAAATGTTTATTCACGATCAGTATTTATAACCTACTAATAAGCATATGATTGCGAGTTAGTGCATAATATTAAGGCATCTACTGAAATCACAACTGCATTCTTTATATCATTAGGTCATATTCATGTTTATTACTTTTTATAATTCATTGCTTCGATTGTTACGTTTCCATGCGGATGGAATCCTAAAGCGTTTTATTGATTGACGCTAAGGCAAAATGACAGCCATAAAAGCTGAGATTTTTCTATTCAGATTTGATGAGGAGTATTTACAACGATTCATGCTGTATAATACATTGTGATATTTCCTCTTATACCTGCAGAAAAAGTTGTTGATCAACTCATTTTGAATTTCCCCCTCCACCTTAAGAAGAGAGTGAACTTTCAAGTAGAACGTATCGCCTTATAGTGCTGTCAAATGTTATCATTTCAAACACGAGCGCATTCCCTCATGTTTAAATCCATGAGTCATTTTAGCTTACCCTTCAAATTTAACTTACTGAAATTGCATTTCTAAGAAGCCACTGCTATTAGCTCAGGTCATTCTGTAGAGTCGAGCCAATCAATTAAGGAGAAACTACTGCCGTGCTTTTAATACATGTTCCACACAAAGTAGAAACTTTTTATGCAACGATGAGGCTCATGAGTGATAAAAAATTTTATATGCAAAGAAGAGCGCAGTTACTGATCTGAACCGAAGAGGAATTTGCCGACTTCTGCGAGTTGTTGTGGAGAGAGACCCTCCTGAATGCGCTTTACCGCTGCTATTTCATCATGAATTGTTTTTGACTTATCTTCACCCATATCCAATATTCGCTCTATTACTCCTTTCAGCTTGTTGTCAATTTTCGCATCGGATAACTTCGCCACCAGTTTTTTATGATAGTTTTCCGCATTTTCAATGTACTGGTAATATTCCGCCTGCAAATATTCTTACTTCTATCAGTAAAGTTGGCATGCCATAATCATGTGAGTTGAGAGAAAATACGCAGCCAAAACAATTCGTTGATTGTATGAATATCTAAACGCTTGAAAACGATATCTGCGCAACATTATGACATGTAGGTGAATTGCTGAAAAGGAGAAGTGAAGCGGGCGTATTTCCATAATCTTGCAGGCTCTGATGCTGTTTCCGTAGGCTAATTTTATTAGAAAAGTACGTGTATTAAAGCGGCTTTTTAGTATTTGTTGGTTCGTACATTTTCAGTAAAAGATTTGAAGCATAGATTTTCGGCTCACGAGCTATCTAAAATTACCAAACGAGCGTAGTGAACTCAGTGAGTGCGGCACTTACACCTTATCATATC
This sequence comes from Baylisascaris procyonis, assembly GCA_037389465.1. Lineage (NCBI taxonomy): Eukaryota > Metazoa > Nematoda > Chromadorea > Rhabditida > Ascarididae > Baylisascaris > Baylisascaris procyonis. The sequence goes on from JAZARR010000266.1 coordinate 649,465, forward strand.
TCGTTTGCATGATAGAGCATATTATGCAAAAAGGAAATTTAATAATCTTGTGCCACATCATTAGTTAGAAACAAATATTGCATAAAAATTTCAAAATACTATCGATTTTCGTTATCACTTTTCGCGAATCTAATAAGCGGCAAATTTTATTCGACTAAGAATAGGTGAACTTACAGCGTTTTTACTGCCTTGTTCATTTGCCCATGCTTCGACTCGATCAAGGAGTTCCTGTTTCGTTTGGTATGGATCTGCGTATATTTGTTGCAGCTCTTTTATTGCATCAGTACTAGCTCCTTTCGCGAATGACGGTAGAAGTTGAGCGTTCGATTGTTCTTCTTAACGTAATAGGAGTTAGCATTGAAATGAGCGGAAGTTGGTGTCATAGGAGGCATTTTTTTTGAAAGGCAAGCAGGTGAAATGCGCAATTTTTCCTATTGAATGCAAAAGGGCAAAACTATTGAATTATATGTTAAAAATTTTATATCTCAAAAACACTTTTGCAGGAAGCGTGGAAAATGATCGCGCTTGCAAGCTAACGCTGAATTAATAAGAATACTTTGGGACGAGTTCGTTTGATCATTTTTCATTTAAGGTATCTACCATATATCCTTGTATATGGTAGATACCGAGGGGTTGCAATGCCTTACAAGCATAGGTGGTATGTGTATTTATATTTATATTTATGTATTCGCGTTTATATTTGTTTATATTCATATTTATATTTATGTCATATATTATATATTTACACTCATATAATTCCATTTCGTGGGAATTCATGAAGTTGTCCTATTTTGCTCTGAAAGTTGGTTACTGATATGCGAGCATTCCAAAACTTCCAAGAGAAGCAGTGTAAAACGCCCTACGATAAAGCTATGACTGAAAAACATGAATATGACAGGAATTCGCTTTTGAGAGAATGCACGAGCGAAGAAAACTTAAGAACTAAATAGTTGGATGACTGTTGTGGATGACACCTTTATTCTTACGATACGTTTTCGGCAATATTCTATTGCTCAAGACCGTAAAAGAAGCAAGAAGTAGTTGTTAGATTTTCTGCGATAGTTCTATTCCTCATCTCCGGATGTGAAAGAAAGGATAGTATTGAAAGGCTTGGGAGAACTCTATGTTATTTTCATCTCAGTTATCAATTACATTATCCACTAGGTGTTGTGCACAATAAAGCGAGTTTTACCGATGCGACCATTGTGTTTTCATTCCATCAGTTGATTTTTCTAATTGATTGTGTATAACGTGTGGTTGAAAACGATACTGCTGAACTGGTGTAGTACTAAGCCTAAGCGTAAACGGTTGCGGATGGTTAAGAAAGGGAAATAGTGAAATATTTATATCAGTTGTATTTTACAGGATTCTCTCTGCCCGCCCCCCCTCTCCCCTCCCCGCGCCTCCCTCCGTTCCTCGCTGATTGAGTTTCGTCATGCTTATAACTGAAAAAAGTTGTGATTCCACTCTCGTTCAACGTTATAAGTGTCACTGCAGCAAACTAATGCTTTACGTTAAATGCATTGCATATTTCACGATGACTTTCATATTACAATCATGTAATGCAACGAATAACAATTAATGAACCTCATCAAAAGATTCTCACCTTCATTCTGTGTATTTGTTTCGGTATCTTGAGCTATTGTGACCGAGATGACGAGATAGCACAAGAGAACAATCGTTTTTATGCACATCTTTGTTGAATGCAAATAAAATATCTGAAACATTTATGAGATAAAATCGATAATTAAATATCTTGGAACAAGGCAGCTTCTGTATGCCAAAATGCAAGATGTATAATAATACATATTCTATTTCCTCTTTCATTTTAAAATGATTATGCTAGCGGAGCAACGAAAGCATTTCATATCCTTTCTTGAAGATATCTTCTTTCTTTTCCGGATTACTGTCTGATTTATGAATTCATGATTTATGGTTTGAACTGCATTTTCGAGCATCTGCGACACGCCTTTGGCCGCATGGAGAATTAAGTTTGCTTTGGATTATCGACCACACTCGCCTGCTTATAATATCATTATAGGCACACATAATAGAGATAAATTTTCCTCACAAATTTTACGAATAATGAGGCCTAACTTATGCGTTCATAATGAGCGCAAAGCATTGCATGATAGATGGATAGTTTTAAAATGAAACGCTCCTCAAAAAAGGAGCATTAATGCTAACAATTTACACCGTCACTTATATAAATAACAGCCTTTCGAGGGGGCGTTATGTGGAAATGTCTCGATGTGTCACGGCGTCAATTTACAAAAGATGCCATTTAAGAAACCCACGCAAAAATCAAATGGCTGTTGAATTAGGCGAGTTTGTAATTATATATTTTGCGCTTCCATAATGCTTATATGCTTTACCATACTGCTTCACCATCAAGGCTGATGTTTTCATTTCGAGAGACAATAATCTCGCCGCAATGAACATTTGGGTGAAATTTTCTGATGTAATTATTGGTGATATTCATAAGGTGAATGTTGCACGATGAGTCAACACCAACAAATGGTGAATACTCTCTTTTCATTTCTGTGTTTCGAGACGGCAAGCTACATATGGCCAATATTATTATTACATTCCAATTGCATGCTCCAATGCACTCGTTCACTGCAAGGAAAGATTGGTTGAGAGTTGTCGATTTTGTTGAACCAGTTTCAATTATACGGATATTTTTCATTTCGCGGCACAGCTCGCCCGACTAGAATTCCCTGGATTTTGAGCAGTTTTCGAAAAAAAAAAAGAAAAAACCGAGATACAAAAATGGTGCGCATCTCAGAAATATGGCTACAATGAAAAACAATGCAAGGACTTATTCGCTTCTGAGTGAGTTAAGAGCAACGTTGCAAACGGCATTTATCCTTTCACTTCTAACTATCGAACGTTGCAAGACTGCCAAGCATGTTGACTTTTCAAAGTCTTAGGCGACATATTCAACTATCCGAACTCTATCTGTAACGATGGCCTTTGTTGCATGATCTGCAACTTACTTTGCTTCGTCTCCAACCCAGTAAACGCGTGTGAACAATCCACAGGTTTGCCCGGCGAGGAATACGAGGGAGGAGGAAATGGGGGAGGGTGAAGGGGGAAGGGGGAGACAACACTGAAGTCTTTCTTTGACCAGTAGAGTTCGGTAAGCAATGGAGCAATAAGAGTTGTTGTTGCGCTTCGCAATACTGGCCAAAACGCTTAAATGGCTTTACAACTTCTCTTTTAGATCCTTTAAGTTTATCTTGGACGCATCCTCGATTCTTAATTACTTTCCTATAGTCACTGGAAGAAGCCGTAGATGTGGGGTTTCCTTGTCCGATCGGCATGGAGAATGCAAGATCTTGTTGGAATCTTGTTGGATCATGAAATTCGAAGATCGCTCATTACCTATCTGTTGATGATAGAATTATTACTGTTAAGATATAGCGATCGCTGCTTTTTTCAAATAATTTTAGTGAATGAAGGCTGCTGCAACATTAATTTTAAGTTTGTATTCAGTTATCGCCTGTAACTGCCTGACTGTTATTCAGTTGTGAGCAGTGATGAAGTTGCCCTTTCCTAAACGACAATGGTGAACGCGTGATTATGGCTGCGAGAATAAAACTGCACGATCAAATTAAATCACAGATGCGTCTACCTCTCCATTAAAACCGGATGTACCGAGCCAGTCAAAAATACCACATCGATGCTTGATGAGGTAGATACATCGAGTGGCAGGATTTTGCTCTGATCTATCCACTAAACCTGTACATAGAGGGCAGCCAACGCCAAGCCGTATCATCGAAAATTTTGTGGACGGTAAATTCACATGAAATATATCAATACTGCTCTATTTTTGCTGCCTGCTGCATTGACTGCGAATTGCCTTTGTGGCACTGAATGGACGACCGGAATCGCGAATCCATTTATATGTCGACTGCTTCAAAATGCAACAAATGCGACGATAGAAGAGTTTATTGAAATATACAACGGCGGGATGAATCTAACGAAGGAGGAGCTCAACAATAAGCTAAAGCAATGGGCAATAAAGCAAAGAAGTGAAATTCAGGTAAGTATTACTGCGCCATCAGCAATATCAAAATGCCCTTTCAATGCAGCTTCAAAAAATGAAAATTCTAAAATATCCATTGCCGACAGAGGAAGTGGCGGTCATTTTACTACGTCACATTTAAAACATACTGAGCGATCGTTAGTAGAGGTCACGACTTATGAATTGCGAAGACTATAAAACGCGTTTCTGGAAGTAAAGGATTTATTGGAGCACGAGTTGTTTCCCGGAGCATTGGCAATTTGCAAAATGGTGTGCGAAAGTTTCGATCGTGAAAATGTGACATATATCAGATTTTGCGGATAATTCAGCGACCGGTTGTCGAAACACGAGTAAATTATGAAGGAGTAGAGGAGCTGATTCAGGAGGAAAGGTAGGCTATTAAGGGAAGGTTTATGGAGTATAAGTTCTCTGTGTTATGATACAGTTCTTCCTTCGTTCACGTCCATGAGCTGAACATTCGGGGATTTCCCACCACTCATAAAGTTAAGAGCAGTTTTATGGCATACCAACAAGCAGGTTCACCATAACAGTGTTAATTTTCCGCGGCCACCACAGTCCCCATAACTTTAAAGGGTCGAGTAACGTTGCAATACATACATGTGTTGCAACGTTACCTCCCTTTTCAATTCAAGTATTCTCTAGCTGAATTTCGTTTCCATTGAAATGGCCATTAAAGTCGTTCCATTCTTTTTTTTCCAGTAGAACATTTGAACATGCATTTTGCAGTATGACGTGAACTTTCAATAGTTCCCGATGTAGCAGGGTCTGTCACATGGAAAAAATTGAAAATAGTTCACGCCTCAATGATGATCTCATTGAAATCGCATACCGATTCTGCTACTCTGCGATTACCATTTGAAAACATCCACCAACACAAGTAGCGTTAGGTGCACAACAAGATAAATCATGAGGATCTCTCTACGGATATATTTCTCATTTTTCGGTCTGTTTATATGAATTAGATCATTATTTTTTATACTGAGTAATCTTTAAGCGATGCGACGCTGAACGCGCCTTCCAAAAGTTCTGCAATAAATAAGCGTAAATTCAGTCGTCTGCTGTCAAATGGATGATAGGAGGGAAGGACAAGAAGGGAAAAGGAGTGGGAGTTCCATTGTGGTTTAAATGATGAAAAGATGCATGGCACAAAGTAACTAATATGCGAGGTATGTGTGTGCCAGCAAACATAGTTTGATGAGTAGCAGTGGCAGTTACAGTGTTTTTTCCGTCACCATGGAAAAACTTCCCTTGCAGGATTGTATTCATCGATATTGGTTTTGACTGCAAATAAAGAATCTGCTGGAATATTTGTTAATTTGACTGATTTCTTTTCCGAATCGCTCTCAGCTTCTTTTTTGATGAAATCTGCTGGTGAGACATTTCCTGTGTTAGTTTAGACAGCAGTATTACAGGATGCGTTTCGCAAATTTCTGATTGATGAAGCGGATTATTGGAACACAAGATATGAGGTGTTGATGAAGCGAATAAAAGAATCGAATGCTACAACAGAGGCAAAAAAGGAATTAATAGAGGTGGTAAACTTCGAACAAGATATGGACATCAAATTCAACGAATATGAAAGCAAATTGAATGCGATTAGAGAGAAGTATCCCAAAGAGGTTGATAAGGAGGCCGTTGAAATTTGGAACTCAATCGACACACAAGATATGCAATGATGTAATATTGGTGTTCGCTTCACTGACTTCTTTTGTATGAGCGTGAAGTCATGCATCAATGTTAAGCTGATTCTTGAAATAAACATTTGCACCGTTCGATGCAATTCACTTTGATCTTCGTTTCCGATTATTGCCAACTTTAATAACGAATGTGATTGAAGCGAATTTTCAGTCGCCTTTTGCTGCTACTCCCCTACTAATCGCCTTTGTTTTTTAGCCTGGCGATTTTTGGAATATTGCTTAACGGAGTTGCCATCGTTTTCATCCTAAGAATTTCTTACTGGTCCGGATTGTCACTGGCATTCTCAAAAATTGCGATGATGTGAGAGCTCGATTACCTGTATTCCAGTTGCAAATTATGGTAGCAAATTTTCAACAGCTAAGACGGCAAATGTTGCGGTTTCTTAAGAAGCTTTCCCAAGTCAAGTAATTAATTTATTTACAATAGCTCCGGCGCTGAAAATATTTCTTTTAAAGAAAACATTGCAAATGAATTCGACGTCACGATTCATTCATTGCTTATGCTACTTAATTAACTTTCTTATACTTGATATGGTTATTTATGATCGCTACTAATTGAAGTGATGTGTGATGTCGGACTACAGCGGCTAATATTTTCTCAAGGAGGATAACCACATCAACTGTATATTCGCAAACGTGAAGTCATTTGACGTTACTGTGAGATATCATTGTCTATGGTTTCATGTAGTCTTCTATTCGAGTTATACCTCCTTCGGCAACTTGTTTCTACTTGTTTCGATGAGGTAGAAACAGGCGTTTGCGAGCTGGCGGCGTACATTGTGGTTGCATATCAACAATATTGCGTTCTAATTTCGAAACGAAAATAGTGCACGTGGAGTTTGACGGAGAAGCCATTCGCTTTGAAGCGTTGCACTAATTGAACAATAAGTTTTATGGTACATTCATGAAAATTTGTTCAGAGGTAATGAGGGAAAATCTGGGCTGAGATCACCTTGTAGTGCGTAAAAATTTGTTCGAATTCTTAAATGGATCTGAGGGGAGGGAGAGGACGAGGGGCGATCAAAAAGGACGGAAGCTAAGATGGGAATAATCAAATACCCGCCGAATATCCACGGATATCCACACCGGATATCAATATCCATATATTTGGCTAAATAGGATAATTGCACGAAAATAGGAATGCTATTAATCAATCAAATCACCAATCAAAACGAGGAAGCGGCGGAATGAGTTCTCATTAAATATGTTGATTTTGTTGCCGTGACTTAAATTGGGCCGACGGTCGTGTCAGCGCTGATTAAGTGTTGCGCCTGTCGACGGTCCGATCGGCCACGCAAACGTCAATTAGGTACGGCAGGTAGGCGAACGCGTGTGCAGACACGGATCTCACACCGATTGTTATACTATTTGATGTGTTGTGCAGGTCGTTGCTGATATGAGCAGCTGATGAAAGCACAATTTGAAATATGATGCATTGGATGTGTTACTCTAATGCAAAAAGTGCGCGAAAAAATGCAATTCAATTTCAGAGCTTAAAGTAAGCAGAAGAAAGGCGAAACATCTTTAAAGCTGCGAATACAGCTAGAGTTATTCCTCGTTCCTCTCCCTTCTCTACTCATCTAATGCTTTACTCATGCTTCTCAGAAAGTGCTATTATTTCCCCCGTGCTGTTTATATACAAAAAAAGTTCCGTGGTTACACAATGTCTTCACCTTCATCCACGTATTGTTACTATGTGCTGTCATTAGTTGTCACAAGCAACGCGAATCATATATCAAAGAAGAGAAGAAAACCAAATGTATATGGTGCAGTTTATATGTGGCCGACAGCACATTTTGACGGTTGTTCAATTATGGGGGACGTTTCATGGTCAACAGAGCTTCCGTTTGTATTTCCGCTTTCACTCATACTGAACAAGTTGAGTGGAAAGAATAACACTTGGCGAATACTTATGACGGCGCAAGATTGAGAGCTTTCTTTCTGATATGCGTGCACAAAAAAAAAAACCTTCATAGCTTACACTGCACTTGTCGTCAAATCCGTCTGTGAATTTTATTTTGTTCCACCCAATTGGATAATTTGTCTAGTTGCGAACTTAACGCATAGGTGGTGTGTGTATCTTCGTCCGTAATATCCGAGTTGTCGATTTCATTTGGACATATAGCTGCTGAGATTGCACAAGGTTGCTGCTTCATTAGAACATGCTTTTTTCTTTTAGATAGAAACCTTCCATAGCAGCTGTGCTAGTCGACATTCGGCGGTAACAAACTGCCCATTGGGAGCAATTTATGTCAGCAAATGTTCCCAGCATTTCACTGTATATCAGGGATATACAGAAATATGAGCAGATAAACCTTATTTGAAATAAGCACACGAAGTGCACGGAATAATTCTGAACGCATAATTGATGGACCGTTGCAAGACGGAGTGAAATTGCAATTAGAGTTGCAGGAGACAACGTGACGAATGCAAATTTGTATTTCATTAAATCTCATCTAAAGAAGCTTCATCAACTATCACGTTTATTAGCATGATGGACGCAGAATATAGCATATGAGGAAGTGAGTTAAATTAATGAAATAATCATACCTTGGATATTTACATTGTCATAATCACGTTGCTTGAGAAAAATTCACTACTATCTTTTCACTTTTAACATCGGTACTTTGATTTAGAGTGGTTTCGATGAAATTACATCCAAAATTTGCTTATTTTCATTCCAAATAAAATATGGTAGCAAGTCGAATGTTTTAAAATGAACTCTTTTCGAGGAATGCACAACACACTGCAGAATGTCCCATATCATAGAAGGCCTATATTGCAAAGAAATGGATTTTTCTAGACGGTTTCGCATCTGAAAAGAATGCATAGAAAGCAGTCAGTGATTGTAGCAAAAACGACTTCTAGGAAATGATATAATTCTCTTCAGATTTGACTGATAGTGACAGTTCTTATTACAAATACGTTTTGGCGTATTATCAACCGTATGAGCGCTACCTTGGACGTCTTCATCAACTCTATCCGAACGTAACGTTGCCTCGCATCCATCAGACGTACAATCCGGCTTTCCAACTTCCTTCTAGCAAACAAACGATTGATAGTGTTATTCTTTTGCAAAGGTGAGCGAAAATAATCAGAGCAGCGTGTAGACGGCCATTCTCGTAGTGCATCATGCGATAATCGGAACAGGGAGAACCCGTTGGATTTCTCCTTGTATAATCCTTTCATTTTATGGGAAAGAAAATAATTCCTTAGGATGGCGAAATGTCTCAATTTCCCCAAATTTATGAGGCTTTATGGCAAGGGTCACTTCATCGCTTCGCATTTGCATCTCTGGAGATTTTTGTGCTTTAAAAAAATGAAAGGTTATCACTTTGAAATCGGATTCCCTCCTCAGATATTCAAAATATCTTTTCGTTTTCTCATTACAGAATGATCTATCGACCCATCCACTTATTTCAACCCAGATTGGCTTCAGAAAAATTTGCAAAGTTAGATGCTCTCGTCACTATTGGATAATCCCCCCCCCCCCAAAAAAAAAACAGCGTCTATTGATGGCCCTTTTTTGGCATTGTCAATGATCTGCACGTCCATATGATCGCTGAAGTTGATGTATAATAACTTCTAGCGGCGGTTAGGATGAATAGATGCCGGAAATGACAACAGCTGAAATGTTTTTCGAAAATGTCTCTTCGAAAAAAGTTTTCTCGCCTAAGGAGTCATTCATTGGATGCGTTGCGTTAGCAATATGCAGGAATATTTGAGGAAAACATGAAATGCTTATTTTGCGAGAAATGGTTTCGCTGGGTGCAGTGCTCCAATTGGACAAATAAAACGCCCAAATAGTCAGCACGAAAGCATTTTGAACTCCCCATTGGCTAAACGGCTACTCGCTAAACACTTCTGGCGATTCTTAACTCTCACATTATTCCAGTCAGAATCCTGTCCATCCTCAAACGTAGAAATGATATCACCTTTCAGCAAACCAAAGTTGTTCTAGAAAATAAGAGGGCTGAATGAAGCATTAAAACGTTCTCCGGCATGAAACATCACTATTTAATCTCATAGTGTTTTATTCAATAGATAGAATAGAAACCTTGAGCGCCTTGATCGCATATATTGTTAGCACACTGCACTCGTTTGTGATAAATCTGGTGAGCGAATGTTTTTGTAGCTATTTATGCTTTCAGCTATGAGTTCATCTGCACCATTCGCCGTGATGTGTGCAATTTGCTGTTCTCGTGTCCTCGTTGTCGTTATGATCAGTCTGCTATTCCCATGTCAGAACGTGTCTTACACTTTCGACGGAACGAATTTCAAAGGATCGGTCATGAGAACACATCCGGCAAGTGCTTTATTTATAATTGAAGTAATTATTATGCGCATTTCCAATCTTTAAATAATGTTATCTCTCATTAGAGGCTAGAGAAAGTTCTATCATTTGCTAGACTATTTTCTGTATTTTTTCCGAGCATCAAACAATCTACCTCACGAATTGTACGCAACGTTTTCACCTCACAACATCAACAGTATCGCTAAGATAGCATTCCTTGTTGCGCGTCGATGTATTTGAAAATTCAATTTTCTTCTGGCGAGAGAATACTCAATCTTATTTTGCTCAGTGCACCAATTCTTTTTTTGGTTTTCTAACCTTCCCTGAGCTTTAATGTTAACTCGAAAAGCTACAACGCCAACTGATATATGTGATAACCGTCAGTTTGCAGATGCTCCAATAAGATCAGCGATCCGCCTGAACAACGGAGATGAACTAGACCGCGGAAAGTCTCCTGTGCCTATTGCAATAAAAAATGCTGATATGATGGTGGAATTAGATACATCGAGTAGCAGCATCCCGGTTGATAAGGTTGTTCTTTAAACGTTGCGAATTTTCTTGAAAAATAAGTGGATCTGAAGCCAAAAGATTAAGCAATGGGAAATCTTGCAAATCCTTGACTTTTGCACGATCCCATTCAAATATCTGCTCATTTTCCATTGCTGAGAAACCCGGAATAAATGCGTCCATCTGGCCAAACAGGAGACGCTGGTCCGCCGTGCCTTTAGCATGTCCTATCGAAAGGATTACCTCGTTTCAGATTCTTTAAAACTAGGTTATCTTCTCATCGTGGCAATGTTCACAGACCTCGAGCGACTGACCATAAGAGAATATTTAGTTACAGTCTTGGTTACGATGATGTTTCTAAGATAGCATAGTGCAATTCTTGCTGTTCATCTTCAGGCAACCCAAAATACATCGAAGAGTTCTTGGAACAACATCCGACCACCATCCACGGAACCCGATGAGGCGTCGTGGCGAACGTCGACCTCCTCTGTACTCAGAAAATCAGAAAGCAAACTGAACCCAATAGAATTTCGAAATAAGATACCACCACGTGAGGTGATAGAACACCTCGAAAGCAGGAAACGGTTAAGGCGTCAAACGTACTCAATTTATCCGGTTCTTAGGCAAGATCAATGCTCGTGTTCGATACGAGCAAACATGAATGAAGAAAAGCTCGGTATAGAACCGGAAGACACTGAATCGTTTTTGAACCCGCTGCGATTAGATGGAGTGGAAGTTTCGACAGCAAGAGATCCTAACATGGTGATATCAGACTGCAAACAGCATTCACTGCCATCATCTCCGCAAACGATCGACGTAAACTGTGAAGGCAGTGGTGACGGTGACGATCAGCAAGGTCAAGGAACATCAAGCCTAAAAAATGATTTAAGCAGCTCAGCTCGTCACGATGAAACCTCAGTAACAGAAGAAAAGTTGCTTGAAGCATATCGAGACGGTCCTCAATTGTACAGCGGGAGACAGAATGCAATATCAGTGGGCGAGAAAAGTTTCCAAGCGGGAATAAGGAAATGGTTGGGGCAAATGGAACAGATTGATGAAATAAGACCAGCAGAATCCTCTAGGTGGAATTCGCCTCAAGCAATGTCTACAACTATGCGTTCGAGCAGACTTGGTTTTCCCGAGAATTTTACAATCCTTAAAGATGCGGCTGTCGAAAATGATCGTCAAATAGAAGCTGAAGCTCAATATGCACCTGCAAAAGAAGGTCACAACATCTTGGAACTCGCATCACACTCACTTGCAGGTTGTCACAAACTTAATTCATATTATTTTTTTGCCACTTTCTTTGATTAGTGGTTAGCAGTTCCGTTCATGCCTGAAAACAGTGTGCAATGAAAATTGCCTATTTAGAGTGTTTTCAAAACAACTGCAATTAGCCTTAAAGATGCTGCCAAGTGTTAAAATAGGCCAACAGTGAACGTGCTAAGAAATATTTGGGGCATGTTCAAAATGCATCAGAAGGAACTTCGTATCTTTTGAAGTGTTTTTGTAACATCTTGAGACTAAATACACTGATAGATGAGAACAACGAATCAACAAGATCATCACATCAAGCAACAGTTCGATCCGCTTTATTAACAGAATACCTTTCGAAGGGACGAGACGCAACGCAGCAGTTGGAGAGTTCCAGCAATCCATCGACAGCTAAGTGGATGACTAGTTCCTCCCAGAGGTAACACGTATGTCTTTTGTGGTCACTTCTCAAAATATGTGCTGCACACGCCGAAGACCCATATCGACACTTCTTATACCATTTGGACAGATACAAATTGATTAATAAGCACATTCCATTCGAATAGCCTTGCATTACCCTTCTGTCTATGCAAAGAGAGCCAATGCAAGACTATTAGAATGGGATGTTGTCATATTTGGCATAAGAAAGGTGATGCAACTCACCATAAGAATCCGAAGGTACACCTGATAAAGTTGCCCTTATCAAGATTTCTGGGTTGTTTCAACGAACAATAAAAGCCAGCGCCAGCAATAACAGTAGCAACTGCATTAAGATGCCTGACAGCATTGGCCACCATCTTCATGGTTACATCATTTCAACCAGCTGGCAGTGACGGTCAACTGAGTGAATAGTTAGTTATTCGTCACGATGACTCAGCAAAATCTCGTAAAAGACGAAAATCTTGTTGGCAACTTTTTGCCCTGAGGGTATGTTGCAAATCTGTCACATTCAGCACCCTTCCCCTTAAATCAAAATTCCGATTTCAGTACTCCTCTCCGTCGTTCACGCGCCATGTCATCCACGGGTTTGCACCTCGACGATGTGTCATCCGCCCCTCTTTATTACCATTTTGTTCAATGTCCGAGGTTTTTTTTAGGCTTACCATTTAGAATCATCAAAATGTTGTCGGTTCAACAGCCACATCTCAGCCATTAGGTAAACAATTTTCAAAGAGGAATGTTCCAGCAAAAGTAGAATCCACAACGACAGTGCAGGAAGGTGGCCGTCAATCGTAGCCACCTCAACATCTAGCCCTCAAGCGGCTAAAAGGTGCGTCTTTTCTGGCGTCGATGTGATCGTGTACGTTGACGATTCGACAGCAATGGCGGAAACCGAATTTCACAAATTTCGACAATTCCTCAAAGAGCTTTATTATTCCTTCGAAAGCAATCGGAGCAAATGTAGAAAGGTTGGTCATATCACTTTAAAGCACTTGCGCAAATTTTTTTCAAACGTGTTTAGAGTGACATCATGACAGCGAACATTATATATATATATATATATATATATATATATATATATATATATATATATATATATATATATATATATATATATATATATATGCAAAACATTAGGACCATTTGTTCAGGTAGGTAGAAATGGCTGATGTGAAAGGTGTCACTAGTGTCTTCCAAAACCCAATTTCGTTCCAGATGACCCGGCTGCCTTTTATTAATGATCACCGAATTTCTTTCTTTTTGCAGAGGATTCATAAAATTAGGAGGCTGTCTTGGAAAGCGAAACATTTGTTTTCTGCCGCACCGAACGTCTGAATAAAAAAGATATATGTTGCAATACACTTAAAGCGCATTTCGCTTAAGCGCTTTACGAGGTGCGATAATGTGATGCTGGAAATTTGTGGGCACAAAGCGAACTATCATGATTCCATATATTCGTATCTGTGAATGTGTTGTAGCCTATCTGGTTAGGATCATCCCAAGAAGAAATGAAACTAGATCTATGGAATTTGGTAGCAGAGACTAAAAAATGGAAGTTAGTACGAACCATAGGCTGATGTCCTATGCGGCGAGAAAAGAATTTCATAGCATATTTATCTTACTTGAGAACAGTGTAATCACGGGAAACAGAATCCGTGAGGAGCACATTCAAGTTATATAAATCATTAAGCAGATGTTAACATTCACATCTAACTTATGCAAGCCGTCGCAGTATGCATACGTTCACGGGGATAGATGACACATGCGCATGAACGGATGAAATGCACCAATCATCTCCACACAAAAGATGAACGATTATTTTTCTCCACACACACACAAGAATTAAATGGAAAAAAAAACGAAAAACGATTTCATTACTCGGCATGAGGCCATGACATCCAGGAATGCGAAAATAGTGACTGCGCAACAGGATGGAGGTCTTATGCGAGTTCAAGAAGGAAACATCACTTGACGCTATGTGCTCTGAGGACGGGATGCATGTGGAAAAGATCGTCTCTTTTTGCAAGTCAAGATAAGTCGCAAAAACTTGTAAAATGTTTCAAAGTGTTTCAACACTGTCACTGTCACCTACAAGAGACTGTCACTAGACACGAAGTTGTTTGACCCATGTCCAGTGTGAACCATCCAGTGTATAAAAGCAATTTGGCTTAGGTGCAATTCTCACTACGCTTCGCAAAGAAATATTTTCCTCGTAGAATGATAACTACCGCATACATGAATGAGGGCGTTCACTTACAAGCGAACTTCATTCCAAAATCTTCTATTGGTAACCGAGAGGGCGCTTTCGACTGAAACTGATCTACGATTACAACCGAATCTACTTCGAAAGCGTCAATCGGTTGCTGATCGGAAGTATTTCGGAGAAACCAAGTTTCCGGAGAAACCAAAAAGATTAAAATCGAGATTTCGTCAGTAGGAACGAATGAAATTTTGACTTCCGAGCAAAATTAGCTTGCCCACTGCAGTCAGTATCAGAGAATAATGTCAGCAACGCTCAGGGCAGTGCTAAATATTTTAAGAAAAGGAGTGGAAAATGAAGATAATCGATCATTTCACCCAATCGAATCTTTGAAATATGCTTATATACTTTGTGATCATCATTTTGAGATTATGATAGTCACTGAAATGCAAATGAAGTGGATAGCAACAACATGAACCGATGAACCAATAAACATAAATTTGTTGTCAGATGTGAAGGAGATGAGAGCAATTTATTTATATTTTTAGGTATCGCGATTAGCGGTGTTGAAAAATCGACCCAGTGGATCAGTTTTCACATATTTACATCTCGAGAACTCACTCGATAAACTTCAAATGTTGGTACATCTCTCGAAAATGGAATACGCTGGCTGTGATCTGGAAGAGAATCTACACTGTCGAGAAGCCTTAGCAAATGTATTTTAAATATTTTATTTTAGTGCGGTTCGAATATCCGTGCACTGTATCACATCTAAATTTGAGGAAATGTCGTGAACGATATGGCACTGTTGACTTGGTTGAAATATTGCATAATTTGTCGCCTTTTTTATTACCGCGTTAATGCTGAGAATGTTATATTGATTTCAAAAACTTACACACTGATTGCTCTCACCGAGCATTAAACGAGCAAAACTGAAGTTGCCTTAAGAAATGTTGTATACGAGCACCAATTTGTTGTGTCGGCAGCGACGACGTTGAAGAGGGAGGCCGAGGTGGAACGTACAGCACGCGGATATAGTAGAAACGCCGTACTGGGAAAATAACGGTTCCCAAGGCGAATATACAACAACGAGAGTTAACGGAGACAAGACGAAGCGTATTGGTGAAAGCCGACCAGCGGAGAAGACGAACACAAGAAGAAGACGAATGAGGAAGAAGAACTGACTCTGATGGGCTGAGTGCCGCCTTATATAGGCCTCAGAACCGCCAAGAGCACAACAGTAGATCAGCGGCATTATATCAGGAACACTCAAAGGGAATCGACTACGAGGGCAAACGTGATAACTGCAATGGTACACCACAAGCAGATATCTTGGGTTGGCTCTTCGGCGCCATACCCAACAAGGCACTACATATCTCTTCTATTTTCTCCCAATCGAATATTGTATCTTGATTGGAGCTTTTTGATTAACTGAGGGAACAAAACATTTCTCTTGTCAAAATATAGCACTGTTATTCGAATTCAATTTCATTCAGCCCACCTAATCTGCACCGTCTAACATCCACGTCATCATCACAATGCTCAAACAGGTTCTATCGTTGTTCATATAAAAGCCGACGTATTTCATGCGTTCACGTTGATTACTGGTCAATCTTTTCCTTGTTACTATCAGGAAACAGTGCAACTTTTCAGCCCTCTTCTACCCTTTTATCCATTTTCAGGCGTACGTTCTTGGAACCACGCTTCATGCTGCAGAACAAGATGGTCGAAGAAGAGCTCTTTTAATTGCAACATCACGCAGAAGCGCGCATATACGCGCGGTTCAGTCCGATTTACGAGAAGCGGTTGAGTATGCACAAAGAAATCATGTTGATGTATACATAATCGGATTTGGCGAACGAAGCTTTGAAGGTGAATGCTTCATCCTTTTTTCGATCCGTGGTTTAATTTTTTCAACTTTTCCGAAAGCTCTAAGCCTCATCACATACTCCTAGTATCTTAGGGCTTTGAGCCACCTTTATCGATTCTTCTTCGTGCATTCTGTGCCGTACTTATAACTTTTTCGCGACAAACTGGCGCACAACTAAAGTACGAAAACTGCTGAGAATTTACCAAAACGCCCATAGTGCTGAGCAAATATTTCCCCCATCAAGAACATTCTGGCTTCAGAGTGCTCCTGGATGCCAAGTCGAACTAGATTAGTGAAGAAATGTGTGAAACTCGCCGAATCAGTACCCAAAAGATCGAATTTTCGTACTTCTTAAATACAACGTTCCGATGCGAAAACCATAATTCCTTCGTCTTGACTGTACCCGACTTTACCAAGCGCACCTCTTAAGGCACAACTTTTGTTCATCCTTTTGAAGAATCTGATGGAAAAACTTAATGCAGCGCATGTCTACTTAACTGAATTTTGAAAAACTGGCTAACCCGGCTTTGGTGTTAATAGTAGCGCATTTATTGCATCATGCAACAGATGCTATGAAGTTTCCCTCAGTTTTAGCGTGAAATTCATTATGCTTATATCATTTGTGTACTTCTTGATTGGCAGCCACTACTCTTGAGGCTATGAAATTTCATGAAATTTTTAGTTGTGATCTACACTGCAGCGTCACCTTCCAAAACGGAATCCCTTCAAGTCATCAGCAACGCGGGTTATAGGCATAGAACCAATTTAATGGCACCAAAAAGAAATTCCTATATGCATTTTTAGTCGTAATGAATAGTGCGTATTAATTCATTGTTAAGTTATCGCATGAAAATATTTGTAAAATTTATCATTTTGCCTATCTCTTTTATATATTTGCGGGTATTTATTAGGCAACTTTTCATTAAATAGCTCTCCAAAATTGCACGCCAACTTCCAATTTTCTCGAGCTATCTCAATTCAGATTTCGATGAACTGAAGATGATAACAAGAACTAACGTAACGTTCGCTTTCCCAAGAGAACACACGAGACTTAAAAAACTTTCTCAGCTAATCTGTACGACAATTTCGACTTGGGAGCAGAATTTCGGAGAAGAAGCCTATTGCCAATTCGTAGAGTCCGATAGAAGTGGCCATTCAGAACTTCTATAATTTTGAAGTATCGATTTCAACGCTATGTTACTGTCGCAATTCCTTCAACACATGTTAAATCTGCAAAATTCACTGCCATTGTGAATAAATAATTTATTGCTCGTAAAGATGGAATCCTACAAACTTTATCCACTCAATCTTTTCATGTTATCATTACTAGTTTGACATACGTAATTGAACTTTAAAAGTTGTTAATTTCTGTGTTTATGCAGCTAGCATTTGAATTTTGGAATATTCAACAAATAAAAAAAAGTTGATTCGGTTTTATGCATCACGGCAATTATTAATGCTCGAAAAGAAGTTTGGAGAATTGCAATGCCCTTATATATGCCTACAGCCATAGTAAAGTATGAAATTGTACTGCATAGAAATGTTAAAATTCAATGACAACATGTTCGATCGTTTCGAGGTTTTGCAATATTTTAGTTGCTCTTGCAAATTTTCCTCTTAAAAGCGCATCATGATAATGCCACTTATGAAAGCAATTGAATATATCAGTCTCACTGTCCAGCGGCCTGAAATGGTGAGGAACTGAGGCAACGGCTTGAAATTTGTTGCGCACAATGCACGTCATAGATTAATTCAAAGTTATAGGAGCAGTCAATCGACTTTGAGAACTATGAAAACACAAAACTGCTCAAAAATTCACATGCTTTTTCATCCTCTTAGATTTCCATTTGCATCGATCAAAGCACAGAAAAGAGGCCAGAAAAACTATCTTTTTTTCAGAGAAAAATACGACTGTTTGGATGAGGTAAAATATTCCACTCCAGTTGTGGATATCCATTGTAAATTGCTAATTCATCGAAGGTGCTTCTTCGTTTATCTTCAAATGTTTTTTATATAAAAAATGCAATCGTTGAATCTGTTCGCGTTTATAGACCACAACGCAACTATCGATGGAATCAACACATTATTTTTGATTTCATTAGTAATTATTAATGGGATCTCTCTGCTTGATGTGTCAAATCACTATGTCCGGAATTAATAAGCAAATGAAGTTTGTCATTCTTCTGTTAGATCGTAAACAACTGATTTCATTTATTAACATCATGCTAAGAAGGTTTTAAAAGGAACAGCGCAAATTTAGATCCATAATTAAGGTCTCAGTCACAGCATAGAGGCCTATTTTGACACAACTATGCATCTATTTAAGAGTAACTGATTGCACCACCTTATCACAGACTTCAGGATAAGTAACACTGTGAAAATATTTGTTTTGTTAATGGAACTTATTTATTTTATAGCTGATAAGCCAATGACCCGAAGATTGAGTGCCCGAGGTTTATAAGTTGCGAACACGGCCGAATCATATGACCGATAGTTTGGCTGATTGCTTCGCTTGCAATGAATTACCAAGACGACAGCATATCGATTATATAATTATCTCTCTGTATTTATCTATTCTCATCAAGTAGGAAAGCGACAAGAGTTCATATTCCAACTTGCTGTTATTGGTGATTAGACAGGATTTGATTATCTGCTTGCCGTTATTGTGTTTTCTTCGAGTATGCAACAAATTGTCTCATTGATTGAAATTCTTCACTAACAAACACCAATGAAGTTGCAGTTTCAGTTGATTCATTTGCTCTATTTTCGCCGCACGATGAAACACTCACATCTGCTTATTGCATCAAGTTTATTCGACACGCTCGTCATGGCGAATAGGAGACTAATAGAAGGGATGAGATGCCACGATCCACCGATACAAATACGACGAAATATACTGAAGATACACTGAATATACGCTGCACGAATACAACTCTTATATAGCGATATTGAAGCAGGTGCAACATTTTCACATTCAATGTAAATGAAGGTTGCTCACATTTGAACATCCGCTCAGTAGAAATTAAAAGTGCAAGCTTTTTCAAATTTCAATATTTTTCAGTCGACGTCCCATTCATCGGTTGTAGCCGTTGACCGTCCATTCACTTGTAGGCTTGAGTCGATGCCCTTTCATCGTTATGTTGCTCTTTAGCCGCCCGCGCTGTGTCATCTTTTTTAGCTAAATAGCTTCCTCTTCGCTTTCGCGACATCAGGTGCGCTAATTGGATGTGGTTATTCTCAATCCACCGATGAACTACAAATGAAATGTTTTCGAATGACGCATTTTCATAATGCAATAAGGAGATGGGTTGTCATTCGCACACCGAAAAAAAAGCCTTCGGAGATGTTTGCATAATGAGCAATGCAATAGAATTGCAATTTAATGCATTTTTATACGTTAAATGTTTCCTCAAGTATATTAGAAATCCGGTGGACATCTGAAGTTTATGATACACCTGTATCACAAACTTTATTGAGAATACTATAACCGCTGAAATCTCCACTACAACACGGCACTGTACATACCATCTTTTAGCCCACTTAAACCCCTTCGAATATACACAACAGGATATGTGCCGACAGATTTCAGGTTCCCTTTATCGCTGGTTTAACGGACAATTTGTTACTTTATCGAATTTTTTTCGCTTTTCCTATTGGGGCCAAATTGAAGTTGTCGTTAACGCCATTAGCAATGGGAACGGCACAAAGCATTTTCGTTAACGAAAGCAATAGTTTCTAATTTATTACTTTGTTTTTGAATGCTTCAATTTCGATATCGCTTAGTGTTCTGCTTTTGCTTTCGTTTGGCATAGTATCACTTAATTCCATATGCTTACGGACACCTAGATCCAGAATGTCTCCTTCAGTCAAAAGTAATCAATCAATGATCCCTCAACCATTGCTTATTTCCTTACTTGATTGTTTAATGGGATACTCCGCTAAACAGCTGATGAAGGAATGAATAAAGGTTAGCTGATTGCTTCGAGTGTGAACGACACATGTAGTGACGAAACACCGCCCAAGTCACAATGTTGCGAACTTCGTTCAGCTGGGGGATTTCACGTCTGCCAAATCGATCGGTGCATGAGGCGGCGTCGCCTCGTCGTCGTCGTCGTTGCAGCAGGCGGCGATGGTCGTCGGTCTTCTTTCCTTCTATTTTCTATTTACTGCTAACCATATTTCCTGTGCCATTCACTAGTTGTGCCAGCTGCGCAGCTGTTTCATTCGAACCGTTGTAGACGCTTCGTAAATTATAAATAAATATCATAATTTTTATTTATTAAGTTACGTCGTTCCCTCCTTAATAATTTCATACATTTCAAAGCGTTTTAATGTAAAGTAGTTATTTCTTAATTGCCATCTATACTGCATTAAAATCGATGTTTACGGTTATTGCTGCAATGCATTTCAGTTGTTGGGCTCACAAGCTTCGATTGTCACTCTTGATGTCGAGCAATTGGGTTACTCTTTGAACGTTCATGTAAACACTTCTGCTTATATGCCATCTTGCGAACATCAAAGAATTATGCATCAGTAGTAGTCCACTCGCTTTTACTACTAAGGAGTTAGCGAAGCATATATTGCACTTATAAATACTGCAATATTTTTATCCAAGGAATAAATTTGCTTCTTCAGCAGAACTTCTTCATCAGAGAAATGCTGCATAGGAGAAGAGTACATCTTGTCTGCTCTCCCAGATCCATTCAACGTGTATCACTTAACCGTATCGAATTACCTACAAAACTCGAATTTATAATCGACTGTTTTCCACCCTCTAAATGGCTCTATTAAACAATTCTTCGAACATCATCGTTGCACGATAAAATAATTTGAAATATTGACTACGCCGTGTAGCTTACTCGTAACATATGAGGAGAGCTCCACTGAAGATATACCTGACGAGATTCGGTGTAATATTTACGATATGTGGACGTGAAAAAATCGAAAAAGTTTTCTTCTAAATGCATTGGCGTTCTTACTGCTTTCGGTAATTATTGGGTGTTTAAACTGACAATTAATTGCTAAAATTTTGTGAGGAAGAGATTAGAATGGGCGTGCGGAAAGAGAACGAACGACAGAGCGGGAATGAGGGGTTTTAACAGCAGCACGCTCTAAATATTGCCACTGTGAAATGGAGAAAACATGAGTTTCTGATATATACTCTTTACCAAATTTTATATAGAACAGAGAGTCATTCATTCCGATGACGATAAATTTAAAAGTTTTTGAAGTGTGCTTGCTTAATTCCTTCTCCCCCAAGCGTTTATAGGCATATCACTTCTTTTTTCAGAATTCTTCTCGATCCATCTCATTCGCCTCAACTATTCGTCCCTTTCAAGTACATCCCTACCTATCTGCTCAATATGTTTATGGCACAGTTTGGTTTTACTTCGACTCACAAAGCCCTTTTTCGTTACGACAGATTTAATTAAATTGCCAAGATGTGCTTATCAACATACGGTCAGAACAATGAACAGATCGCAAGAATTTGGCTCCAAATGCCGACTTTTCAGTGGAGGTGGATTATTAGAGATTTGCCCGAACAACATCATTTTAGCATTAGTTTGATTTTCAGTGCTGTTAACAAATCTCTTGATGAGTTTTCGTTCTAAGTTCATGCCGCTCTGACTGCTCTGCGTCCTATGGAAGCGTCGTGTACACCGACTATTAGGCGCTAGTCTTTCTTATTTCCTCTGTTTACTCATCGAAGTGTTTTTATATTAGTCATTTCAAACGCTGATTACTAGGGAACGACTTAAATATTCCTAAAACGTTCTAATAAGCATAAAACACTAATCGAGTCGAACAACAAAGAGCACTTCGAAGAAATCAGAAATTTTTTACTAATGTCAATTCAGTGATTGTTGAGTGTATAGCGATTGAAGCTTAACTCTCAACGCAACTAGGATTGCCCTAATGTGTGAAAAATCAAAAGAATTTTTATGCAAATAGCTTTCAAAAATTGCAAATCATTTGGAGCTAGTCATGCCGAAATGCTTCAGAAATTGTGTCAAAATACAAATCATGCAAAATACTACTAGGCTAAATTTATTCTGATTCATCTAGAGACTTCTTCTCACGGACAAATATGGTCACTGATATAAATTACTTCAAAGAAGTGAGACAATATTGCAAAGAGTGACTTCATTAACACAGCATCAAGATTCATTGCAATCCTCAGTTGCTATATCGCATAGCACCCCAACATCCAAGAAAGAACTAATTATCGTCTCTCCCCTCTCCTTCGACAATTTCCTCACCAAGAAGCCCCGTGATTTACACGGCTCACGCCATTCGTTCTTTTGAGTGCTTTTGCGTCCTTTTTCTTTGCATTATCCTTGCGTCCTGAGCAGTTTCGTCTGATTCCTCTACCCTCATTCCTCACACATCCATTATTCGTCTATTACGATTGTAATGCTTTTTATTGTGGTCTTCATTGAAAATGCACTCATTGCCGCTGGGCAAATGCACAAGCAGATCGAGTGCATCGAGAAGAAACATACCTTCATCCAAATCGAACCAAATTCTAGAGAATTTCTCGTTCATTGTTTTATATTCCTTCTGAAGACGTAAAGAACTCAGGTGGAAGTGTTCATTGGCAATGATCGGTATAACCAACAGTCGCGTTTGGAAGTTGGTTGGTGTGGAGAGATTATGGCGATATTCCTGCTCGTTGAGATATATCATAAGCCTTGGTATCGGAAAGCTGTGTACTTAAGTAAATAAGTGTAATTTTAGCTTTCATTAAAGCATTTTGACGCTATTTTTTGTATTTTATTCTCTCTTCATAATCTCATGTGAAGGTTTGCAACATTCATAGAACGAATATTGCATCAGATTTACATTCACCCGGGCGTAAATCCATTAGCAGTCCATGGGGAATTTCCGTTTATTGTTATCAAATGCTCACAATGAAAGCCTACGCTAACTGCAAATGGGACGAATGACGTCAGCAGTGGTTATTAAAAGCAATTGTTTGTCGTTTGCTTGTGTTTTTGAGGCTCACATTTAGTTTAGGCAGCAGATATATTTGCGGTAAAAAGATTCATCGGAAGATGCAGTACACTTTATCTATTGCCATTTCTCCCTCTCTCTCTCTGAAATCTCATCTTTCGCCTTCTGCTTGAAATTGTGGCTGCACAGATTCAATAAAATTTTGCATTGTCAAACTTTTTGGCAAGAACAGGTAGAGAAGGAGGTTGGGAAGGAAAGAGGAAGAGGAAAAGTGAGAGGACTGAAGTAAACAAGAGCACAGGAACTTCGTGACAGTTTGTGAAGGATTTTTCAGGGGGATAAGTTGAAGGATGCCTTCATCGTTGAGGGATTCCAGTTGCCTAAAACGACAGTCGAGAATCATCCATAGGTATTTCCCTTTTTTCGAAGGAAAGCTGCATTAGGAAACGTTTGAAAGAAGAAAATAAAATCAAAGAAGGGAGAAGTAGAGGAAGCGGGAATAATTTCCATTAGCGAATATTTACATCACTGCGCACGAATTTCTAAGCAGTTTGCCCGATTTCATTTGATTACGTCAGCAAACAAGGAAATTTCGTCAAATT
The DNA here is from genome assembly GCA_037389465.1 of Baylisascaris procyonis. NCBI lineage: Eukaryota > Metazoa > Nematoda > Chromadorea > Rhabditida > Ascarididae > Baylisascaris > Baylisascaris procyonis. Next base: position 673,335 of record JAZARR010000266.1, read on the forward strand.
TTACGAAAACGGAATGAAGTCACTTCTGGTAATTGTTTGATTGACAAGATTTCACTATTTCTTCTTTGCGAGTTGAAATTTCGATCATAAAATTTAGAGTAGTATAGCACAAATGCTTTCAATCGTTCAAGTGACAAATTGATAAACTAAAAAAATGCAGTAGCAATGAAATGAAACCATTTTATTGCGAGAATGCAAAATAATGTTTTTCTTGAGTGTAAGACTTTGTGGAAAACAATGGAAAATAAAATATGTAAAAATAAGGAAGTAAGCAATGCAGTTATGTTGTTATGCAATTTATCCACTTAGAGATATTATGAAAAGGGCAGAAGCTTTGAGATCTCTTTTCCAGTGAAAACGAAAATCAAATGGATGCCATCGTTGTTAATTGACATCATAAGCAGTATCGACGGAAATCAACGTGTTTAATCTCTCTTCATATCTCAGCAAAGATGTTAATGGACTCAGGAGGGAGAGATGTGAAGTTGAAAATGCAACGAATTTCAAGAGTTCATTTGATGATCTCTCATCTTCGAAAAGATAATGAGCCAAATTTTTCAGCTAATAGAGTAATTAATATTTCCGCTCCTAATTAGCTGAGCCCGAATGGAGTACAAGTGATGCCGCTTCCATTTTTGACCAAAACTGAGTTCTCATTAATTTAGCAGTTATGCATAACTTGTGCTTGCGTTGCATTAAACAACGCATAAACAATACAATGAAGTAATTGTACTGCATTTTTTATAAGGCATGGTTCTTATATCTGTAGTATAAAAAGTAAAAAACAAGGTGATGACTATCGCCTGAAGGTATTTCACTTTACGGGTACATGCCCTTCTTTCCTAAGTATATTTCAGTAGACACTCAATTTTTGCACCATCTCTACATCATTCTTTACCAATTATCTGTAAGATATATTATGATGGCCAGATGAGACAGCACGGCAACAACGCGCCTTTGCGCAGCTCCCATTACATTATTTTGGTTTTTGGGCATCTTTATTTGAATTAAAATTGAATGACTTGTATGCTGCGTCATAATAACTGCATTTCTGCTATACTTTAGTCACATCTCTATAAATTATATCTTAGAATGTTTTCTATTAGAACTTGAGTTTATGATGTTTGTTGAACGGCATTTAAAGATGACAATGAAACACTCTAAATTATGATGATTGAGATAATTGCATGCTGTTTCAGTCTAAATTTTCGCTATCGAATCATATCTGAACAATCTACACTCAACGATTTGTGCCATCCTGCATTCACATGAATACTCTCAATATCGCCTTCAAAACCTTTCTTGTGCAATATGTGTTTTCTTCCGTCTTCCGTCAAATCGATTTTGCCTTCCAAGTTCAGCAACTTCTGCTTCCCTTTTGGTTCATTTAAGCCCATCGCTCGCTTAACATGTAAACAAAAGAAAACGCTCACTATTCACGCCTACTCTTCATATGCATAAGGTAAGGGGAGGAGTTCACATAAGAATTTCGTTAGAGTGGTTGCGTAAATGTTTTAGCGATTCGTATATGTATAACCAAACAGCCACAATGTCGATAATTCATAAACGTTCGTTAAGAGAGTCCGAGAAAGGCAGCTGGCTGCACGAATGCGTGTCTACGTTTATTGGCTATTACGCACCACGTCGCATTTAAGGCTCACAAGTGAAACGCCTCTCCCCTCTACTAAGGTTTTCAGTGAGCACCTCAAAAAATCCTTTCCCCACGAATCTTTTTCCATCGCAATTCACAGCTCAGTATTTTCTTCTAATTCTTTCTGTTTTCTCATGCACGTAGTTCTGATACGATAATCAAACTTAAGTGTTGTAAGCGGAGAATCTGCGAATTTGCAAATTAATGTAAAGCAATTTCACTTGCTGACGCAATGTGAACTTTCCTTAGAGACCTATTCAACATTTTGTTTTTTGAGAAGTTGCAATCGTTTAATTTGCACAATTTCTATGCATTTAATTTTTTTAAAGTACGAAAAAGAATGAATCAATGAGAAGTGAAGAGATATTTTATGCTCTGAAAAAAGTCCGGTCATTTAAATGAGAAAACAATTTTTAAAAATTCCTTTTTCTAAACTTTCTTGTCGAAAAAACTTCCAAAACATGACAAAAAAATTAGTGTAATAAAGGTCGCTAATGTCTTTTTGAGCAGTTCAATGAATAAACAATTGCATCGCATATTATCTCGTTTGTTAAGCGGATAGATTGTTGAAAACTATAAATTTTGTTTATTAGTTCGCTAATGACAAATTCTCTTAGAATAATTTTCGTGATCTGTGGATATATTAACATATAGGAGCAAAAAATATTTTCATCCAAAGGAATGCTTCAAAAATTTTTCTTCATAAAGGGAACTCATCAGGCGATAGGAAAATGACTTTTTTCCTTTATACGTATTGAAATCACAGGTGAATGTACGTGTTTTCACGCATTCTGTGGGTTTTTGTCATCAAAGGCAGGTGTTTTGTTTCAGGCAATACAAGAAGCCGCTTTGAAGGAGTTCAGGAATAACAGTTATAGGAAGTTACCTATATTTTTTAATGCCGCATACCTTTTAAACTACATAAATCGGTTGGAAAAAAAGCCATAGTAAGCAGCCATAGTGAAAAATTTTCATGCTTCATGCTTGCTCAATGGTTGTGTTCTACAGGCAGCTTGCAATCCATTGCATTGAAATTCTGGCACGGTTTAGAAAATGATCCAGGCAAATACCGAATAACTGCAGCGACAAGATATTGGAAGGAAATGTTGGTAACTGTGAATGGCTGGTTAGAAATGGCTCCTTATTTTGTACTGACAGAGGACGTAAAAGAGAGAAAACATGAGAGTTGAGCGGTCCATTGAGCGCATGTGGGATTTCATTGCAACAACCTAAGATAATGTGACTTGAGGTGGTTTAAGAGAGTGTTTCATTTTCATCCTATGTCATAAGTGAAAGAGGGTATGTCATGTCATTGACAACAGCAGTTCAGTATTGTACTGTGCAAGTACCTCACCTTCATAATCCAGGAAAATTTTATAGGTCAAGGAGTGATAAACTCATCAAAAAAAAAAGCAACCGCTGAAAGTTATGCGAAGATTTATAGGCAAAAGTGCGAATTTGCATAGATTTATGTAGTCGTTAGAACACGTCGATTAATGCTCCCAGTTTATTTGGCTTATGCGCTTGTTTGATGTGCTACTAGCCGTAAATATGCAATACTGATTTTGATTTTGTTGGACACTTCTTTCACCCAATTTTTCCTTCAAGCAATTAGGCATGTGCACGAAAGTGCACTAGAGGGCAAATGGCATCAAGCACGTAGTTAAATTCTCGTTCATTGGTAAGTAGCTGAATCACTTTGACAGCTGCAATTGTGTCGTATTGCTTAATCGTGCATAAAGCGGAAGGCTTATTGTAAGGCTAGAATAGCTTGCTAGCTGTTGTTTCTGCTTCAAGGGTTCGTTTAAGTTCAGTTGAACTGAAGAAGAGGGAAAGCTTCTAGATACAGCGTGTGAACGACTCACCTTCTTAATATTTTGCTGAGAATTGAGACCTTAATCCGCTCCCTTTTTCCCTGGAATAATTGAACTTTCGGTACGGAAATTTTCACGAATTTTCTTCTGTAAACGAAGGGTTTTGTTGAACCTCATAGCTGTAGTTCTATTATATTCTAGGGTCTGAAAGCTGCTTTTTTAAACTCTTAAAGTTTGCTTAAATAAAATTCTTTCCATCACTTGTCTGTTTCCGTCCACAAGAGGGATTGAGTGAAAGAAGGATATTCCGAGCACAAATTCTTGTATCTTCTTGTGAATTATCCGGGAATGCGCAACGAATTATATTATGCATGCTGTGCATGACAGAATTTGTTGTGCATTCTTAATTGCATCAGATGACGCATACAGTTGGTTGGTTGGTTGGTTATCTGTGGAATTCCCCAATGGGCTCGTTCGATTTTGATTGAGACTTTCTTGCAATACTTTATTCAAGTGATTTATTATTTTGAATAACGAGCAACAACAACAGATTGCTCCGGAAAGTCACACTTTATCTCTTGTAGTCAGTTGAGATACACCAAAGCGGGCTAATGCGGAGAAACGGACTTCTAGGGAATGAAGGACCAATCATATGTAAAGAAGAAAGGAACAGTGAAATAGTGAAAGGGAGCAATGAAGCAGGGAAACAATTTGAGGGAACAGTGGGAAAGCCCAATCGCGTTATGGATCTGAGAAGGAGCGAAGGAAGGGGATTGGCGGCTTCTTTGTCCACATGAGTGTCCAATTCGCTGAGATTTCTTATGTTTGAGTTTGTGATTTGAATCGATTTGAAAAAAGAGTAATAAAGATTGAGTTAAAACTGCCGTTGGTATTGCTAGGAGCTACGCTAATCAACAATAGGCAATACTGAAATAACATCTGGATATGAGGCTCTGGAGCCGTTTTAGGGAAATTCATGCGAATGACTAGCTTGGTTAAAACAGGAGTTTTTTACTGTTGTATTGACTCCCTGCTACGGAGATCGACCTAACATTCATGTGCTGCCAAAGGTTCGCGAACAAACAGTAAAGTAAACAAAACCAAATCAAAACCCTTTTGAAAACAAGGTCTGTATCATTACTGCTCGACGGCGGCTGTGCTGCTGCTCGTCCGCCGCTGTCTGCCACGACTGCCCCTGAGCCGATATGCCGCGCTCCTAATCCACCGCTGACCTTTCTCCACCGTCAACGGGTGCTGATCAATCCACGGCCATCGCTGGAGCCACGCTCACTGGGCTGTCGTCTGCGACGGGCCTAGGTTGCGCGCTATTCCAGATGACGACACTTTCCGTGTGCCAATAACCACTTACTGCCTCTGCCAGTTACGACAACATACCGTATAATGTTGAGGTGGTCCACCCTGCACAGACTCTTTGTGTGTACCTTGGCTCTGCCTTGTGAAGCACATCTCGAGCTTGGCTAACTAAACCTTTATTATCATATTTAGACGTAAAAGCGAGGTTAACACGCACGTAACAAATGACGGCCATCCATCCACCCCACCACCGACAATTATGCTATCACGAACAATACATCCAACATTAACATGCAATGACAGTGGCAAAGTACTCGCGCAGATACACAGCAGCAAACGTTGACGCCTCAAAAAGTTTGACGGAAAAAAAAGGAAATTGCTGTGTAAGCTCTCGCATAAAGACAACTTCAACATCTGCAGTTAAAACGACGTTACGCTACGCTATTATTATCTAACGACATCTTCCACGCTTATGATACACTATGTAGCCATAGGAGACGAGATACAACCATCAAGAACGAAGTCACACTTTTTTTTTAATAGTGAGGGGTGCGTTTATATAGCCTGCTTGTTGACGCAGTTGACGCCAGTGGGAATTAAGTGTCCTCCATTTCTCTGTCCGCCAAATGGATGTGCACCTTTGATATCTTTATGAGCTACATTTCTGATCGGCCGGTCAGTGAACTCCTTGTTCCCTTTGCATTTGCGCGCAGTCACGACAATTGCTTACACTTTAGTGCGAGTCCATATACTTTCTATGATACATTTGATACTGCCTATGGAACATTATTTCATTCTTTAAACAAAGAACGCATATGTCTCTTTGCTTGCTCACTTGTTTCAGCTCAAGAACCATTGAGACTAGAGCTATAAAATCTCATGGAAATAATCCACGCTCAACTCGAAGCCCTCATGACAACTTTTAAAGCGACCTTTCAACTTCGAAGGAAGATACTGATGTTAAAAAATGAAGGCAATCGTACAGCTGGTCGAGCGAAAGTGTAATTCTTTGCAGATTTCCATCCTATCTTCTTCACTCCAATATTTACTGATGAACAATGAAACGGGAGGTTTTCGTCCTAAGCGTACTATAAACGCGCACGTTGTGGCGCCTTATCAACAATTTATCCATTAATTCACTTGGTGGCACATATAGAAGGAGGGGGGCGGGATGAGGGGAGGAAAGGGAGGGGAATGAGAAGCAACGTCAAAAGAGTGCGGCAATATGCAGTATGTACATACATGTCTGCAACATGCATACGCTTCGAGATATAACATAGCATTCTTTCGCTTCATCAATATGCTTCAATAACTCAACCCTCGCGATGAACCATCAGCTATTCGATTTATCGGCGACTGCTTTGTTATTCGATTATCTCCTCGTACGTAAATACTCTTGCCAAATGCGAATGTTGAATGCATGAAACATAAAGAAAACTCCGTCAGTTGCCTCATTTCATTCCACATAAATATATTATTTCTTCTTTGCAGAGGAATTCTATGATGGAATGTTTTTTATTGCTTCCAAGAGTAGTAGCTCGCAGAGTTAGCCCAACCCAATGCAATGCATTTCTTTCTCCAACTTTCTGTAATACCTTTCTTTGCATCACAACATCCGATCGTAAAGCGACGACTGCTGAGTAGCTTTTAATATGCGTTAATGCACTGCTATCGTAGAATTAGCGAAGAGAACTGCTAAACGTTTAAAAAAGGTTTTGCTCGCAACTCTTCTTTTAGGGAGTTTGCTGAAAAGCCACTTTTAGGATGTTTTACCAGAATCAGCTATTGAACATTTGCCAGAACCATGTACTAGTGAACAATTTCGTTTATTTTCTTTATTAGTATATCGTGCCTTGCAAGTGCTCTCAGAGTCTCCGGAAAAGTATTTGACCACATACTTGGAGTGGAACGGTATTATTAGTACTGCAAAAGTGCTTCTGAAGTAGTTTTTATCGTTCATGAAGAGCTCTTCAAGCTCACTGTTAAAGAACAAAAACTAACCCAATTTCTTGAAATACAAGTATGTTCTCATACACCCATGAGCAAAATCCGCCAGTGGGAGCAAGTAAAAGCACCAAAATGATGCAGAACTTGAAATGCCACCGAACTCAATGATTTCACTGGTTGTTTGTTGGGATGTAAGCAGAGGACGGCTTTGTCGGTCGCTGTCGATAGCCATCTCGGCTGCCCTGATCGCGCTTGCATGAATCATTTCATATGAGATTAGATGGTGGTGTCTTTGTTCCATTCCGTGTTCATCTCTAACAGCGAAGCGCATTGTGCTTCTTTCATTCTCGCATTCTTCAAACTCACGTTCTTTAAATTGAACATTTTGTTTTTTAATTAGTAAATGACGTTCCAAAAATTGTATTTTCATATGTATATGTGACTATAAAGCTGACTATACTTTTCCGTTTCTTCTAACCCATCCTTTATTTTGACGGTCAATTACTTCATTCATGAGAAGAAACATAGCTCAAGAAAAGTTATACAGCAACACATTGCTTATTTCACTTTAGTCGATTTCTGATTATTCCCACTGTTTTGTATATAAACCTTTCTGATTGAATAAACCTAGCCACCCTTGCTTGCTTCTTCATTCAAAGAATCCAAATTTGTATACCAGTCAGCATCTAATGTACAGAATTTCAAAGAAGCAAGGAAACCTGAAACTGTACTTTTTGTCGTGCCAGTCATTTTTCTTTACTCATAGGATGTACCAATGAAATTCCCATTTGTATGCGCTTTTATAAATATGCGCTAGTGTGAGTGTACGTGGAAGCTTCTCTGTCCAGAAGTCAAAATGCGAAAATCACCTAATTTAAGGTCATTGAATTTGATGGCCGTAATGTTCGCCAAGACAAAACTTCTACGGTAATTTTCATTTTGATCTGTACTTAAATTTCTCCAGCAATTTACAGCCGGCCAGATCACACAACAACAAAAGAAGGAATCTGTTTCAGAAGGTCATACAAGTGGTATTATTCGCAAAGTTTTGAACACAGAATAGCAGCTTTTTGGCTTCTTGAAGTAGGACAAGATTGCCTATGTCCACAAGCAAAGTCGTCCTCTGGATCAGAAAAACGACCCAAATGCTACTGCATTCAAAGATTTCACCGTCTATTCGGTAGGAGGTGAGCAGAGGAGTGTTTTGTTGTTCGCAATCGATAGCCATCTTGACTGCTCTAAGTGCGTTTGCATGAATCATATTAACTACGACTAGACGGTGATGCCTTTGTTCCATTCCGTGTTCCTATCTCAAAGTGAAGCGCATTTGGCTTCTGCCTCGCTAATATTTTCGTGTCGCATTCTTCGAGTTGCAGAGTCCAGGGACGAACATATTTGTTTTCATTGTCAAACGAAATTCTAGAAGACCATCTGTCCAATGATCATATGAGGAAGGGTTCATATTCGCATTGAGCATAAGAGACATTGCCGTTTAAAAACGGTTTGAAAGTCGGCATTCTAATGGGCTTTTAATAATTTACTTACTTGCTTCAGCATTTCAAAGTGGTAGAACAAGCAAAAATCATGTAAAAAAGAACAACAAGAAAGTCATAGAAAACGTCCACAAAGCATCAGTATGAGGCCCATGACATCCCAACAAAACGCAAAGCGACGACCGGACATGCTGTTCCAAGATAAGGAGAGATACGAGCCAGAGAGAGAATATAGGGGAATCGTCCTACACGGCCATGATGTCGCTTGTGCGATGCGCTTTAAAAGAAAGATAAGGAAAGATCTGCTTGAGTGAGACCTCACTAGTAATTATTTGAAGAGCCTTGGGAACTCAGCCAGCACTAGTACGAACAAAACTCAAATACGCAGCCTAAAGGAAAGTCCAGCACCACAGGCAATGTGCATACTTGTTGCTTCTTACCTGATCATCGAGACTGGTGACTTATCACAGCTATTGCTTCTGATATACACCATATAAGGCGTCTTCAGCTTAGTCTTGGCACTTTGCAGTTCTTTAAGGTTTAAGCTACCCATTACAGTGCTCAGAACACCCGCTAAATGTTAGTGGTCCACTGAGATCGTACCAGTCAAACTAAGAAAGCACACTGTTAGGTTCTTTGCAGTTATACCTCACAACGTCCTCTCATTCCTGCGTATAGGATTTACAAATGAAGTGACTTAAATTGAATGCATTCATGATCGTTGATTGCAATATTCGCAATTACAGAAGCATTCCAAACAAAGCATATTTCGTTTATTAGGTGCCTTATCTTATCCTCATGCTGAAGTTCATCGCAAAGGTTAACAAGAGTGCGCTGGAATGTACGTATTTCTTTATACCTGCACATGCGCACAAGGGGCATGAGTCTATATGTCTCCTGTCCGTCTGATTATTAGTTTAAACTCAATAACCATGGAGACCGGAAATGTGGAACTCGGTAGGTATTAATTCCTCGCTCGGTAGATTTAAGCTGCACAATGGGGATAGCTTGAAGTTTTGCTCTCATTTAAATTGCGTATCGACTTCTTAAGGAATTGCTGACATTTACATATCTCTGAAAATGTGCTCTCACGTGCAACTTATGCTTACCAAGTCTTGATGCGCTGCGCGCTAATTTTGCATCCATCTTGAAGCAACGAGACTAATTTTGTCTTTTTGAGCATGTTTGCAGCAAACGAAGAAGCATAGCAAATCACCTCACAGGGTTGTACTTTTTTGCTTCTCAAAACAAGCAATTTCAATTTGTCTGCAAATATCAACAATATGCGCACATTCATGCCAAGCCCCGACGGTCATGCAAATCAGCAAAATGTCATCTTTTCATGTGATAGCTACATGCTGCCACACCGATTTTAAATACAACCTATGTGGCTGTGAAATGCATTCAAATTTCTGGGCATATTCAGATGCCTCCAACTTTTCTCGAGCCTAGTGTCTGTCTGATTTAAGATTTGAGGAAGCAACCATCTTCTGGTGTTGATCATGCAAAATGACGCCAAACTTCGCAAATGCAAAAAGAGCCGAATGTGTGTAAATTACGATTGTCCATGTTTAGCAACTTTTTGGCACATCATTGATTATCAACTAACAGATGGAGAGGCATATAAGAAGAACTGTCGCAATACGTGTTTTCGCAATTTTGCCTGGCCAGTCGGTTTAATATGCCAATCAGATTTCGTACACAATATGATTAGCTATTAAAATTTCAAGAGAGCATTCTAAATATCCTCCTTAGTGATGTGGTAATCAGTGCACTATGAATGGCGATAAAAGGAGTAATTTTGAAACTCATTTAACGCCTTGGAGACGTATAAGTGCCACCACGCCCATGCGGAAACCATTACAGAATTAAGTGCAATTTGCTGTTTGTCATTAGGAACTCGAACACTTTCCACTGGCTACCTTTATCTTTCCATTGCTCGAACGCTATTGAAGTCCTCAATTAAGATTCGAAGGTAAACAAAACGATCGAAATTTTCCACTTTTGCATTGCAATTTAAAAATCTTGCTGCAACCACCGCATACGATATGAGACATGAGCCAGTGCCATCCAAATGTCACGAAGCGAAATGAGTTAAGTCAAGTCATAGAAATTTCCTTCATAAGTGTTTTTTTAAGTATTGCCTTGTTCGGTAATGCTCGAATGTCCTGACTTTAAATTACTAGTGAGAGTTTATTGACCCAAAGTTTATTATCACCTATAACTATAGGACAACAAATGAATTCGCGTGGATTCCAATAAAACAATCCACCTGTCGACTCACACAGACCAAACGGGTTGATGGGCAGTCTTGACTACTACAATGGACAGCATATCTACACTCCTGCATACTGATGACGTCTTTATTCGCTTCGTGAAATTTTCCTTTTTTCCTTTCACCTTGTCAGTATATATTGCGGATTATAGTGGACGCTTTTCGGAGCCAATGAGCCCTTTTATTTTCCATCTCCCAAAAAAAGTTAATAAACGTTTAATTTTTATAGGTGTACATTCCTCGTTCTCTTAAAACTCTTTTATTGGACCATTTCCACTTACTTAGAAGTTATAATGTAACGATTAGAAGCTATAAAGGTGCGATAAGTTCTTCAGTGGCTGTAAATCGGAAGCCAATTTCGCAAATGGAATTTTAATTATTTCACGTCAAGCGCTTATGTTATATCTAGTGTTCCGTAAGCTTCATATTGGAACGTGAATGTGGCAAGGCATTGAAAATAGAATTTAAGAACCTATGCAGAAATATGGCAGATATCCACCACTTAATGAAAATATGAATTGCACAAATCTATGTGCAGCTGGAATATGGCAAGAATGCGGATTCGATTGCTACGTAGAATTCGTTTACAATTTTCATTTCTCAAGAATAAGATGCAAATAATTTCATGTTATTTCCTGTCTAGTTGGGTGTTTAAGTCATTATATTTTACATTGTGCATAATCTATGTGATCTCGATCGTCATATCTTTCATATCGATATTTCAAAAAACATTAGTAACGCTCTAATATCTCATAATGATTGGTTTCATTTTCAGATGGTATCGTTAAAACAGGAATTCGAATTCTACGATTATTTTGGTCCAATAGCTGTTGCATTATTATTCGCCGTTATTGTCCTTCTCATATCGTTTTTTGTTCTCAACTTCTTCTTCATCTCAAAATACGATGAACCGACCGTTTTCGAAAGGGTACGTATGTTACTCGGTCGAATTAACCTATCTCCCTCCACCCCTTCTCACCTGTCCCTATTTCAGTGAAGATCATGCATTCAATATTAAATATTTCTAAGTGCACAATAGTTACGGGCAACAATTTTTTGGGAGTAAATCTGGCTGTTCAAAAGTAATGCGTCAATGCGAAACTGTCAAGCAAAGCAAAAGCGCAAACCTTGCCGTATACTGCGTTTTTGCTTCTCAATGATTGTGTTTGTTTAAAGAGGTCTTCACTTGGTAGCGATCGATACGAAGGATCGTTGCTTAATCGGCGCATGAAATTACCTCACGAAAAATCTTCGTTTTTCTCATATTCACATGGGACATTAAACTCTGCATCGAAAATGCCACCGAAAGGAATATTCTGCGAGGGAATGAAAAAAAATCAGAAGAAAAGTCAATAGAAGGGATGTTGTTTCTGCCAAACCGCTTAAAATGAACGTTGTGCACACACAATGACATATGCAAGCGAAAACGTGACCTTCATCGGCTAATGAACTTCATTAAGGATGTGCCTTACATCCCTAAACATAGAAGCATGTCTTTCAGAACAGCTTAAGTGAACTTATTTTTAACTTCCTGACGGGATCGTTTGCGAAATGTTTACATGTTCCTTTCCTTGGTTATAACTCTGAGCTAGAAAGCCTGAGTCGATGAACGTGTATGCTGCCTCCACCACGTAACATTCCTTCTAAGGGAATCTCGTTGCGAACTTGTCAATTTCTCGCACTTGAAATCGTTTACAGTTGAGAATGTTTAAAGTTAAATGCTAATTTTGCAAATGCGTCTTTCCCTTGAAGCAATGCACAGAAAATTATGGTCGAAATGTTAGACTCCGTTTTTTACATTCAAATATTCGCACAGTTCAAAGAAAACACACTAACAATTGAAGAGAATTTTCGCACGCTATTCCTACGGTTCGCATGCGCATTTGAGTTGGCAGCCAGAAATTATTTAGGGTTACAGCTTTTGAGTTTACATTCTTTTAAAGAATCGGCAGCTTTCAATGGTACACTTCGTTTTGGTCAAAGCTACAACTTTCATTACATGCACAAATATCTAGGACAAACGATGTTTAATGTTCAAGAACTCTAGACGTGTCATTCACTAATCTGAATTTCCTGTAGTACAACAGAATCAACTAGTTCAGTTCTCACGCACATTCCCAACTTTTGTTTGCGAGGGCGTATTATGCCGAGGTCGTGCGCCCATGAGTCTCTATCCGTCAGCCTTTACATTTTCAGCTCGAGAACCACAGACGCTCTGTCACGAAGTTTGGTCAATATAACGCATACCATTGCTATCACGTACTGTATTTTATGCTGATCCATCAATCTTCGGAAAAGTTGCAGACATGAATTTAGTATCAGCCAATTCATTTCATACTGCTGAGCTGATAAAAGTGGTTTCTTGCCAAAGGTCTGCTCGAAGTTTAGGATACTTGATGTACGAAGGCACTACTTAGCATATTCATATAGTAGTTTATCGGTGGTTACGAAAGTGGTTAATAAGATGCGAGGAATGCAAAGTGCATACCCATCTACTTCTTCTTGCACGTTTCTCGAGATTTCGCAGCGATGCCCCTGTTAGGTGTTTTTTGCAGATAGTGACGTAGGGAGAATACTTCATCTTCGAAAACATTAAAAAATGCTTCAGGGTGTTTCTTGCCTGGTTTCATCGAGTTTCCTAGTCAAATATATTTTGCTTCAACAAAATGGCTGCCTGGGATCTATTTGAGCCACCGCCATACGGAGATGCACACTGAGGCGTTTATATATGTGCTGAGAGCTTCAAGCGTGCTTTAAGGTTGAAGAATTTTGGTTAAAGTCTCGAAATGAAACCAGTTTTGTATATATTGCCTTCCACTTCGAAATTTTTTCTACAATTTCCTGATGGGCCTTAATAGTGATAGTAGAAGTAGAAAAGTTAGGGTAAGAATTATGCGAACCCCAAAACGCCGAAAAAATTCAATACCACTGCAGAAGCATATCTAGAATGATAGAACCAGATTAGGCTTGGCTTAGAAATCTGCATTTCGGCTGCATTCTTATGTATGCACCGGAGTGATGTTTCTTGCGAAGCATATTAAGGCAATTTCCGAGACTCTATTCGAACAAATGAACGCCAAGATATCCAAGGCAATAATATCTAGGCGGAAACAAATATTATCTGAGATTTTCACTCCAAACTTAGCCAATAACGAAAGCGCCACAGGATGGGAATGATGAGCCGAGAACAATCTTGAACGTTAGGTTTTTTCATGTTCATATTCCTAGGCATGCACATTTCCATCTATCGTTTAGGTTACGCCCGTTTCCTCAGAGTCACCTAACAGAAACAAAGAACAACATGCTTAGGAACTCCTCTATCCAAAACTAAATATCGCCGGAACAGACAGTTTTTGCAGCATAATGCTTCAGTTCTGGCTATTGCAATCGTATGCGCGAAATTCATAAAACTTCTAGTCACTCCAAAATCGTTTGCATTCCATTTCCGGTGCATGCTAACAGAACCGAACCTGAAATAGCGCAAGATTGATGGCAACTTCAAGTCAGAAACCTGTAAAACAATTTCATCGTCAACGAGTAATAGCCACAATTTATCCCCGCGTTTCACCTGCAGACCTAAAAATTTGTAAGTTCAGTCTCATCAACATCGTTCATTACATAGTACATTAATTTGACTACCTGTCCAAGCTGATGCTCTCAAGTTTCTCATTTATTCAACTTTGGAGACCCCTAAATAATCTCTCAACAGAACGGCAAAACGTTCTCGCCGAGAAATGCAAAGAATTTCTTATCGCCCAGGAAATATCTTTTAGTATGAAAATCTTTTTCAATCAATGTCAGTATCCGCATGAAACAAGTAATCGTCCGATTTTTCAGATTGGCTCGAAACACAACCTTCGCCTTGGACCGCATACAGTTGAAGCGGTGCTCAGTCACAAGCATCGTTTCATCAAGGATGATGACCCGCAACAGGATACACCCAATACGGTTCAATTCACTGACAAGCCCATCCCTGAAGTGCATATCAATTCCGCATAATAAATTTCTAGTGCTATAAATGCTGCTATGAACGCTGATAGGTCCATCGCGATAACATTTTTTCGCTTCTTGCTCTTCGTGAAAAAAACAGGAGAGTTTTTATTGAATAAACTTAATTATTAAATGGAAGGATAGAAATTTATTAGTGAGAGGAAACTCAATCGACTCAAAAGCTATCCTAGCAGCAAATCATTATTTCTCAGCTTTATTCAACTGATCGACGAGTTGCTCATTCACATTACGAGCCATCATATTGTGACATTTCTACGAATAGAAATTCAACGAGCCATATATTTCGTTGTTTTATTGAGTGCACTATATTCAGTAGTTTGATGTGTACGTAACTCTTTGCCTCTGCAAAGAGTTTACTGCTTTATTTCAACTGACATTTGATATGCATGAATTTGCAATGTGCTTATTCGATACATTTTTTAGACTGCTTTTATGTGGAAAGTTTGAAAGAAAAAAATAGGTGTATTATTGTTGAATCAAAATTGTTTCCTATTCAAATCTTTCAAACTCTTCCATTCAAAAAGCATTAATTTCCCTTGTAAAAGAAATTCATATTGATGGAGATAGCATGGAAATTCTCAATAACAAAAAAAAAAACTTTTTTCTTTCATGAAGCAACGCCACACAACATTCCACTTTACTCTAGAAGCATCTTATTGCGATGCAACTTAAGCAATATTTTTAAAACATTTGAAATATTGTCAGGCTTATACCATGGATTCTGTCCATTACATCACTGGATTATTTGTTTCTCTTCAATGACGTCAGTGCTCTTTATGAAAAATTTAAATGAACCAGTCAAACGCTTTACTATGTAAGAAACTTCATTGTGTATCATAGTCCCGACAATGAAATCATTTGCTCGACATCCATCTGGAGACGAGATTTGAGCAGTTCGCTGTTTATGGTTACAAAAAAATTAAGATATTTCGATATGCACCTAAAGACAATTCCAATCACCTTATGTTTCTTCAAAATTCACAGTAAAAATTGAGCATACATACTATAGGCAGGAAATCGTAGCAAGATCGAAACAATGTCATCATTCTGTGTTTCTTTTCTCTCGGCGTGACTCTGAAGTCTCTCCCCTTTGAGCCACTCAATTTTGCAGCCTTCACACATGAACGAACAGAAAGTACCCCACAATTTATTGTTTCGTCACTATAAACATGTATTAACTATGTTACTTCTGGGTCTCATATCTCCTGAATCCTGTGAATTCCAAACTTAAACAATCTCATTACCTCTTGCGAGCTCGTACAAACAAGGAAAGAAAGTTAGAGCCAACATTTGGCATTTTCGTTTTGCGTTTTATCTTTTTTTTTTAGACAATTGCAAACTATGCGTAGCGTCTTTTTAGCGTCTTTTTCAACGGCATTCATAAAACAAATGCATGATCAATGATGCGGTAGACAATGAGGATAATTAAGGCGCAGGAAAGGCATTAAATTACTTCGACGATTCCACCTCGATGTACTTGATAAGATCTGCGCGATCTTCGACCTTTTTCAAACCCGCAAAGATCATCTTCGATCCAGGCATGTACTTCTTCGGATTAGCCAAGTAGTCGAACATCGTCTCTTTCGTCCATACAATATTCTATATGAAAAGTTACTGTTATTGGCAGACCCGCTAATGTTTAGTTATCCAAGGTGAGTGCTAAAGTTTTGCAATCACTACGACTTTACACTATCTAATTTTCAGCAAACAAAGGCTTGCTTGCACAGAGATGCTCTCACTGTCTCATTAAGCAATACATGGATCTGCACCTCAGAAACTTCACAATTTTAATAAAAATTATGTATTTTCATCTGTTTCGTTGAACGGTTCTCTGTGAAGTTGAAAAAACTTCAGTGGGGATGCGATTATACGTCTCAGGGAGTCTATAAACGTTCTCACAACACCTTACCATTGGAACCGAACGCAGGATTTAGTGTCAAGTTCAACATTATCTTCCAGAAGATTTTCCAATCATTGTTGTGAAGAAGTTTCCTTTAAAGGTTTTAAACAAAAAAGATCAAGCCGATCTTTCAAACTAATTAGCCATCCATCATGGGTGAAAAGTCAGGCCGCTTAAGCGTTTGGACGATGGATAAGAATGGATTAAACTTCTGGAATTCTCATCAACTTGGAATCGTTCAAAACTTTTAGGCAATGCTCCACAAAAAGCCGACTTCTCAAATTGATGGAAGATTTCAGATTTTTTGGAGAACCCGTAACAAAAATGGACGGACCTCGAACACTTTGAAAGCTAGGTGGCTTTTTTCGCAAAAGCTCCACTCTGAATAAAATAAACGACATCACCTTTTTAGTGGTCCCTGAACCATCATTCCAATAAAAGTCATTCATTTTCACTGCACTATTTAAACTCGCTCCTCATAAAGCCCTTCAACTTTCATGTGCGCTCTTGCATCGGTCATAAGTATTCACTCTGCAAACTCTCATCGTCACTAAAAGTGGTCTAACCCGGTGCGCAATTTACTTAAATTTTCATCGTTTCCTCTGCGGTTTTGGCGCCACCATCTATAAAGTTCATAATGGTGCGGTCACAATAAGAGCACACGCACCTATATTTACGTCTGTTTATGTATATCTGTGTCTGCCTGCCCGCAGTTAATCTAGAAAGCAGCAGAACAAAAGCTAAGAAAGTCGCTGGGCACAATTTGCATCGCAATTGACTCCTTTGGTCATCACAAAATGAATTTTTCATTTGGAAAACTGGGAAACAAATCTTTCGGAGATTATTCATATGATCAGCCGATTTGGTAAGAATAGGAATATAATATCACACAAGTTTTATTATATATTGTCAGTTGAATGCGATGAATAGCTTGATGAGCGTGATTGCGCCAGCATTATATCAACTCCTCTGGTGCATTTTCCATTGGGGGGGATAGCAATGACTAATGTCTCAAGCTGAACGCAGAGTATTAATATTTGTGTGAGTTATAGAAGCCAACGGAATGCAAATTAAGGTTGCGTGAATTCACATCAAATGGGAAAATGTGTCGATAACCGAATAGCATTTATGGCAATTCAGTTGATCACATTAAACCATTGAACAAATAAATTTCTTTGAAGTCTGTTCAGAAATATAAAGCAATTCGTTAATCGCGTCCAGTGATTAGGATGAAAGGCAAATGGAGAAGCAAATTTTCAACTTTGATACAAATTGGACGGAATTCCATTTAGTGAGAATCAACGACTTTGCTCAGCGATGGACATTTAAGCAGCATTCGCTTTTGAAATGTGAGATTGGAAGATAACCAAAAAGAAAAATTTTTATACCGCATTTTTGTTGGCATTTGAGTAGTCGTATCCTTTAACAGTTCCCGCTTTCCTTCCGAAGATCCCATGAAGAGAGGGTCCTGATTTTGCGTTCTCCGAATCAACCAAATGACACATCAAGCAACGCGTCTTGAAAATTTGTTTACCTTTTTCATAGTCACCTTCAGGGATTCCAGCCATTTCCCTGTCAAGGGCCGCTTAATCCTGCAAAGAAGGTCTTCCGTTTTTGCGCTGAGCATCACTTATCGTAACAGCTTACCGGGGATAGTTGGAGGAGCACTAAGAGGAGGCGAAATAACATCATTCATCGTACTGGCCATCCGCTAGTGAACAGTTCAAAATGGGCAACGTAGCATTGACAGCATCAAAACAGACTGCTGTGAAAAATCGTTCAATTTGAAGGGGGAAAATGAAGAAAAGTGGCAGAGTCACATCACAATTTTTTTTTTTCGAAAGAAGCAAATTCTCCCGCGAAGGAGTGCTGCGATATGCATTCTCGCTCTGTGCTTACGAAAGGATGCAATGGAAAATGCTTGTACTAAAGGTAACTAGGCTGCTGATGATATATGTTGTTCGCAAAAGATTCGTTCTATGAGCTTTCAGAAATTTGAATTTGAGGAGTGCATTATGGCACCTATATGTCTCTTTGCTTGCTCCATTTATTGAAATAGGGAATAAAAGAAGCGGAAGCAAAGAAATCCAGCGGGCACATATCATAGAAAGAATCTGTCCCTCAAGTGTGAAGGTAATCTGTCAAGGCAATTGTAAGCACATAAAGATACAAAAAATTCGTCTTGTAACCGGTCGATTGGCGAAACGAGTAGACCAAAATGCCAGAACAGCTGATATGATCGATATGTGCCTTTGCAATTGCATTCACGACAGCAGCCCTTCTTATGAGCTGGCAACAAACAGTGGAGATGTGCGTAGTAATGCATTCATATTTGAATTCCATTTGATTAGCATGCAAACGAGAATTGCGAAAAATCTTTCACAAGGAAATTAGTTTCTTTGCTCCTGCGATAAGTGGAAAGCGAAGACTCAGACAAGAGCCAATAACAAGAAAAGTTTTAAGTGCCTTCAAGTGTTCGTGACAGCAAGTTCGAGAAATATGGCTATTCAAAAATATGTATTATTCCTATAAATTTTCAGCTCCTTTGTTAACTCTAAAGATGGTTAATATCTTCAGAGCTTCCTCACCCAAAACACCTGGTTGAAGGTGCACATAACATACACTACGCACAGACATATCATTGCTATAGTGCGTTTCGGAAACGCAAACCTTCATGACAAGGCAAGAATCGCTTGTCTTTTCAGTGGTATTACATCTTGACTTAACTCGAGAATTTTACAGCTATAGTCACGCTCTTGGCATTCAAAATCCACATAAACCTCCGACTGTGCCACTCCCTTGCCCCTCTCCCCATTCACCCTCCGAGAAGTGATGCTGAAATGTGCAGAACGGTTTAATTGTTCGCACATCTGGCTCCTGCATATCCAATTTCAAAAGCATCTACGAATATAGCAATTGTCAGCTGAAAATCTAATGCATTACTCGCTAACATCTCTTCTTCCAATGTAGACTGACACAATGAAAGTGATGCAATTAAAGGCATGGGATGAAATATAATAACTGCACACTAATAATAATAGTACACTACCGTAAACAGTAGTATAACTAATAATATATTGAAAGAGAAACCGCGATATCAAATACTGGAGTAGTCTTGTAAAACACTTCGTATGAAACCATTTGTGAGATATCAACCAAAAGCTATCGTTAACGAACTTATCAATAAACGTACGCAAACCAAATAGCCACATGAAGCAGACGCAAAAGCAAGCAGATATCGCTAAACCTCTGATAAGTGACGGTGTTGAAAAGCGTTTACAACTGATAGTTCTGTTCAGTGCGACGGCATTCCATAGCAAAAATAACTACAACGTGTAAAAACGATGCGTAATATTATTGACTTGCGAGCGCAATGCATTTTTTCGAGTTTTGAGGTGGAAGAAGATTGTTCGAGATCATCATTTTGGATGAAAGTGTTTCCTTCTCTGAAATTTTTGCACAGGAAGCTGTGGGTATTCCGCGAGTAGAAGGGAATTTATTAAAGGAACCTTAGTCGAGAATTTGGAATAGTTATTAAAAATGCAAATTTAGAGAATTTTTATATCGTGAACATCAAGTAGGGGGATTCCTATTTTCGTTAGGCATAATCAGCAGGCATGATGGACTAAGAAAAGATGAGATCAGACACGAAATCCGAAATTTCGTGGAAATGGGAAAAAATAGCAAACTCGACGAAGAAACATGAAGAGATATCAGAAATTATTGAAATTTTGAGAAAAAGTCATTAAGAAAGAATAAATTTTAGCGTTCTTCGGGTTCGATTTCTTGAGAACGCAGCGCATCAACGAAGTCGACCATCTATGCGCCTTTGTAATAATCCTATCGCTGCCAAAGCCACTCACTGTTCAAATCTCATTTCTGATGTGTTAAAAAACCACAATCACAATTTTAATAAGTAAACACAACGCAGTTAACTAGCTGGCAGATTGCCAATCAGTCAACTACAAATTTTCGTGAAAAAACAGTAAGTAAAACAATTTTTAAAAATCAGGGAAAAGACTGTTAATGTTTGGATGAGAACGGAACCATTCGAAGAAATCTCCGTCGTTTCTGACTGACGATTCAACGGAAAGTATGAAAATATCATGAAGATAAGAGGATAGTTAAGTGCAAAGCACACAGTGAATTGCTACTCAACATTGGACAGTTGTTCTTTACACTGTGCATTTCACATACAAAAAAACCTGTGCTCTGCTCATGTAAAGTAAACAATTTCATTACTGCTAGACGTTCCGTTGCAGTAGAATAACGAACGTAGTTCAATAGGTGATGGCCGAAAAAATAAAACAGTACAATTTCCTCACTAAAACTAGAACTGAAAACAAGAATAGTATTCTCTAAATTTTCTGTATTCTCAATTACAAAACGATTCTTGAAATTGCACATTTGAATCCCTCCCATGTATTTGAATGAAAATTCAACTCTTTTTATTTAGTTTTACCAATTCTATCAAGTTTACAGAAATTGACGCATGCAGTTCGCCGAAATTGCTGTGCTGTCAGATTTAATGAAAGTGAAATTTGTTTTTTTTTTTCTCAGACGCACAAAAATATTGAAAATGAGCAAGAATATCTTTGAAAACTAACTGCAGTTTACAATTTGCATGAAATAAGAAATGCAGATAGTGTTATTGGAGTAATCCTTTCAAACGAATTGCCAAATTACGTCACATATGGGGGGATTTCGATAGGACCACGCAAACGGTTAAAACTTTCAACGTTCTAAACATAAGATGGGTTATTAATCATAACGCACAATCTAACATCACTCTATGCGCTTTAATGCAAAACCGTACAAAAATTTTCTAATTTTATGGTGATTAATGCGAGTCAGTTAAAATCAATCAATATCGTGAAACAATCATCGCAAAACAAGCAAAAAGAGTATCGATCGATACGCGTAAAATAAGTCAAGAAAACGCAACGGACCATTCAGTGCACACAATGAATTGGCTAGCCTCCTAGTGGAGCAAAACAAAAAAAAGCAAATGAAGGAACACTCATGAAGCAAAAGAAGTCAGTCCATGAGTCGATCAGCTCGAGATGCTTTGAGGTGCCCAAAAATTGCATACATCTACGATCGATCGGATCTTCTCATTTATTTAGATTATTTATTTTGATTATAAAAAGTGCAAAAATATGCAAAAAAATATGTGAACATAGATAGCAAGAAAAACGACAATGCAATTAATGGGAAAGAGTAGGAAACAAGGAAAAGGAAAACTGCATAAAAAGAGATTGAATGGATGTGTATTCTCGCATATGAATAGCAGCAGCATAAAAACTGAAATGACTCTGTCGCAATTCGAAAGATGAAACAGTGCGTGCATTAACCACATTGGAAGGCTACACGCTTTGGTCTCGTACGACATGGAACTGGAAATTGTGAAGAACACTTCACAATTTCATTTTTTGGCGAAATGAAATTGCTGCCCGTGTCAACTACCGTTATGGGTAAACTGAAATATTGCTGTCAACGTGATGTCACAGGTGCCGAACACATTTCAATAATAAATAATTAGGTCAGGCGTGATCCTGCGATATTGTAGTGATTCCAGATCGAAGATTTTCATCTTGAGAGTATAACTTGATTGGTATGGATCATGGCAAACTTTGCGAAAAAACAATACGGGTGAAGCGTTTCTGGACATCCTGTTACAATCGCACTTCAAAATTAAGCAGACTCTGACCCCAAAAAACCAAGCACACTACTGCAGTATCCAAAAATGGGTCAGCAATAAGTAATGCAGGCACTCCGATGGCGGTCAAACGATTTCTGTTGCAGATGCGGGGAATGCAGGTTAGAGTTTAGATGATTTTTCAGCAACAATGGAACATTACAACCTCCAGCAAAGTTCCAAGTTGACCACATCACGAACATCGCGAACACAATCCGTAATAGAAAGAACCTCACCTCCTAGCCTCAGAAAAGACTTGTCGGAAGTTAATCGCACTACGTTCATCATGAGGAACATTTAACTGCCATGATTTCGGCTGTCTGGTGAATGCGTGAAGATCTTTTTGCATAATGTGAAAGATTTGGGCATAGCCATACAATAAACGATAAATTTTCAATTCATCACCTACTCAGAAAGTGATAAAAAAACATCGCCAATGTGTATAAGGAACAAGAGACGAGTTAGGATATCTTTTGGGAGGGATATCACTCAAAAAATAGGTATGACACTAATCTGCATTTGTTCAACATCAGCTACAATCTTCTTGTGAACGAGCATTTCTCCTGCTTATGCAAATTACATTCACAAGCACACTGTGGTGACATCGTGCCAGCCATTTGTATATGCAAGTGTATGTGCTCGTCCGATAGTTTCGGCCGAAAAGCATTACAATTAAGGCCAGGAAATTTTGGGGTCATGACCTAGAGCAAATGATGACCTGCTGAAGGGATGACCAATCAGCTCAATCAGCTGATAAAAAATAATAGAATCGACGTCACAATGCTGTCTAATTGCCGAGTGATCGTCATGTGTATGAATAAGGAAATATTTAACATCAGTAAATCCATAGCAATAACCATAGAATTGTGTGAACCTACGCCAAGCATTGGACCAATGGTACCCAACTAGCCAAACGTGTAACATTTTCCATTACTGCGAGGAATCGCTCGCATCCATCGGATGATTCCCAAGTAATGGCGTGAATCAGGCGATGAGCGCGAATTCAAAACAACATTTGAGGGCATTCTCGTTTTTCATTGCACTTCAATGTTATGATTGCAGCTAAGGGATAAACAACATATTCGATTGCTTTTCTCTCTCAACTCTTCATTGTGAAACATATTCGATCATCAACTCTTCACGTTCAAATTCATCGGAATGGACGCGGCGGTTTGGATTCTGTTGAATTCTGGATCTGGGAGGGTTTTAATGGTACGTCTTGGATTACTAATCGGTTTGATTACTGACTGTTCTAAGGCTTTTCGATCTTACCTGCCATGTTTCTGTTGCCTTTAATGAACAGTTCTTAGGCTTCTTTATACTTCATTTTTACCACCGAAAAAAACTCGAAATAAAAGCTTTTATTTGCATGAAATCAACGTGAAAAAACACCCAAAGGTTCATAAGGTGGATACTTCTTTGCTTCCATGCTTAATAACCTGCAAGAATATTTCAATTTTGCTTGAGGAAAGAAAAAAACAGAATCCTTCTCAAACATGTTGAAGAGAATATTATTTCTTTCGGACAGCTAGGTTGTGCGATCATCAAACAGTGGTCACATGGTCGAATTCTCAGTCGACAAAAGTTCGCTTTAACATAAGACTGTAATCACGTGTGTGTACACTATCCCATTCCAGTTGATGTCACTTCTAATCTGGACGTTGACATCAGATATGTACCATGATGTGCGTTGCACAGGTTCGTAGGCACAAAGGAAAAGTAAAAAAACAATGAAAGCACCCATATAGCCCTTGGTAGAGCATCTGCTGGAAAATGGGAAAGTCATGGGTCCGAATCTGTCTGCGTGCGATCTTTCCATTAACGCCTCGATATTTGATTGAATTTTTTTATGACACAGTAATCTTTTTCATTCGTCAACACCAATGTGGAATGCAGGGGCACTACTTGGCGTCTCATGGCTCCTGTAACAGTTGTTGAAGTTGATGGATCAATGTGCAGGATGATAGGAAAGTGATCCCTTGGTATACATTACACCTGTTGGACTTTATGACTTCAGCTTCAGTGATCTCTATTTGAGACCACTGCTCAGACAGACGCATGTATCCATACATATGCACAAGGATGGCGCTGCCACAATAAGCTTGGTAAACGCCACTCTGCAAAAGTGACTGAGAACTAATTGGAGATTTGTACGGACGGTCGGAGCAGCTAAAATGTGAAAATATTTTTCCACATGCTTTACTGTTCCTTCATTAACTCATGAAACTGACTAACTGTGGTATATAATTGAGCATGTCGTGCCGGATTTCCCCGGCAGGTTTTTCCAATCGCTTCAATATTTGAAACACACAAATTTCGATATTCCCACACAACTTTACTCGTCTCTTTCGAGCGAACGTTTTTACCACATTATATAGAGAGGTTTTCCCGCATTTCAGCGACATATAAATTGGTCGGTATTTTTGACGTCTGAAAATGATTTAATTTCGAACTCAAAATTTGTCTACTTTTTGATCTCTTTTATACCGTTCATCTGTTGTTATTATGAGTTTATCTGAGGTAATCAAGAATCAATTAACGTCTCACTGAAATTGAAAAAATGTATTTCACGTGATAAAAACTTATTAAAGATTTTACAATGGGTACAAAGATATTAGAATATTAAATGCAAAGAAAAAATTATTGCTGCACCTTCTGGCGGAAGAATTTGTAGAGCGTTTTGAAAATAAGTTTTTATAGTAAAAAAGAAAAAGATCTATCGAGAGCAATGGGTAGTACGAACGATTAGTGGCTAGGCGCGAATCACTCTCTTATCACTTATTTGGTGCAACAAATTTATATGTTACCAATGTGTTTAAATTCATCGCCACTGAACACATCAAACGCCCCTTCAATAAGTGCATTCGAATTCTTCTTTGCTTAATATTTGTCTTTCTCGAAGGTTTGCTTTTCCTGATCATTGCGCAAGCTATTGTGATGGAGCATTGAAGATAATCTCGACGAGGAAATTCTTTCACTATTCCGTTCTAAATTGAGCGACGAGTGTTAACTGAGAAGTTACGTGATTCAATTTATATAGTTGAGCAATATTCATTGGTTAAATATTATTAAATGCATAAATATGTCCATATATCTGTTTAAATCTGGCATTTGGAAACTGGGCGTAAAGGTTTTTGTTCATCGCTTTTACGACATTTTACTTTTCGATTATGTTTTCACAATTGTGTTTCACAGTTCACAATGTTATAATTTCTAAAAAATGTTTTCGCGCTAATTTCACATAAAATGTCATCAGTGCTTTTTGATTACGTTGCAGATAAGATATTCTTCTTTTACCGAACATTTGTTTAAGCAGTCGGTTAGAGTGTTGCTTCCTTAAGACGTTGTTAGTTATGATACAATTTGGAAATCTCCAGATTAAAAAAAAAATATAAAATATAGCGTTCTATGAATTACAATAGGTAATTTTTGTGAGAGGAGGAGTTTTGGCGAGACAATAACATAACATTCCGCAGTGGTTCATTGAAAGCATTATTGAACTTTGTCTAAAAGGCCCCAATATGCTGAAATAAATGAGAAAACGTAACATCAAATATGGGGTTATTTCTTGTGTGATTCTTGCAGTCCTCGCTTTCGCAAAAGAAATGCTTGCGAAAACGCTAAAATTTCATCTTTGGTGAAGTATGCATTATCTTCATTCAACCTATTGTTTCTGTCAATCGAAAAACGAAAAAATGAGTATATTCGTTCAGAATGCAATTGATAGAAGGTGAGACTAACGATTATTGCTTGATTATTTGAAAAACTGTTGTGAGGTGACATAAGATAGAAAGCAAAGAAAACGATTTGGCCATTCGTGATGTACGCAATGGCTTCAACTTTAAATACTAATATTTTATAAAGTAGCGATATGCATACAAAATGGCACGTCTTTTCACCGCCAACTTTTCTCATAATGTGGCTTTAAGCATAACGAAGAGGATGAGCGCCCTTCCTCATTTGCGCTATCTTATTCATCGTATTCTTTCATGAATTAAAGGTGTCAAGTGCTGCTGCCGCAGCCTAATATAGAACGGGGTTTCCTTATCATCCAGCGTACCCCTTTATGACCCTGGAAAAATATCATCCTAGGGATTTTCTTTGGTGGAGTGCAGTAACTTCAATGCGCCATTTCAGAGTTGCTGGTGTGTGATGAGGGTCTACAAACCATTGCTAACCGTAACGAAATCAACTGACAACGATGTTTTTCATCCTCACTATGGTTGCAGCATCCTAGCTGTAGGTTGCCTCCTCACGTGAGCCGCTTGAGTTCTCTATTTAATTGTGTGTTTTATTTTAATTTTTATTTTTACTTACATGACTTGTTCGTCTCATTTTAAGTCTTGTATACGTCCCCAATTTCGGGGAAAAAATTGCAATGGTAAGATAAGATTCTTTCGCCAATACAGCTTATTTCCCCTCAGACCAACGTGCTAGCACGACGTGCGCTTTTTCAAATACTTCGATTAGAGTAACTTTGGAAAAAGTGAGTTAGCCTGCCACAGGAGTTAGCATGGTGTGCGCTTTTCATTGCAATTATCCCACCGAACGCATGAATTAGCTAGCCATCAGCACAACATATAGAATTTGCTGCCCTCATGTTTCACTCTAGTTCATCGCCACTGCAATCTTTCTGCTGAAGTTTCTTTGTTCTCTAATCAGACCGCTATCAAATGAAGATCAATCTAATCTCATCGCTGTAATTTTCTTGCTTGCAAATTGAAAGCATAAAATAAACAAATACTCACACTGGTAAGCGTCATGAGATTAGTGCCGTATATTTGTTCGCACGAATCCCCAAAAGGCTCAGTATTTATTGCAACGAAATCTTAATAAAAAAAAAAACGATTTAGGGCCATAAAGTGTGTTCCAGTGAAAATTCAAGTTCTAACAACAGACATCAGTACGTCCAAAAATACTATTAGATGCGAGTAGAGGGTCAAATTTTTCTAGCCAGAAGATTGGCGACAAGAGATTGTGAGAACCCAATTTCAGCAGAAATAAATTGACGTATTTATCGCGAAAGGGGATCGCTATTTCTGTCCTTCTCTTCCTTCTGGTTGGATGCGCAACAATGCTTATTGTCAGGGAGTTCCTCAGCTCCGACCCGTCTGCTGATTCACTCGAGACGATACTCGCTAATATGGACGAACTTTCAAAGGATTATCCAACATATATTGAGTCTTTCGTTAAGTTTATGAAAGAGTAAGTATTTCCTCAAGAAGATTCTTGGGGAAGCCTGCTAAAGAACCTAGCAGGATACTTGTCGAGCAGTTTCGGAAGCTGCCAATTAAAGCAAAAAAAAAAAGAAAGAAGAGCGGCAGGTCATTTGGAAGCATTTCAGATGATTCGAGCAGCGGTACTAACTTTCCATCACAAAAATTCGTTTTTCTCTGATTCTGTTGTATGGAATTCCGAGCGTAGCAAAATGTGTGGAAATTTTTTGGCCATTTTAAATATACATAATTAATTCTTAGGAAGTTGAAGGAAAAAATTGCGGCATATTTTGTTTTATTCTTATTTCATTCTGTTTCAACGTTCCGGTCTACGAAAACATACAAAAGTATATAAGCATGTACAGCAAGAAGGATCAATACGACAAATCTACGATTTAGGCGAGTAGACACTGAGTAAATAAGAGCAGCACTAATGTTTCGATTGCAACGACAAAGCTGCAGCTTAAGAGCTGCAGAAGTAAGTGCCTTGGAGATATCGGAAGAAAATTCCGAACTCTTGCAACAAGAAACTGGAAATTTTGCAGAGTATTGCTGGTGCTGCAATATTTTTTGGCCAGCTGGAACTGATGCGCATGTCGATTACGGGAAGGGGGCAAATAGAATATTTCAGATAGGCGGTATTGGGTGACGTCAATAAGAATGTCCCTTTTGAGATTATTTTCCAGTAAGTCGTGCTGATGATACGATGTTTTCACAACCGGAAAACAGACTGAAAATTGGAAAACAAAAACTTATTTCACTGATTACCCATGTTGCATGATCCATTTTGCACAAATCGGAAGTTCCGTGAAGAAATTCTTCTGAATCTGATATGCAACTATCAGATGATCGATAGACAGAGCCAAACGAAAAATTTTCATCACAGCATAGTAATCCGCCACTATGTGAGTATAGCAGCAGTTTCAACAACATTCATGTAGTCTTTCACGAGTACAGCTACACCATCTCCTCTATAAACACAGCTATATATGAGGATTTTTACATGCCTGAGATCAACGAATTGGAGATTGCTTTTTCTTACGACCTCTTAATGCGATCGATTTTCACTTTTCAGCCCTAATGAAGAGGCTTTTTGTCTTCATCGCTTCTTTCATGCAAAAACGAACCATCGATAGTTGTGTGATTTGTTGAACACATCTTACTCAACCCCCCACCCTTTCATTCGACCGGATACGAAGGCTATGTTTTAAACATGAGTATAACGCATTGAAGGCGCCAAATATAACGTTTATACGCGTTCTATCAAATATCGGCCGACCTCGTCAGGCTTTGACGTTCTTGTCAACGTTTGGAGATCCTCGGAATGAGTAGACGTAATCTACACTAATATGACGCAAACGGTGAGTAAGCTCAACTTTTCCACCTTTCAGGTACGACAGGCAATACAGCAGCAACGATGAGACACGATTCCGATTTCGAAATTTTGTGAAAAATGTGAAGTTTATTAAAAAAGCTCAGAAAGGCAGAGATAATGTCGTCTTTGGAATCACTCGATTCACTGACTGGTCCGAAGCGGAAATGAAATCGGTTGGCAACAAATTTGTGTTCTTTGCAGATAGCTGGCCACTTCTGCTTGATCGCTTGGGAAACTGCTCAGGAAAAAAAATTCCGACGGAATTTCAGAGAAATACTAAGGCTTCGAAATACGTGATCTAACAGCTGATAGATATTAACCAGACGATGATTCTCTTAATTGAGGAACTTCCTGTAGGAGAGGAAAGGAAAAGATCTGAAGAAATCGACGCAACCGTTTTCCTAAGACATTTAATATTTGGTGTTCCTTTAACTGTTATGAAATGAATTCAGATGACTTGCGAAGATGGGCCAGCCAATGAAGTTGGCAGCGAAATCACACTTGAGGATGATCGAGACGAGTCTGCAGAAGTTTTCGACAGGCCAGATGCCTTCGATTGGCGTACCAAAATCGTCGTCACCGACATTAAAGATCAGGGTATTCATTTAGTTTTAGTAGATGATTGCTTAACACCCACATATAGTGAGTTACATTTATTTTGCCTGCACTCGTTCTATATTAGCAAGTGAAAATTACTGTTATTGTCTATTAGGAATATAATTTATTAAGTCACGGTAGAAAATAAATGAAACTGTCACCCGTATATTCGGAGAAACATTAATGGAACCTAAATTGATCAGAGAGAGAATACATTACATTAGAGGTTGATATTACAGGAGATTTTCTACTTCCACCCTACGAGCGAACCGTTTCCTCAGCTATCAAAAGCGATGTGAAAGGTCAATTAACTAGCAATCAACATGCAAAACTTCATGCATATTCCTCTAGTTCTCAGTATTTCATCTGGAAAATGATCAGTGGTACAAAGTGGGAAAAGAAATTGTCGTACAGTTTAAAACATTTCCATGTCGCAGTTCTGTTGATCGAAAGCCGAAGCAGATGCATACATAAGTAGATATGCAAGCACACGCATGCATATAGAATATCCATAATTGGAGTCAAAAGTACGCTTCTGTAAGAGCGTTGCAAGGGTGAACGAAAACTTTTCTTTGCATTATTCACTCGGGCGAGTATTTCTTGCAGAATGCAACATACTCCCTCAGTAAACACTTTGTCAGAGGAAGTCAAGAAGGTACTTCGAATTATGTTGCACGCTGTTTTGCAACACCACAGGCCATTCACTGAAATAGGGCGTCGAGTGTTGACAGCTGAAACAAATTTGCAACTGCATTCACTCCACCATTTGATTTTTCGATAGTTTCAACCCGCGAACAACAAATTTTTTGCGAACAATTTCCATCAACAAGAAAACCATCTCCTTCTATGGTTTTGCTACGACTATCCTCTAGGTGACTGCTGATACTTAAAAATACCCATCACTATATGTAGTTCAATTTTGTTTCACATTCTGTCGGGTGCAGACTGAAAAGACATTTTTTGTTGACTACATGTGTATAACAACTCGATCTGGAAAGGATAATCGAGCATTTTCTTATTGGTTTTGAATATCTGTGAATCGACTGTCTTTAGAAAGACAAAAATTGCATGTAATTTGCTAACAATTTTTGCACTCTTTTTTCGCAAGCTCCGTTTCGTGATTTATGCTTCGTTTTCTTTTCTCATCTCAAAGAACATTTGATTATGATTGCGGGAGTTGAGCCTTTCACATGCAAATAGGGCAATTATAAATCGTTTACATAAAAATGAAGCCATCTCCGTGACTAGCTGCAAGGGTTCCGTTCCACTTTGAATTATCGAATCGCAAACTTTTCATTTTCGCTCTCATCGTCGACAGGAATCACGCATACAATCCAAAGCATTTCACCTTTTCATTCATATGATGCAACGTCCTTCATCGTCACTGTTACTACTCTTGGAAATTAATGATCTCGAAAATAATTTGCATATACCGAAGAGAAAAGAAACACGACATTCGAAAATGTCCAGTGCAGCAACATGCAATCAACCATTCTTTACAATTCAACATCAAAAAAAGCACGTGCAAGAGATTCCGAGGGGATGTTCCAAACATGATGGCACTGTTTACAAACTCAGTCAGAAGAACTCTTCGTGACTTACTTGCTGAGCTAAATTTCGTAACCACTACTGCAATGAAAGAAGGGTACGAAGATCCGAAATTTGGCGGTGTTTCAGAAATAGGAGTGAACGTATGTCAACAGCTGCTTGGCATAATGTTGTGTAATCGAACGGAGCATACCAAAAATGAAAAATGTCATTGTTGAGATCTTAGCTGTGAAGGGGTTCATTGATGTAATTCACCCTCACAGGACATTCCGCAAAGTAAAGTTGATTTATTGCAATAAACATCGTGGCACCAAATCTTCAATTTTTTGGCAGGATTTGAAACTCCGCTTTGAAAAAGCGGAAATTTGAGCAGCCAGTGATGAGTTAAAGAGTGCGACGATCCTTGGAGCTTGGAACCTGTACGGACTTCGGCACCCACCATTTTTGCTGCATCTGCCTGGCTATAGCGACTTCGCGAACAGTCATAGGGATGCGCATGTTAGGAAAAGAACTATTGGCCACAAAGACCACAACGATTACGCGTTCTGCCGATCGAAAACAATTAAGGTTCAGAAGTAATGCTTTCAGGAAGCTGTGGTTCTTGTTGGGCATTTGGTGCGATCGGAGTAGTGGAGTCAATGAACGCAATTGCAAAGAATCCCCTTATTTCTCTTTCTGAGCAGGAATTGATCGACTGCGATACAAACGACAATGGATGCAGCGGAGGCTATCGCCCATATGCATTCCGGTTGAGCACGTTCCACATTTCATAGCTAAAGAACGAAAAAACTCTCGTCGATGATTGGGATCCTGCATATCTGAGAGAAAAAAGTTTTCCGTAGAACATTTTTTGGCTGCTTACTAACGGGAATATGAAAGTGAGTGTTATAAAGTACGTTGTTCGACGTTGTTTGTACTGAATGATAGAATTATTTAGACTTTGACTTGAAGGAGAACTCGCCGCTCTTTTTTAAAGACTTATTTTCACTGCATTATGCGCAAATCAATTGGTATTGAGCCTTTTCTACTCACAGTTTGTGCATTAATGAGCTTTCATCTTAACGCCGTCTACTTCGCCGATGAATCATTTATTTTCCTGCAATTTCATAATCCCTTTGGAATTTATCAGCAATGTTTGACGAATAACTCTTATTACTTGAATTACTGAAGGTATGTGCGGCGTCATGGAATAGTATCGGAGAAGGACTACCCATACAAAGGAAAGGAGCAGTCGCAATGCGCAGCAAACGGTACAAGAGTGTATATTAAATCAATTAAATATATACGACGCAATGAAGACGCTATGGCTGATTTCGTTTTTTATAGAGGACCGATCAGTGTTGGTAAGCGATTTCTCTGAATCACCTTGGATGTGTCGAACAGCTTCTTTCATTGATGTAGGGATGGCAGGGATGTCAAACCGATGGCGTATTCGCATATCCATCGCCAGTGTTTCCGTTTTCATATTCGTTCTAATGCTTTGTTAACACTTACTTTCCAAATCATCCGAAAAATTCTGCTAGCGTTACGAGGAATGCGAACAGTCATAGGGACAACTTTTTTCGTTGATTGATGTTGTAGGGGGGTTCGTCAGAGCTTGACTGAAATTGATTATATGCATTTAGAGTGCAACGAACAATCATGGCACTGAGAAACACTGATGAACCAAAATTTTTTGAGAAAAGAATTTTGAACTTCTCATTAAATCGGAGAATCTCTATGGAATCGTCAGCACTTTCAAAACACTTTTTGGCACTTTTTGGAATCAAAATAGCCTCAGCACGATCAGCTTTGCCGGCGCTAGCGATTCAAAAACTGTGCGCAGTGAGAGAGTCAAAGCATAAAAATAGGATACTTCGATGCCAAATTAAAATAAATTAAAAAGATGGCAGCTGAAGCATAAAAATACAAGGCTAAAAATAGAAAATAGAGCACTTAAAGCAGAAACAAAAAGTTTGGAAAAGTAAAGATGAACTACATAATAATAATGGTTTTTATTCGCACAATAAAGAAAGCATGGAATTACATATACAATATATATACAGACAGACGGAACATAAGTAATACCAGCATTGCACGTAACCATCGTTTAAAAGCCCAAGGAAGATAGTTGGTGAGAACAAATATTGGAGATCAGTTGAAGAGTTAATATATACGTGATGAGTTTATATATATATATATATATATATATATATATATATATATATGATGATGATGATGATGATGATGATGATGATGATGATGATGATGATGATGATTAGTCATAACTGATATGACAGATCACACATAAAAAAAGACGGCATTAGAGAAACTGAGAAAGAAAGGTAAAAGTCAACTACATCCGATTTAAATACAAATGAATTTTTATGAAGTTTTGTGCTCACTATATGTTCCACTCACCCACTGTCATAAGCAGTTCCAGGTGGGCTCACAACGTTGATTATCACTGTACCGTTACAAATGCCAAAGAATTTCATTCTGAACTAGATCTACGCTAAACATCAGTTTTTTGCCCACTTTGATTTACGTTTGCATGAGTGACTCGTTCTTCTTACACGAAATAAAGGCTTCATAAATAAGTGCCTATGAAATAAGAAAATTAAACTTGCGCTGCCTGTGAACATCTGAATTGTCCTCGTTGCGCATGACTAATTGTCAATGCGTGCAGGTCCGAGCGGTTCAAGCAATATTCCTAATGTATCGAGAGCAGCATATGATATAGTATATAGACTGGCAAATGCGTGCTTTACTACAGTGATGGGGTTACATAATTCGAAGGGAATCCTATCACAATGCAGCGCTGCTTTTGGAAAAGTCTGGTATTGTACAATAGCTTTTCTAAACACAACATGTGAGAGTACATTACCTAAAGAAGAAGTATTTAGAAATGAACGCCCATGAAAATGAATCATTCCACTCCGAGCTGCTTACTGCTCATTCGACCAACTAAACAACTTCAGTTTTCCCCGCTTCTAATCGGTGGTCTCAGTTAAGGGAGGTCATCTGCGGTGGTTTCAATCACCTTCTTAATCCTACCGGGGTGATTTCAGCAACTGATTATTTCTATCACGTTTTGGTTTTTCATTTCTTCTGCAGTGTGCAAGTTCTGCAAAGTTTCACAGCGCCAACAGTATCGGATCTATCACCTTGCCTCTGTAATAGGTCGTTTCGCACCTGCGACAGAGTATATAAGACGTCTTCATTCCAAATGTGAGCTCCTAAGTGAATATAATTATCTCAGCCATCAACGTGACCAAGGAGTTTTTCCACTACCGATCTGGAGTGTTCACGCCGAAGAAAGAGGATTGCGAAGAAGATTCTCAAGGATCGCATGCAGCAGCGATTGTCGGATACGGGAGTCAAAATGGAGAGGACTACTGGCTGATAAAGAACAGTTGGGGCAAGAAGTGAGTTTAATTTTGGGAGCTTCAGCAATAGCGAAAAGGGTAAACTGCTTTCGGTATGTGTTTGATGTGATTGGATTAGCCAAACGATTTAACATTCAACTTTATACGAAATAAGTAACGCCTACATAGCTAAAAATCACTTTCGTTAAGTGAATATTCCTATTTGAATATCGATAGTTAGTAAGGCGATTTACGAATTCATTATCGCAAGGAAGTATAGTTTGCACTGTGATGGAAACTCAACTCAACGAATTGATTTGGATGATTCTTATTGCAGTTATCGCCTTATATCTTTCAAATGAAAATCGATGTAAATTGCGTCAACGAGGATCTCAAGAGTCTTGATAAATTCAGCACTGCGACAAGTCTGATTACTGCGTGCTCGCGGTGAAAACTATTGCTTTTTCTTTGAACGGTCTGCATGATGATGAGTGAACTTTCAGATGGGGAATGGACGGATATGCGCTATATAAGCGTGGCGAAAACGGCTGCGGTATCGCTGACTCACCTTTCTCGGTAGAAGCATGACTTAGCATATTCTTGAAGGTGGCCCCTGATTCCATGAGACGGTACCACCGAAACGATTCGTCCCATTTTGCTTAATAGATACTCTATTTGCTCTTTTTAACTAAATTTTCGTGACCTCTATGGCTCAAAAGGAGCTGATGTTTTTAATCTTCTTATTCCATTGCTTTTGCTCAAATCTATGAAGAGTGTGATTGGTAAATGATATGTTCAGTATTGAATCTACGAACAATGATAAATAGATGTCTGCAAACAGGAAATGATAGTATTTATGGACATAAGTCAGAAATTTGCCAAAATTTTCTAAACTTTTTTAATATGGTGGCAGTTCCAGCATTTGATACGATGGCAAAAAGCTGCAGCAGGTTCTGCATTGGAGAGAAGCAAACCACCTGGAATGATGAATTTAATATGGATGACACTAGCAGATTTGCACATTTGAATAGATAGAAAGTTCGCTCAGGCATGCTTTTGCGCTCGAGCTGTTAAGCACTGATCAAGAAAACTTTGTATAAGCTTCCCGAATATGTAAGACCACTATCAAGATCATCCAAATAGATCAGCACACATCATTTGTCATGAGAATAAAGAAGCCAGCCAAAGTCAATGGGTGCGGGAAATGAAACAATTCACCGTGAAAAATGGCATTGGAAAGTGAGAACTTTTGATGAAGTCCGCAAAAACGACAAAATAAAATTCTCTTGGCTCAGAGGCTTCCTTTACTTGCATGCAAGGAATCTTATACAATTGCAGAAAGAAATGGAAACATGCTAAGAAAAAAGTTGCTGGAAAGGAGAGAAAAAGCTTTCTCCAGCAATCGTCAGTGCACGCACTTTTTAATGTTTGGCCGCTGCTAATCTCATGCACACGTTTGAGAATATAGCTGGATGCCCATCATCAAAAAAATGTGCCGTGATCAAAGATTTTCCTGATTTCGACATTAAATCTAACTCACATTAGAGTAATTCTGAACAAACGGAATCTAATACCAACTTTGCTGAAATTTTGTGGCATTATAGTTACATCCATCCGATCAAATAATTGTACTTGCTACAGGCAAACGATATGACAAGCTCATTACGTTTGCACTTCAAATGATCCTATCGTTCGTACAACGCCACCTAAGCGCCACCCGGTCACCGATTTCCGGGGCTGAAACAGTCAAGAAAATATTGAACTTTCTTGAAACAAGCGACATTTGCATGCATCACTGTAGGGCAGATCAGTTGGTCCCAGAACGAAATAGATTAGATGCCTTGCAGAGAAGTCAAAGGAAGCCAAAAGCTCACGGGCAGAACAATGATTGTCTCGCAAGGTTAGCTTCTGGCAGACTCGAGGAGGCTGTAAAAGTGGTTAAGGTGCTCATACGTTCATTTCATTTTCCATAATACACATCTAGAAGTTTCGCACACCCGAGCAGTCTTACGTGCGATCGTCGAAAGAGAAAAGAGGTTTGACAGTGGCGTAAAATTCGCAAGGTGCGAAGACAGCAATATCGATGATATAAGTCGTCCTATGAACAGGCTTCTTTAGTGCGCATGCTGCGCTGCATAAATATGAACGATTGTTGCCTCGACACTTGTTTCGGCCAGCAGACTATTCGATCATGCCTGGAAAAAAGTTTCAGATCCTGACGAAGATCAGCAACACGAGATTCGGCTAGCGAGGTCATGGACAAGGAGTTCGTTGGATCCCAATGTTTTACAACTTTTCTCTTTTACCACACAAAGCTCCGCACCACATGATACCAAGTAATATAGAAACTGGGCAGTCTAGTCCATGGGGATGATACCAACGTTAAAAGATGAGATTGGTTGGCGCTTCATCACTTCTTTGCGGGATTCTCGTATTTTTGCGTTTCTGAACTTATGGCTGTTAAAGGCTGATGAGCACATGTTTTCATTGCACATTTGGGAAACTATGCATATGAACTGAATGATATCCATGCCCCATTTTAAGACTTTGGACGGCACATCTTCAATGAGAGCGAGTTTTCAATTGCGACAACTTCATTGGTAGGATTCCGCTACTAAGTTGTCATTATATTTTCAGTTCGCTTAACTTGCCCTGCTCATAGCTGTACACTTCGCTGAAATCGCATTTTAATTCAATCTTTCATTCTTCTTGTGAAAAATGTTTTGTTTTTTAGCAGTAATACTGCAGTATAGAGAAAATCTTAATGCATGCATTGTTTAGATATGAACGAACGAGAGCAGCACATATGCATGCGACGTTTGAGAAGAGGTATCAAAGGCAGCCGGAATACTTGAATTTTTGAAAGGGCTTAAGATGTTTATGTCAAGCTAAATTGGCGTAAAAAATGCAAAGGCTATGTAATATGTGAACCATTTCCACCCTAAGTAAAGGCGTCGTCAGTCATTCTTCGCATCTGTGCTGCACCTATTCTTTCCAACACTCGTTCCCTATTTTTTCTGCGTATCTCAGAGAAACTCTTCATTTCGACGTACTGTGTCTAGCATCAGTTACAACATCCATATTTGATTAGCTCGCCGCGACGCCGCCATTAAATTCATGTCCACCGCGTCCACATCTCAGCGCTTACAACACTCTCTTTTACAGCACCTTGATACGTGCAATAATAGCATCACACGCATCGACCATATGACGTAGCCATGTGCTGCAATTCTCTCTTCTTATCTTTCACAGTGAACAACTAAAGCAACCCCTGTCACAGCATCATCTATAACAACAGCACAAGTGTTCATTCTATTCGACAGAAAGCACCGAAAGTCTTGTGCAGGTAAATCATTTTCCTATGATACATTCGTTCCTTTTCCGAGCGATTGAATGCAATTTCGCCATTATAGCTATGATAGAAAGATATTTTCACAAGATCCTGAAGGCGTTGAAACGGGTAAGGAAGCGTCGGCATGACGTCTTCAAGCAAGTAGCTTCCGTGAGCTGATTCTTGTTAAGATATATACTCCCAACTCTACACTCAAAAAACTTCCACTACTCTTCCGGATGCACACCATGATGAAGTCTATTCACGCACTTGAATATGTGCATGTGTGTCTGCTGTCTGAAAAACTATCGAAGCTAAGCTTCATGTTTATATGCTATAGTTTGGTATGATTCCCTCCGAGCAATTCAAGCGATTTTTGTTATTCTTCTCGCCTGCTTGGCCCTTTCCCATCCCTCTCTGTATATCCTCCTTCAGTACTTCCATATTTGTGTTGGCGTCGGGTTTCAGAACAGGGGGCCAAAATGTCGGATGCCTCTGAACAGGACCCAAAGACCCACTGATTTCGCGAAAATCGGACAAAATCTTTGCGAGAACCTCTTTCCCCATCTTCATCTTTCAAAATTCTCGATCGGTTTTGTCCTGTTATACAAGTACTTGATCTGAGTGGCGAACGCTTTCAAAATGAGTATTGCCTAAGCCACAGTGGCATGATTTCGACCATTTAATGATTCTCTCCGACTGTTCAGAGACCTCTCTACCCAAGCTGATCCTTGATTATGCTCCTATTGCTTCCTTTTGAGATTTTACTTAATACTATCTGAGCCAATACCTGCAGGATGATGCCGACTCACATTTTGCTTCAGCACAACAAAAAAAAAAAAAAAAAAAACAAGAGAAGGTCAAACTGAGGAACTCGCTCAAGAAGAACTTCGGCACCCAAATGCTCATCGAAAGACTCGGTCTGCAGGACAACCACTTTATGCTGGAAATAGCTCTACCTGAAGCAGCCGCTTCCTGCAGTGCACTGAAAAGCGCTTTAGCTGGGACCGATTTGCACAAGCCTAATACCCGCTCTGCGATGCAACTAGAACAACAAGGGAGCACTAAAATTGCCTTTTTATACGCCCAATTTTAGTTCAAAGCACATGTTGGATATGTCAGTGAAGAGCCAGCATAAGATATCCACTTGTGATCTAGCACTGCAGTGATCACACTTAGTGTGAAGTCTATTCTGATCTCCACATTTACTGTTCTCCACAGATCAACTTATGTGCTCTTTCGCCGCCCCAGGCGACGTCTGGGGTCTATCTAAGTCGAACTTCGCCCCGTTTATGTCTTTGGTTTGACTCGCCTTTGAGGGCCACGGTGTTCCCCCATCCCTTGCTTGTGCTTTTGCATATCGGCAGCGATAGAGGGTTGTCTGCTCGCGCCCTCTGCCTACACTCGGTCCTCCTCAACGGTGCTACGGCCAGACATAACAGCTTTTATATAGAATTTGCGCTGTTATAGCATCACTAACTTTTAGCATTAAAGCAGTTGATCTCCATTTAGTGATCGCTAAAGTTCCCTCATTCCAACAAAATCACTGATTAAGACTTCAAACGAATTTAGGCTGTCGAGACCGAGAAATATATGTGCAGCATCCTGTAGACAAATTAGAATAAATTGATGCGCTCTTTGTGTTGAATTTCATCTGAGAGTTAAACCATCGCAAAGCTATTCCATATATCTGCACATGCATCCAGAAAAAAAAAAGGGAAAAACAAGTCACACAATATCTTAATAGTCCGTTTTTGGATACAGTTGACGACATGTTGAGTTCACAGAAAGTGACTCGTTTTTAATCTATGCCTGGTTGAATTTATAGCAGAATTTTGAGTTGCACTTCCAAATATTAATGGTTTGCTCTTGCTGAATCTAAGCGGATTGATAAAATTTGATGATTTAAATGGGTCGATGCTGGCCAATAGTTCAAATTTTTCAAATTCCATATGAAACCTATAAAATTCGATGATCCCATCCCGAAGTGACCTGGTGGCTAGAAATTCTGCATGAGCCAGGACATTTTTTCATGGTAGAAAATTGAAGTGAGCCAAACTGGCTTGATTTGCTGGAAAGTGAAGACATCGAAACTTTCTGTTCCGTTTCGTATATGTCAAAACAGTTTTCGAGTGCTTCCAACATATGCCTGCTTTCCTAGTCTGCACTTTTTCGTGGAAACCCTGACACTTGTGAATAACCCATATCATTTGAGGAGGAAAGGGGAACGAGCAATGTCACCACATGATTTCTTCGGAGGTAGCAAACGCGTCACGGTATCTGAAGAGGCGACGTAATACTCCTTTTGATTTTCCTTCACAAATATTATGCCCCTTCACGCACTTGACCGATCTTTGCTCAAAATTCTGGACTGTTAGTCTTTCCGCAATGGGAAAGTGCACAGTTTCTTGTCTGTGCCCTGTTTGCTTCCTATGCGTATAAAATGACTTCATTTACAAGCCCCTCAAAGGAAATGTTCCAGGCTCTGGCAAACTATCCGCAGATGAGATCTAAGCTGACGCCTCGCAAATTGCTTCCTTTGGTGCATTCGATTTCTTTCGCAACGCTCGCCTTCATACTTATAAACCTGCATATGTTTGATTCACAATTCGACGACGGGTCATTATTACATTCAATTGAACTATTATGATCATGAAAGTGGGGAACATATACACAGAAAAGTATCGAAGTAATCCCCCGCAGGTTATAGCGGGATATGGGGGTTTTAGACACTTACTGATTTACCAGTAAAATGTTTTGAAAACAGTAAATGACTAATAAAATTGTATAAGTGGTATGCTCTACTCCCTTCACAGACAAACTGCATTATTTTGTCGCTCGAAATAACTGAGATTAAAAAATGCTTTTTCACAGGAACTGCAATATTTTTTGGAACTTTTTCTCAGCTGAAATAGTCTAACTTTTCTCTCAGTGAAAGCATTTATTAGTGCTTTCGATGCTCAAGTTGACAGATATGTAAAGTGCATATGTTTGCCCCATTTTTAGTGGTTCTTTATGCAGTCGATCTCTATGAACAGAGCTTCAAAATCTCCATATGATATCACCACTACTACTTAAAATTTGTTGCAAAGCCTTCAGCTCCAACACATAGGCTCATGCTCATTCCTGTAAAAGGCTCCTCCTTGTAGGCTCACAACAAAATAAACTGCACGCGCATTCCCAAAACCCCTTTATAATGGCTTACGAACAAATAAACTCCCTATTTACACAGAACCATAAGCATGAATTGCGCATGATGAAGACTGAATCTCAGAACCACTGCTTATATAACCGGTCGGCGAAAAGAGTGGAATCATATTACAGGTCGAAGAAGAAAGGTGGGCGCGAAGTGGCCATAATAGCTCATAAACCTTCTGGAACTGCAATAAGGAATATGCGTACCGTTGGTGGAGCAGGAATAAATCGATGCTGTAACATCTTAAAGTATCAGATGACGCAAAAAGTAAGCCTCTTCTTTCATTTGAACCCTCGCAATTTGTGCTGATCACTGAACGACAAATTATTAATATTCAGTTAAATTAAACACAGTTTAGAAATTTCCTTACTGTACTCGAGCCCTATTTTTACACAAAAATCCCTCTGAAATGATTTGCTCCTGATGAGTGCATGCAAATTTGGGCACTTGACGCTACTTTTCCAGCCAGTAGCAATGCTCCACAAAACGCTTCCCAAAGTCTTTGGGAAGCACTGTTGGTCTCTCGAAGCATTATGATCTCTCGAAACGTTTGCCACCTGCTGTACGCCAGCCAACTGTGCAGACTGCTGTATGCATACGTATCTGAAGTTTAGCACCTACGATACGCGACCTGGGCACCAGTTGAACAGAAAGAAATCGTACTTTGAGACAAGGGAGAGGGAGAGGTGAGGACGAGAGCATTGTTGTAATTAGGTTATCTGAAAGATCGCTGTCAGTTAATTGCGCATCAATGGCCAGATATCTGGTTTATAATCATTGGCCCTCAATCGTGCATGCAAATCGTTTCATTTGACCAGCTAAACGTGCCTAACGCAGCATTCGTACAATATAGTTTAATATGAAGTATAAGTAGGCAAGTCTACATGCAATCGCACTTCGAATTTCACAAAAGTAGTGGTCGATTTTTCATCGTTCGGAATGAAAAGGTTGATAACTTGCAGATGGTTACAATAATCGCTTGTGCTGTGCATATTATTTTCACCTTCGTCGTCTTTATTTATCTTAGTGTTTCTGCATCTCTGGCAGCAGTTATCCTATTTCCTATTGCGATCGTCGCATATGTAACCTTCTTTCTTGGTATGAAGATGGAAAACGCGAAACTCTTCATACCTTTATTAATCTACCTCGTAAGCATTACATCCTCGATACATTATCGCATTAATTCGCTAAGTACATGTTTTTTTTTTAGTTATGAGGAGAAACCAAAAAGATGAATGCTCACAGTGTTAATGATTAAACATTGAAACAGGTATTCCAGTGACTATCAGAGGAGTTGACAACGAACTAAACAACCTTTAGCTCATGCTTGCCGATTTGTATCTAGTGAAAAATGAGGGGGGAGTTGCTTACATACTTCACTTGGGCAAATGAAACAATAAACCGTGGATTGAATGGCAATGAAGGTCAAAGTTACATGACATATTTATAACATGCATACAAACACAGACAAGTGCAATAATAGCCTTTAATCAGCTGATTCCTTTGAACTGCTGCTCGCCGACGGTTTCATTCAAATGCTTATATAAGTGATGTGCTTCTGCTCTCGGGTACAGGTAATTTCCACTGTTGCAGTATCAGCAAACCATAAATAGTATGTAGTAAACGTCAGTTGCAGCACAAAAATATTCATCTCCAGTTCAGCTAACGAGACAAGGAATCTCCGTTCGAAAGACAAAAATGCGTTTGACAATGGCTATGCGAATACCTTTTGTCTCAGTTATATCAATAGTAATTTTCATTCAGGTCGTCCTAACAATATCCCTTATCGTGGGAATCTCTGTGTGTGGAACGATTTTGCACATACGCGAAATATGTCGCAACTCTTGTGGTAAGTTATTATTATCAATTATTTTCTTATAGAGCGTTTAAGCCACATAATTTGCGAATATCTTCAGAAAAATTTTCCACAACGTGAGCATGTTCAAGACGCTTGCTGATATGTCCTACAGCAGTGAAATCCCGATTTTTCTATACCACGGCTCTGAGCAGTAGTAAGAGTCAATGCAATTAAAGGTCTCGGAGAATGGAGTTGATATCTCGAAGAACTTTCATTGGCTGAATGTACGGCATCCGCTTATTCTGATATTTTTAGAAAGAGGTTATCATATGGAATAGAAGAAAGTAGGAACGTTGCTAAAAAGCAGTTTGCGGATGTTGAGTTTTCCGGTATGTTTGAGATTTTTATCAGCAGTCATTTGATGGAAAAATGCTATCTACACATAGAAATATGGACACAAATTCTGTGTATGAAGCGCATATGCGGTTTTTTTTTCGCTACAAGCAATTATGACATATGCTATGGACGTGGTCATGCAGAACAGAAGGATAGACAGCTTAGTCGCATCATTGTTTTTTAAACAATTCAACTTTTCAGTTTGTACATTGATATCTAATTAGTGCATACAGTTTTAAAGCCACAAACTATTTCATATATTTTCATGCCCCTATAAGATCTCTTTTAGAAATTTTGTGCTGATGTAGTGATGCTCAATATCATAATACCGGATATTTTTCTCAAAAAAAAATCAACACAAATTCTGAGCGGGAAATGTAACAGTTATGAGAAATGCTTTCTGACCCTTTTCGACTTTCTAACAAAATTATGACTAAAACTGCCTGTAATTCGCCCGAATGCGGTCGACTGCTGCATTGGCCTAATTTTTTCCCCAGTGCCGCATAGAAATTTTCCATAGAGACCTTTTTTCCTCTAACGTTTCTGAAAGCAAAGAAATTGAAAAATGTACGATGTAAGCGATATGTTTCTTTGCAGTTCTGTCCATCAATTATGATCAAGCATAAATAGACAAAAGTAATGCTTCCAAAGTACGACTGGTTCGACCATTTGCATAAATTTCTTAGAAACTCTTCGTTTTTCAGTAACTAAACCGGTAGCCAACGAACGTTCAGTCTTGTACAGCATATGCAGTTTTTGTTGCCTTTAAATGTTTACATATCATTTCGAAATTATACATTATGCCTATCAAATGTAATATCACTACCTAAAGTGGTTACTGGGCAGACAGGTATGATTGCTAATCGCGACGCATGCAATGCAAACGAATTGGTAGGGAGCGGTTTGGCGAATGCAGCTTTGCACAACGCTCTAAAATGATATTCATATTTCAGCGATTAACAGCAAACTCAACTATCCGGCCGCA
This sequence comes from Baylisascaris procyonis, assembly GCA_037389465.1. NCBI lineage: Eukaryota > Metazoa > Nematoda > Chromadorea > Rhabditida > Ascarididae > Baylisascaris > Baylisascaris procyonis. Next base: position 717,227 of record JAZARR010000266.1, read on the forward strand.
ATTGTGCTTTTATCCCTCGACCTCTGCATCAGCCTTCTACTTTTTTGGCCGATATTTGTTTATTATCGTTTTTTGCGTAATGAAGCTATGAAACAGTCTGAAGTAGCGAAGTGAGTATTTTCACATATTTTATTGCTTCTTGACGTATTTCACATATTTCACATGTTTAATAATATTTTAATGCATCCCATCTACCCAAACCGAGACGTGCACTAAATGAAATGCGTTACGAATTTTTAAGTAGGGAATGGCAGTGGGTTGTCGGATTTTTTTCAGTTCACCAAACAAATATCACTGTGGATAACTAACATAATGATATCTTTTGAACTCGAAAGATTTTACAGTAGCACGAATGCGCTTTTGGTTATACACTGACAAAGCTTTGTCGTACATAAAGAAAGCATGCCATGCTTCTTTCCAGTAAATCACTAGTCAAGAAATGCACAAGTGTTTTTTACCTGAAGGTAAGTGTTTGAATGTCACTGAAGGTAACTTTTTTTCCGCACGTCATCAAAATGCACGCTAGGTAATGGATGCATAACAGATTTTAGATGCTTCGATCGATTTCACCACTTCAATGCCAATGCGTTCACTATAAATTCCTATCTTTGTTGGTGAATACTGTGATTATAATTGATAACAGTATACATGCGACGTATGATGAAAAATTTTGACTGACTTCAAGGAGGATGCATTCATTGTCTGCTGTTGCCTGATTGATCACTGCACCTACAGAAGCAGTTCCTTAACAAGCGATTATGCATGGAACATCGCTGGGCTCAATCAGATCAAGCTAGGAGGAGGTAGAAGGTCGAAAGGAAATTGCAGTGGATAATAATTGCTGCACCGCAAATGAGCAACCCGGTCCATTAAACCAACTAACAGCTGTTTCATGGTTTCTTCAAAATCAGTTTATTTTACGACAACATCTGTCAGATTTTCGGACTAAGCTAAAGATGCCGAATGCATTGTGATATTTTTATAAGTTAGAACGCCAAAAAATATACGCAACTGTGACTTGAAGTAGGGCAAACAAATGGATGAGGCACAAGTGTTCCACCACTCTTTTCCTTGATTACATCAATGAGGGTCAAAATAGAAAAAAAAAATTAATTCGTCCTCTGATGACATCCTTACGCTAACAGATGTGATTTGCTGTGGAAGAACAAAGCTGATAACCAACCAGGATAATAGAACTGAATACTAGGAAGTTTTGGAATGGAATATCACCTAATATCATATCATAATTAAAAGCCAGAGGTGGACAACCAAGCAATAAATTGTCGCTGGTAAGCCAAAGAAGCTATATCGAATTGTGATCTTCTAGGGGAATGTTTACTTTCTTAGTGACGTTTGTTCTTCAATTTTCTTTATTGCACTCACTTGTTGCATTCAAGTATGAGTTTGATGGTTTGGATATCTGAATGCTTTGACTGAAAACTGTCACCGTCTCCAGGTGTAGTTCTTGGTGAGGTAGTGCCGTAGTGATTCCATGCACTCGTAAGTTGGAAAATATGACAATCTGAAGCAATAATATTTGGTAAATGTAGCTATAGTATATTCTCGTGAGCGACAATAAATTCGATTTCAGTGAACCGGCATTCCTTCGTCAGACTGCTTACTATGCCTCGTCAAGAAATATGGCAGATCCTATTCGCAGCACTGAACGCATCCAACATGCTGATCCAGCTGCACTCTACGATACGGTACCATTTGATGGAGACCCTCAACCACGCTCACCATCACACATTATGAATTGGTCATCTGAGATAAACAGGAGTGGCACATCGCAATCCACAGCAAGAACACAATATTCAGGAGACTTCTCTGAATCCGACTTGGAACCACATCAACCTTATAGCGAACGAGCCATCAATTAACTTTGAACTTTTATCGCTCATATTTGAATGTAAATAAGGGAAGTTGAGATTTGTGTAATTCCTATGACATCTTATCAATGAATAATCAATTTGCTCACTCGCGTTTATTGCTACCTGATGTCCCTTTACCTTTCTATGTTTTTCCCTTCAAACTCACTATAAGTTGCTGCTATCGCCTGTGATATAAAAGCAAATTGGAATGATTTATTGCGTCCATATGAAAGCGCAATCACTGAAATTTGCATTTCCTGAAATCCTGAATTGCTTCTCGTATCGGCCGGCATCTGATATAATAGAGGGGTAAGTTGATTGCCGAATTGACCTTTGTTAAGAGAAATAAATAGGAGAACCACAAATCGCATTCACTAGTTCCTTCAGGCTGGTTGGTAGTAACTGGAAAAGATGTTGATGCATCTCGATGGTGCTGTAGATGCGACCAAATTTTTTGTGCATCCCTCCGACTGCAGACCACTTTGCAGAATTGATACTTGAAATTTCAACAGATCCGAAATCTCACATAAAGTTTAAGTAATTTCTTAACTTTTCAATGTCCTGCCACCAATTTTCGTCATGTTGCTCGAAGCTAGTTGAACTATTCTCGCACTAGTTGATGCTACTATTTTTCTTGTGTTGTCTTTCCGAACGTTATGGTAACAAATCTGAAACGTCTCACAATTCGCCTGCGAGAAGCTCTTGCTTCCGGTTTGTCATTAACTTTTCTCTACTAATTCACCATCTAATAAAGTGACATCAAACAACAACCTCAAAAATTCTTTCATACTTCGTCCGTCGGTCTCATATCAAAAAATTTAGAGCATGACGTGCTTTTAGCGATTGCGAAAAAGCATACAGTAAATGCCGATAATCCTTGGCAATGCATCGAGGAAAATTGTCATAAAGCCTGATAGTGCTATAGTTGTTGTTACACGAAGTTGAGATTGCCGTTGCATGTAGAGCTGAAAATATGCAACAGACGTAGAAGCGATTCACTGCACGAGATTCTCAACAAATAATAAAACATGCGCAATTATGTGCTCTCGAATTTTTGGTTCAAACTTGTATAGGAGCAAACTTTACTATTTCCAACCCAAATAGCTGCAAAATGTATTGAAATTTCTGCAGCACTTTCATCTATTTGAAAATCGTTTCGAGGTTGACGCCGCAAATTAAAAGCCGATGTCGCGGTAAATGGTCAGCCTTTGGTTTAGATTATGCCTTTCATATTTTACAGTTGCAGCTTCTATTTTCTCGAGCTGGAAAAAGTGGGTGTGCAAATATGCCGCACGCAGGAATAATGGGCATATATATATATATATATATATAGAATTTTGTGCCTCACTTTGAAAAGTTTACTTTTTTTCGCATTTACTTCTCAAAATTTACTTCTGTGAAATGCACTGTGGCCAGGATGAGCATATGACATGCATGCGTATGTATATATATATATATATATATGTAATACACATACGCATGCATGTCATATGCTCATCCTGGCCACAGTGCATTTCACAGAAGTAAATTTTGAGAAGTAAATGCGAAAAAAAGTAAACTTTTCAAAGTGAGGCACAAAATTCTAAATTCAAAAAAATTCATTTTTTTCTGGAAAGTTGTCCCAAATACTAGGAAGCTAACCGAGCATGGTTCCAGACATACTGATAGGGATCTGAGCAAGAAGAAGCGGATAGGTTCAGTGATAGACGCCGAACTTTCAGCTTCTAGTTGCTTCGCTCATGTACGGAAATCACTTTTAAAGAAATATTTTCACTCGCGTTGTTTCCATTAGAAGAAATTTAAATAATTGAAATGCATAGCATGCCAAAATATATTATTATGGCTAAGGAGAAGACAAACCTGGGCTTGGCACAAGTTGTTTGCAATTTTGAGTCTGCGCTGCCGTAATAAATATAACACTGGTATATATAGAGCGACGCTCAGTACATTCACCCCACCCGTTAAATATTTCGACACTTTGTAGAATGTATCGTCAATTACTTCGGTGCAAAGAAACGACTGACTATGATTGTCGCTGATTGGATAAATCCATGCGAAAAACGATCCAATGAGTGAAACGGTGTATGCCTATAATGAAATGAGCGCAACTTCAAACGAACTGGTGAATAGTTGTTCCAGTGGCGCAACAAGCAACCTTCTTTCTAGCCATTAAACCATATTGCATCGAAATCCTCCTCTCCAAGACCGAGCTACACCACAAAAAAATTTTGTAAGTCTCCATCACTCGGAAATTTCCGAGATCCACGCCTTCTTCCTGACGTTCTAAGAGACTATCCCTAGGCCATTCATCATGTCTCTTGCTGAAAGTTCTCAAATTCTCAAATTTCAAATCGCGAGGCATTAGTTCCGCACAAACAAATTCTGAGCAATTTGCAATGGGAAAAGCTTAATTCTTTTCTTCCTTACATGATTCTCTATTTAAATGGTATACTGCTGAATCGCTTTCAGAACTGCACAATATTTCGAGCTGCATTCCCTAGAGCAGCGTTATTAGCTCTGATCTCTTTTTGCTGCTAATCATTCATCCTCTTTTCACTGAATTCCTCAGTGCCTAAATTATCCATCTATGGCTTCATACTATACCGATATTTTTTGCAGACGAAATGCCAACATCTTCATTCTTCTATGACATGAACTGTATTTTCATTCGACCCATTCTTAGACAGTTCAATTCTCCAATTAAAAGTATGCTCTTTCACGTTTGAGACGTAACAATCGGAGGTAATATTATATCTTCGGCTCGATTTCTGTTTCCATGATAGCTGATTCCAATAGATCTCTCAGTTCTAATCGAGCATCCTCTCTTAAAGTTATTCTCGGCAGTTTTATTCCTTCATTTGAGGCTTTCCATCGCGTTGCTCTCTATTCAAATGTTTCCTTTCAACTGTTCGTGCTTCAATTTTTTTATCTTCGATACAAATGTCTATATTACATCATACATTTTTATCTTCGTCTATATTATATCATTCCACTCTCGTTTCTAATACTCTTTCTCTCACTTAACTGCCCAGAAATCGCTAACAAAAATTTCTTCCCTCTCCCCTTGAAATATTATACGATAGGAGAGCTATTTAGCACGTTGCACTGCAGTGATTTGTGAGTTTCTCGAATAAAGGCATCTTCCTATTTTAAAACACATGTACAAAATAACCTGACCAATAAAAGCTGTTCCTTTTCTTCTTCATCCTTCAATAATGCATGTCGATGAGATATGGTTTTCATTCTCTTGCCCCTTCTACCCTTGTTAAACTTTGGAGTAGAAAGATTGTTTTTCTCACTCATTGCGCTCATTTTTAAACGGTTTTGTCCCTTTGATTCAGCAGTCTCGTTCTTTGATTCGTTTTGCCCACTTCATTAGATCTTTCAACCTATAGAGTTACCATCTTACATGCGAACCCACCAGTCACTAAGATTGTATTTCAATGCACAATCTGTTTATTCGCCTGAAGTTTCTCATTCTGCGTTTGCTACGCGCTGTTTGCAAGTGAATAAATAATTACCCCTCCAAAGATGCACAGCTCCCAACTAGCACTCAAATTCGATAAAATGTGCTGCACAAATTCTCGAAATAACCGTGAATAAACTCCATGAAATACTAAGGTTGCCGCCTCTTACACTGATCTCTTTTTTCCTCCAATGTGCAACTCCTAAGCCATAAAAGTTTTCACTTAGACTGCAACTTATCAGGAAGATACTTATATATTTGAATCGGATAAACGAACCGCAATCACTCACCCGTTCATCTTTTGTTTCTTTTTTTTTTACTTCAGTAAAAAATTTCGTTGTCTTTAAACCATGTAGGGGCGATCAAGATTGATGTTGCATTTTCACGATTGAATGTTGCACGAATTTCAGTCTCATCGCAATCCCACGTCAAAGGAAGCATTGACCATGGACAACGATAGAACAATCTAACAACGTAACGATTCTCAGTTGAATGAAAGGCGAGAAAGTGGAATTTGTGAAAGCATTTGTATCGAGCCGTGAACTTGAAAGAAGATTGGGGTGACTTGAAACAATGCAATTGCAACTTATACTTACATTTTTGTTGTGCTTGCGGAGTTTCACAGGCAACGACTTGTATGGACAGCTCTTAAGATGCTATGAATACTTCATATATCGATCGGATGGCATGAATAGAAAACCTTGAGGATTGAGACAAATTATATAATTTTACATGTTTCGCATAAGGCCACTTAGGTCGCTTGTGCATTTGCATGTGTATGTTTATATGTGTATGCATGCCGTGTGCTCACATGTTTGGTGTTTTTAACTCTTTAACCACAAACACTATGACGACGAAATTGTGCAGATGTAATTCACGCTGGAAGATGGCTTCCTCCGTGCAATTTTATTCTGATTTGTCGTATCGTCCTAGCATTCTCTCGGTGTCAACTACACGGATGCACTTGAGACGTTGATTTTCTTATCACTATGAATGCTATATTTGTGATTTGATAAGCTCAGCTGCAAAACGCGAATATTGTACTAGACTTCCTGAATTACTGCAGCATTTGTAGTAGTATCAGGTAGACAGACAGTCGTTACAAAAGCATACCGTTGTGATAAGTAACTGAGAATACGTTATAGTCAATGTTGTATATCTGATTGGCGTTAACAAGAAAAATAAGCGATCTGCATTCACCGAAAGCGTCATAAATGCGGTCGAAAAGTCGGACCATCTCCACATCCAGTACTGAGGTAGCATCATGCATTGTACACTGCTCAATTGAAGCTCAATAAAAGCATGTCCTACGAAGCAGTGAACACCGCCGATGAATGTTGCAAACGCTGAAAAAGAGCATTTTGATCTTCGAATTTGTTTTCTTTACGTAAACAATAGTTCTTAGAAATCGTTCTGAAAACGTTTCGGAAAATGTAAAAATGTTTTATGGAATCATAAATATTTATAGTTTAGAAAATGAGCATAATTACAGCCATATAAACAATGTACAATTCTTGTCGCGAAGATTCGCGAGTGAGTTAGTGGGCTGCTTCACACAGTAAGTCAAACTGTGTATCAACGCAATAACTCAAAGAACGATCTAAGTTGATCTCTGACTGTAGCGACTATATCGTCTTCTAATGCGGCGTTGCGGTCATGTGTAAGCGCGTGTCTTCTAATGCGTCGTGTATAAGCGTGTAAGTGTAGCGGCTTTGTTTTAATTGTCAGCACTTTCTTCTTTATTGTTTTTTTTTGAATTTAAACTTGATTCTCATGGTTACTTGTGGATTGCCTCAAAGTTCTACGATCTCGTCAGTAGTTTATGACGTTTTTTGCATTCTCCTTGTCATTTGTTTGTACCTTTTCGTTACCTCATCACCAGAATCATCGTATTTGACTCAGATCATGTTTTATGATGGTTTTGTATTCGTTTTTCGAGTATATCGCGTTTTTACGTTGTTTGTAAGGCATCAAAAGGTTTAATTACCCAAGTTTGAGGTGTCGGGCGAATCGCCAAGCAGAAAGGTGTCCCCCGAACCGTGTGAACAAACTTGGGACGGACCAACCAGGAGGTTGGTGTAGCCAAGCGCAAAAAGAAGGAAAAGGGCGCAAGCGGACGAGCCCTCATCAAAACAGGCCGGTTTCTTTGTTGAAATCAATTACAGTTCATCACTGTTCAAGTTGCCCAGTAGCCACAAGCCCGAAGAATCAACCCCAGCGCGGGAGAAAAGAAATTGCGGTGAATAGAGTCAGCGGCACGAGTTAGACGGTGATACATTGATAACCAGGTATCGGCACGAAAGCGATCGCCCGACACCTCGTTTCCCTTGTGCTTATATTGCGCTTCATTGTACCATACCGTGAGACAGTTGGCAATAAGTGTCATATTCCAAAGGTGTGTCCCGCTCATTCGGGATTATATCGCTCAATTCGCTCAACCTGCCCCAAGTCAAAGCTTTGGCCTTCGATTGTCGTTGTTTCGTTTATTGCTTTTATATTGTCGGTTATTTTGACAGGCATGCGCAGCTTGTTGGTTTTACTTCACGTGCATTGTAACCTTAACTTTGTTGATCTCTCTTCTAATAAACCGTCGATCTCTTCTTTATCTTTTCCTGTCGTCTACATACGACCACCACCTTCGTTTTGTTCACGACAATTCTTAAGAAGACATGAGACATTTCTCGAAGAAAAAATAGCGCCTAAAAATCATTCTCACGCAATATTAGAAATATTCTCAAGCATATATGTTTTTCACGAACACATAGAGAGATCTTTGTGCACATTTTGAATGTTTCTTAATAAGCGGATGTCACTTGTGAGGAAACGCAATCGAATTCCGAACGCATTCATCACAGATGAATAACTTTGCGATCATGAATCTATAGAAAAATATCATATACAGGACAGGAAAGTCAAAACGGAACATATTAGTGGCGCATTCGTGACGCATGAAGATAGCCGTCATTGAGATGAATGGATATCTACACCACTACAATGATCATGCAATCGTTGATAAATAGCAATTATTCCACATTTCATCTGAGCTAGCCAACTCCATTATCATCTCGTAGATGCTTTACATGGACAAAGCTCTCACATACATCAGAGTAAAGGCATTGCTCGAAATAACATTCTCTAACAAATGCTGAATCTTAATGCGAATGTTGAAGCAATGCGATCCCTTAGAATCCGCAGATCTATGGAATTGTTTAGCAGATTTTCGCTGACATCTAATTCCAAACTGACATTAAATAATAGCATTTCTGTCGTTCAAATACTGTCGGGCCATATGAAGAAACCCTAGAAAGAGTAACAGAAGGGTCAAGGCGTACTTCTTCAAAGTTGATTGCTCATTGTCGCTTTTCTTTCAATAATATGATGATCGTGCCTATTCACTAATAACAGTGACATATCACTTGTGTGAATTCTACAAATTTCGAGCACTTCACCGAGTTATATTTTCGAAGACTAAGTTTGTCAATATTTGTTCATCACTTCTGTTGCCCTGATCTCCAAACGCTATTGGTAGCATTGTTTTACGTTAGCTGTGCTGTGTTTTGTGATTACTAAATGCATTCACATCTTATTTTTTATTCAACAAAAGGGAATTTCAATGTGCGTCTCTCAGCGTTGTGATACGGTTTCCGTGACCAGCTTTATTCAACAATGTCGAGGATTTTTTCGACGTTTTGGCTACCACAGTTCTATTTTCTGAATCTTTTGAACTCCTTAGGCGAATGTTTCTCTATTTGGTGGCTCTCATTTGAAAACAATGACGTTTCGGATGAGAATAAACAGGCGTTATAACAAATTACAACAACCTTACGTGCTGAATAATAATTACGTAGGAGACAATAATGATATACATTTAAGGAATTTGAAAATATTCAGACTTGATTTGGAGTTTTCGGAATGTACATAATTATTACAAACTTTTGTTGGTATTATATGTCAGACATTACAGCATATTAAAAGTCATAAACATACAATCGAATCACAATGTAAGCAATTTTTACTGAACATTAGGAGACATAATGCTTACCTTCAATAAAATCAGTGAAAGCTAACGCAACGACGATGAGTAGCTCCTTGCTGCGTCTTATTTTTTCATTTGCAATAGTCAATACCAGCATCCCATTGCAAAACGACGATGCTAATCCAATTGTTGTCGTTAGGGAACACTGAAAATGAGTGATTGTACTTATCATTTCCAATGTGAAACTCAAATTGATCCTCGTGAATGTGGTTTCCGCAAGAATTTGATTTTTTTATCAAACGATTGTGATCAAGTATCGCCCTTCTTCTTCCAGACTCTTTTTGTCTCTTCCTCTAGTCGCCATACTTGATATGGTCTTTCTTATCTTTTTTCTAGCTCTTACAAATGTTTCAAATAAAGACTTTTCTTCCGTGATTGACTTAATGCGATAAAAAAACATGAGGATGCAGCAAATCAATGTGAACAATTAAACAAACCACAAATCACAGGAAACAGTCAACAGAGATGACAGGTAAATTGCATTGATAATTGTAATTCGGGGCATTTACTGACTCTTATAAAATGTTTATTCACGCCGCCTAGAATAAAAAAGATATTTTTTTTCTCATGGTCTTAACTACAGACAGATATAAGTAGCATAAGCCACAAGTGGACAAATGCTTTTGTCGAAGGGAAAGTGAAAATTCATCAACAATGATGGCGTTAACAGAGGGCTCAAGTCGAACGCTTGTTTAAATACTAATCGATCTGCCAACTTTCGCCAATGAAAACGAATTTTAAAGAGAGCTACTTCGTGGCATTGACTAATAATTCAATGTTCCATAGATTTTCTACATTCACACGTCTGCAAATTGATGGACTCAGCGACATGACGCCGCCAATTCCAGTAGAATACTAGGGTGAATCTGCAGCAAAGAATGTATTCATTTGCTCCTCTATGTGAATTATATTATATTCGCTATGTTTGATTGCTCGCATAGCAGAATGAGCAACTATACAGATTCTCATGAAATATGCAACTTTAATTGTCTCAGCGAATGACTATTAACTCTTGTGACTTCTGCAGCATTGATGCAAATCATATGTAGTTCATCTTCCGCATATCATTCCATTTGGTTGCAATTGAGCGGCCCGGCCCCTCCACTTTAATGTCAGTTCACGTTCGAATGGTTGCCGTACCCACATATACACATATATAGGTACATTAAAGCAATAAGTACTATTGAGACATTCTTTTGAATTAAATAAACTTGCAAAGAATCACAGAGAAAGAAGTCTGTTGTTATGATAAACGTTACACATGCGATTTTATTTCTTTAATCCTGGACAAAAGCTGGGAAAAAAGGAAATGTTTAGAGTTCAACTAAATGAATCCAATGAGCTAAGATCATCTTTTCGATAATTTGATAACCCGTGAATAATGAAAGAACGACTCACCTTCACGTATTCCATGAATGGTTTGGAGCAATTTGCACGCCAATCAAGCAATAGTGTAACCTCGGTCATGCTCTCGGCAAAAAATCCACCTTACAAGCGATATTTCCTGTAAATTACAGCCTGCTCCAAATCGGTATCGCCCATACATTTTTGTGAACAAACCTTTCCTTGCGAGCATTATCGCCTCTTCTGTGAAGACTAATAGACGCACATTTATAAGACACCTGGTGAGGTAATATTTTGTTGCAAATGCGACAAAGTGCTGTCTCACCAGGTAACAATTGCGCAATAAAACATATTATCAAAGACTATCCAAATATACACATTAATTTTAACGATAATCACAGCAATTCAGTTATCTCCTTCATCCAAATTGCTTCTTTCATAGAATCCTTGAAAGCTTTTTCGAGTTCATAAGCGATGTTGCAAATATACTGAGATATTATTTACTCAAATTGTGCGATTAAGCAGTCAAAGCTTCTTATGATTCATAACAGAAGCACATATAATGGAAGTGTTGGAAAGAAACCGTAAGCGGCGACGATCGAATAACTTCCGTGAGAAGAAACGAGACACGATAAAGAGTTCTCATTGTTGCGAGTTATTAGGAAATTAAACGACTGCCAATAGCATTTACAGTCCAGAAATCTTAAATATGGTGCAATAAATGATATATAAATAGGTTATGTTTGTACTGAATTGATGAATATGCAAAGGAGCATTGAGGCTTTATATCAGAATCATCTAATTTTTGCTTGACTGGCAATGTTTAATTAACATAGAGAGACAGTATTTATCTGCACTAACTCCTGGTTGGAGAACGTCACTCAATTCCAGTAAACTAAAAAGATGCCTCGCTAGAGATGTGAGGGTGCAATTTCTCCGCTCAACGAAAATTTATTCATATTCCATGTGCAGCACAAACAACCAACGCATGCTATGTGTTCCGCTCTTGGAAATTAAGGATATTTTAAAAAGGTTTGACTTCACCTCACGAAAAGTTCATTCGAAAGAAGCTAGCAGTACTGCCAAAGTTGAAGAGTGCAGTTTAATAAATCCTTCGTTGAAAGCAGAGAGTTAATAAAATTAGTTAATGAATGAGAATAGAGCTCACGATGGTGACTACTCCATAAGGCGATATTCTGACAATAATTTCTGATATACTGAACGATAGGGAAGCTGCTAAGTGTATTACGGTCCAAATTCTTCACCATGTATTACGGCATTTTCGAGTGGGATTGGAACTCCCCTAAACGACGTTTTTAAAATCTGCTGCGCCACTTTGATTGCGCTACCTCGAAAGGAAGAATCCCTCTTTCAAGAGAAGATCTATCAATAAAATATCAGAATGAAACCTCTTGACAGCCCTAATTGATAAAATCCGCATCTTGAAAGCCAATAATCAAAACTCCGAGCTGGTTCTGCGCTTCACACTTTTTTGATCAGTATTTTTCCAATTTTTCTTTTTGAGCACTTTTTCAGACTGCAAATTGTTCACTGTTTTTGAATAGAACATTTATTACCTATCCTTTTCAGGCCTTGTAGAATGGACTTATATTTATGACCATCCTAATTTTCTATTCGCCTCTATATGCGCTTCTGAGCTTCTACGGTGCGAAAAAAGATCAAAATCTTAGTCTATGGCTTTTATTTATTACATATTAAATGTAGTATTTATTCACTTTTTGTGCCATTTAATGCAGTTTATGCGGCTGAAACAGACGCAGTTTTTATCTACTAAAGCCAACACTACGTATCTCACATCTCTTATTTAATCTAAACATCTAGAAGTGGTGAGTGGTGCATTACTCAAAACAAAATACACAAGCACACAAAATTGCAGCGACAGCTTATTCATAAACATACGACTTACATCAATATATCAAAGTTCTTCTGCTTCAGGTAATAAGACACATGTAAGAGAGGGTCACAGTATCATACACTACACTGAGAGCAGTCTGCCATGGATTTCTTCATTTTGATGTTAGAGTTTTCTGTCTCCGAGACAGCAAATGCCACAGTAAACAGAAGTTCGTAGGGCGGAGTCCCCTATACATACAGTTTTTATTAAAGTAATACAAAAACGATTGTGCAGTACAGCTACACAAATATTGCGTGATACTATGAGCGATGTGAATATAGCGGTGTTCTTTCTAATATTATTGCACGTTTCCGGGAAGGAAGGCCGGCTCAACTTGCTACGGACAACAGATAGACAGATAAAACAAAACCCTGCTCAAAGGAGGCCGACGAGAAGTTGAATAAAGTGGACGAGCTCAGACCAAGCCAGCAAAAGAGCGAGGATTATGGATAAAAGGAGGAGGGAAAGTTCAATGAATATGCTATTGGTGCAAACGGTATGATTGAGAGACTAAGTAAGGAGTTGGAAGAACTGAAAAGAGAGTGTGTCCCTACTTGCCGGAATAATCTCAATAAAATCCACTCAGAAATCGATGAGAAACTGAGATGCAAATCCTACAAAATTTATGAAGAGTATGGCATTGATGATATGCAATGCACGCAATGTGAAACCACGCTATCAAATCCTTACAGCGTTGATCACAAATGAAAAGACAACCTCGCAAACTTGACAGCTAGACGATGGAGTGTTGTTTTATGGAAAGCACATGCATTAAGCATATTGCTGTGGCAATTTAGAGATCAGAAAGAATGACCGTCGAAAACCCGAAATGTCAGGTATGCGGGCATTCTGTTCAACGTGCAGGTGCTGCGAGCAGCTAAAGTATCGAAAATAGAGCAGTTTATAAGCGGAAGTAGCATTTAGTCCCGCTGCTTTCGATTAAAAAATATTTACCATTAATAGTGCAGCAAATTTATTACAAAGAATTTCGCATAAAGCCCATGAAGAAAAAAAACGAGAATGAAGACAAGTACAGGAGAACTTCTAGAGACTCGGTTAATGTCACCCCTGAATTCAGAGGTAATGTTCAGCGCAGAGTAGCTTTTAGATGTTAGGGGCATCAGCAGTAATTAATAACCTCTCGACTCCGCATATTATTTCTAATTTCATTTCGTAGAAAACGAGTCTATTTAGATTATTGTAAAATGAAAGCAGAGTAGCAGCAAGAAATGACGAATCTGCAAAATCCCAGTCGCAGCGAAATAAACATTGCGACTAAAATATTGGAAATCCTCATCGATAACCACAGTCTGTCGCAATCTTGCAGCTATCTTAGCGGCCATAAATTTTGATGTAGACTAAAGAAAATCAAAGGATTCCTTGAGACCGAATGGCCCCTAAGATTTCAAGAAGAACTCGTTCGATCTGAGAAAAAACCGTGTGTTTTCAAATCATTGGAAAAGCCTCAATTCTCATGAAAAAGGCAGATCACATCATACTTAACAATCGTCGTCGAGCTGCTAGCACCTCTTGAACAGGTAACTAGCAAAATCTCAACTGTATCTTCAAGAAAATCAGTACTCGATAACATGGAAATTATGCAGAGAGAGGGTGGAATATCAATCCAAGAGAGAAAAATGGGGGCTTTTCATAATTATAGAAAACTGTAGTGGCAGAGAAGCTGCAAAGATCACAGGAAAAAGATCAAAACGCGAATAGCAAAACGATCTCACTAGTGAATGATAAAAGGATTCAGAGAGGAAAGTTAGGGCATAGACGATACTAGAAGTTGCCTCAGCCGACCATCGAACTCTCCCTTTACAATGCCCAAATGCTTCAAGAGGATAGGCGGAGAAATTTCATGCGATCTCCGCTGAGGGAAATGAAAAATCTGCAGAAGATAATCGCTTATCCAAAGCGGAAATGATGCTGCGGAAACTGACGGATATGAGAAGAGTTGTGAAAAAAATGGTGACTGCGAAGTCAATATCGGTCTATTAAATGAACATTTAACAACAGGGAACAGAGAACTCGCGGAAGAAACTTTCGAATTGAGGCAAATAACATCTGGTGATAGTCATAAAAGATCATGACATTGAGAGTATTATGACAAGTAATGTAGTATAGTCAGGTCTGTTAAAGTGTCGCTCACATAGGACTTCTGGCTCAGACAGTATATCTGAGCGAATGCCAGAATTGGGGAAAAGAAGGAGGAGATGGTATACCTCTGTTCGGAAGCTTAATCACGTAGGGAATTTTCCCACAAAATTTGGAAGGCGCACAAGATGGTCTTGGTTTCCTGGAAGGCAAAGAAGGCACAAAGTAAAAAATAAGTACTAAATAGCCTGCTATTGAGACTGGCAAAAGATCTCGTTTTTTTAAAGCCATTTTCCGGATTTCATCACAATCACATTTGTTCGTCATTGGAATCTCTAGCTGGCCGTTTTGCAATCTTCATCTCCAATTTTTGTGCTTTTTTAGGCCTCCACAACTGCTTTTCCTCACTTGTCAATTTGGTTACTGTCTATGCAACTTTGAATCTCTTGCCTTTATTTCACAATTTCTCACTCGGTCAATTCCCTTTGTCCTCCTTCAAAATTCAAACAATTTATTAATTTCGCGATAGTGAATGCTTGATTTCCAATATAGAACGTCACAGTAGATAACACTCTCCCAGAGAACTGTCGACGTAATTTTTGTTGGAATCGTTGCAGCATGATGCTGTCATAAAGAAACCGCTTTTGCCGACAATTTTCAGATAACATCCTCCTTAGATCCAGCGAACTAAAAGCAAATCGTCAGAAGTGTAAATAAGGGTTTGAGCAGATGAAGTACAAATCACATGCAACATATTTATAGGCGAAGGTCGAGAAAAATGTGACGATTCGATTAGGAAGAGAGCGGTAACTTGAAGATGTGGGCAAAATCACAGATATTCGACATAAGCAGAGGGAGCAAGTACCTTAGACTTTACTTAATGAGAAACTAAATTTGAGGAGAGATTATACCACCATATCTGAAATGTGAAACTACTTTTAGGAATGAAAAGGCCTGTTGCCTATAAACATTTATCGGCTCCACTGCATTCACTGCAACTTTCCAAGGTAAGTAATACTTTTGCGATTACAGTAACAGCATATCGAAAAGAAAGATAGATGGGCGTCATATTACTGAAGTTGTCAATAAAGATTGTTCATTGGAAGTTTCGGAAGAGAAAGGGGAAACAACCAAGTCAAAGAAGTGAAGAAATCCATCCAATAGGTTAACTAGAACATCCTCTGCAAACGGCATTTATAGGCATCATCACCAAAATTGCAACTTAGGAGAAGAGTGAATTCTTCAATAAGCAACTCGCAAGGATTGATTGTGGCGAAGCCTTGAGGCAACTCTATCTATGTGATTGAAAAATGCATTTTGTTGAGAACATTTTTGTAGAAAGAGTGCTTCGAAGTCTTCGAAGGTGAAAATTCTTGGCAGCCAATGAATGGCGGTGAAGAATTTCAATGCACTGAACAAAGTGCATGAACCTTTAAGCTCGTATTGTCATCAAACTTCTTTCGTTGCATTGTACTATACTCACTTCTACTCATCAATAAGATTTATTCTGCTATATCTCGAACACAGCAGATAATATCCCTTTATCCATTTCACCCCTTCTATAGATATGTGATCGAGTAAATTGGGATTGGGAACTGAACTTTATTTGTTCCTTAGCCATCCACTTAAAGTTCCTGAAGTCAGTCCCATCTTCATGCTCCCAGCGACATACAATTACAAAGCAAGGCATTGGCTGTAAGAAAGAAGGATGTGAGCTATTCTCTCTGTCCTAGTTTAAGCACTGCATCACGTGTTTGTTGCAAATCTCAAAACAACTTTCAGCACTAATACGCTTACTCAGACAACTGTTTGAGTTTATTGAGGGGGATCTTCGAGCCAAGCGATCAATAAAGGACTATTGTTGTTGTCGTCGTAGCTTTTATTGTTGTTTATTTCGTTACTTTTTTTGCTGTGGTTTTTGAATTGTTATGATGACATATGAAACGCTCTTTCTGAAATCACCATCGAAGTTCCCTACGGCGGATAATTTCGTACACTTGTCTTTGATTGACTAAATAGCCTTCTTCCTGTGACATGCCACGCCGATGCATCCATTCCGCTTCATATAAGCTGCGTTACCTTTCGCCTTCTCCTATGTTAGGTGAATATGCATATGCTAGTTACTATATGATTTTTGCTTATTGCTCCCACTCACTTCATGCCTTTAAAGTTCTCAAGTAACTCCCACCCAGTATTGCTGTTGGACCACAAGTTAGACCACAACATTTTAAGTCATATCTAGATGATTTTTCCAACACCAAAATTCTCCCCCCCCCTCTCCGTTCCGCCTATTTTGATAGATCTCGCATGTTTCAGAATTGCAAATTTTGTGCGATCGCCAACTCGAAACTTCGAACAGAAATAGGAAACTTTCTAAAAGAAATTCATAGGTTATAATTAAAATGACAGAAATTCCAGCGAGTCCTGATGGATTCTTACAAATTCAGCTCAAAAAAATTCTATCGGTTTCTTGGAGTGCATGATGCCTGAGGGGGTTTTGATCGCCGTTCTCCTGAATGTTTTTTATCTCTCAAAAATCTTTATTTTCAGAGGGCATCGCGGCAATATCATACCCATGCTTGCATCGGTCCCTTGTCTATCCATCAATCTCAGCTGTTTAAAGTAGAGAAAATTGCTGAGTATAGCCATACGTTATAGTGGCATGCGGTAGTGGTTTGCAAGTTGACCGATGATTTTTACGAGAGCATTAGGCGTTTAAATGCAGTCCACTTAAAGCTTGTTTACATCTTATCCATTTCGCATTCGCATCTTACAACTTACCAAATTTGTAATGAGAATCTTTTGCGGAAGCTTTATGAGGACGGCATTTTACTTAAAACATGGAATCATTATTGCATGTCTCACTGGTTGTTGGGATTTCGCGATATTTTACGATGATACATGTAGAACTGGAAATAGCATCTCGTATACCATTCCATGGATACGCTTGCTGATTCGCTAAAATTTTGAGCGATATGTGGTGGATCTATCTCACCGAAATTTTTTTTTTGGATTTTTTCAAATTGAGAGATAAAAGCATCAAGTTCCATCGAAATTTTATTCTTCAATGCTTACGCAAATACAACACAGCCAGAAAACTGCAAAAATGCAAATGATTTTCTTTGACTTGTCTGAGTTGTTCTCATAGTAGACTCAGTTGCATAATTATGGCACGCCACTCAATGAGTTAGAACGGATGGAAAATTTCATGACTTCTGAATTTCCGTGCAACTTTTCTAGGCCGGGAATCTTGTGAACGACCTGTCATTACTTCCACAGTCATGAATTTTCATATGAAATCTCCCTGTGGTCATTTCATTGCTCGTCAATGATTGAATGTTTCAAGCGGAACAGCTGTGCCCAAATATCCGATAGCGAATTTTTCCAACAGCAACCCGTTGGGAACAAGCGATGGACATAGCGTCTGCACAGCGAAAAACGCCAAGCAATTGTTTGCTGTTTGGCGGATCACAGCGCTCCTCTTTTTGACTTTTCCTTTCATTATGCTCAACCAACGTATCTCCCTCCCCGCTATAAAGTTGACGACTAATGAAAGAAATAAAACCAGTAATGATAGAGAAACAGTTTGGACGAACGATGTGATCACTTAATGAGTTAGGGTCCTGTCCTCAAGCTTGCGCTCATCGTGAAGTATCCAAGAAGTTAGAAGCAATTACTATGAGGACGAATAGAATGTCCTTTAGATTTTTTAAAGCATTGTGAGGCAATTATTGTGTATGCTGTTCTTTTTGCAACACGTATCACATTCTAAGGATTGCTGATGGTGGGCATTCCTTGCTGCCGTTCCCTTTTGCCGTTCTGCAACCACATGCATTCATTATTGCGATACGCTTTAATACTCTTTGGCCAACTAAAGTGGCACTACGGTGCCAGTGCCACTAAGGGCATGCAGTGAATTTGCTCATACTAAATTGGTAGCTAAATGTTATCCACAACGTTTCACAAGATACAGTTCAGACGTTAGCGGTGGATAGTTAAACGACTCGTCGAATTAGCAAATAAATTTAATTCTACTGTCGGCTGCTCTGAGATGTCAGCTCATTATTCATTGAGCCCTTCTACAGCACACGGCAGTCACCGCATTACATAACATACGCGATTTTTGTCTGAGTGCTGAGAACGGCTTTTTGCACTAATGGTGCAATACTTACGATAAATGAGCTGAAAATTACCAGATTTCGTTCTTAATTCCCTTTATTGCTTGTGTTGTTTTAATGCGACATCGGAGCCGATAAGACTTTCGGTTAATTTACGTCAATTACTACTGCTATTTTCATTGCGCTGTTATTAGTTATTACGGCTGTCAGCTGTTATGTACCGCCTTTCAATTGCTATGCAGCTTTCATTTCTATCTTTTCCTCTTTCTTTGCGTTCCTATCTCCATCTTTGACAGCTATAATTGCACTGTTGGCACTACTGCACTTCTCTATCAAATAACAGTTGTTGCCAATATCGCAACTTCTATTTTGTTTATGAGCACCACGGTGCATTTTGAAAGCTATAAACCTGGAGAAAAGTTCTTTATAAATCGAAAAGAACGAAATATTTTCGACCAGTCAGAACCTTGTGCAGTATTCATCTTACAATTAATATAGTTTACGATTCTGGTCGGAACACACCGCATTTTTTGATGCAATGAAATGAAGTCGATTTTCCCATCGATTATTCATTATCCTTTACGGAAACCAAAATATACAATATACAACGACACCATATATATATATATATATATATATATATATATATATATATATATATATATATATATATATATATATATATATATATATATATATTGTATATTTTGATATCCATAGAGGTTAATTTGAAGACGGATGAAAATTAAAGTATTTAATAGTGCAAATATTGTTAACGGTGATTGAAATGTTGTCAACTTATAACATACACCCTCCATGGTTAGTGCAATATGCTGTGACGATGCTGGTTTGGCGCATGTTCAGATGGGTTGGATTTGGCATTCAAATCATTCTTACAGTCATACGAGTAACGTTTTCAGCTATCGTTAGTTCTACAGTTTCGATGCTTTAAAAAAATTTTTTTTTTGAAATTTCCCTGAAATGTTTCTGATAACCGCTATTCATCTAGTGACATTCTAAATTTGCAGCTGCTTCAAATACTTCTCGCTCGTTGCCCCGGCTTTGAACATATCAGTCCAGTGGCGCAAATGCTTCGTGCCGCCGATCGGCAGACTTGCCACTGTTCTGAAAGGATTTTTCACTTCATGGTGCCATTTTAGAAACGTTGCAACTGCTCATTCATCTTCACTCTTTTTTGCTTGCACCTGGTTGTTTTCAGGTGTTAATTCAGAACATATTATTTCAATATCATTGAAAACATCATCTTCGTGACATTTGACCCTATTTTGTTTAGTGCAGATAAGTGTAATGTGAATAGCGCAGGAGGTAACGTTCACCTATGCGGAACTCCCTGTTTTACAATCTTTTTGCTTGTGATGAAGCCATTGTTTAGATTGTCGTTCTCGTTTACGTTTTAGAGCAATGAATTGATAAAAAAGATTAGGCTAACAAAAAATCTATGGTTAGTGGGTGTCGGTACATTATATCGTTTATTCTACTATAAGCATTGATAAACCACTTTAAATTTCATTAAAAATAACTACAATACTTCCTTGAATTCTTTGTGAATCAAACTTTTTAAACTTCTCACAAATCTCACTAGTTTTCGCTGAATGAAGTTTTCCAATGCTTATGCCCTTCCTAAACACTAACTATATTCCGCGATTATCGAAAAAAATATTAGGGGTCAATGGCTGTAGGCTGCGTCGAAGTTGGCATCTGCTGAAAGAGTTAACCTTTATTCTTGTTTCTTTTTATTTCATAATTTATTCATGTTATTCGCTTTCAGCTCGCTAGATGGCTTGCTTAATCTGCCAACTTATTCTGGCCGCCGACATGGTTCTCACCTCTAAGCCAGCGTCACAGCGAAACGCTTAGGCACTTCATATTACTAAAATTTTGTACCCATCGAAATGCAGTTGCCTCTTGTCCTTCATACGAGTCGTTCCGACAATGTCCTGAAAGCCTTTTGTACTGAAATATCCATTTATTTCTTGCAACGCCTTCAAAGTAACCGATTGATACGATATTGTTGGCACCGTTTCGCTGCATGATTTCACCAAAACAACTTCGATATCATTATCTACACAATTGTCCGTTATAGCTAGATTTTTTATATTCGTTCAGAATCGGAAGATCGGCGGAGATCGCCCAAAATGATAAAGGAATTGGCAAGGCAACGTTTTTGATGACATCAAGTTCTCATCCGAGAACATTTTTTTCACATAATGTTATTGAAATTTCGACGTAAATAGACTTTATATCACTAAAACTTTGTTTTAAAATTCTCGCTGCTTTGTTTCGTTTCAACTTTGCATGTTGTTGTTGCGTCAGTTCAATTGCTTATCCTTTATGATCTCATGAATTGTTGGCATCAATGTGGAACCTCTAAAATAGCTCATTGATTAATTAAATTAGTTAAACAGAATACTTTAAATCGTTGTTGAATCCTGACATCAATACGCTTGATCGTTAAGGCATCTAATAATTTGTTGAAAATAATCTCATTCAGAACGTTCAAATAACATCAGTAATCTCTTCGATTGAATTTGTGGATTTCACCGAATATTTAATGCGTCGAGTCGATATTTTTGCGGTTAGGCAAAGTTTACTCTAATGACGATGTCGTCAACAATTTCCGGCAAAACGTTCGCTGAATCCTCGTATCTTTTTACGAATTTCGGAAAAAATTGACCTCATCTATCGCACCACTCACGAATTTTTGCAAAAATAAACAGACCTTTCAAATTATTTTCATCCTTTGAGAAAATACGAAGGTTTCATATTGCTTTCGTTTGAAATTGATACAGATTTCGTCGAGATCCAACGTACCATTTGAACTATTAAACAAAAATTCGCAAAATAATCGCACACCACTAATACGAAGTAGGCACACGAAAGTGGCCAATATGAAGATGGATTCGCAGATGATGTGCTCATTAACTTCTTCGGGCACGAATACGCTTGCTATTCACTGTGGCTACATTTCCGTTGCAATATTCATTTAACTGTAAAGTGTTGTTCACGTTTCAAACGAGATTAACACACTGCATGAGAATTTCTTTCCGCATGATCACTGTGCACCGTCTCTTCTCCAGTCAGCCTTATCCCTTCAAAAATCCACTACCATCCTTTCTTGTAGTCGAAGTAGGTACTTCATGAGCATCGTTTCTTCCCTAAGGTGCAAGCGTTCAACTTTCAACTTACATTCGCATAAAATTTAAACTCCACTGTGCCGTTCAAACGAAGAGGCGGAAGAATGTCATTCGCGATTAGTGACTTCTCCTTTAGCTCTCCTTGTTCTTCGATGCCTCGATTACTGCTTCTGAGTCGTCCTTATTGGCAATATTTCTGTCTTTTGATCATTTTCAGAACGACCAACTGCTAGAAACGATCTAAGTCACCGAACATGTTCCTGTTTTACCGTTGTGCCATTCAGCTGCTCGATATCACGATTCATCAAAGCATTGATAAATATCAGATTTCTGCACGATAATTTGGATTTTCTTCAGAAAGCATTCTATAACGCGAGTTATTCCCGTAATTGCAAATGGTAAAGCGCATCACAAGTGCTGACGTGACGTGCGCATCGGTTCACGTGACAGCCAATTCAATGAGAATGAAGAGCGTTTCAAATAACGCCTTCAGGTTTCAATTAACCCAATCACTAGTGCACATCTTCTAAGAATCATTCGTTTTTTTTCTTCAAACCTTATCTATGTAAAATGAAAAAGCGATAATTGCTTAATGCAGGTAAACCTTTTCCACCTTGAAACATCCATAATTTATACAGAAACAACAGGAGTAGCAAGAGTATTTCTACAAAAAAGTAATTATATTCATTTCATTGCAAATGGTTCCCGAGTTTAAATTGTGCGTGTAAAGAATCGATACACCAATAAATACGTATGAGTGGTAGACAAGACGTCACAATAATGCGCCTTTGCAATTCTCCTCTAACATTCAATCTTTTTCACTTATTTTCAACATTATGACAGAAATGCATTTAAATTATTGCGTTATTTTTAAAACTGTGATGAATGATTGGAGGCGCACTTTTTTGTTTATTTTATTAACTATTCCACTGATGGCTTGTCACAAATCGGTCAACCTTCTCCTGTCTCGCTAAGCGTTCGTCGAAGCGTTTTCAGCTTCATTCGACAATCGCTTGTCTCTATTTATGCTTCATTGAGCGTTTAGTGATTAATTTCATGCGTATTACCTTATTTTATGCTGTACCCTCTACTTACAGATGCCTTCTCATTACCATGACCTGAATGCAATCTTTTGCCACTTTCTAGAATCCGACCACCCCGTCTTCTTTCAGATGAATTCGAGTTTTATTCAGCAATCGCCATATCCACTAGCTGAAATTCGAGTTCTCCCAAATCGTCCTAGAAAGTTCAAACACTCACTGTTGCATCAGAGTTTCAGCATTTGCCATTATCATGTTAGTGCTATTCCACGCTCAAGAGGAATCCGAATTTTTCATTTCTTAGAAGTACTGAAATTTCAGCGCCATCTTCAGCAATCGTCACTTTATTTTGGTCACTTCTCACTTATTGAAAATACTGAATAGTTTATATTACGGTGATGATACCTTAAAAATAATGCCTCGAGCAATCTTAATGCTGAACACTTTGCACGAATGCATTCAAGCTAGTGGTACGCGACTTATTAGTGGCATTATCTCTAAGTGTATAATTGACCTTAGAGGTGCCATAGTTGAACTATGAATATGCAACATGCTTAGGGCCACCTTTAGTTCTTATTGTGTATATCAAGAGCTATAGAAGTCGATTTATGAAGGAGCAGAAATTAACTTTGAAAGAATGATCAATTTGCAAGTGCCACGCAGCATATCACGATTGTTTTTTCGCTCACTGAAAATAGCGGAAGTTGTGCTTCTTTTACTGCGCTTCCGATAATGCGGCGTATAGTTGTGCATCTTTTTGCTTGCGCTTCTCAGATCGTTTGCAATGTGCCTCATCCCTTGTCTCGTACTTCTTTTTAGAGCCATTCTATAGACTCGTGTTAACTCAGACAACGACGGAAGACACTTTTTTCAGCATTGTTTTGTTGAATTACCATGTTGATTGCGCCCATATGTGTAAAATCCTTTCAATTCAACGTTTCACTACTTTGATCAGTGCCGAGTGCGCTATACTATCAACACTTCTATGGTTATTTTCTAACAAAGCAGTATAGAAAGTACTGTTGGGACCAAGCAGCTCCAAAGACGTTCGAGTAGTGCTTCAAAGATGAGAGGCGGATACGGGATCAACTTTTTGCCTCGTTTGTTGCAAAGTTCAATAACGCAGTGATAGCAGAGTGAAAAAACAGCGATAACGTAGTGAAAGAAATGAAGCTCACCCGATGATGGATTCATAGCGATGCCTCTCTTCCGGTTATTTTTTTGTGCTGCTCATCGTACCCGTTCCTATTCGGCTGTCAGCTAATAAATCAGCCTCAGTCACTCTTCTATTAAATTTTGAAACAAATCTATCGCCAGTTACTGGACTGCTGTAGCAAACCTGGAAATGTGCTCGATGTGATTGCGAAAAGGAATTTTGCGCAAATGGGGGATTGCATTGTCTTTTTTATTCGCCTTTGCAAACTTCCTTTTAAAATAAAATTATGACGCCGTCATGTCTTTGTGTGCATTTACTTGTTCATGTCTGTGTTTATGTTTTTATGCATTGTGTGCATTTACTTGTTCATGTGTTTTTTATGCATCGCATGTTTGTCTGTGTATGTATGCATCTCTATATCGGAAATCATCAAGCTGAAGTTATGAAGTTGCTAGGATAACGAACAGCATATGATCAATTATTTACTCTCCTCTCCTTCCCTCCTCGTTCCACCCATACACTCCCTCCGCGCCAAGTTTCAAGTTCGTCCATCAACAAGGAGATAAGCTGTACTCATTTCAGGACAAAAAAGTTGCATGCATTTTCCAGAGACCGATTTTTCCTTTTATACAAGTCCGGTTACATAAAACCAATATTTTTTGAGGATTAATTGGCTATCGCTCTATATGTTGTTCTGATGAGCGCTATTTGTTTTCATTTGCGTTATCAGTGAGATGGCCTGCCCCACGCATGGTCAACGTGTTACATATCAATATTATTCGAACCAACCGCTCACATATACATCAGAGAGTGTTTGTGACTGGGATAATGACCTCCGCATAGCCTGTATACTGGCATCGATATTTAGATGTTGAAGCACGGTATATGGCCTGGGTTCAGGCTCCTTTTATTTCATAACTTTAGTGCTTGTCGTTCCAATTCTTGTTGTCTGGCCTAATCACACGTTTACGATATCTACTTCATAATTAAAAATACATTGTTTCACATGTTTCATAATTTGAAACGCTATTCATCAAATATTATTCTACAGGTACATTAGTTGTTCGCATCCCTAGCTAATAGAACTAGTTGCTGAGATGGGAAGAATGCAAAAATGCATATTTTTCCAGCTAGGGTGGCCCTAAATTTACATTTCAACTTCAAGGACATGTTACAATAGGTAGGCGCAATTTTGAGTGGCGAATGATTGCATAACACTTCAGCTATAAATAAGCGATAGGTCAGCTGTTTGCCACTAACCATTTTGTTGCGATTCTAAGTGTGCGATGAGGTGGCTCTCATCACACATGTATGCCACTGTTCTTGCAGTTTGCTATACTTTTTTTTTTTTTATCTACGAGGCATAATGTGACTATTCAATATTATTTTAATTGATCGTCATATCTGAGGGCTTTTAGTTTTTTGGTTTTGCAATTATTCGGTTATATTTTAAAATAATAAATGGGTATTTTTGTTCGAATTTGTTGAAGATCTTTGAATATGCAGACCAAAGAACGCCCTAGAATACAACTTGAAGAAAAAGATTCACAGAGGCAATGCAACGCTGACTGATCACCGAAAGTGGTCTACATAGTCGACTGCTATTAGAGAACTTTACTCTGACCTGTTAAGTAATCGATTGGCTGCAATGCTTCAGGTACGGTCCCAGGCCTTTTTTTAAAAATATAGGATTTTTAGAGCATTTCATTCAAGAGGAGGCTGTGTGTTATATATAAGATCATACATTAATCGCGCAGTCTGTTCTTAGATTTTAGAGTTAAATCCTTTTATATCGCGTGATTTCAGTCACTGTTCTTCACTGAATATGTTTTTTATACCGCATGAACTGATTAGTGATGTGGCAATAAAAAAACTTGGTTTAAATCCGCACAATTGAAGTCACAAAAAACACTTCTTTCTCGTCTTTCCGTTCACTAGTGTTTCAACTTCCTGCTGCCATTTATCTATTCCGCGATTTTGCGAAATTAACCATCACACGAAATAGGCATTTGTCGTTGCACACCAGCACATTCATCCGCCAATAAATAGGGGAGTATTATTAACGAAATTAAATGGTTAAAAGTTACTCCAGTCGGGAGAGGCTGATATTTTTTGAGAAAGGGGCATAGATGGCGTATGTAATTCGTATGTGCGCTTGATGAAGGTTGCAATAATTTGCAATCGGTAAACAAATTACCAAAAAAAAGTTGTTTGCTATTTTTTGAAGTTTTAGCGTAGTACACTTGACATGCGTGTAACAATTTATTCTTTGTGGTTGTAAAATAAATATCTCATAAGGTGCATTTTCCATTAATCGTTTTCCTATCCTGAATAATTCTCTTTGTTTAATTGTTCATACCTTACCTCTACCACCTTGTCAAGTAATGCATATGCGTTGTTCAATTGACACATTCAATGAGTTGCATTGTAAAGTTGATTTCTGCAGCAATTATGAGTGGAGAAATAACAAAAACCGAGAAATTTTTCTTGTCATCTATAATTTCTAGGAAGCACTGATTATCTAAGAGAGTACTATGAACTTGAATTTTAAAGTTGCTTATTAAGAAGCGATGCACTTCACACCGCATTCACACCTACTCATCACTCCAGAGCCTAATTTTCGTCAACATTATGACTCTTGTGTCACTTCGGAGTCATTACAGTTCTGAAAATGCGGAGCTTCTCCGCAAAACGTGAAAATGTGCTGTGAATGCACCCGTAATCATTTGTTGAACGAAAACACTATTCGCTCGCATTCTCTTACATTCTTCTTCCATCTGATTTCTTTTTATTGATTCCATTGCATAGTGACTAATAGCTAACTAATTGTGCCTAGATACATAGCAGTTGTTGCCGATCAACCCTTCAAATATACTTCTTATTCTTCGAAAATAAAAAGTTGAGAATTGTATCATTCCACCTTCTTTATTCGATCACTCGTACCAAATCAATTTCTTAAAGAAAGTGCACAGCTGTTTTCTCCACCAACAGGCACAGAATATATTTTTTGGCAATCATAACTATAATTATTTTACATCAAATCTTTATCATTAGAAATAACATAATTTCTACAGACTTCGATCTCGAAAATTTTCAAAAACTTCAATAATTCACTCAGAAGCCTCCAGGCAACAGTAAACTATTCGCAGATCCAATAGGACACCCTACGGTTTCCATATGACTGCTTGTTTCCTTATTTCTATGGATTGCTAGATGTATTATCGTTTTTCGGCTGCAATTTTAATTGCCTTTTGAGTTTACTGAACGTTGAATGATCACATAAGCAAAGCTATGGATGTAATTTTGATTATTTGCAAAATAAATCATTTTCAGCAGTTGAATATTCTTCTCTAAGCGATTTCTATGCAACTCTATAGATGAATATCGCAAAAATGCTTTCGGGATCATGTCTGCGAAGTTAAAGCTATACGCAGGGGTATTCTTGTTTGCCATCTTTGAATCAGCGCCAGCTATCGCCAGATCCATGATGGCTTGATATCAATATTTTCTCTAGATTATGCTTCCAACTGGTTGCCCACTAAGTTTCACTTCAGTGCTTCTCCTTTCCTGTATTAACAATGGTCAAGTAACGTCAATGTAACTGCCAAATGGGACTACCGAAATATACGTGTCACCTTCTGTCAGCATTGTCAGCTGCAGTCAAATTGAATATATCATCATTGCCTGCATGCCAGTTATCAACAAATCACCAAAGTCAAGAGGACACTTTAATCAACGTTTCAGTTTCCATCAAAGATGTTAAGAAATCCAGTTGCATGACGATATATATATATATATATATATATATATATATATATATATATATATATATATCGTCATGCGAGGACAGGTGTTAAGCAAAGTGCACCGAACGCCCGAACCCGAAGGTTGAGCGGAGGAGGCCGAGGGGATGAATGGTTGTGGGTGCGAGGCGAAATGGGAGAACAGAAGATCATAAAACCGGACAGCAGAGTGCCTATGGAAAAAGAATGCAATATTTGTAATCAAAAAGCAAAGACGAAAAATGTCCTGGAGAACAAAAGCAAATACCATAAGTCGCAAAAGATGTGTAATGAAATGAGAGATGAAAATTTATCTCAGAAATAACACTTAAATAGATAATAATGTAATTAAAAAGTAATCAAAAGAGGAACACAGATGAATTTGTGGGAAAGAACTAATTAAAAAGTGGGGTTGATGGGTGCGTTGTTTGGTAAAGAGAAAACAAAATGCTAAAGTGTCGCACAACTAATCTCAGTAGAACAAGCTGCAGCATGCATACACGCGGACATTGTTCAATCAGCATTGACTACTCATCAATGTGTTGTGACGCATCTGTTTTGTTGAATTGAACAAACATTTCGAGCTTTTACTTTTTATGAAGTGAAATCCCTCGCATTGCAACAGAATTATTAGAAAACCTGGCTTGGAAGATAAGAAAAGTACGCAACAGATACCATCCGATTCAACCCGTCTATAATTCCAAAAATTCGTTGAAGCAATCCATCCTTATTAATGAAACGGACAAAGATGAAATACTGAAGCTATCAGTAAACTGATCTATAATCCGTATATGTATTTCGTAAGTGAATCCAGTGGTGGATTCCTTTGAGGACCGTCCTAAGTCCTCTCAATTAATTGGCCCCTTGTGGCGCAGAGCCTGGCGTTTGCAAAGCGCATTGAATAAAATCTCAGCACATGAAACTGCTGTGAATTGTGAATTATAAATGGAAATTGAGGATGATATTTTTATAATTTGTGTCCATATAAGATGAATGTAATTTTAACCATCAAAGTATGCAGTAGAATTCTAAAATGTAGTTAGCGATTCTTTAGTCTTATTTATGAAGTCAGCAATATTCTAGTAAAACGCTTGGCTACCATCTAACATTGCAAATCCGACATTTGCGCTCAATTTTATTTTTCAGTCTGCTCTCCATTTCTTGTGCGTCTCCTTCTGTCTCAGTGCTGCGATGTTGCAAGAGTAATCGAGTTTACACTCGTTGCTTCGCTTGCTAGCAATTGGATTAGAGATTCACATGTCCCCGCAAGGTGACAAATGTTGGCGAGGAAAAAGTTTTAAGGCGGCCCTGTGAAGTCCTCCAGCGCTTAAAACTGGAGCATTGGCGCTATGCTTGATAGAAACGGAAACTTCAATGTGCATTCAGAACCGACAAATTTGCTCGTTGTCCTTCACTGTTTTGGTTTTTTAAAATATCGATTACGAAGTTCATAATTGAAGCTTCTCGCATGCTTTGTTTGCGTGTCTGTCCGATTGTCTGCGACGTGGCCACCACTACACCTGGGCATAAGAACTTCGTCCTTCTTAGTGTACCTCCCAGAATGGTCTAAAATTCTAATTTTCAAATTGATTCATTAACGTCGAAAAGGCTTGGCAACAGCCAAAGGTGCCTAAAAATTTATGTGCATTTTCCGACTGGTTGGAGCAGTCCGGACGATTGAACTGCAACAAGCACTGGCCCATTCAAAAAATGGATGTAGATTTTCCACATTCGGTCTAATCCTTTCAAATATAAATGCTTATTGCCCACCCTTTATAATATGCTATGAGTTGAAGACATTGATTGACTTGATGATCACGCATGTAGAAGCATACATTTGCAAAAGTTTGGAGTCTCTCTGGGGCATTGTCCATTTGCCTGAATAGTGGGATCTCAAAAAAAACTTATGTCGTGCAAGTCTCCATGGTACGCACATGCACTTGTTTTGAAGCAATGAAGTTTTGTTTACGCAACTTTGCGGCAACGATATGCATCAAAAGGAGTGTTTAGCAATGAACGAATCAGTTATCAGTGAGAGCTGTGTTCATTAATCGACCTAGTCATTTTAAATTTCATCTTCTTTTAGCTCCAACTTTCATTATTCGTCTAGGATAACTATCGCAGAAAGTTGGGTTACAAGGAAATAGCGAAGGCATGAAGCAGTGTATGCGGTTCTTCCTGGAAGCGCAGAAAGGAACGATTGGAAGTGACTAAGTGGCATGGAAACATGATACGCAAATAGCCTTCAGTGACATTGCGAGCAAAACGCATCAATTTAGAATGTCATTGTTGCGAATTTCCAACGAATGGAGACAATGTTTCAATGTTTGTTCATAACTCTAGGACATCGGTTACATTTATCGATATTCGTCTTTATTCTGCCTCTCCTTCTTCTATTCGTTTTTTTCAACGTTTCTACAAATTTGCATATGCTCGCTGATGGAGTTAATCTTTCATCGATTCATTCTAACCCACTATATTCTTCTTTTATATTCTTTTGAAAATTTCACAAAGCGTCGTATGGCATATGCAGTTTCCATTGTGTACACTTCTGCCTAGCAGTTTTTGAGTCGTACTCCCGAATGTTGTCTTAGAAGAATTTGGTCAGTATAACCAATCTATATTATAGGTCGATACTTTTGTATTCTGTAGCAGTATTTTGCAATTCATTGCCCTCTGTGTGAGGCACTGACACTTTATGGCGTAAGAATATTTATGCATCAAACTTGTTCTACGGCTAACATGATGGGGCACAATGATGGCAGTCGTCCAATGGAATTTCAATCGAAGAGCAAAATTTCGGCTGGTTTTTGCTCGCGAAAAAAATAGCAAATGCCTTCGCTTGGTAGCTATTCGATACTTTTGAAATGGTTTCGGTTATTTTGCTTTTGATAGCTGCTATTCGACAAAGAGTTAATCAGTTAAATTTTACTTGCAATCTTCGGCTAATAAATGACAGGAATCCTTCTGTTAGAACAGAATTCCGCTGTGAAGCGTTGCAAGTCGTAAAAATTGCACTGTATTAAATTTTTTTCTTCCTAACTCTATGGTTAGCGCGAGACACTCTGTGCTTTAGTATTTAAAACATGAAATTGAGCATGTTGAATGTATGAGGAGATGAGGGAATGAAACTGGAGGGGGAGGGGGGGGGAAGGAATATGCACGTAACACTAGCATCAAAATAATTCATTTCCCATGGAGGAATTAAAACAAAAGTTTCCTTCTGATGGTCTTCACAGTTTTGAAATTGTTTACTAGACATTCTATGTTTTACGGATGCGTTTCGCTATTTTTGCGAAAGGACATTTGGTCTGAGCAATTCTGCGATGTGTCTTTGATAGCAAATCACGTGAGCGTGTTTTTGTGCTGTCGTCAATTCTGGTCGCTCTTCTATTATGCAGCTGTCGTTTTTCGCACATTTCCGTCAAGTTATGATGTTGGATCAGTTATTGTCTGTCTTTTGCAGATTCGTGTATTGAGTTAGTTTTTTGGCTACTTCTGTATGGGCTATTGCTTCCTTCTTCTTTTGATGCGCTTTCCATCTTTTAATGCGCTTTTCTTGTCGATACAGTCACTTTGTGTCGTTTCAATGCCGCTGGTTTATTCTACTATTGAATGAATAGTGATGCGTCGAATGTATCCACGATCATCGTGGATTCGAATGCGTACTAACAGATAGTTTTCGAAAACCACTAAGGCGTTGAAGAACTCATAGTTGTGACAGATGGATGAATCGGCGGGAACTGCATAGTCGTCTTTAGCGGCGATGCACAAGAAGAAACGAGTTTCCAGAACGACAAAATAGACTCCAATAAGGGACGAAAGCAGAAAAAGAATGAGGATGAAAGAAACAATTGATTTGTCATGAAGAGGGGAGGTGCAAGAATGGGAGACAACGTATGGGATTATTTCGAAAATCTATAAGAAGCACACAGCATAATCCACTAACGATGGATAATAGATGGTACTGCGTTGTGAAAGTGAGCGAGGAGGATAGGAGATGGCCTTTACGAGCTCATGTGGAATGTCAGCCAATGGCATCATGAATCTTCTTCAAACATTGCTGCGGAAACAAAATATCATCGAAGGCTGCAGTAAGAGGGGAATAAAGAATTGCACTAAGAAGGGAGTAAAGAAATGTTCACTATATGCTCCACCTTCTTCCGCTTTGCTGTTTCCTTGCTGCGCATTGTAGCGAAACCGAAGGAAAACTTGTGCAGTCCTTTTCATGCAGAGAGCTATAAATTCACAAAGGCGTTACTTAATGTGTTGCAACTTGATTTTGGAGGCTCCCAAAACTTAATGCTGCTGCATTCAGTGAGGGAAACGGCTAGTTTAAAAAAGAATTGATCAATGAATTCAATATCCCCCGTGCATCTTTCATCGCACTCTCTTCCTATAGCAGAGGAAGCGTGTAGGTTTAGCAAACACTCTTTCCGCTTGGCTGCTGCAGAGTTCATTTGAATGGAAACTCTGCACAGTTATTAATGGAAGCAATGGGTTGAAAGGGCGCATAGTTCATCATTGGTTTCTCGAGAATTTTGAAGCGGGAAAAATTGATGCATATTTATAAAAATAGATTCTAAAGCGTGGAAAGTTTTCAATTAAAATGTAATCTTTTCCCGAAATTGGCGAGATAATGGGTGATCGATGCAGCGAGGTAATGGATGAAGGCAATTTACTAAAAATTTGGGCTGATAGATCTCTTCTTCCGTTGCCTTCGTCATGGCTAATATACATCACGGCTACATCATCGACGGCTAGCGTATTTCGATTGAGGGTAGCATGAATGCGAAGATGATGTAATTTTGAAAAATAAAAGAGCAAAAATCTTGTACGTTTGGAAGTCGGAGTTTATGGTCTTTGATCAAGAGTTTATGGTCTTTGATCATGGATAGCTCAGCTGGAACCAAAATAGCCCTATCGTGTGAAAATTCCGCTTTATTTATTCATTTTTTACTTATTTGTTTCAAGTCTCTTCATACCGCTTCCACCTGCTCTGACCCAGTGCCTCTCTGGTCCACTTGGCTTCTATGATCTTTAGGTCGGCCTCTCCTTCTTACAGATCGGTCGCCTGAAGGTCAGGGCTTAGGCTTGTCTGCTGACCGTCGGATGCTGACGGCCCCATTCACCGTCATTCTTCCTATGACTGTCGGTACTTGTTCCGCCTCCTTGTCCCGATGAGTGAGTTGGTTCGGCTGAGTGGAGCCAACAATTCTGGTCGGAGCTTCACAGCTGACCGCGCAGCAGACAAAGCTAAGCGATAATTTTCCTGAAATAATTCATCTGGTGACAAGCCATGCACTACAGTTCAGAAGTCTGCGATCTGTCATCCTTTCACCCAATACACCATAGTTCCCATGAATCAATCCCTCCCGGTCTTAACCGGCTTATCAGTTGTTGAGCCGAAAACTGCGCCATATCGGTCCAAAATTCTACATCTATAATTCTTGAATATCACCAATGCCGAACATTTGGATTCTCTTTATCAATCGTTATCTGCTTGTAAGTTTGTGGATCAAAATGTTTTTGTCGTGAATTGCTTTTCACTTCGCCTCGATATCGGCATCCACTTTCCGGATGCAAACTTGCATTTCTCATCATTGTGCATGATGCGCCACAGTACCAAGCTCTCGGCTTTACATAACGTGCATTATTACTCGTCGTTGTGATATTTTGGCAGTCAGTCGCGTCCAGAAATCAGAAATTTAACAGTACAAACCGTCTCATTCTTCTTGCATCATTTCCGCTTATTCAGCGTTCCAGCGCCTTTCGATCACTTCTCATCTTCCAAATCGGCATGTTCATAAATGGTTGTTTCTATAATTCCTCGAAACAAATCGAACTGTTTGTGGTGATTGCCAATATTTGCAATGAAACCGTTCCGTGGAGAAAGTCAATAATTCAAATAGAGGAAATAAATTTTTATGAAAGATTACATTTCTTTCACCAATGTACCATCTCAAGGATGTGCTTGAAGGACAATGAAAAAGCAGCATTTGCAACTCTGATATCTACGAACTATTGGTGTTTGATTTTTAATGCAGATTTCAATGTCACTGAAGTCCTACAATTGTTCTCCGTCTAAACAATACACGAAGCATTTGATAACGCGGTTTATGATATAAACATTCTTGACAAAAGTGAAAACTCACTAGCATTAAAATACAACGCTTGTAGTATCGATGGCTGACTGCAAGAATTTTCACTCCGGGCTCGTTAGTTGTCTTCCTAAGCCTTTACGGCAACAGAGGATTTGAAAGTTTTATGGCTGAAGCGATGTGTTTTTAATCTGTAATATTACGGCAGAGAAGCACATCAGCGCGAACAATTTTTCAATTCTTCAACGCCGCCTCTTTATTCCTATCTCTGATTGAAAAGACATTAATCTTAGGTCAGTTCAAGATGATAAATTACTGCTTCAAGACCAAACGCAGCAGGTGGAGCACAACTGAAATGCAACTCGTTGCCTTTACATCGTTCAAGCCAAACAACTTGATTTCGCATATATTTTTTTCAGCTAACGTGAGGTGCTTTGTTATTGTTCGCTCGTAACTATGCATTTATATGTCTTTGTAACGCAAAAAAAGCGGAATTTGCTTTAGAGGAGAGTGGAGTGAGTTCAGCGAAAATGCTTGCTGAAGGAATTCGCAGACTTCTGCAAGCGATTCGACACGGTGTTCAAGCACTGATACCTATCTTCTTATTGCTTCTCTATACTGCTTTGGGAGCTGTGATATTTTATTATGTGGAAGGCCCCAACGAACGAACCGAATTGGAAACGTTGAAACGAGAACGTGCAGAGCTACTTGAGGTAATTAGTAACAATGACTTATGAATCGATTTGATGCATCAGCACATTCAAAAAGAACTCATTTTAAAATCTGCTCACATGAATTATATTCTGCTTCTGTGTTACTTTTTATACTTTTTGCACTCATAAAGAATTCCCATTATTTTCACTTCTTCATTGTGTGTATATTTCGCTGTGAGATATGGAAATGTTCACGAAGCAATATTTGACTTCGAATGCATTGTGTTCTTGTAATGGAAAATTGAGGACCATATAGTGTTATTATCATTAACTAGGGTCCTTTCCGAAGAAACTCTTTGCTAACCTTGGACCGTTGAAATGCGCTTCTCATTAAGCATTTAATTTTTGCTTCCTTGGTCCCTTTACTCTAAAATGAGAAAACATTGCACCTCCACTCTTCCTCCTCTCTGTTCTGGCGTCTTGCTCAAAGGTAATTAAATAGAAGCACTGTTCTTGAATGATGATCTGATAAACAGCGAAAGTATAATAATACCCGAATTCAAGCAAATGGTATCTGAATCGCAAAATTCTCTGATTTTTCTCGTTTCGATTTTCGTCAGCCAATGATCTGCACCCTCTTTGCTCATAAGCAATTTCAGGTCTTTCTAAGATTGCATATATGACCTGTTTATGCCTGAACAGAATTTCCTCCTAATGAATTCATTAATGTAATCTCGGAAACAAAAGCTGTCTCCAATGAGCACAAAACAGTATTCTCGCTGCACTTAACGGGTCTCTAAATTGTTTGAATACTTTCAGAGTACCGCATTCCGATTGAACAATATTCGAGGAATGAAGCCGATAAATGCATACAATCATACAGTAAGCACTTTAGAGATTTATCGAAGGAAACTCGGTATTTCTGATATCGATGAGGTCGAACGCAAATGGACTATGTGGGGTGCCATATTCTATGCCTTAACCGTATATACAACAATCGGTTCGTCTCTAATATCAACTTTTTCATCACTACAAGAATTTTCAGATGATGCTTCGCTAACTTAAATTGAGGCATTTTTAATATCATTATTTCATGACCTTATTTCATTCAAATCCAAGTTTTACTCTTATAACAGCAAGACTTCGTAGCTGTCGTTTGCAGCGGGTATCTGCACATCAGAATACGCTACGTAGTAGCAGCAGTCATCGGCATGAGTGCGTTTTTGCAAACTGTAAAAATCCATGTTATTCAAGTCAGCCTCAGCTCCTTCTCATGTTGTTTTTTGTGTGGCACGCATGTTGCACAGGCTCAGTACAAAAATGCGAGGCCAATCAATGATCCTAGAAAGGTCATGCAAAAGTCTCATACGTTTAGAGGAGTCGATGTCGGAGATTTGTTGTAGGCTACGGTAATATCTACCCAGTGACGACGGCCGGTCGAGTGATAACCATTATTTACGCATTTATTGGTATACCTCTCGCCTTGATATCTTTAATCGCACTTGGCGGTTTATTTGCGAGAATATGCAAAATTCTGTGGACAATAATTCTGACATCTTTGAAAACATCAACTGGGATCGTTTCGAAGGATTTGGAGAGACAGGTGATCTCTATAGAAGCCAATATTACACATTCTACAACCTCGGCGCTCTACGCAGTGTTGACAAAAGTTTTGAGGAAACTCTTTATCTGAATGATTAAAAGCCATTTTGAAGTTGCCGTTTCACCATTTTCGACTATTCAACTCATCATGCTATCAAAATGTGTCAGTTATTTCTATTGTTGGTGAAAGGACGTGAAAATTTTCTCGAGAAAATCTGAATAACTTTTTTATCAAAAGAACTTAAAAGAATTTTATGCGCTATATTCTTAGCAAACCTATTGTGAATGTGAAAAATGCAAAATTATTGCATTCATAAGAATATGACGTTATCGATGCAACTAGATGCGCAGTTGTTTTGAAGCAACACTGAATACTTGAGTATACTCCGGTAGAGTGATGCGTTAACGTCAGCACTGACCATCATTCCATCGGAGATCTGAACACAGCCAAATACGTTGACTTAAGCCATCTCGAAATAGAAATGAGCCATGTGCTTCAAATTGCAAATTTTGGTGTGCTTTCATCGAATGATTGTTGGAAGTCCTTTGTTTATTCTCTATAGCGTCCTTCACTTATTAGACAGCAAACGCTGAGATGAGTCTGGATATTTTTACTTGGAATTAGCGAATTATGTAGATTTCCATCCATTCTCTTGTTTGCATAGGATCACTTTTCGATGATTCGAAATGAAGCGCCCTCTTCGCAATTTTCGATGAATTGAATATCGAACGCTCACAAAGCAAAAAAAACACACACACACACACACGGTTGCTTTATCATGCTTATACAACGCCCGATGATACCCTATTGTATGAGTTTGTCATCTACAGTTGTAAATGGTTGCAAGCTTAGTTGACTGTTCAAAATCGTTAATTAACTGCTGTTTATGACATCAGTGATTTTCGAGGGAAATTTTTCAATATTATTAAAAATTTTGTTGGGGTGATAATCGTCCGTTGCCAAATTTCGCTAAATAGCGTCACACGAGTATCTTCATTTGAGCATATGGTAACTAGCATAGGTTAGTGAATTTGTAGTTGATGACGACCTATGTGAATCTGCAGTCATACTTCCAAATCTCGGAATTCCAATGCAAAAATTACTCTCAAAGCGGTGGGGATATAATGCGAGCATAAACATTCAGTCGATAAAATCTCCAAGGAAGGTAACATTAAAACATTGGATATACCGGGTCATGAGTCATTTGATGTATTGTAGGAATCCCAATACTGCTGCTTTACTGTCCACGAATGATCGGTCCTATGAGCCGCAGATGCTAGATGCTCCAAAATTGCGTCCCTATGTATGATCAACGGGTAAACGGTAACTAATTG
Source organism: Baylisascaris procyonis (assembly GCA_037389465.1). Classification (NCBI taxonomy): domain Eukaryota; kingdom Metazoa; phylum Nematoda; class Chromadorea; order Rhabditida; family Ascarididae; genus Baylisascaris; species Baylisascaris procyonis. The sequence continues at coordinate 754,898 of JAZARR010000266.1, forward strand.
CCCGAAAATGCGAAGCAGTAAGCAATCGGGGCGGTCTTTAACAATCGATGGCGTTTTATAGATTGCATGGAGGTCCTCTAAACAAAGAGGAGCATTGTCGCGGTTGCCACAGCATGAAAGAAGGAACTGTAATTTAACGCAGACAAACAGTAACAGAAGTGTTCAGGTAGACAAATTATCCAAAGTGACGAACAGCAAGAAGGAGACAAGTGGAGAGACCGACTTACTGAGCTTTCCAGTCAGCTTCCTCATTGGCCTAACCTTCCTTTGGGTATTCGTATGCGCTGCGCTTTTCCTCACCGTTGAAGACCAATGGAATTACGGTGCGTATTTCTCTTATCTTCTGTTTAAGAGTTTGCTTAAGTGATCGAAAAACCTTGGTGATTTGGAGGTTTAATCATATTTCGCGACGACTGATTAAGTAACGATTATGCTCTCCGTTATAGCGTCATCGTTACCGTACTCGTCGATAGGGTGGAGACTGTCATAGGAGTTCATTCTTACGATCAATAATTCAGCTGGAAGCCTTACTGTATTTTTCTGCTCTAAGAGTTTCTGTCATTTGACATATGTTAGCCGATATTTTTTTGCTGAGATGCATTTGTTATAATTTTCACTAAAACTCAATGGTACCTTTGTACTGTCGAATATTTTCTCAATTTCACTCATGCAGGTACTTCGCTCTACTTCACACTGATATCGTTTACAACAATTGGTTTCGGTGATGTACTTCCATCGAAACCTGACTTCATGCTCTTCGTTGGATTTTGCCTACTCATTGGGCTTTCACTCGTTTCAACCGTGCTCACCATTATTCAACAACAGATCGAAGCCCTTGCTTCCGTAGGTGTTCATTATTTATTGCAGTCAACTGTCATCAATATGAAAGCATATTAGAAGTTATATGCGAAATGAGTAAGTGCAAAGGGAACAGTAAATCCCTCGTAACAAGTATCCACGTTTCGTCTGTGGGTGCAGGAATGCATTTATCCCTCATTTTTGCTATTTACCTCATCAGCGTCCACACGGTATCCACAACGCAAAATTTACACATTTGATTAGAACTACTCTGTTGCGCAGCTTTTTTAGCTATCATGCAATAATTGTATTCGTTTACAAATATTCTTATGGAAGCTACTTCACAATTCATCATGTGAGCCTATCGCTTACAACTATTGCTTTCCTAGTGAGGCGCAATCTTCCTCATGACGCGAATTCACTGCGATTTGCTGCCGTTTGACTTGCACAACTATTAGATCTCAATTAAATCGCACTTTGCCTTATAGATGTACGTTTTTGCGTGCGTCCTTTTATATATATATATATATATATATATATATATATATATATATATATATATATATATATATATATATATATGTATATATATATATCGCGCTGTCTTATATACGCAACATACATATGCATTTTAGTTCGGACAGTTTAAACTATGAGGACGCCACTCAGCATTTTTTGATTTTCTTGAATCGCCAGCAACAGGTTGGTAAAATGATATGAAAGTCGCATATCGCGCTGCCTTCTCTAGCACATTTCCCTACTCATCTCTAAATGAAATTTAGTCTTTCGAATATCTTCCCAGACAACGTCCCGCCTCTCCAAATTTCACCCATGAAAGAGGAGAAACATCAAATTCTCCTTCTTCCTTTGCCAAATGAATGCATAACGAATAACTTTCATAGCATCTGCAATAATTCATATATTCACATAGTTATTATACGTTGTAATGGTACATCGTCCTTTGCATCTGTTTGCTTTCGTTCGGGAACTGAAGGTAGGGTTGTGAAATTTTACGACTTGTATAAACCACTGACGACCTCCTAAACAAACTTCCCAGTTGATCCATTGCCTTCGAAGGGAGTTACAGAAAATTGAATGCTCTCAGAAAAGCGCACACATTTTCAACTAGTCGAATTTGCATTTAACATTGTTTGGCTGAAAAAACTAACATTTTCTTAAAAAATTTATATAAGCAGTTGGTTCATAAAAATTTTAGCGACTGTTTAGATGCTGTCTGGCAGTTTGCGAATTCGTTAATTCACTCGATGGAATTACAAACCCGATTGTCGTGCCAACTGCTCTGGCACATTTGTTCACTTGCATTTTATTTCGTTAACTTATTCTTATCAGCTAGCAGCTCACTTTGGCGAACAGCACACTCAACGCCTGTCTTGCTGCACTTGAGGGGGGATGAAGAAAGGTGATATCCCACGAAGTGATTGTTCCATTAACTGAGGCATCACATGCTGCAGGGTCTTGATGACGACATCGATAAACAATATACTGAAGCGCTGAATGCCGTATATGAGGACGGTGCCATAACGGACGAAGAGGCAAAACTCGCTCTTGAGCATGCAAACGGGGGCGCCGATCAAACTGAATCGCTACTCGGTCAATTCTCGTCACAGAGATCTTCTTTCAAAATTAAACCCACTTAGGAAAACATCGGCCTTTAAACCACTTTATAGCCGTTTTTGGAACGCACGCTTTCGAGGCAGTCGTAATATTCATTGATGAAATATCATAATAAACTTCGTCCGTTCTATCTTTCCAAGGGTTAATTTTATTTTCTGCCTTATGTCACCCAGAATGCCAGAAAAACTAAAAAGCACCGTGATGCCTTCTTTGGCTCCTAGATACTCGGGAATACCCGCAAATGTTCAAGCAAGATGAAATTAGCAGGTTCAATACAACTATGACTGTAGCATTTTACCTCAAGCTATTGCATCACTTGCAGAGAACGCTCGCCAACCGAAACTTGATTCAATGCAGTTGGAAGCAATCGTAGCACGGATGCCGCTCAAGAGCCGTCTAATGTTCTATGCGATGTCGAATCAGAATCGGAAACGCATTGCGAAGAAGGTGGAATCTCGTATGAATGTCCGAATGGCTGGTACACAGACGGATGCATACCTGCTGCAATCACTGGTACAGCGCTTCTCGAGTGATGACGATGTGACGCAACTTGTTATGCATGACAACAGCTTTCGCACAAAACGAGGCCCTCATTGTGCCATAATCGACGACCTTCAGCTTAACATGCCCGACACATAACATGCTCCCGCTTTGTGCACTCACCCTGTCTTTAAAGTTCGCCGCATATGCGGCTCTAACATCTATATTCCGCATAAGTCTGCTCAGCTTCACGCAGGAACATCATATATATATATATATATATATATATATATATATATATATATATATATATATATATATATATATATATACTCTGCGTTGTCAAATGAAATTTTTTAAAACCAAAAAAGCAATTGTTTAATGTTATTGCCATTATTTCATTGAAAACATCTGGTAGCCTGTGATGCAAGCAGTCAGCAGTAAGTTGAGATAGGTGCAAAACATCAATTCAAAGCCGAATAAACAGCGCAACAGAGGTTGATGATAAATTGAGGTGCAGGCTAAAGAAAGTGGCTTGAAATGCGCGTTTGCATCTCCAATTTCATTTATAACTTACCATCAAGGGATGAAATATGCAGCAATTTTATGTTTTTGTGAGCGCCCATCGAAATTTCCCGCAAACGATAAAGTCGATGTTTCTCTGAGGGGACTAGACTAAAATGATCGACCGTTGTTGTAAAATGCAGGCAAATGTTTGGCTTTATTAAGCGCCTTCAACATGCATCGAGTTTGATGAATCAGCGTGAAGAATCGTTAGAGTATCGTTAGAGTAGAGTACTGCTCATTTGGTGTCCTATCTGCAGGCACTTTTCGCTGAAGAACAAATTAAACTAACGTTGAGAAATTGCTTAGTACAATAGCACCGTTTGTCAACCTCGACTGCAGCTTTTCTTTTGATTCATTAACGTCTAAGAAAGCTGCAGGTGTTGAAATACTCCATTAAATTTGCATGCATTTACTTCGGTCGGTCATCATTTTGGTCTATTCAGATCAGAGAACCATCAAAATTTTGTAGAAGATTCGTATGAGCGATCGGATCAATAAAAGTGAAAGTATTGCCTTGAGAATTTTTTTTGTTTTCTGATGGTTTATTAATGAAATTGGCTGGTTATATACGATGAGAGCCGATGTCTTCTGCTGCCGTTAGATTAGCACTGAACATTGCTTGTCGCAAGCTGCTGGAAGTTTTTAATGAGAATAGCTCAGAACTGCCACACTTTAAAAATAAATGTTTTCTTTGCCTAGGCAGGATTTAGCGCCATTTTTATGACCCTCAGCAAGTTTCATTGTGGAAGCGTCCTTCTTTTTTGCACCTGCCTTTCCGGCTGTCCGATTGTGTCAACTCCGGAAGCAAAGAAGAAAAGGCTAGGATGTTTAGTAATGCAATTTCCATCGCAGGACGATCTTTTGCGCTGTATTCCGAGTTGACCAACGAAAGTGATAAGCGGATATGGACATTTAGTGCTGAAAAAGGACATTTTTTATCCGTCACTGGGATTTTCAATGTGCACGGCTCAGGTCATACAACAAATGAAGAAGCGTACCTTTGAAGCTGGCAGGAAATGTTATTTTGGAGCTAAAAGGAGATGCGTTCATGCATTCATTCTGCTTCCCACATTAGCCTGCTTTATGAATTGTCAAGAACCTGTAGACATATGAGAAAATGCCTTCCTGCCTCACCTATTTAGACCGCCCTCACAAAATTGTCCGCAAAAAGGAGAACGTTCTCTGTAAGTTACCGCCCCAACATCAAACATCGATGCTATTAGATTCATATAAACTTTTTCTCGTCTTTAAACAATCATGACATCTTTCAGCATAGATAAGTCAGCGTGAAACTCGCTATGAGAGTGATTGTCCATTACAGCGACTAAATTTCGTAATTCAGGCTCCAATAGTTTCGGGTTTCAACCCAAAGAGCAAGACACATAAATGGATACGAAGGCATAGAAATGGCATCCGCATAGTGGGCTTTTGCTGAGCAAATTTGCACATAAGCATAAAAAACCATTGTTTGCAGAAGTGCGCTAGATGATGCGCCACTTCAAATCTAAAAGCATTATTCTGCACACTCCGATCTTCCACTTAACTTCTAAATCAGCCTAACCAGTGCAGCAGAGTTCGAAACTTCAAATTGTGGCATCTGCTTTGTCTCCCTCCTACACATGCTGCTTCTAATTTCTTCACTTTTCATATTATGCATTCTATTTCAAAGATAGTCTGTGTGAAACGCACAGAATATGCCGTAGTTTAGAATAAGGAGACCAAGTTTCTTTAAGGGGGAGGGGTGGGATCAACGAAGGATCAAGAAAGGGAGATCAAAAACGGACTAAGCTTCTTCGCAGATTTGTTTGCACAGTTAACAAGAATTTTTTCATCCGTAACGTACATTTCAATGCTTCGTTTAAAAAAAAAAATGAATGACCGGCCGGATTCATGTGATTTAACTACTCAAATGGATTTCTAGAAAATTCCATCTCTGAAATCGAAAGTCTCTAGTTAGAGATTGTTATATCATAGAGTGCGACTAAATGATCTTAATTCTGGATGGAAGTACAATGTTAAAATTCTCGGAGTCTTGAGTTTTGAAGTGCAAGAACATGCAAAAGTGATTATGTCAGTTTTTTTCTAACCGAACACCGTTACACCTCTAAAATTAGGGTTTAGGTATGGATAAACTTGCCATTCATATGATTTGATGCAAAATTACCGTAGCAATAAAAAATGATCCATGTGAACTGATCGCGATAAATAAAAAGCATAAACAACTAACCTTCGTCATGGAATTCGAATGTCACATATTATACCGGCTGCCGTCGTATTGCCTTGAAGTGATACGATTGGATATTTCTTTCAAATGTTTCCAACTTTTCCTGGCATCATGTAACCCTTCTGTACTATTAGATAGTAGTCACAAATCCCATAGATTTCTCATAATTTGATATTAATTTGCATATCAAGTAGACGATGTGAGTGTTTATGATAATTAGCTGCTGTCGAAACTTTTTTACATATGCCAATCGCTTTACACATTTTCGTTTTCTTTTGCGATGAGCCCGCACAGATGAGTTCCTAGAGCAGTGATTTTTTCACTTTATAAAAGACACCTCCAACAGTGCAGTTTGCCGTAAGGAATGTTTGTTTCAGTGAACAATTTTCATTTAGAGTTGCACTAGAACAGTTCTTGCAAATTCCACTAGAAATGGATGATTCATCAGTTTATTTTTTGTGCCCACACTTCCACACATTCACATAAAAATGCCAACTTTGAGACGACTTGTCAGACATTTAAAAGCGGAAAGAATTTATCTGCATTTCACTACGATCAGATTTTAATTTTATTACAAATTTAGTTACATAGAAATCAAAATTTTGTGAAAATTTATATCGGTGAATTTTGCCGGAACAGATAAACTATGAATATTTCACATTTTCCATTCCTTATTGCTGACTTGTGGGACTAGTTGGTGAGATCAGCATGAAGAAATAGCCCGAAATGTGCTAGCTCTTTTGGCAAAACTTTTCCGCTTCTTTGCTTTTGATGCCATAGTTTTTGGCGATTTGCACAATCGCATTATTGCGACATTATTAATATGCTTATCTTTCTTCTGCACGTTTTGCAGCTTCGATATGCGAATCAGTGAAGCGGCATGGATGAAATTTTTAAGGTTCACACTTTTAGGTAAGGTTATATAATGTGGCCCTACGTGGTCTCCAAACTCAGTCCTTCACCCACTGGCTGCATTTTCTCATCAAAAGCAGTTAAGTTTTGAGCGATTCGCACATGCAATTTTGCAGTCTACCAAGTAGGCAAATTTTGACTGCAGATTTGCACAAGCCATCGGTTTCGTCAGAAGGTGTCAAATTAAATATTTTATCAGTCATGATAAACCATCGAATGTGGATATCACTTCCGTACTTTTGCGTGCATATCTCCTGTGGTTTCAGCTAGCGAACTATGAGAGATATGGCAATGAAAATCTCACTGAGAATCTAAGTTGATAGAGTGATATTGCTCATAGCGCTAATTTTCTTAACATTAGCCATGTTTGTTATAAGATGTTGAAACTCAAAGGTGTCTTCGGAATAGCAAATTACTTCTGCTGATCAACCAAACGGATGTGTTGCTTAGTAAGATTTATTTGTTTGATGATGAGTAAGAGTAATTGCTTCTGCGTAAAACGCACATTACAGCGATTCAATCGTTAACCCTTATAATTTATCAGAAATCTGTTGATTGCCTATGCTAAATCCTGCAGTTGTTTATTGTGCCATCTCCTTTGCACGACGTTGCATTGGTCTCTTGTATTGCTTTGATTAGCAAAACTGCAAAAAGTGCAAATTGTGCCCTTGTTTTTGTGTTCCCTCTCTTGTTTGGCATTAACGCTGCAAGTTCCGCAATAAGAAGATAGCATCAATAACAACTAATTGATTTCTTCTTTTATTCCATCGAGACATGGAGAATTTTTTTTTCGTCTGAACACTGTCTGAAATTTGGCGAGTCTAACTCGTACGGCTAGCTTGCCCTTGACCATCAACAATAGACCGTTCGATTGTCATATCATTGAGTGGATCAGCCAAAAGACGGCTCGGTCGGTCGTGTTTTGCATAATGCCAGTCTCTAATAGAGTCATTGCGAAAGTGAAAAATCAAAAATAACAGCACGCAACGCGTGGCCGAATTATTGCTTCGTTGAATGTTTTCTTAATCGCTTGATTGCTCGCTTTTCCTTTTGACTAATAAACTTTTGTTTTTTATTCTACATCGATTTGCAACAGTTGTCCAATTGTATCCCCTTCAACCACCTTATGGGTGATACTGTGACAGAGAAGTATTATGGAAACTAAGTTTCATCCCATCAGAATTAGACGCTTTAGAAAATTAATGCTCAGTCCCTCGCATATGGGTTGAGGAAGACTTTCATCACTACTCTTCAACTTGGGAGGAAATAGGTTGGAATATTTGTTGTAATCCATTTACTTGAAGCTACACCGAACAACAGAAATGCATGAAGCATTGAATTAGATGAGAAAAGCCACAAACGATCATAGAACGCATCCTCACGCTGTGACTCAACGTTGAAAACAGAAACCCTTTGCGTGTGAATTATAGAATCCCATCCCCCCTCTCCCGTCATTTGCATCTACACCACTGAATTATTATGCATTTTCGGTATGCAGTAAATAACACGGTATGAAGATGTTGCAGTGAAGTGTTGTGCGCACTTCAGATTGAAGAGCACTTGCACCGGGTCGGCTTTAAGCCACCATCATTCGAGAACGTTGGCGAACTTTGCAACTTAGTTGTAAGTGGTTTCATTGCTCACATTTTCGATTGCATGCCCTCAGGTGTTTGATTTCCATGAGGTCTCGGAGTCGGCATACAATTAGTCAAGCTTATAACAAAAACAATTAATAGCTGAATGACAATAAATCTTGATGATCCTATTGTGCCCATTGTCTTCGAGTTCAAATTCCCTTAGACATCATCGAACGGGTACGGAAAGGCAGCGAAAGAGCAAGATGTACACATTTCAAAGGAGGGACTATGAGGTTGATTTCAAGTCGATCCGAAGGCTTATAAGTCTGCCACAAAGTAAAGTGATGATAACTTCTACTGACGAATAGCTTGCATCCACACAAATTACAAACAAATTGTTCGAAATTAGCATTTATCTCTTTTTCGTAACTCTTCAAGATTACGCAACATTTAACGTCTTCATTTACTTCACATGAGCTGTTACAGTTCCATTACAGTCATCCCTCTTTCTCACCTCTCAGAACTTTCATCTGATGCTCATAATCGTAAACAACGTTGGATTATGATAGAATGTCCTAGCAAATCTTGATATTAGAAGGCAACGTCATTTTATTCGCTAGCAACATCTAAACAACACCTCAAAAGAAAGCGGAAATGGAGCTTTTGGAGACACATTCATACACTTTCCGCATTTCTTGCTGGAAATTGTTGTGACGGGAACTGAACAGTTGGAACAAGTCAAATATGATCAATGCTCTCTGTGGAAAGTGTTGTGCATCAATGTTATGCATAGAATTTTGCAGATTGTGATTAACGAGTTTATTGTTTATCCGTTGAAATTGATGACGTTTTAATCGCATTGCATGATTACATTCATTTGTCACATGAAAGAACTTCGAATGTTCTCACTGTTTCATTGACAATTCAACTTATGCAGATTTTGGTGCATTTCATGACATCATTTCACACAATTGCAACCACTTGACTGTAAAAGAGTATCGATTTATTAGACATACATACAGAAATCAGAAATTCTCCCTCCCTTAAATTAGAACTTCATACACTTGCTCCTATAATGGGACATGTCCAAAAACCGCTAAGCTGTTTGATAAAATTGATGCGGAAGTGCACCATTGAAATAAAGTCCAAAAATGCGTGCTTGAAACTTAGTTATAACGACGCAAGAGCGAATCAAAAATTTTTGATTGCTGCAATCTTCTTGTCATCTTATGCATTCAAATTCAGTTATAGCTTTCTTGGAAAGTGAATTCTATGCGGTAGGCATGCGATCTAGCACACATTTTATCAGATAAGAAGATATGCAGATTTCCATAAAACTCTGATAGTGTTCCTGTCACGATTTTATCCAGTTGAAGCTCACCAAAAAACGAATGAGGAAGAGCATTTGCATTATTTAAGGACAAATTTACTTATTTATATGCAAAGCAGATGACAGGAATACAAAGGATTTTTTGGTTGTTTGAAAAGATTGAAATGATTTTCTTTTTTAGCATCAATCTTTGCTCTGCACATTCTTGTAGTTTTTGTCAAGAGGGAGCTATGATAATAATATCACGTTTGTGCTCATGTATGTGTGTCTGTGTCGTTTTGTCGGATGACAACGCTCACGAATTACCGCAACTATTGCAGTGAAGTTTGTTCCCTAAATTCATATCATTTCAAAGTACAGATTTCCTTTGAGCAATTCATGACCACATAAATGCACTGTGAAATTTGCTCACACAAGTTTTATTACCTAAATTAACTGCCACCAAGTAAATTCCTTCTGCTCGAATAGTCAGAAGAACGCAGTATTACATCTGCTAACTGAACAATAATGCAATCTCGTCGTTTAGAAAATGGATTTAAAAACATCGCTCCAATATATCGCCGCCAATCCTACTTGACAGATGTTCTCAATTATTTTGCTTATGATCTTGCTTTCCTTATTCTAATTTCATCAAGCGGTTTCAGATTAAATCCATTGGTGAAACTGAACTCTAAAAGGACTCACAGGTGCAATTTCACAAGGAAAAAGGTTGCTCTTTCATTCATATGCAATTGAGAATTAAAATCTCTTATTCAGCGCATAATAGAACTGAATAACGGATTCTGACAGAAATTCTAAGATGAAAAATCATTGATCGCGTTTTAATGCAAAAATTTTTTCTCTTTTACTGTTACTTCAGTGATGTCATATAGAATTCGCCACATCTTCAAAAAATACATCCAAAGAAAAGTTCTCAATTAAAGTGAGTGTTTGCGATACTTTCATATGCAAATTAATCTACAATATGACGGCAACTCCAACCTTATTATATTTTGTTCCAACTAAATCCTTTCAGAAATAGTATTCTCCTTCCGTAACGTTCATTTCATCTAGAGAGTTGCAGAAAAATGTTCATCTCTGATATGTGGGGTGAGATAAAAACTTCTAATTAATATGCGATCAATTTTCGCAACAGCCTAATCCTTCAACCTCTACAGAGCCAAAGAACAGAAATTCATAAAAATTCAGTGCATTTTTTAGTAATCAATAATAATGTCTGAGCAGCTTGCAGATCCAAAATGTTCGCGTTATGTTCTCATAGTGGCGCACGGTGATAGCGATCCGATATTCAATAGCGGCCTCACAATGCTTAGGCGAGTGAAACGTGCTGCTCTTTACGTTATGGAAGCGAATCCAGCAAAGATTGATTTCAGCTGTATGTGAAACTTATTCATTATCAGTGACCTCTGCAGTTCAATCTTTAAACCAACAAAAGCTTATATCCAAACGAGTTCATATGGATTTAGATTTGGAGCTCCTCATTCTCAGTTTAACTATAGGCAATCATCACAGCCCAATAAAACACAGTCCAAATGGAATGCCTCTTGGTGCACATTGATGATAGAACAGTAAATTAACTAATCGCTGCAAGATGAATAAAATATCGAATGTCAGAAATGAAAAATTACGCTGAAATGAATTCTATTTCTTATGAAATTCTGCTGTGCTTATTAACTTTTAGACAAAACTGAGATCACTATGGTGTTTGAGGTTCATAAAGTTGGCATACAATCCAGGAAATACATTTTCGCATAGTGCACGCAAATTCGACGAGTTTTAAGCGCCTTTTGTTTTTTTATGAAAATAGTTGAACGAAATTAGTTCATCTGAATGTCAGACCCTCTTCAAGACCAAATGACAGTACAAAAAAAAAAATCAGTCGAATCAGCAGCGGTCATCGTTGAAGCTCGAATAAAATTGTTCTGATTGCATTGTTGTTTTCATTGTTTCTGAATGTGCGCAAAAAGCACTGAATACTTTTCCTTATGATTGCATGCACGAATATAAAAATCCGGCTAATATTTGGGAATGCAAACGAAGCCATCAATATGAGCACTCATCTAGCCTTTGCAACGCACAAATAATCCCCCATAATTAGGTGAATATAGATGCTACACTTAATCAAATATGTGATCTTTACTCAGAAAAAAGCCTTTCATTGTTCACATGCCACATGGAATATATAGCATGGAAGTTGACGAGCAAACTTATTTATTCGTTAATTCGTGGGCGATACAGATAATAATAGGACTCAACTGTATAGCAACGTGCAAAATATGATGACGCAAATAGCGAGATCAAAGCGATGAAGTACCAGACAATCTGGCTTGATGTGCGCTTCCAATTCGCACTCATCTCATTAAGCAGTTTCCAACCACAAACACAATGTGAAGGATGAGAATCTGACGTTTTGATTAGCTCAAGCGCATATGCAGGCAAAAATGACAATTATATGGACCAACCGGACGAAAAGTACATGCGAATGTTTTTCCTTCTTTTTAATGCCGATGGCTCCTTCCCAGACTGAATGACCGATATTGAATGTGATGCATGAGATGATCATGTGGTCTGCAGTGCGTCTGTGCCCATCAAATTTTGTAATTACTGCTTCACTGGTTCGCGAATTGAAATGATGGTATATGGATCCACACACGCATACAAACGCTCAACAGATAGGCTGGCATGCATGCTAGCTAACATAAACACAAGGACACAGAAACACACACGGACATGCAAATAAACGTATGTGCGCAGACAAGAGAGCCCCTTAATGCACTTTTCCTAAGCAAATTTATTAAAGCTCGCAAAAGCTGCTATAATTCTTGCTAGGCAAATAAAGTTTGTGTTCCTCGATAAGTCAGGTTAAGATGAGCACGCCTGTGATAACTAAATTTCAACAATAAGTAGAGACATCTTTCCCCGCTCGTTATTATGCATCGCTGGTTAGTGTAGCTTTTTGAAAGATTGCGATCGGCTTCTGATCAGAAACTCGAGTCGATTTATTACCTCCGAAATAAGTTATTTTTAATTAGCATTTCCGGCAGTGTACTGAATCAATGGTGAGTCATCGTGGTGCAATTCCCGCCTCAGGCAATCCAGTTCCCATACCGCGACGTGCACTTCTATCAGTTCACACGAATAACCTAACATCATGCTGCCCTATATTATTTTACAGCTTAGAATGATATATAGAAAAGTTGTCAGTTTCATCACTCTTGGTGCAGACTACCGAAGTTTTCTTTAGGTTTCTGTTCGTACATTCCCCGCATGACACTTAATGCAGCTGGATTTTCGCATATATTAAAAATTGTTAAGTGTTTGCTGAATCACAGTGTTATTTTTGTCAGCGAATGATGTTGCGATGTATATCGCCCTGTCGTAGCGAATTGAACTTTCACGGGTTGCATTTCCTCATCCGTAACAAAGCAAATTCATTTCAATGCAAAGATTTTATCGACAGACATCTGATACGACACATTAATCGTGTAACATATATAAGCGACAACATATACACACAGTTCGTTAAACTCGATACATATATATCCTCTCTCGACGGTATAAACTTAACAGTAGTATATTTTTTTAAAGGAAAAGGAGTGGGTTACCGAAATTTTTGGCATCGGTTACCCTCTTTCCCGAAAACTAAGATTGGTTTATTTCGAGAAAAGACAAAATTGGAAGTGATGATAACATCTGAAGTAGTGATGTATGTCTGCATTGCTCGTTCATTTGGCGCTCGTTTCACCTAAATTTCCTATTTCTTATTTAAAACTTGCCCTGAAATTTGCCTGCATTTTTTCGGACTGTTCACTGTATCGCCGGCTGTAATTTGCTGCGAGCGGAATCCTTGCCTCAATCCTACAAGGCCGTTTCGCCCAGCACTATCGAAATAAGGAGGGCAATGTAAACCTTGACCCTCTCAAATGCAGCAAAGCTGGATCGACTCGTTTATGAGTCGATCCTATGGGCAGGGATACGAACCTAAGTCTAATCTTCATATGACCATGTCCAACCTAAATGCACATAACGCAAGAACGCTGCTGTCAAATGATGGTTGGAGGCATTGGAAGCAGCATCAAAAATCAAATTTGATATGTTTGCCACAGCAGAAGTAAGGGGAAAGGAAAACAGGCTCGCTAAAACGGTACCTGTTTATATAACCGGGGAGAGAGGTAGACGTCCTGGGGTTGGGTTTTATGCTTTGAACAAAATCAAAAGGCAATACGATGTCATTTTTTTCACTTTCTTTGAATTGAGCAGAATTAAATAATGGTCGGCAGGAAAAAAATGTGGAGCTAATCGAGGCTGTGAACTCACATGACGGCCAAGTGAAAAAAATTATACGATTTTTGGGTTATAGCCAAAGAAGAAGGCCGCTCTTTGCTCACCGTTATAATGGGTGAATTTGATGCGATGGTTGGAGCAGGAGCGTCAGCACTGCGATCCGTCGGTAATTGTGGATTAAGAGTGCGGAATTTGTGTGGATAAACGTCGGTCGAATTCTGAGGAAATACCTAAGCGAATATAAGCAATACATCCGCAAAAAGAAAGCGTGGAAAAAATGCTTGTAGAAACTTCAATAAGAAGGCAAAGAACGTAATAAACTATATTCTTGTGAGTAAAGGAATCACGACCAAGGCACAAAAGTCTCGGGCCACTTCCAAAAGTCGGCGACCGTTGCCTGGTTCAAGCAAAAGTTAGCTTTCGTGGAGTTTGGCTAATTGTTCACCTGCTAGGATTAAATCCTGCAATGGATGCCGCAGACCCCAAAAGAAGTAGAGGACAACCTACAACGAAATTATTCTGCTCTTTATGAGATGGCGGGAAGGAACTCATTGATACAGGCAATGAATCCAGACAAGTGAAAGTGACCTGAAGAGACATCTATTGGTAATGAATGCTAACTTGTTAATTAGAGTAAGAAAATTCTCATGCAAATTACTGCATCGACTCGCATTATTTCTCTATCATTTCGAATGTCGTTTCAGTTAGATCCGCAGTTTCTATTTTTTTTTAACGGCATATATAAAAATTTGAGATGAGATATGACAAACAAATCTGAGACATGACATATAGTGACATGAAAGATACAAAAAGACTGAAAAAAGAGGCTGTTGAGAATTTTTGCATCTTCTCACTTTATTGCTTATTGTAGGAATTGAAGAATGATATAAGCTGCTAGTAACAATAATATTCTATAACACAAGCCGTCAAAATTGGAATGCAGTATCGATTGCAAACTATCATATCGCATCGATTTCCACTGGCAGTGAATTATTGCAGACTCACGCAAGATGTTTTAAAGCGCACAAGTTGTAGAAATGCTCGACGGTATGTACGCAATACGAATATCGTCGAAAGTGATATACAAATCGTTCGAAACTGGAAAAAAATTATTCACTAAAATGATTGCAAATACTCATCCGCACTACTTTTTACGCAAAATTTCTATGACATTACTATGCAAGACGGTCAATTACTATGCAAAGAGCACTCAATCACACACGAAAATCTTTTGAATGTGACAAGATGTTTGAAAAAGTAAGAAGGAATCAGAAATGTCATCAACGGCATTTTTACACTTCAAAATATGACAGTTACCAATCAAACAACAATAAAAAACCTTGTCTTTCTGAAGAAATGAAAGCAAACACAAGGAGGGTTTAAATGTTTACAATGCTCAAATATCGCTCATATTTTCTAAATTCTGTCTACAGATATCGTCTGCTATTTGTCATGTTTTGGCTATAAGCGTCCAAGGAGAACATCGTATGAAAATTAAACGATGAGCAAAGTATAGTTTTACGCAAAAGTATAGTTTTACGCGCTTGTTTTTTTTTTTTTTTACGCGAAAGTAGTGCATGTAAGAGACTCATGTAAATGCACCTGCGGCTTCCAATTACAGGTCGTTTTAGTAAATTGATTAGCGCTCGGATTTGCAGTTAGAAGCGCTTTGTAGCGTTCCTAACTTAGAAAACTGTTTGGTACCACCTGTTGGTCAACATATGTTTATGCTGATCCCGTGCTTTTCACCAACGACAAATGAGCTTGAGGCAAATGTCTCTGATAACCTGTTTTGAAAATTTAATGCCGACTACTCTTAGTTGAGCACTCCATTCTCGAAAATTTCCACTCGCCTAGAGCTGTCAATTGAACAAAAGCTCTCTCAGCTGTACCAGTCTAAATGTTCAGTGGTCATCGAAGAGAGATGAAATTTTGAAAGCACCAAAGGTGAAAGGACATAGGGGGGGTTGAAAATACCAATACATACTAAAAACATCAACAATGCTGCAAAGCAGGCAGCCAAGAGCATTAGCTGCGAATAAAATTCGAGCATTTGGTGAGGTTCATATAAGGTTGGACAAGGCGATTTGTAAATATGTGAGAAAGCAATCTGGCGCGTTGTTTAACATGAGATGTTTCGCTTCAGTAAGGAATCTACTGTGCAGTTCTAACGTTTGCGCACTTCGATAAAGCACTTAACACTTGTTGAGGCTGGTTCCTCTAAGTTTCTGCTGTGTTCCTAGCTAGTTCTAGCAGCGATAATAACTTTTTCTTTTTTCTTCCTACATAATAACAATAAATCAGCGTTATTATTAAGTAATGTCTGAAATAGTGTGTTTAAAGTTCCATTACTTTTTATTTCTTACTTTATTACATTTGTGATGATGCCATATTAGTGTGCAGTGAATGTCTCTGTCTATTTTATTTACCCCGGTAGCCCTAACATACGGCTCAAAGAATTGCCTTAATAATTCAGACGCAGAATTGCATAACGTGCCAAGATTACAACTCATTTCTAAAGTGGCCATTCATAGCTATTCTTTAAAAGGGAGTTTAACAATAACAAAATAGTAACACCTCTGCAATTCGACCGTCGAGAATAAAAACTTTTGTCCACAAGCTGTCATCATGAAGGGGCACTCGTAAAAGATTGAGTAGACCACACACTGCAAATTGAACAACAATGATGATCGTTTATTTAACTGCTGAATGCTTTCATTTTTCATTTTATTCCCTCATGTGATAAAAAGTTTAACGCCAAAAAGAGCTCTACTCTGAATTCGGAGGACCCCAACAATCCCCCTACTTGGGCGCACTCGAACGCCATTTCGTCTTTTATCTATTTTAAGACTGGTAACAATGCTGTAATAACAACTTGAAAACGATTTATGTTATGCAAAGAGTTTTGTTGTGTTATGCATCCTTAGTTTCGTTTTTAATAGCTCAGAAACAAAAAAACTTCTGGAATTTTGCGATTTGATTAGCTGATGCCCCGTCGCTACCTTGAACATCCCTGTTTACGAGGAAATCGCTGAGAGTATTGATGTGAAACACTACTCACTGTTAGCTTACTCAGGTTGTAAATCGATATGAACGCTTTCAACTGTTTCAGGTGATCTGAAAGAAAAAAATTTATATAATCTAGCGATAGTTTATGGTAACTCAATAAAAGACTGACATGCGGATGGAATGTTGAGTAGATTGAGAGGAAGGCAGTATAAGATGAAAACAAGTAGTCTAATTCGGCCTTCGGCTTCGTGATCTATCCGGAGTACCATCGACTGTTTTGCATATCGAGCCATTTTATACGCAGACTGTAAATATCACTATGAGCATAGCAAACAACTACTATGAGCTTCTAGAACTGCATGCAATTTCTCGATAGTCCAAATGTATCTCCGTTCGGATTTTCTGCACTAGGCATTAAATCATCGCAGACATCATAGCTGATGGGAGTGTTGCTGCTGCGATATGATCACCGTGGATGAATGTTCCAACGCATACTCGCATAACTTCTATGCTGTGCAGTAATTGCTATCGGTCAGGATCACGTCATTGCATCACATCGAACCATATTTATGCGTTATGGTAGGAATGTGGCTGTATATCACAGCTGGACAACTGCAATAATACTCTGTCTATGCACTGTAGGCACACATTTTCCTTCTATTAGAATAGGACCGTGTCTATGCACTACAGTGGGACTGTGTGTGTGTGTGTGTGCCTGCGCGTCTGCTTGTGCTGTTTGCGTGTGCTTTTCTGCTTGTCTTGAAGTTTCTCTCGGAAGCCGCTGAAGCGTTAGCCATCAAACTGTTGGACACGGTTTGAACAACCATCTCTATGGTCCAACTAGTGCCTAATGCCTGCATGCATTTAATTATGAACCGACTCGCACTGCTCAGTTGTCGAGTAGGCATGTCGGTAAAGGAAATCCTTTGTGAACGATTTTTTGCGGATGGTCGATTCGGTCAACACATAAAATGGATCATTGTGGATAATTTAATATTTGTTTGCTGAGGTAAGAAACTGTTTTATTGTGTCTGCTCCCGGTTGTTTCAGTTGATCTCGCAATCATACCCACTTATTCATAGGGTGATGACATCAACAATTTTCTACAGCAATGCTACTGGTGCAACCTTGCAATTTAGCAAAAAATATCAATAGTGTTACTTTTGTTGCTGACGAAGATGTCATGTAACCCAAGCCGATTTATATTTCATCGCATTTTAATCTTGAGGTCGATGTTATTCATTACGATGAAATTTGCAGGATGAAATATCCTGAGTTATTTTAATACACGATGATGCTTCAACGAAGAAGCGTGTCCTCAAGCAGAGTTATCTCCCATCAAGTAATCCTGTTTTTTAACGCAATATGCCTATGTGCTGCAGATTTTCGAAATCCAGAAATTTTACTGCTGCAAGAACTGTGTTTGTAGCGAAACCAATATGGCCATATGTCTTGTGCTCTTAACAGTGGAATGGCAAACACAGCACTTTTACCTTGTGGAATAATCTTAATTGCGTTATAGAAGCACAGTATTCACGTTCTAATCCCATCACCTCATGTTCTTTCTGATCATTACTACATTATTTTCTATGCACTTCAATTTCACTATCTATCATATATAGACCGACATCGACGATTGTATAGTCAAATATTTAAAGCTTTATCGAAACCATCTTAATTGCACTTAAATTTATAGAACGGCATACTTATATATTCAAAAACGAAGTAATTTGTTGAAACGAACTTGATGAGAAGCGATCATTTATGGATATAGATAAAATGCGTTAGACTCGCATTCAAAGTAAACAAAAAGCAAACCAACCATGAATGAAACAGCGAAAATAGCGATCGTTAAAATAATCGTCAATAAATCGATTGCCACACTGTAAATCCTCAAAAAACGTCGACTATATAATGTGTGCAGATAATCTCTTGTGGCACTATAAATAGCATTACTTCCATAAATGACGCATAGCATTTGAACAATAATGTGTGCACCTGCATATGATAATGTCATTCGCCTGAAAAATTGAAATGTGCGGAATTCATGATGGCAACTAAAATTTCTTATTTATTCGATTTCCAACATATCGGAACTTCTAAAAAAATGAGGAGAAGTTCAGAAATATAGGAAGGGAAATTTAAATTTCTAGCTGAACGCATTGTATTTAATTTCTGCCGAATTCATATCATTACTGTTACTAATTTATCTCATGGTTGTTTTTTTTTAATATCTAAGGACACATCCCGTCATTATTTTCGCTTCCATTATTTTACACCTATACTTTCCTTACTTTTATACTGAGGTGATGTAGTAATGAATAAAACGACGTAAATAAGAATTACCGACTATATCAAACATTCGAGTGCCACCATAAACGGACATTTCTTGGGAAAGCGAATCGCAAGATCCTTATCAAACAAACTCTGCAGTACTTCACAAAAAAATTTCCTAACTGTATGCCCTTCAAGACTTCAGCAAATTATTGCATTCGATGAGTGAGTATGTATTCAGTATTTGAGATTAAACTGCTGATATGAGCGTTTAGGTCTGGATCTTTGTACGAGTGTCGCAATCAAAAACTGTTGTGAAGCGGTATCGATGCTTCTGTTTTCTTGTTGATAGAACGTCGATAAGTTTTGCTCTTTGCCTAACTGAACGCAAGCGGAGATAAGGGAGCTGCAACCTTTGGATGTCGCTGTGCATTTATTTTAAGCAACTATATTCTATTTTCCTACATGGTTCGCCAGGTATTTCTCAAAACGACAGAGAATGAGTCCCAACGAAAATCTCTGATGAAGCATTCACTATTTAGCGATGTCATCAATGAAAATCTCGCCAATTGTGCGTGAGAGAGAAGCAAATGGCCGAGCAAGGAAATTTCAGTGGTAAAAAACGCGCTCGACGCTTCCTCAGCTTCGAATCTTACTGAAGATCCTTTAGGCACCCAGAGATTCCGAGCAGAGGTTTGAAGGTCTGGGTCATCTTGAATCTGGTAGTTTCCTAACTGCACAAAATCCACCTGTAGCACTTTAGGATGTACAGCCTTTAGTTTGTGACATCTATAAAGTGTTCATCCTTTCCGCAGCTGAAGGGCAAACAGATGCAGGAATCCTTAAACGCTGCTGCTAACATGATGTTCTATTTTGCATTTTGGTATTATATTTTAAATGGTCTTATCATATTTCTTTACAATGCTCATATTTTACAAATTCCTAATAATTTATTATCTAATTCCTATGTAAAACGTAAAATTTCATCTCTACAGGAAAATTGTAGGAATAGTTTTCTCCTCAGGAAATGAATCGTGCTGTTACCACTGTTCTACTCTGCATGTTTCAGAGTGAAAAGTCAAGTTCATATTATCAATTCCTTAATTTCTGTTCAATGAAAGCTTGAGAAAGACTTGTCAATCGTGGTTGATGTGTCCAATATTTGGATGTTTTGTAACCTTTTCGCTTTAAAATGCGACAATTGCAGAGGATAGGCGAAAATTGCATAACAATATAATGCAACCAATAACGCCATAAAACGAAATTGAAATGCCACAATCTGTGATGAATAATCCGTAAGTGCTAATGCAGTAAACAACCTGAAAAGTGGTAAATTAATCATTTCACTTGTTTTTCTTTATTGAAGAAAATTCACTAATATTATATTATTGCAGATGTTTGCTTGCATTGAATGCAAAACAAAAAGTATTGGTTGATGATGTTATTCTGTTGATCCGAAATGTTAGCATTGAGACTAAGAAATAAATATATTGTTGCAGCAATTTCTTTTCTTTGTGTCACACGGTAATCTGCAAGTAGCAATGGCTAATTAGAGTTCAGAAAAAAATCGCCAATACAATGACGAAACTAAAGGAAATAAAATCAGCAGGTGAGTTAGTTAGCCTCGTGTTAATCTTTCCTATCCTTTTTTGAGCTCACAATGACTATTTTCAGACGATATGGAGGTTATGGGAATTTTTCTCACAATCTTATGCTTCTGTAGACTTTTTCCTCAACGTCGTTGCCCTAACACGATATCCTTCTGAATCCACTGCGAACACAACTCCAAGCTGATGACTCACATGCCTTTATGCCTTTCTCACAAAGCGCAGCAGGGATTACGAGACCTCCTTGACGTTTACATCCCTTTCCCCACCATGCGCTTATGTTACGAGGTCTGCTGATTGAACAAACTTATCTAACAAACGCTCCCGCTTCTTTGTAAGGAAAAACGCCTTTATATTTGTCTCGTTGATCAGGAGAATGGACTGAACATGCAAATATCATGTTAGACTTCTCCAGTGGTCTACAAACTGACTTCCTGCTTCAATTCCAAATTGCACCTGCATAAGTTTTTTGGCTGTCTGGAGCGCATTAAAGATGTGCATTAATAAATGAAAATCACATCCGCGATGGCGATCTGAACTCGTGACTTCCCCTTTCCCGCTAGTATACTCCACCCGTTTCTCATGTCCTTCTACACAATTATCGACTCAGTCTTCACTCGTCGCCACAAATTTTATCAGTTACCGCCATCGATGTTTCTCAGCAAATTGTGAGCTGGACTGAACTCGCCTCATTCATAAAATCGTTTACTACGCTTGTCTATAACTACTTTTACGGTGAATGGGTAAACATGAATTTTGGTGATAGTAATGAGCATGTGATATGCATTAAAAATAAATTTCATAGCTCTAACTTCAGCCAATTTCAAGTTGAAGATAATGTGCATATTGAGAAACCCACATATATATGTATAGGACACAGACTCACCACACTACTCGTTTTGAATGAGATGCAAAAAGATAGAGGTCACCATAATGCGCTTAATATAACGAAGTGCATGAAACGATGAATTAATGAATGAGCTTGACTTGTAAACAGCGAAATTAATAGTATTCAGCGCTAGCAAATCTCAACTACAATTTCATCGTAGTATGTTCATATTACGCAGATGGGGTGCTTTGTGAATATCACGTGTCATCCACCTTTGGGACCAATAAAAATGCTCTTTAGCGATTTCTGATCCCTTCAAACTTCGAAAAACTGGCAACGTCATGTTTCCGTAATTGAGTCTTTAACATAGAGATCAATGAGTTCTCACAGTTATTAAACATTAGCTATCATTTGAACAACGTAAACAACTCATAGTCATCTCGCTGTACATAGAATATTGCGAATAGAAGCAATTGGCAGAAGCGTTGCAACTGCGATAGATGCGCAGACTAACTGAAACATGCTGATTTTAAGTGTATTAATTTATTTAATAGCAACTTATAGGCGTTTTTACCGCATAAGAACCTCAGAGCATGTCGTTATTCCTGCCGCATAAGCCATAAATGCCTGGTGAAATCACATGGATGATGCATTAGCAAGTCATTACAGACAAAGTTTGTTGCTAGAAACTGATTATGAAGACATCAGTACATTTCGGCTAAAGATTATGCACTCTATAATCAGATGCTACGTTTAGAACTATTTAGCCTCTATTTCAAACGCATTCTAGCGCTAGAAATTTAAAACGAATCTAGTTCTATGCAGTGAAATGCGACAAACCAAGAGGCATTGAAAATGCCACCGAAGAGATTCGCAATATAGATACCCCAGCGACAGCACAATAAGAAGTCACTGGGCACGAAGACGGCATATAAATTCAATGTATAAATCCTGAATGGATCCTTTCTCGTATATTTACTGAACGATAGCACCACGATTAAAAACGTTAGCACGACTCGTGTCAGCATTGTGAAGTAAGCGAAGCACATATAGGGTGTCCATAGACTTGCTGCAAGAAAAGAAACATCTTTGCTCGTAGCCTTCATATTATATGAAGTATTTTTAAAATAAGTATAAAATGGCATCGCTTTGTATTTACCTTCACACTGATTACTTGAAAGTGATCAGTAATCAAGTGATAAGTGGTGAAAAGGTTTCGAATGCCAACATGCAATAGAATGCTTGTGCTGGCTGATGTATGTGTGTCTGTGTGCCGATATGTTGATGCCTATGTGCCTATTAAAGTAAGCCAATGAAAGCATGAGCCTTTGTAGTCACTTCGTATAATTATAATTTACCTTCTCTGCCATTTATTCAGTTCAAGCTCAACCAATGAGCGTAAAATTCACTGGGCTATTCTTTTAATGCTTTGTGTAAAATGCATTTGGCCACTTGGCTCCTGGCTTTTTTGACGTCTTGGCCAGTGAAATCAATGTCTTTCATAACCATCCTTCCAACTTTCATAAGATTTTCATCTTGGTAAGTTGTCCTGTTTCCTTTTCAACTTTAAAACTTTACGACAATTGACAATCGTTTTTGTTTATTGCAAGACGAAATTCAACTTGAGGCGAAACAAATAAGCACTACACTGCATAGCGCACTTCGAACTACATGTTCTAATAGTGCAAATGTATTGCCATAATATGATGTCCTATTAATTTATGTGAGCTCCATTCCTCCTCAGTCAATTATGAAACCGTTGGCTGCCTTCTTATAAAATTGATTGTAAATATTTAATCCCAATCGTACAAAAACGATCTCATATACATGATAGGCGCATATACAGCGCTCATAATTTCCATGTGGTGCAGCATTGCACATTGTAAAAACATAAGATATATATTTGAATTTGTTCATCGTGAGGAAACGAGTTGAAAGCATACGAAAAGAGCTGGCATAACGTGCTTTTGTGCGATTCGGCTCATTGGACAAACCAATATTGTAGAGCGTCAGCAACAAAATATGAGCAAAAATATTGTTGCTGAACAGCACCTTCCCAAGAACCAAACCGCTCAAGCATGCAAAGTTTCGGTCACAAATTGGTGTCTACAACTTCTTCAGAAGTCACTGAATTAAGATGGACGATTATGAATAGTCATGATGGCATATAAACCTATGAAGGTGCGCAATGGAGAGGATGGGAATGTAAAATGAGGCAAAGAATAGTGCGGTTTCTGGGCGATGCAGATAATTCACACTGTTCACTTCATGTTGTAAAGGAAAGCCAAAATTCATTAATCGTCTGCACTCATCGGCAGTAGAGCCATTTTCATTTTTGCCGCAAACGCTCTTCCTTTGTCACTTCTTCCTCCAGTATCCGGGCTTGACAGTATCTCCCTTTACACTCATAAAAATTTATTTTTTCTTTATGACCTACACTTTGCATTGTCATCAAAATGTAAGTGGAAGAAAGAAATCTGGTGACAGAGGCAGCAAAACAAAAGAAAAATAAGGACACAAATATCATTGTTTTTGAAAAGTGCAAAGATAATGCGATCAATTGAAAATAATTTCAGGGATGAGAGGCGATAGCTGATTATAGAATGCGTCGATCAGTGTTGCGATATTTCCCTAACAATGAAAAGTGCTCCCTGCATATTAATTATAAGAAGATTAAAAAAAGGCTTACGACACAAGGGTCCTTGATTAGCGCATGGATGCGGCAATTCCATTGAACGACAAACGAACGTTTAAGTAGGAAATGAACGATTTGAACTTCCAGGAAGTTAATGCACGAATTTCCTTAAAAAGAATTCCGATTTTTAAATTGGCATAGAAAAATTGAAAAGTAGAGCTGGAACTTTCGCAAATGAATTTTTTTTTGGGGGGGGGGGGGGTAAGAAGCATACAGGAGAATTTACCACGATATGTGTTTTCCAGAATTACACTAAAATCAGTTCGGCTGAATGCAAGAATGCTCCAAAAATAGTCATACAATATTCAACAATGAAACTTCATATAAAATCAACAGATTTCTCAATGTTAAGTTGGTTTTTCTCATTCGTAATTAATGATTGTCGATCATGAAACTGACATAAAAACGTATTAGTAATTTTAAATACCGATATCTTCTGTGGCAATTGACAAATCAATGGGAAAGTGGCCGAAAAAGTGGATGAACGTAACGATTATGAGGTTACAGTTTAAAGCGTATATTCATAAAGGAAGATTGAATTATGTGGCATTAGTTTTCTATCTACAGGCAAATGTCCCAATTCCAATCTTTCATATATATATATGCTCAATTTTGGTAATGAGAGAATGAGAGTTTTGAAAATTAATATCATTCCTGTGATAGAAATTGATGGGAGGAGAAACGACCACATAACGGGTCAGCATATTCAAATAATGGTGATCGGTTAGACGGAACGACCATTAAAAGCGTCATCTATGTGACAAAAATATTGTATCCATGAAGGCAGAATACAAATCTAAATCTCACATGTGCTACAAACTGAATGTCTCTTGGCACTTTTGAGAACGTCTACTCACAAATATTTTTAATTTGGTGTTGAAGAAGGAGGTCGCGAGTACCTCTTCAAAGGATGTGGAACGACAGCAATAAGTATGGGATGACCTATAGATCGAGTTCAAAGTCGATTAGGCTGCTTCTATAAGCACTGTTCATAAGTTTTATTGCTTCAGAAAAAGAACTCAAGATACCTGGGTGATATCACTTATTGACTATAACAGAAAGATCAGAAAGTCAGCATATAGTCATAACATCATGCTGCAGTAGACCACTAAGGCTAGGGCTTTGGAAGCATAAAGGTTATTTGGTACATGCTGGTAGTCTTCGAGGAAACAGTGGAAAATGGTTTGCTTGATTGCCCATGTAGGAAATCATATTCGAGATGCGCCATCAAAAATTGGCAACTAAAAGATTCTTCTTGGCTTGTGACGGATCTCAACGCTTCTTGTCGGTAATCTACTAGGTTTCACATCCTGATGGCACAGCGATACAGTAGATAGTAGATGTTTCAACCAGCAATCGAAAGGCGCGCAATGGCGGCAATTTCAATGGCCACTCGACGTTGATCGATATTAAACAAACTTAATGGAGGAGCAAAATATAGGAAAGTGAATTTGAATGATGCCCATTCGTGAATTTTCGTTGACCGATGCAGCTAATAACTTATTTTCTAAGAAACAAATGCACTACTTCAAACACTCGAAAAACATTCGCAATAATAGATATTGGCAGCCGAAATCGAAGATCGTAATCCGACATTGCCCTATGTTCAGCCAAAAGAAATCAAAAAGATGCTAAAAATTCTAACTGCAGCTGGCCAAAACCCATTTCTTCGTTGTTTTAAAAATCTTGTTGTGGAGAAAGTCGATTTCGGTGATATGTTGATTCAAAGTGAGCACTGAACTTAATACTTAAATAAAAGTAATTTTGATGTTTCCACTTGTTTTCAAGCGGTTGCTGTCGCCTATCCCTCTTGCCCCACCCTTCGTGTCCTAGGCAGATGCGCCCATCGACTGTTGCAATAACAAATTTCGCTACTACCATAACATCAGTTGAAGCATCCGAATGGCCACTTTACTCTAGTGAGCAAACCATTCGAGGCAAAAAACGTTCCTGTTCAATAATCGACATCAGTTAGAAACTATAAAGTTGGTCTTTAATGTGGAAATCATCGCGAACAACCGTATGAAGCGCACTATTAAATTACTTTGAAAGTGGATTGAAGCTTACCACGATGCGTAATTACCATTTACCATCGAAGAACAAATGTATCCACTAATGTACGAAAAAACTTAATTAACTCCCCTCTATACCAATCCGATTTCGAATACCTTCGCAACACTGTTATGTCCTGCTTCACTGCGCATTTCATTGTGCAAAGACTCAGTACATCCTTCATTAACGAACAAGTACAATCAACCATTTCTGAAATGTCGTTTCAAATGTGATAGCCATCGAACTTAGCTTGGGTGGCATACGCAGCTTTTTGTAGCTAGCACTATGGTACCGTAGTTCTGCTTTGGTTAATCCTGACCTTATGAAACGCTATGCTTGTTCCACTTATTTCTAATCCTCTCTCAAGTGCATCCGAAGTATGAATGTCTCTGCACCCTCACCGTCAACAGTGGTAATCTCTGATCCCAAATTGCCTTCAGAAGTAACGCTGAAGATTAGATGAATAAAATGACTTAGTACATTAGGGAGAAGTAAATCTTGTCATGGTTCGACAAGAACAAAACTTGCGCATGATTTGCTGGCTTATCATACCTATTGCATCGTTCAACGCGATAACCTACGATTAGGGCGCATAAGCTGTGCACCTTCGATGGTTTTGATCCACGGTGTGATAAGGATATATATTCGTTAGCACCTCTCGGGAGTCACTGAAAACAATTTAACTCGACATATCAACTTCTGGGATCGAGAGGGCACAGCGATCGAAAACAATAAAGAACAATTGCGAGGCGTTGCCATGTTGAAATCGCCGAGTTTACGGCAAACAAGGAGTAACCAACCGGTTACCTTTCGAACATCGCCGAATACTCTCATCAACGTGCACGCTGTGCAGCTGAAAGCAACAGATGTTTGAATGTTTTAGTGCAACACAAGTTTTCATTAATCTAATGAAGAGTTATGCTTTTGGGAGTATCTAAGTAAAAATGATAACGGATTCTTCTGTTGGCAGTTGTCATTGGAAACTAGTATTTGAAACCGTTCCAATGACCATCTTGGCAGAATGAACATCCGATTTGTTATTGACAATGAACATTACTGTAGTAAGCTTTCGGCAATGTTGCTCAAGGCACTACGCAAAATATCAAAATGTCTGGTCTCCGAGATAAGTCTATGCTTTCTTATGTCTCAATGAAGTAGAAAGAAACTTCTGCAGTTACAACGGATTCCTCTCTAACAAATACGCTAAGAACTATAAAAAACACCTACTATGTTCCAAACGCGAAATCTTTTAGAATATTCCAGTAGAAAGATAAATGAGAAACATAACATTCGAAGTGTCTCATTACCACTAACGATTTCACAAAGATCGATTTATTTGAAGAATATTTCTGAAGTGTTATCAAAGAAAACAATAACGTGATGACTTGTTTTGAACGTCGAACAGTATGACTCTTAGGGATCTTCTCAATGACGTTACCATCGTTGCTAATGCTATCAGATCACCTAGGCATAAAATACTCCCTATTCTTGCTGCGTGCCTTCCTTTGTCTTGAAGCGGAAGTGAATTGTTATACCTTCTTATTTCTTTTGGAAAACTTCCTCAAATCCTTCCTCATAGAAGACTACAATAGCCACTCCACTGCTCGAAATAGCGATCTCATATAAAATTTTCAAGAAGTGACCCATAATCTCAGCATTGTCGATATGCAAATTCATAAGGATGCTCGTTCGAGACATGCTTCGCAGTTATTTCTTTTGAATCAGTTCATTCAGACCAACTTCCTGAAGCACAGACTGACAGCTTCCTAGCGACCGGATTCTCATAACAGCTGCATTTTGACTTTGAATTAAAAAGCGCCGATTAATATCGTCTATGTCGATTACGTCGAAGCATTTGATGTGCTCAACTATGAAAAAGTTTTATTCTAACTGCCATCTTACGGTAAGTGGAAAAGCCTCTAAGCTGAACTCGTTATCTTCTAAGCGATCAAAAGTTTCGAATGAAAGTTGACGAACGTTACTTTCAATCGTTAATTAGGATTTATCTTATTCCCAGTGTGCATGAGCAACGTCCCAGATGCGTGTGGATCTTCGTAGGCAATTTGAAGATTTAAAGATTTTCTTTTAGATTTCAGAGAGTTTAGATCGGAGTAGTTTAGATCGTCCCATTCAGTATCTAATATTTAGCAATTGGATACTGATAGCAAAAGATATTGTTCATTGCATATTGACTTGAAGCATGAACGCACACCAATGATCTTCGATGTTTCGATTGTAACTGCCAATTCCGTCCATGATATAAAGTGTTCGTCAAGGAATCTTTGAATTAGAATGATTTGATGATGTTTGAAGGATTTGAGGTCATAAATTGTATTTTATGATCAATTCAGTATCAACACAGTAAAAAGACTTTCATAGCCTATGATCGTTCTATTCTCGAATGCGGCTTTTCATTTTGGTCATATTTCTCGTAATCAGAAATAATGATGCTGAAAAAGATGCCAATTGATTTGTTTCCGGTGTAAGCGATCCGAACTATGAAACTTATTTGTGCATTTTTGAGTTTAGAAGTGCCTGAATATGATAGACGTGAAAATTGAAGCATTTCACATTGCATTTCGAAAGTGTTAACACTTATTCTGATACTGCATCTAGTTAAATATTCTCTTTTTCCGAGTGATATAATTTAGCACCAGCTCATACCTCTTAGTTGTTTCCTCTAGTCTTAACGTCGACTTCACTTTATGATTTCTTTTGTTTGCAGGTTGCCCAACTGTGGAATAAATTTCATTTTGTTGCCATTCAACGCCTAGTGTTTTTGCGTTCACCTTCACCGATCTTCTGGAAGTAGAGACCGATCTAAAGATCGCTAAAGCTAAGTGGATCAGAGGGGCATTGGGTCAGGGCAGATGGAATCGATATGAAGGGACATTTGTTCGCAATGAATGCTGTGTTGATTGGAATAAATAAATGAATAAATAAGTTTCGCTCGCTCTCTTGCCGTCCGTAGCTCTGTAGCTGCTCCGTAGTCGCGCTCCGTTACTCTGGCGTCGCTCTCGCCGCAGTCGTTGTCGCTCCGTAGCCTCGCCGTATCTCTGGCGTAGCTCTGCCCTGAATGAATTGTCGCGCCGCTTTTATAGCCTCGTCGAGATCCGTCGTTTCCATCCATAGCCGCTGGTTATCTTGATGACAATGTTGTCAGTTAGCAGTCGTTGGAATGTGCTGTGAGAGCGTTTGAAGTCTTCGTCATATTGTTTTGTCTTTTGCGTTCATGAAGAATTCGATTCGAAGATCACTTCGACACTCCCGGCGGACAATTCTCCTCAATTGGTGATTACACTGCTTGGCATAGAATTGCATATTGTCGATGCGTCGGTCATCTTTTGTGTGCGTTTTCGTGCCGGCATTCTTAATGGCGTGTAGCTCGCGTTTAGAACTGAGTGTTGAGGTCGACTTTGGTGAGACACGGAGTCAAGATTCGTCACCGATTGAAGAGGGTATGACATCGTGCAGTTGGATTGGAGTTCTCGCGCACTTTGAATGTCGGTTAACTTGACCATCACTACGTTAGGGCTCCGCATGCCGCACCTAGGATAATTCCGAGAATGATGAACAATAGTATGGCGCCGCCTGCGGTAAGCCATTTCCATTGGTTGGTGATCGAATCGAGTGCATTTACAATATCTTCGGTTGCTGTTTCTACTTCATGGCCCAGTTCGTGAATTAGCTCTTCCGCTGAACTCCGATTTTTCGCCACTTTTCTCGTTGAATATAATCCCGGATCTCGGAATTGCGCACTTCCAAGACGGTCTAGAGCGAGCTGAAGTAGTTGGATTGAAATATCCGTTGGGTGCTTTGCATTGAAGATGACGTGGGGGGCTGACTCCGGAAACGAATGGAGACTCACTGCAGTCATCGTTCTGATGTGTGTAGGAGGCCCCTTCCAGGGACATGGTGCTCTCCTTGAATTGAGAACGACGTCGTGAGTGTGTGGAGTGACAAAGGCGGCCATTTGACCGATTGTGATTGGAAGCCATTCAAAGCATTCTCCGTCGCGTTGATGGTCCTCATGCACTTCGGTAGCTTCAATTTTTTGACATTTCGATACGAGTAGAGTATCTCCTACATATCGAGCAGAGATGTCTGTTCTGTTGAGGAGGAGTCGTGCCGCCGCTGTTGGATCTGAAATGCTGATCCACTGTACTAGGCTAGTGAACTCGTTCCTGCTCATGCACCACTGTATTGCATTGCGTCGGGCCTGTACGTTGTACAGATATGTAATCGTGCATTGATCTGATCCGGTTGGTTTTCGACACGTTCTATGAGGAGCGGTCTACTCCCGTCGTTCGATTGGTCTTCCATCCTGTCGCGATCATCATTTGTGACAAATGAAATGATGACATCGTTCTCCATGAGGACTGGATGGGCAATTTCACATGTTTCCGCGAGGCGCGGTACTACAGTTGTACAGATGAAAGCCTTTTGGAGGGCATGGATAAATACTTCGTCAGCTGACGCCTGCGCCAGATATGTGCCTTTGTAGCTATAATGGCAGCGGTGTTGAAATTCGCCATAGTCCCAAATGATTGTTGTGAGGAGTAAAACAGTGGATTTGGCGAGGTATGCAGCCAGCTGTTCGTGTGCACTCAGTGAGAGGGCTGCTGCCGTCGAAAAGAATAACTTCTCCATATTCCAGGACATAGTTAATGGTTGTTCTGCAACGTTCACGAAAAATCCGTAGGAGTATTGCACCGGGTAGGCGGTCGTCCATTTGTGTGCTAGATCTGATCGTTGAAGAATGTGTGGTCCTATTCGTTTTTCTCGTTGCATTTGTTGACAGTCGGTGAGAGGAACATTACGCATAGAGTGAGTGTCGTTGATCACTTGTAGACTCCAACGGAGAAATGCCCATGTGCAGACCGTTCGCGTAAGCTGAGAACAGTAGGTAGCGTTAATGGGTACGAGTCGCCTCTGATAAAGGGCTACACGATGTGTTGTCCAGCGGTCCAGCGCTCGTGCGGTACAATTGACTGACCGAGGAAGTCGAATGAACACACCAGATTGTTGATAAGGACAGATTTGCACTTGCATTGATGCGACTGCTGATAGCCCGATCACAGTTAGAAGTGTTAGCAAGAAAAATGATGCTTTAGGAAAGAGCTTACCGTGGCATGTTGTATTGCTACGCGTCATACTTCGCGTAATTCTTTGGTTAATGAGGGCCGATTGAGGATCGTCGGCATTTTTATCAGAAATGCATAGACGCGGAATTTGTCCCACCTTGGCTGTTGTTTGTTGAGTTTCGTCCGACGATACTTCAAGAGGGTACAATTGTGCAATAGTGCGTAAGAAGGTGCGACCTGAGGAACATTTGACTCGAGCGGTTCGTACTGTGTTGCCTGATCCGACTGGGACCTCAACGATTTTTGCCAGACGCCAGAAAGCCCGAGGAGCGGCTGTATAGCCGAGAAGAACTATTTCTTCTACTCGAGGAATTCGATGCTCTTGAAGTCGTGGTCCTTTGTGATAACGCGAGTCGCGTTCTCGGAGCAGCTGAAGATATTCGCGGGACCAAATCTTCCAAAATTTATTCCTGCATTCCTGAGCCTTGCTCCATTGTTCGAGAAGCTGCTGTCGTGTATTGGGAGGTTGTGGATTGAACTCCGGGTCCTCCCTTGTACTTCTTTCAACGTGGACCGATAAATGTGCTCTAGGACGCAAATAGTCTATGGGTCGAATGACTTGAATATCGTCGCTTTCAACGTATGTTATCGGCCTCTCATTAAGTACTGCTTCCACTTCGGTAGCAAGTGTTCGAAGTTCTCCGTCGCTTAACAGGCGGCGTCCTACGGACCGACGAAGACACGTTTTTGTTAGACCCACCAATCGTTCATAGACTCCTCCTTTCCAGGGTGCGAATGCGGTAATGAAGGTCCACTGCACTGAGCACGCATCTGGTATGTCCTTCAAACTTTTCGCCGTTAGTACCATGTTGGTGCCGTTGTCGGAGATTATTTCTCGCGGGAGTCCCCTACGTGCTATGAACCGTCGGAGACAGTCTACCAGACTAAGGGCTGATAAATTTTCAGCGATTTCCAGGTGTACCGCGCGTGTTACCAGACATATGAATAAGGCTATCCATCGTTTTGTAGTTCCTGTTTCTGAGAAAACACGTATAGGTCCCAGTAGATCAATACCGGTACAGTCGAAAGCTGGTGCGGGCTGCATTCGTGTGGCTGGAAGAGGTGGCATAGGCGGAAGGGCGAACGGCTTCGCTTTCCAACGTCGACATTGTAAGCAATGGTTGGTGATGACGGCTTTGACTGTTCGGCGTCCATGAGGTATCCAAAACTATTGGCGAAGGCGTGACAAAGTTGCTGGTGCTCCACCATGAAAGGTGGACTTATGCTCACGAAGGATGAGTAGTTGTGTAAGTCGGTGATTTTGGGGTAAAAAGATGGGATATTATTCGGACCGTGGTATGGCAGTCTCCGAAAGGCGACCACCACAACGCCATAGGTCAGTTTCATATTTACAAAGATCCCACCGAGTAATATCTTGAGTGGATACAGAGGTACTCTGAGCCTGACGTAGAAGGCAGTTGCGAGCGATAAGGTAGTCCTGAGCTGTAATTGGGCCTTGATTTGAGAACTGATCAAGCCATGTAGTTGCTGATTTGTGGACCTTGCGAATGAGCGAAGTGCCATCACCGTACTTCCTACGAGCCGAGTCCAACTACTGAATCGATCCATATCGATGAACGCGAACGATTCTGTTGGCGGGTGGAGGATAGCTGTTACCACTTGGGTGGAAGAGTTTTCTGCATTTGCAGCGATTCTTCGGATCTGGCTACGTCGCGGGTTGGTAGCGATGGAATATTAGGCCAACTGTCCTCACTGTTGCTAAGCCACGAAGGTCCTTGCCACCATTTCTGTTCATCAGCCCAAGCTCGGGGTGTTGCGCCTCTGGTAGCGAGGTCTGCAGGATTGGCGTCTGTCGCAACATATCCATACCTGATATTGGTCGTTTTCCTAATTTCATTTAATCGATTTTGAACGAAATGCGGAAGCTTTTCAGTAAGTGGCGAGTTGATCCATGCAAGGGCGCATTTGCTATCGCTCCATATAGTTTGTGGAATATCTTCGAGGTTCAGCTGTTGGGTTAAGAATTTAGTTATACGGAGACTTATCAGCACGGCTAGCAGTTCCAGACGTGGAATTGTTAGTCCTTTTAAAGGACACAACCGAGATTTCGCATAAAGTAGAACAATTTTGTCGCTTCCTTTCGCATATGCAACGCTTGAATATGCGCGGTTAGAGGCATCAGCAAATACGTGCAGCTCGAGTGGGGCGTTTGGTAACCGTCGTGGTAAGTCGAATGATAGCATGTCCCAGCTTTCCTTGAGACAGTTCCATTTTTGAACGTGTGGTTCGGCCACTTCCTCATCCCACGCTGATCCTTCTTTAGTAATATCTTGAAGTAATATTTTGAATGGGAGAATTATTGCTGATAGGTATCCTAACGGGTCAAACTGTTGGGCGATAAACTGAAGAAGTGATCGTTTGCTGAGACGGCCACTTGGTGGGGGACGCGTTTTCAGTTTGATTGTATCCTTCACTGTATCCCAAACGACACCGAGTACCTTGATTTGAGTATTGTTATAACGATCCTCTGGTGCTAATATGGCATTTACTTTGGTACTGTTCGACTGAAATTCTCGGAGGTTCATGCACACATCCGCAAACAGTTTCTTTGCTTCTCGGTAAGCCGTAATTGCTTCCGTTTCAGAATTAGCAGCAAGCAACACATTATCGACATAAATATTCTCGGCTATGCGCGAAGCCCATAGAGAATTTGCGTTTTGCAAGTGATGCTTAATAGTTGCTGCGAGTAAGAAGAGAGAGCTCACTGCTCCAAAAAACACTCTGGTAAAGCGATAAGTGATGATTGGGTTTTTGGGGCCGATAGGTTCTGTCGGTTTATCAACCCAAAGGAATCTGGCAACGTCTCTGTCTGTTGTATTCAGCTCAATTTGTAAGAACGCTTTTTCCACATCTGCTACGAGAGCAATACAGGCCTGACGTAAGCGAAGAAGTTGACCTACCAGATCTGGAAGAAATACAGGCCCGCGCAGTAGATTGTCGTTCAGGGCTTGTCCGGCAGGGCGCTAGCACTTGCGTCGTAGACAATGCGCAATTTTTTCTTTTGTTCGTTCCATACCGCTTGATGAGGAACATAATGGATGAGAGGACCAGTTGGACGAAGAGGAGCGCGTTCGATAATGCCTGCTTTAAGTTGTTGCTGAATAGTTTCATCGTAAAGACGCAGTCGCTCTGGTTGCCTCGATAAGGAACGTAGCAGAGATTGTAGTCGTCCAACACAAAGACCGTAATTAGTAACCAGACGTGGATGGGCACTCTTCCACGGCCATGAGACGCTATAGCGACCATCCGGAAGTCGTCTGATAGTCTTTTTAAAAGCGTGCAGCGCTCTTTCATCGTCTTCAACAGATTCATTAGGTAGGTCAATACCTAGAGTATCGAGGGACCATAGTTGCTCGAATGAAAGTGGGGCGTTGCCAACTAAAATAGCGTTGGCGCGGATAAGTTGTGTTTGGCGATATTTGGCGCTGACCATTCCAGCACCTCCAATGAGTGGCCCAAGTTCTGAATCGTACAATGTGAAATTAGATCGTAGGCGCTTGATAGCTCGCGGACTGATCGTCGAGATGAAGTTACACCTGATGAGGATATCGGGTTCGTCCTCGTAAAGAGGAACGGGAAGCTCATCGGACTGATTTTCCCATAACATTGGCAAGTCTGCCAAGGTTACGTGAGCGTGAAGGAATTTGGTCATTACTCGCGGCAGCGTATATACTTCGAAATGATGACCGGTTCCATCTTGTAGTCGAATGCCAACCGAAATTTGCTCACTTTTGAAGTGATTGCCTTCCATATCTCCTACTCCGTGAACGATGAGTGGACTGCTTTGATTATGCTTGAGTCCAAGAGCAGCCGCCAGGCGTTCCGTAATAAATGATCCTTGGCTTCCTTGGTCGATGAAAACTTTTGCTGTCTTCGTTGACTGAGGGAATAGGGGATTATAGACCCTTGCTGTTTGCCACAGGAGTAGAGGTACTGGTGCCTTTTCGTTACTGGGCGTAACTGTCGCTGTTGCGGATAAAGCTGCTGATGGTTCCGGCGATTCTTTAACTGGTTCGATTGCGGCCGCATGAATTTGTACGGGTTTTTGCGGACCGTGTCCTTGGTGGAAGCGAAGAAGCGTATTGTGAGCTCCACCACAAGATCGGCAATTGTTGTGTCGCAAACATTCTTTAGCTTGATGGTCTGGTTTGAGGCATCTGAAGCAAAGATGCCGCTCTGCTGCACGGGACCGACGCTGCTCCGATGTAGAATAATAGGGGCACTGATTGTGCCAGTGAAGCTCGTTGCAGAAAGCACACGGCGCTGTCGGAGTTTGTTGTCGCTTAGGGTTGATAGGACTGCTGCGCTGGTTTGAGCAATTTTTGTAGGAATCCTTTTCCCGGGATAATCCTGTAAATGTGAGTGAGAAAGTTGTCCTTCGTTGTTGCCGGTAGCGATCAGGTGCATCTCTCCGGTTAGTCGAATGCATATATTGACGGTAGTTAGATTTGAACTCGATCCTGTCCCGACTGGCATTGTTCCGTCTGATCTCTTCGTTGGAGCCGAAACTAAATTGACTAGAAGGTAGTGTTGGCGGTTGTAATGGCTGCACTGACATGAGCATTTAAGCGACATTTAGTAAGATACGTCGGAAGTCGGTCGTTGAATAATGCGAGCACTTTTGTTTTTCGGGATACATGAGGATGCGGGTGGATTCAGGTAGACATTCCTCCAACGTGAAGAGTACTTGATGTTGTTAGGGGTCGATTTCGGCGATTTGCATGTGGTGTAGAATTCGAGAAGCATCGTTGTAAAATCGTAATAAATCGTGTCCATTATGACCGGGAGGACGGATTGTGCGTAGATCTGACTGAAGTTGACGGGTTAGCGCGTCTTTATTGCCGAACTGAGTGCGTAGTGCTGTGATGAGTGGTTGATAATTGTCATCCCGTCGTATGTATCCTGCGGCAACGTCTTTTGCTTTTCCTCGGAGACAGCTAGTGAGATACGCGAGTTTTTCAACATCAGTTAAGGAACTGCGGTCGATAGTGGCTTCAAACAATTCCCAAAATTCGAACCATTCGTACGGTTTGCCGTCGAATATGGGTAGCTGAAGTTTAGGAAGGTGCACGTTACTTGGAGTATCGCCATTACTGGGTGAAGGTAAGTTAGGAATGTTTGGAGGAGCTGTCGACTGCTGTGGACTTTGAGAGGAGTCTGAGGGATTAAGGCCGAGAGGTGGTGTGGTGCACGGCGTAGTGCTAAGATGGGCAAGCATTTCATTTAGATCCTGGTCGAGGAACTCCAATTTTTGAATAGTTATGCGAAGTTGATTGAGCATATTTCGAAGGCCATCGGGCGCTTCATTCATCTGCTGGAACGCTTGTTGTTCAGCAAGAACTTGGTCGGCATCGTCACGTGGTGTGAGTTTACGAATAATAGCCACCCAGTCATCATAAAGATGAATTAACTGGGCAAGGTGAATTCCGAGGAGACGGGAAATTGTTAAGGCCGACCGACGGCAATGTTGCACGGATTCAATTTGTGCCGAAATAGGTTGACTGGCGTCAAGGCTGAAGGCAAGGTGGGCTTCTGCGGCCTGAAGTAAGGGCTCGCAATCATGCAGAGTAGGTTGAATGGCGAGGGTAATATGAGCACTCTTGAGTGGTGCCAAGGGGGCCATTATAAGGGAGTGAATAGTATAAGGAATGACGTCGATGGAGGCAGAAGTCTCGGTACGGGCCGCTCAATGCGGCCGACGCACCATGTCAATTCCGTCCTGTGCTCCGCTGTAGCGCCGTTGTCGCTCCGTAGCCTCGCCGTATCTCTGGCGTAGCTCTGGCCCCGAATGAATTGTCGCGCCGCTTTTATAGCCTCGTCGAGATCCGTCGTTCCCATCCATAGCCGCTGGTTATCTTGATGACAATGTTGTCAGTTAGCAGTCGTTGGAATGTGCTGTGAGAGCGTTTGAAGTCTTAGTCATATTGTTTTGTCTTTTGCGTTCATGAAGAATTCCATTCGAAGATCACTTCGACACAAGTAAATAAATAAATAAATAAATAAATAATTCGTTCAAGCCACTTGGATTTCAGAACGAAAAAACCTATGAGTTTGTGTTCAGCTAATAGCTGTATTTCTTCGCCACCCTTTTTTGTTAGTGTTAAATTTCTAACAATTTCTAACATCGTTTATTTTCCTTCGCAAAATAAAAACTTTGCAACAACGACAATAACCAAAATGCTTCATTTGATTTTTGCAGATCATATTTTCACAGACACAAATTGAAAGCGATGCTCAGGCTGCATGAATTCGCGTAGACATGGGAATCAGATCAACAGGTGTGCACTTTTAGAGGCTCCCTACATCATGCTCTTTTAACGCCCCAAAAATGAACTTCCTGTCACCATTGCGCTGCTTCAAACAAAACTGCCATCCAACGGCATCAGGTGGGATGGCCAATTTAACGGCAGAAATACCAGCTGCGCGTGAACGATACGGATATAAATTCAATGCAATATGAAAGCGAGTGAAAAACTTGTCTATTAACTGCAGGGAAAAAAGGATAAAATTATTCACAAAACTCGGTGAAATTCACCAAATATAGTTTTTGATATGACATGATGTACTTTCCTGCATACATAGACTCGCAGTGCACATATCATGGAGTTAATATTTCCACAGGAAGTGGGACACTGACGGTACATTTGTCTGCCAATAAAATATCCAAATATTACTTAGATGGAGGTCAAACAGTGATGGAATACTTATTCATGGAAAAAAGAGTGTCGAATTAGTGCCAATGAAGCACTAGAAAGCGTGAGGCGCTCCAACCAACGCCTATTATTATTAGAATGCTGACAATGTGCAAAGATCATCCAGGTAGGGAGGGACCCACGCAAATAGTCTACAGATTCCATTTTAGTTCAACGAATACCGCCATTTACTAAACGCTGTCGTCATGTGGCTATGGATCCATCACCTGCCGCACTCGGGCCCATCGATTTCCATGCTTCGTCGGCCCGCCACGGTGTCCCGGCGAGGAAGGGCCAAGGTTTCGCCATCTTGTATCCATGTCCAGTTCAAAATTATTCCAGTCACCGTTATCGGAGGACTGGCTTTCACGTGTAAATTTAGGCCAGTTACGGGGCAATTGATGCTATCGTTTATCTTGGTAAAAACGGTGTAATAATAACGGAACGCCTTCAATTTACATAATGCGCTCATGAAGCGTTCCTCATCTTTGAATTCAGTACAAATATCGAGTAAGTTCTTATTCTGTAATTTCTT
The DNA here is from genome assembly GCA_037389465.1 of Baylisascaris procyonis. NCBI lineage: Eukaryota > Metazoa > Nematoda > Chromadorea > Rhabditida > Ascarididae > Baylisascaris > Baylisascaris procyonis. The sequence continues at coordinate 793,563 of JAZARR010000266.1, forward strand.
CTCATGACAGTTCAAAGTTCCTACTTTTGCAAGCTCATAATGAGAGAGAGAGTATAAAATCAAAGTCAAATATTTTAAAGCGGGAACAAAATGCGTATTTATTGACGAGATAAATATATGTTTTTTTTATCACTTACTCACAACAAGTCTGATAAAATAACATTCGAAAGTATGAGCTGAGGTGAATTATTTTATGAAGATAAAACAACCATAACGATATTTGAGACTGAAAGAAAAAGTAGACTGCATAGGTGGAAAAACCATAAAAAGAATAAGTGTGGGAGTGGAACATTGAAACAACAATGAGGGAATACTTTTCGATAAAACTAGAAACTTCGAAGAAAAGTATTTAAATAATGCGGGGGATTGTATGAACATTGAGAATTTGAGAATGTATCAATTCGAAAATTCTTTTGCAATCCATTTCCTCGTATGAATGATTCACTGAAATTTTCCCACAAGATTAATGTATGTTTACGCGATCCTATCATTAGCCATTTAGAGAACAGAGCGCATTTATGAGAAAGTAATTAAATTTTACATTCGAAGATTATACATTATGATGTGGAACGATCGTATCAACGAAACGAAAGTATAAAACAGCTGAGGCGATCGCGATCAGCTTATCATTTATCGTAGCAAGCATAAGTGAGGGAAAAGCCCTTTCTATCTGAATAAGGCGGCATCTGAATCGAAGTGACCGATAATTACAAGCATGTCGATTCCTTGAATTTTGCATAAATGCTGGTCACAATGCTGATATTAAATAAAAACTTTTAGATCCAATTGGCTGATTTTCCTTTAAAGTTATTGATCTTCATGCTGGAAAGCGATATGAATCAAAAGTGGTGATGCAGTGGGGTGAAGCCTAAAAACCTCAAAGCTTGGGTCAATGCCATGAGTGCGTGAATTTAAAGTTCTTATGGATGTTCGGACTAGAGGAAGACAATTTGATTAGTATACCAACGAAAGTGGAAAATAGCTCGCATTTGAAATCGTGTGAAGTACGGATCGTCAAGGTCGCTACGGAACTGCAAATTTATATCGCATAGATAAATAAAAGCCATCACTTTTATTCCATTACGATCAGATTTGAAAATCTTATGCAAGTAAAAGTGAACTGGTAGAATTAGAGAATTCCACTTTTTTCGTTACTCCGAACATACGCTGTGCTCAGCGATGTGATTCCTATGAATATTGCGCTACCCGATACCTTGGGAATCTTATGCACAGTGATAACTATTCTGAAAGTTGAAGTTTCCAAGTTATCCTGGAACAATTAATCGGATCAGTGCCAACGACTCATCTTCTGTGGTGAAAGTGCAGTGGCATTCGCAGCTCTGTCATGGTGCCTTTCACCGGAAAATACCTCATTGACTTTGGTCTATGAACGCTGTCATGGCGGGATTATTATTATGCTCCAAAAATCCATTTCTTTGGGGGTTATCACAGTGTTAGTTCAATCACCGCGGTGATGAGCCGTGAGTTCTGAAAATTTCCTTGTCTTATGTGTATTATGTGGTAAACGGAAGTGACCCTGCTGAGACGAAAAATTCCTTTTTGTTTTCGCAGGAGCACAAACAAATTACATGAGGTGATGCAATCAAAGGAAGTTTCTGATAGGAAGCGTTGCACAATAAAGTTTTTAAAGAAGCAGGAATTTACTGCAGAAGAGGTATAAGTGACAAGAAATAATCAAGAAACAACCATTTAAAGGAATTTACAAACAAATGATGCCAATTCACCGTTCTCTGAAAACTATACTCTACTATACTATACTCATTCGAAAATTGAAATGAGAGAACATTTGAAAGAAAACCTCTGTTAATTGTCACCAACTTACTGCCTTGACAATAACAGCTAGCATTTTAGGCAAAATGTTCATAGAAGAGTATTGCTTTTAATGTGAATTTATGTGAGAAACAACTAAATAAACTTAGAGTATTTGCGAATGATCATTGCAGAAACACTTTGGAGGTATAAAATTTCCGGGATGGGAACGTTGAATGCGTGCACCTTTTTTTGCATTCACTGAAAATATATGCAGCAGAAATAATCGATGGATTTTGATGAGAATATATCATATTAGAAATACTTCTTAATAACCTCTGGGAAATATTCATCTACTTTTTATTGAACAACATTTGAACGTATGATATTGAATTATGAAACATCCCATATATTTACCGCTTTCAATAGTAATATTGCCTTCTGAAAAATAGTTCCACTTTGAAAATATTACATTAATATTTACTGAAAACTTGATAGATCGCCGAATTTGTCAAGTAAACACAACGGGAAAATATAAAAACATTCAATTTGAAATAAAGATACACTTTTTCAACCAGCTATCTGAAAGCCTTTCTCTGATTTCCGGAAATCTCGTGTGGGGGTCGCTATTGCACTGCCTCAGCCTTGTAATCTCTTACGTAGTGCTCCTCGTCGGAATCGTCTGTAGTTCTCATCCCTTAACAGTGACAAGAAGAATGAAACGTTTATTATCAAATACAACATCATAGAGCATAGCACCTCATTCGCATGGACCCACACAACGTTTGTTTCATGAGAACCGAAGACATGATATTTCATTTGTGTCTATGATATGGAAAGTGGCAGTCCTCAAATGGTGCATCTTCAGTAATTTTAAGTGACAATTCCCGCAAACACTGGGATGGGATGTTGTATTGATGAAATCAAATTCTCCTGATAAGCTACAAACGATCAGTGGAACACCATGCAACGCAGTCAATTTCACTAGTTCTCATTTTTATACATTTTCAATGAGGATTCTTTCGCTTCTCGTTGTGAAAATTTTTTTGTGCAGCCGCATTTTGTGCCTTTTTATGCATCCCCTTTCCCTTATCTCCTCCAAGCAAATATCACCTTAAGGTTTACTTCGGGTTATCATGCGGGATACGTGTATAGGCTTGAGTTCCATGCTGATGCACTGAAATAGCGATGTGCCTTGCCATGAAACTTGTTCAAATAAACTCTTTGACAAGCTACTACTCGTACTGAAGGTTGCTTTCGGATATTATATGACACTATCGGCTTCCTGAGCGATCGTTGTTCACTTCCTGATCTTTGCATGTGTTTTCTACTGTGTGATGAAGGCATAACTTAGTAAGAAGCTTGCGATATGAATATCGAGTCCCGATTCCTTTCTCTCTCCTGAAATAGTTTTGACAATCATTGAGGAAAGTTGTTTTTGGATGACAAATCTTGTGCATGAAACTTTTTAGTTGCTAATATTGCAGTAATTGCTTATACTCTGATGGCTTCTTACACTATCATGGGGTGTGTGATGAAAAGGTGTGACGAATATGCTCACGGGGCATTTCTCATCTTTGCATTCCACTTCAGTTCGACGTAAGCCGTCGTGACTCCTGCTGCCGTGGTGAAGCAATGGACTCATCCATAGGAATGGCAATGCATTTCCCTGTTCGATTCAATTTTAAATTAGTTTCTATATTGATGTCTGACTATTGTTTATTTTGATTAAAACGGTGCAGTGGTAAAGAACGCTCCCAACTCACATAATGCGCTCATGAAGCGTTCCTCATCTCTGAATTCAGTACAAATATCGAGTAAGTTCTTATTCTGTAATTTCTTCTCATGACAGTTCAAAGTTCCTACTTTTGCAAGCTACATAATGAGAGCGAGTATAAAATCGAAGTAAAATATTTTAAAGATGCAAAAAAATGCGTATTTAATGACGAGATAAATAAACGTTTTTTATTACTTATTGACCTCATAAAATAAGATAAATAAATGGAAACCTAATAATGATAGAAAAGGGACATAAGAGTTGAAGAATTTGAGAATAAAACGGATAATTAACACTTTTATATGTGTGATTTTTCGGTAATTTAACCGGAAGTGTGATGAGTAAGTAAAAAATATTCTCAATATTTCTTCGACGATGGGAAGAAATGGGAAGATGTCTTTTTTCTTCAGCCGAGGTGGAAAGGGAGGGGCAAAGGGGGGAATGAGGAAAAATAACAAAGGAAGGAGGGTTATGAAGGGCGAAAAAGAGAGCAACCAAAGGGAAAGATGACAGAGAGAGAGGAAAATTCATATGGGAAGATGGCAAGCGAATATAAAATAATTGACAAAAGCGCACATTCAAGAATATGACCAGTGATAATCAATTGAGCTCATTAAGCGATAAAACAAGAAAAAGAAAGACATATAAATTCGAACAAAAATGAAGTAAACACCAAATATTTGCTCATAAGCACCAATTTTTTTTTTTGATTATTTACAAATGAATGCAACATTAATCACTATCATTCAATATTATACAGACGAAAAACTGCTCAAGCTGAAAAGTATTTTGATATATAACGGATTCACGCATAACCAATAAAAGTTTTGGTTTATCATGTTACAATTCATTTACCAAAGATCCCAAATTGGCGAACAACATTTATTTCAAAACCAATAAATAAAACTCAATAAGAACATGATGTCACCTAAACATAATACGAAACATAAACGCAAACAAATTTCAAAAAAATCTCTGCGAACGCCCAATCTGCAATGAGTTTGTGCGGACTTACATAAGGACAATTGCTAAATTTTTGCTGCTTACAGGAAACTGCTTGAAAAGATTAAATTAAATTCATTAAATATCGATGCAAATAAATGGTGAAGTTTTTGACATGCAACCTTGCTGCATCACATCACTATATGTAGGCATTTTATGGTAGTTCCCCTTAGTGCTGATCAAAGAATCTAATAAAAGATCATACTTTAAGCATACAGATCATGGGAGATCTATGATGCATAAGAGAAATAAGGCAAAATTCGGTTTTGATCGTGTTAAGCAAGTTGAAGCGATGTGTAACACTTTGTGTAATCGTATTAAAATAAAAAGATGTGTAATTTTAAAATTCTATCAAAGGCAATCGATTGACACAATAACAATGCATTCATATGCTACCCTTCTAAATTCTCTTTCTTTAATGCTGAATATTTTCTTTGTTGAAGATTGCGGATATTTGCATAATTGATGTCGAAATCGATTTAAAAAACCTTAATTGCCATCATCTATCAAAAATAATATCGATTCCTATGAATTAATAGCAAAATATCATTACAATAGTAAATGACAAACGTTTCATAAGCCAAATAAGCAATAAGCAATGTTTGCAAAACGATAATGGCTTTACTATCGTCCATTAGGAAACTTCCTTCACTTGAACCTACTTCTGAAAGTATCGATACTGCATTTAAATAATGAAGCATATATTCCATATTAGTTACTACTGATACTTCCCTACACACTTCTTGCAGTGAGATGATTGAAGAGGTTTCAGAAAGTGAATGCGATTCTAATTTTATCGATAAAAAGAGCGATCGGATCACATCGCAGCTTATCAAAATGCGATAAAAAGGTGCTCTTTGGCGGCGAGGAATGAAGACAGGAACAATGAACATAAACAAATAGCCTATATGTTCCGTTAGGAAGACTCAACACTATATTAATTTCGAAATTCTGATGTGCTTATTTCATTATGGATATACTCTTTTTTTTACTAGTTGAGTGTATTTCAATCGCTTTTCCAACATGATAAATCCGATTCGCATTTTATCTATTAAAAGATTTCAGCGAAGGGGCCACCAAAGATAACCAAACACATTGCAAAGTTGGGAAAACTAAGCTCAAATAACCTACATAGAGTACAAGGAATAACTAGGGGGCTTTAGCTTCCTTTCGCATCTGAATATTGAAGCGCATTGCCATCTGCTTAAAACTTCTCGGGTTGTTCACCTGTCGTAACATTTCAACAACAATCGGTGAGTTACCATTCGGTAGCTGCTGAAGAAACTCTCTGCAACAAAAGATTTTAGCATTTTACTTATTATTATATTCTAAATTATCCAATTATTTAAATAGAAAGTGCAAATTAAAGCATAAAAGAAGACTCTTCTCTAGAGGCTTCCAAGGCGTGATCTGAATTTGAATACTTCTCAAGTGAAATATAGCACAGTTTTTGCAGTCATTCCGAAGCATGCTCTGACGGCCAAAATACAATGAATGATCTTCAAAATTTTCAAACATAACTGGGCATTCTCTCATTTCACGAGATTATGTTTTGAATATTTGAAGCTGAAACTGTTGCAAACACTATCTGTAAAAACATCGACCACAAATACCGTCTTCTTTTCAAAACTTGTATGCAGTTACACCTCTTGAAGGCCCTCTTCTTTCACTTTCCAATTTTGAATCTCAACTTAATTGCGAAGTTGAGTGATGATGTCCAAGTTGCAATAGCAGACTCATTGTAAGCACATGCAGCATCATTGCCGATGAGCTCAAAAATTACCGTCCATTGCATCCCTCCCTACGATTTCCATTTTCTAAAAAAGCACCCTAATGCCAGCTGGTGAAATTGCAGCAGTCGAATGTTTGCCGTAAAAAGTATCCAAATATGAATAAGCCCTAAAATTGAGACATCTGTGCCTTTGTACAGTCGTCGGTAAAATTCAATTTTCAGCCCTTTCTGTCTAGATACGTCTTTAAACCAGTTCCATTTGTATCTTAAAACAAGCTTAAAAGAGCAGGCAAGAACACCTCTTTTTTGGCTGAAGATTCTCATAGGCAACGAATCGTAAAGCAAGATATATAAAAGGCACTATTCTATTGAGTTCGAAGTGCACTGAATCGATGAGTCGAATGAAATGATTTATTGAAGGTGCACACTGCACCGCTGTCGGGGTTGCGATCTCCAAATAATTTACTACAACACTAATAATGCATCTATGAATATCCCAAAAGAATGCAACAATTTCGATAAGTTTAGTTCATACTCCTTATTTAGGGAACGAAGATAAGATTAGATGGAACGTGGTTCGCATTGTGCAAACACACAAAATACCCTTCATGTCGCATAAACGTTGAACACTTCTCTGCCTTGTACTTCATCGATCTATCATCATCAACTGCCAATAAACTGATTTCATGCCAACAGCATCAACGACTTTCAGGTGGGATATTAGGAGGAAAAGCCCGGTGTTATAATTTACCAGCTCCCTTATTCTTTACAGACGAGCAAAAAGAAAGCACGAGTGATAAAAAGTTACGCTTATTACAACGATGACCGATAAATTTTGAAAAAAAAGTGACAGGACAACGATTCCAGGTCCATAATTTTGAGGGACATATTCCATCGCTCTTAAATTACGTCAAGCACGGACGTATGCAAGATTTGCTTTTTGTTGAAGTGGAAATCGGCACGTTAAAACTGACCTACGGGCCACCGATTTCAAAAATCACATACAAATTCCGTGGTCTGACTGCAATGCTTAATAGCACAGTGCCTTTTTATTCCATCAGAGCGTGCCAGCCCCATTACCTGTCCTTCAGGTACGCAAATAACACCGTACAATCACTAACCTCGTTTCTTTAGGGAATCTCCTCGCGAAGAACATCAAAGTTTCAGCTAATTTCTCGGCAGTGACATGAATCACCTCGCACTGTAACCTGGTGAATATCACCACGATAACACTTTTCGCAGTTTCTCCCAACAACCGACCAAAGTTGTCCCCATCGGTACAGTTCTTCAGAATACACGACAGAAGAAGAGCACTCTTCCGGCACAGCGAGGGATCCTCACTACAGTTCAACACCTGTAAAAGATATATACACATAGCACTATTTCTTCCAGTGTGCGTCAACTTATCCACTCTAAATAATTTTGTTGGCTCCCATTTGTCGTTAGAACATTGCATCCCCCCCCCCCCCAAAACACTTTATGTATGCGCATCCCACTTGCATCCTAGATTGCAATCCTCGTTCGCTCATCAAAGCAGTACCGATACTCACCTTAACAGCAATAGCAATCATAAGTCGAAGAATATGTGCGCTCTGTTCGAGATCCGTGAGCATCTCTTTCCAGCACTTCCTTATCACATGATATGCCAGTTCGATGTACTCCTCATCGATGTCCTGCTCACTCCGTGAATAAATACCCTCGTACCAACTCCTTAACCTTTTCGACAATATACCAAAAGCTCTGCTACTTCCAAAGACCTGAAATATTCATTTCATTTAGCAGTTACTGCTTTTAGAATAATGCCTCGCTATCAGTGTGATATACGAAAACAGCAGAGTGAATTACTATCAAGAAATGAACGAGTGACCTGGTGATGTTAGAACTGGTAATGTGTAACAATCAACAACATGCCTCTCTTACAGAAGAAAATAGACAACCTACCAAATGCTACATCAGAAAATAGGAAGCATACTAACAGCGCAGTGAACAGCTATAAAAGTGTACAACTGATCTCGAGGTAGTCAATTGAACAACCTTAAAAACTGATTTTAAAAGCTTCTTCAAAAGTAAGAATAAGAAAATCATTATCGTGTGGGGTCGGATCTCTTCTCTAAGATAAATTGTGGAAAATTCACTCTGAAAATGAAAGAATTCTGCAAAAAAAAAAAACTCCTCTCCTCGGGGAATTTATTAATTTTGGGCTAATTTTTCTTCTCTTGTATTCGAAAAATCATAGTTTTCTCGTTAAAAACGCCGGTTAGGCCGCTGGCAGCCATCGAAAAAATGATAAACAACATATTACCGCACTTGACCTCTCCCTCCACCTACTCTCCACCTTCTTCACCCCTCCCCTCATAATCCCAGATAGTAAATCGTGAGCACGTAAGAGAGCTTAACAACGTGTGTATATCATTGACTATTCCATAACTACAATCTGCTTCTTATTATAAAGAGAAAGAATTTAAAAGAGAACAGAAACTTACGATAAACATTGTTTTAGCGAGCTTACATGCAGTTGCAGGATGTAATAGCATGATATCGTCGATAAAATTGCAGTAGGTATCCAAAAAAGGAAGAGAACCTTCACCCAACGCCATCAAACCAGAACGTAGGGCATCACAGACCTGAACGAACAAGTTGAACTTTATTACGCATAAATCGATTGGCCCCGAGAACTGATCAAGAATCATATAACACTGAATATTAATAAATCGAATGATTAATTAACTTGATCAAGTGAGTCAAATAAAATCAAATCGAGTAAATCAATACTTTTTGGTTTTGTTGAGATATAAGAAGAACCCTTTTTTGGAGTGGGTTGTCATTCACATCGAAAAGTGCATCGTGCGGGATAACCGGAATAGTGGTTAAAGGAGATTGAATCTCCCTGCTAGATGACACCACATCAAAAACTATTCGCTATGTACCGTTGGCTTAGTTTAGTAGAGCTTCTATGATCTCAATCATTTTTCGATACGCTGCACGAGTAATAGACGATCCGAATCAACAGAAAATATATCAAAACAATGGAAGGATCACACGTGCTTGAAGAACGACCGTGCAAAAACAGATCGCAATGAAGACCGAATGCTTTCCACTCGTCACATTTTTTAGATTCTCACCAATACTTACTCAGTTTTATTTCGCTGATAACTTTCTCAGGAATAAGTATTTCCGGGAAAATATCCACATCGAAACAGCACGTCAATTCTCGTCATTAAGATTTCTGTTTTAATGAAGCCAAGGGAATGACGTAAGGAGGCTTTGAATGAACTTAGACCACCAGGGAAATGAGGTATAGCCATCGTATCTCTCACGGGATGGCAGTAAGCAATGAAGTGGCATTCATGTGACAAGCAGTTGCCGACGGATAGCGAACATAACAGTGCATTCAACACCTTGGCAATTTATTTCATCATCGAGGAATGCCGAGGATGGACGTGAAAAATATGGAGGGATATTTATGCAAGTTGAAGCATATTAAGCAACACGATGCAGTGAAGAGGAAAATTCAAGGAAATTGAGATGGAAAATTTTTATTAAAAATAAGAAAAAGGCGCTTATGGGAAATTATGACAGAAGGAAGATCCGATGAGATTATAAAAAGCGGCGTTCAGAAAAGAACAAAAATCGCGATTGAAAAACAATAGAGGGAACGGTAAACCGAAAATAATATAAATAATATTTGAAAAATAGAAACTCAGGAAATCTGTTTTTACTAATTCTGCCCTTTCAATTAAAAGCTCCAGCACGTGAATGCAGTTTGCCTCCAATATGTGCTTTACAAAAAGTATTGCTGGGACTTATACCGATTTTCAATTCTAAGAGAGGCGTTATATTTCTGAGCTTTCTCCACTTATGAGAATCCTTTGTTATGTTCACAAAATATGTGAATTCGGAGTTAATGAGGGCCGGAAAATGTACCACAGCGAGGAAATTCAATGGTCGGCTGGTCGGCTGTCTCTACGCGAACATACACCATGAATTGTCATCGCAGGTGAAAGCACAAAACGTACTAAGTACGACATACCTTCAGGCTTTTGAACATTCTCAGCTTTTGTTCTCTATTCTCACGGTTTCTAACACCAGCCCCTGCCCTTCCACCCCCATCCATGAATATCTTCTTTTTAACCGGAACAAAAACTTCCCCGTTAACTTCTATAAATCTTTTTTTGCACAGGTGCTTTTACATGACATTTTCGAATATGTTTGCCAGGAAGTATAAATATGCTTGCACATTGCTCGTCGTTTACACTTTCCACCGGAGACATAAGATGCTGAAGCGTTGAACAAACTTTTATATCCCCACCTTGGCGCATTTAACGTTCGTCAACAATAATTTCACTTCATTTCTGCTCAAGAAATATCATCACAAACCATATTTTCATAGAATCGCTTAGCACCGCGTGTTGGTCAGAGATCGCTCTGGTAGTATTCCTATTCGATAACTTTTGTATCACTCGTTCATTGTATATTTAACAATCTCGCAATAAACTTGCATAAATAGACAAAATAAAACCTTATCAACAAGTTCTGCCGAATGCTTGAACGAGTTCAATAAAGTACCAAGAAGAGGAACACATTGTCTCATCGCGACAAACACCGGCGACTGATTCGTATCGTTCTCTTTTAATTGCCCTTAAAGTTAATAACGACTGCATTTCACATAAACTGTCACAACACAGAATTCTATGAATAAAAAAATACTTTATACAAAGCAGAGAGAGGAATTTATCGCAACGAAGAAAACAAACGATTTCGATTGATTAGCAAATTCCATTTCCATCCAATGCATTTTTGCAACGAGATGCCTGAACCTCGAATCACTTTCTCTATTTGCACTCTTTCGATGATTATAGCCAGCTTTATTATGTAACGTTCGACAGAGTGCATCAACATCTGAGAGTTCGCGAACATGAGGTGAATAATACCATGCTTGAGCTAAGAATTCAAAAAAAATATATTCCGATATCGGCAATTGGAACTGTTTGAAAACTCTATAAGCTCTTAGTTGCAGTCAACGGAATGAGGCGCATAAATTCTGAAAACAATGGGCAAGGAATATGTTCATTTACGATGTGAATGACATCAAATTGCATTCACAATGACACATTATTCAGCAGTACAATGGCTATAACATCGTAGACCTAAAACTTGAAATACAATATGCATAACGGATTTCTGAATGTGCACAAAAATACGGCAATTAATTCAAAGATGGTGATCGTCAGTGTTTCAAAACGAATATCATCAATGACCTTATCGTCATATTTATGAACGGAGATGAAAATAAGCTAAAATTTGAGAAGTTTCTTTTATTGCACCAATTTTACGTTTAACAGTAGAGAATGTCTGATGAGCCATGAATTAAAGGTCGATAGAAAGTGACCCACTATACAGAAGAACAGGCAATTAAGATTCTTTGCTTCCGTGTCAGTGAGCTATTAGCAAATATTACGTTGAATTTTATTGCAAGAGTGGCGACAGGCAGACAAACACATATACAAGAGCCTATACCATCGTAATCCATTTTGCATTTCATATAAAGAGCAGAAGGAAGTTTAGTGGGAGGGTGAACATGACACCATAAGGTGTGCAAAGTGTTCGTGTTTCATCAATCCCTTACTCGAGCACTTAACAACATCATTAACTAAACCATAAAATGGCTTACCAGTTTTCGGTTGAACACTAGCGATGAGCACAGAGAAAACACCCAATTCGAAGAGACATTCCTCCTCGATGTTTGCTATAGACTGCGAAGCGGATGGTAGGTGACCTTCCGCTATCGACCGCAGTGCCGCAAGACGTGGTGCTAATATCGAATCAAGACTGTTCTGAAATAAGCACGCATCTGCAACGCTCCCCTCGGTGATTTTGATGCAATCGTCATTACCGAGATTAGACGATTCAGTTATGGGTGGAAATGTGGTGCAAAGCACATTTTAAACGTCTAACGGTCTGGCATACATTTTCTAATTAAATTAGTTCTATGCTCTTTTTTCGCATAAAAAAGCTCATCTTTAAAAGTAAAGCTCCCTGGTTATTGAGATCAACTTCCTGGTCTAGTTCAATCGGAGATCCGCACCTTCTGTTAGTGCCGATATTCGCATAGGACACATGTGCTGGTTCTGTGATCCCCTCATTGCAAAACAGTTATTGCTCGAAGTGGCTTTCAGTCCATTGAAGATGGTCTTCAGGCGACGATTTGACCGCAAAGTTGTTTTTTTAATGGACCCATCTTGCTTCTTTTATTTCTTAATCCGCTTATGAATTGCCGCATTCAATAATGTGCATTATATAACTCATATAAATGATTGCTTTAGATGAATGTGTTTTAATACTCTGCCGCCTTTGGCTGCTGCTAGATTTGAGTGTAATTATCTCTTTTTTATTGAATTCTTAACTGCAGTGGTGTGATTTCCAATGGTATTTTGTGAATAAAAGCTTTACAGCACTCGATGAAAACTGAAGGAAACGAAGCACTCGAAAAGGTACCTTATCACTGCCTGGATAGGTTTATGTTAAATTAGTCCCCTTCAAATAAACAAAGCAAAATAAACAAAAAAAAGATCGACAACAGTTCAACGAGTCGCAGTGAAATAATAACACCGAACAATTTTGCCCTTCAAACTCCATTGTGTTCCCCTATGCAATCGAACAATGCTAATAATACACAACAGAAATTGACTTCAAACAGCATCTTGTGGAAGGAAAGAATATTATAAAATATAATGGAGAAAATGTAATGGTCACCTTGAAGTCATCCATATATAAAAACGAAAAACCAACCAGAATAACAGCTGTATCATACAATGAGAGTGCATAGCCCACACATTTCATCGCACGTAACCTAAGTGGTCGAGCTCGTTGTCCACAGGTGAAATATTCATAACATTTCTCGATGATTGCACATGCAATCGACTGAAACACCCACAATGATCAGCAATCCACACTTAGTGAGCAATCAATAACATTAACCAAATAACTGATACATTGCATATTCTCTTAGATGTTAATAAGCCTTAGATGCACATCCTCTAAATGCAGTAAAAAGAATTTATGAGCACTGAAGGGCTATAGCACCTTGACAGTGGAAACGATTGTAGCAAATTGCAAATCGATTTCGAACTGAGCGAGATTTCTTGGAGGAATTATTTGTTTTTCAAAGCCGACAAGAGTCAAGAATATCATGATCTCACGACTTGCTTTTGCCTCCAACAGATTGAAGTGGTCAGAGTGAGATCTCACTTATATTCTCACCAAAGCAGACAAAAGCCTAATTCACAATATTAGGAAGCTCAACTCAGCGCGATGGTCACTGAAACGGCATTTGAAGGAAGTAGGTGAATAACTGAACGAAGTTTTTAAAAGCGGTCCAGCAATCGTCCGTTCGGACACGAAGTTATCTCTGTCTATTCTCAATGGCACGGGATGTGAAAGTCACCTTTTCATAATGTTATCCCTTTTCAAAGGCGAGTTTCAGCTTCCTTTAGTTCCAAAATTCGGAAGCTTATGATAATCAACGACTATATTTGCCAAGGAATAGCCTTAACATAAGACTTCAACGACCGGCACGTTTCACTGCCTGCCTAGAATGATAGCTAAATACCGCAAGCACTTCCCGGAATCATTGAAGTTGCTTTCGGCAATTGGAAAATCATAAACTTTTGGCAGCCATAAAACCTGTCTCTGAGCGGTTAATGCCCATCACTAGAGGCATCGAATGTGGATCCCAAAATATCAGCCTTGAGGCAGCAAACAATATTCAGCGATTAGAATAGAATTTTCTATTCCAATTTTATTTCCCTAAAGGGAAGGTGGCAATGGTAGCGACGTTAAAATAACGGAACAAATTTTTTGCATATATGTAAGTGGCCCATTTAAATCGTAGCTGTCGATGCTAATGCTTGCCAATAGATTTTTGCTGGAGTGAATGGTAAAAAAAATGAGAGAATACAAGCAGCTGTCAGATGGAAGAATCATTCACAATATAAGTAGATCTGTTTTCTTGATGGGCATCACAAAAATCAACGGTCACTTACATTCAATTCTGGTGAACGATCTTCGGCATAATGCTCGAGGGTGTTCAATGCCTCGGCGCTCACATTTGGATTATCCAACCATGATAACGCTATCTGAATACACATTCCCCCTAAGCGAGCAACCTGAAATGAAAGAAAGCGCAATAAAAATATCCGATGATACTCATATACAAATCGAAGAAAATCCCCACTTTGTGGCAGATGAACGCTCATATAAAATGCAAACGAATGGACCTGGCTAAGCAAACACTGACAGTCGTGAAATACAACAAAACTGCTTAGAAAAGAAAACAATAATAAGCAAACGTTCCGCTCATTGAAGCAATCGATATCGTGAAATATCGGAAAAATAATAAAATATATGGGGTGTCAAATCCAAAGTTCAAACAAACAACTCCTCAAACGAGCTACCTACTCGAAATTTACTTCTTCAAAACCAGTTGGCCATAAATAATGATTACAACGGCGGTTAATGTAACCGAAGCGGTAATAAACTGGATGCAAACCAAATGTTACGCATATTTAAAGATCTATATCCAGCCAAATAGTGATGGATAAATTGAAACGATGACATAGGAGATCATCTCATAACGTATAATATAATCACTAAATTCTGTAACTCTAATGTCGATGCAGTTGAGAGTTTAAGACAACAGACAGAGATATATATGCACAGATATGACGCTGCCATCTTACGCGAACGCAGATATGTAAAAGTGCATAACACTGAAGACAATAGAGATATATTAAGAAATGAAATTAAAAATTGTCATAAATTATCAAGCAAAAACTAGCAATACTTTTTTGAATAAAACACCTAAATTTTAGTGTCCTTGAAAGTCCACGGGATTTATTGAGATTAGCACAAAAAAAATAATAATAAAAAAGAGATAAACTCACGTTATCACTGGTGAGAACAAGATGTGATAGAGAGTAAAGAAGTCGCATAAGAGTGATGCCAAGTCTCGACTCGTCTTGACCATTTGATAGTTTCCAAGAAGGAATCTCGGCACATAATTGCACAACGATTTCGATTGCAGATGCATCCACTTCAGTGAGGTAATCGGCTACTCTTTCAAACAACAACAACACCGCTTCCGCCCTATAAAACTCATTTTATCATTGCCAGGAAAATCTTCAAAACATTTAGATGCTTTAACGGTGACTTTGTGAAGGTAAAGTTGAATGGAAAGGAAAAATCTGATTCAGCTTTTGGTGATGACCATCGTGCGATGGTAAGTGAAAAATACAAAAAAATTTTTTTAATAAGGATTCAATCAACCGATAAAATCTTTACTTGCTATCAAACAACGAATGCTGGAGGCAAAAATATAGATTGGTGGCAGATCGTAGGGCCCAACTTAACCAATCTCAAATTCCCCACGTTTCAAAGTGAAAAGAAAATCATTTAAATTTCAAGCATCTTATTGAGGAATATTTTGTGTTCTTCTCAAATAAACCGGGCAATAAAGCGATCTGCTATGTTGACCTACACTGCACGCATTTAGAGAAGCAATTTCATATTTCACTTTTGCAAAATTCATAGCCCCATGAGGCTTTATTCGACGACATATATATATTACTTTCCACCCATGTTGGTTGACTTTTTTAACTGCGCTATGATGCGACTGTATTGACGTTTGAGTCTATTCATCGTTGCGATTCGTAATGAAGCAATTTTGCATTCAATAAGTTATTTGTAATCATTTTTTTATGACATTGTTTCATTTATACTTTCAATTCGTTTATACTATCACTTAAGATGCACTCTCATCAAATCCCTTAATATAGTTATGCAAAGCAAAGCAAATCAAATTCACCCCACACTCTCAATGATACATTCAGTGTGAATGCGAGCATGCCAATAACCGTGACATTACCAATCCATAAACACCGCACAATGCATTTAAAAATGATTTCCTTCTATTATATACAGTGATTATTCCACCTTCACAAAAACTATTGCAGCAAATGCGATTGCCATCCGCTGACCTCTATCTATAATCATTACTTTGGGAGAAGGGATGTCGAACATCCCTCGAAACTATCCATGTGAATATTCAACCACGATTCTCGTTACCACTTATTAATCTTACTTTATTCTGCAATAAACAAGCAATCAATACCGACAACAATGTTTCGTTGCAATTGCGTCTTGCAATCGATCATTGAGAAAGGTGAGTGTTTCACGACCAACGATCACGAATGCTTGCATCGACGCCTCGCGACGCTCACGACGATAGCTATAATTCATTGCAATATTATCAGAGAAAATTAAAGTGCTCAAATCTAAATGAAACTTACTACTTTATTATATTTTCAACATTTATCGAGTGGGAAATTGCAAAAAGACATATATTTAGCAAGGAAGTGCAAAACGTTTGAAAAGTAATAAAACTGGTAGGAGACATTTAATACTTAAGAGACGTAGCCGATTGCCTAAAACTTGCTAAAAACTTTGATAGACTTGTGATAGACGGCAGAAAAGTTAGAACATTCTACAGATATGTCAAACGCAAAATGAGAACATGTTATACGTTAGGCGCATTAAAAAATATTCATGACAGCTGGGTGGTCACCGATAGCCAATGGCAGCACAGCATATTGGCAAACTGTGGATGATACGGCTTACTAGTGCTTTCTTCTGTACGACGTAATATGCAATGGGATTTTGTTGATGCAAGCGATGGCTTAGTTTTGAATGATATTCATAAACGAAGCAACATCGTTCCACTCACACTAGTGCTATTCCAACACTTTCTAGAAGGCATCGTAAAAGCAGTCTCGTGGCCATTAATTATCATTTTTCTACATTTCCTTTCCTATTCACATCTCCCCCTGCTTGAAAGTGTAGTCTGCTTCACCTTTGCTGAAGAAACCACCCGTCACCTCAAGGAAAAGCTATCGCCCGATTAGTTTGACCTTATCCATTTGTGTGGTTTTGGAAATAATCATCAAAGATGCATTAATGAATCATTTCACGCGAAGCAGCCTTTTCAATCGCTGTCCAGTTTGGCATCTTGGGACGTTTAAATAAATGAATAAATAAATAAAAGAATAAAGGCAGAAGAAAGCATAACGTTGTAATGAGGGTAAGATGGTTGTGATGTAAATTGCATGTAATAGAAGGAAACAATAGGAAAAGAAAGAGTGAGCAACAAATCTATTTGTCTGCTTCACGACAAAGAAAAGGAAAAGCCTTCCATTTCGTTCCCCCTTCTTCATTAGTCCCCTCACCTCATCCTCCACTTCCTCATTATGCAATCCTTTACGCAATCACGGTGATTAAAAAAGTATTATGTTAACAGATAAACCAGTGTCTACATTATTCACATCACATTCTTCACTCAAACAAATTTTTACAAGCCCACAACTGCGAAATCGAACCTTATAATCAATATTGTTCGATGAATCAAGAGCCAATCAACTAAGTGGCAAAGGTGAGATGGAAATATGGAAAATGACCTGTCGAAGTTGGCCTTTTGTTCTTGGTCATAGCTTGACTCGAATTCGTTGTGTGGCAAGAAGGCGAGTTTTTCAACCGCCGACTCCAATATTTTTGCATAGAGAGGTCGACAAAACGTGAGCACCTCAAAACAACAACACAATGGCTATTATCGCAAACACTGCTTAAGCATTTATGATCAGCAATCTACATAATTTTCGTTGAATCAATTCAATCGGAAAGATGTCCTTTCGACTTCGATAATCGATTTCATTTACGATCCACATTGCACATCGGGTTGCGACTATTAGGTGGCTATTGGAATATGGAAAAGACAAAAGATGAGATATGATTCCGCTATATCAACCATCATCCATGCATTTATAAATGAATCTTCAAATTTCAGCTTGACAAATATTGTCTAATTCAATCTCACATTACATGTAATAAATGGCATCTTTTTGTTGTAAAATTTCCCTCTTCTTGTCTAAAGTATATAAAGAATTTCATTGAGAACAAGAAAACTACGATCGGAACAGATCGCCAGTTTCGCGTTTGTTTTTTCACAAATCTATTTCATCGATAATAAAAGCGTTCATCATACGACTATGACCGAACAGAATTTCACCTTATAATTGCTCTCCCTTTTATGGATACTTATGAACTTTATAGGTTGCCCTTTCAGCTGAACAATTCGGTTACGCTATTCTCTGCTCGAAAACCTAAATATCAATACAATATATCCACAGCTTCATAGTAAAACGAAGTAGTGCATCGATGAAACAAACATAAAGCAGGAAGTCGTCGTTCACTATACATACTTTATTGCGAGTCTCTGGCACGATCTTTGTGTCGGCTGTGTTTGTTAGATCATCTTTAAGTAATTCCCAAAAACCGTCCGCCGTGTCGGAGATTATTTCTTCGATTGCATATCGGCCAGGCCACGTTGAGATCACCGAAAAGAATGAGCACAACAAACTGGAAAATAAAGCAGCGATTTTCTCTCGCATTCAACGATCACATCAATCGGAAATGATCTTCGGTGGATCAGCAAGCTAAGCTTTCGAACCAGAAACATCAACAATTCGATTTGCATTCTGGTGAGGATCAAAGGTTTTCATTCGCTATATCACCTACGTTAAGCAGCACACTAATAAGAACTCGAAATCGATGCGTTCTAGCAAGGATTTTAGTTAGATGGTAAATGGATTCTTTTACATCCAACGATTCCACTTGCAACGAATGAAACAACCAGCAGAGTGAATCCCATTTCACATCATATTCACTGACTCACTTCCACAGACACGCACTATGGCTTTATTATGTCTTGTTGGGAAGAAAGTGAAGCATGATGTCTATCGATTAGATATCCCTCAAATACATACATCTCTCACCACTTCTTTGATATCGCATTAAATGTGCCATTTGTTGGTTGTGTCTGAGAAGCGATCGACAACGTTATGTTGATGGGTAATTGAACACACACATGTACGCTGACAAATATCAAGCCGTAGATAGTGTACGACCTCCAACTACTATACCATATATGAAGTATGACCTGGACCGGTGTTATGGCAACAGCGTTTCGGTCACTACGTATATGTCTATTCGCTCAACAAATTCAACTCGAAGGTAACTTAAGCTGGAGTGAGGAAATTTTTTGGGTACGATTCATGCCATAGGACAGCTGTTAACTCAGTTTGCGCACCGATCCATTAACCTCCAAAACAGCTGCCCTATACAGGCTGCCGTTACGATTGTAATATGAATATATTATTGCTTCAGCCATATTATTTCTTATGCAAGCAAATGGTCCAATGAGTAGAATTATAAAAGCGCATATTCTGCTAAACCCTCTGACACATTTTTCTATATGAATTTCTCCAATTACTTAAGAGAAATTTTGACGTATGGCATCAAAAAGCACTAAACTTTAATAATCATAAAAATTTTAACGTGAAAAAATACAACTCAGGAAAGCACTAAGGATGCCTGGATCGTGATTAGAGATATTAAATTAACAGACTGTATTCCATATCATTACCCCACTTTAGCCTGTCGAGCACGGCGATTGCCGTTAGCATTCGAACTTCATTCCTCAAGCAACCGCCAACGGTTACCCATTAATTGGCGTTTGCACGATTTCCCATTGAATTATCTGCACCTCTCATTCTGCTCAGCGCCACTCTTATAATGCTTAATTTTGTTTGAGTTCTAATATCCATTCGCATCTCTTAAAATTTAAGCCATTCGATTATCGACCTATCGAATTCGTTTATTCCCTTTGCAATAAAATATTCGAGACAATCCATACGCAGCATTTTGCATATTCTTAACCATAATATTCCCCACACATTAATCACTTAAGTAAATAATTTCTCAAGTAGGTCTCTATCCCTTCAATTGTGTTTGAAATACTCTTCCACAAAAAATACTTTCTGATTTCGGTCTATCACATTCTACTAACAGATAGAAAGCACATGATTTCGGTTTAATCCATAATGTCCGCCTCATGAATCTAATTATGCTTTGAGCTATATCTATTATATCAATAATAAAACAGCTTTAAACGATTCTTCCGAATAATTATTGAAAAGACTGATTAACTTAATGATATTTTCAGTAAAAATATTTGTAAACCATGGAAGTATTTATCGATGAAAGAAACTAACGTCAACGTTTCAATATTAGCGCCGTGTTCAAACTCGATAAGAAGTGGCCATAGCACATTGGTGGCCACATTGACCACTGCGAATAGGACACTCCTCACATCTTCCATTTCGGCACTCATCTCGGTGCCTTCAGTGATCGCTCGCAGACGCTCACCTATCACCTGAAATTTTCAAACAAACAGATAGGATAGGTATATAGGAGCCGCATGAGTCCGAAGGTATGCTAGCTTGCTCGTAAGAAGAGGTAAAAAAAAGGGAATAGGATACGTTCATTACTCCGAAGGCGAGTTCTGCACGAAAATAAACGTTACACAACATCTCATGCATTTTGTTCATAAGCAACTATATGCGTTTCACGCATTACTATAAAAGCATAAGCATAATGTAAAAAGTTGCAAAAAAGTCCTCTAAATATGATCCTCTTTGAAATTGAGTCCCCAATTGAGTCAATAACCAATTGAGGTAACGACTGCAAACAGAAACTTCTAAAGGAAGCATAAGTGCAATTCACCGAACTGACTGTAATAACATCACTACTGCCCCCTTCCTTCCAACTACAAACAACTGATGTTCCAATGTCCCTATTCCGAAGTACACGATCGTCAATACTTACATCTGATGAGGTTATGCAGAGTATTGCTGCCGTATGCAGAATAAACATTTAAATGATCGAAAAGGACTTACTGGACAGACATTATGAGCAATAAATGCAACAATTTCGATGGCGATATTTGTGTGCGTTTGTAGATCCTCATGTGAAGCAATGATCGTAAAGATACGGGCCAATGCAGCACTAAAAATATACTCAATCATTAGTGCTGCTACGGCAAGAATTTTCATCCACTGAATAGCTGTATCGGAAAATGATTCCAGCGATAGGTGAATGTGCAAGACGATTCGCCGATAGCTCAAACAAGAAAATCGACCTTTCTACCTAGACTTCTAAAAAATATGCTATTTCATGAACTGTACGGAAAAAAACTTCCACCATTTCCCACGCCCTCCTCCATCCTTCCCACATTGCCTTTGATGCTATGCTTTTTTCCCATATGAATTCAACCCTGGAGGGGTGCAAACAGTCGGGTATGAAAAACCACAAAAATCGTTTCGGAACGGCATCCTATGAGACTCGTCCATTAATATCGAAAAGATTTTCTGGTTGTGCCTCTAACACCACAATCTATTTATTTCTTTCTGTAACTAATATTACACAGAAATTTCGATAGCCGAAATTCTGATAATGGCGTACACCGAATTAATGTTTTGTGAGACGTCGAGATGGAAAATCTAATTGAAGAAAACCTACAACGAACTTCATTTTAAATTAAACGAAACTCAAGACTACTTCACTATTTTGAAATTACCATTAATCTTTATATGAATTATTCATTCAATCAATAATCAATTTCTCGAACAAACATTGTTATTAGTATTATGTAATATTTTATAAATGAACGAATATCAAAAGTATCAATAATTCAAATTTCAAATCATTTCATAAATGAACTCACAAATCATTGAGTGCATTCGTTAAGACGATTTTCAATATGGGTTGCCATTGCAATAAACCCATCGAAGGCAACCTTAACCACTCTTCCACACATTCAATAGCCGCATTTTTCAATGATGGACTTGCATCACCACTAAGAAGTACCAATTCGATCACATCCATCACATCCTCAAAACCATATAGAATAAATTGCGACAGAAATTATTTTCTAGAAGTATGCAAATGAGAGTAGGGAGAGGGGTTGAAGGGAGAGAATAGCATCGACTACGATCACAATCACTAATGGCTTTGGCAGATTTGCTTGTTACAGCACATGAAGTCATTAAATTGGAGTTGATTGCTCGCCATTCGACACAATATTCATTCATATCGATGCGATATCTTCGTCAATTCACTTAAAATAAAAAGAAAAAAATATATTGAAAAAGAGTGCAATAAGCTAAACATTTAAAAGCACTAATGCATCCTCCCCTCTACTCTATTGAAGTATACTATAAACATAACGTATAGGTTTCATCATTTCATTACGGCACTGCCATCTGGAAACATACAATCTGTTCATCAAACGGCCCGGATAATTATATCTCATACCCCCCCCCCCTTCTCTCCCTTATATAACAGCGAATAGCATTACCAGCAAATATATGTCTCAAAAAAAGTAGGATTTTTATTCATCGTTTTTTATTCAACAAAACTTTTCCACTTTTTCTTCATTCTAAACACAGTAATTAATAACAAACAATTATTTATTTCTATTTAAAATGCGTATAGAATTATAAAGGAATTAAAAGGTATTACATTAGTGGATGATGCAACTAATCGTTCAATAAATCATAACACAACCATCATTTAAAAAAATAACGATATGATGTCTCATTTATAACACTAATAAGTTTGCGACAAAGAAATTAATGCGATTTCATAGTGAAGATGTGAAATACGGAATGCGCAATGCAATAAAATACTAATTACAACTACATATGCAAGCATAAAATTTTTGTCGAAGACTCCATAAACGCTTCATTAACAATTTTAGCATATATGATAATATTCTGGATAAACACTAAAAGCACTTCTAAGTGGTAGATCAGTCTCGAAATAAAATTCATCTAAAACCAATTAAATCCTTTCTTAGTAATTAAATCCCGGTAATCCACCTAAAACCTTATTAAATGATCCCCTTTTTGGTAAGCAAATTCCCTCTTCCAATGTGAGAGCGCATTATCAATATATATGGACACGGGTAAAGTTATACCCCTTACATATGAACAAAAGAGGGAAACGATTCATCGATCAGTGGCACAACTGACAAGTCATTATCGAAACACGATCCCCGAGGTTAAATCGTAAACTCACAGTATCCATCCTGTGGAGTGATGATTTCACAAGATTTCTTTGCTTCAACGGCATCTGCACATGATGGAATTCGGCGGCCAATTCGGCGAGAACCCTACGAATAGATTTACTCATCTTTGAATTTCATTACACATATAACATTATTAAACTTTTTGTAGCATGACCATAATTCCACCACGGTCATATAAAACGATTCTTGAGAGGAGAAAGGATATGACGACTATTTGATTTGAGTAGATAGCTCATTTGCTACAACTCTTTGCTTAATATCTTGACATCCTTTGTGGTAACTTTGCAGCAATATCCCATACTCCTGATTTACTGTCTAAACCTGAAAGGTTGGTCAATCATCGGAACGCCAATATCTCAAATTCCTTAACGGGTACACTTAATTTGCAAAGCATTCTTTATTCTTAACTTATCAGGGGGACTTAAAATTAAACGTTGATATTTTATAATCAGCTGAGATAAATGCAGCTTCCCTCACAACTTCCCATGATCGGAGAACATTGCATAAACAATTCACACTCATAAAACATCGATATATGGTGAATATGACAGCAAATATACTGATATTTGACAAACCGAATGAGTAAATCATCAACTGATATTCTATGTTTCAAAGAAATTCGAACGGATAAACTTCGAGTATGAGATAACTCACACTACAACAATCTCCAACACTCACTTTGTGAATGACCAGCAGAAATAATAACACCTGAGAGGCAATTATCAGCAGATGTTTTTAGCATTACTTCCCGAGTGAGACTGAACAGAGTTGTATAATATTCTTCTTTATTCCGTCGCAATGAGCGCGAAATAAAACAAAGCAAGATGAAACATGGATCGACCTATAATAATGAAACTGACAAAAAAATGAATGAAAACCTCAGCAAGAGCTCAGGCTGACCAGCCCACAGACCAGTGAGATCCTGAACTGGTTCGGGCCACACATCAGGTAGGCAATAGAGTGCGAAGAGTGCGAGCGAGGAAGATAATTTGTTAGTAACTGATTGATTTTGAAAATGTGCGCCCAACGTTAGCTTCTCGATCAGTGTGCCTTTTATTCCTGTGGCCTGAAAACAGAATATTTAAATATCGAGATGAGGCTAAGATGAAATCGTAACAACCAGGCAATATTATGAATCATTTCATCGCAAATATACACTCACATTTAAAATACGCAATGCATTAGTTGCTGGTGGAATGGGATTGAAGGTTGTTAATGCTGTTTGCATATTTTCTCTGTCTTGCCCATCCACACCGCTTTTTTCCGTATAATACTTATTCATGTTGTTTTAGCAGTTTTTTATTGAACAAGTGCTATTATCGCAAAGCTATTGCCTTCTTTCGTCAAAGAGTGATCCTCTGCGGGCAAATATGCGTATAACATCGTTGAGGACATCACGTTCTTCACTGGAACAAAGGAAAGGGGGGAAGGGAAGGGAATGGAAGGATGGCTGAAATCTGTAAGCACAAGAACAGTAAATAAATCGCTACGAAAGCACAATTACATTCACAAAAAAGCATTTCCCCCTTTAGTGATATCCATAAGCTAGAATTTAATAATTACAAGAAGCACCTCGAGTTTTTGTTTTCGAAGTGGAAGATGAGAAGGTATGGCACGGGGTTAAGAAAGACCGCATTAACATCAGTATGCATTTCTCAGACACTTGCGCCTCAATCGTCTGTCGTGACCTTCAAATTATCGCTTCGGGCAGTGCATCTCATCGTAAATACGTTACAAAGTACTGTCGATAGCACAAAACATACTACACATATCTTCGCATCACCTGTGGGAAAAAGCGCAAGTGTCATCTGCAGCAAATGACATACTAGCTTCCCATGGACTTACAATTCGCTCGTTAGCGATGCAATCATCCCATTTATTCCTTATTGTTTCATAAATAATCGATGCTCCAAAATGCTGTACAGCAGTAGGCTGCTTGAAATCGAGTAGATCGAATGAAGCCTCAAACGCTTCACCGCCTGAAAATAAACAAAACAAAGAAATCCCATTGCTGCGATTAGTCTTTCAAAATGGAATTTTATATAAAAAACGCGGCGATAATTTCAAAAAGCTTTCTTTTGATTGAAAAATTCAATTTTGAAATTTTATATTCTTCGTTCATAAAGAATTTTGGTTGAGCATCTTCTCATTCAACTTAACTCTTTTTATGTTGAAATTAATCTATACCAAATTAAATCCATATTTTTACTCATCACTAACTCTCATATCAAAGAAATTAACAAATATTTTTGTTACTTATAAAAATTATCGAAGTGTATCAATTGTAGCCTAAATGCTTCAGTTGTTTATCCACCCAATTGCACATGTTTATTAGGATTGGAAAGAAGGGGGAGGAGAAAGCAAATAGAAAAGCTTCATCCACAAATCTTCAACCCTCGTAGCAGGTCAGAGTTACATGATGAAAATTTATCCCTCGACCCTCTATCTATCAGAAAGTAAAGGAAATCCCCCCTAGCGTCAATCCGACGCATAATCCTAACTATAAGCAAGCTATACTTCTTGAAGACGCCATCGCAATGTGACTTCACATTTCGCGTGGTGGACAATTCCATAAACAAATCTCCTTCTTCTATAAAAAACGACCTATTTAATCAATAAAAAATATTTTCAGTGTTTATCGATGACAACGAAGTGCAGCAAGGAGCGAATTAAATCTTGGCTATTGTTGCCTCGATTGACCCAACTCAAATCTTTGAAAACAAAATAAATATACAGCACTTTCATGAATGTTGTGTAGCTGAAAAGTTGTGACGGCCTTGGGCGTAGGTGGGTACATGACAATAACTGAAATCTACGTGAATAAGAGGCCACTAGTGTGTTGGACGGGGACGCAAGTGATTCACCAACTGCATCTATAAACTTTCAGCTAACATCTACGGCACAGATGCTTTTTTGAAGTGTACCGCATGAGAATAAACATTTAAAAAAAAGGAAATAAAAACAGAAGCACAAACTTCTTCGGATTTCTGTAAGGGCATGATCGAGCTGTGTTCGCCTTGTCGCACTAGTGGTACCATAAAACTCCACAATTAGAGATGCCAAATGCGCCATCTTAGATGGATTCTCCCAGGAGTCAATCTTGCTCCGGAGTCAAACCTGAAAAAAACAGCACCACCATATCCGTCAAAATATTACAATCGAGGCAAATGAATTACATCGATATTGGCCACCACATTCCATGTATGAACATAGCACTCAAACATCAATATATAGTCCCTTTAAGCAATGTATATACGAGAATACCTTCAAAAATGGGTTTCATTGTGAATTCAGTGAGGATGGAATCGGATGGATGACATTCCCTATGAGATCGTCAATGCGGTCATAGATTTGCACCTACCAACCTAAGTTGCTCAACGGCAATAATTTTAATCGACACACTAACAAAAATGCCACTCGGCTACTACCTTCATGCTTTTGAAGTAAACGCGAACGAAATAGATGATGCAATACCCTTGACAGTGGTGGGTGATGTGTTTGTCATGGTAGCATTGAATAATTAAAAAAACCCAGCTGGCAATATGCTAGCACCTCCTGCTCATCCACTACCATCTCCATAAATGAATAAAAATTCAGAAAATATCCAAAGACTTCACAAAAGACATCGGGTACATAGAACAGCCGTTTCGTCGATTTTAAGTGGTAAAATACGGCTCGGTTTCCAAGGATTGCGATCGGAACTAATGAATGACCTGAGTGGGGGGATCCGATCGCGGTTGCTTCATATTGCCAAATCGTTTCATCGTATTGTTTATTGCTCTAATCGATGTAATATGGCTTGATTTAGTCATTCACTGATTACAAATGTGGACGCATATTATTTAGCTGACATCCTTCTTGAATTACTTAATTTAATGCTTACATCTTGGCTCAAGCCTGTCCGAAAAAGTTTCCAATGAGCATTTAAGATCAAATAGGATAAACGTGGCGAATGATTCAATAACTCTCGTTATTTGTATTCAAATTCAAGGAATTGGAATTAAAACTGGAATTCAATGGGTTATATCCCTCGGTGACATAACATCATCGTGGGTAGTTTAATTTTCCGCAACGATAACATCCTTCATGCAAGAATTTGGAACGTTGCACAACATTAACACTCATATATCTTCATTTCTTTTGAATTAACCAACATTGAGAAATGTTCATAGTAATATTCGAATAACATTATATACGTGTAATAAATCTGAGAAAAACAATCAATAGCGCATTCACAATTACATAAAGTTGTATTGATTAACGATGGAATAGGGAGTGGAGGGGGGTGGGGGAGAGGGAGAGGAGGGCAGATTGGATGTGTCAAATGCCAAAGGGTGCTTAACAATACTTCATTGCCTTTGTGATATTTTCAGATGAACTGTTCCCTATTGAAGATACCTAAATGGTGATTGCAATGTTCGTTTCGTGTCTATCTCTCGTATATCACCATCATAAATAATTTCATCATAAATCGTTCTAAATTAATTCACTTCAAAAATTTCTCACATCTTATTTAATTATTATTAAACTTTGCATTAATTTTCGTTATTTCTTTTATTTTTATACAATGAGCGTTTCTCTTTCCATCTTTACCATCCCCTCATCTTTAATTTTCAATCGCAATAAAGTTTTTTTTTGCTCTCTATTGGTGCTAATTTCGTTTCAATAAATTGATATTATTATCGGTGCCGTTGCATAATTCTAAACTATTTAGAAGAAATGCCCATACATCAAATTTCATCAATCCTCAGTTTACAATGAAAAAACATAATTCAACATTCAAGATAAATTAGTAGAGAAGATTAGAAGCTAAGCAAAGATGTCTTTGCAACAACGATATTCATCGAACTCAATTTGTTTTCTTTTTTATTCGATCCGAAGCATTCGATTGATGGTAATTTGTAAAAATAAAAATAAATATTTTTTTGTGCATTTGAAATGTTACGTAAATTGTGACGCTTTCGGATCGATATAAAGCTCTCTCTTAGAAATTGGCTTTTCTTGTGCTAGCTTGTTACAGTATTGCGGATAATAATAACCCACTTACTTAATTTATAACCCCCTGCTGCACTTCCTTTTGATGTTCTCATCGAGGCTTTACATTATATATAGTTTGTATGAAAATAAACGAAAATCAACTCATTAAGTTCCGGTTTCAGCGTTGTAGGCGTATGCGCGCACATTTAGTGGCACTTACCAGACACGGATTTTCAGTAATAGCGTTCGGTCGTTTGACTTTCAATCTGCTATTATGCGCATAGGGTCTATTAGTGCGATGATGTGTGTGCGGCGACATTGGATTGCTTGTTAATTAAGACCTCAGGTCTTGTTGAATAAGGCCTCAGGTCTTGTTGATTAATACCTCAGGTGGCGTCGTCTTAACTGAGATGTTGATGGGTATAATAGCCATCGTTGACAAGGTATTCCTCGTAAAGATAAGTACTTTCGCGGCTGTGCTCAAATTCTCACTTCATTTAGAAGGTAACGAAATGAGCATTGATAAATTTATTCTGCAAACTAGCAACTTATCATTTGATAATAATTCAGTGATTATTTCCCATAGAGAATCTGTTAATAACATCGCTAAAGTTGTTTATTGGTGTAATTTTTAAATGCATTTCTGATATTTGCATTCAGCTGCACTCTTAGGCTCCATCCTGCCACCCGCTTACATCTACATATTATGTTATATGCTTGCAGCCGATCTTATACTTATATCAACTGCAATTCCATGTTTGTTATATTGAAGTTTACTGAATCTAATGCATTCACTTGGTTGGTTATGAGTTTGAATTTCCGCATTTCGGTTCAAACGAAACTCACTCGTAGTGAAGTACCTTAATTAGAATAACGGCAGATATTATTAGGCTGTATTCGATTTCACTCATTCACCGATCGCTTCCCATCGGTTAATAAATCCGATCGATAATTGATACTAACAATTTTGAGTCAAGACTATGGCACATTTAGTTCATATATTACTGCATATGGTTGTATAACGTTATGAAATTTAAATATGAGCGAAACGAGTGCTATATGTTGAGTGATAAGCTTCGATTTCACTGATAAAACGTTGTTCGTTCAAAATCCATGAAATGTTCGACTGTTTCCAGTGAGCACTTGTTCATTACTTGATTGCGGCTCAGCTCCTGAAAGTCTCCGAACTCCTCACTCGGAAGGGGGGAGGGGTCCCATCGATAGTTAAGACCGAATTACGGTGGTACCTCTGACCTTCAGTCGATAATGTGCCAAATTTCTTTGTTCATCAACAGTATAATAAGTATTTTGTTATATGAATATAAGAAATATCTAATCAAATCGTTCGCATTTGTTTGCAGTTTAATTTGGTTCGATCGAATATGATCCTTTCTAATTCCACACTTCCTTATCCCTTCGCTTTCATCTCGATGCACTTTTTATGTCCCAATGCAAATTTTAGAAAAACGCGCAATATGGCAGTGTTATGTCTGTGTGTAGGTGTGTGTATGTGTCTATCTGTCAGGTAATTCAAACTTTTCCGCGAGGAAAGCTAAGTCAATGCACTTTGATGGGTATATACTAGGTCGACCTTGTATGCTGTATACGATCCCGATCGAACGGCTCATTGATTCATAAAACTGAGGTATAATAGTTCATAATAAATTTGAAAGTGATAATTTCCATCAAGATAACGAGTGAAACATATCGAGGCAATAAATGATTGCAGCCGGCTGTCAATAAAGCACAGTCGTTATCTTGAAAGATTCACTCAGCCAAGATGAAAGCTTTTGCGTGCATTGCGTATGTCGATGGAGAAGTGATTACAACCGGAAGTGTCTTATTGCATATTGTCGGCAGAAACATCAACTACACAAATCTTTGTCCATTGTACCGACAGATGACTTTGCCTTTCTAAGAAATTCAATTCTTTCAGAAAAAAATTGAGTTTAAAATTCGGTTTTACACATCGCAAATATTTGATCGTCATCAATTTCAAATAAAGATGGATGGCGATATTGTGCAAATATTTCAATGACTAAATTAATTTGCATAAAATAACGCTCAATCATCATCGAATTAATCCTTAAAAAGTGAATATTTTTGATGTTTAATGCCTCTCTATATTAAATAAAAAAATATCTTAGATGATCTAACGGAAGCATTTAGAATGTTTTTTATGCATTATAATATTAGCTATAGTGAATTATTGCATATGATAAGATGATAAGGGCAGATTATTCAAAAATATAAAATAAATCCTTGAGAGGGAATATATTTCAATTATTAGCAGTGACTATAATTAGTGATGATTCCTCACTCTTTTAGACACGTACTAAACATTTCATTCGTAAGCGTTGTCGATTCGATGAATCATCTTTGCAGAAATTTTTATTCACTGCACATATCTTCTTTTTTATTTGCTATCGATGTGTAACAATAATATTATTCGGCTATATTTTACTTATTATTTATTATTTTTTAATTTATTTTTAAATATATTTTTTAATATTATTTAAATAATAATTTTATATTTCATCTATATTTCGTTTATTTCATCATTTCTCTTTGTTTCAAAATGTCGATCATATGGGAAATAAATATTGAAAAAATGAAAATTAACTGCACAATTGCGTCATAGTTAGCTGTCCAACCAGTTGAGTTCTTCATTGATTGATGTGATCATGATGTCGAGCAGTGTTGTTAGTGCATTCCTTTGCTTTGTTTGCGATATGTGACGGCGCAAATGTCATCTTCGCCGCTCGAAAAGTGCTTTCATTTGCATATAGCTTCTCATTACATTACCAGACGGTTGGCAATAAAGAAACGTGATGAATTTTCGTCTAAAATACAAATAAGCGGAAAGTATTACGTTGACGATCAACTCGGCTTGTGAAATGATTGAAAAAAAAAAATTGCCATTGAATAAATCGGATGCTTTAAAAAACGTTACAAAAAAGTGGAGACCATTCAGAAACGCGTCCCTTTGAATTTTTCCCCACCCTCATATAAAGTGATCCTTTCCGTCGAATAAATGCTTGCTAACCCTATTCAGTGATTTGTCATTTTCAGCTTTTTTATTGGCATTTTTCCAACTTCAAATTATTTAAATAATCGATGCAAATTTTGTCTTAAGAATAGCCAAATTTACGCTGAGAATAAGATAGTCTTTTGGTTATAAGTGATACATTTTGATTATATTTTTGACTTTTTTTTTTCATAGAACACGCATTGTTAAATGTTTTTTGAAAACTTTGAAATATATGAGTAGTTGATTAGAATGATGGAATAAATTATGAAAACACATATTGCACCAAGGTTTTACAATCACATCTCTAATTCTTTATTTACCTCTACTTTTACCTGTGCTTCTAATTTTATTTAAAAATCTTGCAATACAATTTACTCGACGAATGCACCATCTTTAATTTCATTTTCACATATCCATTATTTATTATTGGAAAATAATCGAATTTAATGCATAAATATCTCATTCTATACAACATAAAATTTTTATATTCTAGATTTCGATCTCGAGTAGATTCATCAATTACAGTCTAATAGAAAGAACTTTCTATATCTATATTCAATATACGCATAAACTATCATTGAATAAACAGAAAATATTGTTGAATAAGCATAAAATATTGCTTCATTTTCGTAATCAGTTGTTTTCCGCATATATAATAATATTAATTTTAGTTGATTGATTTCTGTTTATTGCTAAATGCATTTCGTTGGAACGCCTTCGTGGTCGATTTGTCTCTGTTGGGTAGTGTTCATCCCCATTTTATTTAATCTTTCAGTGATGAATATGCTTACATTTATAATAACGACCTTATTTTATTTTATTTGTTTGTTTTGTTTTGTTTTTTAATCGTTCAGAAGGGATCTCATATTGTTAAATGCAATACTCTATTTATGTGTATGTTCACGTTTGCATCATTCCGTCAAGATGCTCTAATAAATTGCTATTCGTTGGATTCTCTAAGATGAGGGATGTATCTTTTCTACAATATTTTTCGTATCGATAGCCTCGAGTTTATCAGAACAATTTGCAAGATTGAAGGTACGGAACGATAAAGGGATATTTGAATATATTACTAAGCTCGATATTCGGCCATTTCCGCCCTCCTCGAGGAAGGATTTTCTTAATCATGTTTATTCGATTTACTATATGTAAGCTGTTAGGGCAGATCGCTTGGAGTAGGACGATCGAATTACTGTATATGTTCTGATATCGCCATCCTTGGATTTTTCTGCAGTTCGGTCACATTATAAAACCTTTAACTAGGCGAATATCTCTTTTCCCGTTATAAGCTAGCATTTTGCAATATTTCCCCTCGTTATACTTCGCCGTTTAGTACCACTCTAAGCAAGTCACTTACTTATCTCTTCATTATTTATTTATTTATTTTAATATTCTTAAGAAGAAATGAACATATGAAATATTATGAATAGGGAAATAAAGAAGACGAAAAAGATAAAGCAGTCGAACGTTAGCTTAATAACAACTAAAGAACAACACAGTTGTAATGAGATTGAAATATTGCCCATGACACGAGGCAGCAAAGTATAGAGTTCGATGCACGAGATTAGCAGTGGGATCGACATTGAAACGACTTCGAAGTTATATCTTTGCTCTTCTATTTTATCGCATACTGTTACCGTGCTTATTGATTCGTTCACACAAAAACCCTTGAGGCTATAAAAGTTTCATACGGTGGATTGATACTGTTAGCCTTTTAGCATGCTCACTTTAGAAATAGCTTACTCTCACATTAATGACGACCACATATTGCAATGTCTTTAATGTTTGCGTGAATTAAAGAATGGAAAAGCGCGCCAGATGAGTTCGTACGGCATGTGCTTTTATATTCCGTTCATTGAAATAATACTTTTACAACCCATCAACAAGCGATGAAAACGACAATCCAAGGACTTATCATTCAATGACCTGACCATTTGTAAAATGCTTGCAAATTTTTAGCATTTTTAAATGTATATAGCTGCTCGCGAAGTTATTTAATTAAACTAAATGATTATCTAATGATTTGCCTTCAAATGTTGCAACTTTAGCATCGACGGACAGACGGACAGCTAGACAAACAGGCACGTATGGACATTTGCTTGTGCGTATGTCTATTTACGTGAAATTTATATATATATATATATATATATATATATATATATATATATATATATATATATATATATATTTACCTATGCATTTATACATATGTGTATCTATGCACATACGCATGTGTATGCACATATATGTAGGCGGGGACATGACCTTGCCAAAGAGCTTTGTAATTGGAAATTTTCAAGTGGTGCATTAAGTTGTGCAATTGTTGCATTCTTCATAGTCGACAATTTCGAATTGCTATTGTTGGAATGGAAATGAGGGGTATCGGTTGGTATATTTGCACAATTAATTTAGATATACTAGTTGATATTCATTATTAGTGATATTGGTGTATTGTTGCATCGTTGATGGGAGGCGAACAAACGCTTTATGAAAGAGCACCTTTATTGATTTTACGACATCGATTTTCGAGAGTTGTTTTGCGTGATGTCTATCATCGCGTCTCAAGATCTGAATTCCTTCATAAAATAAATTCCCCTCAATAATGACCTAAAATAATTCAATAAATCTATATTTAATTAATTTTGAAAGTGTATGAAATGTATATTTCGAGAAGTTGTTCATCTAATTTTTGTGGGTAGTTTTAATATTATCCGGCAATGATTGGAATATAGATATGATGCCCTTATCTAATTATACTGCTATGAAATGCTTTTCATCAATTGTTACAGGTCAGTGCCTTACATGTATGCTGATTACCTTGAGCGGAAACCCATAGTGAAATGTCATAAAAGGTTAAAATCTTGTATGGAAAGCAAATCCCATTTTCCCACTTGAAGGGATCAAAACAAAACAAAACATTGAAGTCTCATATAGTAACTGAAGGATGAAGAAGATATATCATTGTGGACGATGAACGAATAAATATTGTTCGAAATGAGCGAAAAGATGAGAACTTAAGATTGTTTAAGATATCAGCAGATAGTTATCCATTTTAATAGAAGCCTTATCTGGAGTATAAGCCTCCCCACCTCGAAAATAGCAAAGAATATAACGTACCCCCCCCCTCCCCGAGCTTATACTTGAATAAGTACAATCTACTATAAATTACAATGGCAGTCTCCGATTGCCCATGTCTCGAGGGAGTGAAAGTATTCATCATTCAGATGTATATTTAACAATCTTATTCAACCATCCAGTTCACTCGGATAGTTGTTCCCTGGAATATATGCAATCAGCTTGCTCCTCGATGATATGAACGAATCAACTGCTAATGTTACCCTCTCTTCATAGTTTTAAAGGTCTATTTTCATCACAAAAATGCCTCTATGAAGTTAATCTATACCTTATTTCTGAGTCGAATCAATATCTCCCTTTTTTAAACCCGAAAATAAGTGACAGTTCTTCTAGTGCCAGCTTGTGGGAGTGCGCAACAGGTTTGTACATCGCGTACCCACAATCTCGAGTCGCATCTTCAGCAAGTCCCTGAATTAGCCAATGAGGCATTCTTGTGATTTCAAGCATTTGGGGGACCGACTTTAGGGATCGAATCTTATCTCACATTGTTTTGTCGTCCGTACTTATTGAATAATTGGTTGGAAACGTTGTTGCTTACTATGAAACCTTTCTCAGATGTACTTCCAATTATTAAATGCTAAACAAAACAGGGCTGCCTGCATCAAGTGGGCACTTCATATATACGATGCAGTTGTGTATTAGCTACCCAGAATAGATGAATGCACCAAGGTGTTCAAATAGATACGAATAGGGATGTTCTAGCCGCATAGGTGAGACCCTTACCTGTATTGCTATATTTGGCACTAAGCATCATTCAAGTGCTACAAAAAATAACCATTAAATAAGCTTTTTTTCACTCTCTCATAGATCCCCTTTATGTCACCTCTACAATTTCTGTCACATTCGAGCGTCTTTATATTCAGTTGTGTTGCTCTATAACATCTTGCTGTGTTTGTTCTCTCTGCAAACGTTCTCTCATTTACTTATAAAGTTTACCGATAAAGCAATAAAGATATAGTAGTAAACGTTTCTCGAATACCTTGAATAGCATCGAATTGCATTACACATTGTGGATGCAGACAATTTAATTAGCTGTGCAAAAATCGATGAGAATGCCTTCGATCGAGTTTCTTCAAGAATAAGCTCGCATATATTTGCAATTGCATCCCCTTATTCAAATCATAATGCTTGAATGATAGACGAATTGGTTTTTTTGTGCCTTTTATATAAATGCATCTTATTGAGATTATTCGATTTTAATTATTGAACGCATTTCTTCATTTATTAACGCTAAGAATCAATCAGTAAATGGAAAACATTTAATTGAACAAGGAATCGATGCTTTTATAATATGCAAATTTTGTTTCTTTATCAAACGATTGAATCAATGATCACTAAATGGTGTTCTCAGATATGTAAATTTAACTGACAAAATATCTATGAGGAACTCGATGATTTGAATGTCTCTTCAGCGTGGAAATTAGTTTATTGATAAAAAATAAGTGAGTGAACAATGATGAGTATTTTGCTCTATTCGTTGCTGCAATTAGAAAATTTTGCGATCAAAGTTTGGAAAATACTTTTTTAAGGTGTAAATATTCCATATCCGCCATTTACTGCAATATTTTTGCAGTCATTTTATACGCTTCACTAATTTGCGTTGGCAAAAATCCGTGTTATATATGTCAAAATATGCGCGTGTTGGCGTATCTGTCCGATAGTTTGATTCGAAAACACTCAAAGCCCCACTGAAGAGATTTAAAGCACGAAAAGAATACTAATGGAACTTTTTACAACCTGTCAGGTTTGAGAACACAGAGCAATGAATGTTTTGTAGGATGCTTATGCAAACGATCGCACTATCAAAATATGAACGCATTGCGCACGTTGTTTTATTATTTCTTCAGTAATTTATGAAACCGGTCGGTCTAGTGAACCAGTTTAACTCAAACATACAGAGTGTTGCATTTATCGTAAATTCAATGCCATTGCTACAGGGATCTTTGAATGCTTTTTTGACGTTTATTTCATTGAGCTGCTCGTTATAGCTGAATATTTGTTCAATTTGAGGTGTTTCGGTGCAGTGAAAGGAAATGCTTTCCAACGAGGACGAAGTGTATTCGACGATGAAGTGCATTGAACAACAATTAGAGACGAGTCGATCGGATGATCGAACGCAATCACCTTCAATGGAAAACAAAACTCATAAAAGAATGGGATTAAACACTGAAGATGATAGTCACAAATCCCATCTCGAAAAAATCAACGAAACTCAACGATCGGATGGGAACACCTCCAGAGAGTTGACGCCTTCGGAAAATATTATTTTTGACCGACCAATCGAAAGTAGGCTACTAGAAGGGGGTAATGATGTTGGTGAAGAAACTGCTTCGGAAGATGTTGTTGACTGTGGGAGTGTCGACTTGGAGCAGGCCTCTATCGAACTGATGGAACGTCTTCTGGAGACGATCGACGATACAGATGTGGCGTCATCCTCCGTGAACGACCTTTTAACGAGTGGTGATGATACGATCAATGAAAACTTTGCCATCTATTTGTCGAGTGACTCGGAAGAAATGAGTACAGTGGGCGAGGAGGAATCCGAGGGATTCAACAAACGGTCGAACGAATTGGTGGATGATGGAGAGGAGGATACATCGCAGAGCTGTGCATATATCGATGACATCATTCGATTCGACGATAGCAATCGAAACTCCGAATGGCAAGTCGGGAATGAGCACATCACCCGGAAGGTTATTTATTATGCATTTTGCATCTTTTGGATTTTTTTTTCTGCAGGATTAGATTCTTGTCAATATAGGTTTGCAAGCGTTCATCTATGTCTATCTGTTGGTTGTCGGGTAGTTTCATTCTATAGTTAATAAGAATGTAGCAGTGATATTTGATGGGTATAGCCTATAGCATAGGTTGATTTCCAAATTTTAGGTTTGTTCTCGCTGAATCGCTTCTTGATGAATTGTTCACATTTAAAGAAGCTATAAAATCTAGTGCTCAATTTTGTTCAAGTCAATATTTCAGATTTGTTTGGCTATAATTTTTATCATTAATGAATTATATGCGAAATAATGTTTAAGATGTTATTCTTTTTATTTTTGAATATTATTGCATCGGTTAGTTTATTAGAGGGATTTACAGAAATTCTATGCTTAATAAACTATTATTTGTTCATAGAATTTACAATAAAGGTACAAAGACGTTAGGTAGTATTGATTGTGGAAATGAAATTATTGGAGCTATAGGTGTGCTGAAAAGAGGGTCTTTCCCTTTTTACCTTTCATCTACACCGACATCTTACTTACTATACTTACTTAAAGAGTGGTGACGATTCAAGAGTGAATGCACAACCAGTTGACGAGGAGATTCCATCGACGAGTGCGAGTGGGCACGATGAGGGGGATGAGGACGACGATCGTGCAGAACGCCTCAAAATGTTCACTCGTTCAATGGGCGAAGCATCTGACGAAAAAGGTCCGAATCTCTTTTCATTTCTCTATTTCACGTCTTACAAACTAGTAGAGAAACACATCAAATAGCAGCAATAATGTGTTTTCGTAAATATTTTAGCCCGTTTTAGATTAATTCAAATGCATGATTGTAAATGAGTTTAGAAGAAATAAACAAAAATGATTTAACTGGCTAATATGTTGAAAGGTTAGGCTGAGATTTTATTTTCTCTTGATTCGAATCTACCATAAGATCTATAATGTTTGTTGAATAGAAACGTAAAAAGTACGACGTATGCATATGAAATATTGCACATGCTTACTCATCGCACTTCATTAATACAAAAAAAGCAATTTTAATATGCAAATTTTGAAATAATTAGTCAGCGAATGAGCAAAAAATACCATTGAGCGGAGATAGACGATTTTCTTGGCTAATATTAAATTTAAATCTCGATGGGGTGGCATCTGTTTGTGGGCTTATCCGGCAATCAGTAGTAGATCAAATAAGAAAAAAGGTGATAGACAATTCAATGTTGTTTCATTTGATGTAATTCAATTATACAATTACTGAGAGAACTTAATAAACGACCCGGCATCGAATACATTGAAAAAAGACCCGAAGAGTCCATATTGAGACACAATTTTGAGTGTGAACACAAATTATGAGTGCCGTCGTTCTTTAATATTAAATTGCTTTATGGTAACAGAAAATAAATCTGCAAATATTGGTTTGGGATGAGGTCATGCTCGTATCAGTACTGTTTACATACCAATGTCGTATGCGATTCGAATATTCAAATTACTGCATGAGAGAATTCGGGGAAATTAAAGATTTGCATTGGTGGTACCATATAATACAGTTTTGTTCTAGAATTACTTTGAATGACACTTAGAATTTTGTATGGAGATGCCTTTCTCATAAAGGCTTCCTCTCAGTAGAACAGCACCGTCGAGTGCGGATCATATCATGTTAACATGGACAATTCATGTATACCTTCAAGAATATCTTCATCACTGAGTGCTACGATAAACGGACGGAATGTGTGCACTGATACATATGTTCACACTTGTCAATATTCATTGATGACTGCCTGAGGTTCGTGACTTGCTGACCGTGAGGTGAAGAACGAAAAGAACGAGCTCAAGCATAATACCGATTCCAAAGTATTGTGCATGCTGGTAACTAGGAACAAATAAGTGAAGATATTTATGCGAAATGCTTCACTCAATATATGGATTGACTGTTATAAGTTAAAATAAATTAAGGAACTTCATGATTGTTATAAGCTGATTTATCGGTGAATACCAACACCGAATGCATATATTCCCTTGTGACAAGCTAAAAATGCCTAAAGGTTGAATAATTCAACATAGCGATATTTTGTTTCATATCCCTTCTACCATTCGTTTTCGTATACTCGACTTCTATAGTATCATTAAATTTTCACCAACAATTTCCCCTTGTTTATTTGACTCTTCTCTGACTCAATTTATTGCATTATTGCTTACGTTTTATTACTTGGCTGGTTTTTGTGAAATTGACTAATATGTTCAATAGTGTTGCAAAAGCACATATCGCTGCATTTCCTCATCTTTTCCTCGGATGGATTTGTTGGGAATCGAGCACGAGGTTTCCTTTGACAAAACAGTACATATTTATGCAGCTGAGTTGGTCCCATTTTACTACTACATGAGTTTAAAGTATAGCTCGTACCTTCATCTGTGTTCAAAATATGAAACTCACCCATCTATTTCCCTGCAGTTTGCCTGAGGTGACGCCTATTTGAGTGCATATTGTTGATAACTTGTTAAAGAAGGGATATGAGACGTGCAGTTCCTACTAGTCGTCTGTTTGTGACGACACATTTGCAGTGCTTATACGGTGAAAGTGTTGGTTTTCGCTCAAAACGGCTAGTAGAATTAGGTTTCAATGTGAACGTCAAGTATATCTTTTATAGTTGCAGGGTATTCTGCAGCATTTCGACTGCCTACAAATTTGGAAATCCGTCAAGGCGAGCAGTATCAGTGCTCGGTGGAAAGTTTGGAGGAATGGGAGGCACGATATGAATCGAGGACCGTCTCGGAGTCTCCGGATAGGGATATCTGTGTTTGGTGTTCGCCCGATGGAAACGCCCACAAAGAAGAAATCGACGCTTATTTATATATGGCGCATACAGTGCATGAAGCCGAAGCCGATGAAGTGAGTTATTCACATTGAACTTTTATCATTATTTAATGTGATGTTTTTGAAAGGTCATGTTGTATGATCGTTTGCAGGTATGATGAAGGCGTTAAATCCTATGGAATTACATGCCCGCATAACGCCTAGTTCAGCATTCTCACGAGGAGCTCATCATACGATTACTTTAATATTATTAACCAATCGAAAGCCGTGAAATCGGATGAATTCGATGGTATCGGACAAATGTTTCTTAAAAGTTGTATTAATAATTATTCGGCTATTGTAGTCATGTTATTTGAGTGTACAGGCATACCTCTCCACCTT
Organism: Baylisascaris procyonis; assembly: GCA_037389465.1. NCBI lineage: Eukaryota > Metazoa > Nematoda > Chromadorea > Rhabditida > Ascarididae > Baylisascaris > Baylisascaris procyonis. The sequence goes on from JAZARR010000266.1 coordinate 833,935, forward strand.
ATTTATGGGTCAATACAAGGTGACTATCGCGGAAACATGCACTTAAAAGAGTGTCGACTATAGTCTTTTCTAAGAAAATCCCAATGAAATCGGTGTCGGTCGATCCTTTCCAGCTATGAAGTGTTCTTGTATTTCTTCGTTCACACATCGCATCTGTCTGCTGTTTAATAATGTCGACACTGAAATATAATCTCATATTGACATTGATTGAGATGTAGAGTGATTGACGAGTACAATTGCAGGCATTATACATTCTGCAATCGTGCAACTATGATATATCGACCGCCCAAAAGCAACTCAACAAGCGCACACTAGTGAAGCAAGTGTGGAGTGACGATGACGTCTCGTTATTCTTACGTTCATTTCGCAAACACGGAAAGAAATTCAGGGAGATCAGAAGATGGGTATGTCTTTTGGTTATTCACGAATTTATGCACGTTTCGTCGAGTTGAATGACAGTATCACCTCGATCTGTCATTATTATTTGGGGCAATACTCCGACATAGTCACCTCGGGATGACACGGAACACAATTTGCATGGTTTGCACGTTTAGCGATTCACGTGAATTGCGCTTAACTACTCGTTGCGAATGTTGGGAATGAAGTGGATTGGCAATAGAAGTGAGGAGGGGGGCATCGCCAGTCACCGCAGATCTCAGCACCTTCACAGTTATGTTCGTTTTATTCCACTCAAATTGCAATTTTATATTCGAGTACTAATGCGTGGATTATCTGCAGATATTGCTAAGCTGCTTCCAAACTGTTTCTTGTAATTTGTACAATTACATCGAAAACCTACTGAGGGACGTCTATCTGTGAGCATTCCTTTTTGCGCTATTTCTGTTGTTCAGGTGAGATAACACCTGTTTTTGAGAAGTATAGAAAACGACTGGTTCATCTAATATCCGAGTAGCTCGTGTCCCCCACCCCTCCCCCTAACTTTTCCTTCTTAACTATTTTCGATAAAATTTTCCCGCAAAACAATACAACGAGCTTTTGGCACATTAAATGATATGAGTATTAGTGATACTTCTCTCATTTTTATCTATATTTGCAAGAATAGGTAGGATCTTATTGAACTCATTGACGGAGAGTCAAATTTGATGTGAGATAAAATGATTGAGGGAAACTAAATGAAAATTTAAAAGGGTTGTATGGGAAATATTGAAATAAAAGCTTTAATGGGACTGATAAAGGATTCTAAGCTAGTGTGCCTATCACAGTGTTAGAGTTATTTGAGTTCACAAAAAAACAGTTACGAGATGTGGATATTATGAGACGTTGAAGAACTTCGTAGTGTAATATATGAAGCGCATATCACTATTTACAACCGTAAGAAAAATAAATGCACACCTATATAACACAATTACTGATAAAAGCCAAATCGTTTAAGTATAACACAGAAATGCGTTACAATCTGACGAATTATTATAAATTATATAGAACGAATTACTCTGGTTGTAATGAAAGCTAAACACATTCTCAACAATATTATATAAACATGAAATGTAATGTTTCATTATCCCCACGCATATATCCTTAATGAGGAATTTAATATCAAATTCAGACGCTTGATAATATAGATCAGAATATTTGTGCTATATATGCATCACAAAACAATAGAAAAGAAATGCCTATTTAAGCGATTATTGGCAAAGAGGGAGGGCACTGTTGACTTGTATGGAATTAGAAGTTCTGAATCGATATCGAGTGTTTGAATTCCTTGGTTTTTGAGAAACGGCACACAACTCAAGAATGACGAAACAGTTGCAAATCAGCTGTTTTTATTTTAGACAGCGAGAGAGAATATTCTCCAAAATAATTTTTTTGGAACGTCGTTGATCGATGATATCGAGCTAGAAGAGATATTTGAGTCAGAAGTTAACTCAGCCAGAAGGGGATGAAGAATACAAAGTGGATCGCTCAATTTGCAATCATTTTTGCATAAAAGATCTTGGATTCTAGTATCAATGTTCGGGATAATCCAATACATGTTCGGGATATTACCATATTTGTGCTGAATTCGGTTCAGTCTCGGCTGGCGTCGAGTTGGATGTTGGTGCCCACGTGCACATCCTTTGACTTTCCTTGTCGAGAGGTTCAGAACGGGGGAGGGGGTTGGAGTTCCTTGTCATGAATGTCCCCTCCCGCCGTAGGGTTTCTCTCGGCTGTTTTTTTCTTTGTTTGGAAGGGCGGAAATTTTCATTCGGTTATTTTCAGAAAGTCTCCGCAATGGACCATTTTTCTACCACCCAACTGTACGTGAATTCGGGTTCAAGTAATGGCCAATTTTAAATGGGGATGTTGCGAATTGTGAACGCAATGTGTGAGGCAATAATCCCATTGAATGCTTTTCACTACCCTCATACTGTCTTGAGAATTTTTTCATTTCTTTTTTTTTGTTTTTTAAAAATTTGTTTTAGTTCTGTTTTACGTCGATTTGTTTTTTCAGTTCACATCGATAGGGCTCAACAGGAAATTGAATCTCTTCAAAGATTTGTGCGAGCAATTGGATTAACTGAAATATGAAATTAGTATTTTGCATATATAAAATAATCCTTTGCTACATTTCTTCACTTATTTTTGAATATTTATTTAAAGTATTATTGCGATATTATATGTTCATATAGATGGATGGGATTCGCAAATTCAAATGCCACTCTAATCCCTTGCATAGATAACACATGCTCGCATTTAACTTATCAAGACTATAGGGCCTTATTCTTCTATTGCAATGACCTGACAGTATGTGTTGCACTCAAGAAAACTTTTAAAAAATTTCACTTCTTCTCGGAAAAACCTTGCTTATTGGCCTATTCATTTGACAATAGAGGAGAGATTTGTTGGAGTTTTAAGCAAAAAAAGCTCCCTAACTGCTCCATGAATTCTTACCAAAATCCCCCTCCAAAAAACTTCCTTTGCCAAATTCTATCTCCGTTGCATCGAGAAAACTATAAAAAAACTTCTCAAAAAAAAAAAAACAAAAGATTCGAGAACGATTGAATAATTTTCTTCCGAAACGGATCACAAAATTTTCAGCTTCCAATTTCGTTGCATCATACATCTTTTTGGTTACTTCTTGTTATGGTACAACTTTGGCGGGCAGGTAAAGTGTTCCCCATGTAACAACGCTTTTGGCTGGAGTACTATGTGTAAAGGCATCATGCAATGCTGATTCTTTGGGTGGTTGCTTGATACTGCAATAGAGGATGGTGTATGGGATGGTCGGCATTCTTTTTGACAAGGATATGTGATTTGGGGCGTGATTGGCTTTGAACTGTGTAGGGAGTGGGTAGGGAATGAAGAGAAAAGCGGGGAAATGAGAACCAACTATTGAACGGGATGTCATCTCCATCATTTGCAAGCAACGATATTTTCCAATCAAAACTTGCTACCGAATCTCCAGTGTTTTTTCGCTTATCACCACTCAGATCTGCTGATTGCTTTCGATTCATAACGGCGCAAATGTCTCTCACCTAGGAATCCAATGGGACGCGGTCTTTTGCCTCAAACTGCAATATGAAGCGTAATAATCATGTTGTGCTGCAAGGTTTTCGTTGAGATTTCTTTCAATTTCTGAAAGCTGTCAGTGGGAAACGTTTGATCACTTTCTTCGTGAAACACTTTCACCATAATTAAACTGAGTACCACAGAACGGCTACGCTATGGGTACCGGTAATGCGACATTTCCGCCGCGTATAATTTCCATTTTCTGTGCATTCTTGCACATTCGCGAACGATTTACACCTAAGGATGTTATTTTTAAGATGTACTCGAGAAAGAGGTAGGCATAATTATGCGAATGCCTTCACAATTGAGGTTGCCATTTGTAAGAATTTAGCTGGCGGCTTCGAAAAGATTGAAATACCACATTTCGCTTTATTGAAGGTGTTGCATTCTTTTATCGTTGTTGCCAAATTATGAGTTTACAAGTGATAATTCCCATAGATAATAGAGCTTTCTTCGGAAAACTTTCATCGCGAGCTTGTTTGTTTATTTTTATTTGGGATACGATGATAGAAATTCATTAAATTGAGAAATTTCGTACCTTCAAAGATGTCCGTCTGTCTGTTCATTGGGAGATCCCAGATTCCAAAATTGCAAATGACAACTCTAATGACAGCCATTGAAAGGCTCAAAATAAAAAACAATCTAAGCGTAATCCTCTTCTCGAATGTCGAGGTAAGGTATTATCGAAATAACGTTCTATCAGTTTTTTTTTTTGATGCTTTATCTTTATCACTAATAGCTAATAGTTTGAACGTTTTATGCAACACTTTCCATGATCGAATCGTCAAAGAACATTTTAAAAGCACTTAATGTTATACTATACATTATAAGAAATTACATTCAATTTTTTGTGACATTCATGTTTCCCTTACAAATAGTAGTGCTAAATGTTTAACAATCAAAAAAGAGGAATAACAAAATGAATTATATTCTCTCAGATGTGCAAAGCACAAGTATAATCACACTCTTTTTTTTTTTTTTATTTTCGTTGTTGAGGTGATGTTGATAAATAATATTCTCGCGACAATTATATGTCACCGTGAATATTCTTTGATCATCGCACCTATTTCTATATATTTACTTTATTAATAGTCCATCTTTTATATATAATATTAATTAAATGCAAATTATGCAAGAGTGTCGTTTAATCTATCGTGTATGCACTTTGCCTATCGGTTCACATATTATTGTTGAAGTCTATCTCATTCAATATTTCTATTTATTGCACTTCACTATGGAAATATTCTTCTTTTAGATGCCACACAAGTCGATGCCTGAGTTAATAAATTTTTACTACGACAGTAAAAAGAGACTTCGATTGGGAAGAATCCTCGATGAAATCGTCAATGACGATCATGCCGATAGTAGTGATGAAAGGTTTGCTTTTATTTATTATTTTGTTGCTTATATGTAAATTATTCGCTGAGATGACTTTCATAAGGAGAGAATTTTAGTATAATAGAGGCGAAGAAAGACTGAACTTTGAATCTTATTTGAAGATGAATCATTTAAGTTAGACACTTGCAAAGCATAGTACGTCATAAACATAAATCTAGTTTAAATTCCAGAAGGGGGCAGGGGGAGGGAAGTTGCTGTGTTACCCGTCAGTACTTTATTTTCGAACTGCTTTCTTTTTTCTTAGTGAAATTCATGAGTTTGCGAATGCAGGCAATCACTAATTTCATTTTCTGTTATTTTTGTTTCATATTCAACTCGGCATTTTTCAATTTAGAAGAAAGGGGGGGGGGTTGGGATTGAATGCAGAATTTAAAAGAAGCGGAATTGAAAGAGGTGAAAATTCTCCAAGTTCAAGGATATCCGATGTTGTAGTGTGCCTCTCCGCACAGCACTATTCCCTGAGTTTCCATTATTTTTTTCTCCTTCAGAATACCCCTTCAAAGTACAATGAAATGTATCAATTTCAGCGTTTCGGATGAATCGCAAAAGGAAGTTGTTGAAGAGGTTGCTCGATCAGGTGCATGCGATAATTGTGGCCATAAACAAGACGATCTTGAAAACGATCATGGCAACTATTTATGTGATTCATGTGCTGCCCATTCTACGTATGTCGCTAATCTATTTCATTATTTTGCATGTAAGGTCGTTTGTTAGATGTGTGGTTAAGCTAAGGTTTATAGGTTGGCCAAATTCTATTTTTTCATATCACTGAAAAAAAAAAACTTGCTGATCTTTGATAAATGGCATCGGCATATCGGGTTCTGGAAATTATTCATATATCCAACTATCTAACTGCATTTGCAATGTTTTGGGCATTTCAACTCTCACTGCAAAAATGGAGTGAAATTTGCAGTGATCAACTTTGATCTAGAATATGTTACTGCAGACTTCATCGCTGTGTGGCCCCAATTAAAGCATTAATCTTATTGGTTTGATACTGGCAGATTTCGTATGCTTTGCATTTTGCATCCCCGATGTCAAATCCAGTGAAGTTTTCGTAATAGTTATTCCAATTTAGTTTGAACCTCGTCCTCGGAATCTCTTGTGAATGTTGATCTTTCATTGATAAATGCTTTAGATAAGAACTTAGGCTGTGGAATGGCGAAGAGTTGCATAAGGATTCAAATATTGCCAGAAGTAAGAATTTTCAACCAAATGGGCATCGGAAGTGAGGTTCTGTGAAATGTCCCATATTGTTGAGGGTGCTGTAATTGCTGAGAGCTAATCACGTCCAGATTTATGGTTTCAAATTTTGGCACAATTACTTGAGGATCGTTACCGACTGCACTAGTGAAATATTTCTGTCACTACCCATTTTCCGCATCTCTATCTCATCGAGTGTGGTCTATGAGATCCCCTAGATTATTAAAGATGACTTATAATTATAGGAGGTATTCGGAGGGCAAGCGTCTCAAAAATACGTTTATCTCAATGTAAATTCAATCCCGACGCTTAAAATACCCAATAAATTTTACTGAAAATGCCCACACGAGGTTGGGCGTGAGGTTTTGATCGAAGGTTGATGCGCAGCACTACGAAGGTCACTGCTGCTGCAATAATCTTCTAAATAGATTCTACTGATCATTTCAGGCTCTATCCCGTTGTACTATATGCAAATGCAGGTTAGATTTGTGGAAGTGTGCCCCATCAGAATTAGATTTCATGTTCACGTTCCACATAACCCGAAGACCTAGGCAGCTTTTGATGAAAATCTAAAGCTCAAAGTTGTGGTCTCTAAGCACACCTGATTACTGGAGACCCCGAGATGATACTTTTGGCTTTTAAGCAGAAACTATTAATTCCTTTTTTTATTTAAACTCATCTTTTCATCCCCATGTTTGTTTTTTCATTCCTCTTCTTTTTCGAAATTCCCAAAACTTTTCAACTCTTTGCAGCTGATATGAGTTTGTGACATGTTTATTTCCTGCATTATATTCAGCGTTTTATTCGCACATCAATTGCATCAATTTTCCAAATGTCGTTTGCATATAGAAAGAATTTGACTTTTCAATTGCAACGAATGTACCTTATTCACAAAGCCACAACAACTTTTGACAGTTATTCGATCAGATGGGGAAAGATGTCAAAATTTTGCGTTATTGGATGGTTTTTCAAAATTTCAGAAAGTTTTCAACATTTTGCAGTTGCTATTTATTGGTTATTTGTTTGAGTTTATTTTCAGAAAACCCTAAAATTTCTTTTTATTTTCTTCTTTCAATTATGAGTGAAAAGCGTTGATATATGCTTCTAGTCAATATTTGCAAAATTAAATGAGAAATCTTTAAGGTTTTTTTTAATGTTTCATTGAGAAGAAAATCTCCTCGGTCCTATAACAAATGCGTAGAGCGGAGGTGGTGCATATTACCGTGAATGGATAATGTGAGTTATATAGATGAATATTTGAAGGACGAAGAAGGTATGATAATATTGCTCGTTTTGGATGGTAATTTTGAATGGAATGTTTTCCGGAATAGATAGCCTCGGTTATATACCGATATTTACTGCTGATAATGAAGCTTTCATTTTTTTAGTGTTTTGAACTATCGGAGCCCTCATGGGAGACCAAAGAGGCCAAAACCTGCGAGTGGATTCACGCCGGGTATGTCATTTTAAAATATAATAGCACAACTATTATATAATGAGATAGATAAACGTTTATAGTGATATTAATGCTGCGTTATTTGAAAAGTTTTTCAATTTAATAACATTTTTTAAATTGCCTACGATTGACTTACGCTTATTTCCATCACGGCTGTTACTGTCAATAGTGAGAAAAGGATAGGATTTTTTAAGGTCCTTTCATTAGAATATGATAGACTTTAGTTCGATAATGCCCGAATGTGCGCATTTTATGAATAGTATATTCTGCGTGAATGTTTAATAAATCTTCGTAGAAGTGTAGATATTTGTTTATTGCTGTTGAAATGTACGAATTCGCTGAATGATCCATTCACTGATTTTGTCATTTGAAATTATCGATTGTCTTTTTTATTACTAAAATGTCATGGTGACTAATATTTCGTTGTCTTAAATCGAATGAGTGCAGATATGAGCAGAAACTTTTCCGTTGTTTTATTTAAGTTTATTAATAGATTCACTTGAAGGATGCATTCGTTTCAGAAATTTTTCTCGCTTCACTATAGTTACTTCATCGAATTTTTGAGAAATTTAACAACACTTTTGGTTTCATATCAACGAAAAATTGCTTTTTTTTCGTTGATACACAGTCGTTTTGCATAGAGATATCACTTCAAAAGAAGCCGATTTGTGTAAGCTTAATTCAGTATAAATGCAACTGATATGAAGAGGTATAATAGTATTCGCGATAGATGGCAATAAGCTTACTCTTTTGCACTATTACTTTCATCAACTGTGTTCATCGTTTAGGTGGCTTAACTTGATTAATGCTTTCTCACCTTTAGGAATTTGGTCGATTTGCTAATGCCATTCAATGTCTTTCAACGTATCTCTGATATTTACCAATATTTTAAAGGTGCTGATATGGTGGAAATATTCACCGAACTCGCAAAATCCAAAAAGATGGCTGAAGTATCATCGATGGGTACGGAACAGTCGACTTCGAATGCGATCGTTGACGAATATCGACGCACATTTTGTGGCCACAAGAAGCGATTGTTAGTGGTTTACTATCGATTTCATAGTATCGTGCTGGATGAAAGACCACCTTAAACATCGACTGTAAAGTTTCCATAGTTTGATTGACGGGTTATTGCATTTTGTAAGTTGTAAAGCAATAGTATCTAGTTTTGATCTCCGGTGATCTGCTTCGCTTCATGCCACATTTTTTTACGTTATTTTGTAGATTTAGAACTTTGGATGTATAACATTTTGTTCTAATCGATATGGTTCAGTGAGTACATAAATTTTAGTGTGAACTACAAAGGCCGAATTGATTAGAAGGAGTCATTTTATCAGACAGCCGTTTGAAAATTTGGTTAACTCATCAACTATGAGATCACTATATTTCAGGCTCTCAGTATAAGTCCCCTTTTATTCATCGAGACGTTGTAAACTCCTCCCAATGCAACCCTCCTCCCTCTTTCTACTTTATGTGATTCTCAACGTAGTCACCGTCCTTGAATAAAGGTCTGTTCCGATTGGCATCTACTTGTGCTCTTCAAGGAACCCATCGTTTTCAGAGGAATAGGCTGAGCCAAATATGCTCAAAATAGGCTCTTCGATTATTAACTCACTCAAAAATATGGTAAAGTCTAACGCTGCCGTTTATTAATGCAATTTGGAAGTTACATGAACGTCCTATCCTTCAAGAAGAACAGTCTAATAGGCCAGAGGTTCACTTTAAAGTTATATTATGATTTATCTGGTGATGATGATTCACAGGTATATCAGGTAATACATTTTCAGTGAAACAGAAAGAAAAACTATTGAAACGCGTGCACAGTGCTTTCGAGTGATGCAGGAAAACGATCGGCAATGTAAGGAGCATCTAGCTTTTGGTTAGTTTTAATTTGAGATAGTTTCTTGATATGATCGTTTGTGATGATCGTTTCTTGTCTACTTTAACGTTTCTTTGAAGCTCGAAATAGCATACCTCACTTATTAAAGTTCACCTAAATTCCTGAGGGGTTTCATTGGAGGTGTATCGTCCAAGATCTGGTATTTATCAAAGAAGCTGTTGTTTTCTTTTGTTGGTGTGGAATGGAATTCGACATTGCAAGATGAGATGAACTTGTTAGCTTTATTATTTTTAATCCATTTTTATGTTATTATTAAAAAGTCACATTATATGCACAATATGGATGAGTTCGAAATTTCTTTTTCCTTCAAAGATTACACACATTCTGTGATATTCGTTATAGTTGTGCTATTGGTGTATAGTAGGTTATCGAAGATCTATGCATTGTTGAGCGATTAGAGTTTGCATTTGGCATCAGATAAATGTCTCATTGTTGGACTTTAGATAAGACTTTTATTAGGGTATAGGGAACAGAAGATAAGATTACATCCTTATAGAATGCGTCAAGAAAATATTTATCACAAAGAACAAATTTTATTCTTCGGCAATATTATAAATCACTCACACAGAGATCGTTTGCAAAATCTGATAATGGAATGGTTTGTACGCCTATGTATATCGGTTTATATTTATACCTTTGAGTGTTGTTTTTAATATATAACTACGACGAGTGATTCTAATAAAATTTGATAATTATGGCTAACACGCTTGATTAGATACCTTCATTCGATCAGTTTATTGAGAGATTTTCGATTCTGAGGTTCCTGAAGGCTCTAGTACTATGAAGGTTAGATTCTATATTGGATTGATTTCTCCAATTTCTATGACATCTACGTTGGGACAAATAAGTTATTGCATAATTTAGCTTTATTATATTGTTTTCGAGCATTTATATGATTGCAATGGATCGACCATCGGGAGTAGAACTGCCAAAAATACATACCATGCTAATATCAATATTGCTTCCATTGCTTTTTTTCGTGAAGTTTTGCAGTGTATGTTATTGGTGAAGTGAATATATATATGTCTCAATGCTCACCGATTAGACAATTCCTTTGCGTGAATAATAGAATTAAGTTATAGGAGCTTAAAGGTTATGCAAAATTTACTGCAAACTCCGAATTTACCAGATACGAGCAATCAGCAATATTTTCCATATGGATCTTTGTTAGCAATCACATGTGTATGAAAACTATAAGTACTCATCATTTCATTATTTATAAGTATCTATGCAATTGGTCGATAACTCTATGCGATATTAACCCCTCTATTGGGCCTTCTCATTTAAATTATTATGCTGTCCCATTTTACCCTCTCAATACTCCCAACGTTCAAAAAAAAAAAAATGCAATCATTTATTTGTTCGTTGCTTCTGAAGTACATTCTACAGGTATCGAGAAGTACCGTGCGTTGATTCGTGCACAGACACAAAATACAAATCGCATTCCCATTTATGAGCCGATATGGGATCTAAAAGATAGTATCTATGCTATCACTGGTAAGTAAATCCTTTCCTTCTTTGCTTGGTATTCTCTTTTCAGTTGTCTTCTTCTTCACAAGAATCTCTTTTTGGTGCAAATCCCCGTCAAATTCTCGAAGCATTTCTTTTCAGCAGATGGTGATGGCTCATTACTACACAATAGTTACTGTTTCAGATTAGATGTCAGGTCAGCACTCGAAGTATTTCCGAATTTTCTAAGTTTGGTCTACAAAATATGAGAGGGGGGACGGGATTCTCAATATTCGTGAAAAACTGAAATTCCCAAGGCGAGCTAGTGCACTAGATGTACGATGCAAGGGAATGACAAATCTGGATTTCATTCATGACGACGAAATTGCGGTTGTGACAAAATCTTTCGTTTATTTCGCTTATTTGGTGAACTTGCAACGGTGGGAAGCAACTTAAAACGGGCATTTTGCCTCCTCCCCCTACATTCTCAAATAATTCTGATAGGAGATTGAGTGACGCTCTAGCATTGCGACCTTTTTTGGTGACTACTATCCCAACGGCTCATATGTATTAACTACTGTAACGTTTACACTGCAGCAATATTGCTGCTTTATCTTACAATATTCGTTGAAATTTTCTGGCAGTGGGAGAGGGAGTCAAGGGTACACATACCATGTGTGGTTAATAAGCAAAAATTCGGATCGGTTCCTGATTTAGCTGATCACTGTTGTCGTTTGCACTGGTTTATAGGTTGCATCGATCGATGTATTTTAATCCATCCCCTGTCTTTGTATCATGTTCGCTTAATATAGAGTTGATTAAATTATAGCTTTCAAATATTACGACATGGACTTCAAAGAAGTGGCTGCAGTGGTCGGAACGAAAAGTCCTGTCATGGTTAAAGAGTTCTATGAGCGATTTCGAGAACACATTGACAGGGTACCGCTTCTTTGATGGTTATTTTACTGTGTAGTTTAACAGCTGCAATAACTACAAATTATGGGAATATGTTTCAGACTGGTTGCGGGTTGAAGCATGATGGCTCGCTTTATTCCACTTTCGAAAGTTGCGTTCATCTGAGCCTTTGTTTAGTAATGTAGAAATGGAGGAGGGAGTGTTGGTTTTGATAAGAATCTGAGGACTGTTTGGGAGGTCTTTTCGAGGGGAGAAGTGTAGAAGTCGTCGAAAACGATGTAGTTATAATCTATTGAATGCAACCATAAATTACTATGAAAAGTTTTATCTTCGTTTTCCACCGGCTTTTAAACCGCCGTCTTTGTTTAGTCCATTTATCATTTATTTTCTATAGATCTGAGTTAAATGGGGTGTTGATCGTTCGTCACTTTCTCATTCATTTCAACATGCCCCACCCGCTGTGTCCCGTTACATTCTTCACTCGTTATAGGAAATATTTGTTTAATGTATCGATGCAGCAGTCTTTGCGACACCCACGAGTGCACTCCTTGGAGGTCGCAAAAAAGAGGATCCTGTTTGATGACTTATGCGCCTCATATTATTTCTAACGAAAAGAAATTGCTAAACGGCTTGTAGGTGAGGAAGCGAGGCAACGATCTCGATGAACGGAAGCCGGAGAGGCAGCGATTGAAGAAAAATGGCGTTGTCGAATCATCGAACACTAAACTCTTCCAACTAGAGTGAATATATCGTCTTTCATTGTGTTCAGATGATTGTTGAATTCTTATAAATATTGTCATAGAATTTGCTCATTAATGCTTGTCTATCCGTGTTGGCCATAATCCGTCCAAATCCAACGGAATCTTTAAGAATAAACCCGCATTTGACATTTTCATTTGAAATCGAAATATTCGGTTCATTATTACTTGAGCTTCAATAATTCAGACAGCGACTTCCCCGTCGAAATTTTATAGCTAGCAGCAATTCTCAAAACCGAAAGTATTCAAATCGCTTGAATAGATCTTTCCGGATGAGAGTCGTCGTTTTGATTGTCCTCGAAGTTTTTCTAAATAATGTGATACAAATAAAAGTCAAGCTAAAGTTTTTTAATCATGTGACGGCAAGAATTCAATTGCAAGAATCAAATTCTTTCGTAATAATCATCGAAAATCAATTCGTAAAATATTTTTCTACGTTTTTTCGAATTTTCTTCCGATCGTTATGTATTCATTCATAATTTCAACAATCCGATTTTTATTGTTTATTGTTTCGTATTTTATAAATGCGTTCAAAATCAATATTAGCGATATTATTGTGTTGAAATTTAGTTGATCTCTTGTTTTTCATTCGTTTTATTCTTTTTTATTCAACAATTAGAGATTTACTTACAGATTAGTTCATTTGTTTGTATTTTCACCATAAATGAATTTATATATTATCTCGGAAAGCTGCAAAACAACGAAGTGTCGCTTCAATTATTGCATTGGTTACTTCTGTAAATCGAGGAACTAGTCAAATTACAATAGCCGAGAACTGTGAACACTGACAACGTCTTTTGGTATTTTCCCAGTTACTGCAGTCCTTTCACATAAGGAAGCGATTGTATTAGATAGGATCTTCTAGATTCCCTATGCCCAGAATAACGAATTTCTCTTCGTCCCGAACTTAGGGGTTTCCCCATCGAAAGTGTCGATGTAAATATGGTCATATTTTCTTGTAATTTTCGGGAGAATTTTTTCGTTGCAAATATCTACGGTTTTCAAAAATATGGATGTTAAAGAAAAGTGAACAATAAGTTGTGACAATGGACTCAGAAAAAACCCAAATTTAAAGTATTAAATGATAACAGGTAATAGGGTAGGCATGCGTTATCATCAAGAGTATATGGAATGTGGACGGAAAACTGAAAGAGATGGAGAAGCATGCCGATGGCGACGGCAGGGGAAGGGGTTGGACGATGTGCTCCTTTGTATTCCGCTTTTCCGCTCACCCGATCACACAAGCCTCAAAAGCTTTCAGCGAAAAATGTGCTAAATAATACCCCAACTGATGCGCCACTCTCATAAATACGTTTTCAAAGACCTGTCCTTGTGGTACCTCACTCCTGCGAAAGGCACATGGGACCGAGCGTAGGCAGAGGGTAGAAGCCGATAACCAGATATGTGAGGTAAGCAGTATAGGAGTAGGCTTTATCGAGGAGCACCACGGTCCCCAAACACGAGTCGAACCAAAGGCATAAAAATTGGCCAAAGCCTGATTATACAGGTCCAGCTATCGCCTCTACCGGCACAAGAGCACATAAGCCGATCAGTGATGTATGCGACGAAAATGAGGATGGCTATAAAAGTAACAGTGGTCACTGCTGTGTTAGATCACAAGTAGATATCTCGGGTTGGCGTGTATACAAATTTTTTAGTGCCTTTGAATGCTTCGAACTTTTCTCAAAGCTGACGGATCAACGTGAAAAAAGTTTCGGCATAGATCACGCCCACCAAATTTCGTGACTCTGATTTCAGGTGTTACCCGCGACAAGTTATTAAGCTTGTATGCATCATTCTAGGTCCAAAGCAACGAGGTCAGAGCTGGGTGGCATCCCGTTTTTAGCCCAGATTGGTCTAAACCATGGCCATATGGAGATGGGGTATAAATTATATGAAGCAAGATCGGGCTTGCTTCAGATGGAATCAGCATGACAAAGACATGTGCCACCAAAGAATCCCTAAACCATGTTTACTATCTTCTCTCCTCTCTTCCGCTCACCTGAGCACTACGGAGCATAGAGCTGAACATTTGGTGAGATGCGAGGGATGCATTTTCACTCAGTGAAATCGAAAATTCTGCAATAAGTTCGTCATGTGTAATTTTTCGAGGTCTAACAACGACTGATTTTTGACAGCCAGATGCAGTTACACTGAAAAGACCCGCAATTCCGGTTTTTAGGAGTGATCTTCCTAAAAGAATTGCATTTTTTTTAGGCAGATCATACATTGCAAGTGGTGGTAATGCGCTGCATTAGTGACCCAATTTGAATTTCACATTTGAAATCCCAGGCGAAAGACGCCACACGTATCACCGTAGTTTTGTGCATTCACTGTCCATTCTGCCTAAAATATTTTAACGTTGGTTGGTAAAACAGTTTGTTGCAGTTGGGTTCTGTCGTCGTATTGGTTTTGGTGGGGTGGTGGTGGTTTGCTGGCATTTATGGCTTGATTTTGTGATGGTGGTGGGTGTAAGCGATGAATTGTGGCGGGGTTGATGATTGGGGAGCGGGGGATTCAAGTATCTTAAGGGTAAGTAGTGAGGTTTTGAAGTGATGTTTGCAACAGGTATCCCTGTGACGTTCACTATGAAGGAGTTTGGTTAAGGAAGTGTGCCACCTGAATTCTTTTCGTTCAGTTCTAGTTTCGGTTGAACGTTGCAATTTCGTTCACGTTGAATGAGAATACAATCTTATGCCAACATTTTTCTGTAGCTGTTTTTTTTTTTTTTTTTTTTGCTTCGTTGGGTGTACAGCAGAACACTTGGTATTCTTGTATTTAAAGGATCAAGGTTAATCGCTTTAAATGGGATTATTTATGCTTGAAAAGGCAGTCAATGTACAACCTGAAAGTTTTCATTTTGGAATAGATGCTAAATAGCATCTATGTCTCTGTGATGAGCTCTTGGATCAGTGTTTTAGCTTATTCATCCGTTATGGTCATCGTTCGCATTCTCTTGCCTACTCTTTGCAGCTGCAGGATTTTTCTGAAAAGTAGATTGTATTATTTGATCTGTTTTTGGATGGGAGGGGGGGGGGGGGGTTTAAACTATAAACAGCCGTTGAGGATACGGCGGAAATACGAAAGTTTATCTTCGTTAGAAATTCGAATTGATTCACCTCACATTTTGATTTATTTCGACTTTGCTTGATGCATGCTTACATCGTAGTAATTGTGAAATTAAGGTTGCGGCGTTGTTGAAGTTGAATTGATGTAAATTAAAGTGATGAGAATTTTAAATCGCAAAGAGGTATTGTGGTTATGTGTTGTTTACTGGCAACTGTTTGTACTGCTGGTGAAGTATGCATTGCTGCGAAGGTTATACTTCCTATCTGATAGAGCAGATTGCAACAACGCATAGCACACGTGGCTTAGTCCTATTTTTTAGTTAAATTTTCGAGCGCTTTCATTCGTAATGATCAGAAATGACCAACTTCGACGGATTCATTTTGTACTCTTCCTGGTTTTTTTGTGATGCCTTTATGGATGCGATTTCAGGACTATGTCACATCGTAAATTCTCAGCTCCCAGGCATGGCTCTATGGGGTTTACTCCGAAGAAGCGCTCCAAACGGCATAGAGGAAAGGTCAAGGCGTTCCCCAAGGACGATCCCACAAAGCCGATCCACTTGACCGCTTTTATGGGATTCAAGGCAGGCATGACACATATCGTTCGTGAGGCAAGTTTTTCATGCTTCTGAAATGAGTGATCTTGGCGTGTGTCTTCGTATGTGGCCTCAACTCACGCTACTATGGCCTAAGATCAGAAGGTGGCCCGCAATTCTAAGTGATTTTTAGCTTGTTGGCTTGATGGATTTTGCTACAGTTGGAATCTGATAAGGTATTGTCATCATTTTCAAATGTTAATATAATTGATTACCTTATGAAAGGTTGATCTACTTTTTTGAAAACATCAGCAAAGGTGACTGTCATCCAAACAATTACAATATTCGTTTCATCGCATCGATAAATATATGCAAGCAGACATCATGACTGTCATTAAAGAATCGGTTGTAAAAAGAAATAAATAGAAATGGGGTGATGATTGATGTCCTGATAAGCAAAACTATATGTGATAATTATATTCACTTCCACTATTACGTTATTGCAGATAAACGAAGCAGCGAGGGTAATTTGTGAATGTACTCAGATGCGTTGGAGACAAATACTGAATTTGATGGCAGCACTAGGTTTTGATAAAGGTAGGAGAACAACAGGAACTCGCCTGAACAGATTTTGAAAACCTGAGATCTAAAACCGTGAAACCGTACGAGTAGGTCCAGCCTGAGGTCTGCTATCAGTAATCGCAACTAAAATTGAAGGTGATTTCAATATACCTGAAAATCTTCAACAGCTTCTGGTGACAATCGGACAAAGTGTGAGCGTAGATGCTACTCAATAACCCCAAATGCTTCAGAGATAATGACTAATACTTGAGGACAACACAGCATTGCTTATTTGATGTTGTCGATATCACAAAGGATGTTGTGACCGTTTTGATCATCACATTAGCAATGGATATTTCTTTGTTATTACACCAGGTTTTATGCAATTATACTATTCTCGAAGTGAGGGGGAAATTAAACGAGACATGAGTTAGAGCATAGGAATGTTTAATGCGATGCAGTGGCGGCATTGCATAATGATGATATTTGGTGCCTGATTCCTTTGCTGACAAAGTTCCCTATTGACCTGAATGTGGTGTCGCCATTCTGAGCAGACTCATCTAGAGGTTGTCAGAATCAAGCGATATCGAATTTGAATGGGTGTAGGGCAATACTTTCAACCTTTACATTTCTCGCAAAAGACGGAATAGACTTGTGGATGGGGGGTGGATGAGAGGTGTGATTGTGACACAACCGAGCATGAACTTGGCTGTAATTAAATACGCCATATTGCTTGTAGCATTGGGCTTTTACCATGAAATCTGCAGATGTCATGCATAACACATCTTATCGCTTTACCCGCGCCCACTTGCCTCCTTGTTAACAGAGAAGTTTTCCTCCTCTATGCGCGATAAAGAGGAAGCGGAATAGTTGTGAGACTTCTCTTAGGTAAGATGGAAGACGAGATTTTCTCTTGCACGTTGGGCTTCTATATGAGGTGTTACCTGTGGCCAGGAAAAAGAGTAGATGCCAAAGGCGATATGTACGAAGCCTTGTCGGTGAAAGAGGTTTTGCGAAACGTGGAACTAGGGGCCAGACATTGTGATTCGCAACAAGTCATTGTGATTCGCAGAAGGGTGTAAAACCTGCAACTGTTGCATCGGACTCAATGTGCCTGTCCAGATCTTCCCCACGCAGCATTTTCCTCGCGCTACTTTGAGTGTTCGAAAAAATATCGGCGTTGATATTTCGTTTGTGTTTATAGCGTATCATCGGCATTGCCCGACTGTACGCACACCGTATCATTGTATGCGGTAGTGCTTTGATCTCCTCATTACAAACAGGGCGGAAGTGTTAGAACTAGTGTTAGACTGCTTATTGAGACATGAGTGCCAATTTGTTTCAGGTCGATAAGCCAGGATCGAAGGTGAACAAGAAAGAGGTTGTAGAGGCAGTGACGATCCTCGAGACTCCGCCAATGGTAATTGTCGGAATCGTTGGCTATATCGACACACCGCGTGGTCCTCGTCAGTTCAAGACTGTATGGGCCGAACATCTTAGTGAGGATTGCCGTCGACGTTTCTATAAGAACTGGTAAACTTTTTTTTTACCGGCGAAGCAATTGAACCTTGTTCAGCCAGTCCGTGTAAATCGAACCTCGTGATTACAGATGAAGATTTCGCAACCTGAACGACTTTGGAAGATGCAAAGGAGCCGATTATGTTATTTCCCCCTGAGGTAGCTTTGGCGGAGTGTTTTCAATGAAGATTTAAGAAGAGGAGTTGATGGATAGGGGGCGATTGTATGAGCTTTTAAAGTTTTGGTTTAAATTATCATCTTGGTAGTCCTCCATCAGGCACAGGGTGTTAGTGGTTGCTTTTGTATGTCGTGATTTACTTATGGTTTTATCTGATGATTTCTTCAGCGTTCCACTCGTGTGCACTATCGCTCTCCTCTGCGTATCATTATGCATGAGTAGCCGATACTGCACAGCGACAGAGAGCCTTCCACTGTGATGTGCAGAGTGCATTACATGAAGGTAATTGGGAAAAGCGTGCTCTACGGTTCGCCTAATTTGGCATCACGTGGTCACGCTCCTTGAATTCTCTTTCTGCAGGCACACCTCAAAGAAGAAGGCGTTCCAGAAACACGCGAAGAAGTGGCAGGATGAAGACGGCAGAAAGTCGATTGAGTCGGATCTCAACAAAATGAAGAAGTATTGCTCAAAGATTCGTGTCATTGCGCACACTCAGGTGCTTCTTATAGATCGGTCGCTGATTATCATTGCTGATAAGTACTGATAGCATGGGAGAGGGGGAACAGGAGATTTAAGTGTATGCACTCTCTTGGCCGACGGATATCAAGGTTGAGCTAGGGAAAGAATGCAACGCAAAAAGCAAGAATGGATGGGGTGGATGCTCGTTTGAATGTTATGATTACTCATATCTAGTCCACATGCCGCCATCCTTTTGATTATTCGTTCGTATATTTTACTTGACGCAATATCTGTTTGGTGTAGTCTTATTCTTGGCGGATTCCACAACAACAACAGTTTCGGGTGAGGCGTAATTACTTATAAATTATCAGCAAAAGCAATGTTCGTAGATTAATAATTGTTGTCTTCTTCAAGTTAACACTTTAGGTGAATTAAAGTCTTATGGCAGATGAGTGAATGTTCAGAAAAGAGAGCATACCTGCAAGGGAGATTTTGATAATGATGGTATGCGTTTCAGATGAAGGTAATGAAACATCGTGAAAAGAAGGCGCACATCATGGAGATCCAAATCAATGGAGGTACTGTGCCAGAAAAAGTCGACTGGGCTAAGGAACATCTGGAAAAGCAGGTCGAGTCGTCGTATTATATGTTTTGCACGAAGCAGGTTGATCGTGAGCAATCTTAGAGAGTGGCATTAAGCTTGATGGAGATATTGCGAGGTGGTGACATAAGTTACCAGCGTTGCTTTCCATTTCGAATGTTGAAAGCAGGTGCGAACGATAGCGGCAACTGTTTCCATATTTCATGAGTCCATTATATTTGCTTTCTCGAATAGGTGTTACGGTGACCGCTGTTACTCGCTTGCAAGTCAGCGGTGCATAACGTTGTGCCTAATTTCTAACAGGGTATGCTGTTGCATTAGCTGTAGTGGACGATGATAGAAAGACTGGATGCATAAACGGGAAGCTTTGTGACGATGCAAAACCAGTCAATTGCTGCCTTCCTTCTGAGTCCACACCAGCTAAACAGCATAGGAAAAAATTGGATTGTATTGGGTTTCTCGTCTTTGGTAGATGACAAATAATCAAAGAATTCTTACTCGGTGGTCCACATTTCGGTGTTATCAGCAAGAGCTCACGACAAGGATTAGGAATTGTGCTTTGAAATTTGTGATGGATGCAACTGTTTAATGGGCTGAATGATGGTGCCGGGCGCCGCGTGAAGGTGGTGGGAGTTTCGAGGAGTGCTGCGATCACTATGGGAAGCCCATAAAAAAGGTTTTCTGGTGTAGAGGTACCGAGAGCATTATTTCAAAGAATTATGCACTTGCTTTTTTAGTGCAAAAAGATTGGGGGTTCGGAGTCGGCCTTTCCTGATTTTTAAGGGATATCGTTTAAAGCACCTTAGTGAATTAAAACCCAATTTTTAAGGTTTATAGAAGAAAACATATGCACCGTTCTCATTGGAGATTCGGAATCTTAAAAACACTTTAGTCTTTCTCCATACTGAAAGGCTTTTCGATGTTTCGAATCTCGGGATGTCCGTTGGCAGAGTTCGGAACACGTAGTTGTATTTACTGTAGTATAAGCACGTTAAGTACGCGTCCCTATCGTACGCTTTTAGGTGCCGATAGATTCAGTGTTCGCACAAGATGAGATGATCGACTGTATTGGCGTGACGAAGGGCAAAGGATTTAAGGGAGTGACCAGCCGATGGCATACGAAGAAGTTGCCGAGGAAGACTCACAAGGGTCTTCGTAAGGTGTCATTTGTCGTTTTGTATCCTCTTGTTTCTTCAGTTCTTTGTAATATCACTGTTGCAGTTCACTCTAGGTAAAGTGAGCGATGTATTATGCTTTCGTGTTTATTTGCTTGAAAAAAGGCATTGAGATAAGTCGGCAGTCCTTTGTGATTAAAATGCTTTTTAGTGGATCTAGGCAACACGATGTAGGAATTTTTCAATGTAGACATGGTAAACGAGAAGAAAGAATCATTAGCGCGCAAACTGGCGATGGGTCTTTTGCATTCCCGGGTGGTAGTTTGCGACTCTCTAGTATATACAACGCTTTATGTCCGTGTCATGTAAATGCTGCAAACTCCCCTATCTTCCTATCTGTTTGGAAAAAGAGCAATTTGTTCTAATTGCCTCATCTTTGGCGGTCGAAGTATTTATATACATTCTTGCAAGCTTTGTAAAGAAGCGTTATATCGGCGTCATGGTGTCTTCGCCCAAATGGGGAGTCTTTGAAGTGGAGTTATGGAATCCGGCGAGTAAGCTGTGTGGTCTTCACAACAATCAAACTGACCAGAAAGGAATCCGTGCCTTACGAGGATGTTTGGATTACTTGAGATATGAGGGGATTTTTAGAGTCGTTCCAGATATCAGGGATTTAGCATTTTTCTCACTTCTGGGTGACTCCTGGAAGTAGTTGTTCGGATTATTTGCACGTTTTTGCTTTGGGATGGGGTGTATATAAGTTTGCCATTAGCGTTAGCGGCAATGATGATTGAAAGTAGTGGACGGAGACCTCATGACGATACGTCATTTCGTCTGAGCCGCTGAGAGTCTTATCTGTATCTCAGTTTTAGCTAAGATTTTGAAATACAGGTGAATCACAATAAAATCTGCGGAAAGATTCTCCGAAAATTTTGAGAAACGCCGCTCATTTCATTTGGATTGAGGTATGGGATGGCATTTTTTTTCTGAAAATGACTATGTGCAGTTGATGAAGTTGCAGTTCATTCGTGAGATTCTAGGTGAGTGGAGCTGGAAAAGAGAATCGCTGTGGTTTCTTTTGTTCATCTCTTCTGAGGTATGTCGAAAATATGTTAGCGGGGAATGTGTTGGAAAGTCGAGTCGTTCGCGTGAACATTCCAAAGTAGGTGGTGTGACCTCGATGCGAATTACAGGTGGCCTGTATTGGAGCTTGGCATCCGTCAAGAGTGCAGTTCACCGTAGCCAGAGCTGGTCAGAAGGGCTATCATCACAGGACTGAGGTCAATAAGAAGATCTACAGATTGGGCAAGTCATGTCTCACCGAAGAGGGCAAAAGGAATGGAGGCACCGAGTACGATATCACCGAGAAAAGTATTAATCCTATGGTTGGTTATTTAGGATCCTTTACGGTTTGGGGCGCGGAAAGGTGCAGGTGCTTAGGTAAATGGCTTCTGGACTTGTAGGATGGACGGGGGAGGTATGTCATTGGTTCGTTGGTGGCATTCTTTGCAGGCATCTTGCAATACAGAATTGCTGCCCTCAGTGAAAGCTGGCTAAGCGTTCCATGTGCTCATATTTGGGTTGAGCTGCCAGTGGAGGTGAATGCGGGATGCTTATTATTATTGCTGTTGTTGTACAGTGATGAGCTCGTCTGCAATTCCGAATCACCTGTGGATTCATAAGTTGCTGAGTACAACAAATGAGTAGCCGTTTTATGCTAGCGGACAGTGGGGCGTGAGCCTGCTTCGCAAACTGTCTTTTCGCACATGCTGCATGTTGGGATGACATGCATGGTGTCGCTTTCATAGAAGAGGCGACGTGACGAGGTATTCAACTGTGGTCTTGAGGATGCTGTAACTGAGAGCAGAAGGGCACCTATGTGCCTTCTCTGTTCGTTTCGAAGAGTGAGTTTCTATTTGTACTATCAAGTAGCATTCTTTATGTGCATTGATAGCTATGATTTCAGGGCGGATTTCCACACTATGGCTTGGTGAATCAGGACTTCGTGATGATCCGTGGCTGCTGCGTTGGCTCTAAAAAGAGACCTATCACGCTGCGCAAATCGCTGATTGTGCAAACGAAGCGTTTCGCGCACGAAAAGATCAACCTTAAGTGGATCGACACGAGCTCCAAGCTTGGGCACGGTCGCTTCCAGACGCATGCCGAGAAGAGAGCCTTTATGGGTAAATTGAAGAAGGACCTTATTGCCGAATCTGAGGCGGCCAAGGCATAAGCGCCTAATGGGAGGACCCCTTTTAACCGTTGTCTGTTTGTTGTTTGCAAGAGTGAAATAAAGTTGTTGAACGTTATTGGAAGGAATCTCATGTATGCAAATACAGCGTAACACGTGGGTGGGGCTGGTCGTCAGTGAGGGACGAGGGAGGGCTTCAGTGCCTTTTCATTGATATAGTATGGGAGTAGGAGGGAGACAGGGGTATACTGTTCCAGTGAGGATCAGGTGAATGCGTGAAGCGATCGGGTCGTGGGGGATGCTAGTAAAGTATTTCATTTTTTGGGGGGGAGTGCATCCATGAGTGTGAGCAAAGGGAAGAGCTGCAGTGTTGCTGTGGTGTGGGCGGGAACAGTGTTGCGGAAGAGGAGGCAAAAGTAACAAAAGGGGCAAAAGTTGGCAGCTTGGGTAAGCTTCCATCGTTCGTAGCAGGCTTTACTTTATGCCAGTTGCAGATAAAATTAAAAGCAGCTGACTGTGGTCTAAACCAGATCGGAACCCTGACCAACACCAGATTCAACTGGGATAACAAGCAATCAGTGAGATTCAGAAAATTCTGATCATACTTATCTGAGTCTCAAGGTCACCCTACCTGCACTGAATAAATTAGAATTGGTCAACCAAAAGAGTTTAATCTGTTGTAACCCCTACAACTACGGAAGGCTCCCAACCCTCAATAAAAAACCCTCAATCTGTTGTAACCATCCACTATTTTCATTTCTTGCACTATTGTCTCTCACGATACGAATGCTGCTATTCTATTAGGTTAAACAGAGAAGCATACTGTCCTCTCCCACCAACATGTCGAACAAAGTGGCTTGTCTCTTGAAACGGAAACCGAAACAACTCTTCGAGCTTCTGTGATGCCCATAGTGGCTCGTAAGAACCACATTACTGGAACATCTGATCTCACAAGTACAATAATTTTTCATCGAAAAATTCGTTTACCTCACCAACAACTTTGAGCCTTTTACGCAAACAATGTCGTCGATCCATAAATTCAGTGTTGCTGTTCATACCACCTGTAGCATTTTCAGCAGCCCATTTATAATAAGTTGATATGGATGTATCAGAATTTAAGCATTAAGCACTACAAGCACGAATCAGAAATCATAAAAACAACCGTGAAGTGTCATACACACCAGGATATCCCCCCACTATCACGAATCCGTGAAATGAAGCTTTAAGCCGACGCAAAGCTTCTGAGAACTCATTCAAATCGACGCGTCAGAGAGTACTGAGAATCGCAAAAACCAGCAAGTCACATAATCTCCCCAAAGGTAAGCAAATTGCCCGAACACATACACGTATAACGAAGTGATTGGAAGAAGAACACAGCATCGAAAAAGAAGACAGTAAACGCAATCACTGTCTATAACGACGTCTGAAGTAATACCATTATTTCGAACACCAAATGAGCAAATTGTAATATCATCGAAACTGAGAAAAAAGACAGCACGGCAATCGACAAATCACTTGTAGCAGCATCTCTTCAGTGTTAATGGCAATTTCTTGCACTGCAATAAGACAGCGGAACATAACCAACTACTTTTTGTGAGAAAGGAATACGCGAAGGATACTCCAAATAATACAAACGATATAAAAAACGCAAGTTTTGCGTGAAAAGGATTTCGAAAGGAATATTCAAAAGTTGCAAAGAAATCTGGTGTGTGAATTGTCGTTGGGTGTAGGATGCAGTGGGAACAGTAGTGAAGAGCGCATTCTCACAGATCGTTTATACCAGATTCTTGTTGCAGGAATGTACGAATGTTCTGCATAAGCTCTCTTTTCACTTCGTCCGGCACGGCGCGTCTTGCTTGACCTTTCACCTCAGCAACCACCTCCTCCAACGTGACTTGTTCAATCCCCTAAATACGAGATAATAATAACAGTGGCGCATTCCGAGATCCCTCGGGTTCAATGCAGCAAAGAAAGCATTAAAATGCTTAAAAGAGAAAGCGTCAGAAATCAACGGGGGGGGGGCGGGTGGGGGAGGGGGAAGGAGCCGGGGAACTTCTAGGATGTACGCTTTAAAACCCCTCGTGATGTCGACGGTATGAATCTCCTCCACAGCAAAGTCGAGTAGCAGTCTATCTTATGCGTTCTTGTAAATGTGCACTGCTAAAACCTGAAGTTAAGTTCGTTCCATAACAGGTTGGGTTTAGCTCAAAAAGTGCTAAGCTGAGGGTCCGCGCAACCGATTACGTTTTAGCAAGACGCAAAATTGCTGTAATGCCAGTCACTACGGCGCACCTGCAAACATCCTTGCGAAACACCGAGGAGCTACAACTTCCTCATAAACGGTGAAAATGTGAGATTCGGGCTACTTCAAATATCTATAAGTTAATGGAAGTTGGCGAAAAGTAGCTAAATTCGAGCTAAGCCACCACGCAATTGATTATACTAATAAAATCAACACCACGTTTTTCCTGCTCGCGAGCTCGTTTTTCCGCAAGGACATGAGCACAAACGCGAGTCCCACAATCCACTTTTGCGATTAAAGCTGTAGGAACAGCTAGACGGACCATAAGCATCCACACATTTCCTGTGAGCAGGAGGAGGATGGGTATTATGGAGAGTAGTATCACGGTCCAAGTTTCCCATGCTCATTTTCCGGGTACTGTCCGAGGTAGTTTAAAAATTTATTTTCGAGAATTGAAGATGTAGGAATTCCTAGTGTCAAAAAGGATAAGCCCCTATACCGATGAAATTATCAACACTTCCCTCTCTACGGACATAATTAATGACCTACTTACTCCATCGTTCCCCCTTTCTCGAAGCACTATAGCACAAAAACTAAGCTATTATAGCAGCACAAGTAGTTTGTGACTCCCTTGCTTGTCTGTAGGGTTTGATCATAGTGCAGCTCAGGATTATACAACCTTCAGAGCAAACTGACTGATGATCTTCTGATATTTCAAAAGCTCTCGAACTTCGTTGTCACATGACGCACAGTTAGTCTCCGATGGCCGACTCACCATGAAGAATGTGAATCAATAGTGCTGACAAGTTCCAGATATAATGACAGCAGCTATCTCTGCGTTAAATCAGCTACCAAGACGTTAAATGCATCATTTCACATGGAATTTCGAAGATCCTCGAAATCCCCGAGGCTCCCAATCTGCTGAAGGTGAGCCTCTATATGGAATTCTACGTGATCATGAGCCATTAACATGGAAAAGCGAAAAAGTCACAAAAAAATCCTCAAAATTCTAGTATTACCAGTAAAGTTGAAATTACTTTCCCAGAAATTTCTTCTGCGATAATTCGAGATGAAAACAAATTGTTCACAGAGTAAGACATAAATTTTGAGTACCTAAAAATTTTGGCAGCAAATTAGCATGCAATGTGATGCGAATAAACATGTGAATGAGCATATGATGCGTAAACTTTGTTGTTTCTCCAAATATGAGCATATTAATCTGCATGCCGTCTATCTATCGCCCTTTTTACTTCAAAATAAATGAGAAAAGTGGCATCCACTCATTTTTGCGATCTCGATATCCCTAACGCGCATATAGGCAGCCATATTCCCATTTAAAAAGTCTTTAAACTGTGCCGGGATA
Organism: Baylisascaris procyonis; assembly: GCA_037389465.1. Classification (NCBI taxonomy): domain Eukaryota; kingdom Metazoa; phylum Nematoda; class Chromadorea; order Rhabditida; family Ascarididae; genus Baylisascaris; species Baylisascaris procyonis. The sequence continues at coordinate 860,356 of JAZARR010000266.1, forward strand.
ACACTCTTTCGGGATCATCGACCTCGGCTAGGATGGTCACTATAAAAGTTGTGAAAATAAAAAAATGAGGCCAACCTTTGTTTGTATAACATTTCGACACATATTCTCCACCTCTTCCACCCAGCCAGTTTCGCGTAGCCGTTGCAGCAGCAATTCCTTCATGCGATCTCCTTCCCCTGATTCGATGAATCTCCGCTCCAGAGCTGCTTTTGTTACCGGCTGACCACTTGTGGACATCCTCAAATTTCTGCAGCAAACTTTTATAACCAAAAACTTTTAGAAATTTGTGCCAGATGAGCTGTCACGATATGCGCTCACACAATTCTACACAACGTGAATCAACCTTATCAACTGCCAACAATTAATACAACATGCAAAAGGTTGCATTCACATTTCACCTAAATAACCGCTTGCATGATGTTATAGAAACGTTCCTGTTTCTAACCGAAGTGGACTGTAAAGTGAAAACTGATAGGTGCAAAATGTTGAGAAAACGGCAAAATTTTAGGCAATTTTATGTGCCTGCAAATCATTGTTTAAAATAAATTATAAGCCAAGGCAGAATATGAAATTGTGGAACTAATAATACCAAAAAATTTCGTAGCTTCAGTAGTGCTGACCTTCGAAATGAAAACACCCACGCACACACATGCATACATACGCACACATACAAACAACTTCACCATAAAACCTTTCAAAGACTTAAATGCGCAGAAGTAACTTTAAATTAACACAGCCTCGCGATGCAAAATAGATACCCGAAATAATCAGAATTCATACGCAACAAACGTTTTAGGAGATGGTAGTGAAAGTAAATATGAGAGTATTAGTCGATTTCAAAAAGTTAACGTCTACTGTTAAAATTTGAGCGTTAAACTAGTGGCCGCTAATTGAAGGCGCAAATGACGCAGTATCATATCTAGCTGCTTATGAGAGATAATAAAATTCCTATAAAATAGACATAAACTCGAATAATTAACCAATCGGAATGGAGGTTCAATTACAGCAATGGCCACAATTATTAAGTACCAATTACCCATCTCATTCAACAACGAGTAAACTAGATTACATTAAAAAATTTATTCCTTTTAATATAAAAACAAAAAAAAAAGTTACACAAAAAATGCTGGAAAATGAATGAATAAATATAAATGAATGCGCATTGCGTACGTCACCTAGAAGCACACGTCGTCGAATACGACATCATCCCTTATTTTGTGGTGAACGAATGCCATGCAGTGTGACTAGCCGAAACGTTGCGAGACGCGACGCACAAAGATGCATATCGCGTGCAGCATACATCAAACTACAAACAAATCGAAAATCGATCTAACCTGGAGAGAAATATACCGCAACGATTACCGCCCTCTCTTCCCCATTTCTGCCTTGTCCCGGGTTCGAATATCCGTCACTTCTTACCCGTAGAGTCTTTATTAATAAGGGTACTACCAGTACTTGATAAGTGGTTTCTATGAGCGTGGATTGTTGACGGGGAAATGAAACAAGTTAACGAAAGGATTTATTTGCGGGCAACGAGACTAAAACTTTAACAGATTGAGTATGAATCCATTACGCCTATATCATCGCTTAAAAATATATATGCAGGAGAAGGTACTAACATAAGATTAAACGTCAAGTATAACGGGAAAAGGATATGAAATAAAGCGCAAAAATTTAGCCCGAGGCAATCTTAAGTAATAACACCCCTTCCACCACCGACGCCGATCGCTTGTCCAACCCTATGTCCTGGAATTCACATCCTTTGCCAAATTTTCTAATACAGAAGTTACATATCAGCAAGAGGATCCGTGACAGGCATTAATCGGCCTTATGGCAGTCCTTCATAATATGTCAGCGTTTGTTTAAACGACAGTAATCACTAAAAAAAAACAAAAAAGACCTCCGACTTACAAAACTTAAAGCTCGGAATATAAGATGGTGATAGCCTCAGAGTAACCACATTATGCCAGCTGGCTCTTCGCCCCGTTCTTTGTAATGCATTGGCCGCACGTATGATATGAACACACAGTGCCACGAGCCTCCCTACTCTTTCCGACCACCCAGAGCGCGATTACTTTTGGAAGGCAGATGCTCATTTTCACATCTGCCAATAATTACAAATGCCTTTCACCATATTAATGCTGGATGCGAATCGAATTTCAAGCGATTCCACGGTCATGATATGGTTGATTTTTTCTCGATATTTTTAAAAGAGAATATTTCATCCATCAAGGCATCTGAAATACGTTTCATTCGAGTATGCATCGGAAATTTTTGCCACTGAAATACGCAAACCTCGAAGATGTAATCTTTAGACATAGTTTTATCAGTTTATAACTCATCAGTTAATAAGATTGATAAAACCACACATCGTGAATTTGACTCATATCACCCGCCACAATTGCATCACATCTTGTAAAAAGTGTACCCTTCCATTGAGACATCGTGGAGAGTCATTGCAGTTTTTTTTTTTTTTGGCCGGCGAGCGCTTCTTTGAATTGCCGAACGTTTGAGTGGTGCTCTTCAGCATGTCAAAGGCAGCCGCTATAGCAGTTTGCTTCTTTGACATCGAACAAGTTATTTTTTGTGATAACAACTTGTTCATCTCCATTACCCCTTTCTCCTTCTATTTGTGAGACAACCAAACACATTCGATCATCTCCTTTACACATTTCAACGCTCTTAATTCTCTAGCAAGCTTGTCCTCTATTCTACAGTACTCTTACCTTTTATCGTACAGCAATCTTATCTCCTTTCCCGAATTTTTGCTCGTAATTAATTCCTTCTTATTGTGCAAAGAAATAAATTATACTGCGATGATGCTAAAATTAAAAAAAAAAAAAACTAGCGACTATCTTCATCGTTTTTAGTTTTAGAAATCTGGTTAGAAGAGATGAAATATTCGTTGAGTCACGATGAGTTACATCATTCTTTACTGAACATCGGTTTCAAGGGGCTCCTCTTTCTCGATCTAGATCGAAATCCTACAACAAAATTTTAGAACAATTACACAAGATAAGGATAGAGGTATATGGGAAACGTCTAGCTCGTTCTAATCTCAGTCCGCTTCTTTTTCCAGTTACCAGTCGTCTTCAGCCTTTAGTGTTTTGCTTTAAACATACGTCTAAGTAACAAAAGCCACTTGTTTGCTTAATATTCTGCCAGACAGGCGTAGGCATCCTTCACCAACATCCACACAATTCTGTTCAAGCATTCATGTCAGCCCTTTCACTACACCAACGCACGTATTCTTTGACGTCCTTTTCTTTGCTTCTACCTATTTTGCTGGGGAATAACTGAGACCTACTCCTCAAAGCAGACATAGATATTCCTTCTTTCTATCTCCTATCTCTCTTCTCTTGCAAAGGGGATCAACAACAGTATTTTTGAGGCAAATTGTGCCACTTTATATATCAATGTCGCGAAACACTCAGAAACGGTGAAGAAGAAGAATCCTAATAAAAGACGAATATAGACGATCAAACATCGCAAAAAAACATTCAACAAACTCAAGCAAACCACCATTGGGAGTATATCTCCTTATGAAGGCATACAGCGTATAACAGAAACACACTATATGCAAAATAGAAAAAAACTATATGTTCATGCAAATGTAAAGGAAAAATAATTTACCTAAGCAATTGCAAAAGATATGCACTCTGAAAGCATTCTTTTAGAAGAGTTAAATAAAAATCGAAAGCAATGAGTGAGAACATCAGCAATCATATGTGATTAATAAGTCTGCCACACGTTGCTCTTTTCATTAGCACTAGACATTTATATTTATCAAAAAAGAGAAAATTCAGGTCAAGAGAGAGTGAAAACGGGGTCAATCCGAATTTCAACGTCTGATTTCTGTTAACATCGTAGATTGTTTTATTAAAGTAAAAAACTGCCAAATAAAGCAATCTTCAAACAATATTCGTTAAATCACCTTTAAATGAAAATATAATCCAACCAACTCTTCAAAAATTAGTGCAATTTCAAGATGACATCTAAACAAGAATACAATAGAGTGACCTAGAGGCCTATTGAAATGAGAGATTCATTCTGCGGGAAACAACATCAATGACCTATAATGCGTCAGCCGTTTTCAATCATCGTTTCATAGGCCATCAAACATCACAAAATCGCAACTGTTCATCACTAATCTTTTTACCTTCATAGAAGCATTTCAAAAATTTCATTCAATTCTTTTTATGCACTCTTTTTATACGTAGACAATGCAAAAGTTTGGAATTTTCTCTACCGCAATACATTAGTGAACGGAAGGGTCTTACAGTCTTCGATACTGTAGTTTTAATTATCTGTTTGCTACTGTGCTAATCAATTAAACATATTCTCTTCTTTCAGTTCAATCTCTTTATTTATGAAAAACGATAATTAATCATTGTTAATATCTGTTAACACATCAAAACATTGCTTTCTATTGACTACGTAGCGGTAATTTAAGCCGAAAAATATCGAGGAATCTGAATTGAAGGGAACGTGGCACAATGAAAATAACATGGAATGTATTTTAATGGCTTCGGCCATATCCATTATTTTTGTTTAGCCTCGATGACTCTCGAGTTTGAAAGATGGATTGTATGCATACACATATACTAAGTTGAGTGAAGCTCATTTCTACAGAAGTAGTGAAATTCAACGTTGAAACTACAGTAGATCAGTTGACAACATAAATCATAAAGGAATGTTCTGACGCAATGATATAACAATTCATGAAAATCTAACCGTTCAGGTGCGCTCCATAAAAGTAGATTAACGCAATGAAGTATGTGAAAACATTTGTCTCGCATCAAAACTTGTTGATTTCAATGGAATTTCATAATGTTGGTTATAAAGTTGAACATGTGTGCACTGTAGAGATGTCATTGAAAATAATTTCCCTGTGAAAGAATGTTTTATACAACGCGATTTTCCGCCACACAGGTGTCTGTGGTGAAATCATTCAAAACCGAAGTATTTAATGAAGCTCATGAGGCAGCACTACGTGCCATACAATGCGTTCAACGTGATGCTGAAGAAGTTACCGAATGCTATTCCTCATCTCAGAACGCCATATTCACGTGTAATTAGACACGTTTGAAATGAATGCGTTTCATTAGTTCATCGGATGGTTATCCATGCTTCCTACTGACAATGACCGTTCCTCTGATCGCCACTTATGGATTCGATTCTTTAATACGCCTGCATCTCGTCAGACATTTAATCAGCAACAGATAAGCACTAACGATTCGGCGGTATTACTTTAGCAAACTCCAGAATGAACTGATAACATACACTCGACAACACGTAAAACAAAAATCACTACTTCTTACTATGACTTCTTACTATGACCTTCAGATTTCTTTTGCGAATTGTACGTCCGACATCCATTTACGTTTCAACTATGAGCACAAAAGTACTTCACAATCTGCCAAAGTTTTGTACTTCTCACCAGGCTATATTATCAGATAGGACTCCAATTTCACTCTTCAAGTACAGATACCGTTATCGGCTCCCTGCCGATCGCGTGACTCTCCATTGCTTCAACGATCACAACCAACATTAAGAATCACTTCTCACATAAACAAAAAACTCATCTCACTATAATTTACTAAACGTTATCTCATTCAAGTGAGACTACATAACAACTGGACGACTGTGAGAAACCTCTCGAAAAGCGATCACCTATTTATTCATTAACAACACTGCCAAATATAAACGACAATAATCGCATATTGCAAATAACATAAATTTCTATTGGCGTTAAATTAATGAATGAGAATCTTTTTGATGATGAAGCGAGGGCAATCGCATTGCCGATCGAACATTATGTATAACGCTCATTTAGAAGCAAAAGAGGAGATAAAGCACTGAGACGAGTCGGAATTCCTAATGCGCGTTTAGTGATAAAACGAATTTTGATGGGGTGATACTCCGAGGAAACGCTCCCTACTTACTGCAGACGAATTTGTGAATATCCTGACAAAGTGGTAATATCGTATTGGAAGTCAACAGCGACACACCGAAATCCTCAAATTTGAAATCTACGGGAAAATTCTATTATAACACATAAGCTTAAATGGAAGTGTCCCTCCGCACATACAGCCTTCCACGTATTTAGCATTGAGGACCCTCGTCAAGTCGAAAGAAACACAACTTCATTGTGCTAAAGCAAAGCAAAGTATTGGTCTCTCAGTGGAATGCAGACGCCTCTTTATTTGAGAAACAGAAAGTCAGCTACAAGATGTGCTCTACATCGTATACAATGACCACTCCTCCCCTCTTCGAAACACATCTATTAAATAACAGAGGTAAATCACATCCACCCGTTACTGCAGGAATACAGCCGCCCGCATCTTTCAAAGCATTTTTCCAGCCCGTACGCGAAGACCCAGTCAGAACAAAACGCGAAACGAGAAACTGATTCCTCAAGGTTTGACTCCGAGTAACCAAATTTGGTTCTGCTCCAAAATTTTGGGATTTGTTTGCCGCAGATTTTACAGCGTCAACGCCTTTCCCACTTTCCAAATGCGCGCTGCTCCTGTTTTCTGCTCAAACACGTTTTGAATAGGACTTGACCGAAAGCGCTTCCAAAGTGAACTGCACCGATTCTCATCATTCAAATTGACCGAAAGTTTTTTCTGATTATGACGAAAGACCGATTCTGCGGCAAAGGGAAACTTTTTTTTTGAGTGAAATCACTCTAACAACGATCAACTTTGAAGAAAACTTGGAAAGATTCTATGAAATTTTGAAGATTTTCATTTCACTGCACCGAAAAATTTTACAAAAGACCAGTTGAAATTAATAGCTGACATGATAATCACAGCAGTTAGAATTGTCGAAGATTTTAATTCAACAGTTCTCATAATTTGCTGTTTCGTTGCAGATTAACGAAAAAAATATAGCCATGAAGTACAGCAATTTGAATTGTGGACAGAGGTAAACTTCACCTTTAATACGCTATAAGAAGTAAATAAATGAACAACGACCTTCAGCTACTTTATTCTTCCTTATCAAATCACAGTACTTCCACCGTAGGTGGGAATTTGCTTCCATTCCCATGGGAGTACGTTGCCCTCAGGCGGCGGATAACAGGCGATCTCCCACTCTCCTGCCCACGGTTGACGATCCATCATAAAGCAGTGATGGCCACCTGTATCCTACAGTAGAAGTAAATGAAATCGACGCGACCGATGATCGGACCACGTTCGATAAAATAATATAACTATCCACTTTATTCCTAGATAATTTGCCATCACATCCACGATGTGAAATATCTTTCTTTCAATGTTCAATGTAAAATCTTTTTCTTTTCTTTTAAAAGTCGTCTCCTTCTTCAAATTTAATATTAGTTCCCTCAATAAAAACAAAACTCTCACAAACTCGACTATCTCAATTCAAGGGCACATGATAACTGATGTTAAAAATGAACCAATAAACTTTTAAATTTGTAGCAAAAAGAAAGAGGAAGAACGAATGAGATAATGCATAGAAATGAGAACTTCAAAGATGAAAAGAAAAAAGAAAGGCAAATAAGACAGCGAGGCTTACTGAAAGCAAGAGAAATAGCAATAGGCATTTGCACACGTCTCGAACGATGAGAGGCACATTCATATAAAATCTGATCGAAGCATTCAGCACTAAAGAAAAACGATCATCAAATAAAGCAATCTATAGATGGCATTCACCATAAATTAATACAATTAAAACTGAACCGTCGAAAAAACCAGAGAAATTCTGAAAATGTAAACAAAAATTCTGTAAAATTTAAAACTTTACAAAGCTGAGACTTTTTGAATTGGTAAAATCTGAAACCAATACTAATTTTTTATTTATTTTTTTCGTCAATATCACATCCGAGTATAGAATAAAAGTTATTTCCGAGGAAATTTTGGGCGATAGGGCAAAGAAATCAATCGAAACCTCATTAATTTCGTCTATATTTTAGAGATGATGTTCTTGTGACCCAAACAATTGCTTCAACTACCGTCGATTACTAAATGATGATAAAAAATTAAAGAAATTAATTCAATAAATATCTCTATTTTTGTAAAATTTAGCATTAATAAAAACAATCAGTTCCGAAATTAAAAAATTTTTACTTTAGCGACGAATATTTTTTTGAAAATAACATTCAAACTAAAAATTATGGAAAATTAAAACTGAAATATTTATGTAATAAATAGAAGGCTATGCCATATATACAGCAATAAAAGAGCTTTGCAATAAAATAGAATCCTATAACCGTAAAGCGAACTTCAACAACGAATCCGCCTCATCCTATCGTGACGACTCACTGTCATTATGCAGCAACAGTGATCAACGTAACACATTCAGAGACCCATTGAAAGCAAGATAACAATTGGAACGTATTCGAAATGATTGAACGACACTCGTTTCCCATCGACTGCCGACTCAATAGGCCGTCTGATCAATCAAAGGCGTTACATATGAAAGTGGGAAATATCCAGTCTGAAAGCAGCCAAGTTAATATATTCAAATTATTCGCTATTTAATACAAACTGATATATTCAGCAAACAGTTTTAAAAAACAATTTTTTCAAAAAAGGGATTAGAAGGTTTTCAATTTCAAGTACTTTATATCCAAAAACAACACCTTCAGCACAGCAATTCGTTTCTTTCGTTGTTTGCAGAATGCTGCGAAAAAGAACCTTTTCGCATTACAATAGCAACTTGGCTTTTGCGAATTAAGTTGCCCTGAAAATATAATCCCCTAAGGAGAAAAACATCACATCCTTAAAAAATGTGCTAAAAGTATATCACACAAATATTGAATCTCTCGCTTGCGGATCTCGCGAAACAACAGATATCGAGCTATATACGCAAATCGATACAACAAATACACCGCTAGTAATTGCGCCGTTCGAATATTATTAATGCTGGAAAATCAAAAACGTAGATGAAATCACCAACCCTATTGCCAGTCCTGCCTTTCCACCAGCCTCGTTCTTCGCCTGTCCTGCTGATAACGTAGACCTTCTGACCGACGACCAATTCCAAGAAATTCGGGTCAGTCGCCTCGAAATTGTGGATTGCCACATAGGGGCGGTTAACGACATACGGCTGTCGAAGGGTGGTGTTCAGAGTCTCGAACGACTCTCGAAGGTTGTGCTCACGATAATAGTTTATCAGCTCCTGCAAACAGCAGACTCACCTTATCCTATTAGATTCATCCATGTAGACAACTCATTTGTGTGTGCATACTTGAAACCATCAACCAGCAATTAGTGTCAGCAAAATGTAAAACGCATCATACCAGACAGAGCTTGTGTTTCTCGCAAACCTCTTGATGGCTGACCGGTCGAACTATAGAAAGATCTAATAAAAGAATAATGCAAGAACACTTAACCTTGCCATAAATGAAAGCAAAGTTACTAATCGTAACCTATTGAGAAGTTAACAGTTAACTGGTGAAATGAATGAATTCTTGGAAGCAAACGAAGAAAAAAGTAGACGGTTCATTTCAGACGACGAAATTCGCCAGGTACACGGTTGGTTATTGGTAGAAAAGTATTGAAATCGTGCTAATGAACCAAAAAAAAATTTTTTTTTGATATCGTGCCAAACTTCTTTGCATAGATTCTCACCTCCACTCAAAAAACATCCCATATCCAAAAAACAAAGGATTTAAATGATAAGCTGATGCATTGGAAAACACGAATGCAATTTGAGGGAAAAAATATAGGTACTGCAAAAAAAAGTACTTACCACAACACTGCTGAACATCGCGCTCTCATCTAAATAGACTTTATTGTCGATTGACTGCTCCACTTTTGTGTGCTTCACATCTCCACAAAAGCTGAAATCCAAATCCACAATAAGAGTTCAGGAATATTGTGGTATTGCATTATGAATGAATTTAAATAAAGACTAAATAAAGCCAAATATCCCTCTTTCTTTGCAGTATCCACGCGTTAATGAATCATCGTTGTTATCGATATGTGTCATATGGATGACGCATAATCCTCTCCTAAATGCTCGAGCAACCACATGCTACATCCCTCCAATTGTGCAAATAATCCTCTTTATACAAACTTTTGAACAGATATTGGGATATATCACCTCACCATGAGGGTCAAGAATGGAGAAAATCCCCATTAATAATGTCCCTCCCCATCTGTGTTGCAAAAGAATCGCGTTTCCAGATCTCCTCAGTAAAACCCATCACCCCCCCCCCCCAATTCCTACTTAAATCGTTCTTTGCTTATTATTTTACTTGCAGCACACACCAACTTTCCCGTGATTAATATCAATACCTGAACGTGGGCATCAAAACAGCTTTCCTATTAATGAAAAGGAAAAGACAGACAATGATAACAGCCAACTTCCCACCACAAACCCATTGGAAGCCTCTCTATACTTACTGTGATGGTTTCATGATCATCGCTGCAATAAGAAGTGAAGGATGAGCTTAGCAAGTCTCACTGATACTAGAAAAATAATGTTCTATCCTAACTGTTTAAACCAGAGCCTTCTGAATTGCAAATGCCAAGTCTTATGACCACCAACAACGTTTGCAAAGAAAGTAACCAAGTTCCAAAAAACCTCAAAATTGGAATACCACCTGGCCATGTGAACGACATTCCTTCCCGGTTCTCCGTCCCTACAACCACTGCTACAATAAAAAATTTTTGGCAGGGTTTCAAAAAAAAAAAAAATGTTCTCTAATCTCATAAGCGACATTAATTTCTAATTCATCTCCTCATCGGAATTTAAAGCAACAACCATATTCGGGAAAAATCTGCGGTTTTGAAATTTTGGCAACGTTCCAAATTCAAGGTCTGAAACTCGGCGCAGTGTTCCAGCATTCATATCTTTAAAAGGGCTCATTCCTCATCGGCAAAGGCGTCGTAATAAGTTTCGCCATTTGGCTTATGCGGGGAGTCGAAATTAAGCGGAAGCAGTATGAGTTTATCCAAAGGAAATAAAAACATTTGAATTGAAAAGAAAATATCTTAACAAAGGGCAACTGATAAAGAAACCCGGATGTTTGCTTTTCTACTTGAGGCAGTAATAATCGAGTACACTATCTCAGCACACACACACACATAAGCTAAGCCCGTTTGATATAGCCAATAAAATGTTGCGAGGACCACCTTAAACGCTTCACAATGTATAAATGTCTACTCTTTATGTTTGGGCAGTAGACCAAAAGTAAATGCCGCCATTATAGAACTAACTGCTCATGCAGGTTAAAGTTATTTGACGCGACGAGTTATGAGCGATCCAGGTCGCATCTCCAGTCATTTTATATGATGGCTTGCTTTTTCACTTCGGATGAAAGGTACACTGTTGGATATTAATAAATGTTGCTTCGAAAGACACGACCATTTGAGGTGGTGAGGAAAACGTTTTAAAGAACTTGCTATCGATCCTCTAATACTTGCTCTCTGGCAGAAAAAGTCCTCTCAAGGGCTAAACTCAACAGCTTCGGGGTTGATGTAAAAACTCCTGAGTTGAGAAGCTGGCGGCCAGTTTTTGGGAATGGACCTATGGCGAACTCACTATTTAATCCTAAGCTAAAGGATACGTCCAGCCGGCTGGAAAAAAATATACATATAATGTACATAAACTTAAATTTCATATGGCTCGTACGAGAATTGATTATCGAAATCACAACAAAAGTAGCAAAAGATCGATAACAGATGTGAGTGCAAAATGAACAAGTTCTTTCGAATGCGATAACTCCTATTTCATTTTGACCGCCTACTCGCTTTAAAGTGTGCTAGAGAGATTAAGAGGCACTTTAACATCATAGAGGAATGAGATGTGCGGGTGATGAGTGCTATTGCATAGTGAGGAACGCTCGACACATTGCAAGAAGTAAATAAAAAAAGAAAACAGTCAAATATTATGTTTGCTCACTGCTAAAATACGAACAATCGTCATGATTCACTTGATGCAAATAATGCGTAAAAAAGAAATCAAGCCTGTTTCAAAGGAAATTCCGAATTTGAAAACAACTATGCACATCATTTCAACATTGACAATACAAAATAGTTCGATGTGAATTTCAGTAAATTTTGACAATATTCAGAATTTACCCATTTTATTTGGTGGAAAAGCCAAGTAAAATATTTTTTATCAAACGCGACGCCACAAATATTAGTGAGAATGAAATTGTTTCATGTCACATAACCATAGAGCAGGACAACTGTCAATAACAATAAAACTTTCATGCACAATTTCTTCGCCATTATTGCCCCCTACACCGTCATAATTCAGTATTTTCGTATACTATGTGGCTATCCAATTGACAGCCGCTGCCAATGGCATGTCACGCGCATTAATTGTTATGTCCTTACTTATCCCTTTAAAATAAATAAATGCAATTTGCAACCTCATCAAAATACACCACATATCATTCGATTTTGGGAGATTCCCCTATAAGATAGAACTCATTTTTATTCTAACAAATATTTGCAGGGGTCACACTCCAAGGCAATCGCCGATGAGCATGACCCAAACGGTAACAAATTTTAAAAAGAGAAGAGAATGAAATGACCTGTGATGTCATTCATACCTTATGCTGACAACATATTTCTGCTGGGTGTTGCTGAATCGCACAAGGAATGTACCATCGGGGGTGCCACGCAATCGATTCTCTGCTTCCCTCCTTTCCAGTGAACCTTGATACCATTCCTGTCCCATAATATCAGTATTTATATAATCCTGACCAGGCGGTGTTCGCGTCGCCATCCTGCAACGAATACCCAATTACGATTACAGTCGTTGAACTAGAAAGACCTGAGAACAGTTTAACAGGATACTTACATGTGCCAAATATCTTAAACATCGCCCATTCAAAGCAGTGGAAAAGATGTGCCGAAGCTCCATGGGATATCCGTTTCTTCTGCAATATCAGTACCTACAACCAACCTGCTGCATGAATTTTCAAAAAAAAACAAACTAACTAATATCAATTAATCTACATGTAAAGCATTAAACTTATAGACTATATAAATCTTTAACAAAAAGTTCCCTCCTGGCTTGTACCTGATCACAGTTACATTAAACTCTACAAATGAAAGTTGCCAAATATTTTTTATATTTTTAAGTGCTCTAAACTTGTAGAAAATATGGTCAATCCAGAAGAAATTTAAGTCCCTATGGCTTATTTCGAGCTTTAATTAGGTTATAATTTTCATCGAAGAAATTTTCGTAATCGCAATTGCTCACCAATGATTTGTGGTTTTGAAGAAAAATTATAGCAGTGTGGTTAGTGCTTTATTGTTATGTGACCTCTTTGTGTAATGGTAAATTAATAAAGAATAGCAAAAATAAAATAATATGAAAATACCTATTGCCGTAATAAAGAAATAAATGGAACTCAATGCAGAACTTCTCTCGAATAGACGAATATTATGAGAAAATTGATAGATAAGAAAACGAAAAAGGATGAAAAGGTAATCAAAAGTTCACATGTGAAAGAATCGGAACAAATGGGCGCATCACAGAAATGCAGAAAGCAGTTATGTATGGCATCACAACTGCAAATATAAAAAAGAATCCCCAACTAACAATAAAAAAAGACAGCAGCTATCACTTACACATTTCCTGCCTTGGGAGAAAATCTCGCCGACAAGAACCCTCAAAAAGCATCAACAAAAATCAAAAAAAAAGCAACAAGTTTAAAATATCAGCCACTAATATTTTAGTGATGAAATCGAAAAGTTACTTAAATCTTCGAATATTCAGAAATAACAATTCGAAAAATTAATATAAGTATGCAAATAATAATGGGAAATGCCAAATAATACGCTTTCCAGCGAAGTCGACCGACCGTATACACCAAATAGTTTCAATTTTCGGGAGAGGTAAATCATAATCAATTTGGGGATTGAGAGGGAGCACAAGGTAGTATGGCTTATACACAACAAATTTTATAGTGGTTGTTTCCACGGCTCATTGTTTGAAAAAACCGAACAGATAAACATACATTCGCATACAACCATTGTTATAATTTACTTTAAAATGAAAATGCGATTTTCTAAAATTTTCATCTTCATTGGCGAATCTCAGTTTTTGCTAAGAAATAATATTCAGCAATGTGTAACAGTAAATTAAAGCGAAAAGTAATAACAGTTGGAATGACTCTCTGTGAAGCATTCAAAATTGAACCTCCGAAATGAACAAATTGGTCGATTTTCGATCGCATAACTCAAGTTAAAAAAACTCAAACATCACTAGCCTGATGTCTGATATATGAACTATGAAAACCGGTAAATTCCAAAAGAAATGCATTGAAAATTTACGAGCTCATTACAGCTTAATAAAGGTGAAACTAACAACACGACAGCAGGTTTGTAAAAATAAACGTTCCACCAACGATAACAAAGATCAAGAATTCAAAGTAGCAAAACAATCGCTAGAGGTGGGATTCGAATTTGCGACTGCCAGCTTATCGATTTGATTTCCTTCAATAATTTCAAACTTTCACCGTATCAGAGAGAATGTTGAGGAATAAAATAATGAATTTTAAAAAAAAGGGAGGAAGCAACGAAGAAAATATAAGAAAGAAAAAACACAAAGAGAGTGAATGAGACCATCAAAATTGATTTCAAGGCCATAATTTAGGGCAGCAATAAACGCGTCCAACGGCTTTTGCGAGCGAAAGGCATATTATTGAGATTAAAAAGCAGTGTAATATGAGAGACAAAACCTTTCCAAAGAGAGACAAAATTAGAGAGAAAAAAGGGGTGAAACAATGGAACGGCATTTTATCAGTCATTTCTTAATATCCAAATAGCGCAAAATGTAGATTCTCCCTGTGGAAAATAAAAATTTCTGCTCAGCAATCATCTAAAAATTCATTATAAAAATTCTGTGGTTTTTGTGATATTTGTTGTTAAAATAATCTCGAAACCGTTAAAATTTTGGGCACAGATCCTTTGCAGTTCCAATAAGCATGATCAAAGAGAGAGAGAGAGGAACGCAGGACACATAAGATAAAACTATAAGACTCATGGCTTGAGACAAAACTATAAGGCATATGTGCAGTAAAGAAGCACATTCAACACTGAGAAAGTCGGCCCTCAGGCGCGTCGGCAATAAAAATGTCCGAAATGGTTTCATATTGCCATCGATGATACTAGCCATTAACTGAGATTGATTATTCGATATAAAAAGGCGGAAATGAACTTCGATAGGTCGGTCTTATGAACATTTGTGAGCGACCCTCCATAGCGATGTCGAAACAAATTGCAGCAACAACCAAAGATCGTTCATTGTGTTCGGCGAACTCCTTTGAAAGGTTTCAGTTTTTGCACTAACGATAGCCATCAGATCATCAACCAATAACTTACCTCATTAGCTCATAAACTGCTCGGTTGAAAGCACTATTTGTTTGTCACTCTCAGTAATACGTCCCTCCCCACCTCCCGGAAGGATCCCATCAACTCGAGCTTCCTCGCCAACAAAACACCCTCTCCCCACTATGCAACGGTATGCACGCCGTTATGTGTACTCTCTCCTTCTTTCTCTCTCCATCTATTCGCTTTCTCATCAAGACATGGCTCATATTTTAGTCGAACTGCTGAAATGATTTCTATTAAAATATGAAAAAAAATTTAATTATATTCTTTAAAAAGTTCGGAAATTACAGTATTATATATAAAATGTATTGATGGTAATTAAGAGTTCAAAAAACGATTGTAATAAATCACGCATTTAACTGCCAACGTGCAATTCGAGTGCAAAGTGTAAGTGAAACTGCTATCACCCCATCAGCACACAAAAAATGTTCGCCTCACGATGAACGTTATCGATAAGGCCAGCAGTTAACTGAAATCCTTTTCGATCATCAAAACGATGCTATAAGAAATTCGAATTTAGCGATAATGAAAAGCTGAAAGGTGATAAGGTGATAAGGAGGAAGGACAACAAAGGAATAAAATTGAATGTGAAGAATACTGCTAAACGAAGTGAAGGAAGTCGATGCATGCACAATGCACACATTTTGCAATTCAATCTAAGCGATATTTTGGTTGTGTGCAAGTATTAATGCAGAATAAAAAATGCTTAACAAACCGGTTTTCAATGTGACTCTTCGACTGCAAAAATTATGGACGCAAACAATATCAGAAACAAGGGAATGTGACTGCTCTCTGAAATTGCGAGAATAGATACATCCCTCTCGCGTTCCTCTCAAGAAATAATGCCCGATCGTATTGAAGTTTCCATTCGGTTAAATTATGATCTTGCCGTCCATAAAATTCTCTCCAGAAACTAGCAGACCTTGAGAGGTCAAACCCTTCTCCCTCTCCCAGTTTTTAATGTAGCTATGCAATTACTACACATCACCAATAAAAAAACTTGCATTTTGCGCGCTTAACTGAATTATAAATCACACAGCACCTTACAATACCACACAAACTATGTTCATAAATTATAAATTCAGTGCAATTGTCCTCTGATTCATGAATTAAATCAACATATACAGGGAAGGATAAACTAATGTATGCATAAATAGCATCCTCTTAAAAATGTTTCGATAAAATGTACCAAAAAATAATATTAAATACTGCGTTGATTGATGAGGAAATAGAAACATATTCAACATGGAACACAAGCAGAATACCGCACAGCACACAAGATGTATGTCTGACAATATAAGCCAGCTCGGACACTATCAATACACCTCTCTCACATACACAGAAACGTTGTTGGACGAGCATAGAGAGAGAGAATTAAAAAAGAACATCAATGAAAAAACATCACAGAAAAAAATGAGAACGCAAATGTTAGATGAGGCACCCGTATGAACAAAAATGTTGCTTGCAAAGTTGGCTTCAACCTTCGATTACACAACTACAGATCAATACCGGAAATAAAACTGGCGATTTGATGGGGCACTAAATAAATAGGAACGCACATTAATCTAACTAATCAACTTGTCGAAGCTTATCTCTTCTTGGGAAACGATTCATTAAGAAGAGTAGGCAAAATAACAAAGGGGAATTTCTGAAATGCGAGAAGCATAAAAAAACAAAAAAGAGACTTACACTGTCTCCTGCGAAAGGGTGGAAGCTCGTTGCGAAACAGAAGCAGGTTTCGGGAGAAGAGGGGATCCAAGTGAATCTGGCCTCTCCAATGGCGTTAATGGACCGCCACTTCCATTCAATATCGACCCACCGGTTCCAGCGTTGAAACTATTATGCAATGAAGTTGTCGAAAGCTAAAAATAACCGCTAAACGAATGTTTTTCTAAGAAGGAAGACAAGCGACGATAAGTCAGTTTTCTGTCCTAACCTCTTTTCAACAGCACCCTGGAATTTATTGCTCCAGGATATTTTAAAGGAAAGCATTAAAAGCATCAGTGAGACCGCAGTAATCCAGAATTCAATATTAAAAACACATGTCCCATCACTGGCTGCCAATAGAAAAAAAGCGATATCACTGAGCAAAATGATTCATGTAAAAGCTGTGTCGAATTATCCAACCTCACCAATTTTTCCTCTTGCGAACTCTGACTCATGAATATTTGCTGGGTTCGTCGTGTTATATATATATATATATATATATATATATATATATATATATATATATATATATATATATATATATATATATATATATATATATATATATATATATATATATAATGTATGTAATTAACCCCACTCTCTCCTGTATTAAGACTTACATTACGACTGTTTGTCGCAACTCCATGAAACGTAGAAAAGTGTATTTTACATGATGAATTTCAGCTTGGTGTGTTATGATTATGGCTCAAAAGCCGAAACATCAGCATAATTTATTATTCTATCTCTACTCTACGCACTATATGGTCGAAACCACAAAACTGTTATACTGTTACATCTATCGATCATGCGTCTGCGAAAGAACAATGTTAAATTACTCATATTCATGTAAAAGCATTATGCTCACTGAATAGAAATGACTCACTCGGTATTTGCGAACGAATTCTGCCTGTATAAGTCCACTCCGTTCGGGAAATGCAGCTATTCGACCCTGTAAAATTCAAGTCAGATATTTACGCTCACAAATGCGAATCTGCTTTCAAATTTATAAAAATCGACGAATTTCACGATTGCGTTTTCTTACAAATCAAAACGCTTGCTTCTATGACCTTTCCGTCTCATAAATAAGTAATAAATAATAGCATAAGTTCGGTACAACACCACGATGTTAGTCCAGTTGTAATGAATTGCATTGCTTACAGTGATGCGGATATTAGCTGATCGAGATCAAATAAGAAAAAATACAAATGCTCCGTGGAAATGATGTAACAACTAATAGGGTGGATGCATATCACCTATTAACTGATAAAATCTGGATGGCTTTTTCTTTTACATCGATTGAAATGAATAGTGTATAAATCCACAGGTTTATGAACTATTGTTCAACAGACTACAATTCTGAACTATAGACTGCGGCAATAAAATTAGACGGTTATGATTTCTCTGCTTCCTCTTATGTATTGAAAATAAAGCCACAGATGCATAATAATGGCATAAAACATGCGTTCCACTTTATATTGGGATTTTTTTTTAAACGATATGAACCATGTAGAAGGCTAATAATTAAAATTATCTATGGTACATGATAGTACTACAGAAGTGTACGTACAATGACGCATAGGTCAAAAAGTAAATGCGCATGAGTCAATCCAGTAGTTAATAGATAAAAGTGAAAAATAAAGCAATGGAAGGAGGGAGAAAGGTGAAACCTAAAGGTAAATGCAAAGGCAGGCTTGCGATACAGAGTACCGGTGATGGGCGACTCCAAATGGCTCGAACGCCGATGAAGTCATACAAGTAGCAGAACCACTCGTACACTGCGTTCATCACAGATAAAAGAGTTATTTGACTGCACGGGAAAACGCCAAATATGCTTGCTCATCGCATCAATAATATGTACGGTTATTAATCCCATCATTACTTATATAAAAGGAATGCAAATTATATAGGAGGGCGTGATGGCATTCTACTGCAGGTGATAGCAGTCCATACCGCTTCAATTAATACAGCACGGTAAATAATATCTGAGCTTATAAAAGAATAAATAAATAAAACAAAAAACGGAGGATAATTGATTTCTGTCACAGTTTGATGAATGAAAGTCTACAGTTCGAAGTGTAGGCAAATATTTACATCAACACAAGCTGCAAGTCGCAGCTATTGACAGGTTGACTTGCGGATCATTCACAAAAAATAAACTGCAAGACAAAGCGATTGTACCGAAAGTGTTCCGTCGGCGTTGATCTGAGTGAGTTCGATGAGATCGTTCTTCTCAAACGACAAATAACGAGGATCGGTCGAACGAAACGATTGCACAGCTCGCACACACTCGTTTGGATGAACTGCATGCAAGAATGCCTCATTAAAGAAGCTCACAACAACATCACTATACCCAATACTTCCGGTGAGTAATGATTCATCTTAACAAAGAGAACGTGGGAAGCGTGAAAGATTGATTTCTATTCATCTTTCATCGTTCAAATGCACAAATCTTAGCGTAATAATTTGCTTCTAACACGATTGCATACTCTATGGATGATTTGTATAAATGTGAAAAAGCAGTAACGAATAAGATTTATCATATTGATCGATACCAAATAATGTCACGATGTGCACTTCTTTAAGAGAAGAAAAGGAAAAAGAAAAATTTTTGACTTCTTTTGGGCTAGATAGACACAAGATAGATGATGTGGTTGGACTCTATGAAACATAGCCCACTTCCGGCTAATCGCTTTTCAACATTCTACCTTTTTTCTTCCATGACGCAAAAATTTTAACAGTTAGAATTTCTCAGTTTGTTTCATTATTCCTATAAAAGTTTAAAAAAAAAAAAACAGAAATCATATGCAAGTTTAATCATAACGTATTTGTGTTTCAAACACATCAAAATACTGTGAAAATTTTTGTTAAAGTAATTTAGAGACATTATTAAGGAGTGCAAAACCCATAGTAATTCTTATCATCCTCTAAGTTTTTAATCAATTTTAAAATCAAACTACTTCAGTGTTTTTACAATATCTATAAACTTTTCAATACCATTTGCATATTCAGAATTTAGAAATGAATTTTACTGTGCGAATTCGATTATCGAGATCCTCGTCATATCATACGATGCTCAGTGTTAACTCCCTTTAGAAGCGTCATTAGGGGCATTAAATTGCATTGCCGTAGGCATTTCCCAAAACGAGGGAAGCAGCCTATATTCTAAACAAAGTGTGTCACTTGCACAACACAATAAACCCGTGTTAGACATTTCTAACTAAGAAATCCCCTCATCCAACGTTGCCATCAAGCAAATGCTACATTCATTTCTATTCTAGCACAACACTCAACATCAATAAACATAATATAAGAAAGAAAGCACTCACATGAAGAAAAATGTTTCCGTCGATGAGGCACTGTGTTATGTGTCTGCGGGATTGCATTTCCATTGCATTTGTTCATCGATATACAAGCACGATGCAAATTCTTTTTGCATACTGCAAAAAGAAAAAGATGAGCACAAACTCGAAATAGATGGAAAAGAAATAATGACGAGAGAATTTATTTTGTTTTCAATAAGCGCTCGAAATATAGGGCATTGAAAATAACAACGAGAAATAGGATAGCGAAAAGGAAAGAGACCATTTCCGCTGAGCGAAAGAGATAAGGAGATCTAGATGGTATCCAAATATGAACAAAGTTCAAGTTCAGTGATTGTAAATCAAGTCGTGGGACATGAAGCAGCCTAAATATTTACCTGAACATTGATATCCTTGGAAAAAGAGTCCCGCCAATAGCTTTTGGCAGTGTGAACACAAAGTCGGTTTAGCGTACGAATAATAACGAAGTGCATGACTTGAAGCAGCCGCATCTTTCGGATTATCGTTATCCCTTCAAAAATGTTCATTGGTGACCAATGGTCAGCTGACTACCCACGCCATAAAATGATGCTGGCTGATAAGTTCGATGAGAGCAATTATGTTGATGCAATTTTTAGTGATGTTATTGGTGAACGTATGTCACCTGTTGGCTTTGATTGTGAAGGAAGGGACCGCATTGATGAATTTAAAAGAAAGACTTTTGAGCGGGAGTTGACATAAATAAAGCTAAGAATGAGCAAAAAACCTTTGCTCTTTGAAATAAAAGATAGAAAAAGAGAGCTATATTCAATTTGTTACTCATATTGAAAGAAAGGCTTATAACTGATCTTCCCACTAGAAAGGAGGAGGGAATCTGCATTTAAAGTCACATCACAAGCCGGCGTCAGACGAAGACTGACATCCACCAATGGGTCAGCGTATATTCACATGAAAGTATGAAATAAGAAAGGACTCACTGCGCTTGTTCAATTGTCTGCACCCAGCAATCGCGTTGGGTAAGTGTTTTGCAACACATCGCTATCACATTGTTCACACTATCACCTCTCTCCTCTACCAATGAAAAGTAATGTCCTCCATTGGTGGTCAGTTTCCGTGTTATAGTACCGAATTTATTGCCATTATCGAAATCGATCTCCACTCGATAGTCACGCAGTAAATGTGCACTTTTGAATGAGTATTGATTATTCTGCAATAATAGTGCAATAAGGTGACGATGTGATATCTGCAGTGGCCAGTGCTATCAGGTATGGCTCGTTCCCCACCTTGTGCTTCAAATTATTTCGGCCTTAGGATTAAAGCGTTTGCAAGGTGCAGCAAATCACAACAACAGCACTCACCCTAACTATATTCAGGACACTTGGATAATCGAAGAAATGATGCGACATGCCTTCAACTACGAATACAGAAGGCAATATTAGCAAGATAAACCGATCAGGTACTCTACACATCCAGTGTTAGTGACATGCAGTTTTGTCAACCAAAGCACTACATTAGCTTGCTGTCATACTGGGATGACCTTGCGGGCGAAACAACCTTACGTGCAGTCATAATAAGGCCTATATGTAATCCTCTTCATGCAAGCATTATCTCCGAGCACTCATTCCGCTGATTCAAGTTGTAGTGTATTGCTCTTTAAGACTTTTTATCAACAGAGTCAACGCTAAACGACTTTATACTGCAGAAAACTTTCATGACGGTCATTCTTTTTTGAAAGGTTCGAATTTGCTGCATTTTAGCAGTTTTAGTTTTATATAAATTTCATCGTCGATAACAATTAGGGCTGCGCAATAAATTAAAAGAAAACTAATAGGAAATTTCATTGCCAAAGCTGTTGACAGGAAAAATTGTGTTATAAATGCGATGAAGTTAGCCTGATAGTCCCGATATTATGGCTTCAGAGATGGGAGATAATCCAAGAATGGATTCAATCGATGGAATTTGATCGGTGCTTCTGGTGTGTAGCAGTATTTGGTAGCTATATATTACCAAGTTATGTAAGCGCTTTATCTATTAAGGGCATTTGAGTGAAAGGTAAGCTGGAAAGGTGCATATAGATTAGGTGTGAGTGAATTAACGGTGAAGTTGCGAGGATAGG
The DNA here is from genome assembly GCA_037389465.1 of Baylisascaris procyonis. Classification (NCBI taxonomy): domain Eukaryota; kingdom Metazoa; phylum Nematoda; class Chromadorea; order Rhabditida; family Ascarididae; genus Baylisascaris; species Baylisascaris procyonis. Next base: position 882,807 of record JAZARR010000266.1, read on the forward strand.
TGACAACTGGAATTTCAAAATAAAAGAAATCTGAAAAAAGAAAAGGAAAATCAAAATATGATCCGCTTACTTTTGAAAATAGAAAGAAGGAAAAAGTGATCGAAAATCTATTTGACTGTAAAAAATCTCTTTCCCATTTATATTTATGAGGATAGGTATGGCCAGAAGATACCCACACTTCCGCATTTTCACTTCCTCTCCCTTCACGATCTGCCTTCTTCAGGCTGATCTCATAAACATTTATTCAGGGGATACTATGCAAAATCATACCTAAATGATGATTTATGACACCGTAGTTTCTCTATAATGGACAAGAGGGGAACGACTGAATTATGCTGTAGGAAGGCATTCTATCACAATAATTCTCCTCTGCCCAGTGTCAATCGCAGCTTGGCACATACCTTATCAGCATGAGAAGAAAGAGTTTCAAAGATTTTCCAGTGGAAGCGCCCTCTTTGTTTCGTCATCGCAGCTTCAGTTTACCAGTTATTGCGTTTTAGAATAACCTATGGCTTTCCTCAAAAGTAATGAGTACCTTACGATCAAACCGTAAACGCCTTACGTATCCATAAGGCGGTTTGCCAACAAGCAATAAAATCTACTCCCCGTCTCAACTCTCATCTACGTATCTGTATTGCAAGAAACCAACTTCTCAAAACTGCAAATCACTATACTGAAAATCGAGCATGAAGACGCACCTTGAGGCTTTTGCAAACGAACATCACTTTATCGAACACAAACACATATCGATTCTTCAACTTGCTACCATCTTTGCTGTGATCGGCAATTTTGATTTCACCATCCTTCACCAACCGACCATAATCGATTAGATGCGTCCCTTCAGGCTGAAACCAATACCCCTCTAACATATTTCATTTATACACCAGCAATGGGCAAAATTGTCATTAGCGAACCATATAAGACAAATATATAGCATACCATATTTTGATATGCTTTATCTCAGCCATTACAACAATATCCAATAGAACCCGAGTTCCATTCTTACGCCAAAATAGGTCAATTGATGGCTACTCTAACAAATTTAGCAGTAAGCAAATGAGTACGACATAATGTAACAAAGTTGTTGAATTAAAAACAATCACAGTCTCATATCCGTGTCTCAGCATGCTTTAATGATATATTATTATCAATCAGCTGTGGGTTTAGTGCTGTCAAAACCTAAAGTTGAAAGTTTATAAGGCTATCTATCTCTCTAGAGCAGTAAAAAGTGCACATGTTCAAGCTAGACTTATATCAGCAATGTAGACTTACTTCTTTATTACCTCAAATATATTCTGCCTTCTCGATTAGCAACCTAACTAAGAGACAACACAATCCATTGCAAATGCTCTCATAAAAGACAAATTTATCGTGCGGTAGTTTAAGGTAAGTTTAGTTTTAAACGGCTGCAATCGGTTAGGGCAGACAACGATATGTATTGCAGGGATCTGCAAAACTTGCCATATTTATACATAAGATGTACGCTGTTGAAGCACCTTATTACTCCTGCTTCAACGTCAATGCTAGTGCTAATGAGATGGCACTGCCCTCTCAGCAAGAATACATTCGCTGTAATGCTTTGTAACGCTAACTGAAGTTGCAGCAATCATGTCTATATTGTTGACAGCCGTGTAAATAATGCCCGAACGATCTCACAGTAATCTAGCAAAAACGATCACAACTCACTGTGTTTACTGTAAATTAATAGGTTATTGCACAATGAAGCGTGCGGGCAATTACAATTGAGAAAGGTAAAGGGTACAGCATATATTAATTCTCTGCTTCTAAATTATTATTACTTTTATGATTCCTTTCCTACAATCGATTACTGTTATAAAACATTGCATGAACTATTTGCCGGACCAAATCTTTAGCTTATACAGACAATCAGAATAAACTGAACGAGAGACAAACCATTTCAAGAGCAGTAATACTCTTTTCAATAGCCGCCACCAACTGTTGCATTTCATGATCCCGTTTCACTTCGTTCACGTACGAGTTGATATCCTGCATCGCCTCCTTGGCCTCCTCCAGCGGGATTCGGTCGCTCGATTCAATTGATGTCAATTTTATCATCTCCTGAAAACCTTGACCTCAAATCTCCAATATCCTCTCTTTCTCTTATGCATATCTGCATTTTTGTAGCTCATTCCCTGCAACTGAATTCCTACTCTATCAGTCATCACAAACAATGAATAATTTCCAGTGATCAGCTTTCAGGACCTGCTATCTATCCTATAACAAGATATCTGTTGGGTATGGCGCCGAAGAGCCAACCCAAGATATCCGATCGTGATGAAACATCGTAGTACTCGTTTTGCACTTCTTTGTGTGTGTGACGTTGGGTATGGCACAAAAGAGCCAACCCAAGATATCCCATTGTGATGAAACAGTGTAGTAATCGCTTTGCACTTTTAAGTGGCGAATCATCACAGTTTCACATGCACTTGTTGAGTGGCCTTACATAATGCCGTTGTCTGTCTTTGTGCCTTTGACGGTACCTGAGGCCTATAAAAGGCGGCTCTCAGCCCGTCAGATGCAGTCCTCTTCTGGTGTACGTCACGCTCTCCCGTCAGTGTTCCCTCTATCGTCTCAGCCTTCCTTCTCCTTTGCTTCATCTTGGAAGCCAGTTGTATATTTTCCCAATAAAGTGCTTATACTAGCTCTGCCTACCACTCGACCTACCTATCGTCGTCGCAGCCGACACAAAAACCGCAACCTCAGATACAACAATACCCCTTTCCAAAGCTAGGCGAGAGCAGCGAACTGAGTCGGAACTCCAATACGCCCATTGACAATACCCACATCCCCATTTAAAATATTCCAGATTGGACACCATACAACACAAAAGTGAATAGCAAGCTGCTCATAACTTAACCTCCAAGACCATATTATCGTTCGCATTCATATACCGCAGTTATTTAAACAGCAATTATACTGATGCTCATTCATTTTTCACTAAACAATTCTTTATCTAATCAATCGCTGTCACGAAGAATTCTCATCCAGTTGTGTAAGCGGTGAGCCTCAACTATGATACTTCTTTATGAAGAGAAAGCATAAATTTTAAAGGAGTCATACTTCACAAATATTATCAGAAATGGGAAATTTATGCGCAATGCATATGGGATAAACAGATTGCTTATGTGGCCTAAAAATTGTCACTGCTTTTCTCTTACTTAATGCACTGATAGGGAGGAATTCTCTACTTCCCTTATGCTTGCCAGAGAGAGGGAGAAGTCCTTCATCCTATCTCTCCCTCCCATTCTCTCCTTTACTACGCATTCCCCGCCTAAACATTACACCGATACGTCCCTGAAACCGAAAGAAAAATAAGCTTTATCAGACATCAAAAGTACTATTCGTTCACCAATCACGTCAACTACATCTCTATTGATTGATAACCTTTAAATACTCTAAGCTCGAGAAACATTTCATCTTGCTGACCGCTATATAAAATTAGTGATTTCACACATTAGACAGAAGAAAAAAGTGCATAACTCAGAGGTGCAGACATTTTAGCAACTTTTCTTATTTGAAGTTCATTTTCGCAAACTTTTTTTGCTTATAACTTCACTCGACGAAATAGCTGTAATTGTACGTCGGGTATAGAGTAAATTGTAAGTGAATAGAACGAAAGAAATATGTACATATCGATCAACATAACAAGCGTACTTACAGAGAGAAGAACGTGGTATTTAAGTACCCGCTGCATAGGAATGCTCAGAAGATCTTGGAGGTGAAATTGATTGCGATTCGCTGCGATACCACATTCCTGCAAAGCATTTATTATGATGTGACATACTTCAAATTTCATTGTTATCACTGAATTTGCTCACAACTCACTTTTTATTTAGTTATAACGACAAAATCTATATATCGCCTAAGATTTTATGGGGTCACGGCGGGGGTAAAGCGAGAAAGCGGGGTAAAAAATGCACAAATTGACGGCAGGATTTCTCAACGATTATCATTTATTCTACTTGACTATGGTGAATCAATACCTGTCTATCCTTTGCACTAGTCTGGCACAATCCGAGGTTGAAAATGAGCTTTTTGAAGGACCACAAGAGGCATATCAAGCAAAAATTAAAAGGGCGTAATTCAGATTACAAAAAATGAAAACATTGCAAGCGATAACGGCAATGATTATAATATAAGGCTTGATGCTTAAGTGGTTATGACGAGAAGCTCACACTCCTTTCAAAACTGCAGCCAAAAGATTTGGTGGGCGATTCAGTAACGAGTGAATTATTGCCAACGGTTACTGTTAGAATAGTGAATGAATCGGGTCAAGGGGCCGAATTCCGATACTAAATTCCCATTCTATTATCCATATTCGATACCGGATGGCCTATAATTAAAACTTAATCAGATAGTGGCACACAGTTACGGAACCAGATAGCTACTCGCTCCTACTAGTTGAGCGCCTTATCAAGAAGCTAACAGGCGAATCTTAATAGCTAACTTTGCATTCACGTTACTTTGCGATAAAATACTTCACCAACGAATATGATAGAGTTGTGATAATGAAAAGTGAATATAATAACGAACGATGATTTTCTGTCGGATCAAAGGGTTCGTCTTTTCGAGTTGACATATGCGTGAACGTGATTCGGGCAGTTGAGAGCAGTAGTCACCATATGCGACGAACTTCCCTTTCCATCTGAATGCACATTGCTACATCTCCAATCGTTAAACATCCAGCAGCCGCAACAGAGCCACAAAAGCTCGTCATAGCACTTTGCCTCTCTTTACTTCTTTCCTTCACATGCACAGAAATCACCTTTCTAATAAATATTCCTTCACTTTTATCACGTCGGCTCATCTTCAACCGGTACAACTGAGTATCTGTTGACATATTACGCGTATATGTACGATAAGAAATGGGAAAGACGCGGCAGACTTAAATAGTTCAGCAATAAAAATGACATCCTAAACGAAAGGGCTGGAAATTTTCGCCTAATCCCAAGTATTACCAAGTACATACCCTTCTGGAAATTCAATCAATATCCTCACCTTCTATCAAATGAGAAGAGTGGGGAATCTTATAAGACTATTCGAATATAAAGATAGCACTATTTCTCTGATCGACACAGTGGATTGGATGCGTTGAATGACAAATGCCTCTTATAGCAGTCGATAAGTATTTTGAGCAATTTTGAGCAATTCATTCATCAGTCAAAGCAATAAAAGTACGAACGATTTAAACACATCGCCAATGGTCATCACTCGAGTGTTTTTAGGTGGCGTCTCCAAGCCAACAGTGTAGAGAACTGCCTGTCGGAGATGATCACGGAACGACTGATGGATACATGCCAATTCCTGCAAAACAACATCTTGCATTGCTCATGAACGTAAACTTCACAATAAGCAAATAAATGAGGACGTGCTTGCATATTGCTCTGACGCATTTAAGCAGTATCAACGTGGAAACGTTACTGCTTATGAAAATTGTTTAGAAAGAAGAATGAGGGAAACGGCCAATAAGCGAGTCTAGCAAGTCGTGCCTTTTTCGATTTTACCTTTATCGTAACACTGATGACTGCGAATAGTAATTTTCTGTGCTATGAAACTGCCCTTACTAAAAGAAAGTAACCTTAAAAGCCACTCACCACGATGTTCATAAAGATAAGCTTGTGGTCCTCAGGTTGCAACACATCTTGAAGCGGTGTATAGAATTTGTTGATAATCATATTCAATGCCTTTTCAACGTAGTTCGTTTCCGTATCGTAGAGTTCTTTTATGCAATGATCCCTCTTAGTTTCTGGTTTGAAACTTAGCCATTTCTGCAATAACTTCATCGATATCCTAATAGAAACAAAATGAATTTCAAAAAATAATTGAAATACATTCACAATGGACATCGATAAGCAAGAGTGGATTGTGGGATTGTTAATCTGTAATGGGAAGCAGCAAATCGAACACTGCTCTCACGACTTTTCCTAAATTGTTTCACTCGATCTCTGAGTCTAATAAAATCATGCTGAGGGTTAGTTGTCTGCCATTCCCTCACCGTCAGACCATGTTCTGGGCAAGCTGTCCCTGCCTAGAAGGGAACAAACTATAGCAAATCAATAACCTTTCATAATCGATAGTAAATAAAACGCATTCGTTAGTTATGGAGACAAAATAAGCTATAATGCGAATAGCAGCAAAACAGAATTAAAAAAAAATTGCATAACGAATCTATAAATTCATCATGACTCAGTCTCTCCTTAAAAGTCTCCTACTCCCTCCGTCCGCCTTAACATCACTAACTCTCCAGAAAACCTTTCCGTCTCCGTGTTTCGAATGTCCTAAATGAAACCTTCACAACCCCTTCGACATGCCACTTTCCTATTCGAAGATCAAACATCACAGAGAACGACAACATACGTCGCTTTCGGCGAATTTGATCTCCCTCTGACTGTTGGAGCGTTGGCACACGATCGTGTCGTAGATTTGCCCACTGGTTTTTTCCTCCTCCTGAACTGCTCCAAGGGAGTAGGCATTCTCGATGACGGGCTCCTGAGCTTCAGCATCATCTCTCAGGTGACGATAAATGGCCTCATCGTTATAATATTCCACCGATGATTGCGATATTGGCTTCACAGGGAAACCCCTACAATACGGAAGTACATATGGAGTGGATTGTTATTACGCTATAAAGCAGCTAATCCAGAATTATGCACAGGTGGGAGAAGTGATGATTTCGTGAGTGTTCTCATCGGCGCTCGAAGTGGAGGGGAAAAGGCAAGCAAAGGTCAAACCCTCTAAGAAAGCATTCTAAGCAAAGCCTAAACGCTAAATCAGTTTTACCATACATCTCCCATCCTCATAGAGGGCAAATGCAACGCGGAACTGCTTATATTAATTGTTAGCAAACAATAAGAGTTCAAACTATTGGCTGTACTGTAAGGCAAATGCCGCATATCTGTTAATATGAGAAGATGCACCACTCAACCCTTTCTAGGAATCTTCAAAAGGAATCCCTTCACCCCTAAATTTATTTCGATACTGAAAAAAAGAAAGGGAAACAACCTTCTTCTCTTCACCTCTACGAAATCTATTTTAACTTACAAAAACTACTTCCCACAAGGCATCATTACGCGCATTATTTGCATAACATTACTAACTTAACACTACCATTCCATATTTGACATAATCAGCGAACCATTCAAACAATTGACGGTTATCATAAATGACGATGCACGGGTTTATTTATCATTGAATGCATACATCAGCAATTTTCGAAGATGTCTATTTTACGAGTCGCCGCTCAATACGGATCAACCGAACGTAAAATTAACCAACAGAATATTTGACGAAACTAAGATGTTCAATCAATTTGACTAAAATCTCATGGGTGCAAGTGTTGCAGTTGGAAATCCAAAGAACTTCTGATATGCTAATATGCAAAATTTACGCATCCGAGAAATTTGCATATGTGAAATGCAATTGGGGTGCGCGGGAAATTTGGAGTTGCTGGGAATCCTCTCTATGAGTTACTTCTTTGAAAGGAACTCAGTCAGCATTTCAGAAAGGATGAATTAATGTAAAATTAAATTGAAGGTATAATTTTAAATAAGTTTTCGACCAGTAATCGAAATAAAGAAAATTATGAAAACCTGTATCCAATAAGTTTTGCATGCGCCGAGTTGGAGAGTTTCGAGAGGGTAGTGAGAACTTTGCCGAAATCGTTAAGTCGATATAGATCCCACGGGTCGAATAGGTCATCTGGTTTCATCTCGAATGTGTTCTGGCATGCTTTTAAGAATTCGCAAATGTTCTTGCAACATAAGAACTGCAAAAAAAAACTACTGATTACAGTATCAATGGACATGGCGAAGGAAAATTAGAAATGAAATGTACCAAGAAAAGCTTGTGTTGTATATTCATGCAGAGTTTTTACACACTAATTTCTGGATATTTGAGATGGGCGATTAAGCGGATGCATAAGAATGAATTGGATACATAAATATATATGGAAAACTGTATTCACCGAGATTCAGCTGCTGCGGCGTATACTACTTACAGATAAGCAAAGAATAACGAAATTTATGGTTATCAAAAGCATATTCAGTAATGAGTTCAACAAATGGGAATTGTCGGTCACAAATATGAATTAAATTCACAAATCCCATTTGTAAAATGTATATCTATGTTGACGTGACGGGTTCAAAGGTATAAAAAGAGATGAATGTCTATAGTGTATCGATGACATAACAAGAAAGGCAAGACGGAGATGACGAATAAAATGATGCTTAACAACAATAAAAACACAATCGCCACCATAATGAGAAAATATTGATGAGTTTGCGTTTCATTAAGTTATTACAAACAACGTTGCCTAGTTTATAAATACGAAGGTACCTATACTCGAGGAAAACTGCTCGGAGGTAAAAGGAATAAGAGATAAGGAAGCCAAAACCTACAGAGAGAGGGAACTCATGAAGGAAAAAGAGGAACTACATTAACGAGAATGGAGCAAGAGTCGACTCATTTCACTTGGAAATTACCTCTCAAGGCGAATTTCAAAGAAGCATTATGTCTCATCGGTAGTTGCTGAGAGAACAATGCTAGCGTCACTCTTTATTCCATCGATAACCAGAAAGCAGTGTGCAATACGGCAAACTATCAGTGAAATCGTCAAAAAACCAACAAAACATTCAAAGAAAGTGCAAAAAAGAATGAAATAGAAAATTGCAATCGTTTTAGTGAGTTCACAGTATAAGGAAAGATAATCTGATTATAAGGCAATGACTCTATGGATTATTTATGCCATTTATTTAACAATAAGCTGAATATGCCGTTTATTTAGATAATGGACCATAGAACGGTTGAAATCAAAGAACGCTGAATGAAGTGAACAGTTTTAACTCTACTCAAATAGGAAATCGATATAGTTAACCCCAAACTAATAGTCTCTGCATCGCAATAAAAGACATCTATATGAAATGGAAAAGTCAAGAGGTAAGGATAGAGATAAACGAAGCAACAATAGAAATATTTCGAGTTCAACTCAAAATAAATGCAATTGCGATATTGCGACATGAAAAACACGTAAAAAAATGTCTCTCTCATTTAAAAACTTCAGCCGAGAATATTCTCACTCAATGCTCATTGAAGTGAATGCAATTAACACAACCATCGTTTTGGAAGCTTCTTAAAAAAAGAAAATAAAGAAAAGAAAAAGAGTATGAAGCAGAGAAGGAAGTTCGATGAACATGAAGGTCAGCAATCTAAAAAACGAATATTTCATCGTGGGGAAATGTACACCCTTTTACTCCTTCCTATTCAACTCCTCTATGAGCACTCACAATCACGTCGGAGGAAATGAATTTTTCAATCGCAATTATTAAACTTATTAAAAATTTCGCATTAACTACGAAAAAAGTTTTCAATCCCCAAATAAAAGGCAAATCGGATGCTACGATCCATAAATTCCTCTACAGATACGATCATGCTAAACCTCAACAACTCATTAAGAAGTATTTCAATTTAATGACAACAACTTAGCCATTAAGAATTTATTAACCTCAAACGCATAATCTTCCTTTGTGATAAGGAATCATATTTTCAGCGTTTTTCTTGTAAAAACTATATCGAATAATCCGATAGTATATATAAATCTGAGGGGAAAATGTTTCCATTCATCATTTTCTTAACAAATATAATCAAAGGGATAGAATTTCGCATTTTCCTTTTGTTTATTGCAGAAGAGGGAACTCCTCGAATCCCTCACTGCTCGTAACGTTCGAAATCGAATTAATTCAGTAAAAGAATGTAATTAAATAAACAACCATTATGGTGCTACAATACGAGCGCTAAACAATGTATATTTCTTAGAGAAATATAGAATTTGCGAAATAAATGTGTGCTAAATAACACTGTTCATGCATCGACAAATAACAGCAGAATAGAGTGGTACCTATAGGAAATGTTCAACGCAATTCTACATAACACCGAGCACCTCAATTACTAAGCAAGAATGACGAACTTTACAAAAAGAATCGAACACCAATTTTAAACACTATTATTTTATCTGTTCTCTTCTCTCCTCTGAAAGTGTTAGAATCTCTCCTACCTAATCATATATTTCTAAATTCTGTATATGCTTATACAAATTGTATATGACTAAAACTCTATGAAAGTAACATAAGTAATAACGTTGGAAAATAGAATAAACATTACGCAGAGCAGTGAGATAAATAATTAGAAAATTTTCGCAGATTTGAAAGGCGCAAAAATAGAAAGAAGATTCCTTACATCGTCATCAAAGAAATGAGCACCTGTTCATTGAGACGAGCGTAGATTTAAAGAAAAACCTTTGAAACTCATTCTCTCGAATCTTTCTCGAGTTTTAATTTTCAAAAGACACATCGTGGATAAAAAGACAATCGAACAAATCAATATTAACGTAACAATGGATCATTCGAAATAAACCGAAATCAAGAAGTTAATCGAATCAATAAAACAACTATCAAAACGAATCAAAGATATCGCGTTATTCTCACTTCAATTCCGGGACACCAAATGAAATCAAGAGGGAAGTGTGTCTACGCTTTCATCATCCTAAGACAGTGTCTAATATCGAGGAAACAATGAGAGCACATTCACTCCAACGAATATCAATAATCACTCTTACCTGTCCTTCTATATGAAATAAGAGCTCCGATTTGTCAATGCCTACCAATGCAGCTTTCATTTAATATATTTTTATACTTATAAGCATTAAGAATTATCGTGTCTCAACTTCTTTTAATCAAGAAACCACGTTTTGGCGTTTAAACATCTCCTTTCCATAAACCTCCCTCTGTCGAATACATGACCCTTAGGAAAGACGCGACATGAATTAAAGTATGAGTAAAAATATGTTTAGGTCGATGGGAACACATACAGCGGAAAAGATGCTTATGTAGAAAACGACAGCCGATTTTGCAATGCTTCGTAAAGGGGCCAAGAAAGGAGCGAGGTTAAGGATTGTCTAAGCATAGCTCATATTCCACGGAGAAGGTGGAAGGGGTGTAAAGGAATGGAGGAGGTGGGGTTAATATGCGAAGGAATACAACATGTAATTAGTCCTCTAAGTGTAGAACTATTTGTAGGCGTATTGCAAACCTCTAAATAGAAGCGTACCTGAGCCATTTGCGGTCTCTGCTGCAATTCCTTCGTGTCAATACAGTTTTCACAAAGTCGATTGCATAAAACACACAACAATACACCATCCCGCAGCAACTGTGCGAACTCTCCGATCTCGGCGTCTGGCTCAGCGACGCGATGTGTTGCATCCAACACCCCACATTCGATCAGCCACCCAACACATTCTCGCCACAACTCCGTCCCGTCACCCATCTAAACATAAACATTTTAATACTGTAAAACTCATTCATAGCTGCGCAACGAAACTTCAGTTAGAAATGAAAGTTGCTCACTGATTATTTGTTAATTTACGAAACCGTTTGGTACGATGAGGAGAATGCAAAAGCTTATGATGTCTCGCCTTCTCTGGAATGCTTTAATTCGCCTGTTAGCGTAAGCATTTAAACAAGACTGAGCAAATTAGCGACCAACTTTTATGAGCTCTATTTTCGCAATTACAGACAACGTTTCCTTTACTGCATATTACATAATTCATCGAATTCGTTCTTCGGTTGGTGAAACATTATAGTTCGCTAAACGGTGTGTTATTTGACAAGATATATCGAATTCAAAGGTTAACGGCACGCCGTTATTACCGAATTAAAACTTTCCACAATATTAAAAAGAAGATACCCTAAGCACTATAATATGATGAAGAAAGAAGAGAGAAAGGGGTTGAAGAGGTTCACAAGGTCGGATTGATTGCAGTATTTCGAAGTTGTGAAAGAAGTTTTTTGTCCAAAACTTTTTTTTAGAAATAAAGCGTAAAAAGCAGTCTTATTTTGCTAAAGAAGTGAAATAAGATTGAATTTATTCTTTCAAAACATGGAAATATTCTCTAATCGCCATGGGTGATGACTGTCTCACGTCACCATCTCTGCTTTCCATAATGCAGACGCTCGGATATGATTGAAAATATCGACTGTGATGGCACAGTAAAGCAGCTGATGTAAATGAAGATTTTGCATGAGATTGTAATATGTTGCAGGATATTGCAATTTATCATATATGAAGTGAATAATTCACAAAATGAATTCTCTAATTTATGCAATTGATCGATGCAATATGATTATCGCAATACTTTGCAATAACTTGCAATTTTGTGCAACGATCGTCCTCAAAACTCACTACGATTTAAATAGTTTTTTGACACATATATGCCTCATATTGTGCGATATAATGATACATCTTACAGCCATAAAACGATATAACGTTATATTGTGAGGATATTTAACGAAATGAACGGCACAAATGCATGCACACGCTTTTCATGCGAAAGATCCTTCTCTCATATGACACATCGAGGTAAACGTCTTCATAGAGACATTAGAAAAATGGTGGCATTTCATGTTGGCCATTCTGTAATATGCCTATTTGCTGTAATATGCAAATGTTGAAGCACCAAGACAACATTTAGAATACACGGCATGAACATACTTTGATTAGCAAACGCAGACAATGTATGCATAATGCATCTTTCATTCGAATCGCATGCAGCTATCTATTATAAACGATGACTTAAAAATTTAAGAGGCAGCTATCTATTATAAACGATGACTTAAAAATTTAAGAGCAAAAGTTCTGACATTGAACGTCAACTTAAATATCTTTTTGCGATAAAGCTGTCACTTCGGGTTGGCTATATCGTCTTTCCGAGTATAACATCGCCTTCACATTCTCATCAACAGAAATTAATAAAATGGTTGATATTTGCATAACTTACAAAGGTCTCCAATCGAACGCCATTACTATAGTCGACAATACGCCAACGCAATTCGACAATCATTTCAATGCTGATGTGAAGCGTTCAACCAATTCCACTCAAACTTTCACAATAATTCGCGTTTCGTCAATTAGCGCACTGAGAAAAACACCTGCGCAGAGCGATACTGCTGATGCCGCTTAACGTTCTCTTTTAAGTGGACGAGTAAACTCCGAACGCCCATGCCCTCCCACTGAGCTAATTTCACCACAATGGTAAGGACGATGACCTGTTAATCCATCGAAGAAACACACTGGCAGTATTTCGCTCTTAAATTACGATCCAGAAAAGAAGCAAGTGACAAGATATTCCACTTTATACAAATGAAATTGTAAGCACAAATCACAAGAATAGATGAGGCTTGCCAACGATTGCAGCACTCAAAGTATAATGGCTCAATTATGCCTTGATCGCACAAATGTGCACTTTACTGTATTGGGTTTTATCATCAAGCTGAATAGCCCATACTCTTCGTTGATTGTATTGCCAGCCGAGTATATGCATAGAATGAGTGACGTATCCCGATAGTAATAAATTCTTCCAGAAATTAGCGTCGTAAGTGAACGCCCACAAACATTCAAAATTGTCAAGAAGCGCCCTTCGAATTGTGCAGTCGAAGGCGATCTATGACGACGTAGGAATGTATGTACAAGTACGAAAAGCGATGAACAATCCAGGAATAACGACGAAAATGACACAGTCGGTTTCTTGAGGAGGTAAATAATTTGGAGGAAATGCAGTGCGGAACGACAACTATAAGCTAACTGCAAATGAAAATGGGAAGGAAACTGAAGGCACTGGAGTGTCCTCCGTATCAAGAACAATGTCGACAGCTCGAGATTTAAAACATGAAGCACTCTCACCAATGCAAGCTTGAGCGACTGCCGTTCGTTGTGACAATTCCAACATGCCGGGCACTACTGCTATAGTGACCACTGACCAAATAGAACAGCATAACGCCGTGTCTGTCGAGCACAAACAGTGAGTCTATCACGTGCTGCCAACAACACAAACATTAGCAGCACTGCCAATCGTAAATATCCACAATGAGCACTGTGTATGCATTCCGCAACCTGCTTATGTGAATTTCCAATCATCCGTATACACGATCAACCGAATGACCACTGCTAGGAAGTGGGATGCTTGATGTAAGAAGAAACAGTACATTCATATTGTTTCATATTTCAGCTCTAATAAATCCCACTAATATCGATAATGGAGGATATGGGAGGAGAGGAGAGGAGCAGGAATGATGGGCCGAGAATGGGAGATGAACTCCGATTACAATGCTGTGTGACTCCGTTACTCACCTGGAGCTTCATCGACAAATCAGCTGAACTTTTTTGTCAGAGATTCCTACTCAAATCTCTTGTGATTGAATTTTCTCTGGTAAAGAAATGCATGGTTGTTTCACTATAACACGCCTTTGTGGTATAACCCGATTTTTTCCTTCTATTGTTCTATTCTTCCTTTTTCTCAGCATAACTGCTCTCTGACATCCCCTCATTCTGCTAAGTGGTCGCTGACATTCACATTGGAGCTCCAGCCAATCGATTCATTCCCCGATATCCGCTTCTCACCTAATGAAAATTGCCTCTCCACATAGCACTAAACGAACATTAGTATGATGATATCGATAGTTGCTGAGAGTTATAAAGTAATGAAATTCAGTCACATTGCACAATGCAGACATCGAATATTATATAAAACAACATGATTAACTTGTTAGATGTTAAAATGTGTATGTGTAAATAATGCGCAAATGTTATCAACACTTGAGCACAATATAAAGGTGAAGTAATGTGTGAAATGTAATCAAAGAAAGCTTCTCAAGGTGTGCGTTGCGATGCTTGTCACTAACTGTTGCATTACGTTGATAATCCATCAAAGTTGCAACAACGAGACAAATAGCTCATATCAGCACCGTACCTATTGCCGCTCAATTAGTTTATTTATAGGATTTTTATCTATCTATCTATCTATCTATCTATCTATCTATCTATCTATATATATATATATATATATATATATATATATATATATATATATATATATATATATATATATATATATATATATATATATATATATATTGATCCATTGATTGCAATGGATAATAATGGTAATATCAATGGTTTCGATGATCGCATCATCCCTGTGTTAAGAGTTATGCACGCAGTGTAAAAAAGTTCAGTATTTTATATGCACGTTATACGTTTAGGGCTGTCTTTTTTTTCAAGCAGACAACATCAAACATATATTTTTAATCATACACAATGGAACTGAGAAGAATAGAAGAAGAAATAAGAAATATTGACATGCCCATCTTGCAATTATATAAACATTAAAGTTCTGTTCAACTTCACCTTTTATATATTTGGAAGGATAACATATGAAATTCAAGAATTAGGAAAAATCAACAATTTTATGGGGATTTTCGTTACTTTCAGGAAAGGAAAATTGGAATAAACAGGGCAAACAATGAACGAATTACTGACAAAAAAGACAGAAATTAAAGAGAAAGCATGTTCAAGCTGCTAACTCAACAAGGAAGCACCAAGGTTTGCCCCCCGATGCGTTCTTTTCTGCTACTACAAATGACAACAAAAATAAATGGAGATTAAAACAATCACTCCATTCCTAAAATCATAGCCCGAAGAAGAATTTGGCCCTCAGTGAGGTTGTATTTTTCTCGCCATATTTCATGCATACATAAATGGAAAACTGCATTTTATCCACCATCTTCCAATCATAAATCACTACGATTTGAACAAAATTTTCCGGTAGGGCCGATCCGAACAGAACAATCTAAAAGTTCTCGACATTGGCATTCATTTGTTTCGTACCCCGTTGTTCATTCCTATCTAAAAGCATCAATTGAATAATGCATTCACGAAACGAAAGCTTTACGAACTCATCGGTGCAACAGTGATCACTTACCCGCAATTTGCAAATTGCATCTCAATGGCTGATCCCACAAAGCAAACACCACCTAAAAAGTGCATTTCCCCTCTGCGCTAAATTTGGTTAGTAAAATGCATTCACCATCTAAAAGCTCATTTTTATGTAGAACGTTATGTTGCATCAAAAGATGGCTGCTTATGCCAGAATACCGTCATATACAACGGTAGCCATCAAATACTACGATATTGCGATAGATAATATAAGATCCTTCTAGCTAGCAACTCACTGTACTGGTTCCATCAAATGTCAGCACAGTTTACCAAATTCCTTAATGAGCCTCACCTCATTGTGGCTTTGCTACAACGGATTTTCACCAACAACTTGGTGGATTATTACCTAAAAACCTTTCCTTTACAATAATGGCAGCTAGTTCCCTCGTTCTTCATGGACCGAATAAAATAAGGATAATTCACGACAGGATCAACAGTTCAAAAGTAAGCGATGTGACAAACCAAACTGTGCATCTGACGATGGGCAATCGAAACGATACGCGTTAAATTGTGCACTGATGCTGAAAAGCAAAACAAACTTCTAAGATATCTTCGAGCTCTAGCATGCACTCATAATCCATTTGCCTTATATACCGGGATTTGGTATCGGGCACGCCGCTTAGATACGACTGAAAAAAAAAGATCATCGATCGCAACAATAACCAAACCATCGTGTGTATCAACTGAAGTTATAAAATGACGATAAGGATGTATGCTTCCTTAACGCATTTCACAACGCATTTATTTTTGCATGCTATGATACAATAAGAAACGGACACCGCTTAATTTGGCAACTTTCATTTACCTTAATTGGATAGCTTAAAATGAGAGCGAATAGCAGCAATGAGGACAAATTTTTATGCAAATAGCTAAATATGCTCCGGATGGGCACCGCAATAAAATTCATTCCGGTAAATAGCAGTGATATAGGTTGAAATTTTCGCAAATTTGCATTTTTAGAGTGCTTCACGTCATGTGCTTCCCGCTTGCACTTTCGCTTGCATGAGCAATAACGTAATCTTGAGTGATTTTCCAAAAAAAAAAAAAAAAGAAAATAAAAGAGGAAATTTGTTATTCCTAACCAATTTAAGCACTTATTCACTTGTTATTTCTTAATATTTTATGCTGTTCTATTGATTCAAAGGGAAGATGGTTGAAAAAAGTAGGAATATGTGATAAAATCAAATATAGGATTTTCAACAATAATTAATAAATGGAAAATATTCCAAAAATAAAAACAAATTTCAATGATCAACGTTATGATAAATAAATCTATTAACACAAAAACATAGCTCAAATTACATATACATCTGCCTATAAACATTTTAACGGTATGAACATGAAGCAATCATATGTTAGGGGAGTGCTAGAAAGTGTATTAATGAAAATTTGTGAATTATTTAGTCATGCACAAAATTCACCCATAGTGTTTATCAATATATTTGATGCTGTATTTATATAAGAATTTAGATTCCGTTTGCAATGTTCATATAAATTTAAATGAACATTAGAAATATTAGCGCCATGAAGATGAGCAACATGCGTACACAGGAAGCAGTTGAAAAATACACGTATACAAATTATGAGTAAAAACGGCGCAAAGACAACTTGGAAGCTGTTATGTTGGTATGTTGGTAAAAAGTGCTAAATAGATAAAAGTAATTAGTGGCTCTTATGATTTACTCGGAAAAAAAAACCGTGCTTCGTACTGCCTACTACGCGATTGACAGCAGATGAGCTCCAACCAGACTCCTTGCCTCTTTATTACCCAGCTATTTCACGAGGTACTCTCACCGGGATGAGAGGTAGAATAAATCCCGACCTTCCTCCTAAGCGAAACAACGGTGAAACAACTCGTCGGCATCCGAGAAGCAGAAAACAAACCTGAGCCCTAATCTTCACGCGACTTGACAACTTCACTTAAGCGGAACTTGAATCGATATGAAAAGATATTTATTCTTAATGAATGCTTTGTTAGTTAAACCGAATTAAATTAAAAAAAGCAAAGCATGATTTCCTCACCCACCAAATGCAAAAAAATCATCCACACAATTCACATTCTGAATCAATCAAGAAACTTCTCTATATAGATGCAGCATAAATATGAAATAAGAGAAATGGAAAAGAACAATAGTTACATATATATAAAAACGGAAACAATATGAAAAAGCGCAAATAAATACTGCTGAGTGCTGTCCAATGAAGCCCATAGTAGTACCCGAAGAGCGTCATCAATACGGGCCATATGGACCAATAATCAATGTTCGCACACGATATCGATTGCTCACCTCAAACAACGCTCAAAAACTCAACAAACGATCATCTGATCGTAACCATACATCACAGCAACGTTCAATCCGTTCCAATATTGCTTAGGAAAGAAAAATAAAAGATAGCAATGGGTGATAGTCATCATTCGAAGATCATTCTCTTCGAAAAAAAAAGAATTAGTAAGTTACAAAGACGGCTTTCTCTATTGCAACCTTGAAGGAGTGAACTTAATGCTCAACAGAGCGTAATAGTAGGAATAAGAGTTCTGCAAATGCCGGTGGAATAATTAGCCTACTTTGTGGGTATGGTTGATGCAAACATAGCTGCATTAGCAAGTAAATAACTCTTTTGGATTTTATAAAGCTTTTGCTTCTATGCTTTATTGTTGTCTACTGCAATGGATTTTTTTTATAATATTGCAAGGAAGAAACAAACTATCGCACATACAATGCTTCACTGATAACTTTGAAAGCTTTTCACATCAACTCTTGAAAGTAGGAAACGCTGAAGATGTCGCGATGTGACTTTATAGTATCCTAAGCAATATTCATGCAGCAATCGAAAATACAGCCCATCATCGTTCTCCTTAATATAGGTGATTACACGTTAACTGCTGCAACTATGTTTATATACTATTGCGTTTATGACACAAAAACATACAAGCAAAGAAGTGTGCCGCAGCACGCTCTTGCATTCCTCACATGATATCAATAAAAAATAAAATGTGCATAACAGTGTCCCCCCGCAATTTAATTCGACTGCTCCAAGCAATACAAAGATAAACTTTTCCGTGATTTGGACGGCATAAAATCAAAGAAAATTTTTTTTTGACACTTTCGATGTTTATTATTTTTTAGATCGAAATCGCTCGACACGAAATATAACTTAAGAAGTGATGCTATATTTCATTTTTATATTTTATTTTGCACTCATAGTTCTTAAATAATCTCATGTTTTTAATTAATGGTACATTTATGGGTTTAAATAATTTCAAAATTTTATAATTCTAGCCTCAGCAATCTTTCGAATGAAACTGCCAAATAGAGAGATAGACAGACGAACATATGCACAATTATGCTGTTGCGATGATGCGTCTTTTCGGAGGAAATTTCATAATGGGCATAAAAAATGACACTAGCAATTAGTGACTTTATCAATATTTTCCATTAATTAAAATTTATTATTGAAGCATTTTTTTAATTAAAACAACTATTTCCCTCAGATGAAAGCCGAGAATCCACTTTCGCTACTAATGGTTTTAGCATTCTTTTCGTTAAGTCAATAACTGTGCTATTCATGGCTTATTCGCCTTCAACGCTAAAAATCCTCCTTGCCAGCACGAGGAAAACCGATAATAATGCATATAAAGACGACAAAGGCGATCGGTGTCTGCGCATTTACAAATCATTAAATGACAAAGAATGAACAAATAAAGAAACATGTGTGCTGTTCAAATGCAACTCCTCTTTTAACCAAAAGTCACCCTACCCACAAATGTCGCAGGCGAATATCCATGCAAACGGCCAATCAACAACCACATGACTTGGGGAATCCAAATGTTAAGGCTAGCATTTACTTAAGTTTATTTATCGTTTAACAGCAAAAGCTATTAAACGATAAATAAACTTAAGTTACGCTTGCAGTGTTTAAAAGAGACAGAAAACACTGATAACGTAACTCCAACTAGCGCAAAATTTCGAACACTTGTGTCAGCATGACAAATTCCCCGTAATATGTGATAAGGTCAGAGAAACTGATAGCACTAAAGTAGCATACGCTAGACGGCATTGTCACTACAAATATTCAACGCGCAAATGTCTAAGTTCAATAGCATATCAACTTATAAAATGATAATAGCTGATATGATCAACATATATTTGCAGATTTGCCTCGCTCGGTTTTCGAGTCCTTCAAATCGAACTTCTGACTTGTCAAGCTAGCAGGTGAGTAGCATTGATAAGGCCAAATCTATCCATGAGGCACTGATCATTATACACTCTCTAATCGTGGAAACAATTTGAAATTACCAGAACATAATTTCTGACTAGTCAATTGATAGGCTGACAAATGCCGATCAAGCTGAATAAAAATTGGTTGTAACTAATAAGCCTGATTTCATGCATGCACAATTTCTCCGAGCTCAAGGATAATATATATATATATATATATATATATATATATATATATATATATATATATATATATATATACATTCCAGGCCTCTAGAGTTCAGTTTGTGTCGTATTAGGTGATAACCATTTTAGTCCTCCAAACAGTGGACCTCACGGTATGATGCTTCTTCGAGGATTAAGATTTTACAAACTGAGTTTCTTGGTGACCAATACTGAGCTCTCACAGAGCTCAGAATTGAACTTAGATCGTGCGAGTTGTCAAGAACATTTCCCTACGCAAGGGTATCGGGCTTATTATCTCTGTCCCTGCTCTTAATTTGCCCCCCGAAGCGTCCGCAGGTCCCCTCTCTTCCAAGGCTCCACCAGATACGGTGTAACCTGGCAACAAGACAAGAAGGTAAGGTTATTAATAAGCCTTAAAAAATCAACAACCGTAAGGGCGAATGGATAACAGTGGCAGCAGGGGGTTGTCACTCCGACACAGCCTTGGCACGAATAGTACGAAGGCTTTGCCATCTCTGCACCAAGCAGCACCGGACACTCCTCACGCCTAAGCCACTTTGCGGCAGGACTGCAACCGCTAAAATCCAAACCGATCCTCACTAAGAGGACACCTCACGCAGACGGCTAAAAGCACACTGACTGCCTATAAGCAAACAAGCCTTCCTTTCATAATCGCCGACCGTTACCTTAAGGCATTTATTGAGAGCTTGCTATGTCTAAGGTTGCTTGGTATGTCTTGCTATGTCTCCGTCCTGCACAACAGCCGTTGATCTACAATTTGCTGATCACCTCTTTCATCCATCGAGTACTCTCGTAACCCTCCCCCAGATTAATCAGGCAATAAACTATTCCAGTACAACTTCTTCTACACTAACCGATTTCAGGTGGCCAAATATCACGCCCCGATATCGCTGCTTCTACCTGTTGAACAACAACTACACATGAGAAGTATGCAAGGCACAAGCGAGGAACTCTAGTTCCTTCAATCATCGTGCATATAAAATGCACCATTCTGCTTAAACACGAATATAAGAGACAGCTCCCCCTCCTTTACACCCCTCCAATGTGACGCATCCCTAACGAACACCTGCATATAGCACTTATTGGACTATCAACTTCTCAACGATAACAGCTTACCACGCGAAGTTAATAGCGAAAGCAACTTCTAATTAAACTTTGAATATTTTTCTTTTGAATTTAGCCAAATACTACGAAAAAAATGTGAGAAAATATTAAAAATACATTCGTTGGGAATAAACAAAACGAAATGTGAGTCACAGTCACATGTAAAAGTGACGTATAACAATAATAACAACTGCTGGGAATGCAGTATGAAAGGAAAGAGAAATATTTGTCAAAAATCAAAGAGAATCTCAAAAATGCATCAATTGTGGAATAGTTTCATGCGAATAACTCAATAAATTCTTAGAAAGCAAACGAATCAACAAATCGAAACAGCTATATTATTTCTGGATAGTGGTACTATCGTTAGTTTGTAAAGTATAACTGAATCAATAGCAGTTTAATAGCGTCAAGTGCAAATTTCAAAAGCTTTATGCCACTTACATTGATTAAAATCAGCCAAATTTCTTCTATTATCGATTATGGAACCAATTCATGCTTCAACAAAATTACTTTGAATAAATATCCTACTTGTCACATTACCATAAACACATTGCATACCTTGAATGGGAATATGAGATAATAAAAATGAGTTACGCGATAGCGGTCGTAAGAGTGCAAAAGCAAGAAAGCATTATTGAGAAAGGCGAATGTGGCATGCTAACAGCGAGCACACTTCCATCTATCTGTAAACAGAAGCCATACGCCTACCCCTCAGCATTACAAATATGGCACGTATCCTACCACACAATTCCTTATGGAACACTTACCTAACACTCTCCATTAACAGCAAACTCTTTCCAAGCAATGAAAACACATTCGGCTTGAAAAATTATTCATTTTAGGTTAATATTGATAAGTAAAATTATTTAAGTAAGTGATATCACAGCCTAAATAATGAGTTGTAGGATAATTGATACGGGAAATTGATGAACACATTCATTCCATCGGATTTCAAATGCGTCAATCAAGCAATGTTAAATTTAAAAGGGTAAATTCCATACATTATTCCGTTTGAGAAGAAGCACAAATAGAATAGCGAGTGTTAAGGGTCGCGTTTAGTGATAAAAAGAAAAACGTTCAGGTGAGTTTCGATTTCCTCTACGAATGATCACCGTAAAACGTATGTAATGCAAGAGCATCTATGAGAATATACCCGCGGTTTGATGTAAACAATGAGCCGATTGACAAGCAACAGTGAGCATATTTCTCTCTTCATGAGAGCATAAAACGATTAAGCGATGAGATTTGATGCAAACGTTGAACCGATGGGAGATGAAGCGATAAGATCAATTACAGTAACAACGTCCACATTTTAAGGCATCTGCGACTACAGCCAGCGGGAACCTCTGCAATCTGCGGTGGAATCACCGCAAAGGCGACCTTATTCTTACAGTCTTCTTACTTATAAGGGTAGGACGGTTACTCATTTCCCTTCTTTCCTTCAAAGAAAGTGATCGGAGATACATCCTACCAGAGACCACAAATCTGCGCTTTATTGGTTCATGTCCAGGATCAGCACCTCAGTCTCGACGATGGCAAAAAAAAATTTCGAGCAAACGCAAAGGATGATCCAAAACAACATCCAATAAACCGACAAAAAGAATGGATGGGCAATCATTAAGAAGCTGATGCATTTCGCGCTTTCCTCCCTTCTGCTGTCCACTCCTCTCTCGTTGCAGAGGCCATGCACTCTAGCAGCATTAAAAAAACGAAACAATGAGGCATCTAAGCAAGTGATCGTTGTAAATCCTCAACGAAAAAATCCGACTATCCTAGGGAGGGTCAGCGCAGCAGCCCTATATAAAAAAAAAGAACAACGCGTGCAATTCACAACTTCTCCCTCACATTCGATCTGTTGGTTAGAGATTACAAAATCAAAAAAACTAGTGAAGGATGCTATCAACCGCTTATAACCTTACTGCATCACTCGTAGCGTAATCTGAAGCCACAAGACGATCGTCTTCAGGCGGAATCTAAAATCCAGCGGTTTCTATACTAAAACCAGAATTGACTAGGTTGATCAATCAATGAGAAAAGAAAAATTTTAAATTTTGCTTCACACCAACATGGTATTCACTCGCCCATTCCACACACTATCCAAACATGACAATACCTTCGTTAGTTTAGTTCGAGCTCAATCATATACATTTCGGTTCGTTCGAGTCTACTTGACTGCAACACTTTCGCGGATAATATTCACGTATAATTCTTGGGTAAACTCACAGGATTTACATATCACTTTATTCGGCCCAAAATGGGGCACGAGGTGATGCGTACTGCTTCAAAAGTTTTTCGGACTCATTGAGGACTATCCACTGGAAGTGCATGCAAAACTTCACACCTTCAAAGCATTTTGCATTGGCGTAAAAGCCCTCAGGTTTAAGAATATTTGAAGACATCCGTCCTGCGATTTTAGATCATACCAGAGATAAAGCAATAAACTTGCGCAGCACTGATTACATTTTCTATTGTATTTTATTTCACAGTTGCAACTTCTAACCATATAGGTGTTGTGGCGATTTTGAACTATGCGCGTTTCGTTCTTCTTGAAGTAGAACCAATAAGCTGATCCACAAACGAAACAATCCGTACATAAGGATTTTATAAGATCTTTCATACGTTAATAATGAACGAAAAAGACAAGAGTAGGCATTGGATATAATCGTCAGATATATATTCCATCCCTCAAAGCTCATAGTTATGAGTTCCTTAGCTCGTCAATTGAAAATGGGGGGACAGTTATAACGTGAGATTGGCGTTATATGCCATCATGATAAGTAATAAAACGAATACAAACATAAAATTTACTCTCCACATTTCCGTATAGCTTATTACATGATAAACGCATAGACACAAGAACATAAAGATCCTCTATAACTTCAGGAAAAATGTATTGGGAAAAAGGGCATAATTTGATAATTGTAAGTGACAAGTTTTCTATCAAAGTTCGCATTTTCGAACGTCGATAACTTGAATACAATATTGTGACCACATCAACAACCCACTAAGAAACAATATGAAAATGATAAAAATGCATTTCTGAATGCCTGAGAGTTAGCCAAAATCATTGAGAATATCAATGATAACGCATAATCAAAGTGACATCTAAACATGGAATGAGGGGCAATTAGTCGGTGGGACTGTATGTATACGAATGTAGCGTACAGATTTCATGACCGACTCGATTCGGCGACGAGTCTTGTGGTTCTAAATGGAGACTTGAGTTATTTAAAAATAAATGGGTTTACATTATGGATCAGACATTGATGTAAGCTGTGCAAACAGATTGCACATCAAATGCGAAGTTCAACGTGCTCATATATGATTCCAAAATATCACTGAAATTAGAATGTCAAATAATGAGCAAAAAAAGAGAATTTCAACTCTGCTAAAGCAAAGATCAAAGAAGACTGCACTTAAACACATCGTAACATGCCCATCCACATTCCATAAATGCCGATAAAATGCAAGCTGATTTAGAGTGACAAAATATGAATTACAATAAATCGCTTAATAAATGTGAAAAAATTAATTCGATTCAAAAAGAATCTGAATTTCAATTAGAGTTATTTGATGTGTTCCAATAAATCAAAGAGGAAAAGATTCATCAAAGTCATCCAATAATCCAGAGTGCTCTGTACTTGTGCTTACATATGGTTTAGAAATTTTCAACTGCACGAGTTGTAGCCCCCCTACCCCGTTAACCTCTCCCGTCCCCATCCCCTTCCCTATATTTTCACATGATCTGAGATTCGAATAAACAATGAACTATTTTAGTTATAGGTTCCTATAGCATTTGATCATCATAACTTGTCATTCAATTCTCTTTTCGAAGATTGATTGCATACTATTATTTGGATGAATCGAATATTGCAATAATATGATAAGATTTGTAGTGAACTCTTCTTACCCAATGAAAATTCATCAATAAGGCTTTATTTATATACTTAAACGAATTATTGCCTTACTTATCGATAATATAATATTTGCAAATGAAAGAAATAATGTTTGGCAATCATATGAAGTGCAAGATTATTCGACAAAAGCAGTTATCCAATTACATGATGATGATGATCGCATATCAAGCGCATTACTTGCAAATCGAATCAATTTCAACGATGCATTACGAACTGCTACGAATTTCTCTTCAGAAAAAAAAAAAAAGCTGTAAAAAGTAAAAACGAAGAAATCGGAAGAATTCTTCTACGAATCTATGACACTTCTTAAGTTCATTTGGCTAAACAGAAAAAAAAAACATCTCGAAATCGATCAAATGCAATTCTTGAAGTTACAATATCAAACAAACTACGTATTCCTATCACTACACATAAGGAAAGTTATATTTTCGTGAAGGAATTCAAATGCTGCAGTAAGGACATTGAATGAAGTTAAAGATTTTATTCAACTATAACAAAAATAATAAACTTTATTACTTAAGTGAACAAAAATAAAATTTAAACAGATATTAAAGTCAAAAAAAGCATTGCAGCTTGTTTTTCTCGCTTATCATCGACAACAAATTACGATGAATTGAATCGTTAGAGAAGAACACTTCGATGAGGCAATACACGTGGAATGCTGTGTCTATTCTACACTTTAAATGACCACAAGTGACAAGCGCTGCGTCTATGAAAGAACTTAACTGAGAGTTTTCGAGAATAAAAACCAAATAAACTCGCAAAAAAAAAATACCCTACTGAGTTTTTTCGGTCATTATGCCGATAGTCATTATCGGTTGAAGAGGTCGAATTTGAATGCACCTTTGCAAAAAAAGATTGAAACTTATAACACACTTCGATCCGACTAGGTTAACTTTAGGTCCGGTTGCTAATTTTCAGGTTTTATTTTTTTGCCCAACAGGAACCAAGTATTGCAAAGGTTTCATCTGCTCGCATGTTTCAACTGGGGACCAACTTACTAATTCAACTGAAATTTATGATGCATATGTGCATAACCAACTTATGGTGCACATATGCATAACCAATCTCCAAAAACATTCTTTTTCTATTACCTCTGGACTGCCCAATTGCAAAATCCACACTCCAGTTCAACTCAAGAGGAAAGCTATTCATGGAAAGTATAAAGGACACAAAAATTAGATCCGTTTCTAATAGTTTATATAATTCAAATGCTATTAGAATAATAACGCTCATTTTTATATCGACGTGGACAATAATTATATTTCAGATACAAAGAGATGATCGTTGGATATATATCACAAATTTCATATACAGTTATATTTGATGGTTTTAATAAACATAAAAGATGAATAGTGAATAAGAGAGATCAAATTTGTTAGGTTTTCATTTGCGGTGTCAGCAAAAAAAAAGGAATTGCTAGGAAAGAAGCGAAATACAGAGTTAACCCATTAGAAAACACCGAAACGATAAATGAGAGCGCAAGGCGCGAAAGGCAAACGAGTGTAATGCTCGTAAGCAATCATTTGGTGCAGTTTAAAGGATCTGAAAAGTGCAAATGCTTTATTTTGGTGACGGATTCATCCACTTATCCACCTTTCCCATTTAATCTCACAATATGCTTCTTCAACCTGTGTTCTTGTTGACACTAGGGAACAACTCAGCGTGATGACAACAACCATGGTTTTATTGCATGAATCAATGTATTTGTTGCCTTGATCAATCAACAGAATGCTTCCGTTGAGTAGCAGATATAAAAAGAAAGAAGGAATGAACAAGGAAAAGAAGAGGTAATGCCATGTTGTTTTCGATTGAAAACTCTCACTTAAACCAATTAGGAGGTTTCGTGTGATCTTCTGCACAGGCAATATTTAGCAGATAGTACAATTCAAAATCTTACTATTTGCTCCAAAAAAAATAAGGAAGAACAACGATGATTTCCATAAAGAAAATGTCAGAATGCTATTGTTATCTTAGTGTCAACTCGACATGCACGGTGTTCATACATAGTGTAAATCGTGCAAGTTTGCATCTCACTTTTTAAGATGTGTGCATTTTCCTCCTGAAATGTTTCCGAATCACCTCTAGGTATTGCAATAGTAGTTCTTTTGTGTTTAGCGAGCAATAAGATGATCAAAAACGAATAAAGTATATAATAAAAAATAATAATATTTGCATAATTCAGTAAGAAATTCAAAATTTGTAACTGGTATGAATAGCATCAACAGTTCCATGAATTAATATCTTCAAAATCTTGGCTAAATTTATCAAAAGAATTTAGGTGGTTTAGCAAGCGCAAGCACGGAAAAAGGATAAAATAATAATTTTCTCTTCGCCTGATATGCAAATATTTTCACGCCAGTGGATGGTAAAATTCGAATAGAAACTTGAACTACTTGGATTCGAAACTGATTCCGTTCGTCACCAGTTTGATTTCAGGCTCAATTGTCTTCTCATTGAAAATAAGGAGTCTTCATTTGTTCTAACTTACTCTTTTCGGCATATTACTCAATATTTGGTTGGCGCTCTTCCTGGTCGTCTACGACCTTGAAATTCGTGCTACTAAATTATTTCTGAAAGGGGGTTGGTCGGATAAAATTCATTTCTAAACAGCACACTAGTGTCGCGACGGAAAGTTCCTGGATACTTCTCAGACTCCTGAATGGATCTTCAGGAGTTCCCGAATCGTTTAGGCATTAAAAGGTCAAGTCGGCGTCCCATAAGCTCGAAAGTCAACATGGCACAACACTATTCAGCATAATTGTTTGAGAAGGGCAGTGCCGAAGAAATGAAAGAGTGAGTGAGCAGACTGTAGGCATTGCCTCAATATGGGAATGAAGTAATGCGAGAGTGGCTGGGCATTGATTCCCGCAGTGCATCTAGGACGTGTTATAACCAGAATGCCACTCCATCACACTCAACCAAACGATGCAATGTAAGCGAAATAGAAAAATGAGTAAACACTCACCCATACCTTCCAAATGCTCTCTTTTCCCGCAAATAAACGTCCCTTTTCGAGAAAAAAAAAACATCATCCACTAATGACAAAAATACATTATGAGATTATTTCCAGAAAAACCAATCCATAATAGAGGCCGATCGTGAAGGGTGTGAGAGGTGGAGGAGAGTATGAAGGGGAAAGAAGGAAGGAAGACACATCTCCAAACCCTCATCTTTTTCGCTCCTCTAAATTATAGTTTTTCCTTCGTTTTAAGCGAAGCTCACATGGGTATCCTACTACGACTACTGTTGTTCCAATTATTCTATTGATTCGCCACTTCCCGGTAGCTCTCGAGGATAGATGATCCGATTCCGGAACTGTTTTAGATTGCAGGCAGTGAATTATGAGAATTTAATGGCATAAGCTACATAACAACCAGACATAGATGACCCTTCCCTACACCTCCTAATTCACAGAAACTGAGCAAGTTTTCATCTTCCAAAAATACCTCCCATCTGAACAAGAGCACTCGGTAAATTAATTATTTATTGCATTTAAATTGCTTCATTGCGGCTAAAACCAACAGCCGTCAAAAACTTTCAAGTCGGAAATAATCTTTTTTTCCAGTACAGATGAGTTGTGTTTAGGTGGATTGGATGCTACTGCGCTTGAGATGTTCTAAAGACCACAAAATGAACGAACTCTGAAGGTGCTCTCATCATCAACAGATTTCACATATTGGCTCGCTCACGTATGAAGATGCCTGAAATTTTTGAAATTTTTGGCCTTTAACCTCACGTGCGAGGCCGGCGAGTACATCGCTTCGCTTCATAGGAATGAAAATGTTGACGAGAGTGTTCTAACAATTTCAACACGCAGAAGTTCATGTGGAGGTCATTTACAGTTAACGCGGGGGGACGAGTTTGGCGATAAATTTGAACTTTTCTTCTATTTCCGTTCGAATGTGAAGGAATTGAGTCCACGGTAGCAATGAATTCAACTCCCACTTAGTCAGGTCAAGAGTCTCTAGATGATGTTTTCGCGACCGGACCACTTCGAAGACAGGAATATGGCGGCCGTACCGGCCAGGCAACATACTTAGAAAGCTTCATAGATGCTATTTCCAGCGTTTCCATGCTTCGAAATACTCAAGTCCAGTGGTGAATTAAGCACTATGAATTCTTTCATTTTGGATAAATCAACAACTTGGCCACCTCAAGTCCAATATTAAGGCGATCGGATGCTTTAAATGGGGAAGCACAAGTGGCAATAACGGCAGATTTAAAAAAGTAGAAGCAAATAAAAGCATCTATAACACATTGCCTTCACAGTATCACTGATATGGTGTCTGAAAGTTAACGCCGAATCAACATGAGCACTGAGGATAGGTCAAGAGCAAGCCACTCATATAACAGTGACTGCATCCGAGGTGTCAAGCATTCAGCAATATAAACCAATGTTACATCCAGTAGCGTGGGTTCAATTCACTTCGTCTTATGTGCGCAATGGAACACCTGGCAATCCATACAGAAAGTGCATATTTTACTGCTCATAGGAAAGCAAAGTTACATCCAACTGCGAGAGATTTTTAAAAAGAGAAGAGGATGGACATCCGACATCATTAGCGTATAGCTTGGCAGTGATGTCTTCAAACATATTTGCGTGATAGCGAGAAGGATATATGGATAGGGAGGAGCCAAAGTATACCTGTAGTATAAAATCTGATGCCAATTTTGGGAATCATGTGGAATTGGACTGTTTTTAAACGCTTCACCGACTCACTTTATGATATGCGTAATCCATAGTCCCAACCAATTAAAATAATACGCCTCATTCCACCCCTCCCTTCCCTTAAGAAGAGAGATCCCGACGACTAACAACAACTGCAGACATTAAAAACAACAAAACAAACAAATGAAAGTATAAAATATCGAAAACATCGAAATGAAATCGAAACAATTCAAATGTAACAAATAATAAAAAAGGGAAATCGACTTGTTGTATATCGCAACAAGCAGATAAAACTTCATCTCTGATCACATTACTTTCGATGATACAGAAACGAAGGAGGATTTAGAGTAATTAGGAAATTATATTTCATGTAGAACACTTAACTCGAAGGACAAAGAGCCGAACATAGGGATTTTCTTATCCAGTGATAAGCTTTCATCAAGCGATAGAGACAGCACACTTTCACAGAAGAAAAAGGTGACCTGGAATTTTGCCAAGAAGAAAGTCGCACAAACGCTTTCACCCAATTTCTGCGTCGATGTCGGTTCATCGCTCCAACCGCGTTCGTTTAATTTCTTTAAAAGACCTAGACCTTCAGTTTGGCGAAATCCAATGGACCCAGTGAATGATCTACTCCGATCATTTGCGATAGATGATCTATGATTGGAAATTATATTATTTATTGATTAGATAGAAATCACTGCGATCATTGTCTCAATGAAGAATTCAAATTGTTGATGAATTTATTTGCAGTGTTGAACAATAGAAAATTGATCAATGCACTGTGGCAATATCGAGCTCAACACGGATAAGGTAGTAGATATCTGGGACGAGAGGAACGAAGGTGGAGTCCTTTTCGAGAATAAACGAGCGATTGAAAGATGCAAGCTAAGCATATTCTATTATAGAATCTTTCCAGGTAAAATTATAGCTCGAACAACTCATCACGTCGAGAAGTGAACCGTGAACCTCAACTACAATGGTACGAAAACTGACGCTTTATATTTAAAGTCGAATGTGGAAGTTGTAGAAAATTGAACATTTTTGTTTAATGTTAACAGTCCTAGAGAATTTTTGCCTTAAAATGGGCTTGGTAGTCAGGCATTTCGTGAAAGCCTCAACCTTGATATTTAAACCTTTGATTTTACCTTCAAACTTTTTTTAAACCACCGGAAGTGTTTCTCAGCTGGCAACCGCTGAAGGCATCTTACGCTTCTAGTTGCTTTTTCATCGGTCAGCATATAACGACGAAATCATGCGATAAATTCATCGGATAGTTGGTGCATTTCATCAATGGAGATCTTATAGATCTTATATGTAAGATACAGCTCCCATTTAAGCTGGGTGGTCAAAGTGTTATCTCCAGTTTAATTGGATCTAGTTACATCTCTTTCATCATATCACCAAGGTTTCTCATCGGAGGTTTCGGTCTCGAAGCTGAATCTGACGTCGACGTCACTGAAACATTGTTTTCCGATAACGGAAACAAAGACATCATCGTAAACGATCCCTCACCTTGCAAACGTCTTGTCTTTTATTACTCATTGATTCAGTATCACTCGTTGCTCTCGCAGGCTTCTAGTTGTGACCTCTCGACGGTTCAAATGCCTATCGTAAAGCTTCAAATAGAGCACTAGAACTAAAAATATTTCATGATTTTTTGTAACGATTTCAGTCGCAAATACTAATTCAGATTTCTCTTCTGATTCAGATTACTAATTCAGAATCTATGGAATCGGCGATTGGTGGATCAATAACGCAGGCACCGTTACATTTGACAATAATTTTGCTTCTATATGCTTCAACACTATTGGCAATACTTTCGTGGTGTCAAACGGTCATACGAAATCGCGAGTGAAAAGTCGTATAACACGAAGCATATCGTTGTTTACATATAGTAAACCACTGAAATGACCTACAGGTGAGGCAAAAAGGCTTTTAAATGGCGCAACTCTGAAGGCGGAGTTAAAACGAGACGTGACTTGAGCAGGGAAGTGCGTGAAGTGGTGCATTTCGTCGGCGGTCGTCGCGCGAGAGTAAATCGAGCTGATTCGAGCTTGAACTAACGTGCGCTCCAAGATCGCAATTTCGACGTTGCTTTTCTTGCTCCTATACGGCATTGCGCTGTGCAACAATGAAAGCAGATACAGCACAAAGCCAGGTTTTCATCCATTTTTCTAATTCTTCACGTAGGTTTTTTTGTTGGTCATCGTCACATTCTCGTGACAGATTCGAGAAACTCAATTGTCAATAACATTCCGGTAACCACTGAAACCGTTTTCCAGCAATCGAATTATTTATTGGTATTCCATGAAATAAGGAATCGGAGCTCGAAAACATTCAATATCAGAGTTGAGAGCCAAACGGAGGCAATTAGGTTTTGTTAGGTTTACAATTTAACAGTGCATAGTTTTTATCGATTTTGTTCCAGTTCGTGTTGAAAATGTTCTCACGAATACACCGAGCATTGCCAACATTTTCAGGTCAGACAAATGGGCCTTTATTATGACCAGAAGACGCTTCTTACTGCTCAGACAGACATAATTACCCATACCCTGTAAGCTTTAGTTTTACTTCCAGTTCGAGTACATGAGAAAACAAGATTCTCTGTTAGTGGCTATCAGTCAAGCGGATAGATGAGCGGTCTTAATGAGATGCGATCGTCTTGACAGTCGGTTGATTTCGAGTAGAGCAATATCTTAAATGGAAAAGTTAGCAGTGTTAGCTTCGCTATTATGAAGCATATGTGATGTTCGAGCGATGCTAAAGATCAGTAAAATTGCGAAGTGAAGTATACTATAAGGATATCAATAGTCATTACGGCTAATCACATCATCGTTGTATATTACAGACAAAGGATTTGCGCATCTTACGGTTCGTTAGCTGCTGGAATAGTGTATTTTTAAAAAAAGGAATGCCCCAAAGGTCTTGTTTTCAATGCAAAAACTACGCAATGCGATTTTAAAGAAAATGTGCTTTCCTATCGAAGTAAATTTTCTTATGTTTTATTTTGTTAGCTTTATTGTTAATTCATTAGAGATTCGGAAATGTTAGAATTCACTATAATCACATATGAGGTGCTTGAATTTGCTTGATGGGTGTTGCAAAATAGGTGTCCTATTTGATTTATTCTCATTGATTTGCACACTAAAATGAAACGAAAATATCAGCTTTTTCTTGATGGACGTTTGGATATTCTTTGCAGCAACCCTGTAGCATTATATTATATTAGAAAAGGTTTTAATATTATTGCTTATAACCATAACTAAATAAATGCGATAAGTGAACTATTTCCTTTGCCTTGTCTTTTGAGCAGAAGCTCTATGAAAAAAGAATATGTCTATTCGTTAGGTCGACTCTGTCGGTTCCACATCTTAAAATTCCTACTTAATTTCTCCTTGATTTTGTAGCATTATATGGGACGAAGTTTTTTTCGACTTTAGATCTATTTGATTTTAGGGGACGCAAGGATGGCGCATATGCGAACGGCTGCACGAGTGTCTTCTGGTATTATTCTGGGGGGATTTGTCTCGTTGTCGCGGTGTCAGCATGTATTGAATCTTTATGGGTGAACTTTTTCTCTTGCAGGCAGTGAGGTTTTTAATGGCAAGGATGGAACGGGTAGGAGATAGTTGTGTGATTTTTTGGCTTTATAACCTTTGCAGCTATTGATGAATGTTTCGCTGCTGTTAGCGTTCTTCGCCTTGGAGCAGTGTTCATTGCTTTGACCGATGAACTATGTTGTGTACGCACGTTGTTTTACTTCCCGCTTGGTGAAAACAAGGAGGGCTTCAAAGGGTCCGCCGCAAGGAGAAGTAGCCTTCAAGGACAACTCACTATCCTATCCTGACTTCGAGCAAACTTCCCTACATATACGACATCACTTACACTAACGTTGCCGACGCTCACAATTCCGACCGAGAAGACCCATCCGATTCCCTCCAGCACAAAACCGGTGTCCGTCCATAGGGAGCGTTCGGGGCATTGAAGAGCAAAGGAAGACGTAAGTAAGGTGTTCTGTTGGTGGGGGCGGGCATTTGAAAAAAGAACCAAATATGTTGACTGCGCACTTTTTATGGTGTGGCGTAGGAGAATACTTGTTACGTTTTTTTCAAGGAGAAGGTGACAATGGTCTGTTAAAGAAAAAAATGTGGTTTTAGCTTTCAGCTGGACGTGGATCATAAAATTGAATAAAAGTAAAAATAAAAGTAAAATCAAGTAAAAATAAAACTGAAATAAAAATAAAAATAAAATCAGGTGAGATTAAAATAAAATTGAAAAATGAAACGAAAATAAAGTAAAAAGGAAATAAAACAAAAATGAAATAAAATAAAGGTAAAATAAAATAAAATAAAATGAAAACAGAGACAGAGGAAAAATGGAATAAAATAAAAATAAAAATAAAAATATAAATAAAATATAAATATAAGTATAAATAAAATAAAAATGAAGTGAAAGTGGGATAAAATAAAATGAAATAAAATAAAATAAATAAATAAATAGAATGAAGTACGATATGGAAGGCCACCGCACACTTACTGGAACTGAGCTGGAGCCCGAACCAAGTCAAGCGCGTAGGAGCAATGCGCGGACGCGCAACGGGCTGGTGGAGAGTTCAATGTTCAATATTAGTCTTTGATTATCTATATCAGACAACTGCTGTCAAACCTTGCGGTATGTGCAATGAAACGAGTAATTTCTATATATTGTGGTTATTTTCTTTTCAGTTCTAACAATGACCAGGAAGAATTTGATCTACAACTCGCAAAAAGGATGTGATCCAAAATCGGATATGACTGATTAGGACAATTTAAAAATAGTGAATTAATTGAACTGATTTACATCAAAATCTGATCTACTTCATTAGATAAGTCGATGACTTTTCTGATGCAGTCACATCAAGAAACTAATGTCAGTAAGTGTCAAACTAATAATTCATACGAGACCCAACTTTAACCTTCGTTGACAATAACTCAATGCTCTACTACAATAGGTCGTCGAACATTAGAATTAGAACGTAATCTTAGCATCGCAATGGTCATCTTGTTGATCAAAATGGTGGTCATCACTATGTGCAGAGATTTTGCTCTCATTTCCTCGACGAGTATAGCTAATATGTTTTTGAAAACAAAGTATATCGCTCATTCCATAAAGCTGAAGAGATGCGGAGATGCACAGCACCAATGACACAAATTTTGCACCGAATTCATAATAACGGTATTTTAGGAAGAAGTGATACCAACAAAAAAGCAAATATACTGTGTTCAGGTTATCGACTTTATTGGTATCCCGAACATATTTAAAACGTTCATATAAAAGAGAGCATTACCCTGTTAATTCACCTATTAGGTGCGTTGCTTTCATTGGAAAACTGTACACATGTACAATTCTTCCATGGAGAGAGGTGCGTAGATTCCGAAATAAAAACTACTGAATAAGAATATCGAACTACGTCACCATGAATGTGATCCCACAGTTATTCATAAAATATTCAATAGCTTCTTTCATTATTTTTTTCAGAGCTGACAGCACAAACATCACCCGTTTCGAACCAGACACCTGTTCACCTCCACTCATTCTTCGCTTGGAAAAACACCATAACTTTCCCTCCGAAATGTGTAATACATAGAGTAAACCGGAAGCTGATACTCCAAGCTTGCTCTTCTATTGGTTTCAAACGAACACTTCCACTAACCCAGTCAATAACAATAGCTGCAGTCCACCAATTCGTGTATATTTAGTAAACA
Organism: Baylisascaris procyonis; assembly: GCA_037389465.1. NCBI lineage: Eukaryota > Metazoa > Nematoda > Chromadorea > Rhabditida > Ascarididae > Baylisascaris > Baylisascaris procyonis. The sequence goes on from JAZARR010000266.1 coordinate 918,514, forward strand.
TGCTTTGTCCCTTTTGCTGATCGCATGTTTCTATTACAAGTTTTCGAGTCCCTGTGATGGGCTTTTTTTCTGTTATGCAAGTATTCGCTTGCATATGGTAGTGGTACATATGCAATGTGCAGCACGAGCTCAGTTCCGTTCGCGGTTCGCAACTGGGGTGCCATCGTTCTATGCAAGTTTGCCGGAATCGTTTGGTGAGCTAAGGAATGAATAAAAAAGATTGGGACAGTTAAGGAGAGAATGGGATTTTTGCGCCAACGAATGTTTGCGGTGAGAAATTTTATGATGGGACAACTCTGAAGTGAAAGCTGTCGAATACTGTTGTGAGCCCATGCGGCGGCATTGATGAGGACCGAGTGTAGGCAGAGGGAAGGAGCCGGTAACCGTCTGTCGATACCGGTAGGTAAGATCACAGGCTAGATGGAAACAGTTTATGGGGGAGCACCATGGCCCCAAACACGAGTAGGACCGAAGACATCGGAACGGGCAGAAGTCCAACTTATATAGGCCCCAGATATCGCCTGAACGGCACAGCAGCACATAAGTCGATCAGTGACATTATATGAAGAACAGCAAGCGAGAATCGGTCATACGAGTAAATGTTAGATCACAAGTAGATATCTCGGGTTGGGTGTTCGATGCCATACCCAACAGATATGTTAAAAGCTGCGAATTAGGGAACATGTTCCAGTGGGAAGTTGCATGTGTGTTTGTTGATCGTATCGTTGATTTTATTTCTTCGCACATCAACAAAACAAACCGGGATGTGTTAGACTCGTTTCCAATAGGAAAGTGGTATGCGCTCTAAGCATTGCATGATTTAGAAAACACTCAACATTCCTCCACTAGACTTGATGTTCAGCAGGTACATCTGTTCTTGAGATTTTGCTCGTTTGGAATATACAGGTGAAATATTTCTGTGTTTATTTGTTGATGAAGCAAACATTTATCACTATCAACGACCAAAAATGTTCAATCAAAAACTCAACACACTTGTATTTCACTTCAACATTCACCGTTGAATCACTCAGCTAGATGTACTAAAAAGTTTCATAGATAGGTAAACTGCAAGCTGAACTTAAGTGGCATCATTTAACCTTTTCTCAGCACTTCTAATAACGTCATTAATGAGAACAAAGCTAGCAGCCGCCTTTCCTATATAAAGCTGATAATAAAGTTGTTGATCTTGATGTGTATCTGGCCATCATCGACTCCACTTTTCTCGATTGCATTGATATCAGTGTTGGCGACGTCAATAAGGAACTCAAGTCTTCCCTGCCGTATTAGCACGTTTTGTGATCGCATCCCCTAATTGCTTTTCAAACGGACCGCAGATATCATTTCTGCTCCACTTTGTCATTTATTCTGTCGACACGGTTACATCGCTAGTTTCTCAAATTTGACCACCTTGAACTACGAATTTTTTTCTTATAGTCTACCAAGGCGAGCATAGAGATCATAGGCCATAGGTCACTAGATCATATCAGAAAAAATTGATTTAAGCTCACAACTGCGATGCCTTATGTTAATAGTTACGACTGACCCTCCTATCAATGTGGGGAGGGCTGGGGATGTGCAAAATGAATCCATAACTGAGCTGACTGCTCTCAAATTGAAACTTGCATCAATTGCATTTCTTCGTTCGATATTGCTTTTTCATCGTATGCTGACAACATCGAAATCTCTCAGTTTTAGGCAATTCATTTAATTTCCATTAGCTATTAATGATGACTACATTTTGTAGCGATTTAGTCTTATGTCTTCTCTATCGTTTATGAGAATGAGAATTTATCTACCTTATGAGAATTTATTGACAATAAACTTTCACACAACAAATAGCTCTTTTTTAAATTATAAAAGTGTCATTTAACTGTTCATTCCCACACAATGAAAGTAGAATAGTCCGCTGTCATTTGAAATACAATTTTCAGAAATATATAAGAGAATTGCTACTTTTGTATCTATCATCGTTGTTCAATTGCAATCGATTTTCGTTCTCTGTACACCGAACAGTGCGAATGCATCGATATGAATGCCAATGTTATCGCAATGAGCGACAATTGCTGTGTTATTTATAACAGTGCTTTTAACGTGTTATCACATAGCGTCTATCCTATAGTGTCTATTGTATTCCATAGTGAAATATTCGGATATCTTCTATTCCCAAGTGTTTATGTAAAGTAATCTCTTCAATAGTGTAAAAGGGAGCCTATCCTATATCGCATTGTTAATATTTATGTGATAAGAGCTGCACTTAGAGATGATCCTCCTCCACTTCCAATGAATAAATAAAATCGAATAAGCAATGACAGTTTTGAATAGAGCTGCTATCGCCACATGCGAATACTTTTAAAAATTTGTCTTATTTGGTGAAACTTGTTCAATGATGCCCTATTAGGCCAAACAAATCTGCTTATTAAACGTTTCTATGCAGATACAAACACGGATGTTGCAATGTGTTATGATGCGATATATGAGAACGGAATGCTTGTTTACCTATGGGCATGATGCAGCCCTAATGCACTCTTGCAACGATTTCTAAATTCGGCAAATATTTTGCACTATGTGGGCGGATATATAAGCAAACATTTTATGTTAGCAACTAAAATTGTACGAAGTTCCTCGCCCCCCTTTTCAAACTTCAAAGTGGAAAACGCAACCGTTAAGTATAAACGCAGAAAAATAATGATGCATTCTACAAAAGCTCTCCGCTATAACTTGGAGTGTTACTCGTGTGAGAATTTCAAAAATGCCGGTTTCCCAAATTTGTGCTTATATTTCTTTTTTTCAAAACTCACGCAATACCTTCGTGCAGTGCGAACATAGATACGTATTTAGAATGCTACGCATCCACAGTGACGTAAAAATTATATTGGTGCACGCACTCGTGAGTGTATATACCCCCGCCGATAGGTTGTATTTTTACAAGTTTGCAAGCAAAGGTAACATCTACAAAATAATATTCATACATTCGAATTGAACGAAACGTATCGTCTATCATGAAAATTCGTTATTCCGTAATCGAATCGACATATAATGAAAATTCGATCGGTATAAACTGCATGCGAATTTCTTCGCGTCTTTGAAAATCTATGGCTCTTCTCAAAATCAAGGAGTCGATGTCAAGTAAGTTGGAAGAAATCAACCGATGGTGCACAATATACCCGTCAAAATTTCTAATTATAGCGTCAATAATTTACAAGGTGAAAATTATATGGACGAACAGGTAGAGATACATGCATACACCAACGCAGACATAAACAGATGCACGACGCCTCCCACAACGCACTTTTACAAAGTATTAAATGCCGCTTGAGTAAATAAAAGTATGGAAACGTGCGAAATGAGTTGATGATATATGTGCTTTGCAGTCATGTTCATCGAGTCAACTAGTCTCATACATTGCTAGAAGAAAAAAACCTCTAATGGCAATAAAGGAACACATTCTGACGTTAGAAACTACTTCCTTAGCAACCACGTTAAAGGATTGGATTCACCTCTTGAGATCTTCAATGTCTGCGCGTAACCTCGCCCGCTGTACTCCTTATTGGAATCGTCAGTGAGCAGTCATGTCTGACTCACATTAGACAAATAGACGTATTCAACCGACCCGGATGAGCCGATAGCGAAAGCATCGGAAGCATATTGGCGTCATTTATGGCATTCTGAGAACATTCCCCGAATTGAAGATGTTTGTAATGTGTTTTGCTTTGTATTAATTTCATCTAATTATGCATTCACGCAAACCATTACAGCGATTTCGCGGTGTGCCTACTGGAAATGCTTATGTGTAGGTGCGTCCACATGTGCTGTAGTTGGTGGTCGGTAAACATGCAAGCCGGAGTTAAGAAATTTGATGTGTTTAATGTTTGTTTGGGTCTGGTTTTCTTTCCGAGGAGGATTTCACGAGTGAAATTCACTCTTTTCCTTGCGAGGAATGAATAATTTTCAAGATGCATAAAGCTCCGCCTGAGGGGTGGGAGGGGGAAGGGAAGTGAGGGATGCGCCGCTAGGAAGCGTTTCAGTTCTTTCTTCGCAAGGGCGAACACTTAGAAATGGGTGGAGGTGGTGAGGAGACACTGTCTCCCCCAGCGAGTACTCTTGCTTAGGATACGGAAAAAATTTTAGTGGTTCTTCCCACAAACTCTAATTTCCGTTGTTAGGAGTTATTTCTTCTTTGCAAAGCATAACGGGTTCCAATGCGGTTTGGCCAGCACTTTCGATATAATAAAATCCTTCTACGATGCAAAACAGTGAAGGCAGAAAGAGCGTTGCAAATGCTATTAAATGAAATATCCATTGACATTAATGGGTCATCTAATGTCGTATTAACATCGGAAGCATATTGGCGTCATTTATGGCATTCTGAGAACATTCTCCGAATTGACGATGTTTTTGTAATGTGTTTTGCTTTGTATTAATTTCATCTAATTATTCATCTAATTAACCCCTTGGTAGGGAGGTCAACAGAAAGGTTAGTATACCCCAAAAGATTCGCGAACGAACAATAAAAATGAACAAAGCAAGGAAAACTTTTTTTTTTGAAAACGAGGCCTGTTTCACTGTTGCTCGATGTCGACTGTGCCGCTGCTCGTCCTCCGCTGTCTGGCGTAGCCAATGATGTGCAGGCTTCCGACACACCGTCGAGCAATGTTGCGCGCTAATCTAGATAATGAAGTCCCTGTGCAACAATGACCACTTTTTTGCCCCTGGCAGTTCCCTTAGTTCCCTGATAATATACAGCACACTGTTGGGATGGTTCGCATTCCAATCCCAACATCGCATTCCGCCGTACACAGCTCTTGTTTGCACCTTGGCGCTGCCTTGTGGACTCCACCTCAAACTTGGGTAATTAAACTTTATTATAATACTGGACACCAAAAAGGATGGTAAACAAGGTAAACAAGCGCATAACAAACGAACGAGCAGCAGTTCACCCGAACAACGAAGGCGCACACCATCACAAACAAAACGCCCAGTATTAGCATACAATAAGAACGATAAAGTACATGCGCACGCACATAGTGGCAAACGGTGACGCCTAAAAATGTTCGAAGGGAAAAAGGAAGTTGCTGGGTATGTGACACAACTCTGGCACAAAGGCAAGTTCAACAACAGAAGTTAAAACGTCGTTACCTAGGCTATTATTATCGAACGGCACATTCTACGTTGATGATACACTAGCAACCCATAAGCGGTGAGGCACAAGCACAACGAACAAAGTCGCATTTCAACAGTCGAAGTCACGATTTAACAGTTGCCGAATCTTTGGGGTCTGTTTATATACCCTGCTTGTTGACGCACTTGACGTTTGCTGTAATTTACGGCCCGCCAGTTCTTTACGCACCACGTAGATGTAAAACTTAGATATCTTTACGAGCTACGTTTGCGGTCGGCCGATCAGCAACCTTTTGTCTTTTCTTTGCACTCGCGTACAGTTGTGATAAATGTACTCAATGCGATAACTGGAATGGATCACTTCGTCAGGCAAGGAGATGTTTAAAAAAATTTTTTTTACAATTTTCGAGCATTTTCTATCGGAAAATGATAGAATATAAAAGTTCTTGCTGGCGCGATTGACATGATTATTGCGAGTTATGAGATATGTTTGTCGAGTTGTGAGGAAATAAAAGTGGTGCATTGCCTAATGCAGCACTAAACGATACGTTTCAATAGTGCAGAAAGGGACAGTAGTACTTGCCTTAAGTGTTAGATTGTGAATAGAGAACTAAAATCATTAGTATGTCGTATCAAGTGCCATGATGTGCCGTCCTTTGGGACGGCTAAAAGTGGCTCCTGTGCAAAGGTTTCAGAATTACCTAAGATGGGTTTTTTGAACCTTTTCAGCTAAAAGACCAGTAAGTGCCCTACCGACGCCTTCCAAATTCATCCGCCTATTACCGATTAGCAGATTGACTTTCATGAACTTCACCATGTTCTTGCACTATTTTTCTTATGATCTAGAGCATTGCAAGTGGATGCGATCACTCAAAAATCTAGAGATTTTTTTGTGCTGCGATATTGTGTTGTGATAGTAATCTTCATTCATGTTGCTATATGAAGCGTGATCGGGCAAATTTTATTCAACTAGCAATGCAATGAGGAGATCAGTGTTGTTATATTTCTGCAAATACATTCAAAATTCAATGCTGTATTTTGTTTGTCATAGGAATATTGATGACTATGGAAATGCTTTCATAGTATTTTATGATCACATCATTGGACAGTGTACAGAAAGAAGCCTAGTTGCCGCTCTTGAAATCTAATAAGAACTTAGTTGAACGAGTGCAGAAACACTTCGCGAAATTTGCCTCTCGAATAATGCTTAGTAAGTCATTCCCTTCCCTTCACCTCCCACCCTACTACATCCCTCTTGCCTCCTCCTCCTCTATCAGACCCAAAACCTCTAGTATTAGCTTTTATTTGGATCCCGTTAAAAAGTAGCCAAGCTGCTTATCTTTATGATTTCAACTGAGTCGAAGATTAAAGCAACGCTCAACAATTTCGCCTATTATATTTGTCGGAGCGTTTTGATGCGTGAAATCTATTATATAGAGAATCATTTCCGCATAGAACATCGCTATTTACATGTCGATTGTTAAATTTTAATGTGACATCATCCTGCAAGTTTGATTTTTGACGGCATTATTTTCTTCTTTTTTTTTTCATATTTCAATTCGTTCACTTTACTTTACTTTCATGCTGTTTGTGATTATTTAGTCACTCCGTGTTATATCCTTTCCCGTTTTCTTCAATTTTATTGTCTCATTTATAATCCTATGTGCTCTTTTCGTAATATTGCCAATTCCTTTTGCAATTTTGCAATTATTTTCCATTTAATCATTTTGCATTCATTTGCAACTCTATTTGAAATTTTATCACGATGTGTACGAAACGCCATTGTTGCAGCATGCAACGGCAAGAATCCGACTCTTGTTTGCAAGGTTAGAAAGATGCCCGATATATAGACCCATTCAACTATTCTCACAGCGTTGAAAAGTGCTCGCAGTAATTCACGTACAAATTAATTGACAAACGTTTTGTGAACAAATGCTGTGTGCTGGTGACTTAACGATTGACTTGATCACTTACCACAACTAAATATGTTCTTAAATGTATCGCGAATAGTCTGAAACAAATATAGGCATATCCTTTTCCTTCTCACCATTTCGTAATTTTCAACGAATTGTGTGCTGCACAATTTTAGCGAATTTTTGCGCAAATTGAATTGAGAGCGTTACACTTAAAACGCCCAAAATTTTGCGTTTTAAATTTTGCAAGTTGGATGAGCACTATTGTGATTTCCTATTTTTCAAGACAGCTGCAATTATCTAGATCGAATTAAATTACTACTATTGTGTCGAAAAATGATAAAGAATTTGAGGAGAGTCTCAGTCCCTCATTGTTGTTGTTGTTGTTGTTGTTGTTGTTACCGTCGCAAAAACACATTACGACTATCATAAACATTTTTTCGCCGTTTTGAATATTGTGCGAAGAAATTGCATTCCTATGTCAACATTGCAATGCCTCTTTATCGAAGCAAAAAGCAAAGCATATGGAAAAGCACACCAAAGCTGATACGTTATGCGCCTTTACATCCTGCTTGTTCGATCGGCTAATTCGATAAGCCAACAGGAAATAATAATTCAACAAGCTGTGCAGTTCATCTTATTTCAGCTAATTTAGCTGCTCGATGTAAGACTAATTTATAAATTTAAGACATTTATAAATTTTTGAATACTTTGAATGTCTATAAAGTTTTGGTAAGGTTGATGGATATATGTGATCGAAGGCATCACACTACTATAATACATTCCACAAACAACTTCAAAAAAGTGCGGGGGAAATTTCTGCGATGAAGGGTTTCTCTGGCAAACGGCAGAGGAAATTTCAAAACAAACTTAAGCGATCATTTAAAAATGTTTTCCCGAATCGAATGCTGTATCTTCTAGGAATGTTCAGATTGTTTTTGTTTTGGGATCGATGCACTTTTTAAGTATGGGAGCTTCATTAACTTCAATTCCCTATAAATAAGCAGTGGTACAACCTATCTTAGCGCTTCAACACATTTCAATTGGTAATTGGTAATGTATTGCTAATTTTTAAATTTGTTCTATTGAAATATTCATGTCTATTGTTTACCTCAAATATTTTCCACAGAAAAAACATACAATTCACTCACTGATATTAAAATTTCCTTTGCTATTCGGTTGATCACGCCGTCGTATCCGCCCATTACGGTCTAGTGGATATGTGAAAATACGAATCATTGTAGCCCACTTAGCAAGCGTATTCCGCTTTGAAGTGGAATTGATCCATGAAATTTTATGAAAATGAAGTTTTTTAGCACATTTCGATGTAATGCATTGAAAAGTACCTCAATAGTTCAATTTGTACGAATGAGTGTCTAATAATGTTCCATATTCCCGATTTCCAACGTGAACTCAAAAACCAAACCTTAACATTTCGTTGGTTGTTGAAAAAAAAGAGCTATATCGCGAGAACGTTTTACTGAGAATCTCACGTTCTAAACTTCTATGTGAGACTTTCTGATAGTAATTTTCTCTTTTGAGTCAGTGCGTAAATTAAAACACCAACTTTGTGCATCTTGTGGCTACATGCAATTAGATTAGTGGATCTTTCAGAATAATTCACTCAACTCAAATAACTCTACTCGAAAAAAAGATTGCTGTGCTATTCAATTTTCTCGACCTAATGTCTAAAATTCAAAGTAAAACATATATCATGAGCTATTTCAGATGGACGATGATAATCCTCAAAAGTCCTCAGCTGTAATTCGGATGTCCCTGTGCGATAGGATTAGCTTTTTAGTAACACTGTTTACTCCTCAGTTACTTCATTGTTTGAAAACTAAACACTCATTTCTCATGAAATTTTAGAAGAGATTTCTTTCTATGCTTATTAAGCATCCAAGGTCCCTAACACGCATGTATAACTTTGTAAAATTGTCCCACAACTGTGGCTTTCAACTTGAACTGAAAAAGCAAAGCTTATTTTTTACTTGTTGAAAGCAAAGAATCTGTTCCATAGAGCGTTTTGCTCGTAAATGTTGATAATCTTTATGGGCTACTCTCTTATTAATGCTTCTTATTTTTAATTTACTCTGCAGAATTTGGAAATGACTATTTCTATTTGATAATCTGTTCGCTGAAGTTGCCGTGTCAACAAGAATGAAAAATCAGGTGATGTGCTTTTATTATTGTGGGCTTTCCACATATCTGGTGATTATTGTCAAATTCCTCAGAAAATCTGTGATTATTGTCAAAAAATTCCTCAAATATCATCCTAAAAGCACAAATCGTTCATGTTTTCTACATGTTAAGCTTCACTTCACCCGCTTGTACAGTTGGCAATTTCTTGCCAGCTGACAATCATAAGCGAAAATATGCGACCGACCTTAAATAAGATCATTACCTACAACAATCGCACCTCTGAGCAGTCAATTAATTTCTGTTTCAAAGATCGTTGACAACTTTGGATGAGGCAGCAGCAATGAATCTTCCAAAAATGTGATTAAGACAAGCATCTGATTGAACTGGGCCTTTGCTGCAATATAACGATCGCTAGTTGCCCATAGCCTATGAAGTCTATCCGACGCTAACAGAACCGTTTACACACATTTAGCAATGAAATGACGATCAACGCATACACGTAAACAGTTCAACGAAATGAGATTTTAGACCATAAAAATGGTTAGGAATGTTGGACTCCCTAACACTCCCTGCTTTTTGTGCCTAACAAAACCAAAATCGGCAGATGCTTCTCGCAGCATAACTGGACCGAGACGAAAGAGAAGCGTCTTTGAAAATCTAGCACTTATAAAACCTATTGCGATCCGTTGTTGAGTATGCAGTTTTATTAAATTGATTTGTTTATTGCTCTCTTAACTGTCTCTCAGGAGTCAAATAGTCATTGCGGCATTTTGTGACTATGAATATCATGGTATCATATCGTTGTGATGAATATCAATCAACGAAATTTTATTGTCATCATCTGTCTCGTTCTTGAGAGTTGAAGTTACCGAAAGATGCACATATACTGAGGAGACAACATCGCATCGACATTATTTGTTTTCATAGTCATCGAAAATGAAGAAGAATGAAATAGCTAAAAATTTGAGCCGTACGTCTCGAAGTGATGTTGGCATTTCACAACGAGAGGAAAATTGTTGAATTTTTTTGCAAATGGGGATACACTCTCCAATGTCCCCTCCGAAGTGGAGCTGGTTCCAAAAGTTCATTCGACAAATGCAACTTCCAATATTTATGTTTCCTAAAATCATTCATTGTCTGTGCGCTAACCTCCTAAAAGACATGTGAAAATGAAGAAGATTCATCCGATAGACTAAAGGGAACTTCCTTGAAGCAAAGATTCTTTGAAGAGGCTGCTCGAGAAATTTTGGGTAGGGATATTCTTTAGAATATTAGTAGTCGTGAATTTTGATTGGTCTGTTTTGAAATAAATCGTTCGTGAATCCTTATTGACAGCTAATCTCGCTTAATATGGTCAATTAAGTTCACTCACCTATTTCGCAGGTATGCTTGATGCAACTATGGCCAAAACGGTGAAGATGAGTAGAATCAACTGAGCACAGCTGAAAAAAAAAAAAACTGTCCTGTACTGGAAACTGCTATACCCCAGTTTCTACTTAACACTATCGAATTCGAATCAAAGAGAGAGCTAAACGATATAAGAAAAACAAAAAAAAAAAATTACTTTTATAATTGAAGACAGACATTCGAATTGTTGAGGAAATCAGTTGAGGGGAAGTCATTTGACAACGTGTGCAGATTTCAGTTCTCTATTGTCTAACAGATCCATGAACGAATAATTCTCAAATGCGATTATTATCCTAAAAGTTTATTTCACATCACAAAAAAAAGTTCTCAAGAATTTCGCATAAGCAACACGCAAACCTCTGCGATGGACAATGAGGTTTTTCAGATTTTATGTATCAATTAGCCTCTGAAGTTTAAAAAGATCGCCAATTCTAAATTATTTCGCAATTCCCATTCGATAATAATATTTTATGCGCGAACACCGCTTTCTTATCACCTTAGCATTCGAGAATAAAATAGGTATATTTTTGAGAATTTTTGCTAACAATGAGCAGTCAGAAACAATAAATTTCTAAATAATAAACAACTCTCATCGAGACGATATCATTTTGGAGTAACTCATTTCTTTGAGGCTTTTATAGTTATGCGCTATTCATCCTACAGTATTTTTACAACTCGCAATATGTATCTTACAAATTATGAAGTAAGCGAGGCTTAACATAAATGGATTACAATAAATTTAACTGCAGATTTGAGGTGATTTTTGGCCGAGAGTTGTTGTGTATTTGATGGGTGTTTAAAGTGGCGGAAAACACAACCAAACGTTTTCTGCTAAGTGCTTTTTTTCCAGCAGAATAACATACATCGAGTTAACAAATCTATGATCTCGGCAACGCACTCCAGCGGTCTAAATGGCTCATACTCGTTTCGGGTCGAGGGCTTCCGAAAACGCCACTAATTTATGTCATATGTTCTGTTCACGCTGTTTTGCGTCTGCATATTTGCATTTAAGGAGAGCATTATTATGAAGCGATTATTTGTGTGTATGTATGTTTACTACGTGTGGGTGCGTGCGGTTTGTCATTCTACCTATGTGTTCGTATTTCTGTTCTTCGGTTTCAACTCGAGAACCGCCGAACTCGAGCTATGAAACTGCTAAAGTTCAGTAGTGATGAACGGAGGATAAAAAACCTCGGGGAGAATGTTGGGTGGTGAGGCGGTGGCGCCGAGTTTAGGTGAAAAAATCATAATGGCTTTCTCTTAATTCAGGATTCCAATTGTTTTGAAAGAAAAGTCCATTCTTGTGCTTTATCGAAGGATCCGGCTTAGGGATAATCTCTTTGCAAGTATGGTTCAATCTTTTATGCAAAACCATAAATCTCGAGGTAATTTAAATTGAAGGATCGTACCTAGTGGATGATACAGAATCGATCATTGATGCTTTTGCTATGGGGATAAACAAGAGAATGTTGTTTCAAATAAACAGCAAATCCGCTGTCTCATAATGTCATATACGAAACGGAGTTGCTTTCATTGATCGAGCAGTGAAGGGCACTAATTATACCCATTGTAAACGAAATTAGGCAGGCCATTCCGCTAGAATAAATTAAGTAACATAGAATTTCTAACGTTAAATATTGGCTAGCGTCATCACATTCGCTGTTTTCAGTAAGCAATATGTCCTCTTTTTCTAAATCGCCACATCGCATAGGCTTATTTCTATTTGCAACGATTCCGCTTGCACATGGTTCTCGTTGAATGGAAATTGTCTTCTGAGCTAATTCGACAACCACACTGGCATGTGTTCTTCGTTGCACCAAATGAATAACGTACAAAATCTTTTATCTAGGCGTTTCAATCATGCATAGGAAAGGACACAAATGAACCGTAAAATAATTTACCGGCTTGCTTCTCGAATAAAATATCAACTGGAATTATTTCTAGTGCATTAACTGACTTCAGTATTGTCTGCAATGTAGCCATACTAGTTTCTCTCTCCTCACTAATTAATGCACATCTCTTTTATGAGCAAACATCTAAAGAACTTATTAATTCCTCTGTTCTATTGAAAAGATTTCTTTCTATCAGAAGATATATCAAAGATCTTTTATTCTCTTTATGCACTTGTTTGCTAGGCGCTTAAATGCCGATCGCTTCTTTATTACACTACAACTGTGATTCTCATACAAATATATGAATATTAATTTAAAAATCAAAGCTATTGAATAGAATCTTGAAGAATATTATTGTTGAGATAATAGCCCTTCTTCAACTTCCTGTTATTATTAGCTTTATCTAAAGCATGAGAATAATGGTAAATATAGAAAAGCGCATATTGAATAAGCTTTCAGTTTTCGTCCATTAAACAAATAATTATTCCCTCTATGATGAAGTGTAGAATTGAAGGTATCATTGAAAATATTTAAGCTATTAGACATATTTTTATCACCTAAATAAGTGATATCTTCAACAATTGGAGTGTTCAACGATCGTTTCTCATTTGCATTCTGCAAATACACGTGTGTAAAACCACAAACGAGGAATTTTTATGCACAGTTCATTGCAGCTGTTGCTGATGAAGGAAAGGAAGACTTGTTACGAACGGTTCTCCCATCAGATTAAAGTTTAGTATAAGCTTACCGTTAGGGGCACGAGTGGGGGAGGGGAGTGGAGGAGAAGATGAGGGGCTATACTCGAGTAACATAGCAAGTGCTCATCTTCCTGGCCCACGGATGGCTAATATGTAAAAGCTTTGAATCAGACTGTTCAGAAATAGAACTTGAAAGTGGTCTCTTTCTTTGATTGTTTTGGATTTGTGTTTCACTCGCCCTCTTACTGAATGTTATCTTTGCTTGTCTTTACTTCATTTACTTGAGTGAGTTTCACTTCATTTTAGAAATGCTTTGCTAATCCTTGAAAACGATTCTTTGTAAATTTTTCAGGGGATGCATAAATCTTTGCATTGCTAGATCCAACTATTCGAATCGTTAACAGCGAGTATCACCCCAGTTTTATCGATACGCATTCTCGCTAAATTCATAATGCTGTGCATTTTTTGTGAACTGCATTCACATCCAACGTAGCAATGCACCGAGCAAAGTACATAAATACGGTTTATTGAAAGTGGGCATCAGGAGAGGGATTACCAATAGCTGTGTTAAATAATGCCTAGTAGGCGTCTGAAGCTAAAAGTTGTTCGATAAGTAGGTATCGATTTTCGGATGTCACAGTTGCCCTAACCAGCTCAATACTAAAAACAACACTTGCTTCCGTACATGTCGTTCTCGTGCACTCTATTCCTTCTCAAAGCATAATAAATAATATGGGAATTACGATATGTTTTAGTAGTTTGCTTCATTTGACAATTGCTATTCAACTGTGTTCGCTCCCTAAACTATAAAGAAAACACATTACTAAGCAGTTATATGTCTTTCTTGTAGGAGTTATGGCATACACCATGAGCGCAGGTTGATGGAATTGGCACTGAGCAGCTTATATTGACCAAGTTGTGATTTAAAAAGATTTTTTTCGCTTTCAATACTTTGCTTAGGCCACTTAAGAATCGTTAGCAAGTGAAGGGTTGACTAGCTTGGCTCACTTTTTAGCTGATGTCTTGGTTAAGTAATGGAAAAGCGGAATGCTAGCCGAACAATTTCAGTGTTTGCCTAAAAGGACATCCACTTGAGTTTATTCGGATTTCCGACTGGAACTTATTACGTGTCATCAGTTTTATGGGGTAGTTCTTTGATAGTCACTTATGTTGACGATTATTCTTGTGGTAATTATTTCATCTACGAGAATACGTTTGCGGTATTCATTATGCATCTCTATATGCACATTAATCGAGACTCCAATATGACATGAAACTCAGAATATGGCTGTTCATATGCGATAGGAACCGTGAAAGATTCTTGATTGGAGATTAGTCGGATCTACACGTTAGGATACTGTGAGAGTTGTTTGATCAATTGGGTGGTAAATTGTGACGATGGTTCGATCTACGGAGGGCGAGATTGTGGGAATTGATTTGTGTCTTGGACAATAGGATTCGATAATGATTTCATTACTGTCATAGAAGGCGCTTCGAGATACACAATAGAAAGTATGAAGAGTATTTGATGTGGGGGGTAGAATGCTGCTAGTATATGTTGATTCATATGAGATGGAGTGCGGAAATTCAGTCAGTGATGGGATAAATAAACTTTCAAAGAGTTTTGATTTTTGGAATAGGAAACTAAGTGGATGCTATCCTCTTAGTTTCCTATTCCAAAAATTGAAGAATTGTGAGGACGCTTAACCTATGGCGAGTATAAGAATCGTTTCGCTTATATGGTCGAAAAGTGGTCCCTCTATTAGATGGGAAGCTTTGACGATAATTCGACCATTAAAGTGGGCAGATCAAGTAGCAAACCTTAAGGATATTTCAACCTACACAAGGGGAAGGGGTATATGGAGATGATGTGATTTTGTAGGCGTGAACATCCTTCAAAGTCGTAGAAGGAGAATACTGAAGCCATTCCACAAATCTCACAAACAATTTTAGCTTTCCATCATATATGTCGATTCAGAGAAAAGCTTGGTTGAAAAATTTCATTCATGTGCGGAACACATTAGGGAATTTTCCACAATCAAGTGAATAAGTTTCACTTACTTGAAGAAATTTCAAGGGAGCTTTAAGAAATTATAATCTCAACCCATGCTTTTCGATGGCCGATTAAGGCAAACGCATGAATTAAATCTGAATCACACTGAAGCGCTTCCAAAAAAAGAACTGGAAATTTTTGCCACCAGTGAGAACCGCATTAATAGAATTATCTCGTGGTCGCTTTTGCATCACAGTATTCTCTAATATCATTCGGTGCCATTCGCTTCTCTCTACTCACAAAACAGCACGCCGTATTGCAGAAGATTTTATAATATTTATTTCAGTTTTGGCTCATATCAAATAATTCTATAAGTTACTTTTAGCTCTTCAAGTATAGAATAATAAAACGAATTACGCTATAGAATGTTGCATTAATTCACTCTAGTAGTTATTTTGTTTGTTGAAACATACTACAGTACTACGCGTTACTGTGATGTAGCTTATTATTGTGGATGTGGAATGTCTTGAATGTCACAGAAACATTACGCACTTACGAAAACGACATATTCAGACATTGATTGAGAAGATTCCGATGAAAATTATTGCACTCATGATTTTTCCAAAGTTTATTCACCTCTAACGATTTTTTTGTCAGTTTATATGCGAGTTGAAAATATGTCGTTCTTTTTGAAGAGCAAACACCAAATTTCTTGCAAGTACGAAAGTTTTCTGTAGTAAAAATCATAATTTTGGAGCCCTGTTCATCTGTTCAATTGTCGGCATGTTTCAAATTAAGATTCCTTGCATCGACTCAAATAGTATTCACACTGTGTGTACATTTCGAGTTCTGCCTTCCAAAGGTTGACTCTTTGAGTCGAATTTTTCATTTTATATCTCCCCAAATTTTCTTCCTTCCAAAAGCTCCAAGGTTTGAATACCTGTAGGACAAGATTTCCTGTAAAACCTGTTTGCCACGATATGCCAAACTTTTGCAAAATTGTAATCTGTCGTCCTCTAAGGGCCATATTCTTCAATGAATCGGTCACACTGGCCTTGACTTCGTAGTAGCGGTATCAAATGTAACTCACTTATGCATGTTCGCCAAACACATCATAAGCTCATAACCGCGTCAAGTAATGGTAGGTGATCTACTTCACGGGTCAAGCAGTTCTGTCATTTTCGGGATGTGTTCTCATCCGAGCTTCATTTTTCGCACTCATTGGAGTTGTTCACTAGAACATGCATTACGTTTTGTTGTATGGGGCATTTCCCAACTTAGCGTACTGCACAAAATCAGGTTATAGCTAGTGGAAGTGTATAGGAATCCTGCAGATTTTCCAAAAATTCCAACTTCTAATGCCTTTGACGCATCAAATTTCTGCGTGATTCTAGTCTGGGCATATGGTTTTATCAGAGTGAATATCACAGTATTCGATTTCCACTGCGATCGCTTTTTTCACGTTTCATTCTTCGATTAATATCCGGTCTGGTCATCGGCTTTCTTCTGTCCCTCATAAATGTTAAAACACACTGATGAATCGAGTTTTCAAAGGTTTCATCGATGTGACATGGAAAATTTTCAACGTTTGATGTTCACAATCGGAAATATGATTTCATAGGACCACATATTGTTAAATAAAATTTTCTCCATAACGAAACGGCATAAAGCGTGCAGAAAATGCTTAAGAAGAACTTAGGTAGTTGATACGATTTGTGCATTATTGAAGAAGCTATTAATGCTAATGCGGTTATATATGCAAAATATGATAGAATTGAGCTTTTTCTTTGGAAATATTTATATCTTCTATATTTCACTTCTTTTAGTCAACTAGAGGCCGATAATTTAATGCGGAGCTTTTCATCTAAAAGTCACTATCTTAGGGGGTTTTTGATTCGCTTGCATATGGAAGCTGCTGTGAATTTCAATTCAGTGAAAGAGGCAATTGAGATGAATAAACTAAACATCTCGCTATCTTATCCATTATATCTTTGTGACCCTTCATTTAGGTCTATTCAGCAAATGATACAAAGATATAGCGCTCATTCACAAGTTACACTCTAGATGACCATTAACATTCTCAGAGGAATTTTGACGTGACTAGACTTGTGCATTTGTGCCTGTATTTATGTGTCTACAAAGTAGTTTTAATAGAGGAGATATTGATAATTAACTATGAAATTTCCAGGATAGAATGTTCGTTGTCGATGGTACCTTAGTGCAATAATTTCATATACGATATGAGTTGAAAATAAATATCATATAGCTGTGCACATTCTACATTTTATATTTAACGTTGAAGTATATGATGCAAACCGATAGACGTGCCAACCAGCATCCTATATCAAATTCCCATCAACTTATGAGGTTTTAAGGAGCTCTATTGGTGAACTCATTTTGCATTCGATTGAATTTTCGTATTGCATCGGTCGATTGCAAAGAAAAGGAATCTTTTGTGGTAAATTCGCACAAATGACCGGATCATTAAAAAGATGAGGACATTATTGCTCACAGCCCATTAAACTTTAGTAATGCATGAAATCAATTACTCGCGCGAAAGAATTGGTAGAGACCACACTATCCTCGTATGCTTCTTCATTTGTTAATGAATAATATAAAACTTCACTTTTCCATTTTGAAATCTATCGATAATTTCTAATTGAAGCAAAATACGTCAAACGTTTGCGTGGTTCAACGATTCGATGATGAAAAATAAGTGTCATTAGATCAATGATATAATTCACTAAAAATTAAACGAATCGGTATACCATTTCAAGACGAGTTCCTTCATTAGAAAAGTGCGAACATTTGAGTCGGCTTCAATAATAGTTATTAAGGTTGTTTTTTTTAAATTAACTCATAAGTCTATAGAACAATATACTAACTCAAAATGAAAATCTCATTTGTGTTAAGCATATCAAGTTCCTTAGCGCACTGAAATTTCTATAGATTATTCTAAATTTATAGATTAACATGAATTATGGAATAAGTGGGGTACTTCTTTGCAGCTGTACATTACTCCCTTTCACCTCCTTGAAATTCGATTGCTTTACTTTCTTCGCTGTCACTAATATTAGAACTCTTTGTTATGACCAAATACTTTCTATGTCTCTAAGGCAGCACCTCAAACGTAACGTTAGTTGTACTATGGAACAGTTTCCTTTTTTTGAAAGGTACCATCCACCACTTTGGTTTTGGAAACTGACAGTATTAGCCATATGACGTGCATATTGTTTGCCCAAAACTTGATAACTTCAAATTTAGATGTTCATGAGTTGAGATCGTCGGATAGAGAAAAGATGAACACGTACTCATACATGTATGCGCACAGAAGGAAAGCAAATTTGCAAAAGATCATAAAGGTTGCTGTCGTTTATTTTGATGTGATTTACTCCACACTTGAATTTTTCATAATCTTTATGTATTGATTTCATAATTGGGATATAGTAAAAACAAAACGATAGCTGTGCATGCTATGAGTTAAGTGAACAATTTTTAGTAAGAATTGGTAGATCAATGTCGTGGAAATTCCTGTACAATATATCGGCCTCTATATAGTTCGTATCTCTTCAATAAATAAACGGAAGCTGAAAAAAATTCAGTAAAGGACGACTGAAGTGGATAGGACTCAAATTAAAATTTCAAACATTTCTTTCGAATAGTATGGATTGTGTCGAGCATAGGGTGTGCCACATCGTTCATCAGGTACGCTTTCATCACGTTTTTTAGAGCTGCGATCAGTTAGAGGGCATTTCTGGCACTCTGTGAAATATCATTCTGCCCATTAATCAACATACCTTCATACGGTGAGTGGTGGAAGTCAGCAATTGACAGCTGAGGAGCTGACATCCTGTAGAGATGAATGAAGAGGATAACATGCGGCTGCGATAGACGGGCCAATATGCAGCGGCGGTGAAGTCGAAAATCCATCACACCTCCCAGGAGTGCAAATGAAAAAGCTCGCCATTTCTTGCTAAAACGTTGCCGATGGTCTTTTTGAAGAAAAATCTGCGCCACGAATATATATATATATATATATATATATATATATATATATTTGCTTCGTGCGTTTCCTCATTTGTGAGAAGAACAGCCATATATTTGTGTGATATTGATTTACAGGACATCAGAGAGAATTTAAATTTCCAAAATCGGCGAACTATGATTGCTGAACAAATTTTTCTTAATCGGAAGTTTTAATCGAGGATATGTGTGAGCTGATTAAACATTCCTAATCTTAAAATATCTGCGCTCATTTCTGAGATATCTGCATATAGATGGAGCAAGCGGCGATAATTTCTTCACTAAGACAGCATTAGCTAAGCTGTGTGAAAGGTCAAAGGCTAACAAGCGCTGAATAAAACTTTTTCATTCATATATGCGATGTCGTCTAAAATCCTCCTACATGCTCTCAAACGGCCCAGTAAGATTATCAAAAAGTCACCTCATCAGCGGAACTATTGTACGAACATCCAGAATATGTCATTTGCAAGTGGCTTCACTTTCCCTTGAGCATTTCTCAGTTACTCATTTACACCTCAAGAGGACAGTGTTCGAAGATATAAAAGTCGGCCAAAATATCCGAGGATTTTGCTGATCCCGTGACTACCTGCACCGCAGCATGTTTTATTCATTAAAGTTTGGAAGGTACCAGAACTCCCCCTAGTTTATTAAGATTCAACCGAACTGGACTGGATTATTCCAATCATGGTTAAAGTTCCAGCCGAACAAGACCGACCACTTTTCAAACAGGACACGAACCACTCAAATCGGTTCGGGAGAATGATATTTTCCAACAGCGAAGGGATCATTACAGAGCTCAAGCTGCGTGCTTCGCCCTACCACGAAGTTGGCAACCGGTGTAAGTCGGGTGCTTACTACTTCAAAACTATTTTCTCAGCATTCTAGCTAGATACTTCCTTCATAATGCATCCGTTTTTGCATGCGGTATAATGTTAAAAACTGATTATTGATATCACACATCGCATCACACATTGCACCTCCATATTCTTTTGCATGCTACTCAAATATTTATAGATGGGGTGGCTTTATGATGCTGTAGCTTAATTGTTGTTCACCCTCAAAATTGCTGGATCTCTGTCTTTCTTTGGATTGCGACGAAGAACGCCTGTGGGATTCCTCGGAAGGAATAACAGTCAACAGACCGAACATGGAGAAGAGACATCGAAAGATATCTGTTGAAGCAGAACGAACAGTGAGCGTTGAGGCGCATGACGGGATAGAAATATTTCGAACCTGAAGCCGTAATGACGGCCGAGTGTAAAAGTGCACAACAGGCACTAGGTGCATGAAATGTTGTGAAGCGAAATGCGTTCTATGAAGTCTGAAATATGAAGCTTGTCTGGGCGAATTAAGGACAAGGGAATACAACAGGTCATTTTGCTGCGAAATTAGCTATCTGATGATGAGCAGATGCAGAATTTCGTGTTTTATCCTCGAGCTTCAATTTGCTTCATGAAATTGTAGCAGCGCATGCGAAAATTTGCGCACCTGACGTAAGCACACCTATAATGAAGTGGAGTGCAATCAGAGCTGCTAAAGTAATATTGCCGATTCTGAGGCATAGAGAGGATTCGAGTGATCAACGAATGTAAATACTGGAACCACTCTAACATTTTCAACTGTTTTCCAAGGAAAAAATGCAAATGTTTTAGTCTTTTTACTGAGATATTACATTGGCTGTGATGATTGGAATGTATTAGTTCCCTCGAATGTTAAATTGAGGGGTTATTTCTGTGGGTGAGATTGCAATCTGCTTTTTATCAGAGATTTGCACTTGTGCTTGCCAACTTATTTAAACGGTTTGCTTCATCACAACAGCAGTTTCAACGAGGAGTTATCACTCAGAGGCGAATCAACATTGAAAACCAATCGATGCTGCAAATTGACATTTGCTGAGAAGTGCTCATTAGTGCATTACTGTTTCCATTTCTTGAAATTTTCCAGTGAACTATAACGTTCTTAATTAAATATTCGTTTATGATGAGTAATGTTTATAACGTTCTTAATTTATAACGTTATAACTATAACGTTATAAATTATAACTATAACGTTCTTAATTAAACATTGTAGGTATAATGTATTGTGAAATGCAATTAGTAGACAGCAATATAACGGATAGATTCTTCGCATATATTTAAATTTCAGCTCTGAGTGCCTTTTCGTGCAATAACTCCTTGCAAGAAGAACGTCGTCATTTCTTGACGTCATTTGATAGAGATTTTTAAAAAGAAAATTTGCCTGCTAAGTGATTTCTTCGTTTTCTTTCCTTAAAATTCGTTGGTCTAATCTAGCAACAATGAGCCAATTTCCTTCTTTGCCTTCTTCAAAATCAGTATAACCGAATAAAAGGATTCGTTTGCTTGAAATAACGATTTTTAGTGTCTATATTTGAAACAATTTTCCGAAAGCTATATTAGTTCTCGCATTTATAAAAATAATCACTTCCTGACAGAAAAAGAAAACATCAACCTTCACCTGGTCTCAATTATTTTAGCGATTATGAATTAGAAATGCAATTAGTAGACAGCATTGTGAGTAAAAACCATCAGTAGCACCTGTTTTATAATTAATACCTTTTTACGCATGGCGAACATTGTAGGTATAATGTATTGTGAGTAGCACTGCACGAATTGCTGCGATGCGTGCTGCTTAATCTCGACCTTTTAATATCTTCCATTTTTTGCCAACGATCACAAATGACGGCATTCAAAGCTGCTCACTATAACACACTATTGACGAAAAGCCTTTTTTTATAAACCAAATATGAAGTTTTCTAAAAGAAATTCAAAATTTCATCGGTGAATAAGGGAAAATTATTGTTGACGAATGCATTCGCTCTCTCTTCCATAATTATTTCAATTTTCTTCTCGAAGCGATATCATCAACCATTTAAAAACTGCATTTAATGGATTCATCGAAAGTCACCAAACGCTTTTGAGCTATAAGGGAGTATAGCTGCTGCACGGACGAGCGGACGATTCTACCAACTGTAGTCTCTCTGGGGTTTGAAATGACAGCTTTAATGCACTTTATATCATTGGCGAAATATTGTAAATTAACGCTAAGCACATAATAGGATATCATTTATAAGGCAACAAATGGCGACTTTTCATTGCACTGTTGTCTCTTGATGTATATTTTATAGATTTATAGATTCATCAAGAACGTACTTCAGGTGCATTGCATTCGATTGTGGTCCGACCTTAAACAACAGAAATGCAGTTCGTTAAGCAACTTAGGGTGCACAATATTCGCGGAGGTGATACTAGGAAATTCAGCTTCCACGATTGCCCAAGGAAACCCACTAAAATGCGCTTTCTGGAAGCGACCGAAAGTTCCTGGTAGAAATGAGATCTTCCTAACATTCTATAATTACGCAGATGAGAAATTAAACCATTTAAAATTTTCAAAGATTCATCAAAATTAAGTGCATTCTTCCAAACTTTGCAGAGTTTCGTTATAAAAATTAAACCTCTTTGGATTTTAATTCGCTACATACATATTCGTATACAATGCGTAGGAGACGGAGATTTACTTTGAAGAGATGCTGCTAGTGCGTACTACTAAAAAAGAATTTTTACTGCAGCTATTAAAAATGATGTGCGTACTGCTGAGAGGTAGAAGCTCTGAAACAAGGCCATTTTTTTTATATGTTCATACCAGCATTTTCAGCAAGGTAACCATAGAAACATATATGAGTCTTGTAAATGCATATATTCAAATGCTGCAATGTGTGGAGGAATTAAAATGAGTGGTTGTGGGTGACTTATTTCCATCGTCAAATGCTGAATATTTCTTTCGCCTCTAATACTTATGTGATTCCTTACTGCTATTCGTGTAAGCAAAAAGTAGAAGCATGCCGAAGGATGCTGCCCCAACCGCTCATCTACGTTCCGCTCACTTGGCCAGCGAGTTTCGTTACTGCACTATAAATATTTAAATTCACTCCAAGCCTTCATTTGAATATTCCATAAAATATTCTTATTTCTACGACCTCAACAGCATGAAATGAAATGTTCTCTAGCATAAGATTCATGCAAATTTTTTAGCATCGACGTGTGTTTTTCATCGGTCGACGTTGAAAAACGTGTAGGCGGTAGTCCTCTGACGTACATGATAATCACCAAATTTCGCAACTTGCTCATGATGGAAAATTAGCGGACGTTTGGACATATACGAAGGCACACACATACGCTAGGGCATTATGTTGCTGTAATGCATTTGGAATGTGAAAATTTGCTAGTGTACATGATTAGAGCAGCTTTCAATCTCAATCTTTGGTGGAGAGGTCGAGTGTTGTGTTATGTGTCTCTCCATCCATACTTGTTCATCGACGTTGCTTGTACGCCATCCTATTTGAATGCGGGAGTTTGCCTATTCAATTCGGAATATATTCTCTAAGCTGCGGTCGATAAGTATGGATGAATCTGGGCAATCATATGTTTTTTCACTAGAGAACAATATATGAGCTCCCGTTGGCGTCTTCCGCTTCGTCATATCCGACGCCTTACAATTCGATTTCGATATCGATAGATTTGAAGAATTGAAGTTCGGCTCATCAGTCCATCTTATGCCGATTAGTACCTAAAAGTGACCTCATACAAATATAAGAACGAGTAGTCCGCCACGAAAGAAAGGTAAAAGTTTTTGTCTATATGTTTCATTTCTCCTAATAAAATTAAAATAAGGCCATATTAAAAAACTTCGTCACGTTTGATAGCTAAGGGAAGGCAACTACGAGAATAGCAATAACTCTATATGCAAATTAATCACTCGCAGTCGTACACCAACATCCATACAACATGAGCTGCTTGCGGGCAGATGGTCGCTGTATTCGAATATTCATATATTTTACTCCAAAGAGAGATATAGAAGATTTCGATGGGTGGTGGAGTGACGTTCACTCTCACTTCCTGCAGATTTCAACTTCCCAGTGTCAAAACTCATTCCGTGCAGCTGCTTATTATTTTCACGCCTACATATCATGCCTTGTTCATAAAAAGCAAAATTTAAGTTCCATCTCCTCTTTCCTATGTTCCGCAGTCACATTGTATATATTTTCGGCTCGTTTTTCGTTTTCGGCAAGACGCGGCACCTGTTTGGTCATTTGCTTTTCAAAGCGGGTGAATGAGCGAAACGCATTAACGCAACAGGCAAACGTAACCTCGAAGTCTAAAAGAGGGAAGTTAAAAATCGATTCTGTTAGTCGACAGATGTCTATCGTTCTCAGAAGCAGCGGCTCTCACGATAGACACATAAATGATGCGACAGGTGCTTTCTGAGAAATCGAGTGGGTTCTTATTTACTGAACTGTTGTGCAGTTAAATGACTCTTCTCGAGATGCATTGAAACGGATTTTTTTTTTTTTTGTGAGTTTTAGTGGTGCAGTGTAGACTTGATTGAAAGAATGAGATGATGCATACGATAGTGAAACGTTGATCAGCGCACATATGCAGCAATAAATGGAGTTGGGGTAGCATCCAACGTGGAAAGTCATGTGGATGTCCGCCAAGTGCAATGTTAAAGCTCAAGTACACATTGTGCCCGCGGGCAATATGTTGCTTGATGGCCTACTGCCTGGTGGCAAATGGCGAAGTACTCTCTCAATTCCAACTTAGGCAGCATATATTATTCGAAGTCTTTCCTCGCATCATCCATATATCGTCCCAATTTTCAATTCTTTAGGTATATCCATTAATCTTCAATTCAAATCATTATCACAATACGTCGCCATGCGTGGCCGCTGAATATTTCGAGCAGAATGAGCTGATGCATGCATCAAGAAAAGTTCCCTCACAAGGCATATCCATCGTCGTCTTCATTAAGTGACATCGTCTGATGGAGGAGCAAAACAAAATAAGAAAAAAAAAACATCTATATTTCTGCGGTAAGAAAGGTAAAACACCCATCCGACATACTAAATATGCAAAGATGAAAACGATGACGCAGAATGACGATAACAGCATCAGTTTACTTTTCCTTACATTTTAGCTCATATGAAAGCAATCCCTCTGTGTATTATATCAGCCAGGTGAGCAAATGTTGTAGGTTTCAACTTACCTGCTCACCATTCCGTTCCTCCTTCATTCCTCCCGTAGCGAAATAGATTAAAATTCTCGGCATTCCTCACTTCCCCCAATCTTGTGCCTCATGCTGAAAATTCAGCTGCCTTTCTCATTCAAGTATTTCATGATCATGAAAACTCTCTGAACAATTGACACTCCCATGCATGAGTGGAATTTTTTCCCTACGTCAATAAAACAGCGCACTTTGACAAGCCTTGCAGAAAAAAAATCATGAGATTGGAGGACAGTTACTTACTCCATAGTAGGCAAAGTTTAGAAATGTCGAAAACAGCACTGAATTAACATATCTGGATAAAACACAATGAAAATGCCAGAAGTGAAGTCTCTTTTGACCTCATCAAGATTAATGGCGTATTTTAACTGCATGATGTAGTTCAGAGCATCTTCTGAAATGATCTACATCATGGGCAGGTAAGAGATGCGCAACAAAAAACTTCCCAAAAAACTTCTGAAACCAATAAATTTTCTTTACCGACACTGGAAGGTGAAGGTTCATTGATTGCTGGACGGAAATTAATTGTGATTGCAGACTCAGGTTTTAACAAAGCTCCATTTTATTATATGACATTAATTTAGCCACCTGGGAACTTCATATCCTACAATGATGCTCCTACTCAAATGTCATAAAGTTTGCTCCGCCTTCGCAGCTGTATGAGCGGTTGCGAAGGTAACCTAAGTGATTGCAAATACAAAGCATCTTCTCTCTTCTCTCCCATCCACCCAAGCAGAACCATGGCATGTTATAATTCCATATGTTGGCATTAAAGTAATTTGCGCCGCTTGACATATACTTTAAAGATGAGCGCATATCTTTCATGCACTTTCTGTTTTAGCCAATCGACGTTTCGTAAAAGTTGAAATTTGAAATATCCATAATGGTCATTGATTTCTACCGTATTTTTATGTTCACTTGTTCACTATCTTTATTTGATTTACCGATGGGAAACACTCAAACGTAGTTTTTATTGTTGGGTTTAGTTTGGATGTTTTCTCGAACCAAGCTCACTTCGAATATTTAACTCTTCGATTAGCTCGAGGTGCACAATATAAACTCACTGGTAGTTTCGAAAAGCCCTTCTTTCAGTGAAACCCTTGTCACTCCTTCTCATAATGAGTATCATCCATCGAAACCCGACCTGAAATTCCTAAGGTCACATCAGTTAGACGATCTGGGTTCGATCAATGACGAAGAATTTTTGTAATACTAGCAGCGGAATGCAGCAATAAGTAAAAGTATCAGAAAAAACGGAAATTCCAAGAAATAACGAATGAAATACTCGATAGTGAGGACATGCTGACAAGCGAAAACGAGGTAATGCCGTTACATATCTATAAAATGAAACCGATTCTCTCTACCATATTATGAAGTTTGCAAAACTGCGGTTTGAATTTCGAGTTCAGTAGTTAGAGATGGTAGGTATCCCTTCGTGGGCAACAACTTTCTGCACACAAATTCCTGTTTCGCCGCACTAACCGAAGAAGATCATTTTTATTCGTTATCACTTCACTGCGCAATATTTTCAGCATCGTCCTCTTTTACGATATTTTTAGCACGGATGTTCCACATGCCACTAAGGATATGAGACCACTCTTTACATTATTCAAAACATCGTTTCTGCGTACAACAAACAGACTATGGCTCAGCACACTCTCCTGAGGCACACCGCTAGAAACTGGTTGCGACGCGGAGTAACCTTAATTCTCGCTTAGATCGTTCGATCATATAGAACTCGTTTAATCCATTTCATCTAACAAGCCGATATTTCCACACCTGTCTGAATTCACTAGCAAGCTTCTTGATGTTCATATTTATTTTATTGACAGCAATAAGCGCATTTGGCTTTATGCTGAGTATTGAAAACTTGAAATGATGTCGGCGGTACCGCCATCTTAATGCTTTCGACGTACAGCGGACGTCACTGCTTAAGCAATGTAAAAACAACGTATCGGAATGATTTTGTTGGTTTTGCATAAAAAATTTTCACATCTGATGGGAATTCATGAATAGATTCCAATGAGTCTTTCTATAAAGATGTTGAAGTTCTTTTCGCTCATTTGCCTCACAAATGCGTCATGACGGTTTAGCCAATTCATTAATTTCACTTCACTAATAACGCTGCTTGTTGTCTGTTGGATGCTCATACTTCTTTTGGGAGGTCTTTCTTGATTGTTTTCGTCATTATTGGCAGCAGCTGCATTATCTTTCACAAAACGAAATTGTTGAAGAAAGTCTTATTGCTCTCATGTGGCGTAAGTTGGTTATCACTATTTCTGAGGTTTTGCTGAAGTGCTAACTAAAGAAAAGTCTTGAATCCAAATGAAAATCATGAATTCTTGTCGGGAATGCCATTTTGCTGGCTTAATGTCTTTCTCAAAGATTGACTTGCCCTTGTTTTCATTAACTTTTCTGCTGACCCGTATCGTGTTACGAAAGTCTTCTTTTTTCGGTTCTAACCATATAGATTTCTCTCTAATATGGCTGACAAATATTGTGGAATCTTCGTTAGTTTTTCTTCACCAATTTATTTTGCATCGAAGAAGCACTGCATAACTGTTTTACATCGTCACCCAACATGAATGATTATCCGTTCGTACAGAAAGAAGAAACGGAATCCGCGAAGAACGATGACAGAGGGAAGAGCATATCTCATTGTGGTGAGCGAGGCGAGCCTAGTTTGAGAAATTTTCATCTGACATTCGATTTTCAGTTCATTTGATATTCGGCTTTCAATTGCTGTTCTAATACACCTGTTATTTAAATTGTTTCCCAACAAGCTTGTTGTGGAATCTCCTTTTGTAATGCTTCGAATAACGATCTGTAGAAAAGCGCCAGATTCACAGTATCTATCATTTTTGGTCTTCGAACCGCTTTTGGACCATGTGTTTCGTCTTGGCTCGATTTGGCAACAGCGCTTCTGCTACCCGCGGTTCGTTGCCTCCAACTCAGTCGATGGCTGCATTACAGCTCTCCAATATAAGTACAACTGAGCCCGCATTACTGCGTTTCACATAAACACTTTTCGTTTCTGAGGAATGTCCTTCTTCTTTCTTGAAG
This sequence comes from Baylisascaris procyonis, assembly GCA_037389465.1. NCBI lineage: Eukaryota > Metazoa > Nematoda > Chromadorea > Rhabditida > Ascarididae > Baylisascaris > Baylisascaris procyonis. The sequence goes on from JAZARR010000266.1 coordinate 946,841, forward strand.
TGACCAATCAGCGATGCATTATGCTTCTCTCCCCATAACACAATGTTCGGGTTATGTTCTCTCTTTCTACTAATTTTGCACTAGAAGGCAAGATTGTCTCTGACTTCAAGGATATGTGCCGACTACGCTAGTGCTCAGATATTCGGAAACCTCCAATTTCGATCCAAGAAAATAAAAGTCCAGAGAAAAAAGCTTGAGGTACGAAATTTCGACGATGTTAAAACTACTGAATACTCGAACGAATTTCGAGAGTATGATGACAAGAATTGTCAATACACGGCACATCACAAAGGATTTAAAGGCGGACGATTGCGGAATGCGTCTCGCAAGAATCGACTTTTCAGATGAAGCAGCCCGTTTTTATTTTCTGGACAGAAACTTTTTATTTCCGAAATGGCAATGCTCACAGTCAGCAGATCTGTTGTGTCGTTCGTCGATATCTTGTAACACTACCATCCTGCATTCGAATGTTCCCATTGCGATTACTTCGTTCTTCTAGTCAATCGTTTATTTGTAGTGTGAACATACTATTAACCCTCCCACGTACGCTCAATTTTGATTATTAGTGATGCCTCAGCGATAGAAGCATTTGTTGAAATTGTTTTTTGGCTGAACAGTGGGCAAAGCAATTTGTTACCAGATGATGTGCTGTTGAGATCGTGAAATTGCTGAAAGACACTTCCGGAAAAACTCAGAGTGGTTCGACAGTTTGAAGATCTCTATTCTTGAGTGCAAACAAAGCGACCTAATTGGATATGAATTGTTTATTAAGCCTTTCAATTAATTTTTTGTTTGGAGTGCAACTTTCAAGCACAATTCTCTGAGTGAATATAAATATTTGTGAACTTTACCAACAAGTTGCATCTTAAAACAAAAGTTATCCATGAAACGCATTAATCAATTCATATGATCGGATGGTCTTCTCTCGGAAGCTCTTCCATAGAGCGTCACATCGGAAGGATCGCACAAATACAACAAAGGTAGAGCCAAGACGCGAATTTTGAGCATTTCCGCTTTGGCGTTTGTTTTAAATGACATATCAAAGAGGTATTATAGTCCTTCCTGATAGAAATTTCTGAAAAATTCAAGACATAAGGGTAGATATTGGTTGATGGCACTATTTTCTTTCTTATTCTACAACCCATATTTCGCATTCAATGCGCTGTAATTAATTAACATCAACGATTCGTGCTGAGAGTATAACTTTTCTTTTTTTTCACCTGAATTACGGTTCTTTTGCAGAATTTGTTGCGAGTGGTATGCTGGAGAAAATGTCGTCAAGGTTGAATCATATGATTGTTGTGCTGTGAGAAATGCTCCACTAGCGACTTTCAAAAACTCGTTCGACAGCAAAATGTCAAATTTTGTTTTCCATTGCAACATTGCCCTCGAAGAAAATTTCGTTTAATGCAACATTAATAATGAGATGAGCCCAATGCAATAGCCATTATCCTACTATCTGCTCTCTCACGTTTGTTCATTCGATGATTTTTACGAACGCTGTTGAAATGCTCTTTTTTAATATCTATATATCTGCAAATCTTAAAATTTCACTCTTCAATTCCTCCACCAATTCAACGTTCATTTATGTTATTTATGAACATAGACAATGAAATGCTGAGAAATAGTGATTATACGTTGTGTCCAGTTCCGGTTCATTGCTGTTTTCTTGCAACCTATGCCAAGATTAATTGTGAATGCCAGAATCATGTGTTTTTCTTCGTAGAAGAAACGCAAGCCTCTCTTAAAAGTCGCATCAGTGCATCAGATCTTCATAGCATTATGCGAGGAAATTCTTAAGAAGGATGAGGGTGGAGGAAATATGCTTTTGGAAATTCTCACTGGCACAGCAGCACTTCTATGCAAAATTCGAACACGAAATTTTCCATAAAACGAGTGCCCCTTTGCAGCAGCCAATCAAAAATTATATTAGCGCGGCAACAGTTTTAAAAGATGTATTTTTGTTCGCGATTTGCAGAAAACAGATTAAAGTGATGAGATCGATGGGCTGATTATGGCAATAGGCAATATTTTATTTTTTAGCTTTTGCTGGAGAAATTTTCCACATATTTATGTCCTCATAATTTTCCTTTTTTTCTGACAATCTAAGACCTCGTATTATATTCATCAAACTTGTCTATTCGAAGCTGAATTCATCAAAATCTCCCACAATAATACATTACTGCTGAAAACTGTCTTGTTGCGTTAGCTGTTAACTAGCCAAAGCATTTTTGAATTCAGAATTTCCGACAGAAATTTACATTTGTTAGTTTGAGCTTGAGTGACAGCGATTAGTGCCTCTTAGCGTAAAGATTTGTAACTCTTGATTTATTCCATCGCCTTTCATCTTTCGCCATTTTGCAATTTTATATATCAATATAGTTGAGCTCATCAATAGAAAAAGCAGCATCGCATTGCTGCATGTATGTGAGCGCTATTTTTTGCTAATTCTCTCCGAAGTGCACTGCAGCGACGATATCTGCCCATATTAAGATGTGGCTGCATACTCATGTGTTGGCTAATTTCAAATTTTGATTCAAGAAGAGCATTGATATTGAATTCTGTGCATGTAATGCACTTACAAAAATGACCCTTTCTGCACATTTTCATACCGATGTCTCTCTCTATCCATTGACCACACGTGCTTTTGAACCAGTCAGTTGCTAGCATTCTCCTATTTTCTATACAGATCTGCATAAGCTATTGTTTTTGCAGTTTATCGAGCCATTTCACGCGATGCCATGATAGACGCATCAGCTTAGCAGATGAAGTTGCAAATAGCATAATGATGGTCAGTTCAGAATGCTTACTCTCTATTTGTTCATATATTAGAACATTGAAGAAAAAGCTGAATTGATGATATTCATGACTCTTGCACGAGATTATTAAGATAAAAGATTGCACAATTGATTGTGGCAACAAGGGTGTCACTCATGTTTCGCATTCATTTCGTCGATGCAACAGCGAAAAATATTTTTTAAAGAATCTAAAGATATATTAGCAAAAAAAGAGAAGTTATGAAAGAATAACAGTTTTACTCATCATAGATAACCTGAATCCATTTTTGATAACATATTTCCCATTTAGTCATACCCATGCTTTAAACTTCTTGCAAGACTTTCGCTTTACAACGCTCTTCAGTGCTCATCCATCGATTCTAACATATCACAATCGACGTTTGTGGTACTCTTAAAGTAGTCGCGATATTTAGAGCGATGAACATATTTTAACGGTTAGCTGCGGTACATTTTATGTTGCACACCATGTTTACGTACATTTTGCAAATTTTTGCAAAGTCCATTATGAAGGCACACTGCCTCATAACCTATTTTGAATGTTTAATTTGTTGTCGTATACGTGTCCGTGTGCTCATCTGTAGGGTGGCTTCTACCCATCAGCTGGAGAATCTTCGAGGGTAAAACCTGCTTGATGAAATCATGTTTGTGCATTTTCGATTTTCAACTTGTTCGCGGACTTCTGCAATGTATGGTTAATAATAAGAGTTATTTGCGTGGGCAGTCTTATTTGTCCATTCTATGAGTTCAATGCTCCAGAGTAAGAAAGAAAGTGAAGGAGCTTGTCGTGGAGATTGGGACGAAATCCCTCTCCTTACTTCGGCCTTCTGAATTAAGCAGTGGCCTGAGCATACGAAAAAACGGCATAGCGCTTAGGATGGTGTTGTTCTGTGTGATCGACAGAATATAAAAATCAGCGGCCGAAAATTCGTTCTTAGACCGCATCCGAACAGGTGGGGGGATATTTTTGACGACATCATTTTCTAGCACCATAAGTATATATATATATATATATATATATATATATATATATATATATATATATATATATATATATATATATATATATATATATATAGTTTAATAAGTTATGAGCGATGGACATATAGTGGAATGCGTAACTGAACATATTTATAGGTATGGCGTTGAACACAGCTCAATAGTTTGATACGCAAGCCTATATATATATTAATATCGATTACAAAAAATGCATTCCGAGAGTTGCGCAAATCAATTTAAAAGAATTTTGATTTATATCTTTTCAAGATGTTCATAAAGACTAGCATTTTACTTGTCCAGTTTACTGTTTGGTTTTAGATAGATGTGAAGCGGTCTTGAAATCGTTTTTTCTTCTAAGCTGTTTTTTGCCTAGCCAAGCATGCATACATGCGCTTCCTGGTACGAACACAATTGGATGAAGTAAGAAGAGAACTTAAGTATTGAGTGGATTGGCTGCTGACCATTTTCATTACTATCCTTTGGAACTCATTTTCTGGTAGTTTGTTGCGATAGCTCCAGCAATTTTTTAAATCTCTCAGTGGGCTCGTATTTTCTCACAGTCTAGATACTGTTAACATAACAATAAAGGAAGTAGTTGAAAATATATATATATATATATATATAAGGGGTATAAGGATATATATATATATATATATATATATATATATATATATATATAAGGGGTTGATATATATATATATATATATATATATATATATATATATATATATATATATATATAAGGGGTTGATAGTAACTTGATAGGTATACGTAAATTTGGCATATGAACGCATAGATATGCAGGGACAATGCAATTTTTGCACGATAGACGCACCATAGTACGGTTGTATTCACGTGAGGAAATATTATAATGCAGTGGTGTCATACTCGATGTAAGTGACCGGAATCTGCGTGTTGTCACAAATCGGTCGCATTTGATCGATCACTTTGAATGTTGTTGAGAATAAGTTAGTTAATTGTTTTAAACCAGCTGTTGTGAGGTGCTTGGCAACTGAAATCTATTATTTAAATGCGGCTATGTCGTTCATAAACTGCTGCATTTTTTGAGAGACCATTCTCTCCAAACGCTAAAGGAAAGGAGGCTAATATTCTTCAGATGTATATGTCAGTATATGTCTTTGTCGTTGCTTTTGTGAATTTTTGTGTACTTGCGTCCATTTCATTACTGTTTTCGATCATTTGTGTGCTAATGCGTCGCTTTGCATCATGCGTACTTCTCTAAAATGAGTACAAATATGCAGTGATATAGTTGAGTGGAAGCGTCGTTGAGGGATGGGAAATAGCCTCTAACTTGCAAAACAATGCCTCCCTACTCGGTGTCTTTGACTGAGGCTTGCTAGGAGTGGCGATGATTTCATTCTAACAGCTAGGAAATGGCGCCTATGTTCACGCATTTATAGCGTAGGTTCAAAAATCGTGAAATATTTCAAAGTTTGCATGTATGCGTGCGTGCGTTTCATGTGTATTTTTGTTTATGCATCTGTGTGTCTGCATCGATCTGTTCATGTCAGTATGCGTAAACGTCTATGCGTGCCTCTGTGCCTTTCCATGTATGCGTTTGCTCGGCATTTATACATCAAAGGTGGGTAAAGATAGCAAAATAAGCAAATGAATATTGGAACGAACAGTAATTACGCCTTCGCCTGATTTGTCCGGTTACAATACATGAGGAAGCGCTTGGAATTCAGGAATCGCTCACTCCCTCCGCTGCTTAGAGTTGTTTGAAGTTATGCGGTTCACATGCCTCGTGCTGAAGAACAAGTTTATGCGATGGCTGCTGTCCTGTTTTTGTGCATTCAACAAGGCTGTTAGGTCAGCGCGTAGAACGTCTTTAGAAGCGGGCTAATTTCTTATGATTTGTTGTACTCTTTAATGTTTTTTTCATCTCGGATTTGTGCAACCGTTAAATTTCAATCGTCAAACAAAAGTGAACTCTTTGAGCTTATAAGCAATTTGATATTTTGGTTTAAAATTTGAGACCATAGTCTGTGGCACTTCAACTGTACGCCTTTATAGTCGTTTCGGCACTATCTGAGAAGATCGAAATGTGCTGCATACCTTGTTATTGAAGTTGCCAAAAATAAGTGTAATAACATTGTTAATAGTAGTACTAATCACAACACAAATAATATTTAGAGAAAAACGCTGGCAAGTGGACAGGAAGGTAATATAGGATTGCATAAACAAGTTTGGAAATAGCCATTTTCCACTCAAAAAAGTTCACTACTTTGCAATGCTTCCATTTTAGATCGCAGTCACCTTCTTATGAAATAGAAAATAATTCCGCTACAACGTTGAGGTATAGCGCTAATGTTCAAATTCAATAAGGGATATGCGATGGATCAAAATGATGAAGGAAGCCGTAGAGCCGTTAGCATACTTAACAAATTCTTCTTCGAGTTCTTTTATGCTAAATTGCTTTCGCTGTACAATTGAGGTGGGTTGTGTTTTCAAATTTGCACATTTGAATGGATTTCAAATTGGCGCATCTCGTTTCCATTATATGGCTAATCAAAGAAATACTCGCTTATTGCACGGTTGCTGATTGCAGTTAATATTGCTTATCATACAGATTTTTTAGGTTTCAAGATGCGGATGATGGCTTGCAACATTTGCTGGCTTAGCACTTTCAGTTTTGATGACTCCATCGTATTAATAATTCTGCATAATGTTCAATAGCAGTATCCGTATACAGCGTCACATCACACATTTATTCATAGATGGATAAAATCGTACATAATAGAAATTGTATAAAACAGCTGGAAATACACATGACGGAAGAACAGTTGAAAACATGAGCCCAAGTGAAATTATATCATTACGCAGAAATCTTACAGAAAGAAATGGCGACACATGCGTGTATGAAAGTTTTATACTTTGACTTGGAAATAGTTAAAGACGAAGAGTCTTAGGGATTATATGCAACAACTTTGATTACATAGAGGAAACGATCTTAACAAATATTTGAAATGTGAACGTCGAAACCGAACTGTCAAAGCATTCATTGCCATTAACCGTCCAATATTTATCTATCCAATGACAGAATTATTCATGTAGTCGGTGTATATTTCTTTTAATGGTGAAATGGACTAGGAAGAGGAAGAAAGAAAGGAAGGAAGCAATATATCATTACTTCGTCGAATTACTGCCTTATAAAGTTCATAGGTGGGAGAGGAGAAGATGCGTTAAAACAAGACAACAACATCGCGGAGCCCTTGAGTGGTCCATCCAAAACGTATAAATTACCTACATTTATAGATCGAAACATGCATTCTGTGGCGGGGTTCAATTAATAATCAACTATGTTGGTTAACTATACATCAAATACATTATGTATCATGTATATTATATAGGCATGTTTATTTAAATGATATGAGTAGGCCATATAACCAAATCGTATGCATTGATCGATAGTGGTGGAATGTGTTCGTTTTTCGAAGAGCAACCCTAACCTATAGGCTCGTATGCTTTAAATGATTCATTTTGCACCATTAGAAAGATAGCCGTGGAATTTTGAATGAAGTCTATTGTAATTCTGTGATGTGGGAGGCGGAGACAGCATTAGGCTAAAATTTTTGTGATGTCACATTGAAAAGCGCATTTGCTTTTTCATATGCACTGATGTAAAGGAACATGCTAGCTGCGATTTCAATGCAAAATCATGCACGAGAATGCAGATTTATACTTCATCAAATGATGCTTGACATTTATTTATACGAAAAAGTTGTAACAAGCATTTCGAATGGATTTGAAATCCGTCTATCAAGTGAACCATCAATGTCCTTTTCTACAAAAGTTTTTTTCGAATTTCTCAAAAAAAAGTTCTTTCATCTTTCCCGCGCATCCGGCGGCATTATTTCCTATAGAAGTGGTCAAGACACCCAAAGCAGACAAAAGATCTTAAGTGCTTCAGTATTTTTGTATTAGTGCAAATGGAGAGTCTGAAGAGCAGAACCTATGTCACATTTTTTTTGTTTCTAGCGAATCTCGTGTGTGCATCGTCCGATTCACGGCCGTATTAAAAAATCTGAATCCGGCCTCTTACTCTCCTTAGTAATACAACCTAGTAATATTCAATTTGGGAAACTACTGCAAAGAGGTCTGTTTCGAAGCATTAAAGAACTTCGGAAACAAACTAGCTAATAAATTCTAGGGCGTTTTCGTCGCCAATAGCTAATATAGAAGACGGTTCGCAATGGAATTGAGAATTGCGGTGCATTTCATGGAAATTTTTATCACAAATTTTCTCCACCATATATTTAATAGTTGAGACAGATGCTCATTAGTGGCATGCTGAAATTCGTACAAATGAACAAACATTCCTATATAAATACATGCATATTGCACATATGTACACTTACTCACAAAAACGAAGTTACTACATCGCAAATTCGAAATAAGTTGCAGATGCAGGTGACTGCGAATTGAACGTTTAGGAATTTTGAATCAATCAATTGCTTCAACGAGAGCGTATGAGCATCTGCAGCATAAGTTCTTTATTTGCGCATGAAAGACTCGTTTGGAAGTGGCAATTTAGAGTTTATCTGTGTGAAATAAGATAGAAGTTATTTTTACGTTACAAATGTAACCATTCATATCGTGAAATCTTACGGTCAGCCAAATTTAAACTAAAAATAAAACAATGACATTGAAATTCACATCATAAAGAACATTGAGAGTTCACAGGTTACTTCATTCTGTATTTCTTCTCTTATAGCTTCTTTGCGAGAAAATACACACTGAACATCTTTATTTATTTACATACACCATGCTGCTATCAGTTCACCGAGGTGTTTGGGTGCTAACGTGCATAGAGTGTGATTCTTCAAACTTACTTCCTTTGAATATCATCGTTCGGCTGCTCCACTTTGAAGGCTTTCAAGATGATGTTTGGCTACATAGAGCCACAAGGTAATGCTTCAGCACCATGCACTTTAGCTTCATTGAAATTCAAAAAGCAATGCGACTTTAATGGGAGTTCCTCGTACTTCAGTTCACTGTGCGCGATGCTATGACCTTAGTGCCAACGAAAGTTTTTTTTTTTTTTTGAGAGGCCTTGTGTGGAATAAATGAAGATCCTCATCTTGCACTCTCGACCTTGAATGGATGTAACCTGAAGTTGATTAAATTATTTAAATCCACCGTTAATTGACATGAGATTATTTAAGAACTATGAGTGCAGAATAAAATATAAAAATAAACAAGAAGATAGTAAAAATAGATCGTATTTGTAAAGAGTATATTCTAAGAAAAGAACAAAGATTAAATAGGTGTACACGTTTCGGCCCTTATTCGTTTACGTGTGCACCGGAGTTATGCGTGGGCCATCATCAGAACGATACGCATAACCCTGTTAGTTGATGAAAGGTTGTAATGTTAGTGAAACAACACGATGTAAAGGGTAGCATAATAAGGGAACAGATGGAAGTAGAAAAGAAAACCTAGTGACATAACAGACGAGGAGTAGAATGAAGAAATACAACTGAAGTCGTAAAGGGAACTATAGTTGGTGTCAATGTGAACATGATTAATATTATCGGTTAAAAGTAGATTACCAGAAACATGTCTACCTCATCTTCACGTTCCGGTTTTCTATTTTTCTCAGTGACCGATCCTTGTGAGGCCAAAGCTACGTTTCTTTTTCCATCGGCTTCCATTGTTTGTACGTCGTGTTGTTGCCGGGCGAATTTGAAGATTTACTGTCGTCTTACCGAAACGGTGCACTAAACCGCACCGGGTGACTTAACCAGCTGACTGAACTGAAGAACATAGAAAACCATCAATATATCAGAGTTAACGTACATAACAGCGAACGGTTTTGAATACGGAGACGACTATAGAAGTATATGCAAATTGAATCGTAGTGCGGTCGTTCACTACAAATAACTTAGATTCTATTAGTGTAATTATAAAATGAAGTTATTATGTGGGTTGTATTTTCTTATAAGGATGCAACAGACCTTTTATTCCGTGAAGCACATCTGTCTTTAATCTAATATGTGTAAGATACTAAGGCCCATAAAAAATTGTATCAAGTAGATTGCTAATACTTTGTCTATTTGGGTAGGCGAACTTATATATCAATTCCGGTTTATTGATCAATGCCTTGTATATAAACTTTTTCATAATGAAATTACTGAGACCTTTATCCCTATAATTTTTAAGTAGGTCTTTGCACTTATTGATGAAATTTTCTTTAGTGGAGCAAAGTTTAGTAAATCTATAGATTTGGGAAACTATGAGGTTTTTGTGTATAAACAGAGGAATATTACTATCCAATTGAGTATATTTGTTAACTGGAAAGTTAAACTGTTCGGTTTTATCATATACATTTGTGACTACACCATTACGTGTAATACATAAGCTTATATCTAAAAAATTGGCCATATTACCAGCATATGTAATCTCAATTTGTAATGCTTCACCGTAAATGAAATTTGCCGTATGTTTGAAGTTTTCGTTATTGAATATTAGTAAATCATCAACATATCTACAGCAAAGAGCATTAAAGCGTGAAATTTTGGCATATGTATATTCCATAATAGAGAGAGTCAGATGTGCTATATGGGGACTTGCGTTGCCTCCCATGGGTACTCCTTTAGATTGTCGAAAAATAAAGCCAGCAAAAGTGATATAGCTCTCGTTTATAACAAATTTAATAATTTCCATAATCTGTGTTCGATCCAGAGTGCGATAATGTTTGTTGAATTCGTAGTTATCGGTGTAACATAATACTTTAGTCGCACAAACTTTCAAGTAGGCCTTATTAGAATTATTAAAACATACGTGTGTTAAATAATCCATTGCTTTAATTATACTGTCATGTGGTAGTGCTGTAAACAGTGTAGAAAAGTCTGCCGCCAAGATACTTTTGATTTGCTTGTTGTTTTTACTTATCATATCCAATACGTCATAAGAATTTTTAACGCTGTAATAATAATTAATTCCGCTTCTTTGAGTGGCTGTATTGCAGTAATTCCGAAAATGATTTTTCATAAATTGTAGGATGTTATGTAACATTGAAGATAACGGTTTCAATGAACTTTTACTTGCCCCGGCTATATACCTGAATTTGTATGGATTTTTGTGTAATTTTGGAATAGCGAAAATTTTAGGTAAGACTGCGTTTTCATCATCAACGCTAATAAAGTATCTTTCTGAAAAATTACGGTGCGCGTTAATAAGTTCCGAAGCATCTCTATTATTTACATATTCATAAGTATCATTCCCGGTAATTCTATCGACGGTAACACCAAGTTCTTTACATATACTCTGAATATAAAACTGTTTACATACAATTGCATAATTGTTAGGCGCTTTATCTGTATGCACAATAATATACTTAGTATGAATATCACTAATCAGCCGATTAATATTGTAATAAATATTGTTACGTGTATCAATTTCACCTTTATAAAATTCATTGTTAAAAATTCTTTTAATACGACTTGCAACCATGTGTTAAAAGTTCCCAAAACTGTTTATATTAATATGTTCAGAACGTGCCATGTGCATAATGAGTTGATTCAAGGATTGCTCTGTTTCCTCCATAATATGCGTGGGATGTCTATTGATTATGGGTCTGAACTTTGTGCCTTTTTTAAAAAACTGTTTAAGATTTGTAGATATGAGAACATCTAAATTACCTGTGATCACATGCTGTAATGGTTGGTAAATGAATGGTGAGTTGTAACAGTCACAGTTACTTTGCAAATATCCTGTTAGACTTTCAGGTCTTTGATTTAGCGATTTTAATGTTTTATTGTAGTTACACAAGTATCGTCCCATTGTCTTGTCGTAGGAAAAAGTTATTTGTATTCTAGGGAAATTATGCATAATTTTAACTAGTTCCTTTTTAATATCAGTGCTATTGAAAATGCGGTTGTAATTAATATTGTGGTATCCGAGACCAGGGTAATGCATGTGATATCTGAAACATTTCCTGTCGGTCTTTTTATTTTTATCGGTTTTAAAAACATTTTTATGTATTATGTATATTTTACACAGAAAGGTGACCTCATTACTAATGTTTCTATTATTACCCAGTATATCATAATACAACATTTTAAGTGTACGGTTACTTTGTTGATGTAATTCCCTGAGGAAATCACGTATATTTTCGGCTTTGTTTAAAGCAATCATGTTCTTATTGATCTTATTTAAAAAACTGTGGTTTATAATTTTACTGTTCCGTCTTCTTCTTCCATGCCCATGTTTCGAAGCAATTCCATAATTTTCAAAATATGGGACCTTAGGGGAATTTTCTTTGAATAATAATTCTGAAATATTTCCAACTCCCTTAATGTTATCGTTTAGACCCATTGGGTAAATAGTCCACAAGCGAAGCAGATTCGAACTGCGGGGCTTCATCTTCAACTTTACATTTACAGCTTTAGCAGGTTATTTGTCTTTGGATGAAGGTTTGTTTGTTGCTTTGTAGGGCATTAGACACAGCTATATCCCTGAGTGGGATGTGAATAGATGGGGCTGCGGAAAGGGTAATAGGCTCAGAAGAGTTGCGAGTATCCTGGCTTTTTTGGAGCTCCCGATGTCTTCTTTTTGCTCCTGGCTTATGAAATGTGACAGGAAATTTGAATAGGATTGATTAGTTTATATTTTAATCTAGTATTCGATTTCTTGTACCTTGAACCTTACGTACTTCCTAATTGAAACTCACAAAGATGACAGTTTCGTACTTACTGCGCAATAACGATGGGAAGCCCCGCAGTTCGAATCTGCTTCGCTTGTGTGATTTTCGAAGGATGGCCATGGAATCAGCTATGAATGTGGCCTAAAACTGACGTCACTTTCATTTATTGCCGAAGTAATTCAGCGGAAGCATCTATCTACTTGTACTACGAAAACACGTAAACGACTAAATTTGAAATTGTTCATTAAAAAAAAAAAACTAGCAGCTACAATTAAGAAGCACATTAAATATTTCTGAAATTATACTCTTCTTGTCTCCTTCCATGCATTAGACGACATCAATTCCGAGTAAAGGCTTCATATGTACGATCGTTATGTATTGCGATCTCTGTTCTATTAAAATGATATTTTTTGGTATCTTTTCGTTTCATATATCGCATAGCACAATTCGCAATCACCTATCGAATTCGCATCAACTGAAAAAAAACAAAACATATCTCGCATAGCGATGCATAGCTGATGCTTAGGGAATATGCATAGATGCGTGACAGAGAACACCTAAAAAGAATTTCTGCGATAGAACAATCTGTATAATAATTAATATGTGCACGCATGCATGCGTGACTTTATAGCAGTCAGTTTATTTGCATGTTGAATTGCCGTTCAGCCATCAAATTGCTCTTAAGTGCTGCTGTTCACTTTTGTGCTCAATTTTTCCTGATTATTTAAGACCTCGCTCGTCGATCGTTGGAATTAATGATTCCGCCAGCAAACTAATTTGCCTATTTACTTAGACGGAACTCAAGAGGTCGCTCACTCAACTGTCTATAATTTTTAATGTGCTCTCGCACACTGAGCGTGAATAAATGCTCCGACAGTTTATTCTTTTTGAAATATGGAATAGCTGATAGCATTTTTAAATATGAAATATTTCACATTTTATTCTTCCTTGTTTAATATCCACTTGAATAATTATTACACTTTTTGAAACATTAATTGCAGAAATATGTTTAACTTTCCTTGTAAGTTGTATGTTGGCAATTTATTTTTTTTCGGCGGTAGCATGTTGCACAGAGAAAGCAATGAATTATTTACGAGTGGCTGGGAATTGCTTCGTTTGCAGTATTGTTACGCCATTCATTTCACCTCCAAATAAGCGCATGCTTCTTTTGCAATTGGCAGCAAACTCATTCTCAGGCATTTACAGTGCGAAACAACTCTGCGCACACTAAAGGATGGCTAGTCCATCAATCGAAACGGAAGTGGACACCGAGATGACCGCACGTGAGTTGAGCTATGTGATCGAGGTTGCAATCTATGCACTTGCGATCATACTCGGTTGTGGCGCCTTCATTTACACAGCTAGACGGTTGGTGTTTCTGTTCGAGATCTAGCAGTGAGGCTTTCGCTTGCCCTCAGGCAATTATTAGGAACATCTTTTAAATGTAGTGTTGTCCAACTACTGCAGCACTATTATTCCTGAGCTTAGATGCTAATAAATAACAAATGGATCACCTATGTGGCATTTAATTCGAACTGGTGCTAATTTAAACGCTAGCGAAATGTTTTATTGAACTAAATGAGTTATTAGTCACAATTTTGCAATGTTCTCAGCCGGTAGCGAAATTTCAATTTTATATGACATTATTCTCAAAAAAAAAAAAACGTTTCAACTAACGCATTAGAGCATAGTATTTAGTTAGTTTGTGCCGAAAATGCAGTTCACTATGAGCCTGCAGCATTTTTCGATCGCTTTTTTATTTTTAAGCACTCCTGTTTGGAATAAGGCAAATATTTCACATTTACATAAAAATTATTAAATTCTAAAATGAATCCTTCAGGCATAGCACACTGGATAGCTTCATGCAAAGTACTTAGCGGAGAAGGAAGAAAAAATGGAGAGTTTCGTATTGAATCGTTGATGAAAATAAGAATCATTGGGAGATTAACAGTGCGATGATATTCGAAACAACATGCTTTGGGCTTATGATTTCAGTTTTTGCGAGGATGCAGTGCATACAAACGATACCTCTTTAGCTGCTGGAGCTACTCCTGAAATGGTTTATCTGCTGCACGTCAATGGCTGTGGAGCTTATTGCCTTCAGGTTTAGTGGAGCTAGGTAATGAATGGGAAATTCACCCCAACAAGTGCATTGCGCTGTTTCTCTATGCGATTTTTGTGCTACCTTAGAGACGATTGCATAACACAAGCAGCCCACATCGTACAATGCAGTATATTTCTGCTCTTCGGCCTTTAAGAAAACGACAGAAATGCAAACCGAATAGTGGTTTTTGACTATGAGATTCTTTATGATCAATGAATTCTTGGGCAGTGTCATATTCAAAAAAACACAATTTTCAGGTTCCATTCGAATTACCGTCGCCATCTGATCATCGCAGCACGTTTGATGTCCTTTAAAATCAGTCTCACTATTGCAGATCTCATTGTTCTCTTCGTTTATGCACCAACACAGATTATATGGATTAGCACTTACTACGTAAGTATTCAGCTATTATCCGATAATTTTTGTAACCTACCACTTTGCTTCACTGTAATTTATTTGTGCTATTTACTCAATTTATTTGTTGCAATTTCTACTTCCTTTAGTATTGTTATGTGAGTTACAGTAATTCGATCGCATCAGCTGTTAAAAAGCGATTGCGTTATATATGCAAACCAAGAAGAATTTGAGGAGTATGAAGAATAGTGGAACTAGAAATTTTTGGAGAAATGCGATTGTGAAGCTTTTACGCATCGCCTACTTAATCAGTCAATCTCACAAGTCAACAAAAAAGTAAAAATAAAAATAAAACGTATAAAATAAAGTCATCGACCATGTAGAACGATCACCAATAGAAATTTCCTACTAGAGATTGTTTTTTTCTTTTGGTGCGATCGCCTTGTAAGAGGTCTATCATAATACGAGCATTCAAACGTATAAAACGCATGAAAGTTTTTTGGCCATCTTTAGTAGTCCGCTATTCTTTTCGAAATTTTTGGATGAAATTAATTAAGGATTGCTATTTCCGCTTCTTAAAGTTCATCAAAAAGTCATTTTAAAAGACCGAATAATTTTAAAGATTATCATGTAATTAAAATCTTATCTTTCAAGCACCATAACTCTGGTTTCAGTAGGTCTGGAGCTGCAACCTTCGGAAACACAGATAAACTCGCAAACACCCACACATATAAGGTATACGCACAGGAGTACTGACGTGGTGTCGGTACAAAACATTTTGCGGAGGAAATTTGGAAAGAGTACATGATAAGAGAAAGGAGCAATGAAAGAATTAGAAATCAACGTTTGATATATTCAGTGTTTCACTTGAACATAGTGTGTAAACATATGCAACGCAGTCAGCAAAAAGCGACTCTATGAGCTCGAATAGTCACTCAAAATATTCGGAGAGGGTATCCTAGAAATGCATTGATGCGGCCTTGCAATTCTTTAATAAGCTCCATCGCATCGAGCGAAACGTTATGAACGTGTGCTTTTTTATAGTCTCCAAATTTTTTGTCCTTCGTGTTATCCATTCTTCGCTCGATATTTTTCTTGGGAGATGTTGTTCCAGTAGGTTAAAGGGATCTTAATGCTGATATATGGGAGTCTTCAAGTTCAGGCAGGCCACCTATTAGAACCGTTGAATTTTCGGCAGAAATCATTAGCAATTTCGTCTTGCTGGGAAAGATGAATTTGGTAATGTGACAGAGCAAAAACTGCTTCTTGATGAAAACAGACCTTAGGGGACCACTCGGATTTTCTGTGACCACCCAAATCCTGTGTTAGAAAAAAGTTCCCCAATATCTTGCAAAAGCATAAAATCACCAAGAAGCCCGTCATACGTAATTTTCTAAATGAGTCAGTGATTCTGAGAGAAACTCTAACCTCAGTGATTCTGAGAGAAGCTCTAATCTTTTAGGAGTTCAGCATCGCGCTCGAAAAATTAGATATTCGAGAAAATTTGGCCAATATCTTTTAAAAGACCACGCTTTTTACAGCCAGTATGCTGGAGAAATTGAAACTTCTTGTACACTTTAAACCTTAGAGGATTTTTTTCTCAGCATGGATGAATAATTCATTTCTTTTTTCGATTTCCTTCATTAAGTTTAGGTGACTGATTACATGATATATCTCATACGTGACCAGAATGAAAGTAATGCTTAGCTTTGATGACTCCACAAATAAATGGAAGGCAAGTCAACAGAACTCATTTTGCGCTGAACTAATCTATGTTGCAGTGGTATGGTGGTGATGTTCTTTGTCGAACGACTAAATTTCTGAATACTTTCTCTTTGCACCTAACCGCTAATATGCAAGTCCTTATTGCTGCCGATCGCCTTTATATAACGTCTCACCTGCGAAAAATTCATCAAGTCTGTACTCTTTATATATTTACTTTGTCAATTTCGTGCAATGAAAAATTTAAATATTAAAATTTATGTGAAGGTTTATATGCGATATATGACACCCTCCATCTATTGCACAAACGAATATTCATTACAGTTATGAATTTCAATAGAACAGACAATCTTTATCAGTGTGACATAGTTGCCTCAAAATATCAATCAATGCCTTGACCTTTAAACGAATAGCAAGCAAAAGAGCATCACAACGTTTATTTGCTGATGAGCTCATGCTTCCTCCATCACGTTCACAACCTTAACATATTCACTTTATTCGAACATAGACCTTTACATGCTCAATAATTTGTAATATAGTCGTTCTCCATCTTTCTTTCGGATATTTTTTGGTGCTGAAATATTGCTGAAAAATATGAAATATACTCGAGACGAGTGCAATATCCAGTTTACTGCTGCTTAGATAACTTCGCTCAAATGAAGCTAATAATGGCCAAAAACTTCGCAGAACAAATTTCTTAGTAGAAAAAGCTGACAATCGTGAAAGTTCTCAAAATCTTTGTTTATCAAAATCTTTCCGTTTGCTCCTATTGCCGATTCCTTTAGCTATGTATGCTTCTTAAATGGCTATATGTTATTCTCTTGGGCAGTTGCTCCCTCTTGAATGGCAGATTTTCTTGAACGAGAGATCTGACCTTTTCTTAAGAGCCAATTGACTAGGAAATTTTTTCGATACCTACCTCCCTCCCAAATTTCAAAAAGAATTCTCTTTGCGCAATTTTTCTCAGAAATAATCCCATTAAAATTTCGCAAACACAGCTATTTTTTTGATGAAACTGCCTGAAAGGACTGAAAATTGGACTTCAATTCAAAAAAAGAGACTTTGACAAAATGCAACATCTGCTTTAGTAAATAGCCTTCTGAAAACGATAATCGCTTTTCTATCACAGAAGGGATATATATTTAATGGCTGATGAAAAAGTTGCAAGTGACGATAAAGAATTTCAGAACTCACGATATACGGTCAATCAGATGATCTGTATGGCATGGCTACTTGCCATTGCGTGCGCCGTTCCACAACTTTTTGTCTTTCATGTCTCCACCTATACTCCCAGCGGAGAGCCACAATGTGTTTCGATATGGTGAGGCATATTCACAGCGTTCACATTCAATTGCAATAAAATGTTGCTTTCAATTTGTATTTAGTCTTCATAGCCAAGACAACTCGGTACGCTTTTTGAAGTATCAATGATCGCAAACGATTAAATAATAGCATGGGCTGCCTGATATAAAGATGGGAATTTTCCACGAGTATTTGTGTGAATTAATCATTTCATCCTTTTGTAATGAGTAGATTTTGAACATATCGCAGCTAGTTTCATAGAAAACGTTTTATGCCGGCAGTTTCGATTCAAAACAAGTTTATTTCATGATATTTGAATTTGCAGTGGTGGATATCATGAGTCAATCGCTGCTCACAAATAGTTTGTAGTGGACAATCTTGAATTTGATGAGCACTCGATTAAGCTTGCTAGAATGGATGCTAAACAAATTTCGCTTCATTTCTTATTCGCTGAGCTTTCAGGAAAAGATATGACCATCTCCATGTAGTCAGGTTGAGTGATCTCGTTGGTATCTTTGTAGTTGGTCGGTTTGCATCAATTTTGATAGTATAAGCAATCCTTCTGAACATTAAGGCATTTTATAAATGATAAAAGTGAAGTAGAGAGAAGAGAGCTGACGAAGTTTCAAAGCAAAGTGCGGAGAGGAATGTGAAATAATAGCATAAATTATTAAAGGACCATAATGCGATACTATCGGCATATCGACGGTGAAATTAGCTTATATGAGGGAAAAGATGCGAATTCAACGGATGTGCTTGAGGCATCGATTGGTTCGATGAGAATGAGCACCGGCTATTACGAATGGATGAACGACGATCACCACACACTTGAGATATTCGAGCA
The DNA here is from genome assembly GCA_037389465.1 of Baylisascaris procyonis. Taxonomy (NCBI): domain Eukaryota; kingdom Metazoa; phylum Nematoda; class Chromadorea; order Rhabditida; family Ascarididae; genus Baylisascaris; species Baylisascaris procyonis. Next base: position 965,632 of record JAZARR010000266.1, read on the forward strand.
TGGTATCACTTCGTTTCAATCGTAAAATCACAAATAGTGCTTGGATATTAGTCTCATCGTTACATTTCCAGTAGCGGTGAAAAAAAAGTTCAGGAAAATGGATTCCCATTGACTGTAAGAATTGGTGCAAGTTAGCGCCATTTCCACACTATATACGTTATCCACCAGCTTAATTATAGTCAGATTTTTTATCTCTTCTTGTATTTCTCTCGGAACCTTTTTGAAGGAAGCCACACATCGTCTGGCGTACCTTTTTGCACTGACTCAAGAATTTGTATCTGTGTGGAGGAACAGTGTCTGTTTGTCTGCTCGGTGGTTTCAAATCAGAAACAGCTGCAGCTAAAGTTTCCAAATTTTAATGCACATGATGTACGCCACAGGTTAGCTTTCTGTTGGGATTTTTAAGTTTATCCATCTAGTTTGAAAAAATGTTATTAACATTAAATCAGCTAAAAATATATTTGCATTTCATATTATATTTTTTATGGTTGACCGTATGTTTATGAATGTCTAGCTAGTGTCCCCCTTATTTAACAATTGAAAGAGTGTTTGGTCAAATAAGGTGAACGCAGAAGCTAATATCCTGGCAACTTCTTTGACATACCTATTCACTTATGCTTTTAAAACTGAAATGTCACTTTGCGCTTTTCTGGCTGATCGCTGAATTTCTGATCAGATATTTATTTGGTGAGTGCAATGGATAATTTTCACATATTTACTACTTTAAATCCATCGTTTGATATTCAATAGGAAAAAACAGTGCAAATATAGCAGTATGGTAAGCGCATAAGAATAAGTTATCGTTTAATGCTGCTAAAAATCATCGCAATTGAAAAATCTCATAGGAATGAAATGAAAATTCGAATGAAACGAATCTTCAAATACAACAGAACATTAGCTAAGATTGATGCATAATTTGTCAACAATGATCCCTGAGGCAATTTAAAAGTTGCCGGACTGGGGTTGAGGTGGTAAAATGGATTCATGAGTTGAACTGATGGAATTCCAGATAACCTCACGGTTCATTTATACCATATATTCATTAATGCACCGATCACAAGAGAGTAACGAATGCTTATTTGCATTCGATTTTTATCACTTACTAGACGACGTTGATAACAAACGTTTATGGCAACCATCGTTTGCCGCATTAGTGTTTCTTCTTCCAATGAGGCCAGATGATTTTTGGTACTCCCTTCACCCTTACTTATATTTTTTATTGCGAGCATCTTTGAGGATTTTACCGTGAAAATGTTGTCACATTAGCGGCTCTGAAAATGTCTTGAACTCTTTAATTTTACCGAAGAAGGGAGGGAAGAGGGAAAGGGCATGCACCACCCATATAGCCCTATTCGAAAAAAAAGCCAATAGGTAATTCGATGGCAAGTTTTTTCGATGTTTCACCAATTTGTTACGTTGAATGGTGTTCGATTTCTTGAAATGGGAAGAAGTAGAAGAATTCGTATAGATAATGACAAACGAAAAGTGCGTTGAGAATAAAAGAGTGCAACAGCACTAACACTAATGAGGGTATCCCGTTTCGTCACTTCGAATACGTGAATGTTCTATGGGGATGCAGAGCGAGAAAAATAAACAGCCGATGCTCGTTTCAACACTTTGGAACCCTGGAAGCTGCGGAGGAATTTTAATAGTTGTAATTGATAGGAGGAAAACTTGGAATGGGGCTATGATTAGAGAAAGCTACATGCAAAACATTCACTGCCTTTTGCACCGCTTTCTAAGGGCCTCAAGAATAAGTTTTGCTGATTATAGGCATTGATGAGTTCTTCAAGCCAAAAGAGCGGTAGTTAGATTATTAAAGAATACCGCTAATTAGTCAGTGAAATCTGTCTCTGTGAAAATATTCAATGAGCTGAAAGTAGTCTTGACCAAGTGGAGAAACAAAGCAAGTTTAGAGGAGGAATTCGAAGAATGATTTTCGCGGCAATGCACTTCTTGAAAATTAGAATTTCGGTCGAGGCTTCTTCGAATTATTTATCCGTGAGAAACCACTGAAATACCATTCCGAAGCTTTTGAATTAAATTATGTCCCTTAGCTTCATCTCCTACTCCTGCAACCTCGACCGTATATCTACCATTTATTTACTCATGACTAAAGAAGTCTGTTTATATGACATCTATTTCAGCATACAATGTCCTTCACCTTCTCTCCATATATATCGTCCCCTATTCGATCGAACTCTTCTGCTATACAGCGATTCTAATCTTGATGAAAAGTATTCATATGGAAGCAAGACGAGAAAGCTGTTCTGGTGGAAAGTAGGTTCTCTCTAAATGTTGCCTAAACTCAGGGCTTTCACTTTTGCACTGAAGTTTAATGAAATAATGTAATGTGGCAGGTGAACAACAGGTAAAGCAGGTAAGTGACAGTCTCTAAAAGTTGTGTGATTTGTAAAGCGAAAAAGTGCAGAAGAGGATGGACCCTATGAGAGGTTCACTTGATGCGAAAAGAGTACAAAACAATTTTCAAATTTGCACTCAGGTCGCATCCATAGTGGAACATAGTGCAAACAAAATCAATGCAAGTGAATAACAAGGGGTGGAATTGAAATGTGCAATGCTCAAAGATATCAAAATAATATGAATTCTATCACCAACCGATATTATTATAATTTAACTAGCAATAGGTATTATTATTTACGGCTAATGCATAATCACACAGAGTGCCTCAGTAAACGACATGTGAATTCTAGTAACGTCCTCTCATATTTTAGAAATATACGATAGACGCAACGATTTTTAAGCTTCTACCTGGCCAACAATTGTTTGAGTTAATTTGCAAAGCGTTAGGCATGCGAATTGACGTGCATTTTTCAATTATTGCTCAGAGTGAGAGCTATTAAAGATTATTTCTTAAATACCTCTGAAAGAAATGCAAATTCAAGTGATTTTTTACCATATTCCCTTCAAGCCATATTCTCTCATTAGCCATCTAATTGCATCCTAATGACTTTCTTCTTTATGTGGTGGCAACAATTGAAAACTTTAGCGATCTCATTGCGTTGATCCATCGCATACAAAAAATATCGACGCCGTAGCTCTTTTGCAGATATCGCTTTCTGATGCAGTTAAAATTTGAAGCTTTTTTACGTAACAGGATTGGGTGGGTTTTCTAGCTGCAACAGAACAATTTGAGCAGATTATTCAGATCTTTAGCATTGCGATTTGCAAACTTATATCGCATTGTTTTCTCACTGAGCGTATAATAAAAGCATCATTAGTCTCTGCTGACTTTCATCCATTATCTCTAGCGGATTTTCGTGGATATGTTTCGCAGTGAGATGTTCAGCTGTTCATAATGAATCACATTCGTGGATTGTAACCACCGCTACGGAATATGTTGACAATTAGGGGAACTGGCTTTAAAGATGGTATCTCAGGTGATATGAAATTTTCGCTTGGTAAACATCGAAGAGAACAAGTAAAGATTGTAAGGCTGATGAGAATCGGGGAGATTCACTGAGAGGTTGTAATCTTATTTTAAATTTTTCAGGCGGACGTTTGGAAGTTGTTGTGGATTAAGTATGATTGAACAATGGTGATTTGCTAACTTATGAGTCGTTGTAGAATTAGTGCTTTACATTGTCTTTCTTGAGAAAGGTCAATTGCCGGAAAGTTTGCATCAGGTGAGGTGATTATGACGCATCATGGATGGGAATTGCAGATTTAATGCAGTGGTTATGAGAAAGCTAAATAGGCGCTCACTCGGCGTGTTGATAGCGCGATAAAAAAAAAAAAGACAAAATAGTAGCAGAGAGACGAATCTGAATAATGCAAAAAGAAAAAACGCTATATCTGTTTCTCTGCAGAACACAACGTTCGATGACTATGACGCTAGCCAGTTATTATATGGATAACGCTTCAACAGCAGACAACGTCGATATTCCCGGTAAAAACGAGTCGAGAGAACCAGTGGCTAATAAAAATAAAAGCAGAGGTAACCAATTTACCACTACCCTCTCGAACATACCTGATAAGAGCTTAAGAGTTTTGCATTTTACAAGGACGGCATTTTTATCACAAAATTTTTTACCGAAGTATTCCTTTCCAAAATAGCCCAGTCCGAATATGTCTTTAGAAACTAAGCGATCGGATACCTTGCTGATGAATCAATCAATATTCACATCAGGATACGTGCGCCTTTCCCAAAAATTGCCCTTATGAAGCAAAAAAATTCAAGTGTAAGGCGCAACTTCATTGCCTTGACTCTTTTTCTTGTGCCTTTGCAAATTTGCCTTGTCAAGACGTACTGAGGCGACCTCCTTCCTGTGCATATGCAATCGTAGATGTGTGCATGCCTTTGCAAGCTTTTGTATCTGTTTGCATATATGTGAGCGTGTTAAGCGTGTGTGTCGATGTGTGTCTGCGTGCCCATGTGCCCGTATGTACGGCAGCAGTTTCAATTAGGGAATGCTACAGCTTCGCAAATGAAATGCGCGGTTCTCACCTTGGGGCTTCGACCTTAAAAGAATTTGTAGAAATTTTATGTAATAAAATTTTTGTTCATATTTTCAATTGGCCGGCTAATCAAGAAGTAAGTTTCCGCTTTTCTTAATGAGCCAGTTTGTCAAATGAGAGGTTGCCACGATGCATGTCATCTCAGCTTCTCCTGTAATCTTCTCCACTTCTTTTGCGTAACTCCGCCGTTCTCAACCACCGAGAAGAATCAGTGGACTGCCATGGTGTTGAATATACGCAGGGTTTGATAACCGTGGACGAAGCGCCCTCCCAGAGGATAGTTTCAGCGCAAGACATAGATAAATGTGCACTAAGTGCGATTGCAACTTGATAGACGTTTAAAAATGGATTTTCTGCGAGAAAACATGAAAAGCCATTATAAGGAAGTGGCAATGAACCGATCGCCGGTCATACGATTTCTCAGTCAGTAATTTTTTTCTCCGTGTAACATTAAAGCAGAGCTGATAAGATTGAAAACAGGTTTCATTGCACGATAAGCCTGCAGCTCTATTGAATCATCTCTCAGCGATTCTTGGTTTCGTCATAATCGGCTGGCGATTCCAAGTTGAAGCCTTAGGCATATATTCGAGCGAATAGATGATGTGCTTACTGAAATATAAAGCCCACAAACACATCGATTATTTGATAAAAGTTCACAAATACGTTATTTAAAAAGTACTGTGAATTCATTGTTTGTGGTATTTGATGGGAACGATCATGACCACGTTCTCATAGGTTTGCTCGGTACGAATGCGTCACAAAAAGTGAAGTTGCAGCTCTGAGCTTGATTCCGATACCAGTTAGAGAGTGTCATGCACTCAAAATTTCACGACGTCTCTTCGGCTCATTGCCAGGCACCAACGTCCGTCCCAGATCAATTGAAAACCGTGAGTTCGTTTAATCTAAAGGATTCTAAGTTAAATGAGCGAACGTTAAAGTACTATGTGCAGAAAAATACTTTTTGAGTATCCTATGAGGATACTGATATTGCTTATTAGGCTACTATGAGAAATAGTGAAAAACAAGTATATTTGGCTTTTGTTCATAGAATCGACCTACTGATAATACAATACAGTATAAACGTGATTAGTTTCTGTGCTCCGACGATGCTATAAACAAGTGGAATAGTCTGAGGAAGCAGATACATGGATGCACAACGACGACTGCAAAAGAATCACTTCGATCTATTCTCGAAAGTTTTTGAAATTCGAATATGCAAAAATATGATAAATGGGAGGAGAGGTCTTAAATGCTCAAGTCTAGAATGATAACGATATGAAAATTTTCGAAACGTTATATTCCAGGTTGAAGACAATCGGAGTGTGTTCTTCATTGCATTAATATTTTATGTTTCAAACTTCGCAAACGAGTAACGATACCTAGTTTGCCGTATTCGTTAATCCCCCCTCCTCCCCCTCCAAATGCCATTTTTCCGGTTTTAATAGCGAAAGCACTCCAGATTCAGTGGCAACGGAATCACCACGGTCTTCATTACTAATAGGAACGCATGTTAATTCGGAGCTCGATATGCGTAAGCAGCGATTCGCTGCGGCTCTACAAGAAGGCGAAATGAAATCCGCATGGCAAGTGACAATGTCAGTTGCTCGACGGCGGACTCGTCTGAAGGTGAGCGCATGTGATTCGGATTTGCTCTTTCGAGATCAGCACTTCATAGACTTACGGCAGTCCTATATGCATAGTAATGATTTGGAATTAATTCGGGTAAGGTAGGCAACAATCATAACAGCTTTATTTTCGCTTCTTGCTGAAATTTCGTGGATGTTGAGTCAGAGATGAGAGCATCGAATCGTATGAATTGAGTGAACAGTTATCAGTGAGCGCAGTAGATTAAATTCTTTGGGACAAATTTATATGGAACGTTTTTTTTGAATGGGAGTTTTAGAATATTTTAACCTCAAAATGAACCTCAATAAATGGATTAGATGTCTTGCTGTGGGTGGAATTTTCGATTAATTACGTCATAAATAGGTAGTATTTCAGGCATTTCTAATGCTCACATTAAATATGATTTTTTGGACGCCCTATTGTGTTTTGGGTATCATCAGTACATTAACGATTTTCGATCATTCCGCTTATGACTTCGTGAACGCATTCATCGTTTTGAACGCCGTCTCGAACTTATTTCTTTGATCGACAATATTGTTTTCTTCTTTTGTGCAATGTTGTAACGTATATATGTGAAACTGCTATTTAAACTGTATATATTAATTATTTAAAAGCATCACATCATTGAGAACCTCTTTACTTTCTATCAGCCAAGAAAACGAGCCTTTAAAATTTGACATTTATCATGATATTCTTCATCAGCTCATCTTAATGTTCAAAAATAAGATTAGCTCCATAGGCCGCGGGGAATATATGAATATAACAGTGAAACTTGGAAACCTAAGAGGATCAACTCAAAAAACAAGTCCATTGCATAAAATGAAGAGTTGACTTATTAAATTAACATATTTAAGCGAGGAAACATTGCTTGATAAAGAATATCTGTATACTTTGGCATTGATATTATCATTGTAGTAGTTTTTCAATTCCTGGAAGCATAATCTCGCTTTCATTTCATTTGCTTCTGTTTCAAGTTATGTTTTCTGCAAGTCATATTAGCGCTATTCAACACCAATGTTTTTTGTGAAGTGTGTGGGTAAGAAGGCAACCTGAAAGCAGCTGATTTATCCATTAGTTATACATGAGGGTAAGTGATGGAAATACTATCTCGGCGAATATAAGAATCGCTTAGATCAGGTTGAATTGTTACCAAAGCTCAGGTAACCATAATATCTCTTGCATTTCAAATCCGCGGAATAAAGCACCCTTGATGCTTCAAGTATCACCTCTCACGAGTCTAATAAAATGTGGTTTAGAACTAAACGATCATATAAAATTGGCATTGCGCATTAACTGATCATAGAATAAGACATACTTGGAACTGGATCTACAAGGAGATCCGATCAAACATTCCACTTTCTGGACTCTTAGTATCACTAAAAGCTACTCGCTCGTCCAATGTGGTGGATGTGTTGCATAGGATATTTTTGTATTGCAGTTGTAACACTCTATTCGAAGAGCGATCGAAATACACGATGAGTTTGTGTTAGAAATGCGAAGCACTAAGAAGCCGGGTTATTGTTGTTGATTTTGTGCATTTTATGATAATATAAGCAAGTTATAAATATCCAATATGAATCCTGCGTTGTACATTCTAGTTATATCGTTTGTTTAATGTTTTCAAAATCGTTTGTTCGTTATGATCTAAGATTGAATGTCGCCATTTTCACAGTGATCTGGAGACTTTTGGTAAATGGTAAAGAATATGATCGCCGAACACTGTCATCAGAATAGTGCTGCACTTTTCATGTAAGTTTTCAACGCCATTATACTAATTAGAAAATCAAAGGCATTTCGGAAAAGGAAAACTAGGTCACCATCAATGCAATCACAGTTGACTTAATTTCAACCCAACAATAAAGCAAATATGCATGTGTCTATCGGTAGCTGGTAACTTCAAATAGTGAGCATGGGCGGTTATGGTGGTGAAACTTGGCTGTCGAACTGCGCTTCAGGACATCGACCAACCTCGTCCCATTTTACAATACCTTCATGAGTTGTAGAGGCCTAAACATCTGAAATTTGGGAGCGGTGAATACTGCTGTTCGGTTTGTCAGATGAGTGAGAGGTATGAACGATTTAGCCGTCCAACTGTAAAATTTCTCCTACGCTTTTGAAAGAGCATTATTTCACATTGACGTGGTGTTCAATCAAGCTAATATTCGCCTCATTTGTTACCTACTATCTTCTATAGAGTTCAGCAACCCGATTGAGAAGTGTAAAAGAGGTCGAAGCAATCACCGAAAACTACCAGTATTCTTCTTACGCAAAAACATTTAGAGAAATGCTTTCATATACCTTTTGCAGAATTCTGCACAGTAAATAAATTGCGCTCAGTGTATAGGACCATCGTGGGCGGCAATTATTCGATGCGCTTTGCTTTTATTTCTAAAATGCTGGTTCATCGGTTTGTCGAAAACAGCTCTTATAGCTTATTTTAGGCATTCAGAAATTAACTGAGCAACATTCGGCACGGAATGCGACATAATATCAGATAATTTCAACGAATTAAAACTCAGCACGTGGCACTCGCTCCGTCGATTCGTTGAATGGAAAATATTTTTAATCTCCTATCATCGTGAGGGTAACCGCCATATATCGGTGATAAAAGTCATAGTTAAATTTCATTTTTATTGAGCCCAAACAATAAAGGTTGAAATACGTGTTTCGTGTGATGAGACACAACTGCACTTGCCGTCTCCCAATAACTGCGTATCAATTAGGTGATGTAATGGAAAAACATTCAGGGAATGAAGTGATAGGTTTTTGAAAAGTTAAACCCCGCGGGGGGGTTCAGGGGTGCGGAGCCCCCTGACCTTAATATAAGTACTGGAATAAAGAATATTTACTTCATAGCTTCGTATCGTCACTTCTTCCCGCGATCAACATAGGTTCTATTTGCTTCTTCCTGCTGCATTCTTATTTTTTCATTTATTTTTTGCATGCTTCTTCAATAATGTCTACTTTTTGGATTCATTTTTTGAATATTTGTTCACTTAAAAAATTAAAATATGTGAAACTTCTATTGAAATGTACTATATTTGAGAGTTCGAAATTTTTTTCTCCGCAACGGTTAGGTCGACGGAAAGGCGATTTGCTTTTTTTCGACAGAGTTTTAAAAGCTCTATCGAATGATATATAGCTCATCGAATTTCGGGAGAAAAGTTGAAAATCGAATCGACCGACGAGAATTTCTCAAATCTCGATTTTTGCGATTTTGGTGGTTCTCGTTCTCGGCTGCTGTTTAATACGGTGCTAAACGGTTTCTTCATTCGTGATCAGCTCGGTAAGCCCTCTCGAACGGCGCATGGGCTGCCGCCGTGGGACGAAGCCGGGCCGTGAAAAAAAATGTCAAATATCGCAATTTTTCGATCCTGAGGGGGTGTACAGGGAAAATTTCGAAAAGTCTTTTTGTCTCCAATTTCGCTAATTTTGGTATCAGACGATAGATCTCGATGAGCTGATCACGAATATATGCACCGCCTGCTGTTTTATTTGAAACGACGAAATTATAACTTCATAAATGTTGCATCTCTATATAAATGTACTGCAATTGATATTTTCGATTTCTTTTCTCGTCAACGGTTAAGTCTGTCGATGTGCCGTTTGCATTGTTCGATAAAGTTTCGAATGGTCTATCAAACGATATATACGTTGTTAGATTTCGAAAAGTTGAAAACCGATTCGACCGGTCAGAATTCCTGAAATGTCGATTTTTGCGATTTTGGTGGTTCTCGTTCTCGGCCGCAGTTTCATATACTGTCAAGCGGTTTTTTGGTTCGTCATTGGCTTGCCGAGGCTTCTCGAACGGTATATGGATTACCGCCTTAGGAGAAATAGGAGCCGAGAAAAAAATTCCCAAAAATCGCAATTTTTGGATCCTAAGGGGGTACAGAGAAAATTTCAAAAAATATTTTTTGTCTCCAATTTCGATGTTTTCAGTATCGTACGATAGGTCTTAATGAACTGATCACGGATATGTGCATTATGTGCTGCTTGACGTCAAAAAAGGGAAACTATAGGTGTGGGAATGTTGTTTTTTTTCTATAAATGTACTGCAATTTATATTTCCGATTTTTTCTCGGCAACAGTGACGCGTACGGCTCTGCGGATTGTTTCGTTCAATACAACTTTCAAGCCTCTATCAAATGACATATAGCTTGTTACATTTCGAAACAGAAGGTCAAAACCGATTCGACCGGCCAGAATTCCTGAAATCTCGATTTTCGCGATTTTGTGGGTTCTCGTTTTCGGTCGCTGTCTCACAAAGTGTTAGACGGCCCTTTGATTTCGGATCAGCTCGGTAAGCTCTTGCGAACGGTGCATAGATTACCGCCGCAGGGCGAACCCGAGCCGAGAAAAGAAATCCCAAAAATCGCAATATTTCAATCGCGAGGGGGTAGTTCAGGGAAAATTTGAAATATTTTTTGTCAGCGATTTCGACAAGTTTGGTACCAAACGACAGATCTCGACGAGTTCATCAGGAATATATGCATATTCTCTCTGTTTCTTATGCCTTCTGGGACATATGCGTTATTCAGGAGAGCGGCATAGACTCACTGGGGAATGTCACTCGCACTGAGAGCCTGGCTTGGAAGCGATGATGTAGCCGAGTGGTTAATAAGGCGAGATATGGGTGCGGGTTATGCTGGTTCAAAACCGCGCGTTGTCCAGCTGTCGCAAGCTGTGCATTTAAGTTTAGTTTTTCATGGTTTTTTTCTCAAAAAGTGATTCGGTGGGTCCGGACGGGGCTGAGAGGGAGGGGTTTGGTCCAGAAATTTGCGGATAATGGATTCCGTACTCACTCTGGATAACCTTTGAATAAATGTTTACTGTTACAACTGGGCTCTAAGTGGTCCAATTTCGATACGGTTTTTGATATTAGATTCAACATAACAGAGAAAGGTGGAAATATTTGTGCACTGCAGCGCAGACTGAGTATGTGCGCGCAGCATCGCCGAACGTGGTGCTACGTACAGCATCAAATGTCGAGGTAGATATCTATGTTCCGGAAGGACGAATTGTGATACGGTTTTGAGCGACTCGCTCCGCCTGACGTGGGCCAGGGCGTTGTGCGTGCGAGGAGTTGCGGCCGCGCGGCTCAGCCGCGCGCGCCGCCGCACACGCTCGCTACCTGTCCCAACTGACATCTCCGCTGCAGGTGGACCAATTTCAATGCGATTTTTTTGAATCCGTAAAGCAGGAGATGTAGATAAGTGTAATATATATGGCTTCGCGTAAAATGAGCTGAAGGCGTGAGTCTGTTGTGTAATGCTTCGTCTTCTGTGCTTGCGGGGCCGAAGGCGCGAGCCTGTTGTGTATTGCTTGGTCTTGTGTGGTTACGAGTGCCGAGGGGCGATTTTCGCCGGAGGGCAAAAATCGCCCAACCGAGAGGGCGTTTTATAATCCGCTTTTCTTGCAGTTATCACATATAATATGTAAAAAAAAAGTGTTATTGAAATGTTGCTTCACGTGGAGCAGTAGCTAGTCGACATCGACAGACGAATATCCGCTCCTGCTCTCTGCTTGCATTCGGTCCCCTCAAGCCGCCGCCAACAGTCACAACACTTTAGTTGTTTTCAAGCTGAAAACAGCGAAGGGGCAGACAAGTGCACACGCACACCGGGGGGATTCAAAGCACCTTAAGAGTTCGTTCTTAGGCTTATATCGGTCTATGTACCTAAGACGTCCATTAGGCATCGACAGGTTAAATGTACTGCCTTTTTCTTACCCACATCACACTGCATTTGAGCCCATTTATGATATGCACATATTCGACACATTAACGTTTATACTTTTGTGCACTGTTTTTCTAGGTTTATAGATGAATTACACATGTGCCTTACTTTACGTAGTGATTCTTCTATTATGCCATCCTTAATTGCCATCCGTAATCTTTGATTTCCCTTTATGCTTTCGAACTATGACGACGAGGTTAATGTAATCGTTTAGAGCTTTTATATCTACTGCAATTTTCTTATTTTACATTTTTCAGTTATTCTCATAAGGGCTACTTTTCTATTCCTTTCTAATTTTCTACTATTAGTTCAGCTGTCTGTATAGATTATGCATTTCGTTCTGACGATGGCCGGCGCATAAGTCAGGTGCACCGTCAACGAACAAGGGCCGAAACGTGGTCATCTCTTGTTCTTATAGATAATCTATGCGCGTCTTGCTTCTTGCATTCCTAGCAAATATCTACTCTTCCAGTCGTCTATTGCGTTTCTGCTCATACTCATGTGATTTCTGCTTTTGCCTCGAAAAAAAAATTGTTCTTTCTTTTCTTTTCTTAACTTCGCTTTCTCGTGAAAATATATTCATCTGGGTCTATACTGACATTGTACGCATAAAGGACTTTACGTCAGTATTATCTCAGCTAACACTTAACGTTTTAGATGTATGAATCATATTTTATTTATAAAACTTTCATAAATAGAAATCATCTTTGAGCACGGCAATGGGCAGCAACGTTTTTTGATTGACTCCCGCAGCGATTGTGGCATTACCGTAAGAGATGAGACAATCCAAACTACAATTTTCATTAAACTCAGTTCATGAATAACGTATATATAGAAGGTCAAGAAAGCATGTGTAATAATCGGTATAGGAATGTAGTAATCAACTCTTCAATTAAGATCAAGGTGTTGAGCCTTACAAGGTTAATAAGGAGAATTAAATTAAAGTGATCTATGCTGCTGTTCCTTTCACCTGAAGTCAGCGTAATTATAGTTGTGTTGTTGTGACTTCTAAGTGCATTTTCTGATCCATAAAGATTATAGGTTTATTTGTTGTTTCATCCCTTGCGATCTTTGATTATAGAATTTATTCATTCTGTTGGTATTAACACATCGATTCATCACCGGAGTGATTTTATTTTCAGGAATGCCTCCGTCATCCTCGAAGCGATCGGCTAATGAGAAAGGTCTAAAGGACATCGGCCAGGTTGCGGTAAGCCTTCATCCTCAACATTCTTTCACATGATCAAATTCTAAGCAGTCCAACAGACTGCCCAAAAATAACGAAATAAACACTAGCTAATTCATCGATTGTTAGCTTAGTGAATGATGTAGCATATGGCTATGGATAGGGTTTACTATGTGATAATAAAATGACTGATTCGATATACTGAAATATGAGGGCTTTCTTTAGAGTTTATCGTTGAAATACCTTCAAAACCAAAGGTGAATGGATAGCCGAAAAAATGGGCAGAGATGAAGAGCGATGTGAATAGAGTGAAGGAATTCCAAAAATACTGCAGTCACATATAAACTTCGTTTGTGAATTTTAAGCAGCCGGCGTCTAAAGTGTCTTTGTGGGAGGCGGGAAAATTTCTTATATGGTTCCCCCATCTTCCACTGCTCCTTCGACTCTTCCTTAATGTCGGGGATAAAAATTCAAAGATGCTGAATCACTGTGAAATTACCACATTCAGGAATACGCGGTAGTTTCTTCGTCCTTCACTTTTGAGACAAAAATTGATAACAACAGTATTCACGTAATTGAAAGACTGTCGATTTCGATTCAGATGTAATCAGTAAAGTTTGGGAAGAATGGCACATATCCTTATCATCTAGGATATGAGCGTTCCCAATTGACTCGATGTGCTCAGAAGTGGTAAAGTTTAGGAAGAAGAATTGGCCCTCGGGGCACATATCCTTCCCAACTAGCTTTGGGAACTCCAAAGTAAACACTGACCAGACTAAGTTTCTGTGTTCAGGTGTTCAGTGAAGCTGCGATACGGCACAATATCGGCGTATTGGAGTATTCGCGAACCTGTCAGGCTGCTGCGACGGGCATGGCCAGTGGCATTCTTGGCCTCACTGGAATTCCTGGCTTTGTTTTTTATTTTGTGATCGTCTTGATTCAGGTATTTTTTATTATTATTTTATTCCTTATTAATGGGCTCATCAAGAGAGACTGTGTTATCCTTCTGTGTATTTTTATATTCATCTCTTTGTGTGGCAACCAAACAACCGGCAAACGGAGCGAATTCTGACAACTTATTAGAGAAATTTAAGTGCACTGGCTCGCATCATAGATCTATTACTAGACAGTGTTAGTTGCTCACAGAGAAATTCACTTGTTGATCCAGTGATGGTAATACCGATTTTCAGTAGTAGAAGCTGCAGTTATAAATCCACTGGGGACAGGCCGGGCCACCTTCCCCTCTCCCTCCCTCTATCCGCTGTCCTTGTTTTTCAAATTTTTTGAGTACGCATATTCTTGTCAAGTCTTCAATTACGAATTTTGCATCAAACCTTACCTGTTGATAAATTTCGACCATCCTAATAGTCCTAGCCGTAAATAAAAAAGTCTTGAAGATTAATGCAGCATAAACATCTGACTGCTCAGTGTAAATTGAGGATGGCTTCCAACAAAATTGGCCACTTTTTACGGTGCATCTGTCTTTATAATAGAGAGTTCCAAAAATGCAGGGATTGATCGCATAACTGGTGGGTTATGATTTGATGATTGAAAAATGCCTTTTGATTTAAGGGATTTTGACGTCCTCGGATAGGTTGTTTATTGTTCTTGATTTTTACTGCTGTTCTTGTGTTTTATTTATTGCTACCTTACGTACGCTATCCCTTTCATTGTTTCCTTTACTTACTGCTTTATAGATTTCAAATTTCTGCTTCAATGTTTTGCAGCTAAGCCGTGGACCGCATTCCCAGACTGATTACGAGGCGAGGGTAGGATTACCATGGTATTCTATAGTCGAATATTCTCCATGTTTTTTGGTCAGCTGACGGGTGGAATGTTACTTTTGCATAACAAAGTTTTGTTTGCGCCCTCTGAGAAGGCCTGGGGAGAGAAGTGCTACCAGCTAAGTATTCATCATGTGCAAGGACAGTCGTTTAGCAAAAGTAGGTGAAATTAAAATTTTCGATGTTTTTGCCTCTCATGGTCCCATGATGTATTTGATCGAAGTTGGTCGCGTAACCGAGTTTTTTTTTTCTGTGGTTGCTTCTTCATTTATCACTGAAACCTTTGCCAAATCCTATATAGCCTGAAATATTCGTGATTTTCTTCGATGTTTTATGGTAATTTCCATTCTACTCTTTCTTGTGTAGCTGCGCGGGTTCCTTTTTCCGCCTGGACTAACGCAAGCTTTCTACACTCCCAAAACAACTTCATAATTGTTGTCTAAATATATGTTTGTGTTGCAGACATTGATATGGGAGGTGAAGGCGGGTTTCGAATGGCACGACTACTTCATGAGTCGCACTATCTCAGTTACACACTCGTTGATTTCCGGTCTCTTCACATATATTTTATTTTGGGTATTTCTTTATGGAATGGTTCATGTTTATTGATATACTGGCAAGTGCTTTATCATCAGCGCTTTTACTAAAGTTAAGAAGTTTCTATTTTGAGTGAATTTTTATGATGTTTTAGTTGGCAATTGTAATGAGACCTTCTTGCATCGTAAATCTATTTGACGGGATACGGATCGGACTTCTTAACTCGAAACAGTGCTTGATGGGTGGGCTATGTTTGTGTGGGGCAAACAACTTAACAATCAGCTTAGCGTGAAATTCCATTTGTAATGATGCTTCAAAAAACGTTGCTAGTGAGACCTTTCCCATAGCTGCAAATAGCTTCAAAAAGAGACATATCTTATATTTGTCTGACCCTTAGAAAGATTAGAAGAGAAACCGTAATTGTTTGTGGCTTATTGATTGGAGTCGTTATGTTACTTTAAGGCAATGGTGAAGGATTGTGCCGGCAATAGCTTTGAGTGATTTTAATTGACTGTAATAGCACAAAATCATTTCTCTCCGATATGTGCACTTCATTCGTTAGCATTTTTCAAGTTCGTTTTCTCTGTGCCCATGAAAAGTTTCATGGGCATAAGGCGTTCATCTGATGTTCTCGCTTAATTATATTGATCTTTGTTCTTACATAAATTTGTAGCAGTTTTCTCCTGTTTTGAATTCCTTGAAAGTGTTTTTCCTGAAAAACAAATTCATTGGAAATTCTTCAAAATATTTTTTACCAGAACAATTATTTCAGTGTCCAAAAATTTGTCTCGATAACGAAATATTGGCAACTCATTTGTATAAGCGCTCAGACAGCATCGCTCAGTCACTCGCTAACTTTTGTTGATATGTTTGCAACTTGGATTATTGATTTCGGCACCGCCGCAATCTAGTGGATTTGATTTCCTTTTTTTGAAATGCTTCATGAAATTCATATTCCACTTGATGACTTTTTATGAATTGTTCAATTGTACTGAAATCTAAATGTGGTGACTCTCAGTCTCTTCAGAAGTCACTTAATTAGTGCACATAATCGATGAACCTCCAATATTATATATTGATGCGTGCATATGTTCATAGCTTGTTTGCAAAATGCTATTGTACTCAAATGGATTGTAATTTTTGAAAGGTTTTTCACTCTGTTGGAATGTCTCTGAGAGTTGAACTTAATTTATAGAAAGTGATATATAGTAGAGTTGTTTTATATTGCACTTCTAGACAGCTTTAAGTCGATCTCGTTATTTCATTCTTCATTTTAATAAAGGGGAGGGGTGAGGGGTGAGAGCAGAATGAGAGTTTTGATACGACTGCTATAAGTATGTGGTTGTTAGTGGTTGGTTGTTCTTGATGGGATATGGAGACAACTTGCAATGTCATTCAGAAGGTTTATGCACAGATCGAACTCGTTAGCTAACAATAACTTCAGGTGAAAGCTTAAATGATTAATACGGAGCTGAATTTGTGGCATTCTTCACTTATATAATACCGAATTGATATTGAAATATGTAAAAAAATTTATTTCTCAGTGAATTGTTGCAAGTCGACCTTTGAGCGATTAATTAGCACTGCTAAGAAATATATTCCGTATGCGAAGATACGTAATTTTCATTTTTGTTTATTATTTCGAGAAGACTTTCACTGAGTTGTGAACATTATTTAAAATGTTGCGTTAGTATTTGTTAACTTGCACCTTGAAAGTCGATTATTATTGGCACTCCCATCTTAATCAAAGTAGATGAGGTTTGTGAGGATATCAGTGAAGTCTTCTGTGGTCGCGTTATGTCTAAAAGTGCATAAGTGAAAGTATTGATAGTTGCATTTCGATAGTTGTCGTTTGAACTACTGTGTTCGTTCATTGTGAGTGATCGATTCTGTTGCTTGAAATGCTTTTCAGCTTAAAACCATAAAGTTCACAATAGTAAAATAAAAGAATTTGCCAATAATAATTTGCAGCATATTGTTTGGTCTTTGATCGTTTTATCGAATCCTCATATTTCAACCTATAATTCTAAGCAAATGTTTCAAGAATCGTTTTATATGCATGATGTAAGTCCATCCTGCATGAGTTTCTGAAATGATCAGTATAAATGAGGTTTTTAAATAAAGCAGTGGAATTTTTGTGCTTGCCTCTTGTATGGGAGTATTCAAGATCTCTCCGAGTAGCCTGGTGGAGAGGTGATTTTCATGTCCTTAATGTTGGCACTAGACAGGAAATTGCATTTTGGGAAGAGATGACGCTGACGAGTTGTTGGACATTGGGTTTATGTTGCGGAAGTTAGCTCCGTGCCTCTTAGTTGTCCATTTTTATGGTTTAAATACCAGAAGGTAGTACGTTTACATGAAGAGGACGATCAGAAATGGGCGGACTGAGTTGGATGGTTGTGTGCAACATCCGAATACGTACTCATCGGTGCATTATTTTTGCGTTCGAAAGATGTGGCATGTAGTATGTTTTCCTGATAACTGTAGAATGGGTAGCCGCAGAGGGATGGAAATTAGTGTGTGCGATGAAGGTGTGAACTTACAGTTACCATTGCGTTATGATGAGATTCGACATTTGCCAATTTGCAAAGAGCACATATCGTACTTTGTTAGATTTCGTGGCTTTACAGTGCTTTTGGTTTTTGCAAGGACTGAAGTATTGTCCATATCGATTTTCAAAGAAAGGGAATTTTAACAGCATCAGAGGTTTTTATGTGTTCCATTTGGTGATACTGCAATTGTGAAAGCGTTGCATTCGGGTTGGGTTGTTCTTTTGTTGATCCGATGCTATTAATGCAATATTTTGTGTTGGTTAGATGCTTCAATTCTTCATTGAATTATACAGAATTATTGGTTTGCTTCTTTGAGTACCATCACTCTAGCCTTTATTAGAACTTGCGAGCAGTGGGTCAGGGCAATGACGACAAGTTTTTGTAATCTGTCTCAATGAGCTTTGCGAAGTCGTTTCTGCTAACATCCCTGAACACCTTCTTGTACGGCCGCTTTTATCAATAAAGAGGAAAGTGACCGTAGCCTGGCAGTGATCAAAAGGTCCAAGAGTGTACCCAGAGTTGTTGAGGGATAGGATGATGATAGTAGTGACGATCCCAGCCCAGAAAATTTTATTGACATGCAAAGAGAGGGAATTGCGAAAAGCAAAAGAAGGAGGAAACCTGACCAAAATAACATGAGGCCGCCTACGCTCGTCGGACTTCAATCTCTCAAAGAATTTTTCTAGCCATAGCTTTTAGATAGGCGCTGGTACAATGAGGTATTTACCTACAAATTCCATTAAAGGTTGTCTCTTCAGTCTACTCGTTTATAAGGAAAGTAGGAATCAATCAGACTGGATCTTGATTGTATGAGAAATGCTCCGTGGTGGTGATAAGGCAGTGCGAGCCGAGCTGCTCAAACAAATCGAAGAACAACGCAAACAGATCGCATCTTATGAAAGGAAGCTCAAAGGCTCGTTTCGTTTCGCTTTGAATTCAGTGGTTTTTTTTTGCGTAAAAACGTTTCATCAAAAACCGATCGTCTAATTTCGTAGTAATTTTTATGCAATCAATTCAAGTTTTCTGGATTCTGCTGAAAAAAATCTGATATGATTGAATATTTATTACCATATAAGATCGAATTCCTTTTTTTTTTTCAAATGACGTGTATAATGACATGAAGTTAATAGTTGAGTTGTTGTGAAGAGTATAAAGTAGCATTTTTAATTAAACGATGAATATATCACTTCAATTAGCAGTGGATGATGTTTTGTTATTCGTGGCAATGTTATTTCGCATTTGTGAATAAATTGCATTTCTATTTAAGGAATTGATTGATTTATTTCGATTGTTGAAGTTTATTTATGATGGATGCAATTATAGATGTTGTTCGTGCCTATAAGGGATTGAATGCCGAAAAAGACGCCCTTCAGGCGACAGTCGAAGCATTGAGCGCACAAGATGCTCCACTCTGTGGTAGGTACAGCTAAACTTTTCCGAATAACTTCAGTGTTTTGCTTGGTATTCGAATCGTCCTTCGTGATTGCTGAAGATGTTTTGGCTCCTTGTTAGCGAACCTTTAGAGTGGTATATAGCGGGAGGAAGAGGGAGGTATATTCCTATGCTGGCTGAGTATGACAAGCATGTGTTATCAAAATATCACCAGTGCGGAAGTGTCCTTTCTTTTGCTAGTATGTTTACATCGCTACAATATTTCTTTGGGATTTTTTTATATTCACAGAGTTCAGCCTCATTCAGTGCTATCCGCTCAAATCTTAGATTGTTTTTTGTTTGTATTTACAATCGTCCAGTGTACCATTTTGCGTTACTAATGATATCAGCTATTCAAATATGGCGAAACAAGAAGCGAGGTGAAAAGAGGGAAATGTGCTACTTCTTTTCTTGTTCAGACACAAAAATGTAAAATTGCATATGCAACAAGACTCTAGTCCAGTACTACTGTATTCTTCACGGTTATTTATTGTTACTCTATTCAGAGTCGGCGACTACTTCAGCGGATGAATCTTTTGGAGGAAAAGATGGGCAAAGTGGGTCGGAGAGTGAGGCGGCGAAACGTCGAACTGTGGTGACTTGCTTTGTTTTTTCTCTGTTTTTATTTAGGTTTTTGCATGTTAATGCAGAATCTTCAAAAGCGGTCAAACATACTTCCTCTAACAGCTGTAGAGATGTCAATGAGGGAAATTAAACAAAGCCAATGAAAAAATGGTCTGAGGGAAGCGATAAAGCAGGATGCTTCCAAAAAATGGAGATGATGGAGGATAATATCTGAAGAAATACTCTCCAAGATTATTTCTAAGGAACATCGTTTGTTGTTTTTTTTAAATGTATGGAATGATTCATTTGTGCAGAATAGAATTGAGTAGATTATGTTGCAGGATGAGAAGGTGGAGACGCTTAAGCGGTCATTAGCGACACTGACCGCAGAGAAGACACGGCGAGAAGCAGCACTCCAAGCCGACAAGAAGGCACTTTTGGTTAGTTTTATTATGAAGGTATAGGATTAAGTCGCGGATCGCATGTGCTATTGAGCGCCTCATTCTTTGACATCAGATGATAGCATTTGCTATGCACAGCACACACATAAAACACAGCATCCCTCTATAACAAGCCGGGATATAAGAATTTTCGATTTCAGCAACTGATATCTCTTCCTGCAGTCAAGCATTAATGGTCGCTGTGGGTTGGCTTGGTTAGGTCCAATTGCCTGAATTCATCTCCCACTAGCGTACGGCTAGGATTAAGAACGCTTCGCTGAATGCTCTGGGAAGAGAGATGAAAGAGAGTGCCTTGTTTCGCAAAGCACTCACCTTTATCTTCTTCAGCTTTACCATGGAATTCGGTGACCATAATACCCTCGCAAATTGGGAAACAGTCTGCCGCCTTTCATGGAAATCACAGGTGGTTTGGAAGAAATGAAGAGTAACAATTCCTTTCACACCAATGGCATATTCTTATGATCTTCGCTGAACCTTTTCTCTGCTCAAAACTACCTCTCTCTCGATTTTATTTGTTTTTGATTTTCTGAAGAGGTCGAACTATGCGTTTTTTACAGAGTTGGAAGCCGTGATAGTGAAAAAATTAGAAAATAGCTGTAATGACTTCATTATCGAAAACACACCACCATTTCAGACAGAGAATGAGGCGCTAAAGGATCGCATTCAAAAATCGGCCGACGAGACAGAAGCGCAAGCTGAAAAACTTGAACAGCATATGAAGGTATAATTGCGCTCTTATAGAAGGCTTCATCCTTTGTGGCATTGATTGTTGTTGTGCATTCAGCTGTTTCTTGAGGAGCATTTCCGAAGAGTCCATCAACGATCCTCTCTGAACTGTAGTATTTAGCAGTAACGGCCATTGCATCTTAGTAATTGTTGTATTGGATGCACATAGAAGCTAGTGAAATTTGGACTTACGTAATGTGAGTGAAATCTATTCGGCTATTGCATTGCTAAACGCATGTTCAACAACATAAACATACCGACTTTTCGCTTGTCGTGGAACTTTCACGTCAACTAAAGGGGTAATGAATTTTTCGAAATTCTCTGTGGCCTATTATGAAATTTCCTTCGATATGTAAAGTGTTGAATTCGAATTTCATTTTGAAAATGTGCAGTCTTGTAATCTATATTCTTTAGCTTTCTTTTCTCCTGTTTTGTTTTTTATCCATGTTTTGAAATCCCCCAAACGATATCATTTTAAGTGATGAAATATGTTTAAACTTTTCGTGTTGTTTTCGATTAGGGTTTTATGCGCATAATTTATTGTGATGTCCACTATCAGTACTACTAGATAATCCTTAATTCAATGAACTGTGAGAAACATTTTAAGCATTTGATATAGTAAGAAGTATGAGGCGAAAAGCCGTTTCTGCGATAATTGTTTTCTATCCTCTCATATCACATTGAGCAGTGAATAAATAACTCGGCGTTTACCCGATACGGTTTCGTAATGATCCTTTTCTCTTTCGTCCACATCGCAATACTCGACCTATTTCGAGAAGTTTGATTTCGCAGTATCTTAGCAGTTAAAAGCGCATTGACTTTTTTAAGGAGCTGCGTGCAAAGATCAAACGTATTGAAGAAGATCGTGAAAGAGAACTAGCTGATCATGGATCTGTGTTAGCGGAAATGCAGCAGAGGTACGCTAAAGAGAGAGCCAACTGCGAACAAATGGAGAGACAGGTTTGTAAGACTCTCTGATTTATTATGGTTTTTGTTGACAGTGATTCGAGGATGCATTTTTTTAATCGCATTGTTTATCCGCCCTCCTTCCTTGTGCTTCTTCGTGCTTGGAAATATGACGGGTTCCTATTATCTTCTTTAACTTAAAATTCCTGCTTAAGTAGGATTGAATGAGATGTGCTGTGCGCAGAACTTAAATGTTCTTTGATTAAGCCTACTCATCGTTCACTCCTCATGCTTCGCATATTGATATGTTTGTACATTTTACACGAACCTCGTCATATTTTAATAGTATTATAATCACTGCAACTATTTACTAGTCAAGAGCTTTATAGATTACCGAATTATACAAAAAGTTGAATCAACACGAAGAGATACCCCTGCAGTTGGAAACTAAATTGGGTGAACTCAAATCGGAGTTGAAAGCCGCGAATGAGGAGGCAGCCTTCTGGAAAACGAAGGCGGAGAAAACACCAACTGTGCAGATGCTCGAAAGTGAACTACAGCATCTCAAAGAGGGAAGCCAACTTGAAATATCGCAGTTGAAACTTCGAATATCGTCGGCTGAAAATCCAGAACGACAAGCACGACTTCATGAGCTCGAGGAGAGGTTCGGAAGTTTTATTTGTTGTTTGCAGTTAGCATTGTTCTAATCAGAATGCCGTCTATTGTATAGCTTCGAGTAAAATGTTGCATGTTCAAGTAGTCGTTTTCCTTTCAGGCGATAACGCTTAACTGTGGCCTCGTATTCTTTATCGTATGTATATCCTCATATTGAAATTCTTGTTGTTCACTTTATTTCTCTTCTTCGCTACATTCGTCTGTCCTCTTCGGTTACTGATCCCAATTTTAAGAAATTTCAACATTCTCCTATTATACCCGCTAAGTTGATCATACCGATGCTTTGATTGTTCTCCTTTTTCTTAAGTGAAATTGTCAAGTATGAATAATTGTATTCTAGAAGTACCGGTCCATTTTCGACCATTAGAGCTGTGACAGCCTGCACGTATGAAAGGATTGGACTAGTTGGAGTGATGCAGTGCGATATGTTGTTCTCTTGAGAGGTGTTTTCCATCTAGAAGCTACGAAGAAGCGCTCTATCATAGAAAGGGATCTGACAATAGATTGGATAAGAAGCGGTGCAGATAGGTTGTTAATGTTGCATTGCTCTCAGACAATGAAATTAGGCCGTCATAATGAAATCTAGTTGCCTCACCTATATTATCGCTGCTATTAATGAAATCCAGCCTGTCGAAGTACCGAAACCTATCTTTCGGTTTTCGTTTATACTGTTGTTTAAGTTCAATATTGTATGCGTATGATGCGTTGTTGCAGGGTGCGTGATATGACGGCGACTTTGGGTGACTTGGAAAGAACTCGCTCAGATGAACGTCAGAGGTTTGAAGAGCTACGAAGGAAAAACGAACATTTGCGAGCCGAGAACAGTGCACTTAACAAAGTACGTTGGCAGATCGTTTACACGGTGATCTGTGTGCAGCAATAACGATAACGACAATTTGCGTGCCAAAAAGTTTTCGGGTTTACATACCTCTTTATGTGGATCGTTATTAAGAGAGCCTTGCCGTGATGAGAGAGATTGAAGCGAAAATTGCAAGCTGAAGAGAGAACTTGAACTCAGCTGTTTAGCTCTGCCGTTGCCCGGACAGCAAAAAATCGAGACCCAGAGAAATCAGATGACAAGATTTTTGTCTTCACAACAAAATGCACTTCTTCGTTCTTCCATTCCCTTCATACTGATGGCATTAAATATTGGTGTGAGTCGCACTAAAGAATGACTATAGCTGAAAGCCATAGTGCCACATCAGCTTGTTAGTATTATGTATTTGAACCCATAAAAAATTGCAGCTTCTCGCTACCTTTTTTCCAGACGAATAGGCAAGATGAAATTGAACCTAAATTCCAGCTTCACCATAATTTTTTACGCGAAATCTCCATAATTTTCATAGTTCCGGTTGCGATCCTCTAACTCCGTAACTATATATTAATACTGCACTGGAATTCAGGTTTTTATGGGAGGTTTCTATTTTTCATTTGGTGCAGCCTCGATGCAAAACTTTTCAAATGAGCTATTGCTGAAATAAGAAGCCGCATCAATCTGCCAGTATGAAATGCTTTCGTTTCAGGAGTTGGATGCTCAAAAATTGGAAAAGTCAGATGATGCCGAATTTCTCCGAAAAAGGTTCATCGAATTGGCGCAAAAGTTGAGGATCGACAATAGCAACGTCAATTTATACGGTGAATTAGATGGCATCGTTTACTTATTTAATGGTTTTAGTTTTTAAAGTGAATAATTTACGCCTCCATTGTCTAGAATTGAAAAAGGATTTGGCGGACGTTTTGTCTTGTAGTTGAGTGCAATATCTGTAATGCCACGCAGATCCATTAGGGCTGAGGATGAACCAAATGAGGCCTAAGCTGAACTAGGAGACGTCCAAAATATGCTGAATGGCTAGAATGTTTATTCCAAAAAATGTGAACGGCAATCCCGGCTATTGGGAGGCGAAAAAGAATTTGGAATCGGAAAAGCCAAAACGTTGCTGATCATCACTGTTGTGTGCGTTGGTATGTAAGTCGGTTTTATAAACGTCGTAGTGCTTATACCGAATGTCTACTATGTAAGCCACACTCAGCACTGAGTTATAATAAAAATTTTTCGGTGAATAGTGAGTACAGATTTGATGCAAGGGCTGTATATAATAATAGAGCGCTGTTTAAAGTATCGTAATTTTGGAGTATTTTACAGAGTTACTGAATCTGGAGGAGCCATCAGCTGAACAGATGAAGCGATATGAGCAGCTACACGATGAATTCGAGAGATATAAACTGAAGGCACAAGCGGTACTCAAAAGCAGAGATCTTCCTGCAAGTTTTTTTCATTGTTTATGAATACGCTCGCTATGGACCACTATGATGGTGTTACGCGTTGGCTATTATACAGATATTCATATACTGTAGTTTTTAGGGCTGAAACATTTGTTATAACATCTTTTTACAAAGTTACATATTTCGTGCGATTTTATAGAATTCCGCAAATTTTTGCCTTCGATGCAACTTTTGATTGCACGCTAAGTAAGATGTCAACACTGAAATAAGTGGGAATCTGCACCAAAGTGGATGGTAGGTGCACGCTTTTTGCAGTTTTACTGACGTGTTGCGGCAGTTTGAGGAGAAAGTAATGCTTCATTTGCATCCGCTTGTGCGGTCGACCGCTTTTGCATAATACTTGGTGGAAATCCATTGCGGGCTGGTTATTCACTTGTTTGTTGAGTGGAATCGATATCGTCTGTTTTCGTTGCCTTCAAATATCACTAACTTCTTCATAGAGAGGATGATTGGCTGATTAGAAATCTATCGAAGTGGTCCTCGTTCAGCATAGAATAAACGCACCGAATTTATTTGCTCTAGCTATCTGACTGATTAATTGGAATGCTTTATAGGTTGAAAGGGGCATATTTATAGGCCAACTACAGAAGTATACATTGTGACATGCCAACAGGGTATGATTTGAATAGGTCAAAGAGGAGGTTGCAGCGAAGGTGAAAAGATTGGGCCTCATAGAAATGACGAGGATTAAAAGTGGAGCTAGTGTTTTCAAGGTGAAATTTGCGGATTAAAAAGCCAATCAAGTTATTTGTTGATCCAAAAGTATACATATTCTTAGTGTTCTTAGTTATAATGTAAGATAAGCGAACATTTTATTTGTGCCTTGAATCGACCTTTCGGTTGAGAAAATACTAACTGCGTTTATACGAGCATATGGAAATGTGGTAACGTTTAAAGTTGCCTTCAACCGACTCAACTTTTAATGGCTCTTCATCACAAAACCGGACATAGGTCGTAAAAAGTCGAAATCCACTCATAGCACAATGAGGAGTTGCATTTTTTTGTAGAACTCATAAAACAATTTGTTGGTGGAAATGAAGAAGTGGTGGAGGCACTTGAATTTGCCGTCGATTTTTTCAGTTCTTCTGTTGCCTGTTTCATCTCTTGTTTCTCTTTCCCTGCTTCTTCATTTCGGTCAATCCCATTTCATTTTATTTCTCATCTTTGCATCTATTATTCCTCACAACTCCACACCAATGTAGTTGACATTTTTGAATTTGAACTACATCCTGCGCAGCCCCCATCATGTCCTGTTATATTGCATATCTCTATTCTTCTACCCGTCTACATATTGCCGTGAGCCGATTCGTTTGAAACTGGTCACAACTTTGCATGTCTTTTGTTCACTCGTCTCGAACATCGTAGAGCTCCTTTATAGATGTTCATGCTGAACTTTCAAATATTTCAGGAAAGTTGCCTGGATGGGAAAGAGATGCCACGTTCATCATCTCAACCATTCTTAGGTGAATGCTCATCGTGTGCCTCAGCAGATGCCGAATTGCGACATATGAGATCGGTTATAGCATCGTTGCACGAGAAATTACACACACTTCAACTGGATCATGCAAACGCAAAGAGAGATCATGAAGAGGTTGATATTCATTCGCCTTTATATTCTTGTGTAAATTTTACGTTAAATCAAGATCGCAGAGAGAGCGAATGAAGACAGCAAATAAACTAGCCCAAATTTACCATTGCCCTTGCAATGCTTGCGAAGCCGCGATTTTGGAGAATTCGTGAAGTATGTAAATGCGTAGATACACATTTTAAGAAGAGTTCTTTGTTGCAGAAATGCGCTCGTTTGCAAGCAACAATTGTGGAGATGCAAATATCACAAGCGAACGCCACCAATGAACTGAGGCATCAAATGCAGCAGAAGGGTACAGTTTAAGCTCTTAGATATAATGGATACGCTTTCGGACAATTGTCTGAAATACTTCACTTTGTTTGAGTTCACACCTTATTTCAGTGTTTGTGCTGAGGTAGTAGATGGGGAATTTATATTTCACAGATGTGGGTTTAGTGGCTAGATGAATTGAAATATTATTGCATTTCAACTCCCTATGAAGACTTTCTATTATTTTCATCGTCTAGTCTCGATAGCATGAAAAAACGTATTTCACTAATTTAGCGACGTTGTTGTTATACTGGGAGAAATTGAATGAGGCTTAGTTTTAGCCCTGTTAGAAAGTTTAATGCGTGTTCTTTGCCGCTTTCTTCTTGTAATATTAACTTTTTTCTTCTCTAATTGCAGCATATGCATTCCACAACTCGCACAAGTCCCGTATTTTAGCCAATTTTTCTATGAAGAAATAATGAAAGTAATGGGAATTGAAATTCTCAACCAAAGATCACAAGGTTTGCCGTTGTTTGAACAAGATCAATTTAAAATGGAAGCAAAAGATTTCATTTCAGACTGATATGATTTTAACCCTTTAAAGTGTCGTTCAACGTTGGTTACAATATTTGTGATGATGAATAATTAGTTGGCATCAGTATTGAAGTATTGCACGATAAGTGCCTTGAAACTTTTTTTTATTACGCGGGAAGAGCCTTAAATTTTCTTTAATTAATCAAAAATTCGGTTTTGAAGTGTTATTGATGTAAAGAGTGCACTCTTATTCTCATTATGCGTTTTCGATCGTATTTGAAAATGAAAATCTATTCGAATAGATCGAAATATTAGGAACTTTCTGAATAATTTTTGACTCTGCTTGATTTCATATCAGACTAAACTCGAGTTTGCAGATTCATTTCACTTTGCCATTATTGCTTTCAGTTAATGCATTTCCTATATTTTTATCCTACATTTTCACACATTTTTGCATTGGTAAAACTGATATTTCAGTATCTGAAGTTGAAGAAGAAATGCAAAAGCAACGAGCACGAACTTTAGATATTTTGGCCGAGAAAGAGAAGGAACTCGAGGTGACCAAGTAGGTGCATTTTCTTGACTTCTGCCGAAATCCGGCAGTCTTTCTTTCTCTTTTTTCTTGCACTTTTCATCGTCGCAGTTCCGATTTTTTCTACTCCAACTCGCGATTTTTCGAGGATTGAATTAGACTATCTGGAAATTTAAGGACCATTCTCGTGTCTATTCGTAGCCAGCAAATTGGTGTTGCGGACCCCATAGATCCAGCCCAGGCGAGCGCTCCTTTGCAACCTGTCAAATTCCGGAAAAGTCGATCAAAAGAGTTCGGCGAACGAATTGCTTGGACGGATGATCGAAGAAAAAGCGAAGGTTGGCGTTAGTAACATCTCTTTCATTTTGAGCGATTTGGACAGTCTTAGGTTTTTTTGCTCCTGATTTGATACCGCAGAGTAAAATTTTCTTTTGAAGGCAGCTTCGTGCCTTTACGTGATATATGTGGTGTTATTTTTTAAATATAATAATTTGTTCAGGAAATTTGTTGGCATTTTTTTAATCCCCTTTCGAAAATTCGGTTCTGGACGCGGGTTTATTATCGTGCTGTTATTTCGTATTGTGCTCTAATTATTTCAGAAGCTGAAATTTATGACTCACACATACAGCCATACTTCTCAAATACAATTTACGGCCATATAACTTCGCAAAACCGGGAAGCGGATAGAAAGCCTTACATCCCCTCTTTTTTGTCATCTGTTGTTTCATCGCTGATTTAAAATGTATACCCTTAGCCATTAATTCCTCTTGTTGTGCATACAGTGTGCATATAATATGTGAAGGGGTAAAATATAGTTGCGAGTGGACGCAGTTGCAGATTGTGCGGGCTCCGTAGTGATGGGACATCCTTTGAGCGATGCGGAGTCGTATTCGAGTTTCGTGGAACAATCCACTATAGGTAAAACATGACGCATAGAGTTGCCTTTGATTGACTCGCATGTTTCACTGCGATAGCACCGCTATGCTTGTTCTAGAAAACCTCGGGTTCTTTGGAAATCCCGTAGGTTCATCTCTTAGACACTCTTCGCCATGGAAGTGTCACTGAGCGTATTATTTTCCTTCTGAAACACGCTAAAGACTAATTCTTTCTTTAAAAAAGGAGAATACAAAGGTAGATAATCGCAGTAAATATCACAAGGATGTAAAGTTCGATTTCCAAATAATGGGATGGATTATAAATGGTGCACTGCATTCTATAAGATGCTGTGAAGTGCAAAGTTTTATTGCTGTTTTTGTGCTAGATTTTTGCATATTTCGCCCACTTAACGTCACAGCAACTTACAAATGCGTTTCTAGATAGTTTGAGGCACCCTGAGGTGTGTCAATTTTGAAAATAGGATTCTCCGAGGATTGCGGTGGTTAATGAGCTGTCCTCTTGCACCTCACTACTCATTGATTTGTGTACCGCAATTGTTGCTTGTAACTTAGAACGTTCTCGATGTTTCACTCACCGTTCTGATCGGGATCTTGATCGCTATGGCTAACGTTAAGCACGAATGGCAAAGCAAAATGAGATTTATTTGATAATTGAGCAATGCACATATAATAACATTAAGTCATAAGCATTTCGACATATTGTCATTGAACTTTTATTTCTAGATACACAGTTATTTTGTTCTTTTCTGATTAAGTTTGAATCTTTTGTTTGTTTTTTTTTTGTTTTTGCTCATTTTCAATGGTGATAATCGTTGAAACGAATAAGTTCAATCACCTGAGGAATATATTGAGAAATGCTCACTCAGGTATGCGCATGGATTGAAATTGTACCGCACCGTCCAACTTGTTGATCAGTATGCATGGACACTTGGGTACATAAGTGTTACCTGTTTGAGGTGTTATTGTGAATTAATTTTGTCCTTTTCATGTGGGTTGTTTTTTTCCTAGGGAAGAACTAGGAATTTTAGATTTTTTTTTTGAGTTGATTCTTTGCGAATTTTGTCATCAGTTGATGACGGAGGAAAAGGAAATATGAACGCTTATGGCGAGTTTATTCGATGCTCTGTTTGGCATTGACAGTAAAGTGCCTTTCAACCGCTTTTGATTAAACGCAATGGCCAATCAGTCACACCGAAGGAAGATTCGCATTGGTTTTTCCCCTTTATTGACAGTTGAGAAAGTTTTCGATGAACCAATTACGGCTTCATTCCTGTGCGTCTATTGGTCTGCTTCGAAATTTCTCGTGAAAACTATCCGTCTTGAAGTGTTTTTTTTTTTGTGCTATATGCATTAGCACTTGGATTCCTGCATTCTAGAACAAGACATAAGTTCATCACTATTAGATAAGCGCTCAAATCCTTTATAAGGTTCTCTTCATAAAAAGTTCATGTGGGTAGACGGCTAGGAATCTTTTATCAATATGCGGTGAACTCTTGCAAAACGTTCCTGATATTTCGTGAAGCAAAGAATATAAAGCGCTGCCAATAGCAGGAACGCTTACTGCGGAGAGAGGAGGGGTGAGGGGAAGTGGGAGTGAGAACCTTATAGTCTTCTACGTTGACCAAAACGTTTCAAGTGTTATCGATAAATTAAAAAGAATTATGGTGAAATACGGCAATATTTGTAGTATAGGTGTGCGCTGAAATTTTCTTGAGGAACAACCAACAAGCGACCGAAAAGTTTTCCGAGTATTAGGAGCGTCGAGTTTGAAAATTCTTAGGATGCTGTAAATCCGAAGAGCTGGATCTAAAATGGATCAGGTAAAGGAACTGTTAGTACCTCAAAAGAAGCATTCGGAATGTACACAGGTACCCTTTCCTCCTTCGCCAGTTGAGACATATTAGTGGCGGCACGTGGTGTCCCTTGTTTTCTTGCGATCGGTCAGCGAGAAAAGATCATTAAGGTCTGTGTGAATGATCGACAGAATGCGGTTAGGAAGGTCGCTTGCAATAGTCTGAGTCATTTCATTGAAACGGGAGGTAGCAAATTAAAAATTGGGTTCTTTTTTGAAGTTTCGTCGTTTTCGAAGCACAGTAAGAGTCATGCAAGTTATCAATTTGCACCTCCATGAAACCAAACGTCAAACTTTCACGTGCAAGTAAACGGTCCAAAGGAAATGGGTTCTCTAATGGGATATGCGACGCAAGTTTTTCGCTGATTGCTGAAGTCGACCAAAACG
Organism: Baylisascaris procyonis; assembly: GCA_037389465.1. NCBI lineage: Eukaryota > Metazoa > Nematoda > Chromadorea > Rhabditida > Ascarididae > Baylisascaris > Baylisascaris procyonis. Next base: position 996,618 of record JAZARR010000266.1, read on the forward strand.
TTTTAAATATGCGATATGAAACAACGCATAGGAATTTCCATCTCTAACACTCTCACATCTACTTTAAAGATAGGGCCAGTGAAACGAGCCAAGAAGTTTTGATGTTAAAGCAAGGGATGTGGGCACGATAAATTGCTCTCCATCTGCGTTCTTCGTTTTCTTTCACTGCTTCCTCTACACTCAAAAAAGAGGAAGGAACGAGGGACTTCGATCATCTAAGAGTCTTTCATTCGCTGAATCGTTGTTTGCTAATATTTGTGACTAATTACAATTTGGTGTGCTTAATATATGTTTGCTTTGAGTGTTTGCTATTAACGTGTTCTGAAACGCCGATTTTTGCAAAGTGAATACCAGTGATGTATTTTTCAAATTATATTTTGCATTGTTCATTCGATAACAAAAGTTTAGTTCAAAGAAGTTCCGAATTGATTGAAGTTGCAGAAATGTGATTCATTTTGTTCCACTTTAACAAAAGTTCTTTTTTTGTTACAGCTAATCAATATTTTATTGATGACGGCTATCGGCCGTAAAATTTTGTATTTTATGAATTGGGAAGGATATGATTATCGCATAATTTATAGATATTAAGGCCTGGCTCTAAAATTACTGTGGTCGAGTCAGAACACTAATACTGTATTTATACAGCCCCAATTCAGGAAACTAAAATTTAAGATAGCTTTAAGAAGCTTATTGCAAGGGATCCTAAGCTATAAGTGCAGTAATTGTAATGCCTAACATTTCTAATAGTAACGATGATTTTCAAATTGTGTATTAATGTTGCACATTTGTTGATGTTTGCAGAAAGGCCATCGACATCACCATCAAATGCTTTTGGTGCACCGTTGAGCTTGACGACGGTTTCAAACAACACCGAGACACGGAATATATTTTATGAACAACAGTTGGCAAAAAGAGAGAAAGAACTCCTTGAGTTGAGGCATGTTTCCAATTTGTTGTCAAATAGTGACTTAAATTATTCTAACTGACAAAATAAAAGCATTGCTATCTTCCTCATTATACTAAACGCAGAATTCTGTAGTCCGAAAGAAAACAGTAGAGTTGCAGGGTTCGCCTCCAATAATCATTAAACTCCTCAGTCATCTTCCGCTCTCTCTCCCTCACAAAGCAGAGGAAACTAAAACTGCTGATTTATATATATATATATATATATATATATATATATATATATATATATATATATATATATATATGTATATAATGTCTATATATATATAAAGTCACTTCATATTGATTGTGCATTAAAAAGTCGAAATCAGAGTTCGTCTACAGATGTGCGCTCGAAGCATCCGAATCGAGTATGCGTGAAATTCAACAAGCCTCGTTGACAAAAGATCTGCAACGTTATGAAATCATCGAAAAGCTAAAAGATGAAATCAGGATTCTCGAAGGTGAGCGTTTTATTGTTTTCGTCGTCCTCTAATTAGATGCCACCTGCAAATTGGGCTGAATTTTTGATTTATAACTGTTTTTGTAAATCCCTCTAGGTGTTCAGTTCAGTTTCATTTGAAATAATGTGAGGCAAGCAACGAGTCTGTTGATTGTTTAGGAATAGACGACTTTATCACGGCGAATGGCAATAAACGCTGAAAATATTTTCGCACCGTTGTTCAGAAGCTTTGAAGGTATTGTTCACAAAATTAATTCTAAGTCTTGAATGTATTCTTTTGCACTATTGGTTAGTAACATGTAAGGTATATTTGAAATTGCTGATGCTGTATTTCTCTTGTCACCTATAAGAAAGTTGCCATTACTTTTTTATTTACAAAGTTTTTGATGATTTTTTAACGCTGCTTTCTCCCATATCCCAGGAACTTGTTTGATTATTGCTTCACTAACCTTACGAGCCGTACTTGCCCGAATGTGGGCCTCTGCTTAGTGAAGGCTCATCCAAACACAAATATCTCAACTCCTTCAGCGATTCATTGTTAAGGTCTATACAGTTCTGATTCTGGGAACAGTTGACAGATAAGGTCTGTCCTGTTTTATTTTTCCAATGATATGTGTTCATATTGTAGGTAAAGTGAATTTCTACAGTGGCGATGCAAATATGGAGTATCTGCGAAACGTGTTTATTCAGCTGTTGCACTGCGAGAGTTGTTCGGGTCGCAAACATATATTGAAGGCAATCGGCACTGTATTAAAGTTGAGTACAACTGAGATGAAATCTTTAGAAAAACACAGCTTTTGGTAATCTTCCTTGTTCATCAGCGCTCTAAGAGGAATGTGCATTAAAATCCTTTTTATGGACGACTCAGAAAGTTTTGAAAAACGATGTAATTGCTTGAGATGTACCTGATTTAGATTGTGATTTTCTTCAGAATCAGGACTGTAGATGGGACATTCGGAGGTAATGCAGTACATCAGAGCTTTACTGTACCACTGTGCTGTTTTAAGGCAGCCTACCAAAGGGCAGCTATTATCGGTTTTAGAGGGCATGCTTTATTGAGGTTTTTTCGAGATGATTTAAGAGCTTTCGGTAAGCTGCTGACTTATACTTGACATTCCATTGTTTTGTTCGAGACCAGATAGATTTCCACAGAAGTTCCCTGCGTGTGTCTCTTCATGTTATATAGATGCCATCTTTGTTAGCTTTCACTGTTAGCACTCCATTGCTACTGCGCATAGGAATGGAGCAAATATCGACACGTTCATCATTCGATGTTCATTAAGAAGTGGGTTTGCATATTCATGGTGAGTTGTAATGAATTCGTTGGCATCCGAATTTTCTAAAACCGGCGCATGATCTCATAGCGAACTCACGCTGAGTGTATAACTGAAGGATGTTATCCGTCCGCACACACTCCCGGACTCTAGAAAGAAGCGGACAGTGGTGGCTGGCACTTCCATTAACGAATTCACCTTTCACATGTATACCGATAAAAAACAGCAATACGGAGTTGAACTTGAATGCAGTAGCCATCTCTTAAGTGGCGTTGTATCCGAGCTCGGCTGTCTTATTTTTCTCTTATTTTTGTATCATTTTATGTTCACTTTGTATGCTTTGAGAGTTTTCCAAATTTGTTCAGATTGCTATGACTTTGTACAGGTAATAGTCGGTTGTTTACTTCTCATAATACAATTGAGAGCTCAATATCGGTTTCTTTCATTGCGACGTTATTTTAGATATTTTTTTTCATTCTCAGATTTTTCTTTGTGCTTTTTGGTTGCGGTTATGTTTTGTGAATGAGCTATGTTATAATTTTTATCTATTTCTTCATTGCATCATAATGTAGTGTTTGTATAGGGTTGCAGATTTTAGAGTGCTTTTGTCGGGTCTCCTATTATATGCTTTTGCTTTGAAACTGTCACGCCTATGAAAACCTTGTCTCCGAATTTCACTTCTCATCAGTTCTCACCTGTCCCTTCCTGCCTTGTTCGCCATCTTCCCCCCCCCCCCTTCCTCTCCCTCCTCAGGTTCTTTCTCACAGCAAGGTTTTGCATCATTCTGTGATAATGGCTCTTCGATGTTTTTATAAACGACTTTTTACGTATTCAGCCTGTAACAGATCGAATTAACGAATCCGAGATCCTGTAGAGTTCCCAATTTTCGGCCAAGACAGACACCGCCGTGAAAGTCTGTAACTGAACTGTCCTAGTTGGAGGAGGTGCAAGAACCGCAAATGCTGGAATGTAACCGGCCAATTTAGTTGTGAATTTTAAATAATTGCCTTGATAGTGTTCAAAAATAAAACCAAATCACATTGTATGATTATATGATTGACAGGCGGTGAAGCGTATCCCCATAATACAAGTAGTAGGTTGTATATGAGTAACAAACAAAGGACAACCATAGTATGACAATCTCGGCGGTAAATTTGAGCAGTTAGTGTGAACAGTGGCTCGACAGAAACAAGCGGAGTGTATAGAGTGTGAAAGACATTTGATAAGAAGGGACAACGATTTCATGTCCAACAGTTCGCTCATGGATATAGGAAGTCCACAGCAAATACACCGGAATATCATGTGGACTAGAAGCGTAATGAAGTGCAACGTCATTCCTACTTTGGCTTGAGCTGGTCATTCTAATTGTGACCGGCGCTTGAGGAATGACCGCCCACCTTGAAGATTCATAGCCGATGATTTCAGCATTCGCCGAATAAGTCGGTTTTGACGTGCTTCTTCGTTCTGTTGGCTACAGAAACCGAAACATAGTTTTACTATTCAGTACGCAAATGAACGCATACAGGCATAGAGACGCCTATGAAAACAACTAGAAATAGACGCATTAGTGACCGTTGTTGCATGTGTCCTATGTCGGTAAACGCAAACTCTTGTGGGGGTTCTTTAGCGCGCTTAAGTAAAATTCCTTGAGAATTGCTCACAAAGCTGGGATGCAAAGTTTTATACCTTGTCCGTGAACCGTCTTTGGGAGGTAAAAGTCTACATATGCAGAGGGTTAAGAAGGTCAGGGAAGAAATATGGAAGTTGTGTTAAACTCTGTATTTGAGATTTCTGACCGTGTTGTCGCAACTATTTGATTAGAAATCCAGAGAGAACTTAACTGATCCAGCATTTGGTTTTTGGTCTGTTCGCATTTCTGTCGGAAATTATTGGAACTGAAATGCAGGTAATGCGTTATCATCAAGACAATGCTTCTGATGTTTCGAAATGTGAATAATGGAGGTCAAGAGGCATGCCAAATCAGCTGGCATGATATGCTTTTCCGTTCAGCTCACCTCAGCAACCGATAAAATTATCAACAAAAAGTGAGCTACGCTCAATAATGCCCCTCATTTTAACCAACTCGACTGCCCATTCAATTCCTTCACAGAAGTCTCACACGGCTGTTAAAATGAAGGTTCAAATGATGCATAATGCTTGCGGATTTTTTGCACATTAAAGTGCCTGTATCTTTCGTCGAATAAGATGAACCATAGGGGAGATATAGTATTGAAGGTATATTACGGTGGACGTCATAACTATGAAATTTCATATCTCTATCGTCAGTGTTCTTGAAATGAAACATCGGATAAACGTGCACACGAGCACATAAACACATATATGCGTGCACAGAGGCACGAAGTCGCAAAAATGTGCTTTTGCAAAGCAAATTTTTAGAAGTGTATAGAAAGGAGAATGAAAAAGAAATAAAAGCGAATGTACAAGTGAATGATAAAAATTGAGTCATAGCGAGGCAAAAAAGGGAACGAAGGCCTGCCATTGAGCGCGGACACCTATATAAGTAAATTCCCTTGTTTCATTTAGAAAGTGATTCTCCCGTGGAGTGCAAAGTGTGAATGCAACCAACCCTTGTACTGCTTTGTCTGCAAATTTAATGCTTGCATCTTTACAGCATTAACAGTGTATGCTGCTTCATCAAAACTTAACCTTGCTTCAATAAAAAATATTCTTATAATATTTTCCGCATGACTTAGTTCAGTTTTTCCCATATTGCTCTTCCCACGTTCTAGTGAATAAAAGAGATAATAGTAGAAATTGATACCAAAAAGGAGTGATACTATATCTTGTAATTGTTGTTTTTTCTGCGCATTCTTTGCGCCCTGATCATTTTCATGTGTTCATGCATGCATATACCTGCCTATATGAGGTAATTTCAGCTGGATATTGACAATAACTACGATTATGAAATTCGCTATGTAAAATTTCCATAGAACTGCACAAAGTGTCTCAGTTCTATGCACGAAGTTTTACGATAATCATAACGTCTATTATTAATCATCAAGAACATGTCTGCAAAATTAGAATTTATATGATGATACAAATTCTCCATATTTCCTTATAGATCGGACTGCTCGACTATTGAACAGTTAATGAAATATTCGTTTAAATACAAAGCTTCATTATTTATTGTAATTTAGCTTTTATCACACAATTTTTCGTGCTCAATTTTTCATCTAATATAGCTGTGACTTCAAGGCCAAGTCACTATGACGAATTATCGCAGTGAATGTCAACAACACAATTGTCATCTCCCTGTTTCATAAACACCGAATTTCAGTGTTATTCGTGACAACAGTAATGTTAAGATAGGTTAGTGTTGACGTTATTGCAGCTACAAACTCCATTACTGATAAGATATTATGCCAGCTGCGGCCACAGCAAATCAACGAACATAACTATTCCCTTGAACATTCGAAATTCCCTTTCGCTACTCACCGGTGTCGCTCGTTGACCACAAATATGAAGTGGCCGCCGCTTGGCTTCATTACATTACTTTTCTAGTATCTCATTTTGTAGTCGATAGGCCTTCTTATCGTATTTCTTGTAATTTTTAAAACCACGGCGCGCAGCGGTGAATAAAAAGCATGACCTGGAAATTTCTTCACCAATTACCTAGGATTTGACCCAATTTTTCTACCATTCAATCATTCTTCAATTGCTCTACTGTTTATCTCCAATACTAGAAATAGTGAATTTTTCAGCAGTTTGTTTTAAAGTTCAATAGCACCGGAAAAATGGAATGAAAAACCAAACTGGAAATAATTCAACGGCAATGTGCAGAATCTCGACAATTTCTCAGCATAAGCAACCAGTAAAGTTTAATTGGTAATGTGTCAAAGGCAGGAGGCAGCAGTAGAACGAAGACGACGGAGTTGTTTATTGCAATCGGATTGCTTCTGTTAGGTAAACAATTGATACATATTAATATCAGAATCGAGATTTCATGGGCGTTTAACTGACGTTAGATATGTGGTGATATATCGCACCATTTAATTGTTTTTTAGATGTGAGAAATAGCAAGATTCGCAATATAGCAATCATAGTGGCATTGAAAGTGATTTCAACGATTGTATTCGCGATCACGACAGATTAATTATTTCAGTGATGAAGAATTGGATTTGGGTGGTCTATATACTCGATATCGCAGTATGTTTGGGTAACGCTCAAACGACCGACAACGAGTTGATTCGAACTTTATCTACAGGATCCTTATTGAAGGGAACAAAGGTTTGCAATATTTCTGTGTATTTTGCGAATTAATGGACGCTTTGCATAATGTAAAGTAGTCCAAACGATCGCAGTTGTTCACAAATGATTTTAAACTAATGAATAGTGCAAATAATCTTTCTGGCTGTTGAAAAATATTGCTGGAGAATATTTTTCTATTGGAAACTTCTGGATTTTAAAGATGTCGGAGAAAAAAGGAATAGAATTCTTCTTAAAAATTTTCTCAACGAGTAATTTGTTGGAGAGTGAATGGAATTCTGAGGAAGTGGGGGAGTGTTATTCACTAGGGAGTGACTTGACCACACTCGCTATCGGCAGTGTGAGAAGTGGATTTTAAAAATATGGTGCAACTTGGCTGCGTCTGTATGTATTTCCTTTGTGGGATTATTGGATAGGGAGTTGTATTTATGGAAAAGAGACTGCCCTTCCTGGGAATTTCTGCACGCTTCCATAACGGTAGTACGTTATTCAAACCAACATGCTACTGATTGGCAAGCTCGTTGCTGTTAAGCTCTCTCAATATAATATTTCAAGAATCAAATTTTTAGAAAGAATTGACTTCATAACGCTTATTTAACTTTGAAATTCGCCAAAATTCTTTGCTTTATATGACCGTCGCTGAAGTCATTTCGAAATATCTGGATTTGGCTCGGTTGAGTATATGGAGACAGCAATACGGCACTGTTCCTTTATGCCGACAGGAAGTGTGATTTGTATGATATAAAAGAGTGGACCATGGGGTGCTATTATTCACCAGGCACGCCAATGAATTGGCAGCGGCCCCGTAAAAAAATTAATTCCAGATCATCGTTAACGACAACAATACAGTACATCTCTACCTTGGTATACCGTATGCCGAATCACCTACTGACCAAAATCGTTATAAAGCGCCGATAACGCGAGCGAAATGGGATGGAATTCTTGATGCATCATATTACAAGGTTGCATTTTATTATTCTGTCAGCAGCTTTTTTTTTGCATCCGCACTTTGCAGTCGAATAATTTGAGTGGTTTCTTAATGGTGCACAATGCAATGCGACAAGGGGTCATATGTCGTTACTATATTTATTATTGGAGATTCAGGTTTCGTGCCTTTATGACAGTCCATATTTCGACGTGACGCTGAGCACGAGATTCATGAGTGAAGATTGTTTGCATGTGAACGTTATTTCTTCCGAATCGTGTATTCAAAACGGTCGTTGTCCTGTTGCGGTAAGTAAATTTCCTTTTAAATTTTGCATCTCTGAGGTGTTTAATACTGCAATAAGCATAGAATGATGAAAACTATTCACTCTTGCCTTATTTCATATATCCAGAAGAAACACAAGCGTCTGCAGCTTCCTTGAGAGGTTTGGAGCGAGTTTTTAGAGTGTAGTTGGTGTGAGCAGTCGTGAAGTATGTTGCACAACAAAACAACAACCTCTTTACCAATTCTATTTTAATTGTGCCTATTTCATAGGTGTATATGGCGATGGAGTTTAGACTGATATCTTATTTGGATCTAAACATTATTATTCCATTTCTTTCCCTTTCTATGATCCGCTAGATAACATTGTTTTAGCAGATGTGGAATATTTAGCGCTTCGTTTACACCCATGCTAAAAAATAGTGATACATCTGCAAAATATAATGTAGGAAAGCAACTTGTGGATTTAAATTTTCTATTACAGGTTTACCTTCACGGAAGCAATTTTAATTATGCGTCATCATCAGTGATTCCTGTCGAAGATATCGCCCGTATTTGGGCTACGAAGGATATTATAGTGGTGCGTATTATGCTTGTAACATCGAATAGTCACAATCGCTATCATCATATACTTTCGAGCACTGAAAGCAATAAGAAATTGAGCCTCCATTAGGCAACGCAGATGCATAAAAAAATGAAATTACTGCATTTATAATAGTGGAGTTACGACAGTGAGTGCCGCTTTATCGCTCACCAATATTTATATAATCTCACATTAATGTGCTATTTTAACGTCTTTCTCAAAGATATGGTGGTGGTGTCATCACTGCAGTGTTCATTTTAGCGCAATGTTTTATCATAAGCACTGAATGATCGGCATTGAAAAAGTTCTGCATTTGTTGCGGTTATTCTTGATTTTCTGAAGGTGTTTCCTGTAAAATTCCTCTTCTGCACATTGAGTTTCGAAATTTTTACGTTGTCGCTCTTTGTACCGCCATGATATTTTGCGTTTACACAATATTAATGTGCTTCTCATATTCAGGTAACGATGAACTTCCGTCTCGGTTCATTCGGATTTCTTAATCTTGGCGTAAAGACAACGGCAGTAAACAACGCAGGTTTATTGGGTTAGTCGGTTTATTTTCCCGTTAGCGCAACGAAGCTCCCAAGGACCACTTTAAGGTTTTTTCCGTGTTGTTCCGTGGTAGTAGAGTTCCCTTCATTGCTGAACTTTGCAACGATCTCGTAATATTGCGATAGTAGCTATGTCCTGATAAAACGTAAACCACTTTGCAACAATAAACGCTTTGATCTCTTGGAATAGTAGAGAACAGTGGAAAGGTTTGAACAGCTGAAATCGAGTAACAAATCTGCTTTCACCAGATTTTTCTTCCTTTCTTCGGTTGTCTTTCATGCAGCTTTCGAAGGCCATCTTTTGGTGTACATCATTTAATATGGCGTCTCGAAACAGAATTACCTTCCCAAAACATTCCCATTTTATAGATGAAACAACGTTTTCTTGCAGATCAGCTTGAAGCTCTCAGATGGGTACAACGCGAGATTAGTCGTTTTGGAGGCGATGCTAATAGATTGACACTAATGGGCTTTGGCAGTGGCGCTATTAATGTTGATCTGTTAGCCATCTCTCCTGCAGCAGTTGGCTTGTTCCAGCAAGTCGTCATAATCGGCGGTGCTGCGGGTACCATGCCAAACATAAATGAAGGTAATGCTCGCTGGTAGGATTCAAAGTGGTGTGGCAAGATGAAACCAGTTTGCAACGTTTTCAACTATAGTTATCCATGATTTAAAAAAAAGAAACAATCTGCACGACAGATTTGCCGGAATCTTTTCATAAAAACAAATAAACCATTTCAGTATGCTGGCACTTCATAATTTCCGCCAATATTTTCTCATGATTCATCTAATGATAATTGAATATGTGGGAAAATGATTCGAAAATATAGACGTCAGCAGAACATCGATGTTTCGCCCGCAGAGTGAGAATTCTACTCTAAGTTTATATCCGTTATGTCCCTGCTATGCGTTTCAACCCCTATAATGAATGCTCGTGAATTGTGCCGAGGAATAATACCAAATTTTGAACGGCTGTTATAATTTCCACAAGGGAAAAAGAAGAACGATGTTATTGAGGCCGAGAAATTCAGAATCGCATCGCAATTTCTTCGTATATGGTGGCAACATCTTTCGTCACTTCGGAATACTGGTTGAAGCGAACAACGGAAATATGGAATGAGCACAATTTGCATCATTTTTTAAGAAATATTTGATGGTACAGACTCCCTAAATGCTGAACTCTTGATTTCCACGCAAATGTATTCCGTAGAAGATGAGAAGCATTGACTGCTTAGTTGACTTCCGTTGCTGATCTGTCAGAAGGAAGTTGAAACCAGAGAGGACTGCGGTACTGTCAATCAATAATTTTGAAATTGTTAAGGCGGATAAAGCTGCAAGAATAAAATGATCCTATATAAAGGAAATTCAAACCTCCAAGTCGTTATGTTTGTTCCTAAAGTCGGCTGTATGCTCATATTGGGAATGGTATGGCTATTAACTTAAGCGCATTCTGAAGATACTCTCTGGCGTTTAGGCACTCGAGCTCAATGTTTCCATTTCCTCTGTCCTCTTCATATTTCAGTCTGAGATATCGTGATAGATTATGTTGTTCAATGTGCTGTCGAAGTAATAAACAATATCGCTGAGATGAAAATCTTAAGCTATAACAATCAGCAATCGGCTTAAGAAAAATTAGAGGTTTAAGTCGGTTTTATTTTTATAGACTCGAATGTCGCAGCCAGCCGTTTACTTGCAATAGATGCGGGTTGTACAACGAGACTCACTTGGAATACGACCAACAAGGAGGACATTGTGAACTGTTTGAGGTTGATTTCAGAAGTGTTGATGTCTGCAATATTACGTCTATTTGCTCCCTTCCCCCCTTCTCCCCGCCTGCATGGAGTGTGTTAACGTTTGTTTGTAAGCACAAGAGAGCTGCTTCAAATGAAAACTTATGTTATTCGTGCCCTAAGGCTCCAGTGGCCACTTTTGTAGAAGATTCGTTGACGATATCGAATAAGATACTAGCAAGAAGAAAATGCCAAAGAGGAAAATAATTTTCATTTGTCATTATGATCGCAATTTTAAAGATCGTGCTTGCGATAGCATTCTTATACAACCATTGAAAAATTTTTCAGGGGAATACAAGCTAGCGAGCTTCTATCAGTGCAACGAATGCTTGAAAATACGAGCAAGTCATATGCTTTCAATTCGCCAGCTGTTGACGCTCGCGAGGCAACACCTATAATTCCTAACTCGGTACCTCGATCGAAACATATCGCTTCAAGTTTCTTCACATCAAAACTGTCATTAGGCAGTTTCTGCGGCGGGAAAGGGTGTTTATTTGTTACTGATAGGTAAGGTAAATCTCAAAGCTTCAAGGCAGATGCAGCGTCCTCTATAGGTTTCTTGTTGGAATTAGCCTGAATAGGTTTTTGTGAAGTCTGGCTCCCTACGACGATGGATGAGACGTCACAGAGATCAGTTTCCATAGATAGAGATAGACAATCTAAATTCCGCGACTGAGGTTCACCTCTGCACGGTGTTCTACTACTAAGGGTCGGCTGCCGAAGTGTTAAATAATAGAGGTTGTTCTTTGTCAAGGACTTCGATTTCCTCTAAGAAGAATCCCTAAGGCAGTTGCTAAATTTAGTTGTAGTGATACTATCGCCAGATTAAACCTTTTTGTATAATTTTTGTCTCTGCCTCTATTTTTTACTCAATCAGATGAACGATTGTTGAAGGTGAGTACACTCAATAAGATGCGTCGGGCATATACAATGATGATTGGAAGCATATCGAATTCAATGAATTTGCCCAACAATGCGCTCAACTTTGACTTATTCATTCCGACAAAAAAAATGCTGAAAGCGATGTGTGGAGTGGCCCTGTTGCACCGCCATTTCAACTTTACAATTAAACTCGTTAAAGCCTGTCAAAGAGAATATTCAACTGGTAAGATTGTGTGTCATTTTCTAACGAGAATTCTGGGTGATCTAAAGTTTTTACGAGGAAGCTTATGCAACTGCACTGATTAAATTATCGTTGAGGATCGTTTTCAGGCAATGTAAAATTAACTCTTAGCCGCACAAAGATTGCTTTGCGTGCAAACAACTGATAAAAGAGAATTTTTTAATCGGAATGAATATTAATTCCGAGCAGTTGAATGTGAATATTGATTCCGAGCAATTACGATAGCTATATTATTGTAAGGTAGAAACTTGCAGCTTCATTCTTCAAGATAGTTGTAATGATTATGAAATCGACCTTATCGGAGTATAATGCGAAGAACTGTCTAATAAATTGCTGCCTGCGTTTATGTGATGTTTATCATCGACAATGTTCATTTACATGTAAATAATTAATTGCAGTGTTGCTTGGATCGAAGTTGATGGAAGATATTGCGGTTTTCCTGCCAATTTACGACTCTGCATCCGTCAACACAAGGAATGGAGGAACAACATTTTTATTCGATTACTTTTCCAATGATAAAGGTCTCTTCAACAATGTTCACTTAGAGCAAATGTAGAAAGAAAAACTCTCTAAAGCCAATTGACACTGGGCTTCGAAAACTTTCGTATGAATAGAAAAGAGAACCTTGAAATAGTCGTTCGGTGGTCAGATAAGACAACTAAAATAGCAGACTCGTCATTCTGTGGCAGTCGGCGAACACGAAATAGGTCACCTTCAACAGTCTTCCTTCTTGAGCCACATTAAGATAAACCTCAATATAAACATGACAATTTTGTAGTTACTACAAACATATCGTTTCACCTACTTTTTCTGACCGAGAATTCCATTGTCCGTTGAAGCATACTCGCATTCGAGCCGAGACTAACAAGTGACGATCATGTGCAACAAAAATCAATATCTCTCAAAAATGGGCGGTGAGATGCGACGAGAGAGGATGTGGAGAGGGAGGAGCTAGGCATAGATTCATTCTGTGACAGGAGGAACGCTGTACTTTTGATTTGATGAGGTCAGTTTGTTCAAAAATGTTTCAGAAAAGTCGTTGCTCGCATTTGCATCAGCCAGTTCAGCAAATATCTCTCAATACAACTATATTGCAACAGCGATTTCCCAGTTCATTAAGACTGGTTTGTCTTCATTAATCGAATCTTTTTTTTTCACTCATCATTAGTATTTCAGTTGTTCGTCAGATTCATTAGAATAGTCACTCGTGCTTCGCCAATGCAAAATTATTCCATGGCGAAAGCAAGACGCTTTCATTTTCTCAACATTCAGCGGAGAGAATAAAATGGTGTAGCATCTGGTTTGTGCTTGAATTTGCTTCCTTGGTGAGTGTTCTGTGGAGACAGCTGATGAGGGTGTTACTAGCATAAACGTCAGCCTAAATTACCCATCTAAGACGAAAAATATACTGATCTTATGTATCTTATGAAAAAAGTCAGCAATTGGAGGAAAAATTTTTCACTTTTTTATTCAACAAATTCAGGGACATTGAAACGAAATTCGATTTCAACATTTCAGTGAAGTGAATCACTCAATTCTCAAAGAAAATAATTTCAGGGGATCCATCGAGCGACGGTCTATCCTGGCAGCCGTTCGAAGTGGAGCGCAATAATTTTGTTGCTCTAACTGTCACAACATCTCCAACGAACGTCGACGGATATCACTTTGAAGCTGTCAATTTCTGGACCAAAATGGCTCCTCAAATAGCCGAAGTATCGTTTCTCTCATGCTGAATTTTGTAAAAGTTTCATTAGAAGGGAATAGCAGCCGGTGAGCGATCTACTATTGCACTATTATCAATTAATAATGACGAATTTAATCAGTCCATACGAATTGTGCACAATCTTATTATTGATCGTTGCATCGACTGCATAAGGAAATCAACAGCAGGCAGTAATTTCAAAACGATGAGAGAAGTTATTTGCTATTGGTACTCCCTCAAAGCATGAAAAAATGGATTCGTTAAACCAGCCAGGGTCTGTTTAAGTCAGCTCATTATAATCTTTTTATTGATAATTTTATTCTGAGACCTTTTTATTCACCTTCAGAAAAATTTATCGAATATTAAATACCCGAAAATAGGAAACCCATATCAAGCACTTATTTACACAAGACTATGCGGTGTTAGTTTTGGATGCTATACCTTCGAGAGAGAAGGAGAATTTTGCAGAAGGCTGAGTGGTTTAAAGGAAATGGTACGAATATCCTAAACGACTTGATTGAAGCAGGCAAGGAAGTGATTTCTTCGTTCGCAGAAACAATTGCATCCATCAGGGACAAACGAAGAAAGGCTATCACCGAGGCGATTGTATGCAATGTTCTTTCAATTACCGCAAATCCATTGTTATTTTGCTGCGTCTATTGGGGCGTTCTGCTAATTTAGCATATCGCATATTTTTTCACCACCAAAGTCTTTCATATATTTCATTCGTTTTTCTTCTATAATTCGTCTCATCTACCAACATTCGAGACAGTTTGTACGCAAACGAAGCTCAGGTGTATGGTAAATCGTTTGTAGTTTTTCCACCAAAGGTTTCTTAGATTAGGGCTGCCTGAATATTAAGAACACTACAGGTCTGGTGTAAGTAAAAACTATTTGTGGTTACGGTGGAATCAATGAGTTTCATTGGCAATTCTATAGAGAAGTTAGCGATTGTATAAATAGAAGATAAACTAACCCGGTTAATTAATCAGAGTGCTGTGCAAAGACAATTTGTGACATCAGCGAAAAATATGGCGGAAGTGAGATATAAAAAAAAATATGGCGCCCCCGCCCGTCGTGATATCGAATTCTAAATTCGTTGCATCACACAGCTTTGTGCTTTTGGGGTGCTCCGCCCGCTTTCGTCATACAGTTCATTCGATGCAGTGAGATGAAGCGCGATCTTTTGCTCGCTGTCAAGACAGCATAATTTTTGAAGAGTTGACCCGTTTTGCGAGGGCAATGCTCGCTTTCGAGGGACGGCCTGACAGCGTTCGAGGCTAGAGACGATAGCCACCTAAACCACCATGAATGGAGCTTCTGGTGGTGCTCGCTTCTAATAGTGTCTATTTGTAATTCATCCCGGCGCCGTGAATCATCGCCTGTCCATGAAGATCCCCGACATAGGTTGAATGATTTTCGCAATGATAACATATACTGAAATTTTTAAGCTTCGGGTTTATGGCATAGCACGATCCAATGAAATGAGGAGAACTTTATTGTCGCATCCAGCATAATGCTGCTAAGAAAAAAGCCCATTAGGTCAATATCTGTTGCTAGGTCAGCACAGCGCATGCGACCATGTTGTATTTTCAAACTTCCGTTGGAATCAGTTATGCTGTATGTGTTGCATGTTCTTCTCTTCTTGAGTGATTAGCAAAATATTACTCCTTAATCTACAGCTTCTCTTCAACTGATTTCTTTCACAGGGAAAAATTGCAAGTGCCCTGGAGAATATTGAAGAAGAAATTGTAAAGCAAAAAGAGGCAGCTATAAGCGAAGGGATCGAATGGATTCAAGGGCACATAAGCGGTTCGTTGCATTCGTTCCATGAATAAGTGAAATGAATTGATAAAGAATCTTAGAATAGCTTAAGATTGTTCATTGATTTTATATAGCCGCTGTGTCTCGGAATAATCTTTATTACTAACCGAATCACTGAAGCAAGAGAGGCCATGTGCTTGTGGAAACAAAGTTGCAACGACAATGCAATCACTGATAACCAAAATTACAAAGGAAAATGATCTATTCGGTACAGTTTTTGAAGAATTCAGATGCATAATCGCGTTATTGCCATTTCTCTTTGAACATATCGATGTACAAGGGCTTCATCTCCAAAGTGCTTTAAATATGGAAACGGGACATTTCAGACTGAAAGTCAGTTGCGAAACTGCTGTTCTGCTAGAAAACTTTCTTCTCAGCCATTCCTCTGGGCAATTGCAGCGCCGAAAAGAAATCGACCCTTCCTTTCACATGTGAAATATATTCACGTTGGCCAAAGGAATGGGCCAGAAGAAAGTGTTCTAGTATAACAGCAGTTTGGGAACTGACTTCCATTCTGAAATGTTTTATTTCCACCTTTTCGTTTTTAGTAGAAACATCTCTTGTTCTCTTTTACATGCTGTTCTAGCAAGAGACACAGTGGCACGTGGTATTGCTGCACCCTATTCAAGAACGGCGAGTGCACGCTTCTGTTAGGGAAGCATTTCCACAGTGGCCGGTCGGTTCATGTGCTGAAGATCACGGTGGAATCTCACTTCCGTTCCTTATGTGATGAAAACGTGATGCGGCTTGCCCATGAGAAAGTGGCTCATCCAAGCTATACTAGATAGCTGACGAACAGGAAATTGTCAAAGAAACAAATCAACGCGTTCTTGATGATTGCATGTCTCCTACTGTAGCGTTCTTTAACCCGTAGGGGAAGCGGCCGTGCTAAGAGCACGTAAACAGAAGTGGTTTTACTATATTTTAGCAATGAGTCATACTATTGCGTATCGCCTCGTCGACGAGAAATAAACACACCATAGTTTGCACGATGTTAATGGCTCATAAATGCAGCTTTAACCGCGCGCAATGTCGGATCGACACTGATGAGTGAGTCCCTCTTATTGCCCTTGTGCTACCTAATAACTTTTTTCTTTATCGCAAATTTCACCCTTTCTTCCGTTAGATATTTCTAGAGAATTCCGCTCGTACATCTATTGGTCAAAAAAAAGGACGTGTTATTTAAAGAAATAAATTATTTCACGAAAACGCAGAGATTCCATCTGTTGTTCCCGATAAAAATATATTATTTTATGGCTCATAAGTTCGGGCCCCATTTATCATTTCGCTGTTTTTATGCGCATTTGCAAATTTGCATATTTGTTTCATTCGATAGTTACTAAAGTTAAATCGTCGAAATATGCTGACTGTAAAATTATGAAACTTTTCGATGGTTTCATTGCAGCATAATTTACACACATCCGTCACCCTCCAACCAGTTTCAGACTTTAAAAAGTAAAAAAAAAAAGCATAAATTTTACACCGATCAGTCTCCATTTCACATCGATAGAGTTCTAGAAGCAATACTGTTTAAATATTTTGTGTGCGCAGCCGGATTGGTTGAAATATGAGGGCATTGTCCTACAATTTTCATTTTTTTGCACTAAATGAAACGGATCGGCCAGTTGGGCAAAATGCAGAAGTGCATGTCGTGACATTCTGTTGGCATCCTTTTCTTTCTACTTCATCCATAGCGATTCTTTGAAAGTTAGCGTTTCAGGCTCTAAGGATGGATCCTTGTTGGAATCAAGCAAGAAAGCGTGGATGTATGCATTTTCTGCAAGAGGTAAGCTCATTGTTTTTAATTGCTGTATGTGAAAGCGTGGAATTAAGCTGAACCCTTCATGTAACGTCCACATCTGCGAGGTTTTTCCAGCTCAGAGGTCACCAGCTCAGAAACCACAGAATGTAAAGTCACAAATTATTGTGATTGCATCCAGTGACCTTTCGATTTTTGTTCGTCATCTCTAACATTTCCAGGTGAGCTGTGAGGTTGCTGACATTTTCACACTCCAATTTTGGAACAAGCGGGTATAACAGTATGGAACAAGAGTAGTCGATGGAAAAGAAAAAGATTTTGGCGGAGATTTATCCAAGCGGATAATGGGCTGAAAAGCGATTACATTTTCAGATAAAATTCGTGAGAACAGGGATCTCGAAGAAGTACTAGCTGCAAATGTGGAAAGAAATGGGTTAAGGTGTTTTAGAACTATAAGGCTGTAATGACTGTTTTCGCGGTATGCAGATAGTTTTTAGAGGGAAATGAAATGCAGATTTCAGTAGCGGTGAATATGTGTGAGAAAGAGATTTCTTTCTGAAAATTAGATGTTTGATAAAATGCATTTGAAATATTAATCTTCGGCTATGGTCCTGGAAGTTTTCTCCCATTTCCGCTGACTAGATCTTGGAAGGAGTTGATGTTTTCGGAGGAGAAAAATGGCGGAAACTCTGTCTGAAACGCAAATTTTGATATCGCTACATTGGTCTAAAACACTCATCTTTCGTTCCTGTGATAATGCGCCAAAGTTTTCAACAGCGATATAATTGCTTGAAATAAGTATTATGTTAACGTATTCCTTCATTTCAGTCGCCGACGTTCTGGTCGAGGTGAACAATTTATTGGATGGAGTTTTATCTGATGTTGACGAAAAATCTGTCGACAGTGCAGTAATCACAACGGCTAAAAGCGATGAAGAGGGAATGAATAGCATCGAGCCATCTTTGCGAGCTTCAATTATGAGAAGCGTTGCCCGCAGTGCAATCTCCAATGGTCTCTCGTTTAACGCATCTTTCTTTCGGTCGTTACCTTATGCGAAATCTTTGCGTCGAAGGTGCAGATGGGATGAAGTTGAATGAAGATCGAAGTGTCATTGATTGATCAACTTGAATGTTGACGTGTGAGCCCAATTCGCCATGAGCATTAGGTGATTCAAATATGTGAGCCCTAGCTTGAGTGTTCCCCAGTTGAACCTAAAGGAAAGACGAGAAATAAGCACATTTAGAGACTTGCATCTGCTATGATGTGCTCTGCAAATACAAATTTGCAAAAACTCACAGTGGCAGTGGTGTTCATCCATTTCATGCATG
The DNA here is from genome assembly GCA_037389465.1 of Baylisascaris procyonis. NCBI lineage: Eukaryota > Metazoa > Nematoda > Chromadorea > Rhabditida > Ascarididae > Baylisascaris > Baylisascaris procyonis. The sequence goes on from JAZARR010000266.1 coordinate 1,015,394, forward strand.
CTTGCCTTCATATTTATGATTATCTATCTATTCGCTTGTTTGCATAGTGAAGTGACATTCAGCCATTCGAGCCATTCTTATCTCCCTTGGGAACTTAATTTTTAAAGGCATTCTGCAGTCACTTATGTAGGCTCGTTGCCAACAAGCAGATTTGCGTACAAATACCAATTGAACGGCTATTCGTTTGGCCGCGTTCCATTTTTGGCAGATTCTCACCTGTTATTTCATAAATGTATGTTTTTAGACGCGTGAGTGGAATTATTACCTTCAGAAAGCAATGAAAATGATAGTGTCGTTTGCTTTCAATAACATCACACGTGACGGTCACTACTGAATTTTTCAAGAATCCTCATTTAGAAAGCTTTAATTTTTACGATTTGGCGTTCGGTACTTCAACTGACTGGGTGAAACGATGATGGGCAGGTCGGTGATACATTAGTTGGCTGCATTGCAAACTCTTATTTCCAGGAAGAAAATAGATGTGAGCAACAACGATGCTTGAGAGATATCGATGTAGCACGTCACAAATGTCGTTTTCAGGAGATGCTGAAACAGTGACTGTCGAGGTGGCCGGTGGTTACTGGGGGACATGGACGAATGGAGGATGGTTCTGGGTCATTCATGCTGCTGCTGTCGTGATTGTCCTGGCGCTTGTTGCGGCCATATGGACGAACTGTTGTTCAAGTAAGAGGGGAAGGAGCTATGAAGTCCTCCCCTGATGCTCATATATCCATTTGATATGTCTTTTTTTATGATATATTCATATTTGTGGCCGGAAACGTGTTTTACGCTAACAAATGCTGTGATCGGGTTCAGTTTATTTCTTACCTTATTGGATCTACTGTCCTCTAGAAATCAGCTGAACGACTAAAATTGTTCGATGAAGCACATGACATGACAATATGGAATGCCAAAGTAATAAGAGCGCTAGCACAGGTTTTCAGTATATTGCCGACATCGATAATATTTCTTACATTTGAATAAAAAAGTATCAACAATTTCGACACGATTCATTGCCTATGATTGATTTCTGAAAACGTAGAGCAAAGTCACTCAATAGTATGCGAAAGATGTGCCATTCGATACAGGGAAACACACGTAAAATTGCTGCGCCAGCTAAAAGCATAAAATCGAGCGATTTGGCACAGTCAAATTTTCGGGAACTTGCGCAGTGCGTCGTCAAGTCATTCCATTCTCTTCTTGTGTACCTGTATAAGTTTCTTTGTTCATGGATCAGGCAACGCTATCCCGTACTTCAGCCAGTCACGTTTTCTTTCTTCCATGCGTGTGCTCGAGCGGAGTTCGCAGCCATATACTGGCCGTTAGCCTAACTTCCAGGGTTAGAGAATGGATCACATCAAACAGTGGGAGAATTTTTCGAGTACAGTACCATTGTTGCCTAACTCTTGAGGCATCGGATTTCGAATATGGAAGGGTGTGGTGTGGTTACTGCGGAACACTTCAAGTCGACTTCAAATGGACAGAAATTTTTGAGTTGACATGGTGCATCCCGCTATGTAGGTCACCAAATTATTATAAAACAGTTTCATATACGAAATTGTCTCACCACTTACTAAAATGAGGCCTGAGGGATAAATGACTGCGAAGCTTGAAATAGTCTCGTATAGTAAATCCTCATTTAAGAGTTATTAGGCAGTCAGCATAACCTTTGATACTTCGACGAGAGGCAACGCTCAACTGCCAGGCTCGGGAATATACACTGATTACCTTGAGGATATGCTTCAAGCAATAAAATCAACAAGAGAGTCAATGGTGCCATTGGCATCATTCATAAAAGTAAAAAGAAGGGAATATACTGCTGTATGATTTACTGCCAGGCGTTTGGGCCAGTGTCTGCACTCAGCACTGCTGATGGAGTAGAAACTCTCCGAAATTAGACAAATCATTTGTTTTACGACGATTTCATTAAAAATTTATAGATCGACAGAAAAAATAGGGTCTCGTTGATCAAATCAGAAGACGTTGAAAGAAGTGTTCGATGCTGGATTTTGAGAGACATCGCACTGGAGTTCTTTTGGGCCGCACATGAAGTCGTTCTTTTCTATTGGCCGGCGCTGACATATCGGCGTACTTCGAACGCTTGTAGACACTGCAAGAGGGGGATCTTTGGGATTTTGAAGGCTGCCTGAAGAGTGGGATTCGGACCCCATTCAAATTTATACCGGACGCGTCAACACTGCAGAAGTTCATTTTTTGCATGATCAACGGTGATGGGATTTGCATTTGTTGTGGAATCCATTGCCGATGCTGCTTGTGCGGTAGTTGGCTGCTCGGTTTGCCTTCTGGGATTGTTGTCGAGTTTCGAGCTCCTCGTTTGCGTTTCGGCTTTCGAACACCTCGTCTGTTTGATCGAGCGCGAGGGTATGGTTTTACTATGTACTGTTCATGGCGTAAGTAGGCCTCTCCTCTCCTCCCCATAAAAAACACTCTTGTTCTTCATACTTGTATTCACTGCTTATGGGCACTACAATGCTCACTGTGAACGATTTTTGCATCAGTAGTGCAGAGCTGGTTCATTTCGGATAGTTTTGGGGCAGATTCGAGCAGCATATGTAACAATTGAAGAAAAGTGCTTTCTGGTGAAGCGAAACTTTCCGTAAATTATTTTTCAAGTTTATTGTGTTGTGAATACTCAACAGCGCTGCTGGATTCACATTTTCAAAGCAACGGTAATCAAATGCCGTGAATTCAGAAGCAGATTGCTAAAGATGTATTTTACGCTATTGTGTTATCCTGACGCTTAGCCAAAACAACCGAACCGTTTGCATAAGAAAGTCAGGAAAATAAAACATCAAAGGAAACGTACATCAATGCAAGTTGAGGGTAGTGCCTTGCATTATGGAGTTACACCTGCGAACTCTAAAGCTGGATATCACCGTTTTGCCGACTGTGTTGAATGATGGCAAAGGTGTTTTCATAGATAATTTGTCGATGACTCATTCTGTAAGTGATTTTGAATCAGTAACTCCAATAACTCCAAAGTGGATCATAAAACATCCGTTTAAACTAGTGAAGTAGTGGGATAGTTAGCAAATTTTGCTGAGTAGAAATCAAATCTGCAGTTTTCCACGAAATGGTCTGCATGATCTACACGAAATGGTGAAAATTGTTCAACAAATCGCAGAATATACAAGTAAGGAAGAATTAAGAGTTCTCTTTTGTACAGTCTTTCGAATGTTCTGTATCATATGCTTTTAAACTAGGGAACGATAAAACCAAGCGGTTGCTCTTTTTATCTGTGTCCTATTTTCCCCGTTTTGACACATGTTTGGGTGGAGTAGTCACAATCTTTAACATTCTGATGCTCATAATATTGTTGCCAGTATTCCTAACAGGGGATAACTTTACAAATGAATTCGCAAGAATTTTCGCTTCCCGCCAACGAGGTTCGGAAAAGAATGTTTATAAGACATCCCTGATTGGTTTATGCGCTCTTGAAGTTATGTCATTGTATATATATATATATATATATATATATATATATATATATATATATATATATATATATATATATATATATATATATATGTTGTGCATTTGTTTGTCTAGTGATGGCTTATCAGTGTTGATGTCGTTACAGTTCATCTTATTTTACTTGTGTTTGTTGCACTTATAGTTGGATTAAAATCCACTGCTAAAATAACTCCACACATATTTCACTTTTATTTCGATTACGCGGCCTGCTAAGGAAGGAATTCTCACTGGAACAGAAGAGCGCTCGCGATGCGTGAAACTGTAGCGCTGATCTTTATTGCTACTGGTCGTACACACATCTGCTTTCAGTATCGGAGAATGACGGAGCTGGTAAATAGTCTGCCAGCATCAAGACGTCCAGATATTTCAAAGCCGAGATGGCCTCAGAACACATACGAAGGGCGCCTTCGACATTACTGGGCTACCGCAAACCCACTGAATCTCTTTCATACAACAGCAGAAATCGAGGCCGCTAAAAGGATCGTTTTAGATTACAGGCAAGAGGAAGATTTCGGTCACCATATTTTCTTTCCGCATGCCCCATAACCATGTCGGAGCTTCCCTTCCACTTTTTGGAAAAAGACGTTCCAGCCGTCTTCCAAAATAAGAAAAGCCGGCCCGATGATGAGAAAACTCCTGTACTCAGCTGTTGCTAACGATCCTCTTAAACATCTTTCAGCTGATTCATAGTACTTCCGGAGATCGTGAGCCCTCTATCCGTAAGATCCCTTCCAACCAGCAGCTTGCAGCTCCCTGTCCTCATAACGTCTCGATATACATAACTGTATAACTGGAAACCACAAGACGCCAACTGACTGACTAAAGACATCAGAACCATAATCTCTATGGATCTACCGCTGAACCTTCAGGGTCCATTGCAAATTATGCTTTTACTGTCTTGCAATGTTAAAGTATGCTTGGCGTTCCAATTCTTTGTTTGCTGAGGTGATTTCGAAAACTTTCAAAGAGGTTTTATGAAAATATGCAGATGTGTTTCTTGTGAACTCTCTGAAAGGGTGCCATTCATTCCCCTGTTGGTCAGTATATCAACAGTTCTTTCATTTTCACCCAAATTTCTGAAAATCGGCCTAGGTTGCAGCGATTTTTGCTTTGTTTATCTCATGGTTGTACTACTACAAGCGAAAGAAATTGAGCAAAACAAGAAGATTGCAATACAGAGATGAAGCAAACAAATGTAATGAACTAAATGAAGTCTTTAGGAGGACGATAATTCTACTTTGAAAAGCAACGGTATATACAACTTTCTTCAGCTGAATTTCACGGTTTATTCTTTCAGAGTTTTACGCATTGCATTAAAATAGTTCATGCAAGAAATGCGAACGATATACATAAATTCCATGCTGTAAACAGCAGAAAAAAGCTGCCAAATCTCGTCTATTTGCATGAGAATCGATTTAATTTTAGGCAGAATGGCAAAGTGGATGAGAAAATGACTGTTGAAGAGCTTTGGAAATGGAAACACATTTATGACTCGGCATATCATCCAGAAACGGGCAGGAAAATGCCGTTAATTGGACGCATGAGTGCACAGGTGCCATGCAATATGATCATCACAGGCGGTCTTCTCACGTGTTACCAGTAAGTTCGAGAATCTAGAGAATCTACTCGCCATGCTGCAAAAGGTCGTGCGATAATGCAAGAGACATTAGTCAATTCAACGTGCATCAGTTTGCATTGAAGAACCTGCTTGCCATCAAAGGAAACTTCCACGCCGTAGATATCAACAACACTTAAAGTTTTGCATGTTAATTTGCATTGTTTTCTCCCCATGTAACGAAGCTGGCTCGCGATCTATGCACACTTCATAACCCACTTTGCATTTTCAAACTTTTGACTCTTTGTGAGCTCTTTGTGACTACTCCTTGTGCAAACAGCCCTAATGCCCTAATATAAAGACGCCATTTGGAATGTAAAAAGGCTGTTCGCATGCGAACTTGCTCTGACTTCTGATTTCTGGAACAGGTGAATCCCAATTAATTTACAAATTATTCTTTTATTTTGACTGCGATTATTTCTAGGAATCCCAACAATAGCGTTTATCGTTGCCGTGACTCTCACAGCACCACAAAATCCGAACAACAGCAATAGACATCAGTTTTGACCTGAAGTGGAAAAGAAGTGTAATTAATCGATGCGATCATTCCCTTTCACTACGTCCGACAAAGCTCCGGAAATGTGTTTGTAGTATTTCACATAGAAATAACTATTAAAGCATGAACCATTAGTCTCAGAATCCGAATACTCAAATCTTTTCGCACTATTTAAAGTTGGATGAGAGCAATAGCGTCATCGAGATATTTCAACCGAGGAACAAGAAAAAGGGCTTTGCAGTGAATTAAAAGAATGTGTTGTCTCAGAGATTGACAGAACTTTGTTAATAGGAGACTACCTGGACTTGTATTCTGGCATTGGACCAATCAGTCATTTAATGCAGTAGTGAACTGGACGAATCGTTCGGGTGACAGTAAAATCACCAATGCGGGCTTGCTGAGGGCATATTGCGCTGCCACAGGCGGTGCAGTGACTGCCGCATTGGGACTGAATGCATGCGTTAAGGTATGAATATACATTATTCAGCTGGTAGTTCCCATCATAAGCTGGTGAAAGTTTTCGTAGACTGATTCCCAAGTTCTAACGAAACGAGAAGTCACCTTCGGAAACCCGCTGTGGATAATTTTTTCTGAAATGCTGGAGACGATTCCTTCAGTGAAAATCCTTAAGACTATCACTTTGCTCTATACTGCAATAAATCGCGACGGTCTGCCCATTAAAATTCAAAAAACCTTCTCATATTCTTTAGATTACAAATACCCCAAAATATCCAGAAGCAGTTATTCAAAGTAGGTTGGAATGGCTTCCAATCAATTTCGTAGCCAATGGACTGAGAATGGAAATGAAAGTGCTGAAGGAAATGCGTAAGATTGAAAAATATATAATTTCTGAGCATCAACGGGATATAGATTTGTTTTCATTTCAGAAATTTCATCCACTCATCAACCGTCTGGTGCCATTTATTGCCGTTGCTGTGGCAAACGCTATCAACATTCCGTTGATGAGAAGCATGTAAATCTTTACAAGCAATTTTCACTTCTTTCATTGTGTGATTGGCGATTATTTTACTTAGCGAAACACATTAACAGCAAGATTGCGCTCGGTTGGTTAGTTTAGATATTTTGCGAAAGTTTTAGGGGGCATATATTTGAAGGAGTTGACGCATATTTGGTGTGGAAGGATATCGAAGACTGGGTATTCCCTTCCCTGGCTTCTGTGATATTTTCTATATCCGTTGCTGAAAGTTTGAATGATAATAAGGGATCCTCTGAAAATGGGCGACTATGCATTTCATAAAAAATATGCAGCGAAGCGATTAAAGAATGCGAAGGAGCGCTCGCATTTAGCCTTATTTTTTTAAATAGACTTAAGCATGGAACAACTGGCACGAATACGAGAAAGGCTGTCGTTTGTCATAAAATTGCTGAAAGGGGGAAGTTGTTAAGAAGCTTTGGGGTGATCACTGCAAGTTGTTGGACCGATATAGAAGTCGAATCTCTTTGCTGCATCGTTTATGTGGAAGGGTTGGAAGGGTATATGCAGGTGTCGGTAACCATGCTGCCGTACTCGCTTTACAGAGAACTGCAAAAAGGCATAGACGTCGCCGAGGAAAACGGGAAAAAACTAGGAGCAAGCCGAATTGTGGCTTCTATAGCAATTGCTGAAGTAACGATCAGCCGAATCGCAATGGCTGCTCCTTATATGGGTAATCTTTGTTTTTTTGGACGTGAATCACCGTGCGAGTAGAAAGGAAAATTTTGCATGCTTCCGTAGATCTCGTTGCGGTTTTAATGCGTATGGCGTGAGAAGGAGGTTGTGGGAAGTGGAGTTTAACATGGTGTCGTATGGCTTGTGAATCAGTTTGGAAAACTAGAAATTATGTACTAAAAGCAACCGTAGTGCATGAAGCATTAACGGGACATCGTTCGGTGCGTTCGGTGCCACGGGATGTTTTAGTCGGTAATGTGCGCGATATCTTAGAACATTCAGACCATTGTCTGAGGTAGTGTTTAATTTAAATATCGTCAACTGCTCACTCACTGCGCCGTATTGGATCTCCTGAAAGCCATCTGAATAGTGTTCGGTCAAGAACTTGTCGTGTAAAAGAGCACCGAACTCCGGTTACCTCTTAAAAACTCCATGCAGAATGAAGCCTGACGTGCTAGTTGCTGATTTTGTTCCTTGACATCGTGAACTTCATGATTCTTTATGTCATGTTGGTATATTCGGCTTTTTCTGCTAATGGCTTATCTGAGGAGCTTGTGAAGTAATAGGCGCTATAACGTCACTAAGCGCTTTAGTACTGCCATTATGAAACTTTTGACAGATCGATCATGGGACTGTTAGAAAGCAGAAGGCGAAACGATCTTCATGGGTTATGGAGAACGAGAGTTGTAACAGTCCACCAAAAATATGCGAGCTGTGATGCCAATTGCTGAATTCATGCTTCATGCCTTGAATGAGGGTTATTGATGAGTTCAGGGAGTGATTTAAAACAAAAGAAGGTAAAATAGCCAAAGGTTTTTGATGTTTTGAGTGAGTTTATAGATGAAGAGGTAAGCCAAGGTGATCTTTCTTTTGGTTCGCCGTTTCGACTGTTCACATTTTCGTTTTGAAATTTGCAGTGTTGACGCCGATTGTCGCACACTACATGATGAGGAAACCGTGGTATGCGGTAAGTCAACAAGTGTATATAGTAGGATTAAAACAAGGTTTGTGCACTGAGCAGCATCCAATTAAACTTCCCCTCGATGACGTTTTGTTTCTTCTCAAACCTTCACCATCCCTACACGATCCTGAACAGGAAATTATCGTCGACTAAAAAGGGTATTACTCAGCAAGTCTTATCTTTTTTCGTTGGAACGTTTCATTCGCATTTACGAAACGATAACTACCATTGAATTTGTGAACGTTTGGAAAAGAAGGAACGCCTCGTCAATGATACCATCATCATCTCACACGTTTGCCAGATTTACCTGGGGAATAATAACGTCTGTAGCAGCTATAGTTGTGAATTCTCAAAGAGAAGTCGAAGAAGAGTAACGTCGGAATTAGTTTAGCCCGGAAGGGGTAGTAGTCAGGAATTGGATTCTGCTTTCCGTAGGCGGAGACGTGAGGAATGGGACATTGGTTGAGAAGTCAGAGCCGAACTGCGAGGTCTTGCTAGGATCCGAGTCACTCATATTATCCGAATCGCCCATCACTCATGCTAGTTAAGTATGAAAAATGTAACATTTTCAAAACAAGATTGTTCGAAGGGTGCTAGGAGTGGCATGTTCTTGCGGGAAGAAGGCCTCTGCCCAGTTCAGTTCGGTGTTGGAATCTTTAGGTGCACTTGTTGCATCTTTAGGTGCATTGTTTTTGCAACTTTTGGTCCTATGTCGTGTACTCAATAAAACCAATGGCAGCGACTATTACAGAACTTCAGGACTGGAATCAGCCGGAGGTCATTTTGGCACTGAATTCAGAATCAGTCGCGTAAATTGATCACCTCCTACAGGATGAAGGGGAGTGGGGGAGCTAACTAATTAAGTTCCTATGCACTGCGAGTAAGTAGCTGACGAATCCTCTCCACCCAGGTTGTAGTCGAAGCTCAGAGGTAGAAATTGGGGCTTCAGGGAAGCCGTAGTCTGAACATTCTCCTTTCACTTTCACACGAGCAGCATCTCACCACGATATTTCAATTAAAGTATTCCTGCGGGTGATATGATTTAGAAAAATTATTAGGAAAGTCAATAAACCACTTGTAAATATAACATACATTTTATTTTGCAGCAGTCTGACGCCGGATTTTCAATAACCAGTGTGAGAACCACCTATTACTAGCCATTCCAAAATCATTTGTTGCCACCGCAAAGACTGGGAACACAAGCAGGACCTGGTAAAAGGGTGTGTGTAGAATATGAGGGGATTTCTTGATATGAGGCCGCCAAAGCCAACGATGAGGACATCGTTTTCGTACAGGTTTAAACTCGTTGTTTAGACTAATAAGGAAGTGAGAATTGCAGTCGAGGCGATGGGTGAATGCCGTCTTCCAAACGGCACTTTGTGGAGCCGTTTTGGCATTTTCGACGCCTATGTGCTGCGCCCTCTTTCCTCAGTGGTCATCGATAGAAGTGAGCAAGCTCGAAAAAAATCTTCAAGAGAGCATTGCGAAGCAGAGAACTTATGTTTACTATAATAAAGGTCTTTGATTGTGTTGATTACGTGCTACGCTGAAGAATATTCTCTTCCCATATATGTATCGGATTTCTCGTAAATATTTTCTCTGTGGACTTGTGACCGGATGTACCATTGGTATTCTGTTCCGTTGCTCCGACGTATCTGATAGATGTTCGGAATAATAAAAAAATCCGCTGTTTCATCATGAACACGACAACTCCAAAGCATGAAAGAAGTAATAAATTCTAGAAAAATGAGACTAACTAAGTATGTAAGAATTCGGCCAGATAGCACTGAGAAGCGTTTAAAACCCGCTACGGCAATCCGCCTTAATCGGTGTTTTTCTTGCTTCAGTTCCCCAATCTTTTCTCGGTTTTCGGTTGTTCAGTCGCTTTTTTCCGCGTTGTTTTGCCTGGTTCATTCTGCATTTTATCGCTTGTTATGATGGCCACTTCACCGAGTCGTATATTGAGCTCTTTCTTGACCAGTTTCCTATGATGCGGTTCGTATATCCCTTCTATTCAGGCGTTATTCCTGCGTGTCTGCTAATGCACTCACATTTTGTGACGTATTACGTCCTTTTGACACGGAGAGCAGGCTGAGATTCTCAACTGACAACAGCCCTTCCAGCTTGCGGGTGATTTCTGTAGGCTTCGATTTCTGCAATGAATTGGTTCTCGAAACAGCCGAAACTGTTCTTAATTTGACAGAGGTATCACATTAACAAATTGGCAGCGTTAAAAGCGATTTCAGTAGCCATTGTGGGCAAAGAGAATGAAGTTCATGGGCTGGCAGCAAAACTGCAAGAGGTGCGGTAAAGGACGAAGAATAACATGAAAAAGACGGCCACCTTCTGATAAAATATAAGGTTGAGAAAGAATAAAAAACGCCTTTTTCTTCAAAATTCATTAAGGGCGTACAAGAACTGGGAAGTAATGCATTGCTGCAATCAGAGGTGAGGGAGGGAGTTGGCGCTTGCAAGCTTCTGCAAAGAGTCAGTCAGCGGTACAATGAAGCATTTTGGAATGACGCAGGACTGATTTGTTGATCTTATTGGGGCCTTGAGATGAAGGCGACGGTGAAGGGTTCACTATGAAGTTTTCATCAGAGCTGTTTCGTCACCTCATCTAGGTCCTCTAGGTGTAAAGCGTTGTTCACGCAGTGACCAGACTACGTGCGGACATATAGCGAACGACAATTTTATTAAAAAGACCTCCATAGTGCTACCCCTCAGATAGACTCATATGTATGGCTCGCTAATGTTGGATGAGTGAAATGTTAAGCAGCTAGAACCTGGTGGTGGTCGTGGAGGTGTTGAAGATTTTGAGGATGGGGAAGAAATATATTGGAAGTGATATGATGCTTTTATGTAGGGAATGTTGATGAACTGAACAACCTTTGAGCGCTCCATCTCACGTGGACTCCAGTCCACTGTTCGAGGGATGCCTCGGTCGTCACTCAACTGCGAGCTGCACTGTTGTCTCCTTCTATTTCTTACCTGTGTGCATCCCTCGTGGTGTCAGCTGGCTACGTGTTTGCCGTTGCTGTTTCTAGTAGAAATAACTTTCAGGACAATAACAGCGCTGAGTAAGCAAGAACCCACGCCGTTATTACAACGGATACCTTGTGACGAAAGCCAAGCCTGACCAAATGTCGTAGTCTATGATCAAAAACCAAACTTTCCGCCTATTTCTGCTGATCAAACTAATTTCCTTTTTATGGCGTCTTCGGGTTTCAATAGAAGCCCGTCCTTTTGGCAACCTGGTGTCGTCTTTCCAGTGCATTTGCTTGCAGCAGAAGCTTCATTCCAATCGGATGTTATGCTGGTAACCGACCGATGTTTTTGATATGCATCCAACTTCAAATGGATTCCGACTAGAATCTAACGTTTTCTGTTACTAAAGAGAATTTCTTATGTGTCAGCACAAGTAAGAAGTGTGTTTATTGGTATACATCTTGCCTATTGTGCATTTTTCTCTGAAGAATGGAATGTGCGCGTATCTGCTGTTGCAACGTACATTTGTCAACGGTTGACAGAATGGGACTAACAAAAGGTGTGAACAATTTACCGATAACATCCAAACATCGTCAAGGCTGGCACCTTGAGCATAAAAAAGATTTATTTGATAGGAGTGTTGACAGCCATCATTTTTGAGTTCGTCTGAAAAATGCCTCGAAGCGCTGGTGACGGCTGAGCCAACAGATTGTACTAATGAATCGATGGAAGGGAGCTGTTGAAAGTCTTGACACCACACGTTCAAAACACCTGGTACCGCGTACATAAAGGATCGAAATAGCTCAACATAGCAACAGTCGAGGAAGATTTTGGAGTATTCGACATTTCGCACAACAAATAAAATGAGAAAGAGGCAGCCTAAAATTGCACAGCAGGCGTTTGACCTCGCTTATCTTGAGGTCAGATCTGCAACAAATCAGCGGTTGTTTGGAATTTCGAAGGATGTGGTGGTTTTGGAAAGTAACAAATAGGCCTCCTTCTGGCACTACGAGCTAGGTAAACATTTTGCAACCGTTATTCATAGAACCGCTCAGAAACGATAGATGATGATCATCATGTTCCATCATAGAACGATATGATGACCGCTCAGAAAAACTCTTCACTGATAGAGATAAACGCAGGTCGATATGACACCGAAGTCTGATGCCCATGCAAGCGAACATAGTGCTACAGAACAAGTGCCACTGCAGAAAACATCATGCAGAAAGTGATTCGTGATCCGTATTCTATCAGAAAATAACAAGAATGGTGGCGGAATAAAGAAACTCAGGAATGGTATGACTGATTCGGCGACGTCGAATTCACAAGGAATTTTCGTAGTTTATTTCCTATAAGATGGATGATACGCTATTTTGTTAACATCTGAAATATCGGAAAGCAAACGAAAAACTAAGAAAAGTGTTGACAGTAGAGAAACAAAAGAAGAAAAGAAGATGAAGCACATTTGAAAATGAACGATCAAGAGCAGCTAGCGCATGTTACATTGCACATGGCACCAAAGAACAAGCGATTATAGAAGCTGAACGATGGCTTCTGAAATGGCAGGTTGTCAAGTGCGTAATGCATATAGAAACGTAATGCATCGGCAGGTATTTTTAGAGCTCGATGAGCTCTAAAAATACCTGCCGATCTCGTGTGGTTATAGTCTTGTGTGGCCTAAAAACAGCCTTCGATAATCTGTTCGACACCATTCATTCCATTTTTGCAACTGTTTCGGCTGACCACGTCATAACTTGCTTTCAGTCAGTGTGGCTGAATGGATTCTTAATCAAGTTTTGCCGAATGCCTTGAAAAGGCAATATTTTTGCTATTGTCTAATAACCTTTCTTCAAATCCACTTATTCCAATGTAATGAAAGCAGTGTTTCAGTTGTTTGAGAAAATACCTTGTTTTAAGAAAAGGCTATGAGAAAACTACCCACTCGAGCATGACGAAAACCCTGTTTTAATCGTTTGGGAGACGGTCATTTCACGATAAACACCTAATGACATTTGCAAATTCTAGTGCATGTAGAAAAGGGGGGAATTATGCGCTGGAAATCATTGTAGCGAAGTTGCGCGTGCTAAGAGCGGCAAGTCTAGCGGGTATAACCACGACACGTTGCCGGGGCAGGATCCATTTCCGCATATATTGGAGTAAACGTTCACGTATTTCAGTCGGTCGGCACGTCACGACTATCACCATGTTGACTGCGTTGAACATGCAGGCAATTCGTGCGCAAAGAACTAATTCGTTGTAATCGGCCAGGGCGGCCAAATACGCGTAGACCAATGTACAGGTGGGAATCGTATCCAACACTGAAAAAAGACTGAGGTAAATGTAACTATGGTCAAATCGAATGAATGGATTTACACAGAAGTAAGACGGTTACATGATCGTAGTACGGTTGATCTCACGGCTGAAACTGTCAGTTAGCTGTTGCACAGCTCTAAATTTGCTTGAGTGTGGGTAAGAGGTAAAAATGCGGTCGATGTTCTAATGATCCCTTCCCATAAATTTTTCGGGCAAGAAAGTGCAAAATAAGGCGTATAATTATTATATGTATGATTGAAATTATGGCCAACTCTATTTTTCCTTTTTCTTTTTTGTGAATATTTCAAATTTTTTTATGAGAGCTGCTCTCTTTGGCACCGAACTCCCATGTTTCAGGATTGTCGTTATCAAAACAAAGAATATTTACATAAGGTGAAGCAGCAGGAGAAGAGCATCGCCTTAGTGAAGTTATTCTGATTGGTAACATAGCGTTGAACATTGCAATCCCTTTTTATGTCGATTGATTTGCCGACGCGATAGTCGAGTTTGAGAAGTACGAATGCCATTAGTACTATCGAGGCCAGAGAGTTGAAAAGACGAAAATAGATATTTGCCGAGTAGGCAAGTGGTGGTAAGAATTCCGAGAGGCTGCAATGAAATGAGCAACTGATTATGATTGCTTCATGCCTCAGTCACTTGGATGCGTACAAGCAGCTGCTGTCTGGTGCTTCCCTCATATTTCAACTTATAAATCATAGAAATACTATAGCATATATGAGGCACTCACTGACATAGAATATTCTTCAGTTTATTTACGACGGAATTACGATTAAATGCGTTCGTGCGCTCTCTACATGTAACACAACTATAGCTTTCAAGCTTTAAAACTATAGAATGAAATGCAGGAATATCTTACAATCGTCAATATTTACATAAAATTACCGGCAAGTAACAGCGGTCACTTTTCCGCCCTCAATAGTGACATCAATCATTGTGAACAATTGAACGAGGAATAGCGCTAGTAGAGCAAATGAAACTTCTAAGGCGACAGTACGCTTTGCGCGCTTGAAGTACTCGATAGGTAGATAGACCACTAGAAGGCGATCGAAGCTGTTCACCGCCAATAGAAGAGCAATCGACTGGAAGCTGAACAGATCCAGAAGCACCGCTGGCTGCAATAAGCCTACATTCAGCCTTATAATGAACGCATGTAGAGAATCGAAAGTTCATTATTTGCTACGGTCACATTTGTTTATTTCCTGTTTACTTCTCCATATTTTCCATGTTTCTGTGTTTTCCTTCTAGTTCGCCTGTCTATTCGTCCATCAGTTTTGGCCAACAATGAATCAGAAGTGTTAAGCAATTTTGTTGTTATCAGTAGTAAAAGCAGCTTAGCTGCGAGCCAAATCGAGCTTATTCAGTTCAATACAATTCACTTACCTACCCATCGTTCATACAACTGCCCTATATTACAGCGGTCCCTTACAACATCAGAAACGCCTCATTTACCTTTGTAGCGCAAAATAGTACACCGATTGTCGTGTTTCGCATTGCCTTCCCGTCTGGTACATGTAACCATAATATTCCTTTAGCCACTGCACATAGTCCTTAAAAATCGCAGGGTAAGAGTTGTTGTGCTGATGTATCGAAAAAGCATCGGATGAAGAAAGATTTGTTGGAATCGAAGAACAAATCTTTGTTGAAATGTCAATTGCATGAAACTCAGTTGTGTACTACGAAAATATCAAAGACCTCACTAGTACTTTTTATTGATTATATCAACATGACCGTAAATAGCGTCGTATTTCAAAAACTTTGAGTGGGTATCTCGGTGTTTCATTGAAAAAGAAGAGGAAAATGCGAAAAATAAGTGAACGATTCAAAAATTCAATAGTAAGTAACAATACCAGCCGCGACATTCCTAAAAACGCTTGTATTTCTTAAAAGCTCAATGTAGTTGAAGTAACCGCAGAAATTAGCTATAACGCAGGATGATTTTCAAAGAGAGTGGAAGTATTGAGGCCGAAATGTCTTTTGTTTGCAAAATGTGTTTTGTTTACAGTGGAAATATGTCTGAAAATATAAGACCTCAAAAGGATATACAAAAAGCTTCATTTAATTCATACGCAATTTTCATGACTTCATTATGATAGGATTAATTACAGTCATAGTCGCAGTGACAGCATTATCAAAAGAAGATGAGGTAAACTAATCAGAAATACTCTCAGCATATAAATAACGCTTTCACCCTGTCTGGTGATCAGTAGATGTAATATTTTTATAAGTACAAGAAAAAATTTGTGAGTGGGCATTGAAAAGAGCACATTTGAATGCCTGAACTATTTCCTGCGAATGTTGTAACTCATAATTCAATGTGAACCACCTCAGCGTTTTATTGTAGGTAATATGAGTCTTACGAAAATAATGCACTAAACAATACCTACAAGACTGTAGTGAATTTTAGATCATGAATTCAGATGCATAACCTCCTCCAGTGAATTGAATTACGAGGAGGGTACCGTTGGAACATCTTAAATTTCAGCTTATTTCAGGGAATTACTAATAACTAATCAAGAAGAAATATTCGTTTAATTTCAACATGGGCAAAATTATGCAATCAAACAAATGAACATCAGAAGCGTTAGTAATCTTGCTAATAAACAGTTCAATTCTATTATTGCACTGTGGGTAAACACATACTCACACTTGTTTCTTACGCCTTTCTCTCTCAAATGTTTTAGCTTCTTCACTTTTACTTCCGATTCTCTTCGTTTTCTTAAGCCTATCACTATCCATCTTTTTCTTTTGCTTTCGTTTCCACCCTTTATCGTTTTTTTTTGACATTATTGATCCTGTAGAATGCAGTCTAAAAAATGAGTTCGGTGCGATCACTTTTTCTGGCTATTGGCTATCAGCGCAAAGTACAACTACGAAGATCTTTTAGCCTTGTAAACTCACTGAAATAGGGTAAATATAGATTATCCTTCGAATGAAGTGCATGGGAACGTGTGATAGGCTTACTGGTACAGCAGGGAACAGCAGAATAGAAGAAGTAAAAACGGTGGGTAAAATCGCATTAACAACGCAAGCATTATCTTACCATAGAAATGAATTTCACGTCGTTGGGAAAAGTTTTGTTTACGTGAATATGATATGCAGAAGCATCACACGTTTTTGCAAAACCCCATGAGAAAACGCAAAGGATAAAAAAATCAAACCAGCGAGATAACGGAACTCATCAAAAGAACCTTCAGATAATTTGAGTAATATTATCGGGTGAGGCATAACTATGCTGCGAACAAATTCGAACTTACCGTCATCTCTATGTTCAGGAATGTGGCGTTTAATCTTAGAAAATACTTCAGAATCAAAACAGAAAATCGGACTGGATGAATTGGATTTAAGAAAGAGAGCATGTATCGTTAGCTCACTGGTCTCCGCATAATGAAAGTAAATGCAAACTACGAACTCTAAGCTTCCGAATGCAACTGAAGTGGTAGTTTTTACACCTGTGGTATTTCAGTGGTGTAAAGCACTCCTTACCTCTTTACAATGGTAACCTTGAAGGAAGCTTATAAATGGATTTGAACTGCTATTTGAGTAATCTTCCGCCTCAGTAATCACGCCAAAACTCCCTACGTCATTGATAAAATAAACATTTTCAGGTCATGGTAGTTCCACATGCGCAATCTCCACGGAGAACCTATTGTTGACAACACCGATATTTATCTGAATAGCGTCACGTTCCTACGATTAATTTTTATAAAATGACCAAGCCACTGAAATTCGAATAGCAACTTTAATTCTACGGAAGGATCTATCAAGACGGAAGGAAACAAATCGAACCTGTTGCAGCACCTGCAGCAAATAGAGCGCCGAGCACACCGAATGTGATTCGTAGTTGTTTGCTCGCAACGATTACCACACCCATAGGAACATTGAGAACGACTAATAGCACCCCGGCGGCTATATAAAATGAGCTCTCGACAATATTTCGTGTATCCATTAGATCTGAACGATGTCTGTAGGTTGATTCGCGAGGATTTCATCAAATTAACTTAGCATGTACGTGGTACTATGTACGCACGTAAAATAAGCAAATGAATGACATAATAGAATGAGAATGAAGTGAGCCAAATTGAAACCTATTGAATGTTTGCTACAAACTGAAGCTATGCCGCGAATTTTTTTCCAGAAGTTGATACTTCAGATGGAGCTTTTATTTCGCGAGGAAAATGAAGAATGTTCGAGACATAAAACCGAAAGAAAAGAAAAATATGGCACGCGATCACGAGTATGAAAAAGTCGGCGCAGTTAAACATGAGCTCACAGATTCATATGAGATCAGCATGCCTAAGCTGACTGATGAACGCAAAAACATAGCTGTTGAGACGATAGAGAAAACAATTCGCACTATGACGATCCGAAAAGGAAGCTGAACTATAAAAGTGAGTTGCAAACTGAATTTGACACTGCAATTCAAGGGAAAAGTTGAAGGCTATGACCCATAATAGTTTAAGCGGATGGATGTAACAGAATATATAGAATTAAATGCAGTATGAAACTAAGGGTTAATAACTTTTTAGCAGGATATGGGGACTACATTAGGGCGGCGATATCCAAACGATTTTAGACCGAAAATGTAGTCCGTATTCTTCGAGTTTCATCGTTCGAGTTGTATGTATTCGAAACATGAAACTTTCTGGAGAGCTTTTCCCGTGGAACGCGTTATCACATTCCTGAGGATCTCTTCCACGATACCAAAAGCGACGATCAAACTGAGCACCATATTCAAGAATTCAGTAACAGTGAACAATGAGAGCCTCCTTATAATGTTGAATTCGGCTAGACTACTTCCTCTATAACACAATTAGCCACCTAAAACGCTCCAATTATGATCGACTCATTGAGTCTTTCAATGCAAAGAGCTTCAAAACCTTGAACAGAAATGATATTAGGAATCAAAATAAGCAAATATGCAGTATCTTTTCCGACATTTTTCACTAATATCATCCAATTACCAGCAGCATAAAGGCGCTAAAATTCCCGGGATCTTCCTAATTCTCCTCAGTTGAGGGGTTCTTTCAGCAAAAAACCAAAGCTCGAATCAAGATGTAATCATTGCATACACAGGAGCTATAAAACGAGGAATTCAAGTGAAAAGCAGCCCCATTTTGGACGCGATTACCGGAAGTTCGACGCCGACCCTGTGTAGTTGGTCGAGAAACGGATAGTCGTGAAAACTAGGATTTCGAAAGTGATTTCGTGGTGGTCTCAGATGTGCGATGAACAGAGCATACCGATGCCTTCCTCTCGTTGATAATTTTGTTGGCCAGATGACTGAGTACACGAAGAATGGTCTATCCATTGAAGAAACACAAAAATGGTTGCTAAATGGAAATTCGGTCGCTGTTTTCCGACGGCAGTCGGCAACAACAAGAGGACTCGGAGTATTGAGGTGATAAGAAAGTTGTTTTCGAGTGTCGCAAAATGAGGCTTCGAAACATATTGTGGGTGGGATAAAGGCAGTAAGACAGGCACCTTCTAACAATCAAACTTGGTTATCGAAAAATGAAAAAGCGCCTTCACCTATAAAACTGGAGACAGCTATATCTTAAATTGACATTTTCATAATCCATAGTTTATTCACCTCCATTGCCAGTCACTTTCTTTTCCTCACTTACACTTTACTCATGAATGAAGATCCAGAATCTAGACTGTAAGCACATAACGATATCGAAATTTAAAAATGTTCTCTGAGAACGTATTGGCTGTAAGGTTGCAAGAATCCGCATCAGATCCACATCAAAAGGAATTCCAGTCACTCATACCAGAAGGAGCAAAAACCTCCTCAGAAGAGTCGACAAACAAAACAACTTCATTTTATCACACTTTTATCAGCTTCACATTTTTCATTTTTTGCCACTGATTTATTGGTGCAAATTTTTGGGTTTCCTTAATGCGTGAATAAACTCCTGACTGGAGAATACAGCACGGTTCACGAAGAAGCATAAAGGTGTGCTGCACTTTTGGATAGTTAGCTTCCCTCATTAGGAATATGTCAGTAAAAGCTCAACGGCCACCTCCCCCCTCACCCTCCTCCCAACTCGCCACCCCCTTCCGCCTCCTTCGCACTTATAGTAACCCACATCGCAAAAGCTGCCTTAATTCTAAATGTTCCCCGTTTGCCTTTGCGATATATTAAAGAATGTAGGCGAAAATCGTCCGGAACTTTCGGCGAGGGCGCAAACCATCATAAACTCATATCTCCAAGAAGGGAAATAGAAACGCATGAATTGCAAAAGTCTTAAGGTTCAGCCATGAGCCGTCATCTACGCGGAGTACTAAAAGCATTTCTATATGCGAATTTCAGGTGGAACTGAAATTTTCAGTGTAATTCGACTGCTCTCATTTCATGAAGGAATTGTGTAATGCATCTATGTGCAGCCGAATTTTCAGATAGTTTTCTGAAATAACCAGTTGAACGGGAAAATACCAAGGCAAGGATTCAGGTGAACTCTAGTGGGCTTCCAGGCCACTTACTGCTTTCTTCAGTTGAAAAATCAAAATACAGGCTTGTAGGCGTCAAATATAGCTTAAACAAATTTAAGCACATGGATACGAAAATAAAGGGTATCAGCAATGAAAAATTGAATGTAGTAGCATGAGAAGATAAGGATGAACGGAAGAAGTCTAAGCTATATATTGCATGCTATTCGGAATTGACTTTCCCGATAGTGACTGTTGAGAATGACAGAGTTCTTGGCACTACCGAACTGCTCTGAGTGCACTGTGGCAGTGAAAGCTTTGCGAGTGAATTTTCTCATTCGAAATGCCACGATGGCCGCCACAATAAAAAAAAAAAAAAACTCTCAAAGAGCTATGTGAATGTTTTCAGCCGAGGTTTGAGTGCATTGGAACGTTCTTCACATCCCGTAGATTCAGCACACGGAACTGAATTCACGTATGTGAATCAATGAAAGCGAGCGGGAGGGAAACGAGGCTGAAAGGAATGCGTTACTTCAAAAAGCCTTCATTTTGGTTAGCGTAGCATACTCAGCCTAAATGACTAAATCATAGTCAACGAAGAGCAGATGACCCGACAGTCCGGGCGTTTGAGACGAAATTACTTTTCAACCGATAATAGAGGTGAAAGGATGAAGCCTTCATTCTTCAAAATATGTCTCTCAGAATACTCCAGTCATTAATACAAAAAAAAAGAGTTTGTTGCTTTAAAACCGACATTTATTATTGAAGAAAATATACAACTGCCGTTCCATAAACACGACGATGACTCAACATAATCAGAACAGCGAAATACATTGACAGAAACAAGGAGTGGTCGGATGTGCGGACTATTCTGTGTTCCTAATATATCGTACATGCTTCTGCAAAAGCACCCGGCCTCGTTCTTTTCATGATCATCAGGAGTGGCATACATTGAAGATGGTTTGTTCTTTCGTGTCTCCATCTCCCCAGTTTTATTACAATCGGCGTTTCAGCCCTATTTGCCTGCACATGATCGATCTACGATCCACCAACAAATGTCCACCGTAGATCGTAGGTGATGCTACCTAATGGACATAACCTTGGTCCGCTCAGCTCCAGTATCACTAAAACTTTGTTAACTCCTGGAATGCCTATTAAATGCATGTTCTTGTACCAACTCTTTGTTCAAATGATTGATTGCATTGACGGGTGACTTCAATTAATGAAAGTTCTCGAGAAGGGCATCTCAATTACAAATGTGACAAAACGTTGTGTCGGTACAGTGAAGAGCGCAAAAAGACCATTCGACAACGCACTGATGGGTAGCATAGTAATCATGAGCTGCGTATCATTCATCAGGAATGTGGTGCCGTTAGCACCTCGCAGTTCAAAATTCGGCACCGCATACTTCGCAGTAACGCACTTTCGATACCCACAGGAACGACAGAATTCCGCATGGGAAACAGAATGCGGTGAGTAAAATAGCGAGACATAGATCTGCCGAGGCACGAGCTTGTCTGATTGAGGTGCTCTGTAAATGAATCATTTACTGCTGGGATGGAAACACTGCCGCATTCGTGATGCTAATGAACCGCGATATTGTGCCTTTCCGCTAAAAAATAACTGATTTCATGATCCACTGTGATCAGCGTTATAGGTGCTATGTGGGTATCTTACATCCTTCCCAGCGCTTTTGCCATCGTATGCTAACAGCACTCAAGTGAAGGTTCATAGTGTGAAATTTAGAATCGCAATAACACTTCGTTCGAATATTGACACACAGAGTGATGATTACACACAAAATTATAATAAATGAATTTGTTTTGTGCTTTGTGATCGTCATATCTTTTCTAACAACGAGAAAGTTTCTGGCAAAACGGGTTCCCCTCAAATAACTATCGCGGTGAGAAATTACATTAGCGGGAAGAATATTGCTAGCAGATTTAAGACTCAATGCCGCTTATAAAGCAATTACGCACTGGGAGGAAAAAAGGACAAGAGAGGCAGGGTTTAGATTAATTGTAATATGTTTAAATGATTATCGATGCAGGCAGTTTACCCAAAATCGATTAGAGGATGTTCCGATACGCCTGCGTTAACCGTGAACAG
The DNA here is from genome assembly GCA_037389465.1 of Baylisascaris procyonis. Lineage (NCBI taxonomy): Eukaryota > Metazoa > Nematoda > Chromadorea > Rhabditida > Ascarididae > Baylisascaris > Baylisascaris procyonis. The sequence goes on from JAZARR010000266.1 coordinate 1,037,490, forward strand.
GACTGAGTTTCAACTCTCGCAATAAGTCACTCACATTGAAAATGGGACACTATCCTTGAGCGCAAATGGCGTTCTCATTGGGCACTCCACATTTTGCGAGACAGAAAAATGCTTCGTATTTTCCCCAGAGCGCGCCAGAATTCATGCTGTATGACCCCATTAGAAAATAATGGTTCCTACGCACTAGGACACGATGCCTGTATACATATATTAAGACTGCACCTCCACCTATCCTGCCGTGCGTCCCTTTGTACTTTTTGTATACCTGCATGGCATGGTTGCGTGTCCATGTACAACGCCAGCAGCTCGAACGCGTCGGGAAAGCTACGATGAAAAAATTTATTGACCACAACATCAACACACCCACCGGCATATACTCTTAACTGCACTAATGAAGCTTCGCTGCTTTCAGGTGCAAGTAGTAGGACGCATGACTATGAAAGCAAGTGAAAGTGGCACTCGAGTAAATCCATGCACAAATTCAAAAACCCCGTACCTTGCATAATGGGCACTTCAAGCTGTCGTCAACGACGTAACCTGAAATGCATAAAATAAGTGGTAGTACAATCCAGTTCAGCAGAACATTACGATAATCCTTTTAGGGCATGATGAGGATTATCTGAACGCTTGAAGAGTCATCAAACACGGTGGCTTCACTTGTTCTCGGTTGATGTGATCATTCATATATATATGCGCCGGCTTGTCGTCTTTTCCACAGCACTTGTAGGTCGCATAAAGATGCGATCTCTCGCATGTATAATTTTCAATGAACCGCCTTCACAGCTGAGAAAACAAAGTTCACCCCGTGATGTAAGATTAGGCCATCGCTTTCTTCCTGACCAAAACAGCTCTTGTGTTTTGCGAATAATCTGTCCTCTCAGTCCTCGAGAAAATATCTGCTGATAGTTGAAGAAGAGAGGAAAATGCAAGGGCAAGGTAGGGTGCCCTTACGTAGCGCCTGATCCCGAAACGGTTTCTCCTAAACAAGTTTTCAGCGCTGTCAGCGTTCGCGTTAACGCCGATAATTGCTCTTTAAAAACTTGCTTTTCGTCTTCAGGCAGCGATTTTGTTGTGTATACTGAAGCACTAACTTTCATGATTTCAGCATGTTCCAGTGCAGAAATTACTGCATAGAGATAAACACATGTGCTCAAACGCTACGTTGTCGTTTCGTGTCCTGTAAATGGGTACTCACAAAGGTATATAGAATGTTGATCTGTTACGAGAATACACAGCAGTGGTCGAGTCATACGGTAGAGTATGATGGGAAAATAATTCTTGTGCCTGATGGACGCACACAACCACACGGTTTAGCAGAACTTCATCTTCATTTGAAGCCGATTTATGAACCTAGCGGTAGCGCAATGTGGCGTCACGCTACATTTATTTTGGACGTCAGTACATCATACGGCGACAACATCATCGTTTCGACAAAGGAAGAAAATGTGGATGAGAAAAAGGTGCACGGCCTGAATAATCCAAAGGCGATAGATATCTGAACAGGATGGAAGGCTTAGCTTTGCACTAGAATCGATCACTTCGACATCCCATCTCACATGCCACAGGCTCTAGTCAGTTGATCGATGCTCAGTGAGGCATACTGAAGATGCCCCAATGCTGTCTAAATGTAAGATGCTCTGTTGGTGAATTTTTAGGAGAAAAGAGCGGTCCAAATCGCATAAAACATCAAGCATTGTGTTCATGCATCATAAGTTCCTAACAACAATTTTAACAGCTGAAGACATGCAAAAGCTCCTACAATTTCCATACATAGTGTTATATATGTTTCTCGCTTGAGCAAAAACAGCCGGAGTTGCCCTATTCCTTTCGTTTTTCAGAGATGCAACACTATGATTTAATCAAACGGATTAATGAGAGTTGTGCCAGTAAGCAGATCAGAAGGGCTGCAGCGCTGAAGATGGCTATGGAGGTGGCCGTTTCGTGAACCAAAGCCTTTCCCTTAGTCTTCCATGTGAATAGAGCAATCGATCCTAAGAGCCACTCGTAAATCTCAGGAAGGGAAATTCAGAAGAAAGAGGCTGGCGAGGAGACTCAATGTTCCTCACCGATCCACCCCATTTTCACCATAAAATCAACACGTCAAAATACTCACTCGAAATGCACACTGATTTACACTGATTCATCTTCGCACATGCAGCTAACACACATACACTTTGTGATTCTCTGCCCTCATTTTTGTTCCATTCGCTTTTTCTCCGTCCTTCGTTGCATATGGTACGAATTTTGAGCCTATTCGACCGAAGTCAAAGGCTTTGCAGCAAGTCCGTTCCGTCAGTGTTCCAAAGGTGCAATAGGAACGTGTCTACAGTTTTCGCTGCTTCAGATGCTCCTCACGAATGTGCATGCGGTTTGGCGTTGACAATATTCAATCCACCAATATCACGGAAAAACAATGACGCTTATGTGATGAACAGTGAATCAATGGCCGTGCCAATTCCTTCTAGGAAGCAATTTTATTCATTGAAAAACTCATTCATAATATTATTACGTATTCTTATAAGGGCGCTATCAACATCAGATTGGGCGTTAGCCATTCGAAGAGATGATTGAGATCCATCACTGAACCTATAACATCATTCAGGTTTCCGAACAAAAACAACTTACCAACTATCTCTCAGGAAGAATTGGGCTCGCGAGTAAAGAGATCGTTGTATCTGAAGGCAAGAGACACACTTACAGAGCGTATTTGGTGGACGGTCTGGCTGCTTCACTGTTGGTTTCCCCCCACGAGGGGAGAGAATTTCTGCTGGTTTTGGAGGAAGAGACGGCTCCACCTCCTGCACGTCCAGCGATGGCACATTGGGTAGCGGTGACAGTCGTGGTGTTGCTGACTTAGGGGATGTTGATGGCGGTGAAACCGGTGACCTCGAACTAGACAGCATCGTGTTTACGACTGCTTTCCTCAGCTTCCGTTCCCTGCAGGTACGTTCATGTCGCTATCATCCGTGACAAAAAGGTCAATGGTGCCCATATTTGCATTCAGAAGGCACTGGTATTTCGATCGTGATTATTTGTAGCTGATGCATGAATGGTGGTTTATAAAGCGAAATTACAGTCATCAAATTTCTGAGGCAGTGAGCGCCAACGCCGCGTTTCCTTTAGAGTGTGGCCGGAAAAAGCCACTGCCTTTCTTCCAAAGATGTTGTATTTCCAGACTAGGTAAAATGCGCCACAGCATTGTGTGCCAACACTTCGCATTATGTATCGCTCTTCCCAATGTGGAGCAGACGGGCCATTTGACTTGGCCGAAATTATCGCAGAGCATGAAATTCATAAGGAGATATCTGCTATGAAAGAAAAGCGGTTCCAGTAATCAGGCGCAGAAAGATTAAAATTCAGATCACAAGATAGGAAATTGAAAAATATGAGATTGAGGTAATGAGGTACTGTAGGCAGAAGGCGCTCCCACCTCTGATGTACTCTTTATAGGTGACGAAGGGTTTGGCATATGAGAATGTTTCTTAGCTCTGATTAGATCTAAATTCAAAAATATGTTGCCCATAGAGATAGCCGTAGACAGAAATAAAAATAGAAAGGTGGATAAAGCAACAGCTCAGTAGCTACCTTAATCCTCATTTTTTATGATTCGCTGAACGAAAAAGCAGGATGCCTAACAGTGTTACGTTCATCGTGGGAACCAACGCAAGACGATCAGGAAGCTCACTGACATCAACGCATACCGATCGTTTACAGTTGAATCCTCTGATCCTATACGCGTCAGAGATTTACCTTCCTGAAGACCAGTTATTTGCTGGGATGTGGTGGTGATGATGGTGGTGGCGGGAAGAAGGGAATGAATGGGAAAAATAGGGAAAGAAAGGCAGTAGGACGGAAAGCATCAAACAATTGCCAGGTTTTGCATAGAGCTTAGAAAAATTTGACTCCGGGAACCATTAATGGTGAGACTTTTTTCCATCACCAAAGGGAATATATCTTTATCACAGCAGTAGAAGAGGCTCAGAAAATTAGACTGACATGCTCTGCGTATTTCCTTTGCATAAATTAGGTGGAATAGAGAAATCAGCACAGGCTGAGGACATCCAGACGAGCAAACCGAAGGTTGCAAACTGCGCCTAGATAGATCCGAATGATCACACGTGCATCTGTGGCCATTGCCCATTCAAACTCGCAGTGCTCTTTGCCTATTGCTGAACGAGTTAATCGTGCGATTACTGAAGCCTCTAGGTAATTGATTTCCAATAAATCGCGAGAAGCTGTTTCATCTTAACGAGTGCTGGTGAAAATATCGTAGCCGATTGTCTTTTGTTTTTGAAGTTATCGTATTCAGAAGGAAGCTTGAAACAGATCCCCCAATCTTTGATAAGTAAGAAGAAAATGACGATTTAGGATCACGCTTTCAACACTTTCAAAATCCATCCATCGTGCTATGAAAAAAGTCACGAGTTACCGAAGGGTTTGGCTGTTATCTACACCGATCCACTGGCATAAACGGCTCTCTTACTGCTTGCAAACGCCTGCGCTTTTCCACTGATGGCTATTTCCAAAGTGAGTTAGCATTTACGCGTTTGCATTTCTCACTTATTCCCCCTCCCTTCTCCCCTGCTCCTCACCCATGCAGGCTGAATGAGTCTTCGAATGAACAGACAGTCGACTAGGCAAAGAGGCCAAAAATATTTGCACAGTACAATATTAACTCGAAGGTGCTGTGAGCCATCATCCCCTCCCACCCAAATATCAGCGGCTGACTATAAAAGAAGGATACGTGACTATGAATAAACCCAAATGACTATAAAGCCAAGAAAATAGCGCAGAAGAGGAGTCAAATCATTTTTCGATGTACACTCCAGCAAATACTTGTGGGCGAAAGTGCAAAGAACTGCTCAAACCCCAAAGGGAAATGGATGCCGAGACAATAAAAATGAAATCACATTACGACAAATAAGACAAGGTTTAAGATGTCACATGACGAAAAGTTCCCCGTGACTTCGCCGAATGTACATTAACTAAGAAGTCTTCTAACGCCATGTCACATTAAAGGAACGCCACTGTAAACATGCGCTACCTTACTCTTGAAAGTAGCAGATAAAGGACGACCGCTTGCGACGACGGAAGCGAAAGCACTGCGAAAGCGGCTTGGATGAAGACGATGAAGCGCGCTGAATGTTTCAACTGAAAATCGGTCGGAACCTCCGAAATTTATCAAAAATCTGCATTTTCGCAGAAATTTTGCATACTCTATAATTCCTTAAACTTATGCAACATTGTCTCAGCCAATGACTTGTACATTCGTTGATTGATACCAAGTTGAACTAAATTCGCTTAAAATTAGTGGAAAAAAAAGATGAAAACTAGTTGAGACAGCATTTCGATGTGAAAGTTTGGAACAATTCATGGTTAATTGTAAATGAACATTGCGAGGGCGTACAAAAAGCTCGCAGAGAACTTAAGGCTGTTTAGGTTTAGTTGCTCTTGTACTCCTCCATGATTCCTGACCTCGGATGAAACTGCTGCCTTCTTGGAATCGCGATGCGATCCTCAGCGCTTTATGATTCCAAGGCCGTCCACATTACAAAGGACATTCGGACTGAGGGCATCAAAAGTCTATGAAAGTTCACTAAACCAACGACTCAATAATCTACAAAAGTTAATCCACGACCCAGTTTGCCGCAATCGTCTTAGACATCGGTAGGTATGGAGTAAAAGATTGAACAACGAACTTCTAAAACTTCGTTTGCAAGATGCAAAATAGCAAATCTCACATCGCCATCTAAGCATAAATACTGTCAGCAAACACAAGGCATGACAGACGCCTCAGGTCGCAGGAAAACCAAAAAATACCATCAATTTCAAGTGCACTCGAATACTTTTCAAGCATTTAGTGCACCATATCTATAACGTATCCGCGGGTTCGGATTTAGTATAATACTTTTCCATATATTTAGCTCCACAAGTACAATACTTTTTGGTCGTGAAATTTCCTCGATATGCATGAATAAGACAACAGAGAATGCTTGAATAATAAGAATAAAAGGAAGCTGTGAAGAATCTGATCATCTACTGAAAGCATTTTAAAAAAGTTCCAAAGTACGCCATTATTCTCTTCATCGAAAACGTAGTGGATGTGCAGTTGTCGACAGGCTGAGATCGCTGAGGCACATCTTCATGCGCACTTCGCGTCTATTGAGACCCCCCCTTACTTTTTGCCCTGTCACCCAAGAAATTAGGTTGCAGTTGAAGAGGAGCTTGTTTCAGGAATAGGCAAGCTGAATATTAAAAAAAAGCAGCAACATGTCAATGGTTGGGCACAAAAACAATAAGATATACGCACCTCTGAGCCTTAATGGATTGCATTTGAGCGAAACATCATACAAGGATCACGGTGGGGGGGGGGGGGCACCATAGAGCAGTAAAGTGAGATTAGAAATGGAGCGTTCGGAGGAAATGCAGGACATATTTTTTGTAACAGTACATATACCGACCGCCCAAGCAGCTGCCATTGTCGGAGTGGAGAGATGCACCGTCATCTTCGCTGCCCGAGCTGTTTCGCAATCTGCGTTTCCTGTTTCAGTGTGTATCACCTCGTACTCATTTTTAAAAAAGCGCATGTTTTTGCCTCAGTCAGTTATCAGTCTGTCCACTGATAACCCCTTAGGCCCCTGCTGTCAATGATTTTAAGATAGGCTGGTTTAATCGCATGCATATCATGATGTTTTTTTGATTTCTTCGAACTCAGAAATGCAATGATGAGGGATTTTTTCGTAACGTAATGGATCATGATAGTAATGAACGAATCCCTGCTACACCTTCTACTCCAAATGTCAACAGCGATGGACGTTTTCATTTAGCCATATTTCAATATCCTCTCCAAAAGAGAGTAGAGGCATCCTCGGTAGTTTGGATGAATGATTCGTGGACTCCGTAGGGTCACATGATCGCGAAGCTTTTGGCTGAGGAATACACTTATAGACATATTCGGTAGAACCAGCAGTTTTGGAGACGTTCATGCTGTGTTTTTTTCCGCGCTGATGTGACTCCCTTACCGGACTCACTACACGATCCTCTAATCACTGTTAGCGGCAAACTCCCCGTTACAGGCCGTTTCTGATCAATGAGTGCTTTCACCAATTAAGCATATTCAACATTCTCAGATGTTTCCATAGCATTTGTCGTGTTCAGGTCTAATAGTTCGCATTCATCACACTTCGGGCACTTATAGCCTCTCCGAATCACTGCGTAAAATTTTCATACAGCGTGCAATAGATCACGATAAGAGTCAGTCCTTGTTTCTGTGCAAATCATGAGTCAGTCCTTTCAAAAAGACGTGGCGTTAGCGGCAGTAGGGTGCTAAAAGAAGAAAAATACGCGAAGAAATAGTAAACTCCATTTGCCACACTTTTATTCCTTCTTCATAGGTCTGTAATTGCATGATGATTTGTTTTCTAAAGAATGCCCATCAAATGTCGAACTCAAAAAAAAGACTGCATTTGCTCATATTAAATATAACGCAATTTAAAACAGTCTCCAACAAATCTCTCATAAAGGAACAGAAAAATTTAAAAGAAGAGAAACAAAACCGCCTCCTCAAATATAATCCGAAGCATGAGAAAAATAAAGCTAGAAGTGTAAGACAGTCCCTCAACCCCATTAATTTCCTTCCGTATGTCAGATACATCTTAGACCTAAAATTCATCCCCAAGTTCTGAGATAAATAGCTCACTCCATACAGCAGCCTGTAGAGACACTTACGGATCGAGCGCATATGAACGAATAGCAAGATCTATACACGCAGAACTTATTACATGGTGTAAGCGCGTTTGAAGCGTTGAATATTTTGATGTTGTGTTGAGATTACACTGCAAAGTAGTTTTGTAAGCTATGACTCTTCTTTTTAACTGCAAAAAAGAACGTTATAAAACGGAATGCAAGGAAGAGTCACCATCGTTGTTATGCCTCAGCAGTAAGTTCATGCATCTAGGCTTAATAAGTTTGTTTCATTAGCATAAAACGTAAAATTGCAGCAAGAACACGAGAGATAGCTTTTATTACAATAGGCAGTGCGATAGTCCTACCGGTGCACTATCAAAATCGCTTCATGGACGGGATAATGGCGATGGTGCTGAAAAAATATTAAGTTCCTTCTCATTTACAAGGTGCATTTAGCGATGACATGGTGATGTTTACCGTGATGTAAAATTGCGATGACCCAGTCGTTTATTCAGGTGAATTTTCTCCTTGCCGCAACAACCTCTTTGACCAAATTTCGCAATTGTGACTTATTAGAATCCAGACGATGCAAAGAACCGTTGGGGTCTCTCTGTCTTTCACCACGCATGTGGGCGATTAAGAGGGAGGAAAAGAGGAAGGGATCATCATATTTCCTATGCAGAGAATAATCAAAGTAACTGAACGATGATCCGGTCAATCTTCTTCCGGCTGTATACCTACTTAGCAGCATAGTTTGTAGTGTGATGTTTGAAAGAAACTACTTTGTTGGATGTAATAAGCTAGTTCTTCTTCGATTTTTTTACGAGCAGCTGGCAATGTCGTCGGTTCATCAGGATAAGCTGGATACATGTCGGCACAGTGAGCTGTCCCTGAAAGGCGATCGGTGAACGAAATCTCTAAAAACTATTCAGCTTGCAAGATGGAAACTTTCTGTTGTAGTGATTCGACGGTTTCTCTCAATGTCTAATCCATTTCGAAGGAGGCGAACTATCTTTTCGGTCATTTGAGAACATCTCGTACTGCAAGAATCGAACCTCTCCAAAAAATTTCTTGAGAAGCAACACGTTAGGATGACGTCAATGCTATAAGCCGTTCGGCACTGAATTCAGTTGTCCAAACACTCATATGCTTTGCGCCCGAATTTTGGTCACATAGTCAAGAATTACAGTTTTGTGCACCCTTCCCAGCACGCTCCCCTCTTCCAGTTTTTCAGGTTTGGTTCTAGAGAACTTCTTTTGCGGAGATTTTTTTTGCGACCACCACACGACACAGTCATGCATTTTCCGACTACAGTATTCCCCGTTACTCTGATTCCAATCATGATCGACTTCGTTCTGGTGCTATTCTACCTTTCCTACTAGGTGCGTTTCAAAAACTGCACTGAGTAATTGGGTGATGAACGATTTTGCAAAAAATGCAGCAAATTGTGCCACAAGGGAATATTTATGCTAGAAATAATGCTTTACTAATCATATAATCCTTTATTAGAAGAGAACATAGCCCTACCAACGACACACGAGTCTGCTGTCTCTGCAATATGAGGAGATGCTGCGGTTTATTAGCCTCTCTCGCCTGCTGCCTCCACACTTTTTTGTGTACCTTTTATTACCCACCTCCCCCCCCCCACCCATCCCCCTCTTGCCTCGAACCCACCATTCCCAAACCTGTTTCACCAACTGCTTCAGTTTAGCCAAATGTGCCATTTAAACGAGCACCTGATGTACAGATTATCGTCTGACTGTAGCACTAGCATTTCTATTTAGTCATCTATTATTCACCGTCCCTTCGGTGGCACGAATCACTCTTTAAGTAACCACTTGCCGTCCTGCATTATGTTCGATTGTTTGGAGATCGCTATTGCGCCATTCTTATTTCTAGAATGCTGCAAACGGTATCATATCTGTGCTCAATTCTCATGCCTAATACTTTCTGCATTTTCTTTCATTATTACGTTGACGCACTCTTCGAATGATAACAAATTTCTTTTTGGATGGTTAGCCGAATGCGCTTATTTTCAGAGCGACTGCCACACCTTTGAAAGCTTGAAAATAACAAGACATTTCGAAGTGTCTAGGAATCCCCCAGAGCAAATCGACTCGCTAAACTTTTCCCCGTTTACCATAGAAAAGTGGGGCATCCCGAAAATCGTCTACAATATTTGATATTTCCAATTCATATCGAAGTGGCAAATCACATTTTGATGTACGGATAAAAACTGAACATTTTTTTAAAAATTTTTCAGAGAGTCGTTAAACTTAACTTTAACAGCCTTGCACTACAAGATAATTGGATCTCCTGAAACGCACTCGGCGACGGTTCGATTTACTTTTCGCTCCTACATTTTTGCGTTGATGTTAATGAAAAGAGCATCTTACGAGAACGGATCTGCTTTGATTACATTTAATAATTATTTCGTCATTAAATGCTTGAATGTGAGAAGTACAATACCGTTAATAAGGAGCGGTATCTGATGTGTCGCCTTATCCTCGATGTACGTCCCTAGCGCATGCCACGGATCGAGTGAACCATTCGGCAGTATGACATTGGTTGCCTCAAAAAGTGATCAATTTCGGAAGCTTTCTATGGTAATGACAATTTTAGTGTCTATCATGGATGGATGCATTCTTTGGAATGGCTCTAAGAACTGAATGCCGAGTTCATGTGCTTTAGTGAGCAACCGACTTGCAGAGATTTTAAGCCGTTAGCATCTACGTTGTCGGTGAGGTCGTATGAACACAAGCAGCATGACGCAGCATTGAAATCTGTCATTGCCTCAAGCATTTATCGCCACAACATTTGGGCGGGACTACAGCAGCGACGAATTTATCTTTTTGATCTAAGGGTTCATGTAAATGCCTCTCTCATTAGGATGATGCAGAGAACAGTCAATTTCAGGGCTTTAATGCATGCATGATTTAGATATTCGACCCTGCTTGCAGTGTCGAATTGATGAGGCTAACCGAGAATTTGAGAACTTTGCCTTGGAAATTTCAGTGAGCGAGTCAGTTATGGTAATAAATCCGGCAATTCGAGTAAACAACCTTGTAGTGGTCGGCCCCGCCATAATATTCCTGTGCGGCTGCATTTCTTTTCGCAATTGTTTCGATATTAACTGTCGGACCAAAAAGATCAGTGCACATATCGATGTAGAAACTGCAGATGATGAAAATGAATGCTTATCAAGCAGTGAACAGGTTACTTCGGCTACACTGTTGCGACAAGCAACAAAACACGAGCTTTGCTGAATACAGATAAAACTACATGAAACTGGATGACAATTGAAAGGAACTGGAAACGCAAGAGAAACACTTAGTTTTATAGAGGGAGGTGAATTACATAATATTTAGGGAAGTAATTGCATTGAATAAGACCTCAGCTTCTTCAAATTCGGCAGTTTCTCTTTTCTGTGCGTTCGAGATCTGGCTCCTGACCACCTGCTTCTATTGGGATCATCAACACCGATGTCACCAATGCAGGATTTCCTAGCTGACTGTCGCCGTTGAGAGTAGGTATGTTAATTCCGACATTTTCAATAGTGTTCGTTTATTCTTTTGTATCGGTTTGATTTGTGAGAGTACCATTTAGTATAGAGTGTCACTTTAAATTAATATTGAATAATTTGAATTGAACAATTTACTCAAGTTTCAGGTTTCAGTATAAGTTATTTTTCTTTGGTTTAGAAAGAAATTATAGTGTTATGATTGAATGGTGCTGAATAGGCGAATATCGTATTGTGTGTCGTTTTGTTCGTTGTTTGGAGGATAAAACGCTTCCATTGTGTAAAGCCGACGAGCTTGGATGAGAATGTGACAAGCGTGTAAAATTAAACGCTCGTTTTATTTTTCGTCAACGTTCCTCTTGCAAGTATGCCTGTCGATCTGCAGCGTTTTCTGTGAAAAGACCCAGGAAAACTTTGATTGCTAACTTGATTGCTAAAAAAAACGTTGCTAACTTTGATATGCGAAAGAATACAGCTGCATAGGAAACATTAGCATTTCACCAGAATAGAATTACCAGACGAAATGTAATGTGGTTTCTCTCTTGCTAATTAATACGCACCTTGAAAAGTTAAGATTTCATGTTTTCGCAATTCTTTTCCGAAATGAGCTCGTCTCAGTGAAAAAAATACGGTCGTTTAACAGGTTAGAACTGGAACCTATTGGTCTTTTTTTTTCAAAAAAAACGTCGTCCTTCTCATACCGAATGAACCGGTTACTTGTGCGAAACTGTGAATTAGATGTGTGGAGCTCAGTAGTTTTGGAATTCTTATGGAAACAACTCTGTATAGCCCACAAGAACTGAAATTATATCACATCCAGCTTTGCCCGGCCTTACTGTGTTAACAGTCGGCAAGACGAAATGGCAAATTACGGGCTGAAATTAGATGTTCATGAACGATGCAAAAGTTTTCATCAATGGCAATCCTTGAGCTGCCCACTCGTCCATTATTGCGGCGCACACACCCACCATTAATCACCGCGTTTGTGGAGGAATCTTGTCATCCCGCTGCTTTCAATTGATATTATCATTAGCAAACTTACTTCAGCGGAAGCATTTCTCCAAAAATATTCTTCCCTTGATCTGTAGTCTGCAAGAAACCAATTTCGTTGCAGCACAGCCACATCCATCCTCGATATGCCGCTGAAATAATGTGGGTTAATGAAAATGGCAATTTTTAAACATTGGTATAAGTTTCATCGGTAATCAAAGGAGAATGAATGGGGGGGGGGGGGGAGGGAGGTGCAAAATTATCACTGAGGTGTGCTCCACACTCGTGAATATTGTTCTGGAGGAGAAAAGAAAGATTGCCATCCGACTGGTCTCATTGTGAGTTTTCCATTCTATCGCATTTCCTAATAATTTTATGGCGTCTTTCGAGTAAAAAATTTTAGTGAACAGCGTCATCCGCTGGAGTTCTATTCATCGCCCACTATATATGCGCAATATACAAAATATTTGCTCTGCGCACTAAATAGGGCTAATTGTTAATAATGCGGTGTTACTTCTGGTGTTAAGGTTCATGTTCTGCAAACGGTTCATCACGACGGTGATGCCGGTGTGACCATCGCAGATTGAATCTTTCTCAGTATACGGCGATAAGAAAAAAAAAAAGATTCCATCTTTCATGAAATACCTCTCATGTCATTTGAGGCAAGGTATAGTCTCAAGAGTGCTACCCGAACTACCGGCTGCTAGACAAGTTTTTGAAGCACTGGCTGAGAAGCAGTTTTTGAAGCCCCGTTTAATCAGAAGTGCTCAAAATGATATGTGCCGATACTGCCATCGTCACAAATGTATTCGAATCGAAGTGACACCAGAAAGGGGCTGGTGCCATGCATTCCGCTGCTGTGAGTAGGTGTTAGTGGGACACGCATGAGTTAGGTTAACGTTGTAGCTCACTCTGGTATGGTTCAGAATTCTGCGATAACAGTGCACGATGACGAATGAAAAATATGCGCAACTTTGGAGGGTAGTCTTCACTGGTCACCAGCATGAAGTTTCTAATTGCGCACTCACGGTAGCATGGTTTCATACTTGCGGGACGAAGACGAAGAAGAAAGACCTCGTAAGCTGTTATTCCTTCGCATTGAGGCTTCATAGACCCCAATTAAAAGCAAGTTTTTGTCGCTATGTCGAGCCTATATGATACACCCTATGGCATAGATCATGAATGAACGCATACCATCGATCACCGCAATTTGATGCTTTCTGACACACTTTCGAAGAGGACGAGAAAGATGGAAAAGTAGGTATTTTACTACTGTTCATCCAAAGTGAGGCGAAACGGACTTTATTTACTGCACGGATATGAGGCGGCAATTTATTCCCGCATAACTACCATTTTCACTAACTAAGTTCAAGGATGTACAGATAGGAGAAAGAACTGGTGAAGAAGTCTTAAGAGCTCAATTTAGGCCGTGAAATTTCACTCTTGTTTCTCATATGGGTAAAATCGATGATCAGTTCAATGAACAAGGAAAGCAAAAATCAACTTTTCGATGGTCCCATCTCCATTTCTCTTTCAGACAGGATTTCTTTGCAATATCAATCCTAAGAGCCAAGGCCACAAATAAATTCATCACAGTTAACATTGATGCATTCATGCACAAACCGTTGTCAGTGCTTTCATCGTATGTGACATTTCCATAAAGACTGATTATGTCCTCGTAACTGTTTGCAAATGTGCATTCAGAAACATTGCCAACGCAGTTGCCTGTCTGAGGGTAGAAGGAGTTCACAAAGTCCATAACTGCTCTTATCTGAAATGAAATGACTGCACGAAGCATGCCGCAGATTTTCTTAAACGCTTTCATGGGGCACCTGGTTTTGAGCAGCGGTGAAGAATAAGCGATCCATTCGGGGAAAATTTCCCATTGCGCGGCCTAGCCGGAAGTGAAGAATTTGTCAACAAAATCATTAACCGGTATCATAACGAAATGAAGACCGTGGAAGCTTGTAATAGGAGGATAAAATAACTGAAATTCTTTCACTCATCGCGGATACGTTTGCTACGGCAGCATTACTAGCCACCGATCAGCATTAAACAGTTCTCCCGATCAATGCGCACACGAAGAACAATAAGATAAAGAGAATCGACGATACCACTTGAATAAAAAGAATACACTTCTCCGACAGGGTCCAGGCATGATTTAAAAGAAGCTTTGCTAAAGCAAATTTTGATGGCTGTATTCGTTCAAGGAACCTGCTGAAGTGGCTCATCGATCGGTGCTTTGGTTACAGCGTTGCAAAGATTTCGCACGTTCATGCCGCCCATTGTATGCTCATTCTGAAAAGCAGCTTTATTATTGTAAGGGATGGTTGATTCCAATCTCCTCTACTTTCAAATATCTCTATTGTAAGAAATAGAGATATTTGAAGGTAGAGGACATTTGACTTCGTCAACGGTAGAAATTTACTTTCAGTCATTGAAAAGGTGCGTTGAAATAACTCGTATTTCGAATCAACATCGAAATTGCTCACTACTCGGGAACTGTTCATAGCTGCATGATTATTCACCAATGCATTTTATCAGCTGCTAGCGGCTTGAGTGAATGCTCTCTTAGCTGCTGGAGGAATTTTCTTACGACATGCAAATCTTTGTGGGATTCGATGTGATGCACAACGTTATGCAAAAGCATTTTAAATCTTTCAACTTGCGCCCGCTTCTTGGATAATAATGCTTTTCTTATTGAGCTTTTGGCATTGATGCTACATGATAGGGTGCCTTCGCCACTTAATTCAAAACTTTCTTAATACCACAAGTATTTTTTGCCTAAAGCATCCTCAAAGAGACAGTAAAGAGGAGTTTTTGAGCTTTTCAAGGTGGAAATGGTCGTGATCAGCTAATTTCATCGGTTCAAGAATGAAGCATAGATAACTTACCTGGCCGTCATATGTGTACTGCACGATGCCTTGAAACATTGTATAAAGGTTGCTCATGAAATTATGCAGCGTTAATGGTGTTACATTTGCTTCATCAAAAGGAGGTTCCAGGCTGAAAGAAACTATCTGTATAGTGGCAACGCTGAAGTGTCCAGCGTTCAGCCGCCATTGTATCCCGCAGAAGAGCAAAATGTCAGAAATCACGGTGGCAGCAAGATTTCTGCATTCTGACATTTACTTAGTTGCTCATGCACTGATAGAACAATACAGAAACCGCAGTGCGATGCATCAAATATGATAAAGTGAAGCACAGATGAAAAACTTATCGTTAACCAAAGAGGAATAGCTCCGTAATACAAATCATTGTGTTCATCCTTTCATAATTATTCAAAGCAGAATGCACCTTTCTCAAACATGGTTTGGCAGTTGTTGCAAACAACATGACGACAGGCACTTCCGTCCTATGTAAGAGGTCGGACTTTTTTACCACTTAACGTTTAATTTACTGTGTTACTTGAATGCTTGGTTAAGTTGCTGTCGCCCGGCGCTCGTAAGCATGATTTTCTGTATGTGGGCAACCGCATTCTCAACTCTCTTGTGACACTCGGGATCCGTCTCTCGTAGCACGTTTTCCACGACCATGCTGTACTCTAGAAAACGTCATTTTAGTGAAATTTATTGAATTTAGTATTTAGATAACAAAAACGTAAAAAAAAAATTCTTTGAAAATTTAGTAAAAGACCATTATGTGAATTCTCCATTCTGATACGACGAAGTTTTTTTCATGCCCTCATTTTCTTAGGTTTCGTTAGCTACAGCAAATCTTCAATTGGAAAGAGCATTATGGCTAGCTAATATTAGTGCCAGCGCATCTCACTCTCTAATTACAATCCTGTAGTTTCAACTCGCCGGTAGTCGAAGTTTTGGTTGCGAAATCTGTTATCACCGGAGGTCTTCTATGCAAAAATTGCATAGAAGACCTCCGATGATAACAAAATGTTCTTTGAACTCGAAATTAATTATGTCATCTAAAGGCCACAGAGGATCTGCACTTCACGTCTGAAGTCGGAAAAATGAATATTCCACTGGAGACTTGTAGCATACGCTACCTCTGTAAGGATGTTATGATTGCATTGTTTCTCACGCTTCGTTTCTTCCTATAAGTTTGCTAACCCAAGTGATTATGTAAGCAGAATTGCGTAGGCCCAAATCTTGGCACTCTCATGGCAGATGTTAGCATTTGCTCTCAGCCGAAGCATTTTTCCTTCGGTATTATATGGACAAACATCGTATCTTTTGCAGCAGGGATAGCTAGTGTCTTCTGATCCTTCTCACTGGAGAGAGACTTTTCGGAAAAGTGAAACCCACTCATACTTCCAGAAAAATCGTAGTAGAACTTCGATTATTTTGGAATCAATTTTTCTTCCGGGTGGCTTCAAGTTTTGCAGCACCTTCAGAGGTAATGAATCTTGTCCATTCCAACTATGTTCTACTTATGCCGCCAATCAATTGCAGGAATTCTACAAAAAACTATTCAGTGGGTCAGCCGGTTTTGGAAAGTTGACTGAAATATAGCGGATGAGGCTCGGCCGGCAAAACAGATGGAAATTTTCGAGTATATTGAGTGTTTGTGAGCCTTTAAAAGTCTATGTATCCTCTGCAGGGGTCAGATGTTAGTGTTGTATATACAGCACATTGATACACAGGTATGACTCCTTAAAAATGCCCGTCTTAAGTACTGTTTCACAAATCCACAACAAACAGTTACATTAAAACAGGGTCAACTGGAGAGATACACATGTGTTGAGGGACTATTAAATAGCATTATGTGATAAGGAGTCCCCAAGCTGCACTCTTGATAATGTTCCTGGTTAAGCCTGACAGGAACAGTGTTTTGAACGGACCTGATCATACTTCTCCTCTTCCTTGCCCAATCTTGATGTGTTTTGTTTGGTAAATAGCAAGTATGAGATCTCCATTTCATGAAGTTGGGAGCACATATGTATCTACATATTGCCTACATTTCAAAGCTTACCATAAAAATCGAGTTTGAGATTAAGTGGAGCGGAGCTTGCAACAGCGCCAACAGTAAGCTGAGGATATTTTGAGCGGAACCAGGCAGAGAGCGAACCTGTAAAAGTGATGCTGCGATTCATTAAACTAACGTACGGTGCCGTCAGAGGTTGTTTAATTCCAGTGAACTATAGTTTTCTGAACCGTTCATTCAGCAACTAACCGCACCTTGAATGAAAAAGATTGAGGAGTAATTTCAAAGAGGAACGTTTGACTGACTAACATAAATATCGAATTTGCGTGAACTTCCAGATTCACCTCTTTCACATATGACAGCATTTATTTTCACGGTGTGCACATGGTGGGAAGCAACTTGCCTGGGTATGATCCACCGAACGTAACCCATCTTGGATTTACGAAGCCATATTTGGCATTCATCTGTTGAATGAATTCGGCGAGATCGGCCAATGCTTGCTCCGTCGTGCAATACGCCAACGCTTCGGTTGTCATGGTCCTAAGCGTTTTCCTTGTAGTCCACGATCAGTGTGACTCAGATGTGGCAATCCTGTTTTCACTAAGGTCACCGATATTTTCTGTCGCTCTACATGTTGCGGAATTGTTCAAGAACTAATAGAAATCCTTAGAGAGCCATTTTCTTTTCAGTAGGAAGCATGCGCTTTGCGACTTCGCAGATCAGTACGTTCGCGAAACTTGCCGATTATTGGTAGGCGGCATCCAAAATCTTGCTCCGAGCATCTTCTGGGCCGAATTCCTATCGACGGCGAATGTAGTAAATGAAGAGCAGTATTGAAAGAAATTTCCACTCATAATGTTTTAAAGGTGTATTCTACTACTGCAGTGAACAAGTGGTAGTGAATGGAATATTGCTGAGGACAGCAACTCACCTGCTCTCATTTGACGTTCCGTTTATTTTAGCACCTGATATATCTGGCATGATGGATGAATAATGCACAAACGAATACAGGCCCTATAACGGATATAACAAGTCGTCAGTCAAGTACCTTCTCGTCGGTGCTGTAGTTGAGTAACTTATCCAACAACTGCATATGGAACTAACGGGAATGGTCGACTGTAACCAAAGAATCGATGCTCCAAGTGGAAGGCAGCAGCACCGAACTGTTTTGCCCATTGCATCATCGAAACGTTCTCATTTCCAACCCATTTCTGATTGATCATTGATTCGCCACCAATCATCACAAACACAACATTCTGATTGTTGTAGAACATGGGGTTATATTGGACTCGCTGAAATTGGCGATTTAAAGGAGAAATTCATTTGTTGCGTTCAACAGTTGCTGCGATGTTTCCTTAATGAATCACAAACATTCGATATACAAATTTGGTTTAGTGCAGCAGTTCTGCTTGCTATTTCGGCTAGCATTCTTATGAAACACTCAGATCGTGATTCCATCTTAAGATGACGACGTTCACAAAAAGGGATGCTGCTGTCGGAGTTCGGCTCAATGATTCTCAACATACGATTAATCTGCTTGTTGCTGAACATATTGTGTCCTTCCTCATTCGTCATACAATGAATTCAGCTATATTGTGATGACTATTTTATTACGGGGCAAGTTCATCGTTCAATACTTAACAGTTCATATTTATCAGTAGTCATGACCTGCTCCCAATTATAATGGTAATTTGCATAGGCGCGCTCGTGAAGTATGTTTCTGCGTGAACGAGCCACAAATGCATTGCGCAGATTACAAAAGGAAGCCACTTGTAATTTTCTTCACATCACATTTCGCAAATATCTGCAAAGTGAAAAATTTTACTCGAATAAATGCATCTTTCGCCAAATGTTGGTCAATTTGCAGTGCTCTCATATGTCGTCCATCCCTTGAGAACGCCTTTATTAACAGATATTTTTGGATGATCTTATGTCGCGATCTTTCAATTTGCAAACCACACCTGTTCCCATGTCCGCGTATCGGATTTATTGAAGTGATCAATTGGTTGAATGATGGTGAATTCTTCCACATTTGGATACGAAGCTTTAACGTTTTCATTTTCACCCAATGCGTTGCGATAACCTGCCTGCAAAGTGGAAAAATACAGCACTTGAGAACAGTTTATATTGATGTAGATGGCAGAGCTGAAACAATGAGGATTGCATCTATGTTCTTCGTCCTTCACTACCAGCAAACAATTTCAGGACTCTCGTCTTCTTTGATGGCGAAACCTATAACTTATGTATTGACACCAAATCGAAATTTATCCTTGAATTCAGGTTTTGCTCTCCTAAGCTTGCTACTTAGCGCAATCTTGCACGAAATGATTCAGCACTGTCTCCCGTCGCTGAGTGGTACACAAGGGTCAGTTATGTGCAAACAAAAATATCGCATCCGTCCGCGCAAACCCAGGCTATTTTACTGGTGTACATCGGAGGTGCAATCGCCTCATCGTTTCAGCCAAATGATTATCTAATAAACGTTGTTAAATAGCGATTTCAAATTTTGCTGCCACGGAATTACCATGTCTACGTGGCGAAAAAGCCTTACCTCCAAGAAACCTCCTGGCGGTCGTCCCATAATAAAATGCGGTGCACGAGGATGTCGCAGGTGGATGTGAGCATCAGACAAGAGAGTCGAAGCAACAATAACAAACAAAGCTAGGATTGATATCATGATAGCTCCCGAGTCCCTCCTTCGTAACGACTCAAAAAAAGTTCATTTCACTGCAGTGTTAGTGACCGCATTATGTCAATGAAGCAATGAAACATAGAATATTTCAAACAGTCGCATCGGTAGGTGACTTACTATTTCCGTCTTTTGTACGACGGGAATTCCTAAGTTATGGAGAATATCGAACTAACCGCTGCCGTATGCACTGCCGCTCTCAATTTTTGTAAATGACAAATGCTTTGAAGTGTAAGTCATTTCCAAGGAAATTCGAAATCGCATTTAGCAAAGGAATTGCATCAATGACATATTGTCGGAAGGCCACATTTGCGACGAGAAGAGATACATAATCAAAGCTAAAAATATCATCAAAGCGGAACCAGTGGAATCACTGGAACGCAAAAGTGCGTTGAGTAGGAGTGCAGAACGCGTGCTGCAGCACATTTTGAAAGTGAGGGTAACATCGAAATTCGATAATGGAAACTTCATCGAAGCAGCGATGCAATCGCTTTTTAATCATGACAGTTATTAGGCCGCTGAAAATGTTTTTATTCAGACGAATGCAAATGGGACATAAATGCTTAATGTTTCTAATGAGCAGCGGCAAGTATGGTCATGGTGGTGAGAAGCGGTATCGAAGCGGCAATAACTCCACAGGTGGATGTTGTGCCTTCCGGTGCAGCAGTCGTGGGCTCAGATGAAGACTCTGAAATCGACGAAATGTCAGCAAGGACGGTGTGCCAGAACGGTCTCTCAAAAACATTAAGACACGGTAATACGTAGGTACTGTTGCCCCAAGAAGCGCCGCCAGGATAACAACAAAGCATACGGCGCAAATATATCGGAGCCATTTTAATGTCTACAGTTCAGAAAGTTTCGTAACAGCATGGCATGAAAAACAAAGAAGGTGGAAGCACACTGCAGAATAGACAAAAAATAAACAACCTTTGATAAAGTATTCGAGCTCTGCTTCGATTTCGGCTCGGACTGGAGCTAGTGTAGGTGGCTCCTCGCTCCAGGGCGGATACATGTCAGCGCAATGGGCTGTACCTAGAAGTCATACTTCCTTGCTTTCGCTTAATCGGCTGTTAAAGTCAAGTTAAAAAAGGGTAGAAGAATGAAAAAGTTGAAGCTACTCCTATATAAGTTAAAATTCATCTCAAGCGTGCATACACATCCTTGGTGCTAGCAGCACTTATGTGCTGCAAATGGCCATAAAATTTTTGCTGCGTTCACTGGAAAAATCAATTTTGAAAAAATTTATTTTTTTAAAATTCGGAAGTTGCATCCTTCACATTTCCTGCTATACGTTTTCTTTCAAGTTCATATAGAATTCTTATTCAGAGAATGCATAGGATATTCCGCATAACAACTCAACAGAAAGTTCAAAAACAAAAACCGCATTCTGGTCATAACGAAATTCTGCAAAGAGGAAGTGATGAGTAAAAACGAAGCTGTTATCGAACAGTCATATGAGTTAATTCACTTACCTTCGATTAGTATCGCCTTTTGATGAAGCTCTGGATAGTTTTCATAGGTCCCAAGTGGATACCACGGATCAAATGATCCATTCGGCAGAACAATATTTTTTGCCTTCAAGAATTATAGCTCTCGGACAATCTCATTAACTAATATATTCCAATGTGGTTTCCCCTTGGGCAGTCTTCAATAGCAGTTGATGCATCACGCATTTTATGACATGTCACAAGATCCAACAACGGAATCGGTGAAAAGTCCACAGCAGAATCTAATCTTTGGAGTCAGTTGCATGAATCACTCGCTTATTATTGAGTCTCATTCACCATGTAATGAAGCTTTTCTTATGAAGAACTCATGAGTAAGAGAGATGATCAAGGATAACGGATGTTTCCATCCCATCAGCGCTCACACAAAACAGACCGACATCGCAAAGAAAAAGCCGTTGACCATCGAGGGACTTACCAATGTTTGCTGGAGCATGTATGAGTTCAGATCCTAGCAGTGATTGCAAAGGTTTATGGGTAATGTAACGGAAGTGTGAAACGCCCTGAATATGCAATGATGCCACATAACTGTAACCACGATGATAAATGGGAGATAAATGATAAACAAAACAGTGCTAAATTACATTGTTATTGCTGAGTGGATCATCATTTTTTGTAGGGCTCATTGCAAAAAAAAAAAACTGCAAATCGACTTATCGGAAGTGAGCATGGATGCAGAAACTTAATAGCATGAAATGATGGCTAAAAGATGGATTTTGTGTGCTTGCTGATGAAGCAAGATTTCAAATAACCTTGTAGTTCTTTGCGTCACCGTACCGGTTCCGGAATGCGAGGTTGTTATCACGAATCGACACGATGTTGACGGTATCACCAAAGGCATCAATGCAGATATCGATAAAATAACTGAAATAATGGCTGTATAGGTTTTCTCTCGGTCTATACGGAGGTCCCTAGCCATCTCGGGACAACTCAGCGACTGCAGAACGAGTATTTTTACCGACGAGCCTCATTGTAGGGACGGCATCAGTATTTACAATAAATATATCACTTTAAATCTTTCTGTTTCCTAACACATATGTGCTGACTTTTGCAAAGAAATCTTTTCTGATTTCCTTTCGAAGTCGACATGTCTTACTCTGAACCCGTGACATTCGATCAGTTCCATTCCTCCTGTTGCGTCTTGTAGACATTCTTTGCTATTCCGACTGACGTTCTCATGAAGTGAAACTTTGCAAAACGGCGCAGCGGCATATGCAAAGTTAGGCCAAATTGATATGGAATATCTTCATTGCTGGATCCACTATCTCGATGGAAAATTCTAATCACCGCGTTTAATCGAAAACGATGAAGAGGAGGGCACAAATTTGCCTTCGGATAAGTTTGCTCTAATATTTCTTGAAGCCAGGTTATTTCCAGTGTTCGTTTGAGTCTGACTATGAGCACTGTATTTAAAAAAAATGGAAATTTAAGAACTGTTGCACCAGTTCGTGGAAGATTGCCATGACTTGATTTCTTCGAGGTGTTCATGAGTTTTCACTGCTGTCTATTCAGGAAACTTGATGTGGACCTACTTACAAAACGAGAAATTAAAACAAGAAAGAGCCGAATACAGACTAGTGTAACCAAGCAAGTGCGGCAGTAAAGAAACGAATTGAACTCACTTACCAACGTGGAGCCGATGAAACATGTTATTTACAATGAATGAATTTGCTCACGATGAAGCAAACAAACACCTGCAGCTGGATGAACGTGAGTCCGGCTCCTACAGTTTTTTGTTTTGCATTTGCACAGAAAGATGTATGAAAGCACAGATTTGCGTAAAATGAGTTCAAAATAAGCATCGGGCACATAATCAACAATATGCGCCCCAGAGGTCGCGTGAATGGATGAGTGTACAGTGCGGAGATGGCGTCCTACCCACGACGAGCAAAAATGGAAGAAAAGAGAGCCAACTACAAGTTCAGTGTTCCCAGTCTTTTCCTGGAGCATTTCCGTTGAGCAGTAAAGCGATGGTGAAATGCGCTGGTGCAATTAGAACCAGACCTTGCAATTCCTATGTGCCTGTGTCGATATATTAGAAGCATGAACAGTAGTGAGTAAAACCTACTTCAAAGGAAGCATATTGCCGAAAATATTGCGTCCCTGATCAGTTGTTTGCAGAACGCCAAGCTCATTGCAACAGAGCCACATCCATCCCCTCATCGCTGCTGAAATGTGGTAATTTTCATAAATGATCCTCCCTCAAAGTCTGTTTTCAACAACTTGTAGGCTCCAGATGAGTGTAGAAGCCTGAAACGAATGCTGCCTCGACCTGTATTCTTGTATTCTGCTTGCCCACATAACAAACTTTATGTGTTTCTACGAAATAAGAAAAGCCCAACCTGTTCCATTCGTGAGTTATCTTAGCCGGTCGAACGCACAAATGCTCAGCAAAACGCCAACTTTTCTCTGACCTGATAAGTGCAAAATTCACGGAAATTTTCCTTTCTTATTGAAATTCGGTCTCTGTTGGCGAGATTGATGGATCATCGTGAAAGACAATGTCAAAGACGTTTATATATGCCACATACAGTAGACAGCGCGTATTCTGCTTTAGGAGTGTCGTGACTAACACACAACACCCTGACTTTCAAAGGCATACGCACATACATAAACAAGCATATTCGAAATGTTCTCATAATTCGAGATGCAAACGCAAGTTTATCTTAACCGAAAGTCTGGCGAAAATCGTGGAAAGCCGACAAATATCCGAACTATCTCAGCCGTTATTAGGCATATGTAGGGGAGGCGTTTTTTGAAGTTCCCTTGTCTCTTGCGTTGCCTTCGCATCATGAACAAAGATCGATCAGTGGTTCTTCGGTTTGAGGAAGGAGTCTTACGGAAGGCAGTTTTAGCAGACTGCATATTATTCTATAGTCAAATGAGAACTGATGATCCGACCCAGGAAACCTCTATGATAGTCCAATGTCATCTAATTTTCATGTATCACCTCATCCAAAACTCTCCACAGCTACCTTTTGGGTGCTCTAAGTAGGTAATACCGGTAGAGCAAATTTGGATGACATGAAGCTGCAGATTCTCATCTAACCAAATGGATTCGGCTATACAGAGAATTCTCGTCTCATATCTGAAGCGCGGCACAGTTCGCTTCTGCCTAAGAAGTCAAAAATGATTGAAATGGCGAGTTCCGTTTTTGCAAGTTGAAGAATCAGAATATGAAGTATTTATGGAGCTTCGAACGACCAGCCTAACGAAAGTTATTCAAGGATTCTCGATACTGATCAAAACTTTATTCATTATTTTCGTTTACTTCTTTCCTTTCCACAGCCCTTGCGAACGACCGAACTCATTATGTATGCGGAATGTTTGCGACCTTTACGCGCGTAAGTGCGTAGTGAGTGGACGAACGAAGCTAGACGTGCAGGTTCTAGTGAGAACAATGCGCCGCATAAGATGCCTCTTCCATTTTTTAGTGCTTCCGCTTGCTCAATTTACTGCGATAATGGTGTTTTCATAATTGTACGAAACTAAAGCACATAGTACACTTGAATACCGGAGCAAGGAGGGCGACACGTTTTATTCCGCTTGCACAAAGTGAGGTGCTCCTCTCCAGTTCCTCGTAAGAAAATTTGCACTAGTGAACTTTTTTAATGCCATGTAACCAAATCGGTAATCACAATCTCACAGATATAAACATTCGAAATTAGCATTTCCACACTTGAAAGTTCCTGTCGCGTGCAAACAATTACGGCTATTAAGTTTGCGTGATGCAAAGGCAAACCGTTTTCACAGCCGTTCTCGTCATCGAATGTTGTGTTAGAAAGGAGTCCGATAAGGTCCGAGTATCTGTTGGCAATGGTGCCATCGTCGCTAGGGTAAAACGTATATATCCAGTCGATGATTGCCCGCATCTAAATTTGCACTACAACGTAAATTGTTATTAGCACTGCAGTTGCCTGTCGAAAAATTTTCGTTTCGCTTCTCAAATTTGTTTCTGTTTTACCAAAAATTCATTTTGAGAGCGCTGCATATGTGTGCGTGTGTGCGCATTTATCAAAAATTCAAAGTTCATTGTGCACATTGTCCAACAAAAACTGAGTCCACATCTTACAACAACCGTCCCCTCCCCCGCTCCGTCTCTCTCGTCCAAATTCCAGTCTCATTCCGACTGTTCTCCACTTCTGTGGCATCTTGACAATCGAAGGTGTCGGAAAATTTGGAAAACGATGTTTCAACACTCATTCGACTAGGGCGCAAGCGATGCGTGTGCATTTGCGGAGGAGACTAATTGTGTGCGAAAACGTGCTAATATATTATCATGAAAAGCAGCGGTATGCATATATGGTCCTCCTCTCTCTCGCTCGTCATGCAGGCAAAAGCATTAGTGAGTCTTTTTTTAGCGAAAAATATCTTGTACGTTACACCGTATGGTTTCAGACATGTTAATTTGTTGTGTCACCTTGGGCTAGAACAGTGTCAGTAAAAGTAGCGTCGCTTTTTTGTAAATTCTTATCTCCACAGCGAAGCGGTTGGCGAAGTTACAGCAGATGGTGAAGCTTTTGCAAAGAATATACGCTTTCACAGCTCCACTCACCGCATCAACTAATTTCAATACTTAGTAGCAAAAAACATCATATGGGCAATGGCCCACTCACATTTCCACTGTACCAACCGCTCCTGTAAACGATGGGAAAAGTTCCCTTTCGGTCACTTTTCTTTCATCGGTCTTTCTGAAGAATGACTGACGGAAGCGACTGTAAGTTTCCACGAATTTTAGACACATTTAAAAACCAATGACTCATCTGGTCGTATCATCCGGTCCTCAACAAAATGAACCTTTTACTCCCTCTTCGTCCCCCAAAAACTTCATTTGGTTCCAATAAGAAGGTGCAAGAGCTCTTTCATTCTGTCTAAAGCAATCATGTGTCGCTAAATGTTTCTCAGGAACTGAAAGTTTTTCTTACCAGCTCCCTCTTCCGTCACGCTCTCTCTCCTCTCCTCTTTGCCTCTCCCCTCCCGAAACTCAGTACGCCAACTACAGTCAGCTGTGGAAGGATGATATAATATGGTGAGTCACTTCAGCACTCCGCATTACGACAAAATCGTCCTGGTGCTGCGCCTTGGATTCATCATAACAGATTCGTAAGCGTTTGAAGTTCGAAGTGATAGCGCCCTAGCAGAAAACAATTAATTGCCTTGATGAAAGTCGTTCTCGAACAGTAAAAGCTATCAAGAAGGAATATGCACAAAGCGACAACCTGCATTATGGGGTCAGTGCTTGTACTGCTCGTTATTGCGTTGCACATATTGCGAACATTGAAGCCGCCCATCGTGATACTATTCTGCAAAACGGCAGGTGTATCTAATACGATGCTATTTTTCCATCCTAGTATCTCTCAGGGTTCGAGGCCATCGTTTTGGATGAATTTATCATGGCGCCAAGCTTGAGCATAAGCATCCATGAATTGCGAGTTAAGTAAATCGTTTACATGAACTAAAAATGGAGGATAGCACTATAATAATGCAGCCATCTTCTTGCTTGTCTGATGCTTGTGCGTGTGGACAATATTGGGAAGTTGTTGAAAAATACTTCTGAGCGCATAAAAAGCATTGTTGACAATGATGCTCTAGAATTGTTTAAACGACGAACACTCAGGGATCGAAGAATAAAGAAGATGAAAATTGATGTTAGGTCACGGACTGAGAGAACGGACGGAATATTTGGTTTTTTCTAGAGTAGTTCAGTAAATGAATATCGCTATGAATCCGCTGTTATTAGAAAGCAGCTGCCCACAGGACGCTCGCCTACGAGTTCACTGTGAAGGAATGCACAGTCAACAATATCGCAATCACCGAATATCGCAATACGTCTGCCGTTTCTACAGTTGGTGGCGAAGGTTTATGGGGGATTCATCTACTCTTCGAAGTATCCAATAGCGTATAATGCTGAACTGATATGGCAAAGTGAGTCGCAGTTTTTTCTATAACACGCCGCAACTATAATCTGAGGTGCGAAAATATGCTGTTATATGGTAGATCTCAAGGAAGTACCGAATGATACACACCCTTGAAAATCGATCGAAAGCACGACGTGAAACTGATGAAAATACATAGAAGAACTCCTCTTGTTTTTCATTCTCCAACAATTGTAGGACAAACTAACGTCAGTCGGGGATTTACACCAGCTGGTATGAGTGCGACACTGATATGACCGTTGCTTATCGAAATGGGGGCAAAATTGCGTGCTGTAAACACCAGGGGCAAAGATGCGGCCTATGCGTTTAATACAGTTCAATTAGTGCACCGCACAATTTGTAACCAAGAGCTCACGGCGTCGAAATCGGTCACAAAATGTTCCCATCCAGGTAAATGCTACTCAAGCAGAGGTGGTTTTTCACCAAACAATGTTTTCATTCGTGGCTAGGTGATAATGACTGAACGATGTAGATAAGTGGAAATGCCCATATATTCATTTATTTATTGTGTACTTTTGCAATTTTGATATAATGCTTGGGTCATTTCCTTGCATCTGCAGGTGCAGGGAAGTGAGAGTGAGCTACAGCCAGCAAGCATTTTATCCATTACAACACTTGCTGAAAATTAAAAAAGTGCTTAAAACTTCATTATAAGAAATTGCTCCCCAGGTAGACCAAGTGGAGACCAACTTTGCCGTTTTATTTTGAAGGCATGAAAGGCGACTTTAGAAAAGCATATTATTTTGTTGAAAGAACGTTTTCCAAGAAGCGTGAAGAAACATTGCTGTAATCATTACCCGTGCATCATAGGTGTATTGGATCACATTCTGTAACCCACCAAACAAATACGCCATCATGTTGTGGAGATCGCGCACTGTTAATGTTGTTTCGTTGAATGCAGGCTTCAATCTAAACATAAAAATGTGTCATCATCGTCAACTATATCTGCCTCACTACACATAAGCAGAATGTGCATTTTTTTTTTTCGAAACTTCAACCAGAAGTTTAATGCTGCCCATGGAAACGCACATAGGCAGTTGTTCATACTGTTTTCATTACTGAAAATCGGCTATGCTGTTTTGCAGGGTCCTAAATGTGGACTATTTCTGTCATCTAATTTCGCTTTATCTTACAACGACAATGCCTACAGTTTCGCTACAAACAAATGCGTTATGATTTGTCCTTGTCAACATTTTGAAATAGGTTGAACAGAACTCAATAGTCATCAAAAGAAGGTGCCTTCTAGATATGTAATGCCCTCGATTAGGACGCTCTGCTTTGCAAGCACAAAAAGCTAAGTGAGAAACGTAGTACTGCATCCTCCGGGATGGCTTGCAGAGCCAAATAAAAATTCTGCTACTTGCGTGGGAAGTTGCATTTTTAATGGGAACTTCACCATTTTTTACTCACGTTTTTCTTATCCTTATGATGCCTTTTGGTGTCC
The DNA here is from genome assembly GCA_037389465.1 of Baylisascaris procyonis. Taxonomy (NCBI): domain Eukaryota; kingdom Metazoa; phylum Nematoda; class Chromadorea; order Rhabditida; family Ascarididae; genus Baylisascaris; species Baylisascaris procyonis. The sequence continues at coordinate 1,066,141 of JAZARR010000266.1, forward strand.
CTTGGTAGTTATATGATTAATTTAACTTTATTCTTCTCTTCCTTTATAGCATGCCTCTTCCTGGCTGGATTTTCCTATGTTTTTATTTGAAAACGTTGTCCGTATAAAGGAGTGATTAATGTTGTATTGCATTTCAACTATACTCTTTGCTTCTGACTTTTTGGTTCCTGCGATGACCATGATTTGATTAATTCAAGTGGCGATATTCTCACGAGACAAGAAAAAAGGAGTTAATCCATCTCATGCAGAGTTTCCTTTGAAAGGGAAGAAATCTATTGCAAGGAAAATGTCGTGCAAATTTCTTCGCTGAAATTCATGTAAATATCGCAATAAAAGCATTCCATTATTAGATAAGAGGATGTGCTGGTAGCATGACAATAATTTTTTGTATTACATCTTTATTAAGAACTCACTTCAACTTGGTGCTAAGTTCTTCACGACCAGCTACCGTTAACGCTTTGTTGAGGATGACCGTGATGGCATTACCGATTTTGTTATGGCACTCGACACTCGTATTGCGGATCACATTTTCCATCACCATTGCGTAACCTGCGAAGGACGATATGATTATTGCACCTCCTTTGGCGGTGACATTTAGAATCCTGCATAAATCATACTGAACTTCCAAATAGAAGGGAGATGAACCTACCTCAACTTGATGGAGTGAATCCTTCGCATTGAATTATGCCGCGCAAGACATATTCTAATTTGAGCATTGCACACATACTTCAACTTTCTTAAAAAACCCCTCATTCCGTGAAATCGCCAGTGAATGAGACTACTTCGCATTCTTCTGCATGATGTTACTTGTGAAGGTGATGACCGAGGCAACAGCTGATTTAGTGGTGATACTAGTTGATTCGGTAAGCCAGCTTGAAATTTCTTTCCGCCACTTGCTCCTGAACTATACACAGTAGCGGAAGTTTGATTGTGATTTCTTCAGACTATTGCCTTAGCCTCTCCTATGCACTTCGAAGGGAGCAATCTGCAATTCATCGAGCTATGTTTCAATACATCCGAAATATGCGTGCCATGAGGATGTGCATAAGTGCTGATGTTTCTTTCTGCAAGTATTCTAAAAAAAACTTGCAATCAGAAGGCGCTAAAGAGCATTTGCTATTAAGGCGCGAAGGATGCTGTGAATTTGTATGAATAACAAAGAATACTTGCCATAATAGTCGAGCAAAAATGTAAGAGGAGCAGAACTCGCCACGGCACCGACTGTTAAGTCTGGGTACCTGACTTGGAACCAGGCACTCAGCGAACCTGTAACAAAGCATCCTCAAAGAAAGTGAGACTGGTTAGACCGCGTAACGTGGCACTACTCTTTACGCCCAGCAGAGAGGAATTGATTAGGTGCTACGAAGCACCGAACCTGAGATCATTCTTGTCTACTCACACATTTGGAACTTCAGTGTCCACTATATATGAAACCAGTGAGTTTCCCTCGAGCCCAGGAATGTATGTACCTAATCACTTGTCCCCTTTATGAACATTTATAATACAAAGATATGTAAAGCTCCTTTGTTTTACCGCATCCAGTTAGCTTTAGGTATACAAACAACGAGTGAAGGCACGAATTTCTTGTACAAACTAGCAATCCTCATATCATCAGCAACAATGGCGCTGGTGGTCAGTTTTGCATCATGTTCGCATACACCTTACCTCCATTTGTCGTTCTGTTAATTTTGTTACCAAATGCTAGAAAATTTTTCGGCCACCATGTCGAAGAAGTTTATCTTCTCAATAAGCAGCTGCAAACATATTTGAAGAACTCATTTCAATGGCTTTCAGAATAAGGATCCATTTTTGATCATAGTTACTAAAATGTTCGTTAAAGTGCTTCGAATCTCGGATCGACTTAACATAATGTTTTGCTTGCTGAAGTTGTCACCGTAACGAGCAGAAAAAATTATGATTCTCAAATAGACTGTGGTGTTGAATTTCTTGCGGGTATCCGTTTCACTTGCCTGGATACGATCCACCAAAAGTCACCCATCTCGGATTAACGTAACCATACTTCGTGTTCATCTGCTTGATAAAGCTAGCCAAATCCTCCAGGGCCTGGTCGACAGTGCAATATTTTAACGACGACGTCTTCAAGTCACTAAAACCTCTGTCGTAATTTTTCGTGAAAGCTTGCTTCCAGATATCTGGAAGAGCAATTTACAGTGCTTAGTACCGCTGGTATGTATTATGCTTCAAAATGCTCGCTAAGCACATGTGCCTTTCCTTAAGGAAAGTAAACAATAGACAAAGTAGGTAACAGAAGTACAACCAATAGAGGGGCTAAGCTTTTCACATCAGCACAGACTGACCAATCAGTTTGAATGACGAGGGCTGATTGCCGATAGTTGCGATATAGCTAAATTACTTAAATATTCTAGATTGTATATGACTTGAGCAGCTGTATGCACGTCGTGCCGAAAATAATTTGGACTAATCGAGCAAAACGATGGCCTATGAACAGATGGAAGAAATAGGAAAACGAAACAATAACATGGCGAAGGACACCGGAAATGCTGTCTAACGTGGCAGAAATATAGTTTGGGAACTAAAAAAAAAACATTCATGCAAGAAATTTGAAGACGACAATTTGAAGAAACATGACGACTGGGAAAGTTGGAGCACTTACTTATATGGCCTGCTTTTGCCGAAAAACCTGTGTTCTAGTTGAAATACAGCCGCACCGTATTTCTCGGCCCATCTGAGGTACGTGATATTAGGCTGTGCAACCCATTTCTCAGCTGCTGGCGACTCTCCACCAATCAACAGGAATATAAGCGACTCATTTCGATAGAATGTCGGATTGTATTGTACCCTCTGAAAGGACACAGGCCGGAAATAGATTACGAGTTTGGCTTCTCACTGTCCATTGTGATTTTTAGCTCGTAACTGTTGGCTAAACATTCAGAGCCGAGAGAAGACTCAGGAGGTGGTTCTACTCCTGAATGTTTTTTCTTTGTCATGCCAAGATCTCTTCGCCTCATCACTTCGATTTCCTGCTGTTCATTTACCAGGCTTCTTCGGGTTGTTAAGTAGAGCATAATGAGATTATTCTCACTTTCCGAAGTCATCTAAGAGAAGAAGATTCTTATAATTCAAATAGCTTCTCGACTTCTAGTTTTACTGGCCACCTTGCTCGAGAAGCTATCATCATTCCCTGTTTATGGGAACTCAAAGCTGAAGCTGTCAGTGTAGAGAATGGTAGGTCCTGAAACTTACCTGCTGCCATGAACCCAGTGACGGATTTGAGTGGTCAATCGGCTGTGTAACGTAGAAAGTCTCGACTGTCGCTGCGAACTGATCGGTCGATACGGAAGCATATGGGTCTCTGATGTTTAGACCCCGCTGAAAAAGTTTATTACACCTTCTCAATTTCTCTTGAATCGTTTTTTCTCAACTCACTCAGATTTTCACATCAGCTAAGAATACTTATTGGCAGAGTATTTGTTACTTCATAACCAATAACAATTTAGCGTAGAATATTCAGGCCAACAAATCAAAGTTCGTCTCATCGAATATGACGAGAGTATCAGCTCCGTGGGCTTTATCAAACTCAGTGAGCAGTAAGTAGTAAGATGTCGGCCGACAAAGACCATTGTTTTTAGCACCTCTGTGTGATCTTGGTCATATAAATGCCTTCATAAGCGCACCGGTGCACGATTAAATCTCATAAGCCCTTCCCTTTCCATTTCCGTCGAACTAGTCACATAGCACGGAAAAACCTGCATGTAAGAAGCCTCCTGTTGGACGACCGAAAAATGAGAGCGGTATGAGAGGATTACGGTGAGTCACAGCAGACGCAGCAGCAGCGATATAAAACAATATTATGGAGCGCATCTGTGCTGTTGAGCTGAAATTTTCACAACACTTTATGGATAGTCTATTTGCAGGGACATAGTATAGATAACAGAACGCCTCAGGACTGAATTGGTGAGGACATGGCCAGAACGGGATGGCGAACAATACATGTTAGGACATTTTTTATCGAAGAAGCTGCAGAACACTTTAAATATTTTCCATCGCTATTGAGGAAAAAGCATGCAGAAGAAGAAACCATTTTCAAAGATGCGTAAAAACAGCGCAGAAGATGATGAAATTGGAGGACAGACATTCAAAAACACTTGTCATTGTGAGATATCCAGAACTGAAAGAAGAAACACTCTAATGCGCATGAACTTGACATGAGGAATATGTCATCGTCTCCAAGCGCAGCGAAAGAGAAAGATCGAAACCAATGCAAGATCGACAACATGAAATCGTGGACGAACACCGGACTTCGGAAATTGATGGCGGAAGGAAAGGAGGGAATATAAATCGCAGCAGTGGAAAAGTGAGTGAAATAGCAAAATTAGCATTGGCCATTTGAAAACGTAATATTTCTTGCGAAGGGTGCAAATGAGATCAGCCATAATAAGCCCAGATGTGTCATAATATTTTTTTCAAACATATTCAATTTTATGTTCATATATGGAATCAGCTAGAATGCAGCTCAATTAAAAAGGTAAGCGAAAATGGGACGAAATTTATGATAAGTTAACGTTGAAGACAACAATGCTTGGCGATCATAATAATTGAACGGCCACTGATTTCTGCCAATACATTATTATCATATCCAACGACTGCATCGCCAGTTTATATAAATTGATTTCCCATCCTTTGTTGTGAAAGGTGAATTGGTTTGTTGAAAATATCAAGAGCGATACAAATGGACGCTTCACTGGCTCCCTAGCCTATACATTTTATCGCATTATTTGCAGTCACGGGCCTCTTCGGCGCCTGCTGTGAAAGTAAACTGATAAGTCGCCTGATATTAAATTCCTTTTGCAGATCGTCAGAGTCTTTCATTAACATCCAGAACACTCCATGATGACCTCTGCGCCAACTTTTTTGAACTCTGCCATGCAGTCTATGCTTTATCAGTTGTTTTGCCTCGAATTTCGCTCTATTTTGATGCCTCAGATAAAAATGAATCCTCTTGCACTTTTTCACGCATTTGAATTTCATTTCTCAGAGGGCAATGGTTGAATGTGAAAGGAATTCTCAATGATATCCTCCTTTAATGCATCTAGTAAGCAAAACAATTTTTCTATTAGAAGAATAAACAAATCCTGCGATTCGTCGTAATTTTATTTGCATACGCTGGGTCTTTACCCCATAAACGCTAACAAAACAATGTAATCGTTACTGCGAAAAAGATCAGGGATACCCTACCACGTTGTAGAAGATGGGCAAAGTCGATGATGGGCGCAACGCATACAATGACTTTATGTGCGCTTCTTTCCTCATTCCTCATGACCTCTATGAGTGTATACAGTGGATGATCAGGATCTGTAAGACAATTATGGCAGTGCAGGCAATTACTAATCTCGCGTTAATCCTTATGTTTTCAAAGCAAACATCCTAGATTCAACAAGTGGGGCATTGATTCTATCAAAAACAAGAGCCCTGTAATCAAGCTAGCGAGCAAGAGACACCAAAGCATAGGCTAATATGGGAACCACAGCACTATCAACTTTAATGCTCTATTCAAAGTATTGTCACCGTTATCAGTTTGATGTCATATTGCCGCTTGATATCGGCATAATTAGTTTACGTGAGTATACAAAAACATTCATGGCATCATACGTCAGATGATAAAGCAATGCCCTAATTAGTGCATTGAAGTCGACTAAATCAATATCGTTGGGAAAATACTTCGAACCACAAGTATTTTCGGGCAGGCAGATGCAACTTCAATTCCTTCATATTTCAAGTTTTTTTCAAGTTTAATTTATATCCTCCATATTTCAAGTTTCTGCGCTCGCAAATGAGAATTTAGAAATATATTAGAGCGACGTAACATATGTCATCACCGTGTTTGTTTGTGTTTATTCCTCTCTTTGTCTATGTTGTAGTTACATGTCTAAGCCGCCCATGCTGGAGTGACGAAGTCTTTTTTGGCATAACCAGCAGCATAGCTGAGACCATTTACCAATCATTAAATCAGCAGTTAAATAACGAAATGTGTGCACTTGAAAATACCTTTATAAAAGAGCCATGTCTTTCAGATATTTTTTTTCACTCCTTGCGTTAAGCAGGATGCTAGAAGTAGAACAGCGAGCCAGAAACGATGATATCGTTCAAGCACCTTTAACTTCTGGCCATCGAAACACGCATACCCGACCTCTGGAAATGATAAAGTTATGCGGAATAACGGCCGACCCCCTCGACAAACTGCTCCTCGGTGCAAGCGTCCATATAGTAGGTTTCATTTAGTCCGAAAACAAGACCAGCGTGAGTTCGGCCCGGAAAACAGTCAATTGTGTGCAATTCTTTGGGTACGTTGATGCGTGTTATGAGCCCTTAGTAGCTAATTCCTTTAGGATCTGAGGAATGTACGTATGCTGGTATCTAAATTCATGGTCCGTAGGCAGCATTGCTCATAGCTATGACATCAGCACTTCGTGAACTGATGCTACTGAACGGAACGGATACATACACATGCAAACGCATAAACACGACCTAGGCATAGTGCGCTCCAAATGTGCTTTGCAACACGCATTGCTTTTATAGATTTTCTAACTGTGATCACATAAGTCAACATTTGGATGCAATACTCACATCTTTTCGTTTCTTATTGGCAGTATATAAAAGTAAATGGTTTGGTGAGTGGAATAGCCAAAGTACGTATTCTACTGGTTGTCGTCGTACTGTGATGCATCTATTTAGACTCGCACGTTCTTGCTTTTGTATCAAAGCGAAATTTTGCAACATTTTCGAAAGGTGAACGCAGCCACCAAGTGAACGTGCGATAAATTTTTTTTTGGGTTTTTTGCAAAATTATGCAGAAATGTCAACGTAAATAGATACGGTTAAACACCAAGTGTTTCGCTTTTGATGCACATAAATTGTTTTTTTTTAAATATAATATAAACAAAAGTGAAAGCTTACCTTTAAGAATCAAAGTTCTATGTCAAAAAATGAAGAGTAATGTGAGAACCAGAAAGGTCACTTATTCCTAATTTCTCGCTCTCGTGGCTGAACGAATGCTTCAACTCTGAAACCACAACACATCGTGGCCGCTTGATCATATCAGTCGCTTTGAATGTCCTGTTGCTAGTTAATTTAATGTTGTTTGCAGGATCGCAGTTGAACTCAAACGCTCATAAAATGGATACGACCAACATCACCGGAAGAGTGTAGAAGTCATGAAGGCTAATGGCTAAGTCACACCGTCCCGATCAATTGTGATTCTTTCTTCTTCATCGAATGTGTTGGTACGATAAAGAGAATTGTAAAAGAAAACCCCGTTGTATCTCAGCACATTATCTTAGTGGGCCTAACAAATCCTCCTATAGAGCTGCATATTTACTATACAATAAGATACTAATTCTCTCTTTTAATTTTGCTCGTAAAACATTCACCAACAATGTTGGAGATAACGTTTGTTTGCAAGCTCCTTTACGTCATTTGTGTTTTCGATTAGAGCGTAGCACATGAAATCAAAAGTGGAACTAGCAGACTGAAATCACCCTCACCAGCGTGTGATTATCTTTCAGTGATTTTGCTTCAAGTAAAGTGATTCGATGAGCTTGCCATTGCAACTCTTCATGACTGGAAGAATCAAAGTGTCAGACACATTTATCTTTTCACCTCCATGACCATTGTAAGTTGCTGCAAGAAGTGAATAGTTAATCTGCACGATTCTATGTTTCAAATTTTCAGAATCCCTGACAATTTTGGTGCAGCGCTCTTCGCTTTGGTTCTACTTTCGTAACCGATCCAACGTCCTATTTTTCAATTTCGTACGATCAGACCTCAATTTTCTGTGTCTTTATGAATTTTTGATTTTCTCTACTCCTATTTATGAATTCGAATTTTGATTTTCTATATTTATGACTTTTTCTAGGTTCTCTACTTATGAATTTGATTTTCTAACGTGAAATGTAATGGGAGTGTGTCACAGCACTATGTCCAAGGGTGTTCCGTGGCAGTACATCGCGATTAATCCTTATATGCATCCTCAAATTCGATTGACGCAGCCTTGCAAGTAAACAGCAATACGTCGGGGTCGTCGACGCACTTCTGCAATTTCGAGCTTCCTGACTTACTTAAAAGTAGTTTGCGTGAAATTTTATAAGAGGAGATTTATAAATTGTAGATCAACTGCTTTCTTGCAGGACAGAGAAGTGATGATCATAAGACAGAGCAAACTCTCTACAAAGCCTCGAGGCAAGGGTCGATGTGGATAAAAGGAGAGCGTGCTTGCTCACAACAGACCTGTCTGTCTCTAGCTATTTGTGAGCGGTGTGACCATGGCCAGCGTCGGTCGGACCTTAGAGGTGCGAAGACGAACCGCGAAGTGATGCCTGTTGGCGTGGAAGTGACACTATTGGTACCAAAGTTCCGTCGGAATGATGTCCCCCTTCCGTCGTGTTAGCCCCTCCGCAGTTTACATTATTGCTTAGCCCCTTATGTTTCGGTCAGATTACGCAGCAACTGCTGCAGGTTCCGAAGGAAAGGAATTTGCAGATCCTTCGAAGACAAACTGAGAGTAGAATGCCAAATTAAGGACCCAACACCCTTACAATTTCTGTTTGGAATACGTTGCACTGCAGAAAAAGCATGTGCTCGATTGCACTCGTGAGAGTATATCTGGCCATACGCATCTGTCTCCCACTTTTCCCAGTCGCGTAATATTTTCAACATCTAAATCATCGAAGTAAGAGTTAGCAAAGTTGGTGTTCTTTCTGCGTCACGCAATTGGTACACTTAACTGGATCTATGGACTACGAAAGGAATCACAACAGAGGATTTCGAACCTGGTCAAGTACGCGCAAATGCGGATGCTTTTTGTAGCTGTTCGAACATTTTTGCAATTGTCTGACCGCATAGAAAGAGGCATTTTGAAAAAGTGTGCTAGAGCGTCCCTTCATTTGAAAGGTGAATGGATTGTTCAGCATATTTTGTTATTTTCTTACTTTTCAAGAAAACGGTTGCTCTCGGCAATACAATTGTGAAAGGTCCTCCTCCAGAGTTTCGAACTGCTTGTGAATTGGACCAAGTGACCAATAATAAGTCCACCTCGCAAAAGGAAGAATCCCATAGAACCTGCGCCACATCACTGTGCAGCAGAAGCAGGCAGCACAAATCACCGGCTGAAAGTTCTGTGTTCGTCCAAAAACCGAACGGTGGCACATCACTATTTCGAATTTCACAGCATTCTTCAACACTGTGGGAATTCCTTGAAGATTAGGCATGAAGCCGCAGAGAATTTCAGAAGGTGCTTAAGATGCGAAATATAGGCACAGATTCCAGCTTTTGCAATTCGGAAATGCCGCATAATCGCAACACCCGAATAACCGGATGGATAAATGTACCAACACTCAAGTGTGACTTTGCCACTTACCGGCACTCATGTGCGACGTTGCCATTATGTATTTTGAGAAGAAACATCGTTGCTTGTTTATCATCGAACCAGTTGAACACATAAAGCGCCGTGTTACTTTGGAGCACAATAAATCACGGTTTTCAAATTTTACTAATTCTGCATGTGAAATAATAAAAGGCAATGACCGCACCCCACATGTGAATAATTCAAGCCTGTTTTTACAATATCATAGAATCAAGGAAACGAATCGAAAATAGTGACGTTCTTTGCTGAGGTTTGAAAGAGAAAAAAAGAAATGCAACGCACACATTGGTGAAAGTTTATTTAATCATCGTTTGTAAAAAAAAAAATCATTCTCTTCTCCGTATGCGTGCATAGAAAAGAGCGTGCGGGCATCGCAGTATTTGCGACAGAATTATTGACGTAATTGTTTCCCCAAAATGACTAGCTTTCTTTTCGGCCATCTCCTTATGGCCATGCGAGCATTCGTCAAATATATCTTCGGCCCTTTCACAGCATTTGTTATGTAGCAAATATGTCCAAGTTTTCCCCATTTCGGTTGATCTGTCACCTCGAACAGCTGCTCTTTAATGTGACGGGATTTTATTTCCGATCTGCGAAATCGTAACGCCCCTTCAACAGTTCCCTACAATCCCCACCTTGATAATTCGCCTATTATTTTTCATAGATGCCTGAGTGCATCACTAGTTGCATCAATAGCACTCGATTCCAAGCATCAGTCGAATTGATTAAATTACTCACAAGATGAGGCATCCAAAAAATCTCTTAGAATTAACAAATTTTGATAACTGTCTGAGAGGTGTTTTTCTCAACTCACCATTCCTCGTCGTCATTCGTCTGTGAAATCTCTAGATTTCGCACTCGAAGATGAAAAATATTAACCTTTCGGGGAAAGTTTTAGTTGCAAATCATATTGAAACTCATAACGGGTTTAGAAACAATGGCGCAGCGCATTCATCCACTCATTACAATTCTCACATCAATTGCTAATTAAAAGAAGACAGTGAATTTCATCAATGCGCTCTCAACTCATATTAACATATATATGGTGGAGTTTTTATTTTTGCGTTATTCACATATTGAAAGCACTTTTGGCATTTGCAAAATGACTTTCCATTAGGATGGAATGAATGCGATCGACGAAAAAGTGAATGAATTCTATGTGCTAGACTGAGCTATGTGTTGCATTGCCATATGTGCTCTTTCATTAACGCTGAGTGCGCACTCATACAGCAATCACTATGCATTCTGCTGCTGCTGCAGCGAGTAGGAGCTCCTCCATTGCTTGCTCATGTATGGCGCAATCTTTCAATTTACTTCAACTTCTTGAGAATCGTCGAGATTATTTATTTAAAGGGACTATGAATTTGCGACTGCAGGTTGAACTTAGTGCTGTTAGTGAAATAAATGGAATTGCAAAAGCTGGTTAAGAGAAATTAAAGAAGTGAGCATTTGGATGGCAAGGATTCGTCCCACTATAATGATGTCGTTTCAGTGCACAGTCCTGCAAGCGCAGCTTCGCTCCTCATGAGCAAAACTTCGTCGCTGGGAAGGGGGAGGGGAGAGGGCTTGGGCAAGCCTATCAAAGAAAATCGTTATTGCGATCGACATGCTGTCGTGCCTAAATCACGAAACGAGTAATTTTTTTCTCATCTTTAAAGTTATCGTGTGCTACTCCTATCAGCATAACTATTCCATAAAAACGGCAATCATAGAGTTTAACCAGACGCTTCTTCGAAGATTAGAAAAAACTCTAGGCAGTAAATATTAACATCTTTTGCAGCGGCATAAGGGTATTTATTCGAAATATTCGGCAGCATAGGTTTCCTAGCCTCGTTGTCAAAACAATTATATGCAACTGCCTTCGCAGTAATCGCTTTATGATTCTCGAATCATTGTCGTTTTCTTGGCTCACATCGCTACCGAAATCTCAAACTGAGCAATGGTGATTTAAGAGCTTTTTTAGCAAAACAAGCGCTGATTTCGAACATTAGTGTAGAGCAATTTTTTGGCCACCATGAAATGCGTTTGAGTGACGACGCATTTGTCGTATAAATGAAGGTTGAGAACTGTGCAAATTCTTGCAAGTTGTTTGCACAAAAGAATGTTGAAGATGCAGTTGGATGGTGAGAGTGTTTCCATGCTGACAACTATGAGCAGCCTTTGCGAGTTTGCATCGGGAGAGACCTTGATGGCAAGAGGCATTCCATTTGCTCGCATATATATTTGTCGGTGTTCGCCGCTGCATGTGGCATTAGCAACTTGAGCACCGATGAGGCTAGATGTGGAGCATTTCATAAGCACAACATGCGCTATTGCACTATCCATATGTAGTCTTCAACGATAACAACGACAAGTTTTTCAACTATCATGTGCCATTTTCCGCTTTGAACAATTGCAGTATGGAAAATTCACACCACTGAGGCTTCCATCTTACGTTAGTGACCACAAGAGAAGGTGGATTCTTAATGAACAACTTAAAACACTCGTCGTAAGAATTAAAGCGTGATGGCATTCAATGTTCGCACTAATTAAATCAGGAAGCTCATCACCCGGGTCGGCTAGGGTGCGAAAGTCTATGTCATGGCATCTGCACGGTTTCTAATGGATATATTCGTGTGATGAATGGGATCGGCCTCATAGCATGCGAACATTATCACCACTTCGACGATGTGTTCATGGCGCCTGTCAGCGAGCCATAAATTTGACTGCATGCAACGAGGACGTGCAAGTGTGAATTTTGCGTCGAGGTTAGCATTGGCTCATTAAACGAGTGAGCGATGCATTCTGCAGCTTTGGCTAAATAGAGGAAGTTAAGAGAAGAAATTTAGAGCGCTGCAATAAACTCTAGGACGCCCTAGAGCATTGCTTGCATAAAGATGCGAACTTAAGGAAAGAAATTTTGAGCACTGCAGTAAAGCCTACGACACCTTAGGGCACTGCTAGTATAAAGAGCCGATCGCGCTTACCAAAAGTGATGCCGGCAGACTTTCGGGCAGTGCTTACGCATTGCTGACGAAATGTTTTCACGCCACCTTCCATTCTCAGTGAAAACGTCTTTCCATCGCCACCGATTGTGACACATTTTCTTCTGTTGTCCTAAGCCGTTCTTCCCTGTCATATGTATTCATCTTTGTCGATCAATTTGTGACTCACGTCAATAAACGAACTGGTGTGTTGCTCATCTAGCGATTGCTGCCACATTGACAGTTAGGTATTTTGTTGTTTTCCCAGATGTTCACTATTTGCTTCCCTATTTTTGGAAAGTTTTTATGCTGGGTGAAGTGAGAATGTCTGTAATGGCGGAGCAAATAGTCGTTCTTTCAGTTAACACTACGGCTTACTAGAGAATGTATAATCGCTAGCAGGAGATTATGCGTTACGGAAATCATTCTAAACTATTGCTTCCATCTTCCACTCTGCTGGCTATACATTCGGCAAAGTGTTGATCAGCTCTTTAGCAGTGCCGGATTGAGCCGACATTATCGAGCACAAGTTTGTAAAATAGTTTTCAGCCTGAAAGAAAAGAAAATAAAGAACAACGGCTCTTTTACAAGGGAATTTCGGTATACGCGTAGAAATAATGTGAAACGATTTTTCCTGGATTTACGTTGTCCAGCATGTTTCTGTGCCTTGGAGAGGACTCATATGTAACCAGAGAAGTTTTGATAGTCACCCTTAATCGCGATTTTGGCCCTTTGTGTTCTGCTGTGTTACATGTAAGAACCGTTCAAAAGACTGAAGCTGTTGATGGCACGCGCCATTCCATAAAATATCACGCAATGTTTGCGTGATATTTTTTCTATTCCATAAGCATTGACGCTTATAAGCTGAAGAATCATTAATAAACTCGGGGAATTTCAGTTTTATCTGCATTTAAACACGGATAACTAATCTTCACTTACCAAAGAGCTTAATGAGCCTTCGGAATGGCCGTGAGATTGTATGCAGAGGTGATTCCTAGCAAGTCGCGTTGAACTGTCGGTGAATACAACGCAAATAATTATTGTTTCTTCTAGCCTCAACGTTCTTTGCAATTAAACTTTTCGCTGCGTCGGCTAGACGCATAGATAGATTCCTTTTAATTTTTATGTGCTGTAATGAGTCATCATCGCCTAAGGAATTCAATCTCTGATCATTGATGCAACCGTCGGTGTCACCGCACTGCGACGTGGATGCTTAGTCATACTGATAGTGCACTGTGAGCTTATTTTAGAAGTCTAATTGAAGAAAGCAGCTGTTCAGCATGCGTGCATAGTGTGCACAATTTTTATTTCATAAGCACACAAGTGAAGGAAGGTCGATAGCAAGCAATCGGAATGATACGTACTATTTTAGTCCTGATTCAGCCTTTCAGAACTTTTTTTTTTCACTATGGTGGGTGCTATCATTTATTGCCTACTGAAGAATGCACTATTCCTTCGCCATCTCTGCTATAAAATTTACGACGATCTTATGACTCTTGAAAACAGTAGCTTAATGAGCTTCTAGGTAGGACCACAAAAGTCAGGGGTCGCTTTAACTTACCGACTAGGTATTTTAAAACCTGTGTGTCTCTGGAAGGCAGGTATACTTGAGCAGAGTGCGCGTTGCAGAGTATGTGCGATTTCGCCAGGCTGGTATACTGAACTGTTGTCGCCAGTTTTGTTTGTCCTGATGCCTACGCTTGCCTGCAAGCGCTAACTTTTCGGAATGCTTGATACACCTGTCATCACTGATGCGGAAGTGTGTACTAAAGCTGCTTTTTAAGTATGGGCGCTAAAGGTCGTTTTAAGGTGAAGCTGGAGCACCAACCAACGGAAACCTCAGCCGAGCCTTACTGGTCTATTAGCTCACTGCCACTGGTCTACCAAGTACCCTTTCTGATAATAAAGCATTAAGTAATGCCTTTTTGAGAAGTCGATACCATCATAAACGACAAATCGCCCCCCGAAATTGGATTTATTGGACGAATTTATTCAACCAAACCGCCTCTACTCAGTTATGGACTTACCACATTTTCAATATTACCAAAGCAACAGTGTCTTGCATGACGTCATAGTATGCACTATATACAGCAGGGCTCCCATAAATCAGAATGCTGCATAACATGTATGTTGAGGCGTGAAAATAAGATGTAGTACAAGTACAGCGCAGGCGAGATGAGGCCGAGGGCAAAATGGAGAAGAAGGACTTATGCTGATCTTGAAACATGGCGACTTCAGTGATGCAGGAGACAGGATGTGTTTATCAGGAAAAACCTCTTCCCTTTTGTGCCGCCTCATTTAGTAAAGCATGAGCTAGGCGAGCTGCCTATGTCAGAACTGCAATGGGTTTTATTACCACATGATTGTCAGAACCGCCGATGAAATTGCTAACGTTGTGATCAACAGATTTGAAAAGGGTAGTGATTACATTCATCGCATTTCGTTGTGGCAGCATGGATAACAAATTGCAATTCATGTACTTGACCTTTGGTAGTAATTGACGCTATTCAGGAAGCGCCTCTGAGTTCGTTCATATTATTTCCTTTCCGAATTGACCTGCAAAGGTGTGCTATGAACTTGTGCTGCAACTTTAAAGCGATTTTGATTTTAGGAACAGTAAAGAGATTATATGTTCGAAAAACTTTTCAGATTTACTACATTCACACTTTCCACTAATAAAGAGGGAGAATAATGAAACGAGAGTCGATATTTGACCAGGTGGAAATCAGTAAAGTTGTACTTTGAGTAGCAGAGCTCATTTCATACTAGTTCTATGCTGTTATCGAGGCAAACCCAAAAGCATCCACCTGAACAGCGGAAAATTTTTGAAGCCATAACGGCGCTTGAAGAGCGCTCCGACAATCACGGCATCTGTGTTAGCAGTGGATAAAGTTAAGCTCAAGGCAAATATTTTTGGAATATTTTTGAAGTGCAACCTCTGAAAAATGTTAGCTGTGGAGGTGTATAGTTTTTTTTTTTGTTTTTTTTGGAGTCCTTGATCATCCCTCACAGCTTCTGTTGGCAGCGACTGAACAGTATGCACCAGGTGCGTGAAAACAAATTTTCCAATATTGGATTGCTGATTTTCCCTTCAATTTGCAGGAAGCATTTTCTGCTTTCCCTAAACTATGCTTCATCTCAGTATATCTATCAGTGGAATAATTTCAATTCCTTTATGATAACGGCTATTGCGGCTAAATTTTATGCGCCTATTCATCAGCAAGAGTAGCTGAGGCGTCACCTTCATTGCAGTTTCATATCTCCATCGTTATAAGTCATGTTTATTCCGGTGTTAGTCGGATATAACGCAGCAACGAATATTTAGGCAAATTATTACTATAGCTGGCTATTTCATCGCAAAAGGATGTATTCGAGACACTTGTTGCTATGCGCTTTTCTTTTAGCAAATTATTGCTTATAGGAGTTTTTCATAAACAGAGTGCCGCGCAGTATTAAATGCGTCGATCAAACATTAGCCTCGAAAGGATGCCGAATGTATTCGAAGAGCTTTTTGAAATGAAATTTTGCATCAGGAGTCGGTCGAGGAGAATGGTTGAATTAATTTAGTGTTGTTATTCGTAACTAATTTGGCACCAAAGTCTAAATCAGCAAGTGTTCATTAGTTCTGAGAGAAAATTGACGAAAAATTCGCTATCTTATGTAAAAAATGTGAGGATAAAATCATTTATCTTTAATTCAACAGCATGGTCTCTCGGGTGATCCAGATTATGGCTTTTTTGAACACCCCAACTGAATCCTTCAACTTGTCATAAAAAATGTATGTCAAGTACTTCTCTTGATTCCTTGTGATTATTTGTCACTTCCTGGAGTTTCAGGTGCGAGTTCTCCTCACATTACAGAAAAACGCGTCCTAATCGCTTTCTTTATTGCGGGGAATATATAAAAGGGCCTCATTAGTCACATTCTCCTGTTGTGGCATCATCTTACATGCTTTTTACCCGTTCCACTGGAACACAACAAATGAATATTTGGTGCAGAAACTCGGGAAATCCTTTCTGAAAGGTCATGCATCAAAAAAGCAAGGATATAAGGTGCTGCAAGGGAAACTCAGCGAGCATGACATTTGCATTTGCTTTGCTAAACTAATGAAAATTGTAGTCTGTGAAGGAACCGCGGACAGGGTAGGGTGTCCATATTGGTCTTAAAATTTGTATTCACGTGGTCACATGCGGAAAAGTTATCTTTCATCCACGCCCCTTTCGTTAAAGAAATATCACTGTTGATCAGAGGCTGTAGCACATTTCGCTCGACCATACATACCTACGAGGCCTCACCTGCTGAGATGAGCGTCAGTTGATGCAGTGGCCATGCGCGTTGTTGACATGCGGAAAATTAGAAGGGAGATCTTATGCAATAAGTGGCGCATTATCAGTTAGACGTAGATCGGCACTAGTTGCAAGAGCAAACGCTTCGGTTTAACAAAGGAAACGCTTGTGCACAGAATAAATATTGCATAGATGTAAGCGGTATGAAGAAGTGTTGCACTGATATGGAGTATACCATGAAAAATGAGCTTGAAGGTGTCAACTAAACATTGAAATGACAAACACTTTGTTCAGTTGGCCCGATTGCAGTATTTCAAAAGTTGAGCCATATGAAGACAACGAATCGAAGTCCGAAACTGCACGCTATGCTCTTGACACTGGTGTACACTCATTTAATACAGGAATTTTAGCTGAAATCAGTAACCTCAGTTTTAAGCACATCTGAACTACAATATGTGAACTGTGAGATATTTCTGAATGGGAGCTTGATTAAAACCAAGATGAAGGCCAAGCGAAAAAGTTGCCACTTCTCATATACGTGTTGACCTTCAATGGAACTCTGAAAGGTTTAGCATCCTGCACATTAATGCTTTATTTATTCGGAGCTTTTTATGTCCGCACGAATGCTCACTGTCAAATAATGAACTGATTTTCACTTCACTTAATTGAAGTGAACATAGAACATGACTCAACGTATCGTATAGCATGAGCAAAATTAATGTTCCTGTCAAAAAAAATTTCAGTTCGGCTTAATGGCAAGGGAAATCCTATCCAAGAAATACATCATAGTCTACGACAGGAGAGAATGTCGCATAGTAAGCACCTGGCTCTATCATCTTTTCAAGGATCAAACAGTACTCTTAAGAAACACTGCTAGATTTAAAAAAAAAAAAAATACAGAACTCATGTGCGATTTGTTGGAAGTTGGATGTAGTCGGACTGCACGAATGCCGGAGCTAGAAGCCACGATGCGCTTACGGGAATCTAAATCCAAAGAGAGAGGAATAGAAGCACCATCTGTCCATGAGGTATCTTGCTCAACATTGCTGTCGCAATATTTCGTGATGCTTATTGCTAGATCGTTCATTTGGTGAGGTCACCAACACGGCAGTCAATAACTGATCATGTATCCTTGTCTCAGCTGTTTATGTTTGTTTATGTCGGATTTTGTGGAATTGTTTGCTGCACCAAACATTCGATTATAATGCAACAAAAAAGTGCAAGCATGACAGCTTATGCTTTCATTTGCAAATGAACCGACGCACACTCAGACGATAGTTCTCTTCGTTTTCATCGGCTAATTTGATCAATGAGGGACATTTTTCTATGTGAGAACACACATAACGGTCGCGTGCTTCTGCTACATTTAGGAGTAAATATATAAGTTGTTAATTTCTTCTGGTTATTATTTTCAATTTGATACATTTTTCTCGCCCGCATATTTATGCAGTGATCGTTTATTCGATTGTTCACGAATATGGAAAATTCTAAATCAATAGCGTCTAAGGACATGAAAATTTGAGGATCCAGATGCTATACACGGCCACCTAAAAGGGAAACTCTTGGCAGTATCATGAAGGTTGATACACTTTCGAGGTCGAGTAAAAGACCGATGTGACCATTAAAATTGAATCAATTCCTGCGATGAACTTTTATGTAATAATCTATAACTGAGTGGGCTCCTTGGTATAAACAAAAATATCTACTGCCTTTCGTATTCGATCATTTCAATGCTTTTGCACGCTTAATCTTATTCACTGCGGTGTATCTTTTCATCAAGTGATGCATGAGGAATTGCTTGCCTTTGATGGACATATTTGAATGGCAGAGTCGTAGAAATAGCATAAATCTTTGACCAATTCTATTATTTGCTTCATAATGAATTTTTATCCTCTCGTGTGCAAATCGGGACAGCGATTATTTTACTCGAATTAAGCCGAAATGATGAATGTTATGGGCAAATTCATCTCGTTGACAAAGCTGTTATGCTATCGCATTTTATTAGAGGAAATATATGCAGAGAAAAATGTTTTTTTCGTGGAAGGTTGCGCAATATTTTGAGAAAATAATGCTGCATTGCAATAGAAGCGAGTGATGATGTGAAGTCGAATGATCAGCACCAGCTATTCGTTGCCTAATCACACTGGCCAATATCTTTTCTTGAAGTGAAAAGAATTTTCAGCATTCGTAGTTCGACAAATGAATCAAAATGAGGCACTGCCAAAATGTTTTGCTCACAGCCTCATACTGGGGCTGTTGTAGTGAAGGATATTGAACTGCCTATGGTTAAGGCTAGTTGAGCGCTGATGACGAATGTTGCTTCCCTGATGAAATTTCGAGTTTCACGTAGCATTGATCATGTCTTTTTAGATTTGTTCGTGTAATCTTTGCTATTTTAACCGTGAGCCGAGCCGTCGAATTAAAATCTGCATCGCATATGTTGTCGCTTTCTTCAAAACAGAACTTCATGCAAAGCGATCCAATTAATCAGAAATATTAGTGGGCCGCATTTTTCCCAGTTTTCCAGGTTTCTCCATGTTCTATGCGCCGCTCCTGGTGATTTAGGTATTGCCGAAGCCAGGCTCGCTATCGAACGCGTTGCTCATAAACGAAGTAACGCCAGCATTATTTTTACATTAAAAGGAGGAATTTCTACCCCTATGTGCATGGCCTGAGATGGGCTTCACGCGATAGCTCGGTGCATGTGATGGACGGCGAAGACATTCATTCTCTCAGCCTTATAGCATCGATGAATGGGCACTGGTAATGGATGATTAAACGGTGCTATATTGGCAATATTTCAGTTTTTTTGGGGATCCCATTGCCCCGATTAAATTGCTCATGCGTACTTTGTGGTTAACAACCGTCTGCTAAATTCTTTTATTGTCCTCTTGAAGGTAAGAATGCTTAATGAAATGCTGATGAAACGACCTAGTTTTTGAGAAGGAAGTCGCTCTGAAATTGCAAATGATAATCTGCTGCAAAGGGTCTGTGCGTCTGCAGATTTTTCATTAGTGAATCATGTTGAAATTGCATTAATTTTCAATATCACGGCACCACATGGACATCGATGAATATCACATCACATCGATGAAAATAGTGCTCTTTCCGTGGAGTGTTTGGTGTCCTGTTAACATTCTTCGACGTTTTCGACATCTTTTGCGCGGAATATTGCAATTATCTTCTTTTACTTAAAAAACGTTCACACACAATATTCTTCCCTGCAGGTAAAATGCTATTAGCATGACGGGGCATGTGTAACGTTCATGATGGGATGAAGTGGAGGAACAGAGAGCTGGCAAAGCGAACTCAACAAAACTTCTCACCTTGTAGCGCTTTCGAGCTCATCCCATCAAGCAACCTGCTATTTGGAACATTTATCGAAGAAGCGAGTCAAACAGCTATAAAAAGCTGTCCCCTAGTATTCTGGATGCGCAACATTTAGACACCCGTAACAGATTCCTTTGCGTTATCTTCCGAACCCTTATATTGAGCGGAAAATTAAGTCACAAAACTTCGTTTCAAAGAGAACAAACGGACAATGACAAACGTAGGTGAAGGATGAGATCAGGCCGAGATTTGGCGTTTTACACCTTGGATTCTAGATTCTTGAATTCTCCTCGCATGAACTCCTTGGGCACTGCATATTTACGTGAAGAGGCTAAGTTGGGACGCGAACCCGAATATCTAGCAGGATACGTGCTTTTGAATTCCGCTGAAGTCTCCACGTAAGCTTATAAACCATCTTCTGTTAGCATAACCCTCAGAATAGTGTCGAAACAGGCAACATTTGCAAACCTTGTATGGAGGATTCGTTTTCAAAGTTATTTGAAAATAACTTCGAAAAATTATTCTAAAAAATTTCTTCGAAAAACTACGTTGTTGTGACGTGGTTTCCATGCATGCATACTTGCCTGTCCTATCGTTTCAGTCCGAGAACCACTGAAGCTCGAGTTACAACACCTTCTTTGTGTTTGCCAGCTATTAGATAAGCAATTGCAACATTTTTGACGAGGATCGATGAAATTCAAAGAATTCATGGGCATCTGAATATGGACAAATATCCGTATGCTTTTTCTGCCAATCACTTTTTCATATCAGACGATCAAGTTCAAAAAGTTTTTTTTTGCGGAAGATTTGTTCAATCGGCCTTGTTGGTTGAAGCAACAAAAAAGCATTGTTCGGAATTTACGAAAGTGGTCGTCCAGATTAGTTTCTGCAAAAGAGCATATCATATCGGTTCTTCTTTTTTCTTTCTTAACATCTCCCTAGCGCGACCGTAGTGAAACTGAAAACGCAAATGTGCAACTTCGAACCTTTTTTTTCCTTTGAATGGCTTCAAGTTATTTCGACTCTCGTTCATCAACCTGTCTGATGGTGTATGGATCCCCGTGGAATGTGCTATGCCCATGAATTGTTGCAACTCTCAGTTCAGTAATTACTGTATTGAAACTATTGATCAAGAGTGCCTGTAGGAAATACATGAATATGGATAGGAGAAACCCGTAAAACAATTTAAAAGACCCATGTTTGCAATAATTCGTAATATATATCGCTTTTTATGTCAGCTTCCTGCTGAAGAACCGTATTGGCAGCGCTCCGAGTAAAATGGTGACGCTAACGTGCGGTTATTGCAAGGTAAAAAAATATATTGTTAAATTGAAGGGATTCGGCCTCTAACGGAATAGCAGACTGCAGTTTTGATGGCACCAGCTCAACCCACCTATTCCAGAGGTGTATACACTTGCCATGAGAGTACGCCTCAAGTGAATTTGCGTCCAAACGTTTTATCGAATCTATAAACGACTCCATCGCTGGTTTACATGAACGAGCAGATGGTTAAACTGTTTCACGGCTAGCACTTTGGTGGGCACTTTTTGTTTCCTTCCACTATAGGATGACCTCTTGTGTCGAGTTATTCCTTCGATAAACTCAACCATCAGCCTTCATTAGTCGGATGTGTTTCGTTTCAAAGGAAGGTATAATGTGATCGTCAGATCGTAAAAGGTGCACAGAATAAGAACGAAACGATGCCATCATCGGTTTCAAGTGAGATATGACCCCAAACATTCGGTATATTGAATCAATCGAACCAATCGAAATTTCTCGCTGCAAAGCGCGCTTTATATTTGACCGCTTTTCACTCATTCCCGCTTCTTGCACATCGGAACCAATTTATGGCTTCGCATTACTTCGTGACAATTGTAATCTGATTCTCTTCTTTCGTTTAGGAAAGTACTTTCTTAGTGCAATTTGCAGATACCTTTGGCATAGATAGCCGAAATATCTCATAGAACTTCTCAAATTATTCAACGTATTTATTTCATTTGTGGGAAGCTTGTGAAGCTGACTGATCTTCTGAGCCGAATGCAACAGTGCTCCATCGCGTGACATAGATTCTCTTCCTAACTCTTAATTTTGACGTTATGTGTTCACTTTCTATTGCTTCTATAGCGCGCCTTCAGATTGGATCTTCCGCCGTTCACGTGGCAAATATAGCTGAGTTTGCGCACTTGTTGAGTTCCCTCCTGCACCATTTTTATGTACGAAGGTTGGTCTGTGTTATGCGGCGTCCTTAGATGTTCCCCTATTCTAGAATATTCGCTTATGCGTTAACAAGGTATTTTGTAGAAATATTCGGCTTGTCTACACCTTTCTGGTATATTTTGGAGCTAGAGAAAGCAGTCCGCTTCGAGATGCATTTCTTTTTTCATACATTCTTGCAGCAAATAGCGTTTTCGAATCTTTGAAGTTCTTTGCAATTTCCGCTACGCATGCAGCCGTGATGAGCATCCATGTGCTGATAGCACGTGGACGATTACAAATTGCTACGATTTCCGCTCTATTCATGCATACTACTGCAAAAGTCGTAGGGTTCCGTTTTCTAGTGACAGTCCCCTTTTTTGCCTACAGATCGACGAACGGAATTCAAATTTGCCACGAACAGATCTCATGCCACGAATGTCAGACCATATAGGTTGATGCGTTCGCAATACTTCCCTACTCATCCCGCTATCCGATCAATCGTTTCCCTCCTATCAGTGCTGACTTGGAAGGTCGTAACATGTGAGTTCGCAGAAGCACTTCCTCTGGAGAGTTCTATTACACCACCTCTGCTCCACTGAAAACCGCATAAGGTTTCTTTTTTTAGCTCTAACGAATTCAACGAATTGTGAAAGCAAAATCGGAACCAGTATTTGTAACCAGTAGACCAGTAGGTCATATCGCCAGCTGTGCATCTACAGAGAGTTCCAAGTGGAATAGTTATTTACGTGAGGTGAGGAAAAGGTATCATTACGATTAAAATATCCTGAGTTGCAGCATTTCAAGTGATGTGCAGGATGTTGATTGGTCAGAGCGTTTTGTGGATTGCCTTCTGATCAGGTGATCGTCAACCTCCGCTCTGATGCCAGTATCTTGTAAGTTGCAGTGATGTGTTGTAAACAGCTACGCGAATTTGCGCCCTGCAAGTCAAATTCCCCATCCGTATGGAACACTAAGAGCCTAATCAATCCGGTCCTCATAACTTCCTTCAGCGACCGTACGTAAACCTCTCTTGCTGCTCAAACATTCTTTAATAGCAGAGTGCGAATGTTGACATTTATTGCAGAAATAGCAGCAAGCTAGGCGCAACACCAGACGCAAGGTCTACATTTCCCAAGACGGGAACTAAAGCTTGGACTATCCGATCAATCCGCTCATAGTAGGGGAAGATAGGGGGATGGCAAGAAGGTGGCGGAAGGAGGAAGTGAGGAAATGCGGTAAATTCAGAAAGAAAGAATAAGAATGGCGAAACTGAGGAGACATCTGGTGTTATTGAAGAGGCGACATTCCTCGAATGCACTGTTTTCTTACCTCAAGCAAAATCAAAGCTTGCAGCTTGCACTGCCATGGCTGTACAATTTCATATGTGAGCATAGAGGTGGCCGAAGTAAAGGAACGGAGAATGATATGCACCGAGTAGTGCATCTCCTTTGTCTCATTTATAGCTCCGATACTCCTTTTGCTGGCAGTTTGGACTTCCGAAGTGGAAGGGTATGTGCACTGTTCAACTGGGTTGATGACGACGACGATGTACTGCTGCGGCATATTCGCACTATAAAAGGCATCAATAATACGTTATAAAAATGCTATGTGAGACAAAACATTGAGTTAATAAAAAATACGTTTATTCAAAATACAACTCGCTCATATGTCCGCTTTATCGTTTGTTCAGAGGCTAAGGTCCGGCGTTGACTACTGCGACTGCATCCGTTGCGTCGTCTCCGATAGCATGGTGCTCGCTTTTTCTGATCAGGATCAGCATTGCTCGTTCTTGGGCGATTCTATAATCCCAATATCGAAAACATGATTCACGCTTGTTTATGGTGTTCTGTTTTTCTGAAGTTTATGCGAGAGAATTCCTGAAAAACTTTTAAGACTATTCAAGACGCATAATGATGGGGATGCTGAGGATTGTTGGATTGGCCCAAAATTTAATGCTTAAGTGATCTTTCGTAGAAAACGGTCTGGAAATGAGGACGCGATTACTTGCGAAAGAATCCAAGTTATTGCAATTCAATGCTAAGCACTTTTCATGGATATTAGTGAGATGAATTGATCATCTCGCCAACGGTGAATTTCATATTTTTGTGCACATAGTTTTCATGTGGCCTGCAAATTTCGAACCTTCTGTACTTCATCATGTCGTATTTTTCGAAAAGTTTCTGGAAGGCTTCTGAAAAATGCGCCTCTGAATACATTCATAATGGCTCAAAACGGGAGAGGAAACTTTAAGATTCACATAAACTTCACTGGATCTGGAAAATTTTCTCCCCTAGTTAATCGCTTTGCCCATTTTACCAGTTTTCTCTGATGCCTCCATTCCAAAAGCTCCTTCACTATCCCCTGTTGCAAAGGCTTAGCTACATGTATGTTTCAACGGTCCATCGAACATTCTCGAAGGAGGTCCTCTGTCATATTTCAGCAGAGTTTCTCCTCCACAATCTTCTGCTTTCTGCTATTCGAAAGAAGTTCTCTTAAGCTATTCTTTTCCGTTCCATGGTGCAAGAAGAAGGGTAAAAAGTGGTAGCATCGCTCTCTGCTAAAGAATCCTACGAATGCAACTGATGTCGTTCAAGATCCCAACCAAAAATACTATCGGTGAAGGCGAAGTATTGATGCTTCATAACGATCCGAAACGCAATAACATCAGCTTCTTCAAAGTGAAGGGTACTTGAGCGTGCTTCTTCATAATAGTAAATAAAAATCGCCGCAAGAGCAATGCGTTACATCGAAAAATAGGAAACGCAAATATTTTGCTCATTATTTGCCCGATTGTTTGCGATTCTAAAGAAAAAGAGACGTTTCCATTCGCAACAATGTTGTATTCGCATGCCCTGGAGAGAGTATTTTATCAAAAAATTTCGTTAGAACCTAGTTGCTCAAAGACCTAAAACTGAATTCGGATCGAAGTCCTGTGAAAGACTCTGTCGCATAATGCGTGAGAAGCTGCTTATGAAATGCAATGCGACGTTGACCTTTTCCTGACGTTCATCTATTCCCAAGGATTCCAAAATTTGGTGATCATCAAGCACACTTGTGTGGAGGCATCAAACGTTGACTGCGTGCAAGCATAATTTGATCGTTGTGGCGTTTACTTTATTCCACAGCGAGATCGATGAGCAGATTTTCATCAGTAAATCCTCAGAAATATTACACATTATCATTGAATTTTGACTTATGACAAAAATGACGAACTTCTTGGGCACGCATCCTATCATTGGTTTCTTGATGCTTACGATGAGGCTCATAAAATGTCACAACGGAGTCAGCATCGACAAATATATATATATATATATATATATATATATATATATATATGTATATATATATATATATAATGTATATAATGTATATACTATATATGATCGATGTTATTAATTGAGATATGTTTGTAGGACTTTCTGCTGTGCCACACAAGACGAAAAAACTTACTTGCCCCTGGGCAATCTTCCGTCCCTTAAATCGTCATCACGCAACCAAGAAGCAACAATGTGCAAAATAATGAGAAAGGCGATGAACGAAACGCGAGAATAGCACAACAAAGAATCATATGTTATAAATATGCTATATAAGTGAACGAGGTTGTTGCATTCATAATCAATTTCAGGAGCACATATTTCCCTACATCAATAATGCACTAACCAAACGTGTTACTCAAACGAACAATTGCAAGGTGGAACATGTTACGGTCATCAATAAGGCACGCAATTGCATCACCAAAATAAAGGAGGAATGGCTTGTTTTTCCTTATCGCAATCCTGAATAGTTGTTGTGAAACGAGCTTACTGCAGGATCTATTTTCATATAAGTTGTAGTTATTGCTCCCTTTGTTGTTTTATTGATTTATCGGTGACCTTGTTTTCTGGGAACGTCACGGCAGTGAAGCGATATGTTTATTCCATTTTTTCTTTCAGAGTGACGTGATTATATCTCAATAAGAGAGGAATAAAGAGAGCAAAAATTAAGCGAAATAGGTTGTTTACTAGGTGGTCTCAACAGCGTATATTGAGCAGCACTCTATTATATTATGTATAGAAATATGTGTGCTTACTCACATTCGCATGCACATAACTGCGCTCGGGAATTTGCATGCATTCATATATTCTAAACTTCTTTTCCCGCCATCCAGACAGACACCATCGAGATTCTCGGATCCGCATTGCCCAACTGCCGTGTTTAATAACTTTGTCCAAGTTGCGCCACAGCTGCCAGTACGATAAGTGATGGCACCGCTATCTAAGTGAAAAGCCTTTAAAATCTCGCTATCATCAGCGTGTTGTTGGAGCCTCTTCGAATTTTCGATCCTGCGAGGGAGACTTTGAAGGCAAATCGAGGAAGACACAAAAGCAAGCACTATGTGCGAATATACATTTTCGCTCACAAAATCAACCTTTTTTGGAAATTCTGAGCAGGATTTTGTCTGCTGATCTATCGGTGTCTGAGTGCTTGTTCATTCTTCTGTCTGTGCTTCCCGCAGTTAATCGGTTGAGCGGTGTTATGCACAGTACTTTTAAACCGCGAACAAATGAACCTTGTTGTTCGTCGAAATCTGGCGCCTTGGTATAAACCGTAAAATGTCTTTCCGTATCGCAGTTGCTGTCGTCAATAGCTTTTAGAGAAGTGATAATCATCCGTTTGCGTGAGCATCCGTAAAAATGTTTCCATAGTGCGTGCTGCTGCAATCGGCCTATAGCTGATGTATTAGCGTTTCATAATGTTTTTATTTCAAACGATATCGTATCGAGAGCTGCTGAATCCAGCGTCATGAAATGTAATGCAGTTAATGCATCTGTTCTAGCTTCAAGAGGGTTCACAGACGCCTCAAGGCGTCACAAATAATTGCATTCATTTTGCAGCTGGTCAGTTTTTATTCCACGCCTGTCAAATCGGTGAAAAAAAGAATATTTCGTTGAAGATTATTGTCAGCTGGCGATCAGCTAAGATATTCAATGCATTATTCAATATATAAAATCGTGCTTCCACTCATGGAACTGGTTTATCAATCGAAAGCAATCTAACTAGTGAATAATGTCAGTTGCACTGCCACACATCCCCACTTCACTTGTGCCTTGTTTCTTCTAAGATGCGTGTCTTGTATCAAGTGTGTTCAACTGCTCTTGACCTACAGCAGAAAGTCGCCTTCATGTCATCTCTATGTGAAATTGCAGCTGTAGCATTTTACTCTCTTCCGTTTATAATGGCCTGACAAAGGAGGAGACACAGTTGCACGTAAGCATAGATGGAATGTAGCAAAGGTGTACTCGAAATTTGAAATTTGAAGATGTGGCGGTAAATCGATAGTCACACGGGTCTATTTGGATGTCGTTATTAATTTATAGCACGATTTCTAGTGTTAGCAAATAAATACGACCTGGACTTCGTTTCATGAGCTGCCATGAGCATGAATATTTTTGCGTTTTTGTTGCAGCCTAAAAGTAGCGCCAACTCTGAACCTAACCTTACTCGTACTTGCTTTCCAGTCCTATTTTTTTTCTCCCATCATCAATGTCATGTCTGGCCTTAGGTTGTTGCAGCCTAAAAATAAAGTTTTACTACAAACGAACTGGTTGGGCAGCTCCAACTCTGAATGGGAACATAACAGTAGGTTTGTCTTGAGGGGTGAAAATAACTATGTAAGCAGCATGCGATATGTGCTCTCGTGGTCACTGCAATGTCTCTCTCATTCGCTTTGAGACATTGGTAATACTTTGTGTATTTGTAGAGTGCCCTATACGATCTGGACATAAGGGTAGATGGACATTAGAAAAGACGAGATGCGCGAGCAGCAAGGCACTGCATAATTCATCTTTTGTAATGGCGTCGAGATTTACAAAAATGATACAATCAAGGACCGATTGAATGCGAAAATCACAAAGTTTATCTTAAGCGATCTGTTAAGCGATATGGACAACTTCAAGAGTCTCACCCAACGTTATCGGCGACAATCATGTGGCGTTTACAATGATTTGGCGCTGGGCTCACTGAGATCCCTTTGACTTATACATTGCACTTACATTACTCGTGGTTCTCATTGCAGCTGAGGATTCAACTCATTGAAGTTAGCGGTTTTGAAGCTACGTATTAAGGATGGAACAATGTGCATGTTATATAATGTCATCTCCAGAGAACAGAAGCGACGAATTGTACCAAGCGTTAGCCTCGTCACTTACGGGTCACCGATACGAACGCGTAGAAGGGCCATTCTCCATTATGATGCATCACTCGCAGTGAGGTAGCACCGTCACGGAAAGCGAATTACAAGCATTTCAAGCATATCATGCATCATCATCGTCTCACAGCGAATGAAAGTTATTAGAAAAACATCTGGGCTTAGCATCCCCTTTCCTGCCGATGCAAAAGAGGTAACTCACAAATGACATTCTTTTCTCACCAATCCATTAGAATGCGATGATTCGTGAAAGATCGACTGCATGATTAAACTAGCATATAAGTGTGTCTCTGACCCAATAAATTCATTCCACCCCATCCATTACAAGCACAGAATCACCAACTTTAATCTCAAATGTAGGCGGTCACCAGAAGAGGGATTCCTGTTCCATCGTGGTGTTCCAAGAAACTTGAACTCATTGAACAATGCACTCTAAATGAAGGAGAAGATTTCGTTAACGTTGCATTACAACATGCCTATATCATTGTAGTTTGCGTGTGTAGGTAGCATGTATTTTGATGGTAAGTTTGGGTAAGGCCATCCGAAAGCCTACTAAAGATGACAGCACGCTTGAACATCATGTTCTACTTCGTTTCCACGATTGCGATCGCTACTCTGAAGATTTACCTTAGAAATACGCAGTGGAGAAAACATCGTAGATAAATGTAGTAAGGTAATCCACTGAGTGCTAATTGCTTTGGAGAAAAAAGTGCGGCAATAAGAAGGTAATTACGCAAATGGAAGTCGACACACACAGGTGTTTTGCGAAGTGTTTCCTGATCGAGACGACAGCCATCAACTACCATCCTCAGAGAGCTAAAAGCAGAAAGTGGGATAGGATGGGGGCGGTGCAGAGCAGAACTTGCTTGCCCTTCTTGGACAAAACGTTCGGCGTTCTTCCTACTAGATACTAGTGCCTTGCTTCACCGCTAGGCGAGTGCTCAACAAACACGCCCATTGCTGACATTGCCTAGTGTGCTTGGCCGCTGTCATGCAAACGTCTCACTCAGCCATGCTGCAATCGACCCGATACAATATGCGTCGCAATACTTACGCATATCAGACGGTAAGTTATATCACATATGCTGCCCACTGTACTAGCACCAGCCGTTTTTCAAACCACCCTTCTGCCTCACCGCCGGTAATGCGTCTCGTACTGCTAAAACTTTATAGGTAAATGAAACATTTTGTTGCCTGTTTAGAAGTGTAGCTGCGCTCTAGAATGGGAAAGTTTTAGGATTCATTGGCCCATTTTCGCCAGTTCCCGATTGTGGTTCATTTCCACCATCTTTTGAAGTAACACGTTGGGTTTTGGTGCAAGTCCTTTCAGAGCCCACTGTCAATGACCGTCACAACACTAAGTTTGCTTTTAAGCATGCAATATTCCCC
The DNA here is from genome assembly GCA_037389465.1 of Baylisascaris procyonis. Classification (NCBI taxonomy): domain Eukaryota; kingdom Metazoa; phylum Nematoda; class Chromadorea; order Rhabditida; family Ascarididae; genus Baylisascaris; species Baylisascaris procyonis. The sequence continues at coordinate 1,095,892 of JAZARR010000266.1, forward strand.
ACGGTGTTCTCATGTTTATGTCGATCCAATAAAGAAGTCGAATTACGGAAGGAGATATGTGAGGTGGGCACCTTTGGGTCAGTTTTAATTCCCTATTGCATCTCTAGCCCACCTTCTTTCAGGAGCTAGCTAGAAATGAAGACTGCAGTCGGTTCCTCGTAAAATGAGTATCCTTCTCATCCTACACTTCTTTCGTTTATACTTTCGCAGATAAGAAACACCACGAGCAATGACGAACATTTAAATTCTGCTTTCTATTGGATGCATTAATAAAGGATTCTTCATAACAGGCGTCGACCTTCATAATTTCGTCGCTCTTTTAAAACAATCTTCTTCATTTGTGAATTCACCTTGGCCACAGGTGGCCATGTTGCTCCTGCCACGGCCAGGTGTTCTTGCTGTCTCGATGATAATCTTTGTTGTAAGCGATGTTGCCTCTGATGTTGCCTCTCTATTTCTTTATCCATGCCATTATGCTAATTACCTCGCTATCAACGATGCAATTCACTCGAAATTTGTTATCGAGTTTGATGAGGATCAAGTCAAGCAGTAAATTCGACGAAATGCAGAACGCATTAAGCGCACAGCAAATATTTATTAATTTTTCAATTATTCGCTAAAAATGACCGCATGAAATCGTTGACAAGCATGAGAGGAGCGTTTCTATCGGTTTGATACGTTGCGTCTCCTGTTTCATCTTATTCATCACTCGATCGAATTGTTTCATTTGATTTGTTGAAGCACTTGTCGGCACATATAGGCAATATAAACAGTCGTCCTTCAGGAGATAATAAATGCTAAAAAGCGATTCACGCAGCACACTTGGATTTTGCCGCAAGCTCACTTTGAATGAATGCTGGAGTGCGTCGAAGGATAACTGAATCTTCATGAATAACCACTTAGTGCCTTTTTTCACGACAAAGATCTCCTAGCAACTTTCACGCCATTCTAACAATTGTGTCTTCAGTGACATTATAATCACCCGATGGAGTCAACAATGAATTCCGCGAGAAGCTTCATAAAGTGTTTAAGCAATAGCGCATTAACGATACTTCCAGAATCATGCATTTTCCTTAGCTATTACTAGTGAGTGTCTACACAAATTTCTGAACAGGACGGGATTGGCAATTCCGCATCTTTGTGGCAGGAATTATAAGGAGCTCTAAACCTAAGCAGAAGCTCTTATCCTCTGAACCTTCTTCTTGAAATATATCGGCAGAAATAGAGCGTAGGAAATTGCTTTGTGCTGGGCTGCAATCCTATTTCCAGGCTTCCTAAGTTGTAGGATGCCTCACATATTCCTCACATGTGAAAGTTGATAAGGTGCACATTCATCACCAGGACCGACTTGTTGACTAAGAAGTTGTCGTTGTCGGATCGATCAGGTGCTGCCTATTCTAAAAGCGATTGTCACTCGAGACGTCCAAAACAATCAAGGTTCCATACGATGAGTGATGTTCGCCGAACTTCATTCACAATGGAGCTCATATACAACAAAAAGCTCTCTAAATATTCATTGAGGGCAATTCATGTCACCTCGCTACCTCGGTTCCTCCCCTTTCTCGCGGGCGCTATTGGTCATGAACTATTCATCGAACGGCTTCAGCACCGAAATCAATCATGTAGGCGAGAATACATTCATTTAAGTTTACTGCGATTCCTCCGATATTTAGCAGTGGTGAAGAGAGCCAACTGATGGAAATATATGCGGTGCAGACATTGACCCTTGTTTTGTGCAAAGAAGTACCGATATTTCTGAAAGTAGCGGCTGAGTGATTGTGGCAGTCCACCATTAAATAGATGATGGCCATTGGAAACAACTCACTCTGATAACTGGTACGTCCGGGCATGTGTAGCACAGTGCGTTCAATTGGAAGGAAAAAGTGGCCGTTTGACAGTTCATCTTGACTTTCGACTACATCTGCAACATAAGGGAATGAAATTCGACTCATCTTCTGTGGTTTATATTTAAAATGCAGTATAAGGCAGGTAAAATATCACCATATGCAAAATTTTTACCATTTCGAGGCGCAATAACGCCAGATGATGGAGCGTTTATACAGTACAAACGTCACTGGTATGAATATGTCGCTGAATTCAACATGAGGAAAACGATCGCCTTATTGGTGCGCAGGTGACATATATTGCTGTTGGCAATGAGCTCGCACATGTGAAATTCTCATTCAACGGGTCTTTGCTTTCAGATGCCCGTCCCTAAGTTTTCACCGTCTGTGTTAAGCATTGAGGAGGAGCGGAAAATTCTGATGACACGTCTACATACGCTGCAGGCCAAAGTACTCACTTCTAACCTGAGGCTGCCGTCACAGTTTAAAGCTAAACTTGAGGTTGGTCACTTGCATGTTTTTCAACTGTACTTCGAAAAGAATTTGTTGATAACAAGCGATTTAGCTGTGGGCAATGTGAGGAGAAGTAAGAGGCAATCATCTGCTGTTGTGCATATGCTGGCAATGCACCAAGACCAATGAAGTATGGCGCTACCATTCATGAGGTTATTTTTACGTACGTACACATGTTCTTCGTTGGAAGATATCATTTTTATATAGGTCTCACTTATATGACAATTTGTTAAGTCCTTTTAACTCACTCAATTTCTTGAGCTCCCTCTATCTTGGAATGTAACGGCATTCAAACACTTAATTTTCGACAGCCTCGGTTTTGCTACTTATTGCAAATTTCAAAGTTTGAGAGAACATGTTTCATGATCTTAGAGTATACATATTGGCCTCCTAATTCCTTCTCATAGTTCACTTATTCGACACTGAAGGAATGTTTGACGGAAAATTCAGAAGAGTAGAGCGGACGTATTTCGCTCGCCTCAAAAATAATATTGCGTATCTGTTGGAAAAAGCGTCGGGGAAGTTTCAATGAAAACAACGTCTCAACTAACTGGCTTATTTCACAACTTCACATCGTCGGCTGCTCCAGTTCGACAGTAGAACAGTTCCAAAGTTCCCCTTCTTATCTTTTCATTATAGATGCTGAAGGCCGTCCTCGTATACAATGCCTTCTTGCACTTTCCATTCTCTCTATTCCAAGAATTCTTGACCCGAACCGGAAGTCTCAATCTCCCCCCCCCTCTTACAAGTTTTTCCGTCAAATGCTACAAAGTAGTTCCCTCTACGCCCGCGTTGCTTTCTTCCTATCGAACTTGATTTCAGGTACGTTATAATGTGAAGTCTAACTGTCTCTCTTGAAGATTTTAAATGTGAAAGCTTCGTGCTATCTTGGGAAGCACCCAAATATCCACAAAGAGTCTACTATAACGGGAGAGCAATTCATGATAAACGGTCTCGTGAATGCAACCTAGTTATTGAAAGGTCTACTGGATACATGAGTGGATTGACCCTGGATGGTATAAAGCAATCCTGCTGCAGCTACAGGCGATCGAATTTTTCACTTAAGTCATTAAAGAAGCTCAGATGTTTCTTCCCTTCATCTGTACAATAATTGGAATTATTCGAAAAGCCCTGGAGCGGTGTCCTTTATTCGGCTGCAGTGCAAAGGATAAATTAATTAGAATCGTATTACCTCTTGCTCAGGTCCGGTCTAGGGCAAGATGGAATGAAGGGAGGGAATCATCACACTATTCTGGGTTCACTCCGTTTCAAGGACGAACAAACGTCGCTTGAAATGTGCATTGCTGGCTGTTAAGTGTGATGAAACGATCGAGTGCATAGTAGAACGTCTTATCTTCGTGCGCTTTTGCTATTAGATGATTTTAATGTGATTAGCCGTCCGAGGTGAATACAAGTCCTCAAAATAACATCAACCTTGGCTTTATATCTGTGGATGAATTTAATGTTGGGCAGCAGTTATTAGACAACGTTCATCTATCAAAACTCAACTGCATATTATGTTGATTACTTCGGCAGTTCCGAAGGCATGCTTGCTTATTGAAACGGCATGAGTTCATTGAAATTATCTCCCCTAAAGTAAACATCCTGGCCAATGAACCGTGTGCTTTTGCAGATGGAAGGTTGAATATGCAATTTAGTCGCATAATAAACGATCTCCTTACTTCCTTTCAAGTAGTGGGATATCCTCCGTCTTTCGAAATGTCAAGAATTCTATTTGGCAGATTTTGGTGTAGTGTGCTATATAGTTCGGCTGTTATAGTGTTATCAAACTATTCTGCATCGATTGATTGCTTACATCTCTCAGATGAAGCAACCGAGAATTTTCTAAAACTTTGGCTTGTTTCTTTTTCCAAAAGCATGTGGAAAGGATAGCAGAGTAGTCCATCTTTTCATCACTGCATTGAAGGTGTTCTTATCGAAGTTGAGTTCCACAAAAGCGACAAATATGCAGAGCATGAGTTTAGTGCATATTATAGTGCTTCATAAATTCGACCGCTTTTTCTTCATAATGACTTCATTTCAAACAGCCAATTGCACTTTGATCAGCAATTGTTCTATTCAGCTGCGTCTACTCTCATCCTTCTTCATAACTTTTTCACCATCTTCGCTCATTTCTCATGCTTTTCAATTACCATGAATGAATGTTTGAAGTGTTGCACATCACTTTTTTAATCGTAGCTGATGAATGCTCATACCGCTCTAGCTGCAATCTCATTGTTCGCATAGTCACTACTAAGGGAAGCGCAAAAGTTTCCAAGGTTCTCGCTCCTTTTGTCTTATGTTCCCATCGTTTTTCATTGAGTATTCTGCTGTATGCACGTGTGACGTCTCTGTGGCAACTCTCATTCATAACTTCAGAAAGGAAATTATATTCAGGGCGTTTTATGGGCGCATAAAGCATCACGCAACAGCTATAGCATCGGCATACTGCGTAAAGCTCATTATCTATATTCTTCCTTTCGCTTCGTTTTTCTGCCTTCCTCGTGCGAACGTTTCAGTTGCGCCTTTCCTGTTGCAATATTTCAACAACTTATTACTAATAATTCGATTATATGGGTTAGGCTCAATCGACATTTTTGAATTTTTTCAATAGTACTTTCTATCATATCGAATCCACGATTGTTCCAGCTAGCGCGAAGGATGCAGTCAGCATCGTAATGTGAGGTGAACAAGGATGAGTTATATTTGGGTTATTTATTGATTGCTGTGGAAATTTTATGCATATCATTTTCATAAAAATTAGTGGCACGATCCCTTAGACATTGTATGTGAACTGATTTTTGATCATCAACTGATGCATGGGATATATTTTTGCCTAAACCACGCAACAATAAATAAAGGGCAGATTCATTAAACAGGCAAACAGAGCAATAAGGTCATCATTAGCTCTTTCTAGAGAGTGTAATTTTATATGTGCAGATCATAGCTTAGGCAGCTCTTGTATAAATACGTCCTTATCGGACAGAGCCTTTCTTAATGCCACCCACGTGTTCGCTCGTCCGCTCTAGCCATTGAGATGACGGAATTTTCAGCTGCGAATACGAAAGTGGCCCCAGATCATGATTTCAAACAACGGGGAAAACCGGAAACATTCTCATGGCAGCAGTCATTATACGATGTCCATCATAACCAATAAAAAGCTTGGAACACAAATGTGCACTTCTGTGGCTGACTCCCATCCATCTACCCCATTTTTCCTCAAAAAAGTACCATGAGAGGAGACGAAGAATACTCCAGGTCCCGGATTTCCTAGACGATGGATTTTGATAAGATCTTTCCGTAAGCTCCATGCGAAGTTCGAGCATATAGTTAGCGCATCCGCTTCGTGCATCTAGAGCATAACATCTAGATAATACGAAAGAAAAGCAAGTACAGCACCACAAATAGCAAAAACGTTGTCCTCAGGGAAATGCATTCATCGTTTATTTCGCTGTTGTGCCGTATCAACAGAAGGGCTTTGTTGTTGTTCTGTCGTCTTTTGCAGTCGGCAGCCGCTGTTTTTCAAATTTCACGTGACATCTTCCTCATTTTTTGCATATATGAAAGATATCAATGATTTCTCAGAAATTCCCGCAATCCCTGCGATGCCATTTTCTAAGACGTTGTTTCCGTCTTCCCAAGTCCAGATGAATAGGCGTCACGTTTCCTTGGTCTGTTGAGTTGCTCTGCAGTCGTCACAAAATACTACAGAAAATTCTCACGTTTTTAAACTTTGCTTTTCAAGTCACAAAATCCTTCCAAAATCAGTTTGCAAGCCACAGATATTTCGCACTTTTAGTTTTGCATATGCAGGCAACATCCTCAATGCATTTCGGCCCTTCCTTTTGCAAGTCAACTTCCTTATGATTGCTGAAATAAGTTTGGCGTTCTGCTCATCTTTCGGCTTTCAGACGCAAGTTCTCCTGGGGTAAAAGTCAGATGAAGTGCGAGTTAGGTTGCAAACGTCACTCTTCGCATCCTTTCAAATCGTCGACTCAAGTTCTTTGAGTCTAATGCATTAGGATTTCATAAAATTTAGCTATATTCAAGCCGTCAGATTTGTGGCAGCTCGGGGCCAAAACTTTGTTCTTGATGTACACAGCGTAGGACGTAATCAAATCTGAGGACACTCTCGTCACTGCAAGCCTGACCATGTGGTTCATGAATGAGCTCCTCAAAAATTATGGATGAATTCCCATGAGCACTACAACACTTATATATGGTTCATTGAGCAATTTCAAGAGCAATTTAAGTTTAGCAGCCATATAAGGCGCGATGTAGACGTCCGAAAGTTTATTCCACTTTTTGCTCCGAGTTCGACCTTCATAAGTCTTGTTTGTCAACCAGCTCTTTAATCGCCTCTTCATTTATCGAAGGCAACACCTCTAAGCAGTCTGAAGGAAAAACAAGGAAAGTGCGATGCAGAGCAGGGCTTCATGCTTAGATTTCTCAAGGAAGATTTGCATGGATGCAAAGAGCTACAAGCGCTCACTGTGACCGGTCCTTGTCGTTGCCAAGAAAGCGGATTTGTGAGGCATCATTTTTAGCATCTCCTTGTTCAGAAATCGTCACTTCCTCAATACCTATTGTCAGCATCAAGAAGAAGTAGAGAAAATAAGTCGGAAGTTGAAACTACACAAATATTTCTTCAAACATCTAATTATCTGTCTGCTAGCATGAAAACTATCCTCCGCGGCGTTAATCAGCGATCTTGACATTGTTCCAGACCCATGTAAATTTTATTTGTCCCGCACCTTTATCTTTTGAAGATCACAAAAATTTAATGCTACCGCTGACCGGCATCGCCAGATGGACATCTATACTGCATAGTACACCCGATTGGGTGCATTGCTTGTAAACTGCAAAACACATGAAGTTTCTGAGAAGCCTTTGAGCGACTCCATATCACACAAAATTTTTAGGCAGTGATACTAAGACGGCATGATGGGCGTTGCTGAGAGACTTATGTACCCGCTAACCTAACGGTTGTTCAGAGTACTCGTTGTGCAAGTTGTATACGACTCAGCACAGTGGGAGTGGCATGCGAAGCATATGCTTCCTCTCGGTTGCAAGCTGGCAGCCGCATTTCCGCTGAAAAAAAGTCATTACAGAAGAGTGCTGAGGTTTACGGACGCTGATTCTTAAAAGCTGTAGCCACGTTCACACAATATTTTCCCTGTGATTTTTATTTGGAATGCGGAAAACATCTTCAGGTGTGCGGGAGAAATGATTGGAAAAAACACCTATGGTTTCGGATTTGGTGAGGTTTCATTCAGCAAGAAACCTGGTCGAGGCTTGCAAAATATATCATTAAAAGAAGACGTCACCTCGTTAGGAATCTATCGCTTTAAAAGACGCAGTGATCATGTGAGATTGCTAAAGGACCGCTCCAGGTGCAACGCATTTGTATATTCTGCAAAGATGGCGCAATATTCATGCAGACATAAGTGAAACCTTCACCTCCAATCCATCAGTATAAGACAAATGTTAGGAGATAAAAGAAGCATTTGCGGACTAGCGACTATGCAAAACAAGTGTTGCAATTCTCTTATTTTGATGCGTTCATTCAAGAGTGAAAACGGATAAGAAAACCATCGTTTCAACGCTTTGTGCTATTTACAATTTATGGAAAACTATGTCACTTCGAAATTGTTTTCTATGTTATGTGTCTGAGAGCCGTAAATGTCATAGCAACGATCTTACAAAAATCTGCCGATTTCTAAGAAAAATGATGTTGCGTTTGGAGTCAACAGTTACAGTAATGAGATGTTTGGACGAAAATCGTTAGGGATATAGCATCCCGCAATGTTGTAAGTGTTAGAAGGTTAGGTACGATAACGGAGGTAATTTTCGGCTATGCATACCTTACTTCACTTAAATCACCACGGTCACCTTTCCTCTTCATAAGAGTCTTGTGAAATGTGATCTCAGTTGTGAAAAGTGCGCGCTCATCACCGCAAGTATTCATAAACATGTAAAAAATGAAATCGAAAAACTTGTATGTGATTAATTAACTACCCGTCACACGACAGTTCAATACCGATTACAATGGAATATCAGAACGAAAAAAACGACATACTGAGCATTAATCCTTGATGGAGGAGTATTACTTTTGACAACTGAGAACGAAATTATATAGAAGTATCAGGAAATCCATAAAAGCAATTTGAAATCCGTGAATAATCTTTCGTTCAGGAAATAGTGGAAAAGCGTGCCAAAGACATTAGCACAATGTGCACTGAGGCATCCTAGTTCGTCAATACCGGTCGCTTTCATTGAAATAAAAAGATGATGAAAAGTTATCTAGTAATTTTCCACCCATGGAGCTGATCTATTGCGCGAATTGCAACAACCAACTTTTGTTGCTGAAAAAAATTCGTTGATGATTGGACAGCGTATCTGCACTGCAAAGTTGATGAGTCTTCGAAGTTGCACTAACTGATGCAAAACATGTTACAACGAAATAAAAAATAACAGCTGAATTGTATAGTAGGCAAACGCTACAGGATTCATATTTTCACAACATCGGGATTCACGAGGTGAGAGTAACATGGAGGCACATTCCATTAGTGCTATACAGTGACGTCAAATTGGCAATTCCATTTCTTGAATTAGCTTTATAAGTATATGACGTTTAGTTTTTTCACTCATTTTTTTCGCTGTTGGGACGTTTATTCGCATCATTGGAAAACTCTGAAGTATAGTCAAATGCTGTAGAGAAAACCTGATCATTTCATTAATCGAAAGATAAAACAATTGTTAAGGTTGCTATAATTAACGCTTTTTGAGTGCTCACATAAAAGCTTCGAAAATTATCGCCTGCTACTGCTATCACCTGCCACACGGTCACTACTGAATGCAATATGCAAAAAGTCAATTTGTTAGATATTCAGCTGCATTGCTTGAAAAAAAAAGCATCGAGTATATAGGGCATTAAATGAATTTTTATTTTCTCACACATTTGTGAGCATCGCCATTTCAGCATGGCTTAGCATGCTTTCACTCGTCGCTCCAGATTTCACTATGACGTATTTGTCGTCTCCTCATAAGCATAACACATAACGAAATTCACTGCATATTTTCTATTGGCAGCGAATCAATCACTTCATTAAAATAGCTTCGTTATTTTCTATTGGCAGCGAATCAATCACTTTATAAAAATAGCTCCATCATGAGAATATTTGCACTCAAAATGGGACACTAACTGCTTTTAGACTGTAGCTTCTATTAAGCATTGTTCCAAAAAATGGAATGGTTCGCCTTTCAAAAGCAGACACTTGTATTCTTTAATTATGCTGGAGAACTAAAGTTCATATAATGGCGTTTTTGACCACTGTCTTAAATAAGCTTCTTTGTCGGAAACATTACCTCCAGTCTGAAGCTGAAGGATTTTTGGGAGAGAAGAATTTTCGGTTAATTAAGCAGCTAATTTGCTCGCTGAAAACTCACAGCATTTATTTTGCAATTCAATCTTCGTTCCGCCTTTTTCGATCCCTTAATAATTGAGTTCTGGGCACAAATACATGCAGGAGCAACACATGAAACATTCACGCGAGCGTATACTCACCAGAATCATTAGTAAGACCACTTCATTCATCACTGAATGCTCCTCTTCCTGACGAACAAAATTCTGAATAGTGGCACACACTTACCGACTTCCTTAAGATCCGCAACATTCAATTCTGCAGCTGGAAAACTTTCAAAAGAACTTTTTGTAAAGATTTGAGAAATTTGTGCATGAAAGTGCAGCCAAGCATTCATCGCAAGAATCACTTAATTTGTTGCTAGCTCACCAGATTTTTGTTGTTCTGTCTTCATCTGTCGTGACTTAGCACGCTCATTCCTCGGCTACTATTTTATGCTTATGATGCGTTTTCCTTTATTTTACGTCGGATGTGAATTGATGTGCGTAATTAAAATAATTCGCAACCTTTTCATTTGAAATAATACTACACATTGTGATTTTATGGAAGACGGAATAATATGACACCGTTAGGATAGTCGAGCAATCCTTTTCCGTGCAACACTTCTAGTTCCTGTTCGTTGCACTATAAGCGCATGCAATATGTCATCGAAAACAAGAGTGGCCCTTAGAGCATTTCTTTTCTTCAGTATGCGCAGTAGAATTGGATGCCCATTCTATACGCGAAAGAAAGCTGGGCAAGTAGAATGGATCTCAAATTCAAATGAAATAAATACAACGGGTATTGAATGCTTCGAATAGACATACCGATCCACAATCGCAGAGAATGCCATGCGAAATACCGATAAACTGCATTTTTAAAGGTAGAATGACCATCAGAGAGTACCGAAAGGAAGCCAGAAATCTTAAATGGCAACAAAAAATTTTTCTGCAAAACTCGAGAATTTTATCAGTGAAATTTCCATGTTTTTTATAAGATACTACTTCTCACCTCTTGCATTTTTTTTCCTGACAACTTCAATTTTCAGGATTTTTAGCGAAGCTTATTCGAAATTCACAGCTGACTTTTCATAGCGATTACGACGTGTATTTGTGAAAAAAAAATTGAGCGCTAGAAAAAAGTGCAAATTAGCAAGAGCAAAGTTAGCGCGACACATATGAAAATGGCGGCTTCAGAAGCTGACAAGAAAAATGCACTGTGAAGAATATTGCTAGGAAAATTTAAATATCGCGACGGTGCATAAGGGAGTCTTGTAAATGATTCCACCCACCATTGTGCCATACATGCAAAATGACCAACGTGTGGTATCAGTATTTAATGATTTTCAACTAGTGAACAGCGGAGCACATGCACGCACATAGAAGACACATGTTGCATTCCTACAACGCACCTTGATAAAGCACACTGCAAGAATCCTATCAAAGCTTAGTGTCAAATTTGGTACTGATGAAGATGTGAAGTCATGGAGGGAATCGTGTAACTTCCAATGAAGCAGTGGACTCGTCTTGAAGCGCGACAAATAGTTTTCTATGGCCGATCGCACAGAAATGAACCGATGTACCTTGCGCATACGATGCAGTTAAAATGTGCTCTGCTCTTATCGCCAATACTTCACGGGATAATTTGTTTTCTACCTATTGCGAGCTTTATCCACTGAGCAAACAAAATCACTTTAATTTGTCATCACTGCGGCGCGGTATTGTTCTTGACTGTTGAAAAGCAATGATGCTCTTGCTTCATATTCCTCATCGTTTCATGTTACCACTTTAGCGCCTATGAAATGAGCTAGCGATTTTCTAGAGGTTCTCTGAATTAATGGTTCTCTTACGTTTCAGTAGAATGAGCTTCCAATGGCAAACGTCTGAAGGCACATCAGGTGTTGAATTTTTGTGCCAATTCGACTGCGAGTGCAAGAAAGTCTTCATATAGAGACAGATGTGGCCATTAGTGCATGCTTTTTAATTTTTTCCTCCGGTTTTTGCGAAACTGCGGCCGAAACTAAAAAGCAATCTGAAGTGAATACCTCTGGCTTCTCATTATATAATCGACAATGCTTTTAGGCTTTTCATTCAAATTTTTCCGATGTCATTTACTATTCTTCGGTGCTACAAGACGTTTGCTGGAACCAAAATTACGAATGAAAATCAAAGTAGTTTCTTCCATACCGACGAACACCAAGAATTCGCGTTATCGGATCGCAGAATCTAATTTATAAAGATGCAAAATGTAGTAGAGCACTTACTGTGACCTCCGATTGCTGAAGTTCACGCGAACGGAGCAAACGCACACTGCGGTTATTGCAGTAGCGAATTAGCCAACTTTAAACTGGTGTTTTCTAATAACAGAAGATACTGCATTCGAGTATTTCGATCTAGGACTGAGTGGCAGTTCACGAGATTTGCCTAAGTAAATAACTTTCAGGCGTTAGATATGCAACCGAAACAAGTGAAGCGTTCATAAATTTCTTGGTGGAAGCATACAATTATGTCTTTTGGTGTCTCCATTGTGCTTTTTCGTCCTATATTTTCTTCTTGTCGACAGCTGCTATTAAGATGTTCAGCTTGATTGGTCAGAAAGGCTGGCGGATCCTAGGCACCTCGTCGATGGTATCGTATTCATTCTTGCAGTAATTCTGTACGTTAGTACGATTTCCTTTCATCTGCGAGCATTAAGCGTAGCGGCTCAATAGGCTTGCTTCTTTGTGCATTTATCGTCACATTTGTGAACTTTACACAACTTGAAATTTTCATCTACCTTTCGATAAATTTCTTCTGATGCAACGCCAGGACGGATCAGACGTTTCACTGGTCGGTATATTCTGAATTTTGCATACTGCAAGAAACGACTCAATTTTTTGATTCTTTTGCCTCAAATTAATTACTCAAACGCATATCTGAAGTTTATCTGGTGGCAAAGGAAGATAAAAACTGAAGTGTTTTAATGCAGCGCGACCGATTCAAAGGTTGATGTAGAGCACGTTCGACAGGCGAAACAACGAAACTTGTTGTCACGTTAATGTGCGGGATAGTATTTGCCGATGAGAAAATTTAAATCTATTAAGCTGCTTTCATGAGGCACAATGTCCACAAAGTGAAATGGGAAAACGCCAGGCTACACCTCTTTAGAAGGCACAGATGATTTTGCGATGTCAGGGTATCTCGAAACTTCTTTCGTGTCGTACTGATCATAGACTCCAACAGAAGGAGTGTGTGCACCCCTATGTGAAGTTGGGCACATGCGAATGCAGATAAGTGCAAGGACACATGAACGCATACAGACAGACGGACACATAGAGACAATACATGCACATGTGCGTACACAGGATAAACACAGAAGCGTGCCCATAATGTATAGAGGGATCGCTGAAGCGTTTTACATGAATAGAATCTTTGCTCATTGCAGCTGATATTTCGTACCCAACTTGTGAAGGGTGCATTCGTTCCATCGTTATCACATAAGTGAAGATTGAACAAGTAGCTCTTCGGCAGCATACCTAGCTTCCTGCGCATATTTTATTCTTATTCGATGGATCCTTTGTAAGTTGGCTATTACAATCCTTTATAAGTTGATTATTGCAATCCTTTATGAGTTGGCTGAAGGCCAATATGTGCGGCATGAGATCAAATGAAGTGCAAGGTACATTCGTCAAAGAAAGCCTTAGATGTGATTCAGCATGGCAAGCATGATCTTCCCTGGAGGGATCACATAAAGAGCGCAGTAAAGCTGCACTTAAAATGTGAGCAAAACGATTGCGGCTTTGGCATTCAAGCAGCGATAGAGTCTAATATTACTTCCCCGTTTAGTCTCAATTGTAGGTTGTACTATTAAATAGACCATAAATTGCTTACGCATAAGATTTTTTCATTCACGGAAAGTTTATCGTACATTGAACAACAAGAACAGGCGTTATTTTAGTTGCCTGAAGTTCATTTATTAGCGCTATTCTTTGTAAGGCTCAGAGTTAGTTAAGGAGCACAAGTAAACCTATAGAAGACTAATTGCACGATGCCTCATGGCAGCATTCACGAAGAATGAATATGTTTCGGAATGCGTCGTTTATTCTACGGCATTGAAATCCTAACTAAACCAACGCTACACTCTTCACGGCGTTCCGTTTCAATACTGCAATACTCATCTTTCAGAAAATGCAAACAACACTCGCCCCATTTGTGAAGAAGTAGCGACTTCAGTCGCATCTAATTTTCTTGCCTACGCAGCAACAAAACTCCATGATTTTTGAACTTATCAAACCGACGTGCTGCTCTCACAACTTCCAGCATCAACGCTCATTACTTTCCATGACGTCAGGCCTGAATCACTCAGTAACATTCAGAATGAGAGAGTAAGGGAAAGACCGCAGTGACACTCGTTTCATTACTATAAACATTCCGTAAGTGCATGGGGGTTGCGTGTCGTATTTTCATCTTTTTCAGCAATCAAGTAGCATGGTGATGCATAACGCATCAAACCAATGAGTGAGTTACATAGTTGGTTCATACGACTCTAAAATTTGTTGCGTTAAAACATGGCGAAGGCAGCCACAGCTTCTGATATCCGGTGTTAAACGGAATTTTATATTTCAAAGTTGAATACACAACAGTAGATCATCTGCTGTGCCCAACCATGCAACAGTTTATGCAGGTTCCGACGCCTGCTGAGTCCTCAGCTGACGCAACTCGGAATTAACATCATCAAAAAACTCGAGCATGAAGTTCGTATCCTTCAGTTCGCTCACTCCGAGAGCTTTTTTTTCAAACGTTCTCACTTGTCGAACTTTCATTTACTGAGTTGTGACTGAGGTTGCTTTTGGCTACGAAATGTCATAAGAACGCTTTACGGAGAAATGGGCAAAGCGTATACCTTCATCCACAAGAGGGGCATTCAGCAAAACGCATTCTATTGGTGCGAATATCTCCGCAATAAACCTATCTGATCCTCTTATAGCAGACCATCTGCAACGTGCAAAATTATGTGATACTTTAGCGTTGTGCTGATTGAAGCGTGCCTATTCTGGAGATGCAATTTTGTGCTCCGTTCCAACGCCACATATCGTTTTTTTTTTTCGCCAAAATCACTTTTTTTCCGCTTTCCCAGCACGATAGTTTCAAGCCATCTCATTGATAAGAAAAGAATTTGTTATGCTGAACCCGCCCGATTAAACTGATACCATGACTGATAAAATTGGGATGTTTCTATAGCTATTTGCAATGATCGCCATACAGTTGTTTTCGAAATAAATTTGCAAACCTCATCATGCTAGTGGGAGTGTATTTTTCTAGCCAAATTCGTATTTGAATTTAGCTTCGCGTGCATAATGCACCAAACGACTTCGGTTTTCTTTTTTGTTCACTAAACTGACAGGAGAAGGAAATTCAACAAAATTTGCTTTGCTCGCTAGACGAACAGCGCTCGCATGACTTCAGCGGTGGTCGTGCCGTAATATCTCTTTTCACCGCTGTGGCAACAGCAGTCATTGTTACCGTAACATAAAACTCTGCCCGATTTCTATGAGCGTATGGAAGGAAAGTCCACTGCATCCTAGGAAAAAGAAGATAAGCTTCTGGGTCCAAGACAGTCTGGTGCAGAAAAGAGTGTAGGTTAAAAGAATAGGCTATAGCGCACAATTTTTTTCATCACGTAGCAAAAGTGCGTTTTCCCGCACGTGGATGCGAATTTTGTTCGCACGAAAGTGTTGTGCAGGCGGCGTCTGCATGGAAGAGGACCAAGTGTAAGCGGAAGGCAGCAGCAGATAACAACTGCCTGTCGACGAAGCCATGCAAGAGCACTACTAAGGTAGAAGAAATAGTTTATAGGGGAGCACCATGACCCCAAACAGGAGTAGAACCAAAGAGATGCAAATGGGCCAAAGCCCGACTTATACAGTTCCCAGAAATCGCCTGAGGTGGCACAAAAGCACATAGGTCGATCCATGACATTATGTGAAGAATCACTATACAAACAAATATGCTCACTGTAATGTTAGATCACAAGCAGATATGTTGGATTGGCTCTTCGGTGCCATACCCAACAGACAGCAGTTTATTTTTGCGACATAGGATATAGAGGTAAAGTGGGTCGATGACAACTGGCGAATAGTGTTGCCGTATGAGCAAAATTGGAAGAGAACCTTGCGCCCCAACGATTTTGCGCAACTTAACAGCAAGTGCTGCTCAAGCAGCAAAAAATTGCATTTTTACGAAATACACGAAAATATCCAATAAAAACTATATTATAAGTCATCGCGAGATTCATATGAAAGAATAACGTTGAAACAACGATTCATGTGAGACCACATTTTGCCCACTTTTAATAAGATCAAATATTATCAATGGATTATTTTTAGCGCCAATAAAGCTAACTCCACCTGCAATCTATCTAAAGCGAATGTTTCACGGGCATGAATCTGTGACGTTACTTAGCGTTTCCAAACTTCCGATCTTGAGAGATTCCAAATTTTCATTAGCAGCGAAGAATGCCTCAGATGTTTTGCAATTAAATGTGGAAATATGCTGTAAGCGTAAAGTTCTCTCCACGAAGGATAAACAAGGGTACTGTTAAACGATGTGTCTGCTTTTATTGGGATTTATTACTTTATAATGGCTTCTCCTACAAGCATATATCGTCATTTAGTTTACAATATATAATTGTAAACAGTGTGGTCATTCTGAAAGTATTATTCGCTATTGAATAAAGATTTTAGGAATTCGATGCGAACGAGTTGAATTCATATGGTGAGACTCTTCTCATTGCCGTTATCAAATACCTGGAAGACAAAGAGGATCGGGTAGGATTTTTATTCTTTCAAATTATCTCTAAGGTTTATCCAAAAATTCATTGTTCCACTTCAATCTATAAATTTGAGATTGCTCTTCTATTGAGTTCTATTCGAGCACTCCATAATGGTTACTGCATTTCCTTGACGAACATTGAATGCACACAAAATTAGAACAGCATATTCAATACGTTTCCCATTCGAGAGACTCATTCCGAATGCAAATCCCTTTTCACTGGATGAAAAAAACCTTGGCGCATGATGTTTCACAAATGAAACCTCACTGGAAACGTATACACTCACAGTCATTTTATTTAGTTACCTTTGCGATTGAAAGTTGTCGAAAAATTCTTTAAGATTAACTTGCTCTAAATCAGAAAATCGTCACGAAACTCTTGTGTGAAAAATTTGAGAAAATGAAATATGTGTGCAACAAAATTGAAGCATAGCATAGTTCTTCCGAAGTCATCACATTCCAACAGCAATACAAAATGCTCGGTGGCATCCCCAAAGTCGAAGGGAATATGGAACTGATATTTACAACAGACGGCGGCAGCGTAGTTTTGCAAAATTGTTATTCCCAAGCGCATTATATCAATGTCGTTACTATTTACATCCACGTCTGCGATCATCTCACCGTTGAGAGTTCCAATATGGGACCCGCTAAAACTGAAGTTGCTGCTTGACGCATATGACGAATGGCATATAGGGTGACTTATATGAATGATGTTGACAAGCTGCGTGGGGAATGATGACCAAAGCACGAGAAACACAAAAATCATCCAAAATAGCACGGCAACTGGCCCGACAAGCGTAACTATATGAGCTTCGCAAATCTAAAGAAAGCAAACGAGAATAAAAATAACACGCCGTCGACACATTTGAAGTAATCTTTAAAGAAACTTGAAAAGATTCTATTGCGATCTAACGAAAAAGCGCTTGTATTTGGAAAAATTTCAATAAAATGATGCCCTACGGCAGTTATTTCTCGACGACCGCTAACATCAATTTTTTTTTGTGAGAAATCTCCCTTCTTTCCAATTTTATTTGCCACATTGCTTCGTATTTATAAAGAACGGAATGTTGCAAACAATGATAGCTGTGACAACACTAATTGGAATTCCACGTATTTCTCTGTCGGCTCTGTTGCTCGAAAATAAATTTTGGGACGCTTTACGTTATCGTGAAGCACTCTTGATGAACGTTTAACGCGATCTTGATTTACGCATCATATCCTCATTGACGTGTTCAAAGAGTGAGTGAGAACAACGCATATGAATAGGCGAAGAAAATAAATGACGCGAACTGGGCGTTTTGGCGATATTGTTGCGAAATTTTATGTGCATTGCTTTTAAGCTAATTCACTCACTGTCTTCCTCGCTTAGCATAGCTTGAGCGGAATTTATTGCATAAATGAATAAAGTAGTAATATTTTGCCAGTCATTTGAGTGATATTTAGCGAAAATGCGCTCAAGTTGTAATGATGGTGGTGTTAGTGTTGATGATCTCTGTTGGGTCAGAATCATCGATATCTGAGCTTCACAGACGAACGTTAGCTGAAGCATGAGAAGTCGCTTAATTTTTGATGCAAATAGATAAGTTTCCCACAATGGGATTTTTCACGTGTGAGTGTCTAATCTTCTCACTAGAAGGAAGATCCCTCCACGGATGGAGAATTTGTACTTGTAGAACACCTTGCAAAATTCTTTTTGTGACATCATTCCTCAATCGCTTCCGGCTGTCTCTGATTTCTGGGGCATCAGGCCTCTAAAAATCGCTTGCGGTACTCCAATACGAAATTTTGTGCACCTACCGCATTCTTCTAAAAAGATGTTCAGTTCCAGCTCCAAAGCCTGCAACCTTATTAAGGGCAGCTAATATATACCAGTTGCACTCGAACTGACTGCAGAAAGCAAGTGGTATAGGCGATCGATGACTGCTTGCATCTTTTAAGTTGCAAGTAAGATATGTGATTTGGCACACTTTATCAACGAGCCCTTTTCACCGATAACACTATAGATCCCCTATAAGCACAAAAGTGTTGTTCTTCAACTCTCCAATTTTCGTTAATGGTTGTCTATAGTTTCGATGGCTTTCAAGAATACCTGAAAGTGGTGAGGAGGAATTTCATGTTTTTCATATGTGATATGGATAATAAGCGAAAAGATTAATTTTGAACATTGAAACATTTTCACAAGCGTTTGATTGAAATCCGCTAGTGCTTTTGTCTGCGTTTCCAATTTCATCAACAGACAAATAAAAAAAATTTTTTTTCCTCGAAAATAGGACAAAGAAACATTTTGGAGATTTAATTTAGATGAAATATCTGAAGTTGCTACTGGACAATGGTGCGAACGTGAATGGACAGGATTTGCGCGATAAAAGAACGGCATTGATGTATGCATGCATTGAAGATGCAAGAGCAGACGAGGGACGCCTTCTAATGAGCATCGTAAGCTAGCCGTGTCTCTGTTTACTCACAAATGAAATCATTTCTCGAAAGCATGAAGGAGATTTGAAAAAAAAAACAGCGGTAATGAGTAGGTGACGCAATTTAGTTCTTCATTGTATGCAGAGTGCAGTCAGTGAAATACTGATGAGTCTTTGTTGTCTAATTAAAATCATACTTTCCGAAATGAGCGCTTTTTTTAGTAATGTTGCAACCAATATGATTCTTACTTCCGCTAGAAACAAATTTTTGAGATTCAAAAATGTGCAGTCGTATAGCACCCTTCATTCAACCTGTTGCTGCGGTTGTTACTCCTTCACATTCGGATATATCGCAGATCATAGTAAGTGTGTGATTACTGGAACATTTCGATTCACTCGTTAGCCTCAATCGTATCGCTGTTAGTGCACTTCTAAATAAAAAATGACTCTCCTGCCTTGGAAATTATCATTCCATAGCATGTCATTTAGCCAATTCGGTGCATTTATTTTTTACACTTATAACAGCTGCTTAGCGAAAATCATGTCTCCTCAACGGTAATTGGCCAAATTACAGCATTATTCAGCAATAAAACAGCCGATTATCACGTCCCATTTCATCATACTGCAGCAATTTTATGAGTCCTCAGTACTTCAAAAGTCGTCGTCACTAGCACAAATTTCTAACACTTATTTTTATCCTACTAACCATCAATTTAGCTAGAAGGCACTTCTAAATTGATTGTGATGCTTTGAAAGGAGGTAAAGTATGAGACCATCTTTGAAAACCATTCTGGAATGGATATTCTGCGCTCCAGACTGAAAACTGCCTTAAAACGTTACTGCTGTCGATAGTGACGCATATTATGAAAAGAACAGAAAAATGAACGCTGTCTCCGAATTGAAGGTGCTTGAACGATCGGCTTTGAAAATCCAAAAAAAATAGAAGAAGTTATTAGTATTGTAATAAATAACGGAGCATGATTCTAGAGAGGCTGCAGCTTTCAAATTCAAGATCGGCTTGGGAATACGGCTTTGATGTATGCAGCAATGAAAGGTCGCGAGGAACTGATGATGGATATGATTAATGAACTGTCCAAGGTAGCAATATGATTTTTCCTTTGCTCGAATTTATAGCGTTTATTAGCAATAACACAGGTGTAGCACAATGTAACATCGTTAAGGCCGTGAGAATATGAAAGCATTGTAGATGGATTTGTGATCAGCACAGTGATTCACTGAAAACAAGAGGTGCCATTATTGTTCGAATCTCATGATCGCAGTTTATAAACATATCCAACGAAGAAATAAGCTCAGAATGTACAATATTAATGCACATTGCAAGCCGAAACTAGATATACGCTTTCGGCTCTCGAAGTAAATGTTGGCATTTATGGCCTCGAAACGTAGAGAGATAGCCAAAGTTCTTAAATATCGAGGCGTACAAACCAAAACGAATCTTGAATGCCATGTAACAGTCAGCGATAATTCTACGCATGTCGACGCGATAAATTCCACGTGGGTTGCAGTGAACAATTTATCTGATGATGAGTTTGGTGAAGGCTAATTGACAGCACAAATTTGCCTGACGATTAACATCATGTACTTTGTCAGCTGCGTTGTGGAGGTGTACATGAGTCACGATATCAATATTCACGCGAGATGGTGTGATATAAGTTTAGCTTTCTGCAGAGAAAGAATCCGAACTGTGTTATTGCGATGAGGTTTCTGATGTATTTGCAATCAGCCATGACGACCTATATTTAGATAGGAATCGGTTATCATTGTGTTCGGAGGATCGAAAACAACTTTGTAGAATTCACGTTCTATTAATGAAGGGAAAAAAAGGAGGATGGTGTTTACTGAAGTAACGAAAGACTTCATAGCGATATCAAATAAAAGAGGACTACTGATTTGACCATAAGAACATAGTCTCGGCCGCAAAGTGAACGACAAAACGTTAATATGTTTTCGGAAGTCATGCAGTTCATATTAGGGAATCAACAACCTTAAGAAGGTTACACTAGTGTTATAATTACAGGATAAGCTTAGTAGAGAAATGATGAGCGGGCTTAAACATAACGATTCAATGTTTCCCGAAAAGTGTTGGTTAACCTTGTTTGGAATACGTCAATTGTGCCCTAAGGCTTTTTCGTATAGGATTGAAAAAAAAAAAGAATTGATGAGTTCCAGGGATGGGGATTATCGGCATTGCAAATGAAGAACTGCATGGGAAACACAGCCGAAGATCTAGCCATCAGAAATAGCCAGCATAGATGTGCAAGGCTTGTACAGGCGCAGGTAATGGTATTTGTCTTTATTTGCCGGTAGTCGGCACAACGATTGCAAATCTCACTTTATCGTGCATGTACTCAAGAGGAATGATTGGCATTCTTAGAGAATACTAATCACGCTTGCACGTGCTTCCTAGTTGTTTTTTTTTCTTTTGCTGAAGGCATTCTGTCGGCGTCCTCAATCTGTAGATAAGTGTGCAGATAAATAGGCGATCGTTGATCAGGGCAGATAATGTAACACTACCATAGCACCATTTACTTTGACCTACCATAGTACCATTTGCTTTAATCAAATTAGGCTGAAGGAATGACTACACCTCAAAATGCACAAGAAGTTTAGCATGTATTTTGCATTGGAAGTTGCTATTGCCAAATCAAGACAAAGTGCTATTCGATTTCGCCCAGATCGGTCACAAAATAATGAGTTAATTCATCGTTGAATGACAGTGAGAATAGTTTTGCTAATCAAAATATGAACGTGTCGTATAACATTCTTGTTGTTTGTGAGAATTTTTTTGGTCAGATGATGGGAATATAAAGCGGTGTATTCCGCCACCTCTTCCGATATCTTTCTACGCTTCCTTCATGTTATGGCCTTCTTAAGCATCTAGGAGTCTTTCCGTTCTGCAGCCAAACTTCTTTGTTCAGCAACTGAAGAACGCATAAAACAGAGTTCAAGTTACAACTTAACACAAGATCACTACACTTTAAGGGGCAAAAAACGCAATAGAGAAGTAATGACATAGAAAAATGTGAAAAAAGCTTCCTCCTGGAGAAGAAAGTGTTCACAATAGCGTCGAAAGGCAGTTAGGATGATTGGGTTTCAAAGCGTAGTAGATGTTTTCAGAAATCTTAGTGTAAGAAGCATCGCATCTGTCTTAACGGAGGTTTCAGAGACTACATATGCTATCCTGTTTGAACCGACAAATGGACATGGCTGGACGGTTAGGATCGCGACAATGGTGCGCCTTCACAACGGTGTACAAATGTGTTGACAAGTAGGTCGCATTACTCAAGAGTTCGAGAAAACAACTGATACAGGAGCAGGTTTCAAGCTCGTCGAATCACAGTTCAAATGCGACTTCTCTTAGTTTTTGGGAAATTAACTGCGGGAATAAAGCAGAAGGGTTATTTGTACAAGCCGAAGTTCTACGTAAATTGCATAGATGACAAAATAGATGTCCATACATCGTTCACATTGTGCAGTCATTGAAAATGCACCTTGTATAGATTTATTTTAGGATGTTGTCGAGTGCACTTGCTTCGTGAATGAGGAGCTGCACGATATGAAGGCAATGTTCTCGTGCGTGATCATATAAACAAAGAAACCAAAAAGTCCTTTTTAGCATGAGAGCGTTTCATTGATACTTGACAAGAAATACACGAATAAATACGGACGAACATATTTTTCTGTCTTTTTCTCATAAATTACCTATCTTTCTTCACATGGTAACCCAAAAAAAAGTTATAAACCGATAAAAATGAATTGAGTATTGCAGTGAAAAAGGGAATTTTATCCAAAAATTGGAAAGCTGTAGCTGCGGTTTGGCTACTATTTAGATTCTCCAGAATTTCTCATAATTTCTCTGCGTATGACTGCATGTGCCTTTGGCGGTATTTGCTCACAAGCAAATTAAACACACCAGACGATTACATGAGTTTTGTTAATACGAGACACATCTGCATTCCATTCGATATCGATCCAAAAACTCTTATTCAACATCCCCAGTTCAAGAAAAAAATCTTTTTTGAAAACTTTCACATTGACTCAAATTGACTAGAGTAAGTTTATGAGCATTGCACTCAGAAATGTGATTCGAAACGTCTCCTGAATAGCTTCCATGGATTCAATAGCACCGAAACAGCACAAACTTAGTCAGAAAAGGCATTATTAAGCAGGTTTTCGTTGTCGGAGAAGGAGACGTGAGTAAGTATAGGTACACCTCCAAAAATCCGTGATACTTGTGAGAAAAGGCAGCAATTTTCAAATTATTCACATGCAACTGAAATTGCTTTTAGGGAGCTCTACTAAGCAATTTTGTTTTCACTGTATTTCCTCTTCCCGAAATTTTATTGTTACTGCCCTTTCCGTCTTTCTGACGGCTTACCCTATCGCAGTGCGTCAATCATCCAACCACTCTAGAGGTGAAATTGTTTTGCTTTGAGCTCTGAGTGATAGAGCCTCTTCACTAACATAGAGGGCTTCTCCAGACTGCAACCATTTTAGCGGTGGTGTTCTTAACTTTTTCAAATTTATGCCTCTAAAGGAAGTGTAAGTGTTGCGTTTCAGATGGAAACCACGTCAACGAAGGAATTCCGTTGACAAAAGGTTTCTTACAGTTCATCAGCCACGCGAGAGAAAGAAGTCAATGTAAGGGAGCTTCTTTAATCGCTCAAACTTCTCAATCTCGTTGCACCCGTCTTCACCGTTGTACATAGAATCTGCTATTGTGCTCTTTTGCCTGGTATCGCTGCGCGATTGTTCCGCTTGAAGAAAGAAACTCCTAGAAGCCAGCTCAAAGGCAGGCCTCAAATTTATTCTAACAACAACTGAAATTTGATTTACATTCAGTTTCTTGTCAATTCGGCATCGCTTCAGTCACGATCTCATTTGAGGTTTGGGTTGCGAGGTATCTCGTACTTGTTTTTGCTTTTGCGAATTGTGAAGAGGCAGCAAATAAAGCCTTTTATTCATAGCGTTCAGCGCTTAGCAGATGCATTGAAAACATTCTATCATGCGAAATCTATGCCGACCTCTTGCAAAACGTTCCAATCATAGGCAAATTCTACATAACGAAGTGTTCTTCAAATGTATAGCATTGCGGCAGTTCCGACCTGATTTCGCTTCAGCAGTGAAACTGCCGTTCTGGTTGATCCTTACTGACTAATCCCCAGCTAATGTACTGCGCAAGGACAAATTTAACACCTTTTGAAAACGTGAAATATTCCAGTAATAAACAAGCGTGCCTCCCGTAATCAAGAAAATTGATTGCGACGCTGGATTTCTTCTTTTCGCGAAAAATACGCCATTTAGAGTCCCTCCGGTCTTTTAACCTGTATGAATTCCAAGAAGGTACCCTCACATATTTGTTTAAAAAGAATTTGGAGGACAGTATCTACCGGGCGAGTATTTTGAGTGAAAAAAGGCATGGTGATGCCGCTCGGTGCAATGGCGACCGCGCACCTCCGAAACCGTCGCCCTTCCTAGAGGACAAGCGTTCGCAAAATAACATTACAAGCTTAGTGAAAGGGCAGTGGAACAATGCGGCTTCTTTCCAGTAAGTCCTCCTTCCGATACATGAAAGAAATCATCTGTTCTCGAGCAGTCCGCGAAAAAAAAATCGTTTAATTGAACAGAACTCCCGAAATATAAAACCTTTAGAGTTCAACGGTCGGAATTAGTGGTTCTTAAATAGAAAATACCTTAAGGCAAAAAGCTGGACAGTTGTACACTGGATCAGTATCATATAAAGTGAAGTTTTAACGTTCGAAAGGCAGTATTATGATATAAAGCACATCGAAACTGATGGGTGACCAAGCAAACGGAAGGTGATTAGCATACGTCAAACATACACATTTTCTCTGCTTATCGAAAGAATTAGTTAGCTGTTCACAGACTGTTTCGCAGCAATACGCAAATTCTATTGGCAAGATATTTTATAACAACAAGGCCAACTATTCATGCAAATAAGCATGGAGAGAGAGTACACAAGTGTTCATAAGCCGGTGGTCAACAACAGTTATTGCATAGTTGAAATGATATTGCGCACAGCAACAATGATTGAAACAGTTCGAGAAGCGAGTTGAAGTGACCAATATCAGTAGTTCTGTCTTCTGTCAGACCGCTAAAAAAGGAGTTAACTGCTCATGAATTGGTCGTGGTTCCTAAGACGCAAATTTCAGAGATCCGTTGAGTTATCACTCGACAATTGATCAAGAAATTCATAGAAGTTTGTTTGGTCGCTTCATCTTTGGGCTAGCACCATCTGCTCTATTCACAGTGAATGCGCATATAATGCAAGACGTTGTTATCCTTCACTCTGAAACAAGTGAATGAAGAAAAATGAACGGCTACCCTCTTTTGTCTGACCACATCACGAAGAAAAAACCTGGGTTGTTTCACATTTTTTGCGACACGTTTATTATTAATATTACAACCTCGGAGCCATTTTTTAGCCGTTAGAATCATCAATTTCAAAATGTGATTGCGCCGCACATTTGCTTCGTTTTCGTGGAAGTTTTTGGAGAGGTGGCATGAAAACTCGTGGAACCTGCTTTGAACTTCGGGGAAAATAAGGTGATAACTGTCAAAACGTTTCCGCCTTTCTAACCTCATTAGCCATGAAGATGGCCAGAATCAACGTTTCGGCCATAGCCACAGAAATAGCGACCTTCAGAAAGGGGACGAGAAAATGAGGGTTACGACGAAGTTGGGGCGCGGTTAAATCGGGAAGTAGTAGCCATATTAATTGGCTTCTCATCTAATTCGCAACAAATTTGCTTGAAGGAAAAGAGCCGAAGCAATATTGCTTTATATCTCGCTGCGACTGGCTAATCAATGTCCCATCACCATCTTTGTTGCAAATCGTAGCACACTTCTGGATTATTTACCCATGAAGTGGTGGAGAGAGTGAGCTTCTTTGCGCATATTCGCAGATTTGAGCTATAAGATATACCCATAATGACCAGAAGCTCTCCGCCACGGACCCCATATAAGGTAGTGTAGGACGTTTGGTTGGAGAAACGCGCGAGCGAGCACTCACTGTATATCGCCTAGGAAAATATGACTGAGTATACAAAAGATATGCTTAAGGCTCTCTTTAATAGTTCAGGTATCCTGCTCTCGAGTGAAGGTGGTCGGGTGGAGGCAAGGGCGTGTTGGAGTGCGATCCACCTATGCTTCCCGGTCTCGGCGGTTGCTCGAACACCTCCTGTTCGAAAACCGGAATAGCGGTGTTTGAACTCATAAGGCTCGATTGTAATTCAGCTTCCTGGAAACAAAATTTCATTGCTGGGTGTAGCAAAGCGGAACTGTGAGACTTGAAGCCACGCGTATATGGAAAGAGAGATGAAACGCAAAATAAGTTCTGATGGAACAATGCATGAGGCTGTTTTATTGTGTGTCAAATATTGCCAGATATAAAAACCTGTTATATAAATATAACTCATCGCGTTTATGAGTTATCCTTCATGCTCTCATCGAATAATCAATGGATAATTGGTAGTGAATCTCAGTTATAGTAATCACTTCGTTAGCGATATAAACATTCAGAACTGGTGTCAGCAATCCCATTTGGTATAGGCAATGGTCAACTACGTCAATATCTCTGCAACGGAATTCAAAGGCAATTGCAGCTGTAAAGCTTCCGTATTTGAACATGAAGTGACGTTTGGCAGCTGTGTTGTTAGCAATTCCCTCGTTATGGTGATCTGCCGATGTCGACCTTTATCGGTCGGCTTTTTTTGAACGAATAAATCTACAATGGAAGCGGAAATTTACCTTTCTTAGATTGCTTTTTTACGGTTTCCCCTGATTTTTGAACTTTTGCAGTGCTTCTTACCACCTCATTGTGACTCACTTCTTGAAAATGCAACCAAAAATCCAATTTCTGGTTGTGTTATATTTGTTGTGTAGTTCGAAATTTGAGCTGTCAAAAGCATAACTACACGCAAAGTATGAATAAAATCCTCAAGATCCTTATTGAAATTGTTTTCGAAGTTTTTTGCTGATCATCAAAGAAGAGGAATTTCTGGCTTTGTATGCACGGAAGGACTGATGGAATTATCTAACCAATAAGGCTAAGTGAACGCATTCAGAATAGCTCGGAGGGAACAGCGCCTGCCCGAAAAGCGTAAAATTGTCGGCTTGGATTTTGCGGGTAGGCAATGCCCTTACTCGCCATAGAACTGGGAAATCGCTTATTAAGCATTCGCTTACCTTAATTTTGCGAAGGGCATAAAGCTGATTTCTCTGCCACAGGTCGTCTTCTTCAGTACCCGGCACGGCACTGTGATCATGTGCACCTTTTGAGAAGAACACGAATGTGGCAACCATAACTCCGGCAAGCAGACCAAACAACAAGAGGAGCATCGAGAGGGCAGCCAAATAAAACGAGTAACCATATTCTTTCTGAAAATCAACAATCGACATCTGAGTATCTGCCACAATCTGCAGCACCTCCCTCCCTCTATTCCACTTACGTGTCAACGCTAACATACGCTTTCGCCAGTTTGCTTTGCAAAACTGCACTGCGGCGATTGGAACGCATTGGAGCTATACTGGCGAAACTTTATGGTCATAATTTAAACTATGAAGTGCCATATGCAAAGGCTCATATTGATCGAGCGATATCAAAAGAAAGTGCTAGAAACCTCCAAGCGTTTCACGCCAAATAAGTCTGATTTTTATTTTCTAGAAGGAATCGCAGAAACCATAGAGACCGTGGAAAATGAATCTTTTGCACGGCAAGCTCCACTGGCTAATTATCCTATTTGTATTCCAAAAAATCCTTTAATAATGCACAAATAAAAGAAATATGAAACGATACTACCTCTCGCAAGGAATAATTAAAACTGTTGAATAATCTGCATTACTTCAGCAATGGGCAGAGATTATTGGGGAAAAGTCAGTCGCCAGCGATAGAGGTGTTACGCAAAAACTACACCTAGATGAAACCCGTGGGAACAGAAGCAATGGAAGCCAAAGCTCTCCATCAGTGCTTGATTTCGCAAACTGGCCAAAGTGAAGGTGCTACTAATTACATCATTTTTTCCGTTGTATTACTTATATATTGGGATCCTTCGTTCGATCCCTAGCTTTTCCGCTGTAACTTTGTTATACTGGCACACTCCTAAGGCAAAGCTAGTTATGAGTAAATAGTATTCCGCAGAAAAAAGTCCTCTGACAGCAGGTTTGAAATATCTGATGTTTCTAATTGAATTCCACTGTGAAGGTTTCAACGTAAGCATAAAATGCTAGTGGGTTCATCGGTCGTCGGCAGTCCACTCCATCTTGCGGCAGCTGATAATTTACTGATGGCCTTTTCATCAAATCTGAAACTGAATTAACTCGGACTTTACACAAAACCATCACCGCATTTCATAGTTAAATTTTATATCGTTTCAAATGACATGTAACCACGCTGTGCACGCCTGTTGTAGTGCGAAGGAAAAGATTTGCAATTTGAATATGCTTCCTCACGACTTATTCAATTAGCTCACCCTGAATGTATTTTTGATGCCGATGAGATACCTCGATTCGAGCATTTCTGCGTTGATCACAAACACGGCCAAGGCGATCGCCAGGAAAAGAACTGAATATTTGATGAGATCGACTACCATTAAGAACAACGCAACACAATGTGACATTCTATTAAATACAGAATTAAGGCAAAATTAGATTTCTGAAGAGTTCCCTTTTCAAACGGAAGTTTTCTATTCTATTCCATGCCGGTTTTTGCCAAACTTTGATTGAGAAATTCAATCAGTAAAGTTGAGAAATTTCCGTCATCGACGAAATATGGAAATTGATATTGCTGGCATTCGGGCGCTGATTACTGTTGAGACACATAGACATGGATGAGAGTGTAAAATCTCGTAGAGCTCTGCTCACCGACGTCGATTTTTACCCAATGATAGCCTTCTCCAGCATCAAAATCCCTCTATCACGCTAAACATTGTATTTCAGCCCACCCAGTGGGAAAGCGGTGGCACAGTAGCAGGTGACATTCACCTCCCGAGAACTTTAAAACTATGAGGAGAAATCA
Organism: Baylisascaris procyonis; assembly: GCA_037389465.1. Taxonomy (NCBI): domain Eukaryota; kingdom Metazoa; phylum Nematoda; class Chromadorea; order Rhabditida; family Ascarididae; genus Baylisascaris; species Baylisascaris procyonis. The sequence goes on from JAZARR010000266.1 coordinate 1,124,932, forward strand.
TTATGAGTACGATCAGAGAACCGAAAAAGAACAATTTCAAAAAAGTAGCAGAAGGCTGCCCCGTTCAATGAAAATTTCCGCCTAAGGTCTAATTGCGTTACTTCTCATCATTGCAACTTTTCACTAACGCTAGCGACGAAGTCCACAAAAATTCTTTGGAAAAGTATTGTTTTTGGAGTGTAATATTTGAATTGTTATTGCTAAACGCAACGACTTACATGAAAGGAAAGCGAATCCGTTGAATACGATAGTCAGTATGCGAGCTTTATTCTTTTTGAAAAGGCTTACGGCAAGTGCTGCTGCAGCTGTTATGCCGAATATTAGTGCGAATATTATAGTGATTAGTACCGCATAATGCCAACCTGAATATTATTATTAACATTACAATTTAAATAACTGAATGAAATATTCGCCAAAAATTTCAGTTGAAAGTACGAGTGAAGGTAACTATATGATGACCATCTCGCTTTTCTCAAACGGATGGAATTTCTGAGGAATTCAAGAAATCCTTAAGAGCTAGAGGTAATTATCAGGTTACCTTTCACTCATTTATACTTTAATATCGTAAAAAATATAACTGTTACTTCTGGTTATTTCTCCCCAACAAATCCCAGAGTTGACGTCGTAAGTGCGCAATAAATAGGCAGTTGAGAAGTAAGTGATCATCACTTAACAATAGATGCAACAGGCTACAGGAAGCGAAAATACGTGCTTTCCCTCTCCACTGTCTTGTCTGACTCGCTATGAAAACTTAGAGTTACAATTTGATGACTAGCACGTCAATTTAAACCCACATGCAAAATGCTAAATAATCTCTTGAGCGGGAATTCTCCTTCCACTGAACAGATAGAAGTCCTTTGCGTTCACCGCAACTTTTTGGCGGGGATGTGTTGGCTGGTTTTGTTCTTTTTGTTCCCCATCATTGCATCAGTTGCAGCCAAGTGTAGGTTATATCGTCGCAAACAATGACTTGCTTTAACTGAGCGCTTATCGTCTAGCCAAGACAAAGCATTTGTGCACATAATCAAAGCCGGCATCTGCTGGCGAAGTTCCAAAGCTGTCACCAAATTTTCCGATCAAAATTACTGTCTAATGAGCTTACGCAAGAATTGTGAGCTTGACTGAAAATAAACACGTGTTGTAGATGCAATGAACGAACCAAAGAAGTACGGTGTCCGAAGGAGTTTCTTCCTGCAATCTCCAATAAGAAAGAATCGACAGACGTCGACCCGCTCATAGTAGTTGACGACGTCATCACTGAAAATGTACCAACATTGTGCTGCCCCGGGGCAATACAGCCATAGACCGCTTTGCACATATACACCTGCATCCGTGTCCTTCGCAACCTGCAATTCAACATGTGCCGTCCAAAGAATTTACTGCTGCCACTCACCCTTCGCGCCACACTGTGAATTAATTATGTTGGCGATTGGCGCCACATCTGCTCATCAACAACTAAAGGTGAAGAGAAAGGAGCGGCATGCCGATATATGGTCATCAGATTCATATACATTTGCTTTTTCTTTGTGGAGGATTCAAACTTTGCTGCATTTTTCCGTGTGGTTGATGAGAGGGTAAACATTTAGAGTGCAGGAAAACTTTTAAAAGCGGTCATTGAAAGGGTTACCTGCCAAGCTGGAGTAAGCAACGCAATGAACATGAAAAGATTGCTGAGGCAAATAAGGGCGACAGCAGTGACCTGTGCCTTCAACAATCGGTTGTTCAAATTGAATAGCATCTGCAAGATCATTTTATTTCAGAAAACAATCTCAGTTTGATAACGGTTACCTCATGTAATACACGGACGACATTGCCCAAACTGTATATTTACATGGAATTAGAAGATATGCGTTAATCAACGTGTTCGACCTTTTTCAAATGAATAAACCGCTAGCATTCTCGCATGAGTTGACACGATAGATCAGACTTGTGGACATTAGCCCTTACTTCGCTCGTAATATAGAAGTTAAATAATTTGCAAGACATATCTTTAAGCCTTATTACTTCTAGCTGTTACATTGTTTTTATGTAGCAGCTAGAGCGATAGAGCGAGCAGCTAGAGCGACAAAAGCGATTTTCTAGTGCAGCGCTTAATTATAAAACTGCTGCAGAAGTTCGAATCCAAGTTGCTTTTCTTGGGCCATAATTCCTTCAGAATTGTAGGTTCTCTCCTAAGAACAACGGCTACGAAAGCCGCTCAACTGAGTACACGAAAATTGAAATTGCTTTACAGCTCTCTTCTAAATAATTTGACATGGCAGCATACGCCTTTTAAATCATCGTAGAATAATTGAATCACCATCGATGAACACAACATTTTATTTACGGTGGGTTATATTTTCATGGTTAGTATAGAAATCGCTGCAGACGTATGAGCATGGATCGATTGAGCGCACAGTCCTATCCCACCCCGCAAGTGCTGAGTGCAGCTGAAGAGGATTGTGTGTGGGAATACGGCGATACGCACGATTATCGCACTTCATATACTCTTCCATATTGCAATTGTCCAATTATGGAACAGACCATTGAACATCGTTAGCACTGCAGTCCACGGCCATGCCTTTGCATCATTTCGACTTCGACATCAGATCTTTGAATGTAGGTGGTAGTGGGACGCATACTAGGAGTTACACTTAATCCAGACCTCATCGTTACTTCGAAACAACGACCAGCAATGTGGGGCTTAATAAATTTCAATAAGGAATCGGAGATTCTTAATTTGTGCAACAGTCTGTTGTGACAATAAACAATATTAACTAGTTTTGCATGATCAGTGCAGATGACTTCACCTTGCGTTTTTTCCCGAAAACTGAGATTCGGTCGCCTACCCAGGACTTCGATGATCAAATGACCGACAACTCTGGGCAGAAATCATAGAGAGCGGACTGACAAGTCGCTGGACAAAGAAATGCCACATTACAGCACGCTTCAAAATATACTTAATTGCTCGGCAATCCAACGAGGTCAGATTTGCGGGTTTATAACTTCGTTTTACTGAGAAGCCTTCTCTAGTAAAAGTGTTATATAAGATGTCCTCGAAAAAGAAGGCTGCATAGAACAAGAAATGTTGCATTGAAAAAACATGTTAAGCAGATGTTTTTCATGCTAAGAATGATAGGCATCGCTATGATCTTTAAGAAAAATAGAGGGTATATGTGACGACTCAATGACAGTATGCTGTTTAGCTGCTAAACCGAGTTGAAAAGTATACATGCATGAATCCTTAGGAAACTAATTGTCGTTATTCGTCGTCGAAATATTTCCTACTTGGAGCATCCCCCTCCTCTCCCAATCAACAGTAAAAAGCGCTGTTTCATAAGAAAAAGCGAACAGGTAGAAAACGGATGTAGCCCGCTTTGACGGTGACCACCGCATTTGATCCAACAAGCGCATGGTACCATGTCCCCTCACCAAATGCAGTTGTCGCACACAAACAAACATTTCAAAAACAGAGGTTAAAAAAATTCACATTCCCATTGCGACTCTTTGAGCTCTGTGCCGAAACAAGTAGCACCAAGACGCATTCCTGCACACTGCAGTTTGATCGAGGCTACGCACCGTACTTCGAAAGGTGTGCAGAAGAGTGTTGAAAAGGAGGGTAAGGGGGGATACGTTCTTGTCATTTCGCTCAACCGGTCAACATGTTTCATCATTTGGTAGCAAATAACAAAATATCGTTTCTTCACTCATTTCTCCGGCACTTCTTTCCTTTTTATAAGATTTCCCAGATCTTTGACAACGCCCATTACTTGAAAGTCGCATGTACGCGTATCTAAATGTACTCCTTTCCCCGAATAATTGTGAATTCTGGATCGTTGATGCACATACAAAAATTCATGCTTATAATGCACTTCAAAAGACACTCTCTTATGCTAACTTCTCAGTTAGCCTATGAACTCTCGATGACAGTTATATACGGTTGAGGTCACTTAAAACATGCGAACACTTTGCGTGTGCGGTTGGCCTGTCTTCGTATAAAAACGAAACTATCTAATCACTTGAAAAAAAAGGAACAAAAAAACTGCTTAGAGGATGTATGCAAATACACCTTGCAGGAACTCTAGTAAGAGAGGGCTTTAATGAACCAACAACAATAAAGGTAGGCATTTGTTATGTGTTCAAACGTGAAAGAGAGTTAAACGAGGAAACAGCTTTTATGTATATATGAAGGGAATGAGGATTGTACATGATGCTTAGTAGATTAAATCACAACACTTCTCATATTAACGCAATGCTCAAATATCAAAGTGTTTTTATGCTTCGACCATTTAAGGATGGCATATAAAACAGCTGTGAATTGATGACTTTAAGAGAGGATGTGTGCAAATGATATTTGGCGGACTAATTAATATCTTAGAGCCCTGAAGTCTATACAGGAGCACAAATAGGCAAATATGTAAAGCACAAGGCTGATAGTAAGACGTAAATTGATCACTGAATCCATGCACGACTAACTAGAAAATAAATCAGTCATATGTTTAAAAAAATAAGGAAAACAAAACAACAATGAAATGCTTCAAAAGACCTTGAGTTTGATGAGTTGGATTTGACGAAAAAAGGACTGGTCAGCTTGTCGAAAACGAATCGGCTAGCTATCATTTAGAAAACAAAAATCTTTTTCGTACTGTTTGCTAAGAGAGTGCTTAGAGGTAGAGGTTGCCTTAAGATCAGCATGAAGAACGAATGGAAATGCTCAGAACACACAATTTGTTTGTGATTGCGTGCACTTTAAAAAAAAAACAAACAAACAAGACTACCAAAAAAAGATCGTCACAATTCGCAATTTCCGCATCTTGGTGGCGGCGAAGATATTCAAGCGCCTACCCTCACATTATCGTTGAGTTTGGATGTTTTCGGTTGGCAGCACAGCCTACGATGTTTGTGCGATGGCGCACATACATGCTTGACCCACAAATCGAACGGAAAAGACGACGCCCTCGACGCACTATCGCAACAATTTGCCACTCTTGTGTCCATGCAACAAATGAGAGGCTATTAACGAAAATTTTAATTTTTAGCCAGGTAGTATCAATTTGCGAAAGCGTAACGAAACTTCCGTTTATTAAATTGTTGTATATTCTTTTAATGATTGTGAATCCACATCGTATAGTTAGTTGTCAAATGCCATTTTCCATAATGCGCCAAATGGGGATCTACGAGATGAGAAAGCAAAATTGGTATGCAAATGACGTCCCCTCCAAAATTTTTTCTTTCTAACGAGTCCTTTTCAAGTGAACTAAGCATTGCCAAAAATGAAGAATTCCTCATCGTAAATTCTGTTATGCCAGCAGTCGAGTGTGCATGAAAAGGAATTTTTGGTTGATGATTTGCGCAACCGGCTGCTTTCGTCTAAAAACATGCTCTTAGGCGTTAATGTAGCGGTTTCTTAACCGTTTTGTCAACGTAAACTTTGGTCAACTTAAATGCAAGAAATGTGCAGACAATGCCCGTTTTTTTATGTGCCTCCCGTTCGTGCTTTATCCAGGTAAGGGATCATATTCACCACCATTTTCCGGTATTTATTGCAGGTTTAAAGCAAATCCACTGCAGATTTCTGCAAACGCAAAATATCCGTATAACTTGGTGAATCGAATGAATTAAATGGTAAATAACATCCGGTGTGCTTTTCCATGCAAAAGGATAAAAATACGAAACCTAAAGACAAATGAAACACTGTGTTCGTGTAAAAAATCATGATGTGAAACAATCATTTAATTATGAGATCGATCGGCGATGAGCTGATCGATCGATCTGCCAAATTATGTTGAGATGGTATCAGTCAAGCGTCGCTCGTCATTCCAATAATTGCAGAAAACAGCAAAAAATAGTCTATTCGGAGCTGATAGAACTCATTTTCTCAAAATGAAGTAAACGTTATACAACTTGTGTATTATGAAAGACCACGGCATTATTTCTACGAGATTCAATTTTTTACCTGCATAGGAAATGTCAACGTTCACGGCGGAAATGCTCGTTACTTATTCCAGGATTACACTTTCTTATTGTGTCTTATTTTTAAACTTTACGTGCTCGTAAGTTATCTATCAATCAATCACCTATTTGCTGCCACCAAAAGCGGCAATCTTTTTTCTGTCAATTTAAAGAAAAAAATGTTTGTACAGTTGCCGATTTTACTGTTTCAAAAAACTGATTAGAATCCCGAGGTTATGGATAGCGTTAGCAGATTCATTTAGTGTAATATGGAGCCAATTATTAATATAGCTATGGGAGGTAACTTACAACGCTTTCACTAAGTTCCTGCTCTGGGACGTTGCGTTTCCGATGGGCATCATGCTGAGCATTACCTCAGCAAGCGGAGTATGCCCTGGTTCGCAACACTTCGCCATTATTACCGAATTTTTTCAGTTTGTCCTTAATCCAAAACATTTTGCAAGTGAATTCCGTCATCTCAGCGTGCCTCACTATAGGCGTACAGTGACCGGGTATGGATGAGCTGTTGAACATGCATAGATGGGAGGCCTTGTCTGGGCAGGCAACCCAGAACAGTTGTGCGAACCACACCAATTGATATTCTGCCCTCCTTCCCCTTCGCATCGCACACTAATATGCCCTGTGGATGCTCATTACAGTAATGAAGACAGCCTTGGACTGCATCTCAAACATTATTTGCTTTGCAGGGGAAGCAATCGAAAATTGCATAAGGAGGCTAACGCCGTGTTTGCTCGTGCATTCAGAACATGACGGAATTGATACATCAATGTACGAAAAGGAACTGATACATAGCGAACTTAGAGATTAGGCGACAAGAGGCGCAATACAGCTCCGAAACAACTCCAGTACAAGAATTCAACTAGCCGACTGAAGCTTCTTCTGGCTAACTAATGAACATCTAAAAAAGATCCTGAGAGAGCCCGGAAGCTAGATTTCATCTAGTGACTTATAACTCATGGCAGCGTTGAATTAGGAGCGTGAGAAAAACGCGCAGAGAAGGCGAAAGAAAGAACAATAAGAGAACTTTTAGTATGTTTTATCTTGTGGGCGTTCGCTGATCAAAGTTCGCAAGTCATGCCCGTAAGTTTGTATCGGTACATGTCTGCGCGTTTGTCGGATTGTTTTCACTCGATATCTCTTGAACTTGAAATCAACTCGATCGCATCTTGTATCGGATTTTGTGTTGATTTTCTCCTTGGGAGGAGGTATAGGCAACTGAAGGTACAAAAATTTGCATCCGTTTTATTTCAACCGCAATTTCGCGTCGCAAAAAGTGAACCGCATGAAAGAACTGATGTCAGCGCTTGAATCTGTTAATGCATCGCACATGTGTTATTCATTGGAAGCATCGTATGACCTGGTATGTGTTTAATACACTTCCCTCTCAGTAATACGTATATTTTTCTCTATGCTTCTATTGTGTCCTGCTTCTTCCATGACCTCTTCCGTGTCAGCAAAAGTGAACGGACCGTCACTCAAAAAAATCATAGAGTTCAATTCGATTCGGTTACGACCTCACCGTTCGACCGGTAATATAAGCGTCATGTAAGAAAATGCAGAAGTTTAGAAACAGCTCTTCAATAGAGGCCCATGATAGCTGTTTTTCGAATTCCTGGAAATCCTGAGCCTAAGGGTTTGTTTTGAAGTTTCACAGAACATAAAAAAGAGAGACATGAACCAATTAGTCTTCCTTCGGCATCACATCAAATCCTTTATGAAACTTCTTGCGTGCAAATGAATGTTTATGAAACTGAAGCTCGATCAAGATCTCATACACGACTATAAAGTAACGATGTGTCAAGGCTAAGCTATTTTCCGCAATGTGCCATAATTGTTGCGATATTAGGAAAAGGCATGGAGAAAATATTTGAGCATTATAGTATTGCTTGTAGCATTGTTCGCACTATCAGACAATAACATAAAAGGATCACCAGTGCGATAACAAGTGGCAAAAACCCACATGCTGCGCAGAACGGCGTAGCAACGATTAGGCAGAATGGTTGGCGGCAGCAACTGAACTCGCCTTCAATAGAAACCATCGAAATCCAGCTCCGTTCAGCGTAAAAAAGGCGCAATTTATCGCAATTTCCGGCTGTCTCTCAGTCACGAACAACGTGAATCAAAACGCATTAAAAAAGCATTTATCAGTTTCGCATAGTACCTTGCTTAAAGTAACTCAGCTTGAAAACAAATATGTATCACAAATAATATCAGTAAACAAAATCGGGGTCTTAAGTGTCTCTGAGGGAAGCGAAAGAATGTGAGGCGACAGGGTACTGATAAATGAAGGAAGGCGGTCGATGGTTCCTTCTAGTCAAGGCCACCCAGCGTTGCCTCTATCTGTCGCACAGCTGCGAGGGGTCGCCACGTCGCATGCGAGGCATCCAATAACCGGTATTTGCACACTACAATGCAACTCATTTTGGGCCGCTAGCGCATAGAGGAATAGAGAACGGCCCAAGTCGATCATGGCACACACGGAAACAGTCGACAATTGGAATCCGATTCCAAGAAGCACCTTTAACCGCTGACTTTCAGCCGAGCCAAATTGCCCCGAGACACAGCTTTGTAGCGAAGGAGTAACCCTCCTCAGCTTAGAGAGGTTAAAGTGTGTCAAAAAAGATATACCACACATCACCTAGCTCTACGAGCACTACGATATCCGAAATCGATAAAGTGAAGCCCGCTTAAAGTTCAAAGCATGCTTACTGCGCTCTGCTGTCAACTGCGCTCTTTAGACGGAGGAACATATTTAGCGCGACGAAATAACTTCTCGTTGAGGGGGAAGTGATTGGATATTGTTGCAACTGACCATTGTCCACAACTGCCTATCATGCTTACGTCCAAGAAACGTGTCACTGTTGCATCTTAACGCTATGGCGCTAATTGTCTATGCTAGATGTGGAGAGAAATTGTTGCTGTAACATCAAGCACTTATTACGGGCTGTCAGTTAGTTAACTTCTCAGCAAACAAAACCAACAAAGAATAGTTGATGAGGCCATTTCTCGCCAATAGTTTATATGTCTACATGTATTTCGCTGAAGACGATGAACATATCTAATGCAAATACCATCATTTCGAGTCACAGATAAAGGTAACTGCAGCATCATTTAGGCGGAGATTCAGTGTTCTGTGCCACATAAAAGCAAAAATGGCGTGCAGTTCATAGGCATATTCCTGTATAGCTTGTTTCCCATGCGGCTGTGAATGTGGCAGCAATCGAGTAACCATAACAACTGTCAGAAATGGGTGTTTTAGCGATTCACCTCATCCGACAAATAATAAAGCACCATAAGCAACGATCGATACTTCATACGGAATGGACTTCCAAATCGACCGCATTCTTCCCTTGCATGAGGTCATAAGCAACAAACTCAATCATTGCCACTGAATTACCCTCATCTTCATTATGGGCAAAAGAAAAGCCATATTGTTATCATAAGTAACAAATTGTCGGGAATGCCCTGGAAGCATCCCATTTGCACTGTGGACGATGATGCGACCCCTTGTAGAGCAATCACACTCGAACATACTGAATGATACAATACGAAAAAGGCATTACACTATTTACAGAAATGCAAACGATAGACAACAACAGTTAATTGCGATATTTCGGAGGTAAATCGGGCAGAGCACGCATCGCAAAGAAATCGTCGCGAGGATCACGGTAGTGAATCTGAAAAGCATTGCAAACTGATTTCAAGATTTCTCACGACTTCTCGCTGAAGCAGTTTGAGATAAAATGTCGGAAGCCACCTTTCCACATGGAGTAACTTTAAACATCGTATGTTATTACGTGTAAATTGCAAACCCGGAAATTAGTTTCACCTCCTCTGATAATGATTTCGTTTGATGTTCCGACATGCAATAGGGATGCAGTTCCAATGCCACCAATTTACAAAGCCTTTTTTTGGCCAGCTCAAACAATTTCCTATGATTGCGATCCCAACTGCACCCTGCTCCGATGAAATTCTCCTCAGCGAGGACAGATGCATTGCTGGGGTACGATTTGCTTGCAAATTTTTGCCCATAATCAGCATGCAATGAAATAAACAGGATATACATATAGAGAGAATTTGAACACAGCTTCAAGTTCTCGTCCCAATCTCATCTCCTCTGCGGCAAAAAGTTCTTTTTTTTTTTCGATGCATCTCGCCTCTATCAGTGGTTCAATGGACGTTCAAACTGTCGCAGGAGTACTCTCCACTTGATTAAGCAGCATCTCGCTCTTGGGACATTGCTGAATATTTCTCATCAATATAATTTTTCACAACGTATCGCTTATCACGAACATTGGTTATCAGATGAAAATGATTATGCGTTCCCGTCACGTGAATCGAACGTTACGTCATCGTTATTTGAATAATGCCAAAATTACACAAATATACAGCACCATCACCGCATATTTTGCAGAAATTTGCAGTAAACATAAAGCGATGCAAATTTTCTAAAACTTTTCATCTTGTCATATTTCTCAAAATAAAGCAGCCTGAAGGAATATCTGTGCATGACGAAAACAACTGATCGTTGGAGGGTTAAGCATTCGAAATCCAAAGCGATATAGCAATTGTTTGAAATCAAACGGCAATGGCTTAAACTGATCAAAAAACAAGAGGAAGAAATGCTGCTAACTTGATAAGAGGCAAAAGTTTGCTGATTTTGCATAGCCGAGCTCTGAAGTCGATAATCGGTAATGATGTACACAAGTGAAAAAATGAGTGCAAGTAAGAGCATTAGGGAACCGACGAGATGCACATAATATGAATATCCAACGTGTTTCTAAAAAACACTTTTATTCCGCTTTCAGTTTCAAACCTGAGGGACCAGGTATCGCTGAAATTCTTCCAGAACTAGTCGTCATCGTTTTCTTATGCTTATAATTGGCGCTAAGCCGCAATGTAGCGGCACTGATACACACCGTCAAAAGTGGCAATTTTTAAAAGATATGCACATCAACATCTAGCTCCGAATGGAGCAGAATCTTGCACCTTATCTTCTTGGCCATAGTTGGCCGCAATCTTCCTTTCACGGCTGAGCACATTGTCGTCAAATGCTCGTGTTTAAATTTTACGAGTGGAAACGCCCACAATGCCCAAATTTGCTTTCGATAGTGAAAGATTTAAATTTGAATTGCGGCGTCACGATCAATGACCTTCAGCGAAGAAAACAACTACCAGAACGCCGAAAATTGGACGCCTTCAATCAACTTTTTATGGTTTCTTTTTTGGAATGAATATTTTCCCGCCTGTATGAACTATTGTTCGAACATCATTTCGCTCTTTCATCCTCCATCATGTCGGAGAATTGCAAGAATTTCCGGTTGGCCATCTCGTCCCCAGCTATATAATTTACAAAAAGAACGGAACGAAGGTGATGTCTGCAAATGCGGAAATAAAGCGCCCTTGGCCTTGTGAATGAATTCACTTGTATAGCAAGAAAACGGAAGTTATGACAGGTTACTGAAAGGCCTCATTTAAAATCAAAGAGGCTTGAACTGCATGTGCTAGCTATACTTTCTCTAGATTTCATGACCGATATGCCTCAATTATTGAGAAAGAAAAAAGCTCAGTTCGTGTTAGCAGTGAATCCTGTTGCTGCCTACTTTTGTTTTAATGTTTCATCGCAATATGGAAAGCATGCAGAATGACCGGATCGCCCATAAAAATCATGCAGAAATCCGCGGTTTGAACGGCAATTTTGTTTGAGATTACAAAAACATTTCCTTGCTGAACCTAGGCATTTAGGCAGGAAGGCAAGGTTTTCTAAAATGAGGTACAAAGTAACCATCGAAGAGTGGCTGCACATTCGAGAAACACCATTCTGTAATCACAAAACATAAACGTAATGGGTAGTCAGCATATAGCGGATCTTGTCCCATGTTTCGGGATGCAACATCAAGCATGCAGTCGCGTGGTAAACATAAAATTTTTGCTGCGGGGCATTTATATCGAAGATGCTAAACATTAATATTTTCTCGCAACACTGATGCAGAGTGGATGGAACCGTGCCTTATCAATCAACGAGTCATGAGCTGCGATCAGAAATACAGGGGAATAGGAAATATGGAAATATGTCCTCAAGCCCATACATACCTCGCTAAGAACCTTCATTCTTGTGCACTACAAGCAACCGAAACGACATTTCTTATTTTGCCTATGTAATTTCAATTTTTTGTTCGCTTCGATTGCTCTCTTTGATTTCAAACGCAATGAAGGTGGAGTCGATATGTGTAACGCTTGGAAGTGCATCTAACCAATTAATTTTGATAAAATCGTTCCTCTTTGCTAATAAATCGAATCTTCTCTACAATGACACATAGCCTGAGTGACGTATTCACCATCTTCCTATTAGAAAACCTTGAAAAGTATACAAAATAATACAAATTATTTGGGACCACTCTATAGCCAAACACCTAACTCCTCCTTCGAGCTACTTAGGCTTATTATGAGCAAACTTATGCATGCTTACCTCATAAATTCCGCTGACACTGACGTGATAGAACCTGTATTCAACCATATGAGCGAAAACTTGAAATGAAATGTTAGCACCGAGGTTAATCAGAACTGAAAGAGGATTAATCTCACATAAAATATATTCCAACGAAAACAATTAACCCCTTAATCAGTTAATGCACGGATTGTATCCTATGCATCTGCAAAGTCATCGAAAGATTTCAGGAGGTTTTCAATTGCCAAAATTTTCGTTGGTTTCCATCTGAAACGAATGAGGAGATGGATCAATATTAGGTTAAATTTGTGGGCAACAATAAAAACAAACCGAATGCGGCCTAAACTTTTCGTTGCTTCAATGAATATGACGTGATATTGTCATGGTATTTAAAGTGAAAATATGGACCACTTATCGATACCGCTCTCATCTTGAAATCATTTCTTCAGTCCTGGCGAATAATTTTTACGCCGGCGGTGAAAAGCAATTAACACACCACTGCCACTTAATTAAATGCAACACGCAGCGCACTCAGTATTTCATTGGGGCTGTAATAGTATAAAGATACACGATGAAACAGAAGGACACATTCGGCAACATCCACTGTCCAACGGTTCCCCTATTCATTCCAATGTTGCAAAATGTTTTTCTTAAGAGAATACCAGCAGTTGCGACGGCAATTGAGAAGAACTTTGTGGCTGATTTATGAGCGCTTTCCGCTTGCGATATACAGAAAGATACCATTGCAAAAAGCGCTAATAACTGCGCACTCAGAATCGCGTATAAGAGATCGTGTTGCCATTCTAAAAGTCGTTTGTTAAAATTAAGTGCCTCAATGACCACAGAAAGTGGTAAGCACTAGAAAAATTCGAAAAGCCGATTTTATTAGCTAAATCTCGCAGAAGCGTAGCTTGTCGCGGTTGCGAGCCGCGCTTGCTCTCCCCGCTTAATTGTCTGCATGAACCGGCTCCGGATCTGTTCAGAGAAGCAATGAAATTTGGCTTGACTTATCTTGAGCCTTGCTACGAGCCGACTGCAGAAATCTGTGACAAAAACCGCTTTTGTTTCCTTGGCAACATAAAGAAAAACAAAATTTCGATTTCAATTTTCACAACAGCTTTGATCGTCAATAGCACATCAGACGATCTACTACGGCGGTTATGTTTCCATTCCTCCAATTCGGATTAAACTCACAAAATGGTGATGAGATTCTACCAGTTTCCGCTTCCGCGGGTTATTTTGTGAAATTGGTTTATGGATGAAACGATTCTTGGAATTATGAGGAGCAAGTAACTTTTCACATCGAGACAAACTATTACGACGGCGACATTCTCAGAGCTTGATATTGCAGCGATCTCTCTTATCTATTCCTACTTTGCACTGCAAGATTTTTGCAAAATTGCTTTTCTTCGCGGGCTGGGCTCATTTGGAGCAAACGCCATAATGTGAAATCCTTTTAGCGGGATTTAAATAACTATTAACGACTTTGAACGAAAGCGCTTAAAATAACTACCGAACCTTAAGGTTCACAAATGTAATCTTAATTTACATCGCCGTTTAGCGGTCTATTCGGGTAATTGCGGCCATTTTGAGTGCAGTAATCGCTGCCGCCCATAATTTTTCATGCATTCCAATGCCCCTGTACATCCCTATAGGCATCCTTGACTAGCCGCACGACTCCACCAACATTATCCTCCCCAATTCTCTCTCTTCCACTGCGTTAGTCATACGTCGCCGATGGGCGCATGACAGCGAGCAAGAGAAGCGTTCAATAAATGTCACCTAAGAAACAATGCGTCAAAAGTTATATCAAAAAATGGAATATGAAATGCACCGAAGAATGCTGGCGTTCTGATATTGACGACCTCTGCGCTCGTATAGAAATCATAGTCGTTCTTCGTAAACGTATATGTGCATGAAAGCATCCCAGATGGCCTTAAACGTTTGAGCACCAATAATTTCAACTACAATGACTTGAACAGATTTGATAACCACTGAATACAAAACCATCGTGGAGTAGTTGAAATATGTTTTTAAGGTCTATTCACATAAGGCAATTACCGAGACGACATTCTCAGTTCCTAGATATTTCAAAAAGAACGTCGTTTCATATGATTTTATTGGAAGTTATTCATGTGCAGGTTTTAGCGGCACTAAATAGCGGTTAGAGCTCATGATGAAATCAGCGACCATGGAATAAGAACATTGCAGAAACAGCTCAAAAATATTTTTCGATTCTGAGGACGCATGTGAACGAAGAAGTGTATTATAACATTGTTTTGGCCATTACGGAATAAGGAACAATTACAAGCTTGCGGAAAAGGAATGAAAATAAAGGGAAATGCCATTCCAGCTTCCTGAAAAAACTGTAAAGGAGTGGAATCTAGTTTACAGTCAAAAGGAAACAACAGCATAGGTATTCGTAGATATGAGACTTTTCAAATTTGCCCATCGCACATGAAAGTTTTAAAAATTGTTATAAATTAATAGACTATCTTATAGTGCATACGTGTTAACAGGCTGTATAATAGTGTGTATTATAAACTGCACATCGCAGCTTTTGTTGCTCTGACCCAAAATGCGTTGGAGCTTTTATTCTGACCCAAGTGTACGAAATTGCACCGAGTTTTGATGGATCAACTTCAGTGCTAAAATAACAGGCCCTGCTATGAGTCAGATAATGCGTATCGAATTTTGTTCCTCTAGTTTATTGTCTCCCAAGTTGAAATGAAAAGATACACATGCGCCTGCACACACAAGCACACATGAATATAAAGGCAAGAGATCTCCTTGAACAGCAATATGAATTCAAGTGTGCGGAAATGTACAAGAACCCGATGATGACACCAGGAGAAAATTCAAAGGCCATGAGTGCAGAAGGTTAGAAATGCGCCACGCCTCGATGATCAGCAAATATAAAGGCGTTCATGTGCATACCTCGTCTGACAGTGCATCCAGAGACCGCTCTTTATCCATTGCTGCAGCTCTCTCGCGTATACGACCTACAAAATACGCAAATGCATAGCTAAGAAGCGATGAAACCTCTTGATGTAAGCTCATTTTAGATGGAGATTTCCGTTGTTCTTGGAGGTATTTGTAGCTATATCGCTAACACAACGTTCTACGATTAAGAGCAAAAGACATATCTCCCACAAAATGCTTGAATATATTTTAGCTTTGAGAACTCATCGCTTCACTTCAAAAGGTAATTAAAAGGACGCAGTAGATGCTGTAGGAGCGATAAGTAAAGAGTGTCTTAAAAGGGGAAATAATTTGCCATTGATTGCAAAAATTCAATGACCTGATCTCATAGCCGTTAATATTATTACAACAAATCTTAATTAACTTTACTAATCAGTGGATCAATCATAGCACCAACCTGCCACGAAGGTGTCGCCAATGCGATGAAGATAAGTATGACTCCAATGAATATAAGAATGAATGCAGGTATCTGAAAGGTCGCTTTCGGATTCATCATTGTCAAGTGGCGACTCCACCGTGAACGGTGTTGGTGTGATGGTCCTTGTCAGTCGACCAATTGCCAGACGGCACTGTTCAATTTGATTCTATCGTAGGATTGATCACAGTCTTTCTCCTCAGCTCGACTACTGTAGACTAATTAGCTCACGACCTTCAAGCGCTCTATGGTTACGAACGCAGTTTGCATGGTGGAAAGCTTGAAAGAGGAGGATCGTTGTATCTAACATCTCGGCAAACATCATGCTATGGGAGAAGTGAACAGATGTACGTCAATAAAATTTCGATCCCATCAAGGACGAAACCTAGTGCAACAAAAAAGAATTCAACTTGTGAGTAATAGATCCTCTACTTTCGAACAAGGTACATTTCTCTCTAAGTTTAATAGCCAAAACACCAGAAATGTATTTGTAGCTCAACCCGAAACAGGCTGATGGAGCTGTCTTCAGGACATGATGCGCACTGCGACAGTATGGAATCTGTAAGATTGTGCGGCGTCGAATTGCGAAAATTTAGTTATGTGATATATAAAAATGAAGAGGAACTGGTCGGTCACTTATAAACATTTCGGCAACAAAATAAGATATGCAGATCTATAGTTGGTATTCATAAAAGAACTGTACGGAATGCAGAGAAATGAAAGCAGAATGGATATCGCTGAATGAGGAACCAAATCGATCGGTCGTCAAGGACACCGCACGACCAGCGCATATAACATAAAGAGTGTAACCCGGCTGTCCTCATACCACTCCCACTCGATCCCCTATTCACCTACTAACGTCTTGAACGGCATCATTTGAATTCCTTTCGCCTTCACACGCCGATGACATATGCGATATGTTGCTGTTATCGGCACTTGCAATAACAGCACACCATTCCCTTAGAGGACCACTAATGGATTACTTTGACTTCAGAAAATTTCAACAGTAATTCCTCGCTTTGATTTAAAGTATAATTCTTTTACTGACGGTCTTAGCAGTGCCATCTGCTCGACATCTCATCAGGTACACTATTGCTGTACTACTAAGGTCGCAAAGAGGCAGTTTCTGCAGCGAATACGAATATACTGCGCATGACTGCAATAGAAGTACACGTGCCCGTGCGCTCAGCTGAAGGCGTAAGCACGACGAAGAAGGCTGCTAAGGTGCTTTTGATGGAAATATAACAAGTGGAGCTTGCTGGTAGCATAATGTCAAAATACGAGCGATCCGTTGCCCCCAAAAAGTGGACATTTCATTTCATTGCGAAGTATTTCTGAGCCACAATCAAGATTTTACAATGCATAATTCATCGCTGATCCTTAATCATGAAATGATCAACTGTTACTTTGCTAATGAAATAAAAGGCATTTTAAAAATGTGCATACCAGTTGCAAATTAGGCTGTAGCCTATTCATACTGCCTAGATGCACTGGCTAAGCTATATCATGAACTCATCTGAACGTGAAAAAAACGTAAAAACAACCAGAGGCCTTTAAATTCTCCAAAAGAACTGCTAGGAATGAGTCCTGAAATTACCGCGACGCATTAATAGGTGGAAGAAGACGAGAAATTGCAGAGAAATAGTCACATAAGCGCATGTGAAATTTGCGGAGCGAGAGGAAATTTGCGAATGAAAACATATACGGGCAATGTGCTCACAAGCTACGCACGACCGGTTTAGGAATGCGTACAACGGCAAAGCGCAGTAAACACATTCAAATATATCAAAGTAGTGTGCGCTTCGGGACACCTTCCAACATGTTAATGCAATGGAAATGATCCAGAACCACGTTATGACGACTTCACCCTCGCTCTCTCCTTCATATCACGTCCCAAAGAATTTGCATCTTGCGCTTGCAAAAAAGAAAAAAAAACACTCATACACTTGCCCCTATTATCATGGATGCGAAGCGGGCTGCTATAAGCATACCAAATTGCACAAATGCTGTCAGGGTGGAAGAAATTTTTCTATTTTCATTGGAGAGTTGAAGCAAATAGACGATGCAGTTTGATAGGAATGAATTAGATACACAGGGAGATAAATGGTTAAATTCTTCGCAGATGTTTAGACATAAATGAATGCTTTTTTTGCCACTTGTGCCAGAAGAAAGCCCCTTTACCGAGTCGCGTTGATTCAAATTTGAGTTGACATGAGGAGCGTCACATGGAAGTCTCTGGCTTCTACCGCTTCCTCATGTCTTGTCTCAAATGAACTAAATTGTATACCTCTATTGCTTCCCGAACACTTAACATAGGCAGTTCGAAGTGATTAGTCGTCATCCGTGAGTTCTGAATTTTTATACACGGAGACATTGGAAGCATAAATTGCTGTTCGACGACGGCGCAGTTGACAATAAGGTATGCAGCACCGCATAACTCATCGAATCTTCTGCACCTCACTGATTCTCACATAGAGGAAACGTTCGCATGAACAAATAATCAAATCGCGGCAAGGATTGGCCTCCTGAGCGAGAGAGAGTCGCTAAAAATGCTATGCCAGTAGCACGAGAAATGTAGACGAGCCCTATCAAATGTGAAAAAAACGGTTCCAAATCCCTCAAAACGCAATACAGAGCCCTCAGCAAGTCTTGACTTACTCTGGTGTAAGGCATATAGTGCAGCTTTTGGGTAAACTTGCAAGAAGTTTCGCCTTCATGATGCAGTGAAATTTTCATTGAATTTTAAAGCGTATTATTGCAATGAAATACTACGTCTGCTCAAGTCGGTGCTGAACTAGCATAAAGCAAACTGATGTTGGCCAACATGCTTTCAGGATGAACATTCCTTCCAACCGAACACAAATGAAGTCTATTCAATTTGGTAGCGGCGCAGTGTTCGAAAGAGTGTTTCTTCATTGTTCGTATGCACCGCCATTATTCACAAGCCAGGCAAGTGACTTTTCTTTGCTAAAAACTCGTTTTATTGCAGCTAAAACGGCAAGTACTTCGACTGCGAACATCCAAGCTTCCATCAGTATTTTAAGCTGATTCCTTATGCGCTTGACATTCTGAAACCTTTCACTGATGGAACTCATTGAAATATACCAATCACTGAGAATATTCGTTTTCATATAGCTTTACCTTTGCTGTCATTTGATTGATCTGCCCCATTCTGCTTCAGACATATCGAGTCTATATTCAAGCTCTGGACAACTACCAGTTTTATGTGAACATGCCTAGTTCCTTTGGCAGCATAATGGATTCCAATTTTGCAGTGTGTGCAGGGCAACTTACCTAGACCCTTTGAAAGCGCAGATAAAATTGCGCTTCCTTGAATCATAGTCTTCGTTTCCTTTTACTGGAAACATTCGCAAAAGGAACTGTTGTCTCTCGCCGCTCAATGAACTAAGGTTCGAAAAGGAAATAAGGATGTCTCGAAAACTTGGCTTTGATCGAGGAGAATCTAAGCCTCTTTCATAAACACTTCGTCATTTCTCCTTTGGTGGTAAACGCAAGAATTACGGCAAGAACAAATTATTTTGTGCCAACCGCTAAGCACATTGCCCACAGTCGGGAATGTGGTCACACACATGAATGATGAGATGTCGGGAAACTTGCACTTGAGTGAATCACTTGTCGTGTTCCCTTATCACAGGGAATAGTCGAACCGTTGCTGGATAGCTGCTGCAACAGCTGTTGCTGAAGAGAACGCTGAAATGAGACAGCTATGCGCCCATGTCAATGCAGTTCTATTCGAACAATCGATCGTTCAATGAAATGGCTCCTTCATCGAGTTGTTTCAATGCCTTCGGTCTCGTTGTTTGTTAGATTCGTGGTACCGACATCGACCATCCTGTTTACTTTCATGTTCTCACCTCAAGGCAGGAGAAGTTTTTCATGCCACGGCCTCCTTATGACTCATTATTTGTTTTTATCTTATTATTTTGCAACACTTTTATTTCGATGACTTCTGTGTTGCTGCCATCGGAAACCGCGCCAGCTTCTTCCATGCTTTTTTCCCCATTAGGATTCGTGTTTGCTAAAAGGCATTATTAGTTCCTCGTGTGCTCAGAAACGACTTGTCTTGCTATTGTGAGCTGCAGCGATTCCCACATCTGAAACATTTTCATAGTTACGCTTCATCGTCTAAAACTGCAGCCAAGCGTGCCTTATGCAATTCAGGCCAAGGCAAGCATTTCGAAATACATACACAATGAGAAATCAGACGGTTCGGACAATTCTGCACTTCCGCTAAAACGGCCAACATCTGGTTTGATGCGGGTTGGAAATCCAGTCTGAATTTCATCGTCGAACGATGGCTATAACATCGCTAAGAATTTTGGCAAATCCTTTCACCTCAACCTTTGCCTCAACTTAACGTAGAGAACCGCGGGGAGGGAAATGAAACTGTGATCAGCCGATATGAAAAGAATTCACGGTCGTCAGGGAGGCCATCTTTTCATTTTCCAGTATGCCGGGGGAGGGGGGGGGGGGTATTTCTGTGCTTTCTTTATTGTTTTCATTAGGAAGTTTCGCGTCCCCTTCTCAGTAATGGCTCAAAATCATTCTGTGGAAGAATATATTGCCCTTGCGCACGCGTAAAGGAATCAATGAATTCATTGATCATTTCTCACGTTTAGTTATTTAAATCGCCCTAGAAATTTTTTTTTTTTTTTTTTAATAGAAGAACCCCAAGAACTGCGCGCTTGGCCGATGCAAGTAGGGGGAGCTATGCAGTATTGAGGCACGATGATTATCGATGACGAATGTTAATGTGCGGCCGTCGAAATTCGAAGGTTTAACAGTCGTTTTTAAAATTGCTGACTGTGATCGAAACTGCCAAGTTTCCTATACGATATCTCTCTGCTTTTGCATCGCTACAACAAATGCCTTCATTTGCCGAGCAGTAAATGCGGAATATCCTGATAAGGCGACATATCTGGCGACTATCGAGTACACCTGTGAATATGATGTGGCAACGATTTGTTCTTTATACTTAGCGAGAGTTGCCATTCTAATCCACTAACTCCTCTCCATTTGAGGATGTTTTGTTTTGTGTGAAGATTCGTCAACTGTCTTCGCAGTCAATAGCGCCTGCTGACGTGGACGATTATTTCACTTAATTTTAAGAATTTTGATTTGGGATCTTTCATAATTATGCTGCAATTTCTGTCTGAAAGCAGATTAGTGTCGTTGTTGTAATAAAGATCCCATCAACTTATCACCTGACTTGCTGTCATCATACTGCCGTTTTTAATTTCACAGCGTTTTCAGTTTTCAATTCTGTTCAGCCTTACAGGTTATGATGTTGTAGTGAAGTCACTTAAAAAGTGGCTTCTCACCAAAGAGCGCAGATGTTTACAGGGTCTTTCTTTTAGGTATTGTACGCAAGGAAAGCAAAATGCGAGAAGTTGTTCTGTGGGTATGTTGAGTTTTGAAATGCTCTTTGGACTTTTCATCCAGCTGTTTGACCCTCATAGTGCTTCACTTAAAGACTTCCTGGGCAGGCTAGCATTCAGTATGGCACCTGCGGAAAACTGACTGCATAATTTTCATGAAACAGCGAGGGACCAATGCGCAGAAATTTGTCATCACCGATGAACACGCACAAGGGTCATCTTCGACGAATATAAACGCTAAAAATATCCCAAAGACTTTCGCGCTGATTGGGCAGCGGAAGAAAGTTATTGGGCTTCAGTAACGACTATATGATTGCAATGAAGAATATTTCATCGTCGAACTGATTTTTCCAGGTGTGATCATAAGAACACATGAATGATCCGGTAAACCGGTTCTTTAAACCACGAGTTATTCGTTACGTTTGTGCAAAGCAAAAATCAAAGGGCGACCGCCATTTCTCTGAAATTTTCATTCTAGATCATGTCTCCCGTAAAAGGAAACGGTGTTAGGAATACAGAGCATTGCGTGCAGATGAGAAGCAGTGCAGATGCGTGTGAAATACTTCACAAAAACTTTTTTGGGCGTCTCTGAACCGGTCCTCTTCAGTTCTATGCAACTTTCCCACTATGAGTCTTTTTTTTTCAGCTGCTTTGCACATCACTTGCCGCACTGCCAGCGCAATCAACAGCTAATGGTAATTTTTTAACGATCAATGTTTCACTATTGTTTCAGTTAAAGTTTTGCTGTTGTTACATCTTCGAACTAGAATATTGGAGGCGAACATAGAAAGAGGATAAGTGTTTGAAAAGAGCTATTTTGGTTGCTGTCTGAGAGAAGCAAAATCATTAAGATAGCTTCGATAGTTTGAATCGAACTTCTTCAATCTCGTTATGCTGCTCAATTCTGCTTTCAAGAGGTCTTGCCGGATGATCACTAAAATCTCTCCAGTTAACGAGCTGAAATGGACCTACTTATTCTGGTCACACATTTTTTGTCACTTCATAGAGTTTGTTACTTCGAAAAGAGACCTTTGAAGATCATTTAACAGCTATTGTCAAATCCTGACAACTATTCCAGTTAATATTCATTTAGCCCATAGTGAATTTCAGCAAGAGGTTTTTGAAGCAAACAAACAAGACGTGACGCACTTAAAACGACAACACAAAGCGCTTCTATAGCGCTCTAAGACATCGATAAAGGCGTATGTTGAAGGAGGCACTGTGCGAAATCTTCATTTTTACGTGAAGGATCATTGTACTCAATCATATTGCTTTTTTTAAGCTTAAAAATCCACTTTTTAAATCACACTTGCAAACAGTGGCTTCTTACTTTATATGCCATTTGAAACAATTTCAGCTGGTAATAAAGTGCACCAATCTTATGGTGCCCTCCAACAAAAACAGTACATTCAATGCGCGACACAAACTCAAGTTTATCGATGAGACATGTGATGACACGAAGCAATTGTGCTCTTTCACATTCCATCGCAAGTATTTAAGTCACTGTAACCGATCTACTCAACATTTTTGGTCCTTTCGCTTGCCTACTAGGTTTCCGCCTAATGAGTTTCCTAACTCGGTGGATCCACACTCCCTCAAACCAGTTTGGAATTGCTGACGACTTTTTATTCGTCTATCTGAATGGGTATAATTCTGTTTTCAGTGGTGTGCAAACCATCCGAGGTGCTTGTCACGTTGAACATCAGGGAAACGCATGACGTCCCCGTTTGTCATCCGATAGCGCTCTATCCCAACGGCGAGCGGAAACCACTTCAGGCTGGGCCAATGAAACGGAATCGTTTCACGTGTGACGCACTCAAATGCAAACGATGTCGATGTGATGTGGGAAGAGGTTATATGCTATCTAACGAAAGTGATAACGCACAGTGTGTTCGTGAATGTCCGATCACAAAGCGAGTCTCTACCGAATGTGCAAACGCAAAGAACTCTCAAATTTGCTAATTCCGATCTTTGGTCTGCAGCAAAATGTGGGAACACCGTTCGACAAATGAATGACATGGACCTTTCTTGCATTGAGCCGAAAGAATTTCACACATACGCTTTTTAAGGCAAGCAGGAAGTGCTCGCTAAACGCGCACTCGAAGTGAAACTTGAGCAGCTCTTTGCAACCGATCGCAAAAACTGTGGCCTTTGAGAAGTGATGGAAAATTCTTGCTGTTTTCCATAAAATTTGTCACAGCGTCCATCAGGCTCAGTGAAAACTTCGAACGATCCATTTGTAATTTTTGTGATCTATGATGATTGTCCATTTTAAATTGTAAGGCAGCATTCTAAGTTTCCAGCCACAGTTGCAAAAACAGAGCCGATCATCGATTTGAACCTAACTTTCGAGCCGTGTTATGCTGCGAGCTGTGATAAAGTGACGTGAACGGAAAGAACTACTTTTGTAGGTTTGCAGATTCTCTTGTTGCGTCTGTCTGGCTTAATCGATATACACGGGGGGGGGGAAATTAGCGCATTTTGAACGTCGACACAAGGCGACTGCAAGGGATAAGCTTCACCTTGAGGCAGTCACCGAAAAAATGCTACCAAATTTCACCTCTTTACCTATGCAAAGCATTAGATTTCGGAGACGTCGCCTCTAAGACAGTGACAAAATAAAGTAACAAACTTTAATGGAAAGTTTTGTAGAGATTCTTTAATGAAAAGTTTTGCAGAGATTATCTCAAATATGATGTGTTCAAAGTGTTGTTGCCATAAATCACTAGTGTGCAATATTGTTTCACAACTTCCTTTGTGCCGTATGAAGCCACGATGCTCATCACCTTTACGAACCAATGAAAAACGTTTATTTCCTGTTTGCGTTGAGACGTTGCCTATATACTCCCGAGTAAAAGGACATCTGTGACGTTCCCCTAGCATTTTTGATCACTAGATAAATTTACTAAAAACATCTCTGTTGAAGACGCAGTTATTGTTGGCCTTCCTCAGTGATCAGTGTAAATTTGTACATAGGCTCAAGCAGCAACGAATCACTCAGTGGTGAAGCAACTAGGAACCGTTTCGAAGGAGCAGATTTCTCAAGCAATCGAAATAGTAAATTTTCATATTCGTTTACTCTGTGCATGATTGAATACCTTGTGATTTCAAGCATTAGGCATACAGCAAAACCATTCCATATGTTGAAGTCTGCTCACCGTTGATGCAATGTCGTAGAAAAATTGGAAGAAGAGATGCACCAATATCCGTTGATTTCAACAAAGAGAGAATAAAATGTATTAAAATTATGCTTACCGAGAAACGACGCCGCCATTTCGCGTCTTTATGAATCGAACTCGCTATGTGAAGTAAAAAGGAACTACGATCTTAATAAGCAAATTCGCTAAAGCATGTAAAAAGTAACGTCAAAAAATTCAACTGAACTCGTTAAAGCTTTACTCCGAATTTGGGCCCTTTCGCCCCAACAATTGATTAGACTGTTGATATAGTGATGGCTCGTTTAAGGGCCATTTCGAAATGAATAATGAAATCTCATGTCACTGTTTTTCAATCAACTACTGCTTAATCAGGTAACGCTGAAAATGGGTAGTTATTGATATGGATAGATGAACGAATGAAATGATCCTAAAGAGTGGTGCTTGGTCCGCGTAATGCGAAAGAGGAGAAAAACGACCAGAAAAGTAGCAAGTAACACGTCGATTAAAGCAGTGCTCATGATGCAAGAACTTTTTGCTATCGGATAGATCACCACTTGCCAGGGTATTCAACGCTTATACGCTAAATCGATTGAACTATCTTACCTTCACTACATATTAAATAAACTTTCAGGAAAGCCGTTAGGAGCACGGACCAATAAATTGAATCATAAACTCATAGAGTAATTGGTTACCTTCGATAGTATCTCACTATTGTTGCTTTTTACAAAATATGTGTAAATTTATTGCCAAATTCGCAATTGGGCCCTTCTGAATTGCTCAGTGTGGAAAAAAAGGAGAAATCGGCTGGTTATTTTAATCTTCGGTGTTTTGCATTCCGAAAGAAATGTGCTGGCAAAGTAAAAAAGAATTGGTGAGCGAAGTACAATGGAAATAGAAAAAGATCAGCTCGCAAGGAACTATAAAGTTCAAAAATGAAAAAGAAAATAGTTTTCTTGAGCGAAGAGCATGTGAAGATAGAAAATAGAGAAGAAATGTGGATT
Organism: Baylisascaris procyonis; assembly: GCA_037389465.1. Taxonomy (NCBI): domain Eukaryota; kingdom Metazoa; phylum Nematoda; class Chromadorea; order Rhabditida; family Ascarididae; genus Baylisascaris; species Baylisascaris procyonis. Next base: position 1,150,287 of record JAZARR010000266.1, read on the forward strand.
TCGATCTTTTCAACGGGCACATGCGGGGGATGATGAATCCATGTTTTGTTGAATTGTCAGCTGTTAGCAAGTGTATCTGCATTATTCGAAGCTTGTTATCCACTCTAAACCGCTCTTGCTTACATCGTTCAATTGAACGGTTGGTCCGCATGTAGATTACGTATAAAATCTTCCTCTATTTTCGAAATGCCTCATTGTTAAAACACTTTTCGTCAATGGAAACGCTCCAATTTCGGACGTTTTCGTTCGCTATTGAGATGATTAGGAAAGTATGTTGTAGTGGTCACCTCTACATTTAGGCTTTATGAGTATGTGTGTAGATCGCATCACTCGAGTTCTCGATATATATCTCTCTCTGAGCCACAGAATTTGCCTTCAATATTTGAGCGGTTATCGTTTTGATGCCTGGATAGCTTTTCATTAGTGCCTCATTACGGAATTGGTTGTCACAATGGCAGAATTTCTTCACCTTGAGCAAATTTATACGTGTGTCGTCCTGGAATTGATTCATTGCGGATCCACACTCGCTATGCATTCATGAAACTCTTAGAGCTCAAAAATTTTCCTCCTTTATGAAGGTTCATATTTCAACAGAATTAAGTTGTAGTAGAGATGAAGTGATCTCAAAACCATAGCTTATTTCTTCAGCCTCTCAAAATTTGGCACAGATCATCAGATTTCATATTTATAGATTGAAAGTACTTCTGTAAGTTGCAACTTTAGCAGTGTATTTGTCCGTTGCTGTAAAAATGTTGCAAAAATAGAGCACGTACAAGTGTTATGTCAATAAATCTCATTGTCCAACTTTAAAAGTTAGCCATTCATATTTTTGCAACGTTGTGATTTGGAGTGGATATGCCCAGGAGTTTGCCATCGCATCAATTTTGTCCAGGCTGTATTTCCACAGAACACCGCACTCTCGAGAGCAAAGATGAAATTTGTCGTGTGTGAAAAATACGAATGAAAAGCATTGGAATATATGAAACTGCTGCGCATTGTTTGCCATTTTGTTTCCGCGGCGGAGCACGTCTTCCCTTAAACTGTTCGTTGAACCATTTTGCTCTACTTTATGATAACGAATAGATTGAAATTCCTTTTTGGGATCCAAAACCTAAAGACAGTTGGGTGTAGCTAATAATCAGGTGCATATTGTACAACGCGAAATTGCTTCCATTGATGTGCATCCCGTCGCTTCCAGTCATTCTCCAGACAAGCTGTTGCACACGCCATGCGTCAGTGTGCAGAACAAACGGAAATTCCAAGACTGCCTCACTCAAAGAGGGGATGGGAGTGTCTAATATCACTCTTTTGTCTTCACTTACTCAACATTTGCAATCCGGTTATGCGGTTAGAACGTCAACTAAATAAAGCAAAGTAGTTTCAATAATGCGATAATTTAGATGGCAGCTGTGTTTTCTCTCGTGTCGATTGGCATGCTCGCGCTCAAAGGTACGTTGATGTGCTGTAACATTTTCTCAGCTGCTTCATCTGTGTCATTTGACGCAAGATGCATTAACGAACCTGGCACCGTCTTAACCTTAAAAAAGACACCTGCGAAACAACTCTCAAACCTCATATATAAAAATGACGTTGGGTGCATGCGTAGGTGCATTTCGAGAAAAACGCTGCGATGAGATAATACTCATCAAAGATGAAAAGGGAGCAAAAAACAACAATAGAAGCACCAATGCTCCAGCCTCCGACATAAGGCACAACTACTTAGCACGGAATAAAGTTCACTTTATTAGTTATATATGAAATGTCTCAGTAAGCTAGTGAAATTATCCAATGTCGATTCTGAACAAGCTAGGCATGCAGTATACTTAACTGACTCTCCAATCAGAATAGGAATTCTTGTTGATCGGAATGCTGACTTCTGAGGATTATGAGATACTCGTTGGCATACTCGCTTCAAATGAAACTAGCTCCAATTCTCCAAAACGCTGCAGCAGCCCGGAAAATTTGAATAGTTGGGACTACTGCACAGAAATCTGTAAGATTATGAAGAAGTGACAATGACGAACAGTGGTGAGTTAGGAAGGAAGCAAGGTTAACCGAATGATTTGCTTGCAGGTTTTTCAGAACCTCTTCGAACAGATAATTGCCGTATAAGTGAAACGATGGTTTCATTACGCTATGGCAATGTGCATGAGGTGCCTATATGTTTCCCAATAATCAAATATCCCACCGGTGAAAAAACGGAAGACACCGGTGGGAAACCCATTCGCTATGATCGATTCACATGCCGCAAAGATCATTGCAGTCTCTGTCGGTGCGATGTATCACGTGGTTATAAATTATCAAATGATTCAACGAATGCGGAATGTGTTATGTTGTGTCCAGTAACGAAACACATTTTAAAGCGTTGTTTGAACATCGGAACTGCAAGGATTTGTTATTACTGATCATCGACTATACCTCATTCTCTTCTCTTGTCCATATCTGTATTTATGTATATAATGTGCATGTATCTCTCACAGACAAACGATATTGCCTCATATTTACTAATTTGATACCCTCCACGACATTTATTATAGAGAAAAATTTGATGACTTAAAATTTATTCATAATGTTATAGGGTGATTTTGTGCCATCCGCCCATATTTGCCAGCTAAAAGTGCTTCGGCAAGACTTTAAAATGTAAAACGCGGATACTGAATCTTCAAATAGCTCCAATCAGTCTCTCGACCGTCATAGCCTTGAAAACTTTTATAACAGTATTATCGGCACAATTAAGCAAATGACATAATCTTCGTAAGTGTCCTGCCGATGGGGCAAAGTCATACAATTTTTTGCTTAATAACATGGAAAGGAAAGTTGAGCAGAACGTTTTTGGTTTTTCACCAAAATATATTTGTTCTCTTCCCACTAATATAATAAGGCAAAGTTGAAATGGTTTGCAACGAAATTTGACGTTTTACTAACGAATATTTTATATAATAATCTGCTGCGAAATCACCGTGAATATGAGAGCAGTACAACAATCACAGCGCTATATCAGGGGTCCCTGCGAAAATCGTCGCTCATAGTTGGAGATAGAGGTAGATGGGATGGATGGACATTCTGCCGGAACAATCCATTGCGAATGCTGATCAATGTCATCGCTCAGTCAGCATCTTGTTATGCATTCATGGGAAAAAGAAATTAATTACTTGCGTTTACCTCATGTCGCTTTGCGGATATAAATTAATGTTTTATTTAATTCGCTCATGATGTTCTGCCGTTTTGTGACATTTTGCTGTTGCTATGTGATATGTAATCATTGTGCTGCAATAAATTGAAATAATGAACCTTCTTTTGTCTACGGCATCACATGACGAAACAGAGCAGTAACTAAAAAATGCTGTTGGACATAGACAATTTCAAAGGCTAACTTCGACGTTCAAAGATATTCAATTCCTCTTGATTATGCGACTTTCGACGTCGAACAATCACTGATGTGATGCATCACATTCTGGGGTGCTGCTAGGACGGAAGTAATCAGCTCAGATGAAGTGGATAGAGGGAATGGGGATGGAGGGGAGGGACTGGAGGGGGGAGAGGGATGATGCAATGATCACTTTCACTGCAGCGAAGACGGTGTATTCGAAACTGATTTTGTTTATCAGCATATCCAAACATCAAAACACTATTATTTATATAAAAGTATTCATATTTCATAGGAAACTTCTGCAAGCAACATATCGCGAAGAACTAATAGCTAAAAAGAAATCGTTAGCCCAACGTGAGATAAAACTCATAACTTTATGTCAAACAAAATGCGTCGGGCAATGTGAATTTATTTGCGATGAAATCCCACTCGATTTCTTATTTTCATGCAATAAAGCGTACGTGCGTGCAATTGCTTTCAATGCATTTCGACGCGCAGTTGACACATGGTCAGTAGACAACATCACGGAATCTGCTAACGATGTTGCATGCAGAAAACAGCCAGGATCTAGGAAACACCATGTAGATCTACTTGAATGAAAACTTCTGTGACGCCACCACCACTTATTTTTGGTATCCAGCACTATAAGTGCGTGATCTAGTCAGAACGGAAGCACGAGCAGGCAGGGATGGGTTCGGAGATCTATAGTGGTCCCGGAGGCTTTGCTGTTTCGTCTCAGGAAAAGCGATAGGTAAGCTTCAGCGCAGTCAGGGATGTACACGGCATAACTAAGAGGGAAAATAATTCATGTCTCGAGCTACTTAGCCAGTATGTTTCCCAACGAGGACTCTGACATAATGCGTTCTGGCAGGGTGCAGCTTCTTTCCAAACTTGGGAGGAGGCTTTGTCGAAAAATGCATGAACCATAATTTTGTTCCTTTCTGCTTGAAATTTGGAGGACAGTGCTATTTCCCCTTACCTTCTTTGCTATTGTTCCCTTACTTTTTGCTCATTTACTTTGCATGCTTTCGTATATAAGCGCGGCAAAGATCATTAGTAATCTATACCAGCATTTCGTTTCACGTTGGACGCTACCACGGTTCCCTGATGATATGACTGCGATAACTCCCACATTCCCCTGTTTTTTAGAAGTCCCCTGTTTCCTGCCCCCTAGCATATGGCTCATTCATGAGAAAAATTGAAACTCATGGACGAGTGCATTTATAGCTCCAATTCGAAGAAGTCGTTCCTTCACAGTGCGGCAGGAAATATTAAATGTGAATGTGGGATTGTTTTATTTCGTTTTCTTAGAAATGTGCCCTTGTAAAATGTTCAAATTGATCGTTTTTCTTTTCGTATTCGGGCGGTCATTTTTCTACGAGGACCAGTAAAAGTGTCATGACTGAAATGCGTGACTGGTTCGCACTACCTTATCCCATTGCTATGACGATTACCACACATGAAAGAAGTCATTTTAAGTCGCTCACTATTTCAGCAGCGATGCTTCAATTTTGCAAGAAATGCAGAGGACTTGAAAAGTGACGAGTAACTTCCAATAACTCCACCTTCGATGTTTCTTTGTCTCTGAAAATTGAAAATGTTTGCAGTTGTTGTTTTCCTCGACACAACGTTCTTCTCCTTGTACATATAAGCACTCATCGATCACGCATCGTTTTTTCCGTGATCGGCTGTTTGATGTCTGACAAACAACTCATTAGATTCGCCGAATCAACAGATCAATACTTCGACATTTTCCCTCGCCTATTGATTTCTTTCCGCAAACATCAAAGAAAGAATATGAAAGAACACCAACTGTGCATCAGCATTTCTCAGATGTTGCATTCATTTCAGCGCACCGCAGCAAACATTAACTACATCTTATCGTCTACATTACCGCGAACGACCTATTCTTTGCAGTTCGGTATGCAATCTAAATGGACTCTGACAAGGATGTTGACGGTCTTTCAAATTCCTTTCTATGGCTCGACTATTGCCAGTTTGATTAGAAAATTATCCCTGTCGCAGACTCATTTCGTTTGAATTATTGATGAAAGAATTTCAAAGAAAAAATTCCATCGCTTCTTTTTTTGCATAATTTGTTAAACGACGAGGCCAAAGCTTTCGGTAGTATACTGCTGTTCAGAAACCAACTGGAAAATGCAAAAAAAAGTTGATTCGGACAGGAATATGAAAGGAGAGGAGCACTTTAAATGCCTCATTTCTTCAATATGTTTACCAAAAACTTCAAAATAAAATCGATATTGCTGCAACGGACAAGTTATAATATTTCAAGGAGCCTCATATCGTGCCTATATAATTTTACTTGTTACCATTCCAACTGAGACAATTTGACATGGCGGAGCCAATGATCTGATGACCGTACTAAAAAATCTTTTTTGGTTTCGTCTTCATAAAGATGCTTCAAATCGTCGACAAAATCAGCAAATAAAGAAAAATGACTCAGAGAAGATGAAATTGGCAACAGATCTAAAGAGATGGAGATGCGATGAATTTTTTTTGTTGATTGCAACATTGACAGTTTCTCATTTTTCTCGAGAAAAAATTTATTGCATGTCACAACTTTTCCAATCCATAAAAATGTTTAGCTCTTTCAGAGAAAAATTGTTTTGATGCCTATCTTCAGACTTACCCCATTCACAATGGAATAGGCGAAGCATTCGATTCACTAATTTGTTTGCCGAGTACTCTTAGGCACTGCATTTGCACGTCCTAAAACGATGTGTGCATCAAAAAACCTCGACGACTTCATAGCTATGCCTTCTGCGTTAAGCATTTCGGTAACAAGTGAGAATCACCGAGCCGACCAATCGCATCCTAAATAGATGGAGGATGGAAATTTTAGGGCAATGCGACTTTGGAGTCGCCTGTTACCGGTACCACGTTGTGAGTGTGAACGGCCATCGAGGTAATTGAAATTTTAGATGCTACGTTATTCTAACGTGGATATCTTAGCCACTTACCTCAATATGAAGCTGTCTTCGTTTCACACAGCAAGGTAAAGGTGCGATGAAACCGAACGATTATCTTTTGTTGCCTCTTCGATGCCGATAGTGGCGATTGCACGTAAGCATTCTCGCATTGTTTAGCGCTGGAACCACTCAGTGAATTGATCGCATGCAAACGGAGCGTACAGATGGAATGCACTGGGCGAATTTCCTTTAGCAACAAGCGTCTAGCTTGTCAGATGTGCTTCTCATCAACAGAACAAGCAAGTTGAGCTGAGGAAATACTGAAGAAATACAACGAAAACTCGAAGCCCGTGCCTACTAAACAACCTTGCGCATTTTAAGAGTCAATCACTAATGTTTCCAATTTTTCTGGCTCCAAAGCAGTTTTTCAAGTATTCTGGCTTCGTCCACTGTCACCAGAACAAGAAAAATTTTAATATCTCGTAAAATCAAAACGATCTTTGCAAATCTGAAGTAATTTAGACATTCCAAAACTCAGGTGAAAGAATTCCACTTTTTATTCTTCACGATAGATCACGCAAACTGTTATCAACCAATGAAAAATAATAATAGAATGAATAAACGCAAAAATTGACGGGTGAAAATCGATTCTGCAAATGAGTGAAAAATTATTCTTGCATAGCTCTGACTTACATAATGTATAACTTATTTTATAAGCAAGCTTTTCCCCTTGACAACTCAGTTTATGTCGCCTCTATGGACGGTAGTGAAAGAGCGAATTGAATGCATAGTGAGAGTGACAAACATTCCTAATTCCTATGCTGGTTCTACATAGACCTAACCTTACAGGGAAAATATTTTTCTTCGTAACAGATGAGTCTTATAGAAGCTTTGCGACCTAATTCTTGGTCGAAAGTTGCCACCTAGCGATCTTCCGAAAAGTGCTGTTCATTTGATTCCACTGGAAACATGCTGATAAAGTCGAAAATATTTCACTCTCAGTGATCTTTGGTTGAGAAACATGAAAATTTCTCAGTCACTTCAAAAGCATTTTTTGACGTTTTAATATGATTTGCTGTCAAAGAGTAGGAAGTTGGCAGTAACTGTACCAACCAAGTGCGGCTAGGAAGGACCCCACAGGTGTGGTGCCATTTTCGAAATTCTTTCATTAGACTGTTCAATATGCAGAAACTATCCAAAAAGTAGCAAGCATGCGATTTCTCATCAAGTAACCAATCATCCATCTCACTTACAAAGATCAACGCACAAAAAACACAGAAATACGAAAAAAAACAGAAACAGTAGTAAACAAGAAGCAGCTGGCAATTAGTGCCCGTACTGTAGTCAATGAGTATGTTACAGACAGTATGACGATTAGAGAAAGCATTGAAAAAATCCTTTGAATAAAGCAACAAAGCGGATGTGCGAAATTCACCCCTGACAAAAGAGTAGAAGGGATTACACGCAGGCTTGTCTTTTCAGACATCAACCTCGTTGCCAATGTGTGAAATAATGGAGAATCGCTTAGGCATCATGAAAAGAGAACCCAGATTTCATCGATTTATTCATCCAAAAGGAGAAAATGTTTTGCTTTCTTTCCTTATCAGCTGATATTCTTTGCACTTTGCAAAATCCACAAAATTTCATTTTCTTCGTAGCGACCCGCTTCGCCTCTTGCGAGTTGAACCATTGAAAATATTTTGCGAAATAAGGTAAAAAGGATCGCTAGAAGCACACACGCCTGTCTATGCTACAAGGTTTTTATGCACCTAATAGCTCGTAGTCTAATTACGTCAATAACAACTGACATTCACGCGTAAATCAGGTAAAAGTTTACTTGGTTTCCACCTGCCTCACAGAGAAAGTTGCAGCAGCGGCTTCTTCTACAGAAGATGAAAGGCATAAGTCGAACGCTAACGTGCACCACGAGCTGACACCAAGTGTACTTTTAATTGACTTTAGCTTACATAAAAATGTAGCACACATTTTCACAAACGATGATTAGAACAACTGCAATAACATCTACAGCCATCATACAGGCATAAATATTCGCGAGTAATCAAGTGGAAGGCGTCTTGTCGCAAGGTGACGCAAAAAATAAGATGCAATGCCACTATGCATCGTTAGCTACAATTTCAAAGGTGCTTCAGCGCATAAGCTCGCATCTGGTCCCAAGAAAGAGGCGCCGATTTGAATGTCAAGAACGTTCATTTTGCACATTGCATATGCACAATATGTGGCGATACCACAAATTCGGATGGATCATTAAGAAAGCGATTTATGCAATTATTGAGTTTTGACGCAGAGGATGTGGAGTTATTTTTCGAACCACCCCCTTACTGGATGTATCGTCGTCATCATCCATCGACCTTTCACCTGACGAACCAATAGTAATCTTCCTTGCAATCTAAAATCATTAATAAACGAGAATCGCTACGGTACATCATCTTTCGAGTATGCTGTGTAACAGTGCTCAGTCGTGTCTTTTTCCAGTGAAAAATGCCTCGACACTTCGAACTTAATAAGCACTCTAGTCTAGTACCTTGAAATCTAGACACAAACACTTGTCAGCGTGAAAATTGACCGGATTCATCAGAGCAGGGCGGGACAAAGTAGCACTAAATGGATGCTCTATGGATTCATGCCGCAACTGATCTGCGCTAAAATGTCAAAATGAGAGGGTGAGGCAACGATAGAGACAATGCGATAATTTCGCCTTGGAAGTCCTATGGGTTCTACAAGACACAGAGTTGAGAATCCTCATACAAACCATCCAGCAGTTTGCTTGAACATGTGATAGAAAACAAAGTGCCACTATTAGAATGCAACGAATTTGAATGTCACATAAGAGGATACCAAGAAAATTAGCGCATTTTGTGAAAATTCCTAGGAAAGCTCACGTTTTCCGCCTCCGGTGAATATACAGGTTTTGGTAAAGCTTGACTACGGCAGCTTGCCTGAAGACGATGAAGTATGCAGCAGATGAAAGCAGCAACATATATCAACGTGCCACCGATCATCACATAGAACGATAAACTCCTCGACATGCGTAGTTGAAGTTGGAACTTGAAATATTATTCTTTTGCTTTGCATAGTAGATATTATAGACTGACAAACCATTTATCAGATGTTCGTTCTGGTGGCAAATTCACACAACTTTTCCCTCATTTACAAAATGGTCAAGCCTTCGTCAAGGTTCATCACTTTCCTTTTCTGTTATTTATATGATTGCATGTCGGATAATCAAGTAGTAGATCATACATGTGCCACCATTATGCCAATCCGGCTGGAGGTTTTTGATGCGAAAATGTGCAAACAGTACGTGAAACGCAACATCGACTCACTCCAGGATGAACCATAAACCACTTGCTGTCGACCTTCAGTGCTTATATAAACGGAACAATTTCGCTATAAGGAACAAGACATAACTTTGAGTACTTCAGGGTGAGCATCCCAAAGATCGTAGTACTTCCTATCTACGTTCTGTTCTGGGAAGATGATTTATGCAAATTCTTTGAGACATTTTAGTACTTGACTCTGCATATTTGTCGACGTACTTTTCCTTTGTGTCTTATCTACCCCTCCGACCGAAATCTGTGTTGTATTTATATAAGATTGAAAAGCATTCTGTGGGAGGGGGAGTCCCCTATCGAGCAAGTCGAAAACCTTTGTTAAAGCAGGTCGAATCATGGTCAATAAATTCATTAGTATGATGCATATATAGTAGTGAAGAAAAGTGCCAAAACAGCTAGCATAAGACTTGCTTCTGCATTCCCTTCAACCCAGCAACGAACCTTTTAAATAACTAGCAAAAGTTTGAACCTATAGAGTTATATTTACGCCATCTCATCACTAAAGCGAACCCTTCCTTGTGTATCAAAGTAAAGCCATTGCTGCAAAATGCCTGAGCTTTTCCTCTGCTTTTGATTTCAGTGGTACCCTTTCGAGTTCCCAAGTAGGTGGATGGTATGCTAGCGGACTGCATGACATGCATCAATCCCTAGTGTTGACACTGCACTCTTATGAGAAATATTTTGCAAAAAAGGAGTATTAAACGAGCGAATACACAAGGAAGCAAACAAGTTACTTGATGTGTAGTCGTTTCTCCATCGAAAGCACTATACTTCTCCAATTTCGAAAAAATGGCAAATATAATGCAGCCGGCTGCACATAAAATCGCTGCAGAAATATCAACTTGATCAATAAAAAGCGTTTTTGCAATCATTGTTTCATCTATATTCAGGTTTGCGTTTCAGGATCCAAGGAACGTGCTAGGGCGATTGTGGCACTCAGAGTTTTTTAGCTCAAGCTTTGTACAAAAAAAAGTTGCGTGATATGTACGAGCAAATCTTGCAATGCAGAGCTTGAAGGCATTCAAGCTCACGAATAATGAAGGCAAAGCGTAGCAGCATAAAATAGGCAGGAATATTTGATGGAACTCACTTCCACATGAAAGGCCTAAGGTGCTAGAAAAGAAGCCAAAGTCACTCAAAACATCAAGTTTGCCTTTATAAAGCTAGAAATATAACGGTTTCGATATCCTTTTATATACCAAAAAGCATTTTCAGAAAAAATCAGCCTTTGGCAGCTGATTACTTTTAAAGAGAACTCAGCCGGGATAGTTTTCTGCAGCGCATCAATTCCCCATTTCGCATTTTCAACAACAATTTCTACTTTTGCTTGTTGACTGCTTTTCGCCTCCCATTCCAAGAAGAAAGAATTCATCGTTCCGCCTCTCATCATTCGAATGGCGAATTCGGTGCACAGAAACCAAACAGGTCACACTTTTCACATTTTAGGATTAAACGTTCTCATTAACTCTTTTCCATGAAGGAGGAACATTGCTGCATATTTCCAGATGAGGGCAGCCTCAATCGAGTTTCACTGTAGGACACAGAATGCAGTAGATTAAATTAACAAAAAAGAAGGACGCTTACTTACATGCTACAACCGTGGCAATGTCGTAGAAGAAAGATATATGCGAGTGCAGTCGCATGTATCTCGAGAGAGCATAGAGTCCGATACAAAGGAAGACGAGCACCTGAGCTAATATGAAAAGGCTTAGCACGAAATGTTGGTATCCTGCAAAAGACACAGTGGCATTACTTCGATTTTCGTCCTATATGATTTTCAGCAAACGCAAAGAAAACCTTAAATCTACCCTGAAACTGCAGCAATATCGATTCATCGTATAGGACTCCACCACATTCTCACTTCTGGATGAGCTTAATCAATATCAATATCGTTAGTTGCTGGTGGCGTTTTCCGATGGCTTTGATCGATAGGGCATAACACTTACTTTCTTAAGTCGAGCGGAACAAAAACTGCCAAGCAAATCAGCTAATTTCAAACAATATCTTACGCGAAGATTATGCAAAATAACAAGCTATTTGAATGGGAGAGAGCAAAATAACATAATCACAAGAAATTTTCCGCATTTGAAATGTTTTCTGAATAACCGTAAGCTCAGAACTTCTCTATCCCTCTTTGCCACTATTTAAGATAGCTGCCCAAAATTGTTTCATGTTCACACAAGCATAGAGTAACAAAGCTGCAGATTTTTTTTACTTCAGCATTGCAAGGGAACGTTTAGTTCTCAGAAGATGTTCCAAAATTTCAAGCGCATTCCAAATTTCATAGGAAAGTTTCAGAGCATATGAAGAATTGCACGTTTCAATACCATGGAGACCGATGATCTAGCGTAAGACATTAAAGAACAGTCTTTCTCCAAGCGATAACTGTTAATGGCAAAAATTACTACTGCAGTCTGAATATTGGTCGATTTGAGGCGCCAAAAAGGCACTGGACATAAAACTTCACTTATGCTGATATGATATAATAAATAACAAATATCTGCAATAAATAAGCTCTTGAGCATGGAGTACTGTTTCACCTGTAAATATCGGTGGAAATACTGATAGTTCTCTAGTAGCTGTCTTGTTATAATCGTCTTGTTCAGCGAAAGAATAAAAACATACGAAAATTCCGCGCATCCTGAAAGTAAACCTGGTTAATTTCATATGCTACTGAACAGACTGCTACCACTCATAATGGTCCATGACCAGGTGGAATGGTCGAGAGGAATTTCTGCTGCTACAGTTTTCACTTTAAGATGCGCAAAATCCAATGCATTGATTCGAATGATGAATGTGTCATCCATCGGCCAAGCTACGATTGGCTAGGGAAGTCTTGGGGAGCACTTTTTAAATTGTGGAAGTAGGTGTAGTCTAAAGTGGCAAGTTTAAGACACTCACAGAACTCATTCGACAATAGCAACCCTACTACATATCTTCGCTTAACACGGACATTACAATGCACGGCAAATGCAGCACAATTTGTTAAATGTTCGAAAAAATTTAATGTATAGTTAGATTTTTAATTTTGTTGCAGTCTTTGTTACAGCACGCAAAACAACCTAGGAACATGCACCTAGAAATTCTTTTAGTGATGCAGCACTACCCACCATAATGACTTCAATTTCAGCTATCCTGGATATAAATTTGACATTACTTCGCGGAGGATCTCTTGTTTGAGAGATGTGATTTATACGTTTTGCTAGATCTTTTCCGATGCCCCACAGGCTGCTCTCTGCAATGTCTGGTAAGCTCGTGCGAAAAACTGAGCAGCAAATTAAAGCTCTTCAAGAAAGGAATATTTCATTTTTTTTTAGAAAATATGTGAACTTGTGCACTCTGTTCTCTGCGTCAAGGCAGCTACTGTTACTAACCCGCCTGCCTAAAATACTCCTTCTACGGTGGCTATGCAGACTGCAATGGAAATCCACCCTAGTTTCTTTAAAGTTTATGTCGTATGTGCAAGGAACTTCTTCCATCAAATCAGCAACTCAGCAGGTACACTCGCTTTTGTCTTCGAGTGGCTTTGAACGGATCATATGCTTTAAAAAAGACAGCTCCTTTTTAATCCAGAGTCATTAGGTGTTCGATTTTTTTCTTCATTTTAGAATCTCGTTGAGAACTTAGTTCTTGATAATCTAAAACATGAAGAAGAAATTTAGCATGAGCACGTTCCATCTCTCGTATTCATCTTTCCCGAAAGACTGAAGCAATCCAAGTTTGAATCCGTTAAACTACAAGGAAACATGCATGACCGTGCATGCGCTATATGAAGTAAAAGTAATACATGAGCTATGAATGGAAATCACTTTACGAGTTGCTTTGCTCCTTAACTAGCATAATTGAAGGTCCAGTTGTGCTGGAAATTGCTGCAGAAACCCTTCATCATTTCCCGAAATAGTTGTCCGTCTAAAAAGTTTCTGTTATTATATAAAAGCCACTGGAGAAAACTGCACAGAAAATTGTCGCATAACAATGAATTATGCGTGTTTCGCATCATGCTAGACATGTAAGGCTTATGTCCACCTTTTACAGCATAAACTTTTGTTGTGGAAGTACCAAAAAACAGCGGAAGATATACCTCTTTTGGCAGCTCATCCACAATCCATGCTGTACGGTCATATTGAGTTCTGGAACAACCGTGACCTGAAAAGTTACCCCTATCAAAATCAGCCTCATGGCTTCGTTTCAGTGCATAATGGAATAGGCAGGTATGCAAATAGAAGACGAATCAAGCTTGAATCCCAAGGTTCTCGAGTTCTGGCGGCGGCGCCATGGGGGGACCGAAGTATAGGCAGAGAGCAGGAGCCAACAACAGCCCAGACATGCAGACATGTCCGTCGATGCCGACAGGCAAGAGCGCAGCCCAGACAGAAGAAGTCTATGGGGGACCACCACTGCCGTCAAACATCAGTAGAACCAAGGACATCCAAAGGGACCGAAGCCCGACTTATATAGCCTCAGATATCGACCAGGTCGGCACAGCAGCATATAAGCCGATCAGTGACATTATGTGAAGAACAATAAAAGAGAATCGACTGTCTAGATCACTGCAGTGTTAGATCAGTAGATATTGGCTTTTCGGTGCCAATTCAATAGTATTTCTTCTGATAAAATTGCTTTCACTGATCGGTAACATTCCATTATAACGGCCATCAAATGCTCTTATTAAAGAAACCAGCAGTCATGCTCTGAGATGATTTTTACATTTAGACATTTTGAAGTTCCAAAGGGATCGTATCAAATGCACGTTCGCACGAGCTCAATGAATATTAAGACATGGTCGGCATTTATGCAAATACCTATAAGGGTCACGTGCTTAAGCACTACTCCGATCAGGGGCTTTTGCCTACATTTATGCAGTTTTATTGACAGGAAGTGCTTAAACCATAATAAAGCTTGAAACACCAGATTTACAGATGAGCTAGGTTAACCTAATGTTTCAGGATTCCTTTGGCACGGAAAATACAGTCAACCCTGTGCACATTTTGCACACTCCTCGAACACTCGTTATGGAAATGTCACGTTTGTTCATAGAAAACTCTCCTACACGTGTCGGTTCATGCCTCTTGACTTTTTCTCATCGGCCACTCATGCCACGCCCATGAAATTATGTCGAAATGACGTAACTTCCCATTCTTCCTCAGATCAGCTAACCCACTTCTGTCACTTCAAAGATATACAAAGTATATGATGGAAGTTCTTCTCCCATCAGCGGTCGGAGGAGACAATATTTTCGCTGAGATTGTAGGTCGATAGCTGGTGGCGGGAGCGGGCACGCCTCTCAAACACAAATATATTGCCATTCTTGAATATTGGCTGATACTTCTAGAATGCTCTGCTTTACAAGAAGCGCATATTGTGCAGACCTTCTCCGCCTGTTCTCCTGATTATCTGAACATGAAATTCGAGCAGCAGCGCGTATCCTGGAAACCTTTACTCGCTTGTTGAGCTGCGAATGTTTCATGACTGATGAAGGTGCGCATCGAAATGCAATCATTCAATAGTCCCCTACCGCTTTCCACTGCAGCTTTCCCGAATTGGGCACCACTGAAAACAACACGTGACGTATCGGTCACACTCAATTAGCAGCACATGACTTTCACTTAATACAAATTGTTTTGCAAAACAGAGATTGCAAAGTCAAAAAGCATTCAAGTCACATATACACTGACACTCGTATCATCGAGCACTGATCAATCGTTAAACACACTAATTCGACAAGTCTGCTCCCCATTTAATGCCACCAGTCAATGACCCGACAAAACAAATGGAGGCGATGCTATCTGCAGTGCGTCGTTTTTGGTCTCATTGGAAACGAGTAAAGCACTCGATCCAGCATTGCCCCTTATTGTCTTCGAAACCAGTCAGCGAACTGTTAAAAGTAAGAAATGAGTGGTTTTTTGCACAACGATCCTTTGAAATGGTTTATCGCGTCAAGTGAATGACCGACAATCACTGGTTGAATTGAACCAAAAACAAACTTCAGAAAACAAGTCAAAAAGTGGTAATCTTATAAACAAACGCCACTCACAGATAATTTGAAATGTCAGCCTTAAAGGTCTGAAAACAGAAGAGACTTTGAAAGAACAATTTCGCTCGGTGAAGCACAAACGATTTCAAATTGAAATCAAGACGAGTAGCGATGAGAGCCAAGCAACATCTCATGATCGGTGCTTCCTAAATCCCAATCAAAATAGCAATTGACGGCTTCAACTCTCGGCAAGAGTAGCAACATCCACAGCAACACGATCATAGAATTTAGCGGAAGCGATCGCTTGCAAAAATCTACTAAATTCAAAATTTTCATTTCTTGTGCAATGTGACCCTATCAACTATGAAATATATGCGAATTCGTGCATCGGAACTAAAAGATCATACGGCGACACAAATACACAAGCAGAAATGTCCACAAACATGATCTTGGTGAGACCAGATAAAACAAAGACAATCTTCCAATTGGGCGAATGCAACCTGACAATTTGCACAAATGATATGGTAGCTTGCGGTGCTCCATTTTTTCTATTCGCTGTCTTCAATCAGTTGGATGCTCTCAGCAATATTTTAATATCGCTGTTGCAACTGTGAAGTTTTCAGTCGCAAACAAAGCGGAATTGCTGGTAGGCACCAATAATATCGGCTCCAAAAATAAGCTCGAACATTTCCAGTTTTCTGAGACTGTGCACCACAGTTGAGGGGACCTAAGCAAACAACAACAGCATTAGAACCAACGCCCTAGCTCAATGGTTGAGCACTCTCCCTGCAAGCAAAAAAATCACGCGATAGTCTCCATTTGCCGGCTAACTATTCAGTGGTCATCAAACGTTTGGAATGATGGTAACTCATTGTTTCAGATCATTTGACCGATGGAAATGGAGGAGTTTAGATTAAATCAACAAAAGAAGTTCAGCTGACAGCCAAACTTGTCCAGGGATGCCGTAATTCGAGGCAGATTTTTTCCAGACGACTATGCGAATATAAACCTTGCAGTTTACATGTGCAAAACATGTTAGATTGACCTCAGTCTGCAGGTGGGCACAAATGTATACCTGTCTGCTGAACAGTTTCAATCAGGGAACGACTGCACAAAGTTTGCAAATTCGGAGGAATGAAGAGATGAGAAAAGAGCGGGTCATCACTCGAACCCCCCAATCCATCATCACTTGTACTCGCGTAAGAACCGAATGATGCTAAATAGCACCTCAAACGATGCATGCATTTTCCATCATTGGGTTTTTCATTCAGTTTACAAGAGAACATTCTTTCGGAAGACTTATACCAGCAATCTGATCGGCTAACATACTGATGAAATCTTCCTAGCAAACATCAACACGCAATTGGTGCATGAACAATTTACCAGCATTAGATGTATTACTCTCTAACGGCAGTTTGTGAATTTGGTTGGTCTGCTGAGCGAGTAGAGATGCATGAGGGCATTTCATTCTGCGCTCTTCAGCATGCTTCTCCACTGGTTTATTCCTTATAATGGCCCTTCACGCCATTGCATTTACAAATCTCCTGCGAGAAAATTCATTGAACCATTAAAACTCTCTTTTTACCCCGACGGGTGAATGGTTTCAAATTCATCATTCATTATCTACCGTATTAAATGTGGGCATTACGGATATTATAAATTACAGCATGTGGCCATCGAAGATAGATTCATTCGTTCATAAATGATATTAAAGGAATGAATACCTGCCATGCTGGCGTAACAATAGCGATCGAGCAAACAGTAAAGCCGATCAGCAGCAGGATCACGAATCCAGGGATGTGAGGCGACTGATTGCAGAAGAACATCACGCTTAAATGATATAGTCATAATCATCGAAATCTGCTGTAGTCACTCGTGCTGTCTCCGAACGTGAACGTGAAATTACACGGCAAAAATTGCTTTGACGCATGAAACCAAGGCCATTATGAAGCCTCTAACCCCCATGCATAGCTTCGGCAAAGTTTCATTCGCTGCTACCGCATTATGTCTACTGCCAATAACACCCTCCGCCGTTTTTTGAGAGGAGGGGAAGGGAGATGATAGAACCGGAACCATTGAACTACAGAATGAAAAGCCGAGATTAGAGGTACACCAAAAATTTTATTTCAACTTGCCTATGAGTTATTAGTTGTTCCTGAACACTATGAGGGAAATTTGACTTCGCCAAATGCGAAAGCTCCGACTTTAGTGATGGAGAAAGCGCCGATGAGAGAGATATCCAAAGTCCTCGGCGGGACATAGAGAAAGGTGACCACTGTCTTCCCGGTAATACTTTGAATATCTGTGGTCAGACGATAAGAGAGCGCTAAAGAGCTCTTCGGCGCTTTATTGAACGGTAGCGGTTCCTATCCTTTCATCCTTTATTTTTCAATAAACTGTGAAAAACAAGGACAGAAGAAAGGATAGGAATACCAATGCAGAGCGAGGACAACGCTGACGAACGATCAACACCCTCAGGAGGGCGAAAGGGTATATTCGAGTTCTCGAACCGCGTAAAGAGATGAGGCAACTGTTCAAATATAAGACTCCATACGAAATGAAATGGCAAGGAGGATCCGAAAAGCAAAGTGCGGAAAAGAAAACACTTCGACATGCTTGAAAAAGAGAAGGTTAGCCGATGAAACTGTACAAGACGAAATTATCGATAGACGGAAGCGCTGACCCGTGAGCTGACCGCATTTCTTTGAGCAAGTGCTTGTGAAGCGTTATGAAGGTGTGAATAGTGGGTTCAATCTATGTAGCGCCCTATTAACGTTTAGTGAAAAAAGGAGCTCCACAGAACGCCTTCGTTCGAGGAGGAAGTATCAAACCGCCCCCAACACGAACGGCAGTCGCACCCACACACCGATGCAGAGACTCACAGTGGTAAACTTCTCGATTAGCGGTTTTTATGGCGTTGCCTTTATCGTGTCTGAATGAGGAGCAGATTGCTGGTAATCACTGCAGAGCTCTAACTTGAAACACGAGATCAAATTTGCTGCGTCCACGTCTCCTCTCCCCTTTTCTTTTGCTCCTTCTACATGTTTCTGAAATAGTGCGTTTTCCTTCTCCGTCCTCTTCTTTCTATGTAGAGGGACTACAATAGCCATAAAATTTGCATATATCAGCTAAAAATCCTGCTGCTGGTAGTCCATAATTGGGAACGTTCACACCTAGTTGGGTTATATGAAGTGGGACTATCGATATCTGGCATCCCTTTCCCCTTTCCCCCTTTCATGCACCCATTCCATTGTGGGAACGCATGTGAACTTCGTGTCGAATAAAAGTCACAGCGGCAGATTGGCCGAAGAATTGCGTTGATGTAAAAGTAGTAGAAGCGAAAGGTTGGAAAATAGTGATCGCTGCAGAAGTAATTTACATTTCTCACGTTTGGTTATCTTACTTTTTTCAAGAATAAACTTATCTATCGAAAATGGTTATGAAAAGACGTCGGAGTCAATAAAAATTTTCGGAGAATGTCTCCAGGAAACGAGTAGACATGCACAAAACGAATGCAGAACCTCGTAAAATATTTCAAGGCAGGAAAATTGACCACAGTGACAATAGCATCGTAGGGTTCTTCTGAAGTAAGCATCGAGGTGGGAGCGGATAATGGTGGACCGAAAGTTGCAGAAACAGAAAAACTCAACCTGAAGGAAATTTTACCTGGTTCATAAAATATTCTGCAAATTTCTTCGCAAGATGCACATGACTTTACAGCGTGGTCGAATGAGTTGAGAAGGGCATAAAATGCGCGAATTTTAATGGCTTAAATTTATGAACGCGGAATTGCTTGGAACTGAAGTAAATTTATTTGAGACATCACATCGTGTTGAGGTAAAAGTGAAAAATAGTAGAAAAAATATTATAAAATTTGATTCGCTAAGAAACTGTGCTCTCAATGATGGAACTGGCACCGTAAAAAGTTCAGTCTTTGAAATTTTTCAGTGCAATCTTCATTCAAAATCAATATGTTTTGAATGAACGATTCGCCATTTGCATCACCATATAGTTCAGTGTTTTGTTCCTTCTGAGTAAGTAGAATCTCTTGCAATCACCTCCTCATTGTTTGATCATTCTTTCCGCCATCCCGCCTCCTTCCCCTTCCCCTCCCCTTCCCCCTCTCGGTGGCGTTAGGTAGTGATCGAGAAGAGACAGCAGTAGTTCCTAAATGAAAAGCATTAATCATTGCAGTAGAGCCTAAGAACTACTGAGATATTGAAATACAGAAAGAAGACAGAAGCTGGTAAATGATGTGGAGCCGTATTCCCTGCCTGTGAAAATTATGAAGGAGATGTTTGGTGAGATGAACTTGCGACGTAATGTCTGCGTTGCGAGAACGACAACAACGGAGTGTCGCTTGCGGTAACATTTAACAATTAATTACATAACGGTGAAAACTCGATTTTGGTGCATCGCCATTTCAACAGTGCACTGCTAGAAAAAGCGTGGAACGTGACAGGCAATGCTCGAACGCGCACATGTCTGACTTCAATTTGCACTTAACTGCCTTTGATTTTTCACGAAATGGCCAGCATGAACGAATAACGTGTACAGCGCAACTCTAGAATACTGTTCCCAGGAGAAGCTCTTGTTCAATTCAAACAGGAAAACTGTTTAAACGCCTCATATGGTTAATGTTGTAATTTAACTTAAAGAGCATAAAAAACTATTACAGTGTTGTAGCCGAGTAAATGTAACTTCGTGAAAACGAGTTTGCTTCAAAAAATGCTTTCAAATGAGCCTCTCATGTTGCTTTTCTTTAATGCCTGCGTTGACCTTTTCCTCCCGAATCGAACAAGTTTTCGGGTGTGCAAACCAAAACTGCAGGATGGATCTCTCAATTAGAGAAGGAGGTGTCAATATGCCTGAAGTCATAGATCCATCCGCGAAATACGAGCAAGTAAGCTGTAAGCCAGGAATCGATAGAAGAATTTCTCACGGGATCAAAAATCGAGGGATTTCTGGTTGTTCGGCTGATTACAGGAATGGGCATAGAACCCGAGGACTTCTAGCTTTTTTGAGGTTTGACGAAAGTCGGCGAAAACAATGCACTCAGCTGATTTCCCTACTTTAACACTATTTCACGTCGAAAGGCTGGTTGTCTTCTATATTAACCCTGTTGTCCTGCCTGTGACAAAGGGCATTAATATCATAATAAACAACCACTCAGGATGGAACAGGCTGCTTTAAAAGATGAAATAGGAGAAATCGGCGAAAAAGTGGTCGGTGAATGATGGTGCGTGCAGCCGAGCACTACTGGAGGCAGTGAACATGAACTTCGGTGAGTATGTGTTTCCTCCATAACTCTGCAAGCTTCAGTAGATGCAATTACTCAAAGAAACAACACATATGTACAGCCGTAAGAAACCTAGGTTTACACCAAATTTGCTCCAGTATTGTCCCATTCGTTCGTTACATATTTGAGGTGTTGTGGTAGGAAAGTCAGTCACAAGAATCATCCTCGGCGCTCACTTCTTGGAATCTTTGTAGGTTAGTGCAGGATATAAGAGGGATTTTATTTCCTGGATTGCCCTAATACCCTAGTGCACATATGTCATTTCAAGCTCAATCGCCATGTTATGACCCCACAAAAACACCAGGGTGCAAATATCCGCAGTAAGTCGTCTTCACCAGGAATGGAAAGTGTTGCTAATAATAACTGAGATTTCACCAGAAGATCGCAACCTTGGGCGGTCGACGAAGAGTGGGTGCTGAAAATCAGATCTACACCAGAATTGATTCCATTGTCCGATTCACTCATTACATGAAAATAGGTGATCGCCAGTCGAAGAGAGCGGCGGAGAAAGGGGTAGTCGAAGAAATTAAAGTAATACAGTGAGGGGCAAAAAGTATCGCATTGCATATTTTTCAATATTTCAAACATTGAGTGATCCCACTGGCGTTGAATTGCGACGCTGCTGGAGCCAAAAGTGGAATGCGCTCGTAAAGAATTTCTTCTCAATCCAACACCATCTCAGCTATCGAAAGAAAAACTCCCTTTAACTGGATCTATCTTTTCTATGTAATTCTTACCCTCGGAAATTGTCGCCTGGTGTAATGTTAGTGACATGAGAAATCTGCCTACACATATCGAAGTTTCACACATAAAAATCGATGTTATCACTGTTGCGATTACTAGCTTATCAAAGCAATTACAAAGGATCAGTTTTCTAGCAATCCAGAAAGTATAAAGAATAGGGAATGTTCTCAAGACAAGTTAAGACGACATGAACGCAAATGACGATACGAACGCTCTGATATGATGAACTGATGTGAAAGAGGTGGGCGAGACATATGCGTAATACTCGTTCTAGCGATGTTCGCATCGTGTAATTCATCAATGAACTGCGCACACAGTGAGAAAATACATTGGAAAAGGCGATTTTGCTCTCTAAATGTAACCTTAAGCACCTTATATTCAGAGTATGCTTTCTGGCAATAAAATTTCCTCCAATGTGCTCTCTGAATTTTCTGCATTATGAATGGAAGCTAAAGGGTGATAAGAACACAAGTTGAAGAAGGTAAAAACAAGTACCCAAAGAGGGAATTACATTGTGAGGTGCTATAGGGAGATATAAAAAGGCATATTTTAGGATGATAAGCAGTCGATCAAATTTGCAGCAACTAAATCGCGCTTAGAAGAAATAACGTTTTTTATTCGCTACAAAGGGAAGATTTTTTGTAGTGCCCAGGGATTCGGCGAGCCGAACACAAAATCTGAAAAGCGCGAAAGGGGCCACAGTTGCTTCTTAAGATAATGCATTCTTTCTGACTACTTCGGCGCACAAATTTCAGATAAACTTTGTTTCTTCTAAGAAGTCTTGCTACGCGATTATTCTATTGTGAAATAAGTTCTCGTGTAGTTTGCCGTTGCCTTGCAAAATTCATCGCCCCTTTCACTGAGTTGAAGCGGAAAATATTTTAGAAAGAGGAGTAAAAGAGGCGGATGGTGTGCGAAAAATTGAATAAATACACCTAAGGTGATTAACCCATTGCATTCCATACCTCAATCTAGTGTAGTGAAGACTTCACCATTTACCGTTTCTCCGAGAAGATTGCACTGAGAGGATCAGAGCAATCACTTAGTATCCAAGCAGACGGGCAGGGAGAGCGTCATCTATGTCAGATCTATGTCAGAACTCAAAAGATTTGACGAGTAATTTCCTATCGAAGACTTCTTCTGCGAGCATTCTCTTCAATGCTTTTGGAAGCCATCACACCCACCTGCATTTCTGCTCCACTCTTCGATTCCAGTTGCTTTTGATGGTCGGAAACCTAACAGACCATCATGGGGCAACCCATCGGCTGCTTTCTTTATTCTTATCTCCTAAATCGCATGTATTACCATTTGTGACTTTACGTCAAATATAAAGTAAAATGATGACCCTCACAAGCGGTGAAATGACCTTTGCTGATGTTTCGCCAACTCTCGGCTCGCTATTCGAGATGTCCAGGCAACAATAGAGATAATTAGTTGCAACCTGTCGGTAGTTGTCAAGATAGCTCTTGCACCCAAGTGATGGTAGTGTTTACACTATTCATTCGATACAACCGTTTTCCTCTTACCTATTTCACAGGAGTAAACCGTTTTACCACTTAAGTGAACTTGATTACTGTAGTGGCTGGTGTGTTACTCGGTCAACAACACCGTTTCATCTTAAGACGCGTCCTTCTCACTTCTGGCCTATACTCGTTAGAAATCTCTATTAATAATGAAGTGAGGGTTATCCTCTTCACTGAATAATCTTTCAAATTAGGTGTCGCCTATCGACTGTGCTTTGCAGGATTTATTTGCGTGGTCACGTTCTGTAAATTATAACATTAAGGTAGTAGTGGTTTGTGGCCACCCTGTGCATTGGTCAATGGAGATTCATCACAGACTGTGATAGAGGAATGCATTGCGGCGAATCGGTCAGCCGGAGAGAAACTTATCCGAGCAGCCAATGTGGCATTTGTGCAGGCATTACACAGTGGCTGCAAGCACTCTCTTAAGTCGCTTCAACGCAATAATGATGCTATGCTTATCCCCAGCCATTTCGCCTTGCCCATTCGATGTTATTGGCACACCCATCTGAAACTCTTATTTTAGTTGTCTTAATCTTGAACTCAAACTTTGCATTTACAAGGCAAATGATGTAGCCCGAGTTTTTGAGAATTTTAAAGGCTGATTGCTTCTCACTCAACGCTTTCTTACTGTTAACAAGTTTCGCCACAACGAAAAGCTTCACCTTTGGATAAGAATGGCTAACCTTTACTATTCGACTATTACACAGAGACTCTAAATGGGATTGAGAGAAGTTCCTTGTTGCGCCCACATGTTATAGAAAAATGATTCTATTTTCGAACATTTTGTTGCCTTCTCAGGTGAATATGTTTCCAATTGGAGAAAAATCATTGAAAATGAAAATTGCTTTTAATTTGTATCGACTGTTTAGACAAGTGTTCATACTGGAATTATTGTTTCTCTTCTTCCGTTTTTCTGATGGTTATATTTGCTGTACTTTTCAAGACTGTTTTATTTTCAATCTAGATTGGTCAAAGTGGCGCGTCCGAGAAGTTCTTCGAAGACGAGTGACCATCAACTGCAAATGAAGTCCCGTTCCAAGCACCTCGATGTGGTTCGTTCTCTACTTCGACGTTGACGTCATTTTGTTTCGCTGTTGAATATGTGAAGACTCTCGTCAAGATAAACCTTCAGAACACATGTATATACTTTTAAATTCCACGCTAATCATTCCAAAAGAAGAGCATGCTGTTAACTGTAATAGATGAAATACGGATCGTTATTATTGTTGCATTTCATCGTCCATTTCAATATCACATACTTTGTTATTAGTGTCGGCGGGAGCGAGAAGAAACTCTTCTCAGATGCCGGCACTGAAGAAATATCGGTATGTCTGTTCTCACATTGTTGATTCCTGTTTCTTGCTAGGTGCATCATGGAATGGTACTATTGAGCGATGGGAAAGGGCGCGGTCGTCCAGCAAGACTTGAATTAACGAAAGGTACTCGATATGATTTCACCTATTTCTTTAAGCCTTTTAGTGATCCTACTAAGGTAAATTGTTTGAGTTTTCTGATGTGGAATGAGTATATCCAGGTGAAGTCTCAAGCACATTATACGAAAAAAGAATTTTTTATAATCAGTGGTTAATTTTGCTCCTATACCATTTTATGGAAATGCCTCAAACTAGATAGTGAATAAAAAACTGAACCATCTTTAAAAAGACCTTAAAAATCTTGAAAAACTTTGTAAGTATGTGTCCTTCATGCAGCATGTGTGTTACAAAGTTTTCTTGGCTATACTGACTGTTTTTTTTTTCCAGATTTATTAACGATTCAAATAACAGCGGGTGCAACTAATGGAGAAGAAGCAAGAATGTCAAGTGTTGAGCCGGATACAGGAATCAGAATAGTGAAGCTTCGTAAAAAAAAGGAAGGAGGACTCGGACTTTCAATAAAGGTAGATTTCAACTTTCCTTTTTTGGTGGCTGTCTATGAAATTAAAAAGCGTAAAGGAGCGCTCCTCTTCCATTCTTATGCTATTTTTTAAGATCGAACTTTAATAGACGTAATCATCGATGCGAAATAAAAAATGTAATTTTAGGGAGGAACAGATGGCAATCAGCAGCTTCCCGTTGTCATTTCAAAGATTTTTCCGGACATGCCAGGTACGAGTTCAGTTCTATATTCCATGCTTATATCATATTTAGCACAATCCTACCGTGAAGCTTTTAAGCACGTTTTGTCACGGGTGTGGATGACCAACCCGTGAAGGCGGCAGACCTGTCAACTCCTCTGTTGCCATCATTGTTTTAGCTGTTTTTTTCAGTATCTGCATGTGTTGCATCTTCACGTGTTCCGTCTTCCTATCTCATTCATCTTCTATCGTAGGTGGTTTTTCATATTGGAAACCATTTTTACAGATGGTGCATCTCAGGACATGTCAACATTGGCATTAATATAACACATGTTGTTGTCCGAGTGTGATGATTATGACAAGTATCGCATTATTCAGCTCAACAAAGCGGATTGCTCTATGTGGGTGATGCAATCGTTGAGGTTAATGGGCAGCTGCTCGATGGCAAAACACACGACGAGGTGGTGCAATTGCTGCGCGATGCTGGAGATGAAGTTTCGCTAAGCGTCCGACATTATACTCAAATCGCACCTTACCTGAAGTTTGTTCGAAGAGATTCTTATTGTAAAGTTCCTCACCTTTTGGATTTTCATACACTTCATTATTTGTGATCACAGAAGTCGTTTCCTATCTTCAAGAAATACACTGTCTCACTCTAGGCTTTGATCCTTAATCCAGATATGGCATTCCACTCGAGAAGTTAAAATATAGCGACAAGATTTCTGCACTTATTACTTATGGGAAAAATCATTGTTCGCCGCTAATTTCATTGTTGCAAACGTTCTCCTCTCAAACATTAGTGCTTCCCTTCGGTTTTCTTTTGTCTCACAATAATGCTATTGCTCGAAACTACATAATCTGAGAGGTGTGTTTCTAAAATATTATTTGCGACACAAGGATGTTTAAAGAACTGATCACTTCAATTTTATTGCTGTTATCATTATTGCGTCGAAACTAGAGAAAGAGAACAATCGTTTGATTGCACCTGCGGTAATTTTTATTCTCGAATTTGCGTGTTGCATCCATCTGAATTAGTGCATCATTTTATAAAGCCATCAGTCACGAACGAATAAAATGATTGTGTTTCATTGTATTTTGTTTATTTCTCTTTCAAAAAAAAGAAAAAGAAAATCAGCCTTTCAGTTGAACGATCTTCGAGTTCTTCTCTAATTTTATCACATTTACATTCCAATTCAATATTTGTCCGTTGCAGCTCCTTATTAACGATCACATGCTTGTCAATATGAATTTTATCAACGTTTTCATATCGTTTCAGTCCTGCTGTTTCTTTGCGTCAAGGGAAAAGTGGCAGCACATTGGATCGCGTCTATGAGCCAAATACTTGGAAGGTAAAATGCAACTTCATCTTTCTCGATCTCAAATTGATTAAATCAAAACGAGGATACATGCCAACGACTTTTGGAGACCTAATTTTAAAGCTTTCGTTACGTGTAACAATAAAGTGCCACTGTGACTGAAGCCCCTTCCCAACGAATTATAAATCTTAATCATCTGCCTACTGCATTTGCGAGCAATTTCAGTGAAGCTAAGAAATCTATGATATCGTTTATGCCGGCAAGTGAAGAATAGCAAGAACGTCTTCTGATATGTAAGATGAAAGATTTTGAATGGAATGAATGTTCTCTGCAGCTAAGTTTCATCAAGTGCGTCAGTGGCAAACAATCAGTTTAACCGCTTTCATCTTAATATTCGTTGAGTCATTGCTCTGATAAACAATTACTCATTGCAGAGTGCACTTAAGGCACACTCGGAGAGTGCGACGGGGGATCGTGGGGATCGAAAGCAATCGGAAGGGGTGGATAATAAATTCGAAGACGATGCTCCTGATGGTTGGAAAACACTCGCAAAAATACCGTTACCAATGGCCTTCATCACTCGATATCTCTGGGGCACCGACAAAATCAGGTAGAGCTATTCTTCCCATCTTCGATAACGATTGCTTTTCTTGCATATGAAGAGTGGTTGTACTTTCCTGCACTTAATTTACGGCTTTCACCCAGTTTATAAGTTTCTGATGACCATGCCTGCCGTCTTCTATGTTCTATAGTGTTTGATGTTACTGCCAACATACTTCCTGCTACGTTCACCTTCCTCAGCTTTAATATGTGTTCATCTTTAATCGTTAGCGAAGGGGAATGTTCCCATGCAGCGAAACTCAATGAACGTTCATTCCCAACATATTCGTAGGTTGTTTGAGAAACTTCTGAGAACCATTACCGGAATTGGCATGATAAGCGGATGCATTTGTATCGAAGTCTATAAACTGCAGAAACAATGCGTTCGAAGTGCGAGCAGTCGATGGATCGTCGACAGGAATCATTCACTGTGAGGACAAGAAGGCTCTTGATCAATGGATTAAACACATACAAAACCACATCACTTCACTTAACTACAAATCCATTAAAATGTCCAACAAATATTTGCATAAAAGTGAACAGGTGAATATCATTTCTATTTGCTTTTGCATATTTCATAAGATCATTTACAAACCGGTACATTATCACTTAGCCCGTTTGATTGAATCATAAAGGAAGATAGAAGTTACCACCCATGGCATTACATTTCAAAAAGTGAATGAACTTATAGACCGCATATCGGAGGCAGCTGTTGAGGAGAAAGGAATCGAAATAATAAACCAGCTAATTTTTTCACCTTCTGCAGAACTCTTCGGCGGGTTCTGCTCGGCTAATTTTTCAGAACAATTTTTTTTATCTTGAAAATGAGCGAAAATGCACATTCTTCAAATTATGGCAATCACCAAAATGAAATTCATGATGTAATCTGCTATTGTCTTGAGATAACGTATATTGGATGGATGAGCGAACGGCTGCCCGAGGAGCATTTTGAGGATCCACGACAAAGATGGGAGCCTCGATTTATTATTCTGAAAGGAAGTGAACTGTGCATCTTCGAATCACCACCGGTAACTCTATTATTAAATTAAAACTTCAATTCTTTTGAAATTTTGAGTTTCATCCCACCACTGCTATATGAATGCAGCACGTTAAACGATCAAAACATGTCCATTGAGCTGTCGCCTTTATGCGCAGAATTTTGATGAAGTTCGTTGTATTTTACATTGGGTTATTTTTGTCAGATAGTTCCAATAGTGTCGTTGGAATGAGTGAATTTACAGTTCACTGCAGCATCAGCCGCGAGATTCTAGAGGAGCAAAAAAAATCAGAAGGACTTGAACACTTCAAACCATTTAAAAACAATGGTAAAAGCAACTATCTCACACGTCGTTTTATTGGGGAAACGGATATTTCATTAATTTTGTTGGAAATATATGAAACTTTCTGGCAAGATGAGGGTGATTCCTAATTCACATATGGACGCGAGCTTTTCCTATATGATTTTCCACTTGCTAGATTTGTCACTTCTCAGCAGAATCGTTGCAACCGTTAATTTGGTGCACTTCATCTCTTTTGGCTATCCTTGTCTTTTGTGATTTCATAATCTAATTTTAGCTGAACTCGGATGATTTGAACAGGTGCGTTTCGCTCTATAAAATCTACGACACGGCATTTAAAGTAATCGAAAAGGGCAAACCAGGCCTTGATAAAAGAGATCACTGCTTCTGGATCGAGACCTGCATGAACGCAGCAAAGCACTACTTATCCACCGAGACCACTCAGCAGTTCGTCCAATTCGAAACCGCCTACAATCGCTGCGTCTATACAGCCGTCAGCAATCTTCAGGTGAGGAATTTTCTCTGATTCACTTTACAATCAAGTCGATGCACCGCAGAAGTCTGAACAGTGCAGAAAATCCACAGACGGGCGCCAAAATTTAACTCCCAGCAAGTTGAACAGCAAATCCAAGTTATTCCGACTTTTGTACCTTAACTTTGTCAGTTTGCGGCATTAACTGTAAAATGGGATCCATCATCGTACCTCTGTATTGCGAAGGAAGGGATTCAGCTGAAATATGGAAACTAAGCTTTTTTGTTGCCAGGGGCCGCATTCTCCGCCTACCATTCCTATAAGTACTTCTTTCATTAAAGCGGCGGATTCTATGCGTGGGGACCATGGAGCGTTTGATCGTTCGCCGCATGCATCCATTTTGTGAACTGGAACTTCTCTTAGCGACCTGTTTTTCAGACAAGGACGTTCGCATGTAGCTACGAAGGTCGTCCATGCGGTCTGGTGTTGGACTTCAAACAAGGAATAAGCCTTTATGATATTCCAACGAAGGTTCCTTTGTTATTATGAGTGTTCGCTCTTATTTGATAGATTTGCACACTCTTGCTGATTCCATCGTTTTTCATTTATTATTCGCCCATTTCGGTCATAAGCAATAAACTGTCTTGACAAACACTTGAGTTTTTCAGCGTTATGCATGGCAGTATCGATTCAGTGATCTCGATTCATCCACCGATGATGGCAGAATTCGCCTCAGATTGGTCTTTCGCGATGAGCGAAATTCATCAAGCAATGGCCTCGAAACAAAGGTTACTATGCCATTTATCTTGCAGAGTTTTTTCTAATCTATGAAAGATTATTTTCTGTGCTGTCTGGAAGCTTAAGTTTGCAACTCTCGTAATGAATTCGTCTCAAGTGTGTATGCGGATGTACGCTATTTGCTTGAGTATGTGTGACTTCTAAAGTCAATTCATCAACCACTGAAGTTAGGGCCGAGAAGTTTCACAATCAGCATTCACAACAACCACCCGAAATGATTGATGAAGCAGAGAAAAAACTGTAAGCATCTCAATGTCCATTTATTGTACAACCGGTTTCACTTGCACTGCACAATGGGATTTGTAGAAGAGAATTTTTAGGAGCGGTTTGTTCAACTGAAACTTCCGAACATTTTCGGCTGCATGTATGGGACTGCAAGGGCGCTGTTAAGTGCCAGCTTTCCATGCACGCTATTCACTTGTTATCTGTTCATTTCATTTCCACCTCGCGCGAAACGAATACTCACTTTCAGGCATCTTTATACGTTTACAACTTCATTGGTGTCGGTGAGACGAAAAGTTGTCAAAGTCATACCTGCAGTTACCGCAGCTCTTCTTTCGATCCTTCACGACCTTAAATTTCCCAAAACAAAAGCATGTACACCCACATAACTACGAGGGGAAATAATGCCGCCATAATCCAGTTCCCAAGTGCCGGTATGTGAAAACGCATCACAACTGCATGTGTGCGTGAAAATTATGGGTGTCGAAAGCCATGAAGCTCTCTAGTGATCTCCACACAATCAGCAGCTTTTGATCCCTCGGAGCCTATCCACCCGCCTGCGCCCCATCGTTTGAAAATAAATTTCGACAAGCCTGTTTTAGTATTTTATCCAATTATGCTCGTTGAGAAAACAACTGAAAGAGCGCATAAAGGTTTCAGATTTCATGGCTGGCATAGTTATGCGATCGTGACGATCTGTGCAGCTGCGTACAGTTTCACAATTTCGTGTCAGCTAAAATTTCGATTGTTGTAACATTATAGGAACAAATCCGACTCCCACATTTACGCTATCTAGACAAAAAATCCTTAGTTCTATACGATCGTTTTCTTTTCTGAATGACATTATGCGAAAAATGCCTTTAGAGCCTAATAGATCGATTCGATTTCCTTCAAAAGTAAATGGAACAAAAGATGTTTGCGTACTTTGCAGGATATCGACAGCGATGAAGTCCTCTCAATCGTCTATACAATGCACGCGTTTTATATTGCAAAGACCATTGCTTCGGATCCGGATTATTTGAAGACGATCCCTCTAACGTAGTACGGAGAGCAAACACATAGAACCGGATTGTGCAAAAATTTCATTTCACTTTCCGATTGAGTTTAGAAATTTTTGAGTGAATGCAACGCGGAAGTGGAGACTTGACGAAATGACAATGGAGAAACAGGATTCTCACAAATTGGTTGAGACGACGACAGGCAAGTGAAAGCACTCAAATTGTGAGTTTTCAAGTGTCGCTCTCATACTCTTTTATTCGAGGATGTTCAGACGACCGACCACCGCGGAACACTAGCATATGAGTGCTCACGAAAAGGAACCTGTTGTTATCCGGTTTTGCTGATACTTCTCTTTCAAGAAGTGAAAGCCTACAGTAACAGTTGAATAGATTTGCCGACATTTACATAAATGCAAGTGAACCGCAAATGAAATGCAGAAATATGAATTCGCCAAGTTTACTAATGATTTTAAATTGGCGATGATAACATTTTTTTGCTTTGGCTTTACGCCGAATAGAGTTTGAAAATTTAATTTTCAATGCTTTAGCATCACATCAGTGAGGATTCGTTCCATTCGTTTCTAAATCATTAGCACTCCCTTCCATTATTGAAACTGACCAAAGCCATACGAGAAGCGGAAATCTAAATTTTTCTCTTCGAAGTTGTGATTATGTTTGAAGTAGTTCGGCAAAAATTTCGATAGACGTGAATTTCAATTGAGAATTTGATCATGCTTCATACACATAGAAGGAAAATATGTACTAAATCTTCGCCTAGCTGGAAAATCTTAGCCTACTGCCTCGTCAATCCCCTAGAAGATTGAAAGTTGCCCTCCTAAACAATCAGTCCGCCTTTTCCAACTTGTGGCTTGACCAATAGCAAGTGCAATTACATAATTTCATTTAAGTATTTGCTCTTCACTGAACTGTATTGAAGCAAAGCATAATAAACTTTTATCACTGGTATTATTCAAAGCGCATCGAGCCATCGATCACATCTTGACGTCAGCTGCTTGCATTGCAGAAATCAGTTGGCTTCATAGAGTAGCACATCGCTGAAACAATAACTTTGCCTTTCAGGCACTAATTTTTCCAATTAGGCATAGCTCCTTCTCCGACATTGCAATCCTAGCAGTCGTTTATGCCTCATCTATACATCCAATGCACTTTTTAGCAACTAATGAGATGTTCATTTACACTCTTATAAGCCTGCTACCACAATTGCGACACCAGCATAACAAATTTTAGTGGCACTTTTAAGTTTCTCTTCTAAAATTTTTCACTTAGTCTACAACACATCGCATAAAAATTCAGCACCAAAAAAGTGGATGCACCGCTGTCGGCTTGCTAATTTCGCCATGGCACGAATTTTGGAAAATGTTGTAACAAATAATTAGGTCGTTTAATGCAAACAAAAATTGGCAAAACATTTCTCAACATGAAACCTGATATGACCATAAGAGTCGTCGCATGAAACTTGATCAATTGTTCTCGTGCGTTGGATGATCTTGCTTTCATCAGTGAACTTCAAGATTTCAGAATGACTGCAGTAGCCACATCCGTGCCGTCGCCATTCATTCCCCATCACGGCCGTCCAATAATGATTGCTTTTATCAGCCTTTTGATCATCGCAGCATCTAAAATTTATATGCGTTTTGGCTGTGCGAATGTGTCGCAGAGATCACTTATTTTTGAAAGTTATTATCGGCCTAATAAATCAACTTGAAACATTTCCTCTATTCTTTATAACCATCATGCTGGAACGTTCTTCCAATCACATTTCCTTGCGGGGAGTGAAGGGAAAGAAACTGCCCATGTCTGAAGCTCGTGAATGCGGAATGTCATGAAAGAATCCATAAGAACCCTTACAATGGGCTGACTGCGCGGATATTTCACTACCTTCCACTTCTCAGCCCTACGCAGTCAGCTCTGTTTCGGCCTAAAATTAGCCTGAAGGCTTAAAGCAATTGCGAACGAATGCTCGCTAAGCCTGCAGATACAAGATTTCCGTGTCCTTAAAGTCCACGACACGGCAGCGGTTGCTGCCCGCAATCGTCAAAACACCGTGTTCCCATCAACTACCCTGCACAAATGTAGGCAGCAGCGATTTAATGCTTAATATATTTCTCTAATTGACTCAAGCCGATCACTTCTTATTAAGCTGATAAGCAGAGGAAATTTTCC
The DNA here is from genome assembly GCA_037389465.1 of Baylisascaris procyonis. NCBI lineage: Eukaryota > Metazoa > Nematoda > Chromadorea > Rhabditida > Ascarididae > Baylisascaris > Baylisascaris procyonis. Next base: position 1,183,445 of record JAZARR010000266.1, read on the forward strand.
AAAATAAATACACTTACTCGAAAGTACTTGCAATAATTGCGCCATCGCGCATTGTCTCTGCATTGCAAATTTGAAGCCAAGCAGCATTTCCCAATCTGTTATTCACGTACCAAGCACAGTCGAATGTGAGCACCTGAAAGCCAACCTTCTGTGGTCGATCGAGCTGAAATGAGTTTGTTACTGCAATCATACAGATTGCAGTAACAAAATCAAATGAGTTGTTACTACCTCCATGAGGATATGAGTTTATTTTGCAGGATTGCGCTTCACACGCCAATATTAGGCTGACTACAGTTTAGGTGAACTTCAGCAAAGGAAGTCTCACAAGATTAGTAGGAATGTATGCGGCAAGAAACGATATTGTTCCAACTATGTATATTTCTACTGCTATCGGCGCAAATGTGAGAATCCACCTACAGGTAGTTCTATTGATCATACTACTAAGAACATGGGCAAAAACAAGATGAACATTTCAGCGCAAAATTTATCGAAATGCTTCATATAGAACTAGAACTTGAGGATGTAGGATACCATACCTGCATTCGCCAATTGAAAAAGATATTACGTTGAAATAGCGCATAAGCAAACTGAGATGAATTAGGCACGGCTAATGGCAACGCAACACTGAAAACTCACCAAACATTAACGCACATTCAGTAATTTCTCCATAGTTTAAACTACGAGGGCAGTAATAAGATGTCAGCCTCCATTGAATGTGCTAGCATCTTTGAAATGAAGTGTTTCTGCCGGGATAGGAGGATTCAAGTACGCTTATACGGATGCTTTCAACTATATGCCAGTGAAGTGCTGTGAAAAGAAAACGTAAAGAAATATAAGGAGTTTTAAAATTTTCATGGAACTACAAAAAAATCACTTATGAAGCAGTTAAAATGAAGAAATCATAGTCGGCATATGCTGCAAGAATTTCAATATAAACGCTGATGTTAATTTGCATGCTGAAAGAACATATGCTGTGTGTACATTTTAATGGGTTTAGGATGAAATTTCTTTTTATAGACAAGAACATTTATAGATTCTCCCATGTGGATCGCCCTTCTGAAGGCGATTGACAATTTGCTGATGATTTATGATTAAACAAATGTTCTCCTCAAATGCAGCATACCAATATGAAGTGCGAGATGCTGCAGATTTTTAAAAGCTTACCTCAATTTAATATCCTTCCCTTGGATAAAGGCGAATTTTCGATATCCCGCTGCCTTACGCCGATCTTTATGGCTCAACTGCAGTATACTAAAACACCATAAGTAATTAGCTGTCTACACTCCAATAGTTCAAACTTCTCAACCACGATCTTCAGTAGCCCTCATCATAGGTGAAGAAGTTGAACCGAAATACATCCTGCAATAACCAAGAGGCCTAATGTATTTGATCCACGGAGGATGCAAGGAACCTATCTGATTTCATCAGCAGCCTTGATATTCTTTTAATCGACCGGGGATAACAGGTCTAAATGATTTTTTTGCCAAGTTTCTCCACTATCTTGTGGAATGTGATTATGCAGAAATGTTAAATGGTGTTAAATACTATACAATGGTTATGGCTTGCTTCACTTCTCTACATGTTGCCCATGCTCGAAATCTGCGCCCCAAGAGGGACTAGAAACAGAGATAAATAAAACAACTCTGAAACGAAGTCGAAGAAATCGTCGATGTGTTGTTTCAGCTGATATTTGACTTTACTCGACAGGTCTCCTTCGTTTCGCTCAGCACCGATTACATCTTTTATTAGTATGGGCTGAAATTTTGTAACATCGTTGTAATCGGTGATCAATAAATTGTATATCAACTCTTTCGGTTTGACCACAGCAAACTCTTTACAAATGCCTTGAGGCAGAGGATGATGCATATAAAAGGGGAGCGCATTTGCTTAGGGGAATCGGTGTGCCTCTAGCTTTTCATGTGGGGTACCGTCCTTGCGAGGGTCGTACGGACCGGTGCACAGTCAGACGACGAAGTGCCTCAGGCATGGGGAGTGCTTGGTGCTTGCTGGCGCGGAGGTGGCACTATTTGTGCCAAGGCTCTATTGAAGTAGCGAAACCCCCCCCCCCCTCCTCCTCCCTACTGCCGTGCTCTCCCAAACCGTTGCCATTTTCGATTTTTCAGAGGCCTAATGAAAACCTTAACCTCTCGCCTTGTTGCCAGTATCTGGTCGAGCCTTGAAAGACAAGGAACTTGCGAACCCTTTAGGGAAAATTTAAAGGCAAAGGCCCAAAATGGGCCCCTGCACCTTACACTGTCTGAAAGAGCGGAAATTTTACATTAAAAATCGAATATTAGGAAACGATTATTACCACAAGAGATGCCAATGATACAAAATGTCATGACTGTATTATCATATTAAATAGTGGACACGCCTATGTTATGGTCAGTTTTGGCAAATTCCCGTTGCTCTACGTTTCTTTTGCAACGTCACGCGCTAGCCACATTTGGAAAACGGATTCATAAACACCGTTAGTGCACGTTATCTGGCAGCTGTTCATCGTTACACGTTACAGAAATCGTGCACGAACCGCGAATTCAATTACTAACCCTACTCCTTCCGGGCAATCTTGATGGTGAACAGTGAGCGACAGCTTGGCAAAATGGAAGCAGCCGTTTCGCGCTGAACATCATATAAAAAATAAATCACATCCCATCTTATAAGAAACTTCATCCTTGCAATGCAAACTGAATTCCCCATATTTGCAAAATTTTCTTTTGCATCGCATACCTATTTGGAAGGAGTAGGATTGCATGCAGAATGTGTTTTTCTACTTTTGGTTTTGCATATCGGCTGTTTCGGACAACCCTTTCAGCAGATATGTGAAAAGCATCTCGTAACATTCAATTTTTTTTCCGTGAAGCGGATGTTTCACGTCAAAACTTCAAATTGCAAATGCAAATCGCAAATTATACTTTAACGTTTGCAAGCTTCAAACTGAAATGCTAATCGTTTCTAAACACCTAAGAATGTTTTTGCTAAGGAAGCTAATAGCCTTAGGTACGATGAGCCAGAAATCCACCATTCGGTTTCATCCAACAGACACAGTTCAGACTAAGTAGATCTACAAATTTTGTGGCGCGTGCACACTTGGATGTCAGCAAGCTTTTATTTATAGGGAATCATGCAGAAGCCGGAAAGTGTGCTTTGCAAAATGGAAGTTGTGGAAAACGTATTGTTCGTTAATTAGTAGCAAAGGAAACCGAGAATCATAGTGCAATTAGAGGTAGAAGGCAAAACTCTGGAGGATATTTATTGCTTCAGGAGTTGCTGGCTGTGAACTGAAACTTACGGATAGACTAACAAGCAGACACATTTATAATTGCACATCCAAGTGCCACATACACACACGCCCAGATTCGCGTTGAAAGCCACCTCGTCGCTATACTCTCTTTCTGTGGAGCTTGCAAACGTCGACAAAGAAGTTTATGAGGTTTACAGTGATTTGTCTACAGTGATTCTATGATGACTCAGCAGTTTGGCACTCTGTGAAAAAAGTCTAAAAAAGAATTTATATGGGACATTTCCTTCGCATTTTTCATTTGCTGCCGCGTTTCTTCCGGCCGTGCCCCGAGTGCATATTGAGAAAATCTGAGGCAGAGTAGAGCATTCATTCGGCAAGTGGTTCAATATCACGTTTTTCTGATGTAGTCTCTATAAACATAAACGGACTCGCATATCCGTCAATATACTCGAATGTCTTTCTTCCTAACAGTCTCAACAGTTGGCTACATAACCGAACTAGTGGGTTCACTTGTGCTGCATCACAACGATTTTTCTCATTGCTACGGGATTGAGCATCATCTTCAATGCTAAGATGCTTCCTTCCTTCTCAATAGGTTCAGACCCCCTCGTGCCACAACTCAGTTTCTTCATTTTTCACACATTGCTAGCAATACTCTCTCACTCATGAATAAGACGCATATTCCCTCTTGCAAAAGTAGCCTATATTACAACGTTGTCAGCTCCTGTTCTGCATGATATCTTTTTGGAAAACGTTCCTTGGAGCACACTAGCATACTAGCAAGAGCAACGGAAGAAAGAGTCTTTATGTGCATATGAAAGTGCATTGATGTCCACCCAGTCCTATCTATCAGCTACATTTTCCATAAGTTTTATGGGTTATTGTTCTTAGTTCAAGATTTGAAAATCGCTGTCACTTCTTCGCAGGGTTCTCGGGAAGGCGGAATATTTGTGGCGACAATATCAGAGCTAGCATTATACGAGTTACCTGAAAATGGATATCGTTATTTATTCGCTGTCATGCCTAGAACCAACAGCGCCAGTGAGCCAAAAATCTCTCATTTCTGGATGCTGTTTTCATGCGAGTTCGGAGATTTCCAACCAATTTGTGCGCCTGCCTCCTTTAAGATCCCGCTCCTCCTCATGAAAATATTGAATTTTGTGGATATGCTGGAGCTGACGGAAGCAGGAGGGTGAGAAAGGATTGAGAGGGACGGAGCTGCCTATATGCGGCTCGTATGCCATCGACTCATGTTGCGTTCCTACATATAACTTAGGTGCTGCAAAATGACTCGTAAAAGGTCTGTGTGAATTGTCAAATTTGTGTTTATAGACCACGAATAACCAAGTATAGGGAATCATAAGTGGTTCTCTACACCACTCATTCAAAGGCTCTATTATGAGATGCGATTCTATGATGAGGCAGAACACCCGCCAAGGTCAAACATAACACTACTTTGCTCAAAAGTGGATTTCATGAAAACAACTTCAGTCAGCGTCTAACAAGTATGAATTAAAAAAACCTGTAAATCTGGGTTTAAACGCGTCTCACAGTCCCTCCCCTCTTTGATTCCGCAACCGATTGCATCTTTATTCTTTAGTAAAAATCACCGTGTGTCGACGGTATTAAACAGTGTGCTTTCAATACTGGGAACCTTTTTATGGAAATGCTAAAATGCAAAACTGCCGCGTTTATTATATCCGGAAAATTCTGTGTTTCATTTGCTCGCATCTTCGATTAGCCAAGTTACTTTATCTTCACATATGCTAATGCTTCGATTTCATGTTGCCGCAAAGCTAGATAAGGTTGATGAAAATGCCAATCAGCGATACTCGTGAAGGAGTGCGACATCAAAAAATAGAAAATGCTCTCTTTTGTAATGATCAAGCGATCGTTAAGCTTGAATCATCTCTTACAGATCTCTGAGAGATGTTGCTGTACTTCCGTCATATGACAGAAATGTTCCATACTGCTTGTGCCTTGCTTATCCTTTCATTGTAGGTCAGTTACTGTCGTTGTTGCTTGAGAATGTGATATCTGAGTTGTCTGTAATTCGCATATAGGCAATGATATATAATGAGGAAAAAATTCTTTCACTAAGTTTCCATAGGTCGCACAATTTGCCCACAGAAATTTGAATTGTTCATATTCGGCGATCATAAAGCTAGCAAATAACCGTTCCATTAAATTTCATTCATATAACGCTTGGAATTATTCAGCCAATAATAGGACCGCTAAACAATTTATGTGGTTTTGCAACAAGTTTTGCAGCAGCATTTTATTGATGATATCGTGTTTGCTTATATTCCATCCGGACAGCAGAACGAAGGTAGTGAAGAGGAACACACTTAAAATTGAAGATCGGCGGCATAAATTAGAATCTACTCGTTTAGTAATCGTATTGGCTATGGGCGTATAACCGCGTGTCAATTATGATAGATCGTTTGTTCGCGTCGACATCGCGAAAAGGGTCCTCTAAAATGAGGAGCCCGCAGTGGTCTATTTTCTCCCTTCCTGCTTCACTCGATCGCTTTCCTTTCTACCTTTCACGGTGTTGCATTAGCTATGTCGTTTATAACACCTTGGCAACTGCTGACTAGAAGGCGTAAAGAGACCGCAGTGGGAAAACCATAAAGCACCTTTGCATCAGTCTTCGGAGGCAGAAAAGGTTTTGATCAAGTTACATTCGTTCATGCAAATTTTGTCTCATGTTGGTTCGAGGAAATAGAACGATCTTTTTCTGATGAAGGCTCATGCGACGAACCGATTTCATAGAAAAGATCCATTAGTATTGTATAGATTTTTTCGATGTTGATTGAACCGGTAGGTGGCAATGGAAAAATCCGAATCCAAGGTGCCTCTGGAATACGTTTCTCAACTGTTCCCCTGCATGACTGTTTTTGTCTGCAGTAATCTGCCACTTTTCAGCAATCCGTCTTCAGGCATGCTTTGTCTAATCACTTACGGTGCCACAAACGCAGTCCATGTTGCCCACATAGTTTCGGTGTAACATATGATAATCGATAGCAACTTGCAGAATGCACCATATGTAACCGTTATCTGTGTCCACTTGGTATAAATCAACTGTAGAAAAAGGAAAGGCAATGGGCTTCTCGAAGTTGCTGAGCACTACAAAGAGTAGATCCGTGTCAATGTTACCGATGAAAGGCAGTGGTATATCCATGCCAAATTTGATACACTGAAAGATATGCGTATCGATTTGAGTGAAAATGCAGCCAATTTGTAATTGAATCTATTAAATATAAAGTGCTGATTGTCTACATAGCGAACAAAGAGCTGAAAGCGGTTTCAGTTCCGGAGTTTTTGTTTTCCGGTGTTTTCTTCTATACGAAGTTCAGTTTTTGGCGCTAGAGTTAATCATTTCGAGCACTCGATTCATGGTTATCTTCCTTTGAACGCTCAAACTATGATTTTTCTTAGCTGAATTAATATTTCATTTTTTATCTCCCACTTATTCGATATGGCCATTGATCTCTGGAAGTGATAAAAAAAAAATTGTTTTCCTCACGAAAATCTATTGGCAAAATATAGGGGACAACGTTGATTCTTTGCAGCGTGAATTTTATGTGTTTAACAATTGAAAACTGATCTTTTCATGTGAATAATTGCATCCACTTTTCATGCCTTCATAATTGCAACAATGCAAATTTTGCATTATCCTCATTTTATGACAAGTCGACGTTCATGAACCAAACTTCAATGTATCATGTTGTTTGCATTGTCGCCTATCAGAATTCTGCATTCATTATTCCCGCTAAAAAAAGTGCCAAGTATCTAAGTAGCCTGTAGTGGATAGAATTTATGAGGTTATCCTAAAGTGCTATAAAGTAAAGTGCATCAGAATTAATTCGGCTCTACATCTTTTCGATTACAATGTTTTCTTAATCGAAGGCCACCAATAAATTTTGTGCTGTATTTGTTGTATTTGACTGCAATATCCTTATGAACTTGTAAGCAGCTAATCGCTCCTTTAATATGACGAGGAGTGATGCAGTCAAAGAGAGCGATCCATGTTGTATTGAAAGGGCGTAGTGCACTATGAACTGCAGTAAGTGACATACACAATGCTGAAGGTTATTAGCGCTCTACTAAGACGATAATTTCTCCGTCTGAGAATAAATGTTCCGGCACATCGCCTTCCTATTGTTGAACAGTTTCCACCGCAATTTAACTTCAAAAATTTACATAGGAGCAAAAAAATTCAGCTCGTTACCACCTTTATTTAGGCATTGTTTGATGAATTTCCGTATTTTTTTTTGCTCATCTTCGGTTTCTACAATTTGTTGCTTACCTCAGTAGGCCATTGAAAGAGCATTTCTCTTTCACTAACGTTTTCTCCATTCGAATATCTAACTCCTTCTGTCTTCCCTCATCGCGTTTCCCATTATGGTCCTTGGAAGCGTCTCATGGTGCTTTAAAGCGAACAAAGTTTGATGCCCGCTGGATGAGGAATAAACTTGAATTTCCGTTTTTTTTGCATAACAATAATTCGCACATCGAATAATCTGCTTATATCTGTGCCAATTCCTTATGAGTGGTTGTTCTCATTAAAATGCTGTCTGAATATTGCAGATTTACTTAGATTCGACAGTTGTTCAGGTCTTCTTCGAGTGCTGCTATCGGTGCTTCATCTTTTTTCTTTTAGTAAACGTACCTTCGTGCACGATAAGCATGCCCACATTTTTATTCAACCGAAGACAATCAATGAGTTCAAACTTTGAACTCTTTAATACAGCACTCCACTTGTCCTCCATAGATGAATTCATTCACGCAATCTTGTTACTCTTTGAATTGGAACAAAGCGAAATAGTATAATGTTGTGCCATCTTGCAACGTTGTTATCTTTGCTTTTGTTTAGAGAGATTGTAACAGAATGATGTTCATTTGAATATTCCATGAATATTATTCGTCTTTAATGTATTTCCCTTAAGCAGTTAAACTACAATTAAGACTTTTGCACTTTTTCGTTTCAGATATGACCGCAATCATTTATATCTATGCTTTATTAATTGGTGCTGTTGTGTTGCCACTGAGTGTGGCTGTGCCTCATCCACGGATCACTGATACCGGTAAGTTCTTTAACTCGTTCATTTTCTAAATTCATCAATTAAAGATGCATTACAAGCAGATATTTTAATAAACTTTGATGATTTCTTGTCCCTTATTGACGAACTAATGATTTCTTCCTTGATTATCCCCTTATCTGAAATGAATTACCGCAAAATCGAGATCCGCAGCTAAAGGGAGAAATATTTACAATATGGGATTAGCTGAAATGCACTCATGTGAACATAAACAAAGAATCCAAGTTTCGAAGCAACTGCTCCATTGCGGGTAACTTTTCCAGGAGAGAACCCCATATCACGAATTCTTTACAGTAATGCTCAATTCGGCGTTATTGAAATTGCACATGCATGTCTTTCTTTTTAAGAAAAACTTAGTCAGAAGATAATAGATCCGTAACTTTAACAGATTTGATAGGTAGATTTTTGCCGTTTTCGTTCAGTTAGGGGATGCATTACACGACACGGCGCTTTTATGCTGCAGAGTTCCCATGAAATTTGCTTCGCTTGCAGTACAATGCAAATCTGAGATGGACTGTCGACCAGACGAACGTTGCGATGAAATTTGCAGGTTTGCGGCTCGTTTTTCTAACTCACAGCTCAGTTACACCTTTATGGTGTTTGTCACCATATATTTTATCCATAGACCACGCAGAATAGAATCAACAGAACCATTGAGTCAGCTCATTGTTAAATTCAGCACTTGCATCTTTCGTAATCGGGTAAGGACGTATGAATTGCCTAGCTTGCATCAAAATTTGTTTTGAATATCGGAAAAAATGCTGGTGAGAATTGTTTCTTCGAGATTCTTCCAAAATTAATCTTCTTGCTCCTTATTGATTCACTTCCCTCTTTCAGCTGTTGAGATCGTAAGTTACTATTATCAGCATCTTCTATTTCTGTACACAAAATATTTTGTCCCATTGTATAGCAAGTGTGACTTGCCCCCATTCCCCCCTTATGTTTATCACTTTCACTACTGACTCCTCCCGTTGTTTGGTGAGACCGTTTGATTGTGACTTTGTCACCAAACCTCTTCATTCCAGCATTATTTCTTTTCTTAAAATTAAAGATCGATAGGCAATCCCCTGTTGAAGCGTGCAATATACCTTCAGCTGGTCACATCCTTCTCGAGAGTTTACTGGATGTGCTGTCGTATGTGTGAAGAGAACAACAATCGGTATCCCTGAGGTGTTCGAGGCAACCATCATAAAGCGTTTCCACAGGTTTTAACAACTTTTCCATCAAAAGATCTCTTCTACTGCATCAGCTAATTATGCCTTCAATTTATAAACCTAGCGATTCGTGGTATTGCCGTTAATATATCTCTTTTACCACCTTAGCAATGATAGCGCTAATGCAAAGGGGACTGCCAAATCATGTTTCATTTGATATTCTCGTAATTCTGTCATGTGGCGTCCCAAGTAACACCTCTCGTTTATTTATCTATGAGTACTGAAATGTTATCTCTTTGAAAGATATATTGAATATGTGAGAATACCAAAAATATAGGATTGAAAACATATTTGAATCCATTAAAAATGTCGACAACATCAGGAATCATTAATGAATTTTTGTGAGTATATCACAAATTGCGTCTCATATTCATTTTATTCGTTCTTCTCTAGTTGTGCTTCTTTGAGATTATTATTCTCATACAAATATACTGGCCCATGTGGCCAGTGATTATTCATACAGACTGTAATGAGATGATGATTTTTCAGCGGGAACGAGGGTTCTCATCGCCCTTCGATCATTCAGGCTGATGCACCGATGCATAAGGTGAGTAGACTCATGCAATTCGATCACCACTGTCATTGCGGATGCTGCACTCCACCCCCCCCCCCTTTCCTCCCTCATGAGATTCCCTATTCTGAAAGGCGTTACAAGTAAAATAAAACAAGGTATTTCATAAGCGTGTTCATCTATCTGTGCATAAGTGGGAGGATCGCGCTTGTCACTTTCTTTGCAAGGGTTTGTTTATATGAATGCAAGTGTATGAGCTGTGCGTTCACGTCTGCGTTTGCGTGCTTTCCTTGATATTTATGCATCCGAGTATATTTTTATATGTTTCGCATGCAGCCAGGAAGTTGTTTGCCGCAATTCGGCTCCAACCAAATGTCTTCGATCGCTGACCAGAAAAACGTACTGGAATGCGTTGTTCTTCAAGCGAATTTTATTGAAAGTTAGCGCTGCTGTTACATTATAGATCAAGCAACATTTACTCATGTTCCGATCACTATACTGTATGCACTACTCTATTTCCTATACTTTACTGCTTATAGGCCGATTCGAATGCAACGCTAAAGAAGAATGCGGGCAAAGATAGTGCGAGTGAATTATCGGAACGGATGTCATCCCTATCGACGTCGCCTCCCATCAGTGATGAAGCTAGTGAGTTGACGAATCTCACGGCATCGCCAATTCCCGCCACATACACACTGCTCGCTGCAGGTAGCCCTTACTACTATAGTAAAAGTGAAGATGCAGCAAGGTTGATGCAATCTGAACGGCTTTATTGAGAAATAAAGAGACATACATAGTATGTAAAGAGTTGCATTGACGATAATGACAAAGGGTTCTGAGCAAATGAAAACACCGATCACAAAAGAAAGTTGAGACAAAAGGAAGATCAGAAGTGAACATATTCAAGCAGCGTCACTGAAGTAACACTGGCAACATGGCCAAGGCAAGACGAAGCATTCGTTAGTCACATAAGGGCTGGCCATCTGCGCCCTCAAGGACGATAAGTCGAATTGGGATAACTTGGATTTAAAACCATCGAGGTTTCTAGCTTCAACAATGTCAGGTGGTAGTTGATTCCATAGTCGGATGACTCGAAAGGAAAACGAATTTAGTAGACCCGTTTTGCTTTGAAGATTTTGTAAAACAGTAGTTGTTTGCAGCCACAAACCGTAAAATCAACCGTAGCGCCTTGAATTAAGAGCATCAGTTACAGTTGCGAACGAGCAGCAACACAAACTCCTCTCTTGATGGGGAACTTCTGAAAATTGAGTTCATTTCCAAACAAAAGAAAAAACCATCAAACCTGCAACTTATGTGAGCCTAGTGATTTTTAATGCGCCAGTGATGCCCAATTTGAGACCTTTCTTGATGTTGAGACCAGCAAGCGAATTGTAGCTAAATCCACTTGTTGAGGGAGGTACACTTTGTCGTTAGCCGAATTCGAAAAGAAGAAATCAACATTGCTGGCTGCGGATAGTTCGACAAAAGCATATGAAGAAAACATCAATAATAAAGCAGCAACACCAATGCTTTCAAATGATTCCTCTCAACAGTCAAAGATCAGCGAAGACGTTGCAGCACCAAAATATACTTCGCAAAGTTTGTTTTGCAGCTTCATTGAACAATAAATATATCGTGACTGCGCATTGTGCCTAAATTTATTTTATATCATCATAAGAAATTCAAGCGAACAGGTGACATTTTTTTAGACAAGAACGAACCGGCACGACGCCCTTAAATGAATTGAAAAAAGTTGATTCGAGTGAAGCAGCTGAATTTCTTCAGAGAAATATCAAAAGTTCCCATTTTCACAACATTTCTACTTTCAATTTTAAGCGGATTATGCATCTAACACGTGCTCACATATGACTTATGTCTTCATGCAACAACACTTTAGTTGTCCAGATGCCTAAGCGACACATCGATGGACATACCAAAGAGCTTATGCCACTTTTCGTCTTGCAATTTCCCTCGTCATACCGAAAAGGGTCAGAGTTGTAAAAAAACAATGAAGTATGCAAAGTAATCATCCCATGGCTAGAGCAGTGGCAGTGCTCGCATGAATCTCTTTTAAGTTCCATTCCGGCTGCACGTATGGAATTGAGATCTCCTTCGAGAGTTTGTTTGGCAAATTCACTAATTTTCAAGATGAAATTGCGGGGGAAAACGCATCATTGGACGTCTTTCTAGTATTTTGTGGGGATTCGCGCATTCTACGTGCGTAATCTGCAGAAAATTTGTGCTCAACGAGGCTCATTGACATCCTTCCTCTTGAATTAGGCTGGAAACCTTCTTGTTAATATAGATTACTCTATCTGTTTCGCCAAGCAAATCCCATTATGCTGAAAACGGGTCTCTAAAATACTTTTTTTTTTCCTTCATTCTCACCATTTGTCTATGAAAAACATATTCTTCTAAAGCTGCCACCGCAAAACGTATCGATAAGTGTCGCTAGTTTTGATATGTTTTCAGTAAGCGGAGATAGCGTGTATATTCCCGATGAAGTTGACAATACGATCAATTCATCTATTAGAATTACCGAGCCCATCGTGTTCGCCGAGAGTAATCATACAGGTGCTGCTTACATCTAAATAAACTTTTTAAATCATTTTCTTTCCCATCAACACAATAAAAGAGGAATAGTTGAAATTTGATGAAGTGAGAAGGTCGATGTGCCCTAAAATTCTCTATTCCTTCTTGACAAACAGTTCAAATGATTTCATTTGCAAGCGGAGAAGTGAAATTGCACTGATTCTTCCCTTATTTCATTTCCACCTTCGGAGCTGTCACTCTGGTGAGCCTTTAGACTGTTTAGACGGTTCATTTTACACTATTTTGAAAGTTGCTCAAAGGTTCCGATTGCGTGTATTGCACTCATTAACAATTCATGTACCGAGGCGCGAGAAGACAATTTGTTGCCTTCTTAGACTCGCGTCAACGTTTATGTGCAACGTTTTATATGACATAGTGGGTATGAAGAACTGATTTAGTCGCACGCTGTATCTACAGACATATCCATCTGTTATGGTTGAATGACCCTGTATTTTAATTCTGAACGACCGTAATAATGATTGATAGACAAAGGATGTCTTTGAAAGGGAAACAGTAATTTTTTGCGGTTTACTTCGAATGGTTATCACAAAATATTCATTCGTCACTTTATTTCGGCGTCAATCGGCGTGATGATTTCATCGACAGTTATTGAGTGCTTTTTAGCTTATAACGCCGAAATTTGTTCCCAAAAATTTTTCGAACTTGAGTCGACCAACTCCCTCTTTCTTGTGGCTGTCGTTCCTCCCTGCCTCTACGCTGACAGACCTTGTGAGGGGCGTTGATTGCATTCACATTAAAAGGAAACTTGGGAGGGCTGGTTGTATCTATTGGTGCTCTGCATAGGTGACAAAGTGCTCTTCTGGTGGGCGCAAGTGGACTTTGAATTATTCTGGGGGCACGAGTTAACTGGCTTGCTAGCTTCCTTATCGGTTGTTTCGGAGAAATTTCGACAAACTATTTTTGGACGGGACAATTTAAAAATACCTCTCATCGCATCAATGTTTTTGCTGAGCTCTATGTTTCCTCCGATTTATTTTCTGGCTTTCGAGTGAAACAACCGATTGGTCCATTGCCATTGCTAGTGTGCTTACAGTGCTTCGAATATCGTGCCGTCACAGAATTTACAGGACAATTTTATCTATTTCCAGCTATTTTCTCTTTCAGATGAAAGGAAAGAAGTGTTGCCATTGAGTGAAACCAACGAAGAAACCTTGCTTGCCGAATTTGCGTTGAATCCGCAGAATTTATCGATAGAAAATGGTATATGTTTATGCATTATCTGCATATCATTGAAAACTCAGGAAATTGAGTTGAATTAACGATTCGTTTGAAGATATCGCGCTTTTATGGCTTAATGATCTTTTTGTTCTTTTTTGGAATAATGGCACAACGCTGTCACAAGAAAACGCCATTTTTTTCTCTATTGTACTTGCAAAATGAGACCCAATGGAGTGCTGTGCTAGAAAATAATGGAGTCAACTTTATTTCAAAGTGCTTCTTTTCATTCATTAATTTCCAGGCATTCTTTCCGATGAGATTTTGCTATTGGAGAATGCAACAGAAGTGTACGCCTCAGTTCCTTCTTCAGAACCTGTAGCTGCAGCGGAGTTCTTGTCCTTCCATAACTTGACCCAAAGTGAAATCGAATTCTCAGTAGATGAGCTCATTCTGCAGACGTTAATACCGGCATCAGTCAATTCTATGGCACCTCTCAACAGCACCGACAATAACGCACAAGGTGGATCATTCTCGACAAGAACTTTACATAAAGAGCCACAATACAGAAATGGACGCATGTAGATTTGTGAGCAGGTTTATGTGCTTGAAAAACTTTGTTTATAGGGAATGAATGATGCATGATGAAGTTGGGCGTACCGAAAGCAAAATAATTTAGAATTTTTTGGGTTGTAAAAAACCTCAGCGAAAAGCGATGCCAAGATGGCTCGGTTGCACCAATTATCTGGTGGCAGTGATTTATCTTAGCGATGTTGTTGCGTGTTCACTGCTTGACTAGAGGGTATTGTAAATCCTCGCGAAGCTCAACCCATCATCTCATTTTTATTACAGAGCACTCAACAATGATTGAAGCATTAAACACGGCAAGCAGCGTTGCCGTATCGACTACGGCCAATGCTTCCGATGTAATTGCAAACACAGCCTCGAATAACTCAACAGATGTGCAGCAGTCAGAAGGAATTGCCGATCACCTTCAAGATGGGTTACATAAAGCTGAGAAAACCTTACCCGATGTGAGTCTGAAGACAGCAGAATCAGACGTTACAAGGCGTGCACTTGTGGTCAGTCCAAAAAAACGTAAGAGTGATCCCTTTCTTTTCATTCTTCTCTTTAGGAATCATCTACGGCACTGTTGCGTTTTCTTGAATTGTAAGTACTTTATGCAATTGCATACAACTGAGTTAAGTGTTATTCGATTGCCACCGTGTAATATATGTAAATTTGCTTACTGAAGGGTCAGCGACTCAGCGATCATTGGATGGGGTCTTGCCAAATATGCCAATTTGTTGGCAAAGCAACTTGGAGTCCCCCGACCAAATGCAAACAAATGAACACATTGAAATGCATATTCGTGAAGAAATCTCGCAAATATTATATTACATAGGCATCAAGAATCCAGAAAACGATCAGCTACACCTTGCCTTTCATAGGGAACTTCGCATGACCGTTAAAGGAAAACGCCTGCTATTTGTTCTGCCTTTTCCTCATCATTTCTTACCGTGGAGAATTGACGGTAATTTGCGGGTCGTTTAGTCATCTTGGGCGACACGGATTTTCCGATGATTTCAACTGGTGTATGTGCACAAGTGAAAAGCATCAACTTTTAGAATGTCCACCTCCGAAGATCTGTGGTCGCAACTGTGGAATTTATATTGATGAAAACGGTTGTCAGGGCTGCCAATGCATTTGGATTCTTCGAGGTTTGCTTTTGTTATCCAGGTTGTTTGTGCAGTGCTATTCGATATGGTCCGGATCTAAAAAACCTTAAGCTACAGGAGAACTTATGGTCTTTTCGTGTCCCAATTTTTCAACGATGGTGATACGAATATATGCATTACTATGATGTGTTGGTCATAGCGCTCGTTGTCATAAATCTCCCCAGTGCCGTATGCCCTCTAGCTTGTCTATGCAAATTATGCCTTGCTACCAATTCGATACGAGAGAGATGCTGACTTATGCGCCTATGGTCGGTACATATTTCAGCACCTATTTGGCATAGCTAGCTGGACTGTTCAAATGTCCACTATGCCAATCCTGCGCATATGCTGTTAGCGGAGGTTACCATCATATAGATTGCTACTTGATGAATTGGAATTATTTCTGATACTTCCCATAGCTCAATAATGAGTGATCTTCGAAATCGAAGTGCACAAACGGAATTCCCGTTGCAAAACCGTTTCAAGAGTTTTGAGGCCTTTAAGCGTCACGTTATTCCACTCATGAGCAAGATTTTCAAATTCAAATACACGAGTTCTTAAAGAAACCACCAAAGTTTTCAGTTAATCATAGTGCGCTCGCTCCGTTTTTGGCCTTGCTGATAAATGAGCTTCCTGTCAACCGCTCTCTCCGCCACTTTTGGCGATCGCAAAACCTCGCTGCTTGGTTGTTGCCCTCCCTAAGCTGTCTTTTCCATTCCTCGCTTCTTCGGCTTGACTATTCGGGAACGCCGCATACATTCATTTATGGAAATTGTTTTCAGCATGTAGCCCTGAAGGAATCTGCACTGATCCGAACCAATTCTGTGATCTCGGAAAATGTCAGTGCAAACCGGGATATATTCAAGATATGACGCGCTCCGGAGTCTGTAAAGACGATCCGAACTTCGCAGCAATGAGTGCGTTCTTTGCAGTATTTTTCACATTATTCATTCTCGTATGTTAAAACTACTGAAGAGTTTTCGCCCATTTAACAAGACATCGGTGCGTTTCTGCAGTGAAAGGCTGACGAAGGCCCGTTTCGATGAGAAATATATGAAATATGTGCCTCTGGGCGATCCTTTTGTCCAACTTTCTGGCCGCAGTCCTTGCAATGACTTGAATTTTTTTTTTTTTTTTTTGCTTCTTAGCAAAGCACAATGGCATAGCGCATTGTAATAATGGTACATCAATGTCTATCTATGTCTGCGTCAGTCTATCGGTCCCGTTGCCTGAAAACGGGCAGAGCTAGGAAGTTCGGCTGCTACAGTGTTCGGGTGCATATCTGTCGACATTCTAGTGTACAAGAGTTTCTAAGCGCACTTCCTTTCAGATCCTGTCTCACGCTCATTTATTTATATTGGACGTTCCCATAATCTGTCCCTTGTTAAGTGTCTCCACAAATTTCCATCTGCAATGTAGATTAACGCAATGCACATGCGTGCACTGTATAGTTATTGCC
This sequence comes from Baylisascaris procyonis, assembly GCA_037389465.1. NCBI lineage: Eukaryota > Metazoa > Nematoda > Chromadorea > Rhabditida > Ascarididae > Baylisascaris > Baylisascaris procyonis. Next base: position 1,200,464 of record JAZARR010000266.1, read on the forward strand.
GGCCGACGATTTCAACTCGGCAATCACCAAGCGAATATGCAATATTTAGAGCGCATTAGAAGTGACCATTCCTGTCAAATTTTAAGCTCATCCTTTCAATCAAAAATGAACCCTATACGGTGTTCGTCAAAGTTCATATATATTTCACAACTGATCTCTTTGGTCCTAACGCTAGTCGGGTCACAAAACAACTGCAAAAGTTTGCCGGAGTAGCTTGCATCATGTGCGCTTTTTAGATTTCGCTTTTCAGAACAATTGATGTCATAACGTTTGCAGCAAATGGCGGAAGGCGCGTTACTGGGTTTCACTTGGAAGGAAACAAACTATTTGCAGCGGTCTTCAATTGAAAATTCACATCTTAGCCACAAGATGAGACCGGCACAAGATCCAACGGCAGCATTGAAAGGGATCTTTGGTTGGCACGAAGGAATGAAGTGCCCAACATAAACGTTGTGTGAACACATTAGTGCAAGAGTTTTGTTATTTGTTGACAACGTATGAAACTGCTCGATTCGGGACGGAATTGCAATAATGGAGTCCCTGCGAATTCCTTGATACGCGTGTTTGCGCATGTTGCATGGAAAACCAAAATCGCCTGTGCAGCAGAGCCGTAATCGCGAGGGTAACTTCAGATAACGTCATGAAGCGCAAAACGACCAATGGTATGGACACGGACAAACAGTTACTGACTGTTGCGAGGGGCAGGCCCAATAGTGACGACAATGAGCGAATGGTAAAGCTGTTTTCTTTTTTTGAGTCTATAATAGAGCGACCGCAAGTAGTTCCATCGTATATATATCCTTGATGAAAATACCTCGATCGTCAAACGAGAGACAGGGGGAGGCAGAAGAGGATTGAGAGAGAAGAAAGATGGAATAGTGATGAGCTTCATAACTGGTCTGCACTTTTTTCATTTCATCTCCTCGAACTCTGATATGGGCAAAACCTTCATGCTCTTTAAAAAATATGAACGGTAAGACAGTTTTTTGCAGAGTGCTGCGAAACTGCTTGAGCAGAACAATACAACGTTGTCTGCTGAATCGATCACCGAAGTGTCGACAGCCGTATCACCGAAGGAATCAACGCCCACTTCGGATGTATCGTTAGCAGTCAAACCCGCCAATATACAGCGCATCATACGCGACATATCGAACATCGACCACAACAAAACAACAAGAATTCAGAGGCTACAATGGCCTGGTAGATTATGAATCTGTTTGTTCATTATTTTTGCTGAACCGCTTTTGCCGAGCGCCAACACTTTCTATCATTTACGTGGTAACCTCAACAATAAGAGCAAGAAAAATGCAGGGGAATGGATTGCATAAAACGAACCAGTTGGTGCGTCAAAAATTGATCTTCAGCCGACGACAACGGAAACAACTTATAATAACATAAATGTCAAAGAATCAAATTTTCAGCTAATTCCGCGCCACATTCCGGGAAGAACATTAGGAAAGGGAACATTTCGTAAAGCCGAGAACTAATTTTAAACGTACCAGTGCCCTTACTGATTGGATCTCTCCAGGGATCTCCGAATTTGATGTTTCAGAGGAAATTTAAGTTTAGTTCTAAGCCTTGGACCGACGGCTTACAACGAAGATCATAACGTTGAAAAGTACATTCAGGAATGAAACGAGTTTTTCGACCTTGATCCTCAAGCAGTCACTAATGAATATGGTCAGGGCCACTGTAGATTTGTATTAGCACTTCCGAGGCAACATTAAAAAATGAGCAAATTTTTCGTGAAAGTCTTTTAGTGAACCGTGCTTGACATATTCCGCGACGTTTGCGCTCTTTCGATGCCTCAGCAATTTCTTTCGAAATAGCTTTTAAGTTGCTTCCAATTAGCCCATTCATATCCCACTGTCACTTTTCCTTATTTGCAAATGTTTTTTGATAGCCGATCCCGCTTAGCATGAAGCACTTATGTTGCATGTTTAGTATGGGAGAGTAGTGGTTGAATGGGCGGCACGAATGAGAAGGACGCCAGCGACGATGCATGATCTAATGCTGCATGCGGTTCAACAGATCTGTTGCCCAAATATATCACCATTAAGCGATGCTACGTTACAACACACTAAATTTATATCCAATCTGCAGAATTTGTAACCCTTCAGGCAAAAGGTATTACATCCACCTTCCGTTTCCCTTCGCATTCCAACCCCTTCTGCAATTGACTTACGTATAATATCCACATTCCTCTTGACCAAACGCCCTTTTGTAATTGGAAAGGAGAACTACAAATGCTGCTATTGATAATGTCATTAGTTTGAGTGATTTGGGCGTTGAGCTGCTTTTCAGACAAGGATATAAGTTAGTGCAGATGCAGAATGATTTAAGAACGTTTTTTTGCAAAGAAAAAAAAATTGCAATTGTTCTATGAGTTATTGCATGGGCTGCGGAACATGCCTATCATTCGTCATATCTGCTCATGTGAAGCTATCTGCTTCGCATCAGCGGGTATCTTATCTGATCAGGTATGACATCAGCGAGCATCAACATTAAGCTTCGCATCAGTAATGCCTGATGCGAAGCTATCCGCTCAAGCCTGATCAGCTGTTCCGTCATACCCTATTTGACCCGCCCAAGTACTCTTTCCCCTAACGTCACTCAAACCTTCTGCTAATTCTGCTCCAGCAGGGAAACCGATATCTCTTTTTTTTGCTGTCTATAGGCAATACGTTTATTTTTTGCTGTGGCTATACCAATAATACAGTGGATCATTGTTATTTTTGCTGTCTACATTCGATATATACTTAATTATAGTAATACATCTTTGCTCGATGAGGGTGTTGATAGTGGACCATAGTAAAATGCGGCACTTACATAAAGCGACCATGCGATCAGTCCCATACGAGAAATAACAGCTCATGCGCAACTACTCTGCGACTAATTTCCAGCATTTTACTTCCCTCCTCCGAATAATAGGTTTCCACGAACCGCTCATAGGAAAAAGTCATTCGCCAACTTTCACGTTTCACTTATAAGAGCATATCGTTACGAGCCACAACTAGCTGGCGATGGAAAATAACGAGCAGCCCCTATTTTACGAGCTGTCGATCGTATGCAGTACCCATACTTCATGTATATATTTATCGTGGATACAAGTATAACGCTTCGTCACTCCGTATCGTAAATACGCACAAGTTGAGATGTCTAAGGCGGTACTTTATTACAAGCTCACGGTTTCGATGCTTTATATACTTCATTCCATGACCCATAGATGTGTGCCTTTAGCTTGAGTTTTACTTACAGTCATCTTGAGTTTTACTTGCTTTTAAAATATTAAAATTAAGCCAGTTAAAGCATTTTCGAGTACTTACTATTAAGTTGATATGATGAAGCAGACGAGATAATCACAAAGGGGCACAGCAATCAAAATCACGTCGCTAATGTGTATCTAAGGCCCGTTGACAGACCTAGCACAGCACGAAGAATACAGCGAGCAATTTCCAAAGATTTTGTTTACAATGCTGGGAAACTGCAATTTGCAATGAAACTCAGAGTCAATTGTGATCTGAAATTGCAACTTTGATCTCGAAATATTATATTAGCCACTTCGTGATAAGGAACTAATCCTTGCAATTTTTCTAGAGGCCTTTTTGTAAGACTTGGCAGTCATGAATATTGTAATCAAATAGGCGAGGAATAAACATTCGGGTCATCTGGAAGGGTCTTTTTACTGGCGCTCTCTGAAAGATTATCAGTACATAACAGGGATGAAATAGGACTCAAAGCGTTTACTCAGAGGCATCTTTCAAAAGAGCATACGGTGCCATCTGTACCAAATTTCTTCTGGAAGATAGGTGTGGAGAAGACTGCGTTTATCAATGTGAACAAAGATAGAAGGATGTCATAATTTTCAAGCCTGAAAGAAACTTTTCGTGATAGACCATATCAAAGGCTTCAGCTTTATCAATATACCTATCTCCCCTTTCATATATTTGAATAAGCAAGGATGATACCTGTGCAATCCACAAGCTATCTCCATTATTTTTGCATGTATCGCCTTTTCCAGCTCGGTTGCGCTAGGCACGATCAGGAAAACAGTTTACTTCTTTGGCTGTTCCCTTTTTTATACTGCTTGCCTCGTTTTTCTTTTTTTTTTTTTGCTTTTATCTGAAAAAGCAGCATTCACATCTGGTATCGATATAGGCAAATACTATCCCTTGCAGCACTATTCTCCCAACGGTTATACGGCATTCGCTTAATTTCCGATCACTCTTTTAATTACAATTTAGATTTCGTATTTTAGTATTTTCGTTCTCACTTTTTCGCAATGAAAACAATCCTTGCGATATATGCATTTTTATGCAAATACGCAAATGTGTCTCAACATGAATTTCCACTTGTCATCTCGTTCACATTGATTACATATATTGAGTATTTAATACTATGCTATGCATGTGAGTATAGTAGTAAGTATTGTGCATGATACAAAATTGTTTGCTCGCGTTTCGTGTCTTTTTCTTATTTATCACCATAAATGTTCCCAAATAAACGTCCAATTATGTTGCGATTCGCCACTTGAAGTTAGTAGTTTCGGCAAGCAATCCGAGCGCATATCACGCATGTCTAACGATGCCATCAATGTTTGCCTAATGGGAGCATCAACGTTATAACAGAAATGTCTGCCTAATGGAAGCACCGATACAATGAATGCTGTGAAAGATTCCTCTGCCATGCACGCCGAGCATGCCAGACAAGTGAATGTACCTAAGTGTCCAAGTCCTAAATGTCCATTCCAGTCATCAAACGCACATTGCTGGAAACGTAAGCATCTATGGATGAGGTTGCTTTTGTAAGAAAAAATTGTTATTTTTAATTATGTGCCGTTGTGAAGGTGCTTCACAAACGAGTCGTCCTGTGTGTGCATGTACATGTGAGCATGCGTCTGAATGTGGGGTACTTTCAATTTGATGAACCACTAAAATTATGAGGTGTGGCGCTTGGAGTGCATGTCGCGAACTATAGAATGAAATCGCCTCTCTCATTATGAACAGCTCCATGAGGTTCAAAAAAATTATAGACATATATAGGCATGTAAAGGTGGAAGAAAATTTTGCAATTCGGCCTACGTCTCGTTTTACACAGCTGATTGCAAGCAGTTGAAGAATCTTGCAGATCAGCTAGCCCGATATGTTACTATGCCATCCGGTGGCCTTTAAACCAGTTTCACATATTGAAGAGTATGCAATGCAAAACAATGCATTCATACCTCAAGTTATCCGACTACTTATGCATATCGTCAACAAAAGATTCTCCCTTTTGTGATCCGGCCGCAACAGAGTGAAAATCTCAGTGGTGCAGAAGACACGTAAATTTTGCCGCCGCGTTCAATTGTCCGCTCCTGTTTTCGAAATAGAGGACCAATGTGATCTGTGGAACGGTGAACCCTATGTTGTATATTTCAGTCGCCTTATTATCTCGCTCCCATTTTCCTACCTCCAGAGATGAGATTCTTGGGAATGGAGATGGAGAAACATGTGCATAGACAAATGGACAGGCGGAAGCTCATGCAGATGCATGAACACGGCATCGTAAGAACGCACGTTTGTGAAATAAAGTAACAAAAATACATGGATAACGAATATATTATAGATGCCTTGTGTGAGCACTCGCGTTAATTAAAGTAAAATTACGGTATCGAGCATATCAATAATCTATCATTAAAACTCCAACATGACCGTCCTATCGGAAATTAGGGAGTGGAAGAAAAACCTTGAAAATTTCGGCATCCCACAATTTTCAGATGTGGAGAAATATATTCGCCCGATCGAATAATAAACCTATAAAGTGCACCAAAAAGTCACCCATTAGTGCATCTTCAACGGATGTGGTTACTAAATTGCTAAGAGTACCTGTGGAGGTGGAGTAATCATGTTTTCACGCGTTCCAGATGTCACACTTGAGAAGATAACCGAATAATGCGTCAGTATTTTTTTACGTTTATACAACAGAAATGGTGATAAATTCACGTTGAAAATTCTATTTGCTGACATGACTGTAAATGGAGTACGAAGTTAAGAAAGTGCAGTTTGAAGCTTATCGCCATAACAGCAATTACTGAAAGCATACATTCTCCATCGGTTTTAAATTCATTTTTTGACGCTTTTCATTTTCAGTTTATCAGTACTTCTAGTCTTTATAATTCATTGATTTATAATTACTACAGTTTTTCTACTGTGCACGGCAACACATCTGTTTGTCGTGTTACCTTGATGATGAGAAAAGCTCATTTATTTAGTTTTTTCTCCGTTCAAAGGAATATTTGTGGTTTTTCGAAGATGATCAAATAGCCGTGTACAAGGAAGCATTAAAGAATCCGAATCAGTCGGCACTACAAAAAATTTACACCTGCTTCGATCTCATAAGCCATGCGCATCGAGACAAACGTCCGTTAAAGAAATCATGCTCAAATACTCATGACCCTAAAAACATTCATTCACGCTTTCCTATAATCTAATAGACTGAATTCGATTTCACGAATCGCATTAAGCACTTCAAAGTTTTGTTTTTGATGTAGGTCCCTGTAATATCGACACCCAGTGCCCTCCGAATCTCTATTGCATCGATGGGGAATGTTGGCATTCACCGAACAAGCCAATTCGCTCTCACATCAGCACATACACCACCTCGAAGCGATCGGATGATAGTGCTGTTCGTCCAAGTTCAGCCCAAACCGAGGAAAATATCACCACTAGTAGGTGTTCCTTGTTTCTGGTCCACCAGTCTTAAGTTAGGAGATGCCGTTACTCGATGATGTTGTGGGCGAAATAGCTGTAGATTTTTTTTCAGTACCAATCATCTCAAGCGAAGCACGATTCATTTATGTATCAGTAACGAGGCGATGAATGTGTGACTTCAAGATAGTGGTTTCCTGGTGAGATATGAGACACTAATGCGCCGAAATTTTGCACTTATTCTGAAAGCACTCTTACATAACTTTCATAGCTTATCAGCGAAAACTCAGTAGACTTCCGATGCAAGCTGCACTCAGACACATGTGGTGGTGTAAGCATACTTGGTGTTCACCGTCAACTCTTTCAGGAACCTCGCAGGAATCGAAATCCACTCTGAATGAGACGGTGACCGTAGAACCCGACTTCGGCTTGTTCCCATCTGCTCCGCCTCGAATGACCAGTGCCGGAAAGAGGTTTCGTTATTCTTAGGCAACACGATTTTAAAGAGAGGACCTTATTTTCAGTCAATGAGAGGAAATAAAAGAATATCGGAAAACCTATAATTATACGCACTGTCTTAACACAACTGTATAGGATGATCGGATGCGATGACTCAGCAGAAAAGCGGCTTTGCGCTCAATTTGTAGGCACTTCATAGTACATCCCCAGTGGTGTTTTAGTAGATTTCCCGAAATTCCTCCTCCCTTCCCTCCGGTCAAAAGAAATATGTGACGGTTGTGCCGCGTCGGTATGAACATATATATATGTCTATCCTTTCTGCATCTTTTGTGATGTGGGATTTGTTCCACCGCTGTTTCCTGCTTTGATGTTTCAAACTCGATATTAGAAAGGGAAATTGCCTTACGCTTCGGCAAATTTGCTTTGCAAAAATAGCATTATCGCCATGTCGTGCCCATTCCTATGTATGGGAGTATTTCGGTCTATTTGTTTATGCAACAGTTTCAACTCGGAAACAACTGAAGAGAGGGTTAAGAAATTTCATACTCGCCACAGTATGTTCTTCTACTTCACATTTCACGTTCATTGGTTGATATCGAAAAGTGAAAAATAAATATTAACACACCAAGTATTTTAGAATATTTTGCACCAGAAGAGCAAAAAACGATGTATTCACAGATGTGGATTTTCGAAGATTCATCGGATCGCTAAAATACCTGACTATATCCGTCGTATTCTCTTTAATCAGTTGCCGATGCTCTGCTCATATTTTTATGGAACCAGCTTGGTGTGCTTACTACTCTGATCACATATATGATTCTTTCAGTTCCACTAAGCGAGCATCAATAGAATCATCGCGATCTCGTCTTCAACAAGGAAATCCAGGGTATCACAACCAATTCACAACCACACAACCTAATCGATTGAAAAGTGTTTCGGTAACAACAACGTTACCGACAATGACGCACTCATCGGTTACAGAAGGCACCATCGCATTTCGAGAAGCGTCGCGATCACTCAGAAAATATTTGTCGACATTGCCGCCATCTAGAGAGCTCATTAGAAGGCCTGCAATGATTTTCAAGGTAAACACCACTGCGCTTACAGAAACGATTATCAGTCATTCCTTAGCAACACTTCAACAGCAGGACGCATGCCATCGCTTCGATGTAGGAAGACATCGATGACTAATAAAAAATATGCGTTATTTTATATGGGGCGAGAAGAAAAAAATAGCAGTTTTACACTTCAAAAGGTTGGATCAAACCATCATTTAATCGCATTTACGAAATTCCGCGCCATAAATTCACGCTAACCACGACTATAGGGAGCTTGTAGCCACTTTCTGAAGCTGTTTCTTGTCGTTTGAAGTCATAGCTTCAACTAAGAACCATCAAATGCCTGACATGCAGCACATCGAACATTTCTAGACCGCTGAACTGGCCGCTTAAAATGCTGGAAGTCCAAATATACCATTGTTTCGAACTTCCTGACATTATTCTTCATGACTCTTAAGCGTACGTCTCTAACCGGAGCTAAGCCAACTGCTAGCTTTGTTCCAATCGAGGTTATAATTGTAAACCTTCTTGAGCTTATGATGCCACCTTTTTGCAAGCATCCTATTCGCAATTGACTACCTCTGACAGGTGTGAAAATATTTGCACTCGAACGAGACATTTTCGCTATGAAATTCGGCTCCATAGAGAAACTAAGCAGTTAGATAGAAATTTTACAGCTCCTATCACCCACTCAATATGAACTTATTGCTTACAGTCAACAATCAGAAAACCGTCTGAGACGACAACGAGCTGGAGTGGATTTGCTGAAACCGACAGTGAACACAGTGGCAAGTTACATATCAGCATCTTGGTGCTTTAGATGAACAGCAGTCAGGCATAGATAATTCAGTCATAAATTCTTTCCAAACTATCGACTAGCAAATCAAAAATCAAATGCGTCTTCTGATTAAATATGTAACTCAATTGAATACAAATTTCATGACGCACATACGACCTCTTCGCTCAACCAACATTGATATTCATATGAGCTTTGGGAATTTGACACTTACAAGGCGCACTCTGTCGATCATGTGGCAGTGGCTTATGTATGTGTGAATGCCTGTTTTTCACAGAACACTTCATCAGACATAAGAATATTTTTTGCTTGTAATGCTTACCTCAGGATTAGTTCCAGTTTCTAGTATTCAGGCAACCCACTGAGATTCAGGAGAGAGTTCGTGCAGTAGCGTGAATTTTATAACGATATAAAGGAGACCAAAATGTGCACGAAATAAGAGTTTCCTAAAGGAAATAGGATGGCAGAATAAGTGAAAAAGCATGTCAAAGTCGCTGATGCCAGATGCGCGTTTTCATTTCGATCGTCCGAGCAAGCTGTTTTGAAGGTAGTCAACGGAGAACAGAATGAACAGAAATTGGTCTCAACTTTACCTGATCCGGTTGCCCCTACAAGCCTCCTTTAAAAGATTCGTTATTCTTCAAGTCACCTTCGATGATTGAAGAAATGGTTCCGGAGTTGATGAACGGTTGTTGCAAAATTGCTCAGAAAGCTGATCGTGGGGACGTCATGTTCAAGCGCATGTATATCTGTTTGTCTGTTTGCCCGTTTTTCCGGTAGTGTCAGCTGGTAGACTACTGGAAGTAGTTAGCAAATATGGCTAGCGGCATCACGTTTCACACCTGTCTATCTGCTCTCAACGAAGCCATACATTTACACAGATCAAACGCAGGTGGTGCTTTCAATGCACACCACTTGAACGAAAAGGCCAATTTTTTCTTCAAGTTATCAATGAAGATAGATTTTTTGAACGAACGAAGGTACTATTTTACATATTCTGGTTTCCGATAGTCATTCATACAGTTAGTTGGTTGATCAGGTGAGCATGTTCTGCCTTGTCAGCTTCAATATATAGAGTTTTTTTTAAACTTTTAATTGTGCTTTCGATAGAATGAGAACGACAACATGCACATATAAATTACGCACAAGATTTTAGAAAGCAATACTCGGAAACCATCACGTGAACAACGTATCGGTGTTTGGATACCAATGGAAGATATCGAGAAGGAAGAAAACATTTCACCGCGAAGGATATCGCAATCGTCGACAGACACCCGAATTTTTGCTGAGTACACAGCAGAGAGGCGTTTACGGAAGCCTGTGCGAGTGGAAATACACAATGCCAGAGGTTGCCTGTTTCAGGAAACGTACTGCCAATTCTAAACGATATTTTAATCCATTCCTCCTTACATCGAACAATGGGCCACTGCAAAGTGGGCCTCCTTAAAAAATTCATTTGCAGCCTTTATCAGAATCATATGACCATAAAGTTCACTTCAGCATTTGATAAAAAAAGAGAGGAATCACAAACATGACACTTCATAAAAGTCAGAAAAAGTCCAAATATAAACATACTTCGCTCATGGGTTCCATGTTCAACCTATTATAAACTCCTGTAGACATACTCGACGCATTAAACTGACATGCGGATTCATGACTGCCGTGCACACAGGAGCGCGGAGATTTTTGAACACAAATACGACAGGGGTACCACTGCGATGTTTATCATGTAATGTACGGTTAGCGATCTGAAATAAATAAAAATTTCGAAGAGGTTCCAGCGACGAATACTTTGTCGATGAATGTAAGAAAATATTTCCGCAGTGGAAAAGTGCTAAAGTCACTGTTAAGAAACTAACAACTTTCTGCCTCTTGAAACTGCAGGTGATGCCAATAAAATCGCTCACAATGTTCCTTGATAAACTAAACGGAAGAGGGTTTGCCTCCCTCGATGTTATACACGAGAGCGGTACAATGCCAATTAGGTTCGAAAAAGAATTGCTTTCGAAACGTTTAGAAATGTATTCATCCACCTCGTGGACTTTTTTCACAACGGTGACGCGAGGCTGCCAGGAGCTTCTCCATTTCCTGGAGTGAAAATCCCCGTTTCTGACATTACATTTAAATTTTAACTTTTTTCACCCAGAGATTTGAAGTTGCAATTGCATGAACATTTCGTGATTTTAATTGCAGGAATATTTCGCAATGAATGCGTCAACAATGCGGATTGTGGTCACCGTTTAATTTGCTGTGGAAAACAATGGTGCGATCTAACAAATGAATGTGGATTCGGCTATTTTTGCCTGCCAAATTGCGAGCTCACAAAAATGACTCATCTTGCATCGGGCAGCACTGCTGAAGATTCTCTTGTTGATCTTATTTATGACTGATCTCTGATAAAGAATTTCTGACTGATGCGCAGTGGACTGTTCATTCATTCAGTAGCCCATTCCTGGCAATGAAGAAAATTCGAGAATGGAGTGGAAAGTTGTGTGCGACCAGGAAGCAGCTGTTACAGAATCAGACACTCAGAAACAACAGTAGAAATTGCGCCCAGACCATAGCAGCACACGTACGACATAGGTAGGTAAAGAAAGGTCTGTTTGAGAACTTTACAGAAAATACAAGGAGACGCAAGCCTCTGACGTATCGAAGGGTATCGCGACTCCAGTGGGGTGAGGATCATCCTGCACCAACTGTCCTCGTAGGGCTGCTCATCCGAGAAATGACCTACTGCCCTATGAAGGATCCAGGTCCTTCATAAGGACAGGACAGCTTACATCATATAAATCCATGTACTTGTTGCATTATACAAGAAAAACCGTTGTCTTATCATCCATAAAAAAATAAGTCGTTATCAGGTCGCATTGCAGCTGGCTATCGATAACCGCGGAATTATTATGATTACGTTTAATGCGGATACTCGTTCTCAGTTTGTTGTCAACGTCGTTATAAAATGCTTTGACGTTCATGCCATATATAAACTTTTCTGATGGTTTTTATCAACTTATACGCAACAAACTTGGTAACGTTCTGAATATTGATAAAAAACATTAAACCCACCCCATTTATGTCGACATTCATAAGAAATGTTTTTTTATTAGTCCAGCTGGAGATATGTTGGTAACTGCTTGGACTGGGCTCTTTTTCTCTTTCGTATGAAAATCTTCAAAAAAGTATGCATAAAAACTCAAAAAAGGACTATACATTTCGTCAACCTCGACTGAGTCTTGAAAATATTCACGCCGGTTATGATGAGTTAGCATGGCGTTATCCTCTTTCTAGTTGTACCTTGCAATATCCCCTTCATACCCCCATATACGCTTTATAAAACAAACTTCATTTTGGAAGTGGATACATCCACGACCATGTTGAGGAGTTCTCTGATCCAGAAAAGTTGCGAAGAAACAATATATCATTTGTCAAAGCAGATCATCAACTTTATTGTTACGAGTGGAATATTGAACGATGTTTCGACCGCTTTGGAGTATGAAGAAACAACTTCTTATGCAAACTAGAAATCATCACAATCATAGGGATCAGAAGAACTTATTTAATTATAGTAGATCACCCGTTATCAGACATTAACAACAGTTGTGCATTGAAAAAAATATTCCAGCGAAGGTTTGATGTGTCAAAGCTCATTGCAAGCGAAGAAGTAAAATTCAGGACACCGACTATCAATATCGCATGATCTACGCCAACTCCGAAATCACTTAGAATCAGTTGCGGAAGTATCAGGCGCTCGATAAGCACAGACCAGACAAGAAGGTCTGTCGACGAAAGCAGCTCTCAGTCTTGTAGTATAGTTTGGTCCGAGTCAGCTAGTAAAGCAGCTTGTTCGCAACGATTTTTCCGAACGTAGCATGATTGAAAGCTCTTTGAACGTTTTCTATCACTAAATGTACTTAGAATCCGTCAACAGAAACGAATGAAAATCTTGAAACAATGCTCGACACACTATGAGTGTTGTAAACTCATATGTCAAGAACTATTAAAGTCATCATTACTTCATTCATCTTGAACAATACATATGAATTTATGTGCCTTCAATCAATCCATGAAAACGCTCCATTTCACAGATATCCCGGAATGTTTTCGAATTAGCCCTATTAAATATACCCGAGAAAGAAAACAATACAAAACATCCAGCCGACTGTCAGCAAAGGAAATGAAAAATTAAACAAGCGAATTTTGATAAACTAAGCAGATAACAAGATCTTACTTAGACAATCAGTGCTGCCTACCGGTATATCAATAACGAAAGGCTATATGCAACAGGAAAGAAGTTGAGGCGTAACCATTTCTCACTGAGTTTTATAAGATACAGTTTTACGCAACTGTCGCCAATTGTAGATAATGCAGCTGAACTCTGACCCACAAGAACTGTGACATCACTTTACACTGCACTGGGAATGAATACGCCATGTCCACTTACTGGCGACTATTGCTTTACCGAGAGCTCAGTATGAGATTGTGAGCAATTGCATGGAAGAACGCTGCGACCACTAAACTTCGATCTGAAGCCGTTTTATTGCTATCGCATATAATGCATCATTGTTGTCACTCAACAGCTCAACCCCTTCTCCTGCAGCAAAGACTCAACGGTAACTTTATTTCCACACTTCGAAATCGCAAAAATATTGATGCATATTGCAAGCCAAACTAATGAATTTATCTTTTCCTAATCAATTTGCGTATATTCGATAGCAAAAAAAAGGTCAAAAAGAGGAATATCTCGATACTTATGAGTCATCATCGCATATGTTCCCTTGAGTTTTTCCATATTTATAGGCTCTTCGTTTCATCTGAGAGTTTCTTTCTAAAATTCCCTAATTATTTGATCAAAATCGGATGTGGAATTCAATCATGAGGTGTTCATAAGTGAACCAAATATCCGAAATTACTTCATCTCTAATCGATCTCGTAAAGTTGCGCTATAATGTGCGCATTTTGTACTCGATACAGCAACGGCGGGTATGACGATCCACACTTCTTACTTTGTTTTTACCTCCTCTGAACCACGCGTTGCGTGGCGCGAAGGCTTGCCAATTGACAATGCACCCACGGGCGATCTTCGGTGATCGAAACCACAAGTGCGTAAGCGAACAAGATCGAAGGAATGGTATATTTAAGATTCGGCAAAACAGCATTGTGCAGTGTCTTTCTGAACAGATTCTAAAGTGGCGAGCCCTGAGTGGTGGACGGAAGGCTGCGATCCACTGACGAAAGACCGTTGGACAATGGACAGGACGATGTATTTGCAGTTCTCTCCGTCTGAAAAAGGTAAGTTTTCTCACTTTACATAGTTGGGTGATGGAAGTGATGTAAGGAGATCGCTCAAAGTACTAGGGTCTTACCAGCACAGAGGCAAAAGATAAGGAAAATCTGCCAAGAATATTTGCGCAAACCTCTAGAAAATCAGGTACACTCTACACAGGGTCGGAATTCCGATCATGGTTCAGACCGCTGCATCATAAACAGATCCTTTTGGCTGCATATTATGAAATTGTCGCTGCAAGAAATAAGTCACAAGCTGACGCGAAAAAAGGCTGTCACCTGAATGTCAGCCAACAAATGGATGTCGAAAGGAGCCTCAAAATCCTGTGAACACTACTGCCAAGAAACGTACATGTGCTTGATTGCAACCTGCTTCCTGAAAACTCCGTTATTCGCAGCTGATTCTAACTTTCGTTATTGGGAGAGAGCTTCTGAGAGGCGGATGGAGGGCGAAGTCGAAGATAAAGTTGAGCTTGAATTCGACAACCTAACGCGATAGGCATAACGTTTCAGCGGCAAAGCTTTGCTCGAATACCATCTACAGTCGATTTGAAGGCTTGAAGTAGGAAGCTTCTCAATGTTTTCGGAGATTTTCTTTGTTCACTTTGTTCCTGAAGAATCATATGGAGTCGTGTTCTAGTCAACCACTTTTCCTTTGTCAGCTGTTTCCCTTTGTTGCCATTTGAGGTCCATAAATGAGCTTAATTAATGTGCTTGATCGAACACATTCAAGCATCTTGAGGGTCACCATCATTGCTTCATGCCCTCACATCGGGAAGTTGCAGCCTTGTTTATCTTATACTTCTCTGCCCGTTGCATATTTAACGCAAAGGAAATCGCTGTCCTCAGAACTGAAAACTGCACTTTTCTCTTTTATCACACCGTTCAAATCCAGCAGACTGCGTAAAGGCTCACCACGTCTCTTCTGTTGTAAATGAGATATTTCTGTTATCTGTGGAAGTCACTGGCACGAGAGGAACATAGTACAGCTTAGATGGCCTATAAAACTCTTTATTATTGCTGATTTGCTTCCAGTGTATTTTAGGGATATTCTTCACTTATTACGTGATTTGCTGTGCCATGAGTTTACATTAACTAATATGTTTGTTCATTCGCAGATATGAATTCCTCAAGCGTTGTGGTGTCGCTATGCAGCCCACCAAATCTTCATTGCCCACCGTCGTGCTCAACCAACTCATCCGATTCCTCCACATCACTCGTATCTGTTTTTTTTTTGCATTTCCTAATTTTCTCATCTTCTCAGTAGCTCAATTTAAAAAAAAAAAAGAAAGAAAAAAGGGCTGAGTGGAAAATTCCAAAGTTGCACAGCTCAAAAACGAATAATTTCGACAAAGAATTAAGAAGCATATAATATCACGTAGATTCACTTGACATCCTTTCTTGCACACCTAAATTTAAGAGAGGTTCGGAATTTTTTTTGCCACGTTTTTGCGACGCCATGTCGCGACAGCACCACGAAGATTTAACAAGTAAACAGCACATCGAGCAGTTTTTTTTTTTCTCGTTTAATTCTATCATTTTTCTTTCTTTTTAATTCATTTCAAACAGTTTCTGTCTATCCGAATGAATTCTTTTTTTTTTCAAAGTTTCACTCACCCAATATTTCCATCTCATCCTTATTGCGCTAAAGCATGTTGTGATGTTTTCTCCAATTTCATGTGTTCTATTGACGACCGTGGATTTTTTGATGCAAAACCGTTATCAATGGCATAACACAGTTAATTCATTTTTAATGCGAAATTTTCTTTTCTCCTCATTGGTTTTTTAATTCATTTCTGTTTGTATTTTATTCATCCCCTCCTTATGTGCAATTCTTTAACAGACGTTGTCACTATGAGGTAAGATTGCTGCAGTTTTCCAAGAATTCGAATCGCTCTCTTTACCGACCACTTACGAGCTATGTCGATCTAAAATCTTTGTAAGCGAATGCGCCAAGCTGAGATTGAAATATGAAGGGCTGGCTTAAATGCCACAGTGTCCCTTTCGTTTCTGTCCTAGATCAACAATATTCGAATGTTTAGACCCCAACGGTTGAGTTCGTGGCGAGCGAGCAGTGCCAAGCATTGATTTTGAGTCCAATTCGTGTTGCGAACATTCTTGAGGAAAGAAAACGTCTCTACAGGTTCTTCTCAGTCCATGTTATTTGCATTATCTCCAGAAGGTATTGCATCGATCTGAGATGTTACAAATGTGCAATTATTACGGAAATACTAGACGATGTTGCTGGGGGAATTGGGCATCGCTGGTTAAAGCCTGTCATTTAAAGGCAGCACATCACCAAATGCTGGCTAATGCTTGAAGGCTTTGAAAGGTCCCGTGAAGTGCAGAAGGTGGCTTCCAGCTTCCAGAAGTCAAAGAATGTAAGCGACTCACGGTGCAGAAGCTGGCATGCTTGGTGTTGTTCTTTAAGTAAGACTGAGTTCTGTATGCCTCAAGAGCAGAATGATGCAAATTTAAGAAAAATTCAATTCTATATGCACCTTTTCCGTGCAACCTTCTCGCAAATAAAACCTATTTTTGAAATCCCAGAACTGTTTTTGGAAGTAAAGGTTATCGTCCTTACTCCTACGCACTCCCGTCTTTGCCTTCCACAAAGACGGGCTTTCCTTTTCACTCCAAAACATTGGTTCTCAACTAGCGGCTCGGTCGCTTCCGCATGAAACTTGCAAAGTCTCAGTAGCATAATCCTTTGGTCTGAAGGCCTGTCATTAAGGAACTCACCAATTTAAATAAAGGGCGCCATGGAAAACATGTTTTATATAAAAAATCATGGAGAAAAGGAAAGCATTCATGTTGACTTCAAGATGTTTCTTTGGAATTTCCGGAGAGTGCAACACATCTTTTGAATGGTGAATCCGTCTATCATTACTTCGGAGGAGGAGTGAAGGCTAAAAGTCTGCCCCTTTTGTGGATGTGGTATTTCGAAATTCATGACTTTCGTGATGAGTGCATTGCGGGATGGTTTTGGTGACAATGATGCCCATCAACAAAAATACAAATGACAGGTTGCATTTCTGCAGGAGAACGAGACGGCAACTTGTCCCTGAAGGAACACCTACGCAATTTCAAAAGCTTGATATCAATGGCAATATACCGCTTGGTACAGCTTCATTCTTTTCATTTGTAACCAAAGTATGTCTCTGGTGAACTTTAAAATGGTTACTGATTGTGATGCATTATGTGAACGTGCGAGGGCATGCAACAGGAAATGCGCTAGGCAGTAAAATGAACAGTTTAAATAATAGTTAAATCGCAGCCCTATTGACTGTTAAGCAGGCAGAAGAAAGCCACAATCTGGTCATTTAATTTGGAAGAGGTCTTGTCTTCTATGTTCATGTTTGTGTAAGATGAATAACTAACGGGGAACTTCAACATTCTCATATACCCAAGTGAATAACTTCTGCAGGAGAAGGTGGATTTGGTGCGGTTTTTCGAAGTTCGTACAACAATCATGAGGTGGCCATAAAACAACTATACCAAAAAAGGCACTCACCCTCCTCAGATTTCGTCTCGTTGTGCGCTGAACTGAATGCCTTTCGACTTCCGCCATCGCCATATGTTGTGCCGATTCTTTCATTCACATCCTCCGGCATATCTATACAGGTTTTCGGATTTCTGCGTTACCTTTCCATTCATCGGGATAGTAAATAAATGGTCGCCGCTCTTCACCTTTTTATTTATGCCAGTAGTCTGTTCATTAAGTGATTGTAGCATGTCAACGCCTTTTAGTAGTCCATTCTAAAAAGGGGGGGGGGCGGGGCGGGGGGGGGGACAGAAATTGAGGAATTCCTCATTCATTGTGCTTGAGGTGCTTACTGCAAGAATTGTGGCATGCATACTCTAGTTTCGACTCTTTTGAGAAGTGGAACATTTCAAGTGAAATCTAGGTTGATTCTCCATATCCTCTTTCGTTTTTACTCGGAAATTGATGTTTATCGCGTCCATAAGGTGGCGACAAAGATGGGTGTATTTTTTTTTCCTTCTTGCTAAGCCCATTTCAAAGGGATTTTGCGATCTACTCGAGGCTGAACGGGAGGATAAAGTGCTTTTAGCAAAATTAAAAAAAAACACAAAAGTTGCCAAACAACTGGGAATCGGTCTCTGCGCTCTTTTATCTCATCCCCATGTTTAGTGGGGCGTTTAATGGTCTTACAGGAGAAGTGCATGCAATAGTGCCACATGCAAGTGGCGCTGCAAATGTAAAATCACTTTTAGTTCAGCTTTATTTCTATTTGCTTATCTATGGTTTTCTCCCAGTTTTTAACCTCGCATATTTGCATTTTCCAGATTGTCA
Source organism: Baylisascaris procyonis (assembly GCA_037389465.1). NCBI lineage: Eukaryota > Metazoa > Nematoda > Chromadorea > Rhabditida > Ascarididae > Baylisascaris > Baylisascaris procyonis. The sequence goes on from JAZARR010000266.1 coordinate 1,219,058, forward strand.
GTGAATTGGTCCATGGACGTGACTTGAGGAAGATGATAGAAGATGAAGAGTGGACACCAAACCCGATAGACCGATTTCGTATTGCTTTTCAGGTTAGATTCTTCCGAGGTCGTTCATGATTCGAAGGTCTTTCTTTTTCGCAACCTGTTCATATAGGTGTGGTAGGTGGGACATGAACGGCGGTACCATCAAGGCATGAGCCTGTGTTTGCACACATTCGGCACAATATGATGTGCCAAAAAGATAGAAGACGGAACATTGAATCGGATAGAAGCGGTTTGGGACGCGTTTAACGAATAGAGATCCGCAGAATCCACCGAAAGTAGTTCGCTGTGGAGAATTTGTATGATTGGTTGAATTTATTTGAATCACAAATGAGAACGTCTTATTGTTTGCAGTTGGCGTGATGAGTCCGAGTGCAAAGTGGTTGTCTCGCGATCCGTTCTCACAACTTGTCCATATGTTTAGCTCGCAGTTTCCCTTCTTTTTTTTTCATCGAGAACTGTAGACGCCTTATGTTTTCAGCTGGAAATTTTATGATACTATAGGTAATAAGCGCACTATGGCATTGCCATTCAAACAAGGTCCTTCACTTGGATGTTAAAGCAGCGAATGTAGTCGTATCGGATGACGGACTCGTCTGCAGATTATCGGATTTCGGCTGCTCAAAAACCGCATCCTTATCAGAGAATGGAGTACTCGTCGCAAATGGTGCAAACAGCTGCGAAAATTTCGGAACAGTTGCCTATAAAGCCCCCGAATTATTGAAGGTAATGCTTCCATAATATATGCTTCACTGCTTTTCAGACAATTTCTGTCCCCTTCGAACCCTTCATGTTTTTCCAATATGTTGCTTTACTGACCAAAGGTCCCCTGAATTTCCGGCATTTCCCAACAATCATACAAGCCACCTTGCCATGAACTGACCGTTCAAAAGGAACACAGTGCGCAATTTTCCAATACTGTTATTTTCGTGACATCTCATCGATGCAAGGGAACACTGCTGGTTGGCATGGACGTGTCATAGAACATACTGCTTGTACCCTTAGACAGTTTATTTTATTTCTCATTATTCGAAACTATATAAACGTAGCTTCTGATTAACTTTGATTTGATATCTGTTCTGCCTCTCTTACGCTTATGTTCGGTGAATCACCGACTTCATACTCTTTGAAATACGGAACTATCGAATTTGCGCGCAGGCTCTTCGCAAACAGACTGGTCCAGACAAGTGGTTTAAATCTCTATTCCGGTAAAATGCTACCTCGGATCTGATTAAGATATTTAGCATTTAGAAACAAAGTTGAACATCTGCCAGAAACTTACAACGTTATTAGAGGGTTGTTCTGTGTTGACTGAAAAAATTTTACATTTTACCCCCACTAATCCACACATTAGAGAGAATGAGCCGAAGGGAAACCACTTAACATGACTTCAGTAATTGTTGATGAAGTCTGCAATGATTTCTTCAGTAAACTATTTGCCGATTACATCTCGAAGTGCATGAGATCCCTATTGATTAGCTCAAGCCATTCATAATCATTAGATATGTGCACAACATCCAGAAATTAGTTTCATTCCTTTTTTTTATCTCTCTTTAGTGCTGTTCGCAGCTGTAGTTCTGGTCTATGTCCACTTATTAATGTCTTGATCGTCGATAGATATATATACATTGCGATGCGATTGAAAGAAAGCATTTCAGTCGGCATAAATCTCTTTAATTTGTTATCGCATTATGTTACTGTATTGCCTCTCATACCGTAATTTTTGGTCCAACAGTTTGTTTGAAAGACCTCTTGAGGGAAGTTATTTTGATAGCATCCTACAAGTTGAGAAATCCTTTGAAATCAGATATTAAAAATCAGGTACCAGAGATCAAGGTCACAAAAAGAATTGATGATATTTTTATTCATATGGGATGAAAAATGTTGGTGCACCGGAAATATTGAGAAATGGTTATAGGGCGGAAGAGCGACTGATCGTGCGGATATCTACTCTTATGGAATGCTGCTATGGGAATTATTTGCGAGACGAGCTCCTTTTGAGGGAATCCATCCCCATACAATTATATTCCTAGTCGTGAGCAGACATTTACGCCCTGACCTTTCTGAGCTAAGGAAACAGGTGGAATATGGTAAGTTTTTTCCTATGTGCTTACTTCAGTCCACTTTTCAACAATGCTCCAAAGATGTTGGCTGAATACTGTTGAAATTCGAAGTCTCCAACTGCACAAACCCCTTCCCACCCATTCCCCAGCTAGCATATATACTCTGTGTTTCATTGGTTCCAGTGCTACCGCAGGAATTTTCAATTGCATCATTCACCGTGAGTGGAGCTTAGAGTATTGACTGATGGTAAGACTACTGTCGTGCTTCTTCGAATCTCTTGTTTTTCAAGTAATTGCATCCCTCCACATTTCATCACTCATGCATGCGCAACCAATAGATGTTGATTACCAACGCTTAGCATACTGACTTTTTGAGAAATTTCATCTCCAGTCTGCGGGTCACTGATATTGCCATCAAGTTTTATTGGTTGTGAGGAAATTCGGAAAATTGAATATGTTTTCTTATTCAAATCGTGAAAGTGAAGTATGCAAGTTAAACATTCTGAATTGGTCGAACTACGCAGGTCGTTGCTTGCGACTTCGGTTTTGCATTGCTTTTTTCTTCTGTGTCGCCGCGAACGGCGCCTCATGATTACCCATATTTATTCTCCTTCTAGAGAATTTTTTCGGCATTGCTGTTGTAGCTCATGGGCTTGAATCTACAGGTGTGCGCGCGAGTACAGGTGTGATCGACTGTATAGATATCGTTGTTGCTGTGATGCGTTTTTTATTAGGAACATAGTGGGAATTTCAGGATTGACGAGAACGCCTTATCCGACGAGAATGTGTCGTGACATTTTTCTAATATTCCAAGACTTTTGTGACATTTATGGAATTGGATATGGCATTCCTCTTCGTTTAATTTGAAACGCTTTTAGAAGGATTCTTTATTGCAGATAACTCAGCTATACAGTTAATTGCCGACTGTTGGGCTGCTGATCTAACGATGAGACCTTCGGCCTGTGAACTTGTCAAGAAACTTCGCTCGTACGCTTATTCCAAAGTGACGCCTTGAGTACCGCTTGCGGTGCCAATTTTGAGTCGGTGAAATTGAGGTGAGTGCAAATAGTGCGTTGCGGTATCCCTTTCATCTGGACAAAATTTCCCCTGAGGAAGCCGATTTTGTTGTGTGGCCATTTCTCTATGGATGCCTGGCACTGAATGATACTTTGATCTAAGTGTAAATCAGAGCACAAAAGCCTTTTGGGTTCGCAATAACAGTATTTTCAGCCCTAGGCATATGAATTGGGCGAACTGAAAGCTTGCGGTTGCTTGCATAGGAGAACCATTTGTATATTCCTCTCGGTAAAATCTGAGTGATCATAAATCCCCGTTGCTCTAAACTGTTCGTTCCATCTTGAGGAAAACTGATATCTCGATTTACTGAACGCTTCCTTTACAAGTAGTGGAAGTTCAGTGAAATTCCTGTTTTGGAGTGTGCTAGGTCAGCACGGACATGGGTCCGTTCGCGTGTTTAGAAAACTACGCTGACTTCTGGCAATTCAGCAGTCGTTTCTCTTCCATTTTGTTCCAGTTTAGTCATCGGAGTTTTATGCATCTTTGCAAGTTTGTGTTTGAAAACCTTTGCCACAACTCCACGTTTTTGCGCATATATATATATATATATATATATATATATATATATATATATATATATATATATATAGTATATATAGTATATATAGTATATATAGTATATATAGTATATATAGGATATATAGTATATATATTATATATTATATACATAGTATATATAGTATATATAGTATATGCTGTATATATTGTATATACTATATGTACTATATATATATATATATATATATATATATATATATATATATATATATATATATATATAACTCGTTTAGATTTGCGTGCGCACCACTCGCAGAGTCATGTTTAACTTTCAAGGGTTCAATTTCTCTGTTTCAAGTATCGGACGGCTTAGTTGGTTATCTATAAAACCAAAGGGAAATACAGTGCTTTCGATCATTGTTATTATACTTTATGTTCCTTATTTCTTTCTCTTCTCGTTAACCTCAAATGCCCATGCGGTTTTTGCGCTTTTTTGGTTGTTTTGCGCAATGCAAACATAATTCGCTCAACCCGTTTGGTCGTATGCTGTCTATCGCCTTTCTGCATCTGCAGAGTGAATTACCCAATATGCAGTCGTACCATTGGAACGGTAGATGATCGTTTCTAGTGACATGTTAATCTTGTAGAAATGTGCAGTGCTTTGCAGACTCCGTTCAAAGTGATAGCATTGGAACAATTCGCTTAAGGAACGACGGTCACTGCCAATTGCTGCAACATATTCCTCTCTGCAGATTCTTATAAGACATTTCCTTCACTTCGTTTTGCCTTTGCTCAGTAATCCTCTAATCCTCTTCCATTGCCTTACAGTTCGTTTACCCTTTATTACTATATTCCACAACCATGCTATGCTATATTCTTCTATTTCAGTGCCGCTAATTTTGCTTTGGATCTTTCATCTCTTGAAATATTGACAAGTGAGAAAAAGGTTCAGTGAAATGTGCTTCTCGAATTTGATTTAAGGCGCCCTGCAATCCAGGCCGTATGATGTTTGCTAAACTACCTACTGAATAATTTCACACAAAAGAATCTAATTAGCAACATTTTCCATGGGAATGTTGGAACTTAGCTCGATTACGATGAGCGATCCGCTTCACAATTGAAATTGCCCTGACGGGCTATTCGTTGTATTATTTGAACTTTGTTGTGAAGCGATTTAAGACTCTGAAACGACTCGGTATAGAAACTCGAATCAACTGCTCATTAGCAAGAAAATATGAAATTCGATTTGAAAGCTGCTTCTGTGAAAAATGGCTGAAAAAGATATTTGAAACTCAAAGAAATATTGAAGTTCGAAAAAAAGGACGAAATTCGATTGAAAAGATGAAAAAAAAATTCTGCATGATGTCAAATCACGCATGCTCTTTATTTAAAAAGTTTTCCCATACTTATTATTCTTTCGTACGATTTTTCATCTCACTTCAATATTCCTGTGGATATCAATAGGCGATATATTGTTCTCTGAAGAATTTCCAGCACTAAATCTGGAATTTAAAAAAAAAACGCCAATCGGCATTTGAATACTGCGGATTTGTTTTCAGCATCTGCTATGGAAACATTAGATTACAACGTTGAACACTTGTCGTGTCCAATATACTTGCATTCTTCATGCGTTCGGCTTTTTTGTGACCTTACCTTGACCTTTGTGACCTTTGTGACCTTACCAAGATTTCTTGCAGACTTGCCCCTTAAACTAATCCGCGACTTTCTTTGGTACATGTTTCTATGTGGGCACTGAACGGATCGCTCTTCTTTATTTCCGTTCAATCCTGGCTGTGCGTTTCCCTCCTATGTCTTTTCTTTGCCTGTCTACTACTCTATATGGATTCAATGTTTTTTATTGACGTTTAAATGCACGGAGTATTTTCTTTGTGCATTTTTCGGTTTTTTATGCTTCAATATTTGCAGTGTGAATTTCCAATGTGCCATGTGATGTCTTTTTTATTCGAATTTTTCGTGGACAACGTTCTGTCTAAAGAACCTCAACGCGTCATTTCCAAATTCCAAAACATTTTCAAGACATACATTGGCCGCTTTCCATTGGCATATGTTGTGGAGTATCAAGTAATATTACCATAAGCATTCAAATAATGCTGAAAAATTTGCACCAATGATGTTCATTTTGTTCCTCTTCGAAATGCTGCGCAATTTTTGAAATGATTCAGAGATGTGATACATTGATATCTCTTTTCATCCGCTCAAACTTATCCATTCTGCTCATGTGATATTCTGTATATTAATTAGATTAGTTGCTCTCTTATTGCATATATACGATCCTAAGAGACTATGCTGATCACTTCTAGCAGTTTCTTTTCTCATCTTATTCTATTTAAAAAGCTTTTCATTATAACCTATTCAACCGATGCAATGTGATTGCGACGGGTTTCATTTTAGGTAGTTGAGGATTTCGTTGTGTTTGAAACTTTCTTGCCTGTGGAAAACATTTCGAGATGCTCCACTTTGCAATATTTTATTCGTTATATAGGCCATTAATGCCTTAATTTTTTCCACAAACTAATAGTTTTCACAAAAGAGACGCTCATATTTAGTTAGCTGATTTGATCAATGATGTTACTTGTATTTTATAGTCTAGCAGTTTTCTTTTGCTCATCAACGCATTCGCGTTCATTATGTTAATGAGGTTAATTCACTGCGTTCTTTTTTTTTTCTTTGTCATGTGAAATTCTCTGCATAGTTTATCTCTTACTCAAAAATAAACGTTAACTTGCAATTTGTTATCACTTTTTAAGTAGCATTTTTCTGGTGTAAATTCAATTTTTATGGTTTAAAAATGTGCCCAGACAATCGGTCAATCCTTTTTATTAAGAAAGCTCCTATAAATTCTTTGATTTTGCTCCCCGTATGGCACATTTTTTCTTTGCTCCAGCTCTCTCGAAAACTTTTCTAATAAAACTCTCAAGCTTCATTCTTGATCGATGCTCTCGAAAGACAATAATGAAATCGATTTAACCCGAAAGTGTGGAAAAATGCATCCCACTCATTGCCATTATTTTTGAATTGTGGTTTTCTTCCAGTTGTGGCGCAACTGACCGGAGGATCTCAATCGCTTACCATTCGTTTCTAACGTAGCCTTTTTGACTGTTTCAAGGATTTTAGTCAGCCTTCAATCAAAGATTTCGCCTCCTCATCTCCCTCCAAGTTAGCACGTAAACTGGTGCATCGAAAAATGTGGAAATGATAGTGTGCAAGGCAAGCCAGTCGGCTTAGATCAAGCGGGAAAGTGCGCCGTCGAAGATAAGTCAAAAAAGGTTGACAGCATGCATGGAGATCAGGCGACCGTCCAGTACGTGTTGTGAGGCTAGCCTATGGCAGAATCGGGAAGATATAAAAAAGTTTTGTATGCTCATTATCCATTCTACCTTCTAGAATGGTCCTAGGGCCAAGTGGCCCTACGCGTGGCAGTTGGAGTGCGTGAGTGAGGAGATCGGCGGATACGACTACTGGATCGTGCCGGCGATCGAGGCTATCCTAATTTCCCTCCTTGTTTCTCGCCTCATGCAAGTGTGATAGTGTTCGCCCATATGTCTGTGTTGGCTTGAAGTTTACTCGACCGCAGCTCGATAGAGAGTACAGATCTCAAGAAGATCTGGACGGCTAGACAAACCAAACCAAACGGAGCTGACCCTTACAAATCGAGCTATTTTCTCGTCACTTTTGGAGGCTTCGAGATTTTACAGTCATTTTTTGCTAATGACATCTTTTCAGTTTTTTCCAAGCTGATAGAAAGCTGGGGATGAAGCGAAGGTCACATGTCCTGGGTTCATCGCTGAAATTGATGCTCCGGAAATCACTTTTCCAATTTCGCGAAATTATGTCGCCTAATGCGTCGTTTACGGCTTTTGAGTTTAATGCGACAATTATTGCGACTTTCGAGTTTCAGCATTAAATGAAATATCGCTAAACAATCCTTTGATTGATTTTTATATGTTAAAAACAGTATGGCACGAAAGATATTTGAAAGATCTTGCTGAAACCGCATGGAAATTTACAAATTAGTACCTCGAGAGGACTTTTTTTCGATGAAGCGAAGTCGGCCAGTACTTGATTGCGATTACAGAAACTCCAGCTTCCTTGATCGACGACACTGTGGGGTGCCCATCCTCTCTGTCATTCTTAAACGGCAGCAATGAGGCGTGTCATTTCCCAAATATTCTATGAGAATGAAGTGAAACGCGGAATTGAAAACAGGAATTAATCGGTTTTTCCATGTATGAGGGCGAATTTTGCAGGCTAGGGGTGGGTTACCAACCGAAATATATCGCAGAAGAATGGAAATAGAGAAATTTTAAAGTCGCCAACGATTGCGCAGTTTATGCGGAACGAAGAGGCAATTTGGAGTGGATTTGTATGCAATTCATGCTCGAAATCGATTCCACAAATAACTTGATTATGAGCAACCCGAAAGATAGGATTTTGAGCGACTATGCATCAATGTGGTGCTTGCTAAAGATGATCACAATCGAGTTTCATCTACTTCGGTTCCAACAGTTCAGCACCAATGTAGAAGCCAAATTTCTGGTCTTTTCTCAAATTTTCTCAAGTTTTTTTCTTTTTTTTTAAAGCACATCATTCTAACTTCAAGTCTTCGTGGATTTTCTACTGTCGGTTTGCCGAGCATTGGAAAGTTGCAAACGAGGTAAATAAAACGATGAAATCCTATACATACAAAAGAGATTTATAGCGTCTATTTCATTGAGCAGCTTCCTTAAAGAATCTTAAAGTCTTATCAGTGTTCTGTAGGAATATTTTTTGGTGGATTCGTATGAACGATGAGGAACTTGCAGATGTAAAAATTTTGCAAGCACTCCGTTTTACAATAAAAGCTATCAAAACACACCACTGAGAAGAAAACACACAATTTATCAGTTATTTTTGCAACTCGACTGCCATAAAATGTAATTCAGGCAAAAGTGCAAAAATCGTTTTTGTTCGAACTTCACGCCACTTACGTCTGAGAGTGCAAATTTTTTTGCATGTAGCAATGCTTTATTAGGCGAGAAAGTACGCACTCATTAAAGGAGTTATGCGCCAAAATTCGATTCAGACAAAGTGAAAAGGTTCGCAAAAGAGTCATTTTTGCGCTTTCTTTCTGCCAACTTCTTTGACAGCGAACGAAATAAGGCGGAGAAGTCACTTTTGTGTGCATCAAATTTCGCGTCCTTAAAATCTGGCTGATGTGGCCAGTCAGTTTCAAAGTTCCCAAAGAAAATGAAGCACTCTTAATGAGGTATTGACGCTCGAACGCCCACAGAAAACTTCAGCAAAAAATTTCTCCCACCACACCGGCTGTATAGTTTGGGCGAATCATTAGTCAACTTTAAGCTCTTGTTATTCCCTTCGACGTTAATCGGTCAGCTCGAGATTTAATCTGGGGTTACGTGTGCACAACAAGGTAAGAAAAGTGCACACGCAGACCAGCAATCGCGAGTACGTTGCGTATGCATATATGCACAAATAATTTCTACCATAGTACACGCAACGACTGACATTTCGCAAGGCCATATATGGGCCACAGGTGTCGTCACAGGAGTGGTTATTATTTTCTCATTCATACTCTGTTTGAGATTTGATAAAATTCCACATCTCGTCTCTTACGTGCAACCAGCTATCGATCACTGCATGATGCAAGAAAAACACAAATGGTGCAAACCACATGGATAATCCTCTCAGAGGTGGCGCTGCAATAACAACATCATCCAATCCAAACGGATTTTAATTTCGCAAAAGTTCACCTTGATGGCCTTTAGAAAATATCCAGGACCTCATCTGAGTATGCTCGCCAACGAAAACGATCAATATGGTCAAGGGAAATCGGATCATATTACATAGCTCTCCATACACACAACATCATGCGATTGTGTTCGCATAGTATGGAAACCGTTGTTGTGTTTAGCATCTCTGATATAAAATTGCCAATGCTCTCGTTTGCAACCACTCATCCTTACTGTGCTCTCAGTCTCCCAAATGCCTTAGTTTCTCACTCTGAAAGGCATATAAAGCAACATTTTCATTTTTCTTCCGATCTTCCCGATTCCCTAATCGGTTTTGAAGTGCACAGCAGTATAAATGCTTTCTTCTCAGGATCATCACTGATGTCCAGGGAGATGTTTCATGTGCTTGCCTTTTCTAAAATCGTTCTATCCTCGTGGATGTAAAGTGTCTGCAAGCATGACAATTTAATATTGAGTTCTCATGCCGTCATTCCGTGAGTTTCAGGTCTTCCTCGAAATTACCTTTTCCTCATCACCTCCTCAAAAAATACGGGGATGACGGCCAGCTTCCAACAGCGAAGATGTCCAAAGCATTTATGCCGAATCATTTTTATAGGAATGTTTAATCATCATTCTAGTCGTCTCCAATCATTTATACTTACGATCAAAAAGTTATAACGATAGTGGTGCTGCCCTATTCATAAAGTTTTAACGATCCAAATAATATGTTCACTTCCACCGTCGTATCAATGATGTATTAATAATCATGGAATGAGGGCAGCACTAGAACTTCTAAAGCACTATCATTCTTTCAAGGAGTTCATTAGGAAGCCGGGCGGAACCGGAATGTCGCTGAACCTTGAACACGCTTATTCTGAGCACAGCTTATTAGCCAATGAATTTTCTTTCTCCAAAGGTAAGTGATTTGTCATCGATGCAGTCGCTGTCATGAGTACCGCTTAGTGATAATCGCTCAAGTGCAAGATACGATTGTCCTAAAACGATTGCGGAATCACTTGCGTCTGCAGATGCAGGGAGTACAAAAGGGTGTATCGCTGACGGAAATAGGTGGAGCTGCCAGCTGTCAAGCTGTCAGCGAGAGCTTTTGAGTGCATACGGGCAGCAGCAGTCACACGTCTGTCCATCCGCATGTCTTTAATTTCTTTCATCGAGCCCCGTAATCAATACTTGGTGACAGACGCGTCACACAAATACACTGTGTTCCGTCACTGCGAGTACGTGTTTTTCCTCTTCTTGATGGATTGACATCCTTGAATATGTGCCTTCAGAGCATGCTTGCGTCACTGGCATACAAAGATGCTTGTGGCCCTTGTAGCATATCATTTGCCTACGTACCAGCCGCATTAGCTAACCAATATGAGCAAGTGAAAGTGCAAAATGCGAAAATATTTGCTTCAAGCATAATGTTGTGTAAAAGGAGGGAGTTTCTTAGTCAGCAGACGTTTTATTTGCTATGAAAGCGCAATCTTTAGCGATATCAAAATGTGGTATGCAAATTGTGAACCGCACGATAGCTTCATTTAACTTTACTTCCGATCGGTCACCTTCATTTGGCCTCAAGCTTCGTTTGCGGATTCTACTATCAATGTAATTTTGGATTATGCATGGTGCACCCCCTAGTTGATAAACTGGGTTGGTGGGAAGCGTCGATTGAGCAGCTAGCTTGCAATTGTCGTGTTTTATATGGCATCCCGGAACATGTACAACTTCCGCACCCCCATTTCTTATGTACTGCCAATCCTCAAAAGGGATGAATATAGATGAACATATTCGTTCTTACGCAAACTTTCACATGTCCTGCGCCAGTTTTTATTGCTTTTCTCAGCTTCTATCCATACATGCTCAACGGGAATATTTAACCTGTATTTTCCTGAATGCCCTGTGATATGCCGTCTCTTTTGATGTATAAGTTGACTTTCGCTCTCTCCCCCATTGCTTTTGTTAAATTTTATAGTTTAAGCAGTACGTGTCTATTCTTGTTATTGTTTCATCTATTCAATTTTGAGCACAAACTGTTAGTGAGCTTCACCGTTTATCACCTTATAACATTTTTGCATTTAAAACTATTTCTGAGTTCGATGCCATTACTGCTTCGCTGTTATTGGCGCTCCAAAAATCACATCTGATAGCAGCTCTAAGAAGCTTCTATCCATTACAATTCATTATGCTCTCTTCATTATAATTCTGCAATACTCCTCCCACCGCGGCATCACTTTTTCAGCACTTTCAATAGCACCTTATTGTCCATTATGTGATAGCCACACAGTGGACGATCTGCTTGACTTCGATACATCATGCTCGTGATTGTTCCTTTGAGAACGACATTAAAAGATTCGAAAACCACCCTTTCTCTTCTCCATTTCTTAGCATTGCCTTCAGATGGGCTTGAAGCAGTGATAAAGCTTGACGTATTTCTCAGTGATTACTCGTCCTTATTCATGCAATTTTCTTATGAAGGCATTTTGTGTATATTTCATCTTTTTACTTTAAAAAATATACCTTATGATGCCGTAACAAAACAAAGAAGGTTGCACACTCGAGGCATTACGCGCACAAACACGAACAATAATCATATGTACGCTAGGTCCATAAAAGCAAACTTATCCCAAGGATGGCAAACCTCGAGCATTAAACCATTGTCCTTTTACTGATGGCCAGGAAGTCACAATACGTTCTCGAACGCGTACTAGTGTAAACAGAAAGCCTCCAATGACAATCTTATTAGAAATAGAAGCAATACTTTTTTTGCGTATAATGTTCCTTTTCCCTAGATATTACGTTGATCTATCACAGATGCGAATTGTTTGGCGAAGGTTTTCATTTTCTGCTTCCAAAACTGACAAAGTTAAAAAACGAGCACCCATTGATTAGTCGCGAAAAATGGGTGCTATCATTTTTTCAATGCAATTCTCTTAACAGAACAATAAATGTTGGAGCCATTCCCTAAAGATCGGATTTTTTACACACCTTTGGAAGTGGTTTACACTTTAACAGACCGCTGCAAATATAGCTATAATGCATAGAGTGATGCAAAGGAGACATAAAAACCTTTCTGCAGCAAGACTCTAATGATGCTTTTCTGGACATAACCAATCGCGCAGATCATAAATCCACCAACAATAAAAATGAACCAAAGAATTCCAAGAGATAATTGATTTAGAAAAGGTTTATGGAAAGAAGCACAACCGCACAATAGCAAACTATCGTGCAACTGAAAGCGGCGTCTTTTCGATACTATCCTAGCAGATGCCTAAAATTGCAGTGAGACTTTGATTGTAAGTCATTTCTATATGCTGCCACATAAAGCAATATGATTTCGCGTGCAGCTATTAGAAATATATTTATCTATAAGGATCTTGCGAAGGAATCAAACAGCCAGACAAAAATTTTCACCACTTCGAACCTTTGAGTTTCTAGCTGAATAAACGATGAAATTTTCCGGCCAAGTTTCATGAATTGGCAGAGTTGGTTTTTAATCGAAAAATTTTGACGATGCAAAAGTCTCCATTGCTGCAATGAATACCAGCTGATATCTGTCGTCTTCTTTTTTCGGAAATTTCTACTTTTCTTATTCGCACCTTCTTTAGATTTCCAACTGATGGGGATTCGAATATTCCATTTAATGGCACAAAAGATCTCTGCAGCACCCAACGGCCGTATTTTGTCACCCACGCAAACTGAAATGAATTATCGCTTGGCTGCACCAACGATTTCTTCGCCCATTTCAACCAGCATTTTCCTATATTCCACCGACGAAAGATGTTCGCGCACCTGGAAGTTTCTTTTATCTCTATTGTAACGACCTTCCTTTCTGGCACGCTCATACAGCAATCAAATCTAATGACAGAGGAAAGGAGCGCTTTCTTTCTCCTTTGCATTTCAGAGATCTTCCTCATCATTGAGCTGAGAGTTTGATAGCTTTTTCGTTCAATCCGCTTCGACTATTCCCATAGCGAATAGATGTGTTGTTATGCATCCTGGATACTGAGATGCTCCTTATTAGAAGGCAGATGTGATCCTCTATTTGTATATCGTTCTGCGACTTTCCTTCCAGCTGATTCTTCACTCAGATATAGAACTGCCCAGAAATTGAAACGTTTTCTTGATTTGAGATGAAATCTTTCTCCCTGCACACCTTCTGCAAATACCTCAAAAATAGGAACATAAAGGCTCTGGAGTTTTTGTAGTGGGGTAGAGACAACCAAACAGCGCTGCATGAGTGCAGAGGTAAGCGTTGGATGAAATAGATGCAGCAAGAAATTTTTTCGCTATACGCCGGCGACGAAAAAGTTTTCCGCTTTTAATTTTGCATCAGAAATAGATAAATTTCATGCCTTCTAAATCACAATGCTAAATTTTGTAAATTTTCTCTTTCTTACAATTTCACTTATGTTTTCATCCTTTCTAATAACTATAAACATCTGAAGTGGGCATACGCTTATTACCCCGATCTGCCGATATATAACACTGTACACAATCCCTTTGCTGTTTCAGATGGTCCATCGGCGGAGTAAGTGTGCAAACTGAATGCTGCAAATGCTTGACTAACTCTAAATAAGTAAAATCCTTTATGACAGGATTTATGAATATTGAATTCGACCGTGACTTTAATTGTTGAAAAATCAATGACACAGTAGAATGTCTCATGTCGGAGGAGCGATAGCTTCCTTACGGACATCCCCACATTGTTGCCTAAAAATTACGAATTGAGTAGAAACAAGCTTCATCAGACTATAGCAACTCATATGTCATATTTTTGAGATGTTTTGAAAGACTGCTTCGAATATTTTCACACGAATGACAATCTTGAAATAGGTTGATTATATCCGCTCTAAAAAATTATAAATCCATTCAAGACTTCATGTGTTCCATATTTTTCGCCGAAGAGGATCTAAAGAAAAATTACAACAGTCGTATGAAACAAGAGCATCCGCCAACTCGACTACGGCTGCAACCTCTCAAGTATTCACTTATAAACAAACATCATGATCGCCAGTTTCCGAACGCACTCTTCAGCTCAGCGATGCAAAATTCTAAACTTTTATGTCAGCATCGCAAGCGAGAAAATATTCGCTAGTTTCCTTTTAAAAAATGCATTGGAAATTAGTGGTAAACATTAAATCCTTCTTTTGCTGTTCCTTGTTGTGTGCAATTGAATATCTGAATTCATCGCACTTCGCTTCCCTTGCATCTCTTGGCGTCTACCACGATGCTAGCGTCATCATCGCAATATGAAAGAAATTGCAAATGGGGCAGGAAGGCTCCTCAACAAAGAGTCAAGTCTATTGATCTTTCTGGATCGCAACTTTTTCGTCCGCCTTCCTTCGTAGTGACCCTTGCAAATGAGGTCACTACGAAGGAAGACGAAAGAGCGTGAGCACTCGACATTTCATGGCATTACGGTGGGAGTTGCAATAGAAGTTGCTGAAAAAATGCAACCGTTTTGAAACGCCTCTACTTTAATGGTGATGAGTGCTGCTGCTCTGTGTTTCAGCTCTTTCGTTGAATGGTTATTGCATCGTTGCATTCTAAGAACAGCAGTATATGCAACTTAGCTTGAATGTCCTCATAATTGAAAAGAATTTCCCACATGAGGTCATGAAAAGATTACAAGCATTCGTTCGAGTTTCTTTCACCAGAAAAATTCACCCGGGAACAGCGCGTCATAAAGTTGAAAGAAGGCAGTTCAAAAGAAGGAAGCATCAGCATGGAGGGGAGTTGAAAGCAGATTTGAAAAAGCAAAAGCGATGAGAGAATATAAAAGAGCAGGTTCTTTCTTCGATTTTTTATGCGGAAGTGGGTCTGCTTTGACCATCAAATTATGTGGCAGCGTCAACAACACACTGAGAATTATAGGCAATTCATATAGAAAAATAAGAGAGGTGATCTTGTGCTACAAGGATTCACTAGAATGCCTAAGTAGCAGCATCCTGGACGAATTTAGACTAGTTTTTCATATAATCGCTCAATTCATCTTTCGCCTCCTAAAGTGCGCACTGACAGATACCGTTTTCTGCTCTAGATAAGGTTTTTTTTTTCGAAATGCTCTTTCTTTTAATTTTTGGTCTTCTTTTTTCTCTCTTTCTTCAGGAAATTGATTTGCGCAGATATTGGCTCCAATATTACTTTATGTAAGATTTAATTATTTGCTTTTATTTATTGTTTCAGTGTTTTAAGTTTTTAAAGTACCTGCTGAAAGTCTCATATATAAAGGTCAGTTTACTGACAACACACCAAGCATGAAGTTATTGTAGTTTGTTTCTAAAAGTCAGTGCTAGCCAGCACTCCATAAACGATTCACCAACACTGCGCAGACTTTCTCTAAGCATAATCGAGAAGAAATGGTAGTACCACAGTGTATTTATACTAGTAGTTCATTTATATCACAAAACATCTTGGAGTGACGCATGTTCTCTTTTCTTTAAGTAAAGGTTATGGTTATTGTTGAAAGCAATAATATAATGGAACATGCTAGCAATTTAGCACATATGTTGTGAAAGTAGTTGCCTCATGAAAAACAATTCCTTCCTTCCATCCTTCTTCTACAGATCTTTATTTGAACTCAATGAATCGCACCACCTACTAGATATTAATTACCTTCCACTTTTGTTCATTAGGTAAGTTGCGAAGGATTTTTTCGTTTCTTTTTCAATCGCTTTCATCGAATATTTCAAATTAAATAGTTTGGTGAGCGAAATAAAAAACACCGCATTTGCATCATCATTAAAGGGAAATGAGATTATTTTGCTTTCTGAATGTACAATTTCGTTCTATAAAATGTTCATAATTGCGGTGTTTCACAAATGATCCACAACATTTCAGATTTATATGACATTAAACTGCTTAATCAGCGCTAAGTTTATGCCCCAAAAATGTTATGTTTATTGTATCTTTTTCTAGTTCTTATAGGCTGAAAAGTTCAAAATGTGGTGAGTAATACGCATGCACTAGATTCCGATCATTCCACACCAGGATCTTGCAAAAAAACTTCATCTCATTATGAAATGGAAACTCGTCTTTACATTCATAGGCGAAGCAGTTAAAACATATTGCTGCCAAGACGAACAGATTATTTCTTTCGCAAATTATGCAATGCAAATCGGCCACATATAGAGTGATGCATCGATGATGATTAAATGTTCATTGCTTGCGGTAATGCACACTGTGCGATGTGCAACCCCGCAAACAATATGAGTTATTTAAAAACACTCATTCATCACGTTGACAAACTGACCGAATGTTGGCTTACCGAGCCAATTGCAATATGTTAAACCATGTTTATAGTTATCATAGATGTCTAAGTTTTTGCAAATTTGCTTTGCAAAACTGCATTAAGGCGGTGGGGTGTCTGTGCTTATGTATTATGTAAGTCTGAATCCCTTAAACAGCTTCGCTCCTCAACCATTGAAGGAAAATGAAGTAGTGTTTATGAATTACGATGGATATAATCCATGCAATGGGACGATCTCTCAATCCAGAATTCAAATCGATCGATCCTTCTCAAAGTGGGTAAGGATGTTTTTATGTGCGTAGAGTTCATGTGCACTTTAAATGTGTTGGATTTTTGTGTTGCATCGAATGCATTAAACAAATACCAATCGTTTGCAAAAAGATTTTTCCTAATAGATTTTCACAAAAGATTTTCACATTATCAAGCAATTTGTTTACATGTTTGGTTTTTATTGATAAATTGAGAAGCATATAGATTAGATGAGCATGATGAAAAGGCACATATCGCTTCCAACTTGTCAGGTGCATTGCTCCACTTGCTGACAGTAAGCTAAAACTCCTTTCAGCTGTTTCTGAGTGCTTTCAATAAAATGAATCAATTCAATTCTCCACAAAGACGCTTTTGATTCACTCTCTACAAAACTTGTGAACTATGTGTCAGAATGAAGTGAAACAAAAGCGGCAGTTTGCAAGAGAAGCTCCAAGGATACGTCGCTGTTCATTCCACTTGCCAGATGAGCTAATTTCAAAAAAAATGTCGTCAAGAAATGCTGCATGCAAATTTATGTAGAAAATACGAAAATCCATATTTTCGTATATTATTGCTTACGTAAATCTTTTATACTGAGCTTATCATTTGCAACCCAAGCGCTTTCAATGGATAAATATGCGTAGAAGCATGTATTTTTGTCGAATTTAATTAAGCATAACTACCCAGGAAACTGGCCTAACAATTTGAATATTGGCACAAGAGATGATCACTGGACCGAGTTTCATTACTTCGCTCTTGCGGTTTTCAGCCAAATCTACTGCACGCAAAAAAAAATAAAAAAAATCTTCGCATGGTTGTAAGTAAGTGCGGAGAGCGACCGCATGTATTCTAATTTGGAAATGCGAAAAAAATACCAAATAATGAAAAGATTAGAGTAAGCTTTGATAGTATCATACATGGTAATTTCATCAACACATGATAATTTCTCCTCGAAAGTACTCGGCAAATTTAAAAGTTTCTGATTTAATTCCCCTTTCCCTCGTAACTACAAATTTTGGGAATCCCCAATACTCATCGAAACCTTATGAGGTTTTCTGGATCTTGTAGCGGCCTTCCAATTATTATGGAAGTTATCGTCAGTCCTGTGGGTGCGACTAGCATGTAGAAGTCACCCTTGCGACATTTTCCACGTCAGCTTTAGCTTCCATCGCTGAGTGCAAATCTTTTCGTTGAGAAAATGTTTTCAAACTGTCTCCCACGTCGATTAGCAGTCGAGCATGGCGAGAACCTGCAGATTGATTCGTTTATATGAGTGCATATTGGTATGCGTTCTCATCGTTCTGAAGCTTGCAGAATTCAGTTGTTTCCCATGCCTCGTCTTTCATCTATGCAAACAAATATGATTGCGCTGTCTGGCTTCTTTTTATATGGTTTGACAGCAGTGCATATAATTAGCATGTCAAACTAGGCACAGGTAAGTCAATGATTGATGAAGGCGTTGGCAATTTTCTTTCCGTCTTCGCCGATAAATCGAAGATTTTCTGCAGCTTTGCATCTAAAACATATGCATACATCAGAAAATGGGATTCCTAATATGTGGAAGTGGTTACACGTCTTTGATTAGGGACAATCAAAAGGTTAAGACTGACTAGTTTTGCTGCATGCAGTACAGTAGTATAATTTGTGTCTTGTATTTCTCCGTCACAGTCCGTCAAATTTTTAACTGCTGAGGCACAATTCGTTTGTCTTCGATGTGACCAAATCTAATAAGCGCAATCGTGTTCTTCATGCGATTTTAAGAGTTTTATGCTCATGATTCGTATCCACATCGAAGATCCTCCATTCTGAGCTATAAGGATTTCCGCCTTCCTTCATCTTTGATCTGTAATGGGTAATTTTAAAAGCGATCAAAAAATTGCGTCATCCGCGATGAGTGCAAGCATAATTATATTTTATGAGCGACTTTATCGATTTCTCTTCAACTATTATACGAGCACAACAAAGATTTCATCTTTGTTCACCTAACGCCTAGATGAACTTATATAAAATTTCTTTCCCTCTTTACTCATGAGTTTGTTCACAACTTTAAATAAGTGAATTCAACTATATAGCCATAAATGTTGTGCAGTCATAAGGAAATGCAAATTGCATACGTCTAGTGTCAATAAAAACGAGCTTGTGTCTGCTTCTATTTGATTTCACAGTGCGGCCTCGCAATAAAGAATAGCATGATTGCCAAGAGCGGGCTATCAGATTTCAACAAGCTGAAGCACGACTCAGTGAATGATATCGGTGGGATGTCCAGGAGCGGCACAAAGAACTTCGAGATAACAATTTATCACACCCAAATGACGTAAATAGCGTTTCTTTTGCAGCTGCTTCAATTGTGCATATATGCTCAAAGTGGTCATGTTATGCACTGGACGAATTTCCTTTGCAAAAATGCTTTGTAGTGGCGTCGTGCATTCAAGTATCTACGTGTCCGTCTATTGCCCTCTCCTTGACGTTTTCAAATCGCTGACCAACGAAGCTGGAACCGCGATATCGAATGGGTATCTACTTCCGATTAGTCATTTCATGCTGATTCGTTATTTTCAGGCGGAGTTAATGATATTTAAAGGTGCTCAGATTTGCGCCCATGCTATGCAAATGGGCCTTTCATTCGTCAGTGACGGATAGCAGGAACGATGTGGGAGAATTTTCGATGGCCGAAAATGTTGCTCATGCGTAGATGAGAACAAAAAACGGAGTAACCCAAATTACGTAAAAAAAAATGAAAGCATATTGCGTCGTTAGTAGACGACAAGTGCTTTCCTTGTGAGACGTGCAAAAAGCATCGCTCAAGCGCAGTCAGGCGGCACTTATGTGGTGCGTTCATGCTTAGAGGGGGTCCCGAGAAAAGTGCCCACATCTAGTAGCATATAAGTGTGTTTTATTCATAAGTTTTATTCATAAGTTTCGCACTTCTTCCAACTGCAAAAAAGTGTTCATTGGTCTATTCAGTATTTGTAAACCCATCGGCTAACGTTTACGAGGAGCGCTTTAGTTGTATTCATCGCTTCCTCCCTTCCTATCTCAGATTGATATTTGTTTTTATAATAAGCTTTCTCTGGTTGCAATCTATCACCTGCTTCGACGATACGGATTGCTAAATGATGACGATATGCCGGAGGTTCGTTTGCTGCAAAATTTTTGCGCGATTCTATGTAAGAGCCTAATTGTTCCATAGGACAGACAGTGGTGACGAAACTGTCGTTTGATGCCCTAAATGAAGGCCATCGAGAACTGTGCGATCCTATGTGTATAAATTGCCGATAATGAAAAAACCCATATTGTACTGAATAGTAAATGTAAATTATAAATGCGTTTCAAACTTCTCCTCTAGGTGTAATTATTTCCAACCTTTCCGATCACATTTCTCAATTTTGCAACGACGTTTAATTCCACATTTGCACTCACTGGACATCAAGCCTTCAGGAACTATAGTTCGGTGAATTCCCCATGCTATACCACTCGTTTAATTACAATGGGCATGAACGTTACAGGAGTGGGTGGCACATAACCTCGATCACGAAGACAGCTATGAATCACATTGGCGGAGATGGCTGTCAGAGTTCTTTTCCGAAGTTTCTTTCATTTCCGAAGTTTTCGCAGTCAACTGCAATAGCTCCTAATATGCAAACTCCATCGCAATCCTCATTGTTATTCATGTACTTCGTCCTAAGCATTGAGAATCATTTAGTAGATCCTTTGCTATGCCATGTACTTGCACCCTTTCCGCGTTCGAGGAACGCAGTTGACATTTCTTGATCATATGCGGATATTTCAGAATCCGCCGTTGAGTAGTTTCAAGCGGAGAAAATTCGGTGAACGCTATAGGTAAGAGTTTGGAGAATGTTTGCACTTAAGCATTATCTGAAACATGTAACTATGCACTGGTAGAAGACACTTGTTGTGGAGATGTAGTTCCCCATAAATTCCTGCTTGTGATGTGAAAAAAGCGTCAATCTAATTGCCGTACAGATTAATCTTTTATCACCTGGACAAATGAGTTCATTTGCCTCTTGCAGGTTTCACTGCCACAATATACTTGAACACCACGTTACAGTGCTTCTGTTGCGACACCTCACACTGATCAACTCTTTCAATAAGATTCAGTTGTAATTGTCGTTGCTATCTGGCTTACCATGCTGTGTCAACTGAAATACACCCACCAGAGAGGCAGTCACGTAAGGGAGGCTATGACAGTTGAAAGAAGACCGTACTCTCGCAACGGCAACTCGTATTCTCTGGTTCCTGGACAATACACGATCTCTTCTTCAAACTCTCGCATAAGCCTTTTCTTTGTTGTTGCCACAAAACGTTTGATATCAATTTTTTGCTAAGACAAGCCAGCAGAAGTCATGCGATTATTCGCGCACTTTGTACGGGTTAGGTCAGGCGATGTCTTTCATGGGAGCCGCTGACAATCAAAACATATAAAGGCATCTTGGTGGTATTCTACGTCGCCATTGCTGCCCGGTGCGCTTGCATACCACGGGAGCTAATAAAAGAAGTCGGGTCTTCTTCACTCCTTCTCAAATTTCATTTAAAGAAGTGCCTCTAGGGAGGCAACGCCCATTGCAGCGAATCGTTCATACTAAATGAAGGTGGAATTGTGTATGCATCGTAGTCTCTTGTTGACGTTGTCCGATTCTTGAATCATGTGATGCTTTCGAATGCTCCCAAACCGACGAAATGAAACTAATTTTTCATTGATTATGGGGACTATGGCTCAAGAGTGATTATGGTTCTCGAAACTTACAAGTACTTTAATAATCGCTTTCTCGAGAGTAGCTTAGTAAGTTTCAAACTTCTCAAACACTTTTTGCCGTCGATAGAATTGCTAATTCAGTGCAATAATGTCGTTGGATCACTGAGATGAACATTTGAACTCGACTGTCATATTCCGAACTGCATCATTCCCCCTGTCGTTTTCCATTTATGGAAAAAACTACCCTTCAAAAAATATTCTATCATAGTGGCATAATTCTTTCATCAATCTCATCATTTCTTTGTATGCTTCCACTATGAAAGCGTTTTCTCTATTGTTGGAAATATTAAATTTTCACTTGTTTTCGCAAGGTATGTTTGTAGAATGCATTATGATGACGCCTTGATTGCCCAAGTGCTCTTGTACACATCATATGTCTGTCTAAAGAAGTTTCCCGGCCAATGTATACATCACACTATGAGTTCTTGACCAACTTTTCATCTGATTGTTTACTGTCGAAATCATAAGAAATTTGCGCAAAGGAACTCAAGTGAACTAGATCAAAAAATAAACGCTTCATTCAGCATATTTTATTATTTATCGGCAAATTATAAAACTTTTTTGATGTGCGGGATTGTTACACATATATTATTAGCTTCTCTCCTCCACACCTTTGGTGTGCTTTCTCCCTTGCTGAAAGAACGCTATGTTTTTAAGCCCCTTGTGAATACTTGCAGCTTCACAGAAAAAGATTTGCTAGGCGTTTCGTTCGCGACTTTGAGTGTGCGGGCAAGCAGCTGATGTGATAGAGTGAAGTGTAGTATCTTTTACACCGCTGGTTTACTAAGTATCATATATCACTGTTTATTACGCTGTTGAATTATAGATAAGCCATGCAAGTGCGCATGAATGTAAATGTCTCGTAGTTTCAAATCAAAGGCTGTCAGAACTATGGCATATTTGATGCGCATAAACAAAACCACGAACTGACCTCCTACGAAAAATTTGAAGTTCATCCTGAGGCGCCTGAAGTGTTTATGTGAATGCGCCTAAATGTACTGTAGGAAAACTCGCATGTTGCAAGCAGATGCCTGCTGCTTTCCACCAAAACTGTCGCACGTTACACAGAGTCGCGCAAGAATGGAAGGCGTTCCGTAGAGGTATCGTACAGTCGGTCGATTCGACTGAAATATGCAATCTTTCACGTCTATGTCTTATGTTTCCGACAATTTATCGTACTATTCGCTCGAATGAACGAAATTGCGAAAGTGCATAATGTACCATTTCAGTTGATAAGGTGTTCCGCTTCTTAAATGACTTCGCTATGCATAAACATCGATTTTGCATTGCCTTTATAACCTTGAAATAGTTTAGTAGGTTATTCTCGAGGTTTCATTTGGCCACGAAGCTATTTTAGGTATGCTGCAATGTTGCAGAATTAAATAAATCGGAAAATGTAAATCGAATCAAATACGACGAAGTGGATCACGCGTTAAAGATTACGCGATTTGATGATGGTTTGAAAGTGTTTTGTCGTTTTTGAAACAATTGTATACAAAACTTTCCGTGGGGAAATGTTTTAAAAAAGGCGAAAAACCCAAAAACTAAATAATGTCTATCACTGTCACTTATGCATTTACTTGCATTTCCGATCATCAGGTCAGTCACTTTGGCAATCTGTTAGCTAATAATGAAATATGCCCTATAAAACATTCTCAATTCAACTGAATTCACTCATCCTATAACATTTATGCGAGAGGTTCACTGAGCAACCATAATGTTGACAATATCTTTTCGATGCAAATTTGCCAAGTAGCATGAAAACTTTTCTACAGCAACTAGCATAGTTTCAGATTTCGAGAAATTGCTACTACTATGGAAACGGTTAATCCAGCGTAAATTCTGCTTAGCGAATACGAATCCAGATGAATTTATTGAAGGTATTGCTGTGCTCTCTATTGGATAAATGTTGTTTTATGTACATAAATCCAATGTTCAAAGGAGCGACATGCTGAAACGTTAAATGTGCCATGTGTGATGAGGTGCTCGAAAAGACAGCGAACAGGGAAGGGCTCATAGAGGAATAAGGAAGAAAGAAGACTATTTCTAGGTCGTGTCCAGCTGCTTTCTCATTTTTCCATCCACTCCTGTTTCAAAAAACAAACAAAAAAGAACAAATAGTAAATCGTCCAAAGCCTTTGTAGCATATATTAGCAACATTACTTAGTGCAAAGCTTAAATGTGAGCCCACATCATGAATGTTTGATGAAAAATCGCAAATCGGAAGTAATTTTGATCAGTCGAAAATGGTTTCTAAATAGGCACTAGGGATGCTGAGGTTACGACCAGATTCTCCAAACACTGTTGTAGTATATTTCAAACTTGTATACCCCTCGAAGAAGACGCTACTCTACGCCCTGTGCACTTTCGTTACATAGGTTAATAATCTGCAAGTTTCAGGACGAGCATAGCTGTGAAGAAGAGCTCGGAAACAGGGATTAGATTCACTTTGCCACCCCTTTCTCCTGCCCTCCCATCCTACACCTATGTCTTCTGCTATCAAATAAGCTCAACTCGGGCGGACATAACGTAGAGACAAATGCAGCAACGAATTCAAATACGCACCGCGCTTGCTCCGTCAGAGTTCCATTTTCACAAAGTGACGTGTACGAACATCTAGATTTCTGCTTCCATAATAACTTCTGTGGTTTTTGAAACAGCGCTTTAAGGGAGATTTTGCTGCCTTATCGAATGAGGGCAAAGAATGCATGCGGATCACTTGCGCCACTCGACCGATCCTTGCGCAATTGCGTCGCAATCCTCCCACTCAATAGAATTGCTCCGAAGTGTTAAGAAATTCATGAAATGACGTGAGATGACACCTGTGAGAGTGAACATGACATAATCATAACGTTCATTACCTCTTAATCAAGCGCAAATTTATAGCCGCACTGAGTTCACTTATTAACGCAATGAAGTCTTCATCGCATTAACTTTGCCTTAAACTTGAAACGCTTTTTCGGAGGCTTGATGCGGTAGTGAACTTGAGTCCTGACGTATACCTAGAAAGCAGGAGAAATTGGAACCGAAATCGTATACGGTATATTCGCTGTTGCAGCTGCATTTCTATACGCATAGTTTCAAAGCAAGATTTTGTTTGTTTTGTCAACTTTCCACCTACGTCGACTGCGCTGAGAATGGACTGACAGGTGCGTCGTGAAATCCATCAGGTATCACTGACGAAGTAACGCTTTCCCAAGGTTGGGTCGGTAACTCGTAGTCATCATAGTTTTGCTGTGATTTAGTAGCTGGAGTAAATTGTTCCAAACGTTGCTAGACGGCGAAAAGTAGCATTATCCTTACTCTATCAACCTTGCGATATCTAAAACTCTTCCTTGAGATTGTGCCATTTAATTCACGGCAACCATAGGTATTCCTTCCCTATTTTCCGCGGAATTTCTCCATTCACTGTTTTAGACGAAATTTTTTGATTAACTAGATCCGACCAAGATGAGTGCTGCGAGCATTAAAATTTTCGACTTTGAACCGTGAAATTTTCTGGGCCGTTGATGACTTGCCATCATGAAATGTTCTAATGTTCTCAGCACTCGCTTGGCGTCTTCTGATGGCAAATAACTTTTCATAGAAGTGGGAAGTTGCGTCGAAAATGCCTATACGACATGCACTTTCAAGTTCCGGTCATCTGGCCAATTAATCTTCTAAATTTCCACTAAGCGAAAAATAAGCTTGCAGCATATTCTCATTTTATTTGTTTCTGCATCTTGCGCAATTCCTCTAATAGAGCTGCTTTTTTCTACATTCATAAAGTGTAAAACTTAAGTGTAGCTGTGATAATTGCAGTGAAATTTTCAGTGCCATTACATGCTCATAATCGCTTCGGAAGTTGGCATAATAGGTCGCCCTCTTGACTACATTATGCTAAACTCAAATTTTTTAATATCTCTATGAATTCTTTCAAAACTGACGAATCGGCTTCAGGGAAGGTATAGGTGGTGATCTTGACGGGTGTGTTGTATCCTCCAGACTTAGCAAGGCTAGTGCTACGGCTCTCGCCTTGGTATTGCCGGCCAGATAGGCAGACACATACGTACATATACGTCCAAATATGGCACTACGATAATACTGCTTTCAACTGAAGTTAGGAAAATTGTGTGAAAAATTCGAAGTTTTCTGTCCCATCGCTCCTAGTTGAAGGGCAGGGGAAGGGGCAGGTTCGAACAACCGTATGTGATTCATAAGTCGGAAAGGACACACGGACGTATCACTGATCTGCAGTCAAATTTCATGGGCGATTCTCTTTCCCGAAAATATTTCAAACGAAAAATACACAGAAGTGGCATTAGGGGAGGGGTGGGGGACAGGTGGGGGGGGGGGGGTGCAGTCAGAAGAAACAAAAGACATCGGTTACTATATAAGTCACCGAAGGCACCGAAGGCCGGTGGAAAGCAAACATTAGTGCTGCAAGAAACAAATTATATGAAAATTTGCGAGGCAAAGACGATGTTAAAAATTAGCGATTTTTCAGCAATGTTCTGATGATGAGAAATGAGGGTAACCAACCGGAATGAAGTAACCTGCAAAACCTTTAGAGATTTTTGTGTTTTCACAGAATTCGCACGAAATTACATCACTTCAATCTTCATTATGTGGGTGTGGAAGCATGTGCATCTGCATCTATCTGCCTATCCATTTATACTTCCAACTTGTGAAACAAAGAATCTATAGCGTTAAAGTGCCTTTCAAATGACTGGCGAGCTATGAAACTCCTTCGCAGCACTCATATGGGTATCTACTGGATACTTAACTGAATACAGTTCGAATGAAATTTTTATCCGAAGATTTGTTCAGTCGATCTGGTCAATAAATTATTCTCAATAATATTTTCTTTCATTTGAAAGGTTTATTCAGAATTGAACCAAACGAAGGCATATCACTGAGCGAAGCAAACAGAATATGAGATCTTCGCATTTTCGTCCACTCAGTCGGTTGTTCTCATCAATAAGTAAAAAAACACAAAGCAACGCTCGATATGCTTGACCTAATCTCAATGAGCAACTCTATGAATGCTTATGCAAGAAACTGCTGAGACATAAAGATATAAAACAAAATTAGCTCATAGGTTTATGGTATATTTAAATGCCATTAATCTGCGCAGATGAACAATCGCAACGAAAATGGAAAGAATACACCAACCAGCGAGCGCCTATTGCATGCTCATCAAATTTCATGCCGGAGCATTCACGCTATCTCGAATTGAAACCAGCGAGCAGATAGCATACTTGTCTACACGCGTTGACGCCATTTAGTCCATTTTCCACAATTGTTTTCACGAAGTACATAGGTGCCGGTCTTGATGATTCGTCTTTCTACTGGTTCCATAACTACTCACCCAAAATTCGTCATCCATCATAAATGAAGCATGAGTATGCGCTTTTGCAAATTCTCATTTGTAAGATATACATCTCTCTATCAGTATCAGTAAAGGAAGTGCCAAAGTCAGAGTCATGAAATTTGGTTTGCGGATATAATATACTTTTCTGGCCAACCCCTATAGTTAAAGAAAATTATAGTCATCTGAACGTGCCAAATAATTGCCATGTTTTTTCCTCAAATCGAATGGCCACTTTATGTCGATTTGGTGAGCAAAAAGTGAGGCACTCCTATGCTTCGCAAACGACTGAATCACCCATAACACGAAGGCATTGTTCTGCATATTTCGACATTATAAACCATTTGTAATTGAGCAGAATACGAAAGTGCATACGTTATCATGCGTTAGTCCAGTGTTATATCATGAGCGATGCAGTCACTTCCGATGCATTCCTACCTTCTTTTTGTTCATTTTTTTACCCCTCTCTACACTGATTTCCTGTACTTACGGCCTTTGTCGATTGATTTCCCTGCTCTTGAGTTCATCTTCTTTTTACTTAGTGAGGAATTCATCTTTGAATTTATTTCGGTGAAAATATTTGCTATGAGATATGAAAGTGATTAGGAAAACGTTGAAAGAATATGTCAAGTTTGTGTAGTGCCTTTGACCAAGTCGATCGAGCCACATGTCTCTAATAACAAATATCTATCTCATATAATATCCACTTGCATTTATTTTCTGATTATTTATTGGTAGTGCCATTTGGTCAGCAGTATTCGATATATTTTTAATTGTCGCACTTGCATCGCTTACACCCTAGAGCACGATCATCAGGCTCAACTTCGGTAAGTTTCATCATCCTAAAACGTTACATTCTGCTACCTCTATGTCCGTGCCACCTATCTTCAGACTTTATTAATGTGAGCAGCTTTCAGTCCTTTTTTGGTTCCTTCTTGGTTGCTGCTGCTCAAAGACGTGAGGTAATGGTGTAATTTTCGGTTAAGTTTACACAGAGCTGCAGCGAAATTAAATTACCGTTTTTTCAGCTTGCCTTCCTCATTCAGTCGTAAAATTTTCCCTTCAGTCGTCTGTAGCAACAGTTGTTCTGCCTGAGTTATACATTTCTCTAGAACGCTACATTACAGTGCAATGCGATACAGTATACGGTAAGGAAGTAGCGAGAGGCATCAATGTACCTGATGGCCCATGAGGTGGGACTTGGTTCATGAAGTACAGTTTCCCAGTGGTAGACAGTACATGAATGCGCATGTGGGCGCAGGTAAGACGTTGTCATGAGTTTTTCCGCAAGAACTTCCCAAAAACGCGTATTCCTCATTTAAAAATTGTGAGGTCGTCGATTCCAGTTGGAAAGTAGAAGAAGGATGGTGGAAAATGGTCCATAAAAGACTTACGGCTACGGTTTCCAGTTAGTGGGTGATTTTGAAAAGTTACGTTCATTCTATCTACTAATATCCTGAGATGGCTTCGTTTGGTTGCTGGATCGGTAATGAGAGTGATATCAAATTGGAGGCGCTTGTGTTCGGATGTAAGCGAAGTGGCGTGAACATGCGCAACTTACTTAATTAGAGCCGCTCGTTGCACACAAGTTTGACGCACGAGTCGCAGCGCATCTCAAAACAGCATCGATTTTCACATGTAATTGCCTTGCGGGCAAACGCGTTACGACCCTTTCCTAACATTCAGCACTCTCGCACGCACCATAAAATACCTTCAAGTGCGGACAAAGAGCTTATTCAATGTACGTCTAGGTTTCTCCATTCCTCATTTTCGGTTTGGTCGGTTTGTAATCAGATTTCGCGCCAATAATGAACCTATTCAGTGAAACATTTCTATTCGCTTCTCGAATTTAGCTCTCCGCGACCAAATTCGTCATAAGGATGAGCAATATTTCTGCAGTGTTGGCAAACCAAGCATCTTGCAGGAGCTCGAATTAGCAGTTTGGATGCTTCCTAACCCTTTCTCACTGTTCCATAAACCGTTTCATCTCATCACAGATTTTAGATTAGGTTATTTTCTTCTTCGTAATTAAGCATGGTGTCATTATAGCCATGCTGGATGAGCTTGTTGGCGCATATGTCATCTCGAAGCCTCTTAAGGTAATGCTGAATCTTCCATCTGCGTATTATATGGAACTCAATTCTCAGAGCATTAAACTTCGATGCACTTGGTTATTGTCATGTTAAAAACGATTTGCTAGCTTCAACCTTATTTTATATTTCTTGGGAAATGCTCCTCTCAACTTGTTTTATCAGGCGAAGTTGTTTTCCCAAACGAAAGACAGTCTCACGTCCGAAAATTGTTATCGTCAGCTGTGGAGATTTTTTGCGGAATAAAATTAAAAACTACTTGCATGCTTCATTGGTGGTACGCAAATTTATCAGGTAGGCATCCTTACGTCAGAGGTCCTACAAAAGTTATATACTAGTGTAGAGAGCGCAGTGAGCTGCAGCATCTACCCTTATAAATTAAAGAAAACTAGGTTTCGCGAGTACCTCAATGTCGCCGCTGGGATTCTTCTTCAAAACCCATAACAGGTGGTAAAGTGACCTCTGTATTGAGCAGCAGCTAGGTGACGTGTGACGCACTTCTGGCAATCAGTAATTCATAACTGCTTATTGCCAGCTGCCGGGTACACAAGCGTACAATCCATGCAATGTATGAATTACTAATCAATTGTTTCTTGTTAAGCAAAAAGACTTTTCTTTAGCATACTTACCTTCATGTAATGAGACTGATGTTGCTCGATGAACACAGCAGCATCATGACATCCTTTTACTTCGGGACGTTTCTGCAACGAAAACGAAATCTCTTTCATCCTTTCATATATTACACTGCACATAATCATACAAGCTTCAATTATATTTTGGTTTTATAACTGAGTTATTTATCTGTGTTGGACGTAACTTTTTCCGCAGAAGCTAACAGGACATCAGTCGGCCACATCAATGAGGTGCCCGAACACCTCCATTTCTCAAATCTTCCTAGCCAGTAGTTAAAATGTTAAATATTCCAAGTCGATACCCTTGCTACGCAAGCGGAGGTCGAATGCCGACAATTCTCTGTGACGGGTACGCAGTTATACGCACGTGTGCCGTACATAGGAATAGGGGCTGCGCGAGACCACAGCGCCATGTAACCGGTGGCACAGTTCGCTCTAAAACATAACTTTTTATTGTTGTTGCCATAAACGAATTTGCTTTTATTTAAGTGTATTCTCCGTTTATTTAAGGTGATGCATTGCTTTCTTGGTTGAACACAAAAAAACGATTTATGCACTGCACAAGTAAACCAACACTCCCATGCAACTATTTGCCTCAGCTAAGGTGCACCTTACAGACCATAGCAAGCTTTGCTCTTTTATACTTTAAACAAATTATTATACTTCTTGACGAGAAAACGCTCGCTTAAAAAGTCGTATTCTCAATCAGCTGCATTCCGCTATCAATTCTAACCAATGTGTAGAAGCTGCTTTTCTTTCTATTTCTAGCTTTAGCATAATATACTCTATCTATTCTTTTCACTACCATATGACTGCTCTATTGCACTAAGTGTGTCGGATGGTAAGAAATCTCGGGCACAGTTAGTCTTTTGTTTGTGTCAAATTTTAATGGTTTTCTTCGAATCCTTAGTTTTTTCCGACATCCTTTCCGATCCATCGAAAACAATCCCACCGACTAATCTCACCATCCAAAAATAAACTTATTTTGCTCTTTTCTACGAGGTTTCGGCTTGTTCTGCCGAAATTCTCGATTTCTCTGTTCCTTATATCGCTGCGCCAGCAAACATTAGCTTCGTATCCCTTTCAAATAGGAGTGAATAAGAGGCGTCAGGATCAACCACACATTTAGGACATACCGCCTAATGTGCGCACCAACCGCTGTTTGTAGAGGAAAAACGTTGCTTAACATCTTCCGCCGTCCTGACGTATGTCAAAGATTCATGGATATCACATATTCTTTGCAAATGCAATAACTGTTCGATTCTTCATTCATGAAAGGATGTCAGGTGAGGATTCAAGTGGTACTCCTCCTAGGCTCAAGCTTGTGTGTTGGGGTCGGATTCAGAGCGAGTGCAAATATATGCCGCCTTCATTCCGCTTCTTTTTACATGATACTTTGTTTTAAGAAAGGGGCGCAACGAACAGAGTTATAAAACAGCAAGCGAAACTTACAGGTGTTGCTCGGAAAACATAAGGCATGGCGTACGGAGACGCTAGGTATACCGTGTCTGAAGGACATTCGGCTGCGATATCGCTATGCGGTGGTTCTATAATTTTACCTACCCCATTTTTCTTGCTGTTTCTTTGCTACTTGTTTTGTCGGAAGCGTATTTCCTGCTATTCCACTGTAAAATAAGGATGTTTCTTGGCTAGAAGGATGTAGAGGGCAACCGGATGCGGGTAACAAAGAAGTAAATCCTTCCTTACTGATAAATTTGCGATTTCCACCACCTTAATCAAAGCTAATACGCTAATTTATTCACTTCAGTTAAGTTATGAGGACCTCTAATAGGCAGACCTCATGTTGTCATAAAACTCCGTTACGAAATGAGAGAGAATTCACAATACTGTACCTATTATGGAGTGTGTTATGTTGATAACGGATTGTCATAAAGGTTGTTGCACAGATGGCCGCACGAATGAAAGTGTATAGATTACACAAGCATTTCGTCTTGCAATCGTTTAAAAAGAATTGTGCGCCTACGGCATGCTTTGGTCGTTAGTTATATGGCTGAACCGTTTTCTTTCTGACAGGTTGTTAAGGTTAAAACTTCCGACCCTAAAGGTTTTGAAACCTCCGCTTCTGTAGGTGATGTAATGGTGGGGGGATCGCAAGGAAGCGTCCTTGCTAAAAAAAAACATCATTCGATGTTCACAAGCTATTTGCAGCCAACGTAAAAATTATGCACTCAGTGTAGGCCTGGATTATCGATTGACACATATCGAAAAAGCACTCCAATGTTTTCGCTGAATGCTTCAAGAAATCGTAGCTTTGCTATTTCTGTAATATTAATGTCACGTTGCACATATCAACATCGGTCATAATGTCATTGCAACTATGCGACAAGCTTTCAGCCGCTGTAAATGATGATATTCGACATTTGAGTTTAAATGTTCTCATCACTTCTAGAGGGCATATACACCTTTAGGAAATTTCAGCTGAAACTTTTATGTTTTCAATTGTATACTGCGTTTGTTGCATATTTGTGTTGTATTCATTATATTATTCAAGTGCTTTCATTTTGTGTTGTTACCATTCTTGCGTGTTGGCTTGGAGTTTTATCACTGAGCATTCTCCGCTCTCAACTTATTTAGTTCAAGCATGTCAATTGACTCAAAATCACTTCTAGACCTCATGCCTGAGATTACATTATAGAAATTATTCAGTTCATTGCAAAATGAAAAAAAAAAAGTTACAGAACCACAGATTATAGAGATTGTAGGGCGCCTCGATGTAGTCGTTTGCAGTTGCTGGCATATCATCGCACTAACTTCGATACTACTCTCTGCTACAGGATTGCAAAAAGACTTCTTTGGCATTCCATGGAAGCACATCCATCTTTTCTTCACCAATGCGGCGAAGATTACGAGATTTGCAGTTGCCGCTTCAACGTGAACACTAAACAATGACTTCAACAGTTTGGTTCAGAATGGCCAGCATTCCTAATCAACCATAGAAAAGATTCACTGAGGCCGAAAAGTTGTCTGCTATCATGAACCATCCGGCATCCTTTCATTCACGTTCCTTTTGCGATACAGCTTTTTTATAAGTGTGTCATAACATTCAACCTCCTCTGATTGCTATTCCATTTTTATGTACATCTCCATTCTTTCCATTACCTTTTTGCTGCGAGATTTCTTTTCTTTTCATGTGATTCACGATACTGCCCTAACAATAGCAATAATAAGTGAAGATCCGAAATTTGAACTACAAACTTATTTAAAAAATTGTTCTTTCGATTTGCTAATATTACCACTGAAATTTCTCTTCATTTAGGTCTTATGCTGAGTACTGCATGTGATAACCGATTTAATAACTCAATTCCATTTAATGTTAGCGAATTCATTTCATTGATTAATTCGCATGCGCCATTGTATTCTATAATCAGTAGCGATGTTTTGCGGTACGAATTTAGATATGAACATTTAGCGAAAACAACCGTTTCGTTAATGTGCCCTTCCAGCACAAATCGTATGCATTTGATAGCTCTTCTATTATTCGATAAACGTTTCTTAGCTGTCCTATATATTACGATCTTTGACCGTGAATTTATATGTCACAAAAAAAGAAACAGAATAAGAAAGCCCCTCTGTCATAATTTTTAATTATCATACAGAAATGTCCAATCAGGTGATTATGTAAAAGATCAAGTTGTCCATCCGAAATTAGTTTGCTTTTTTTTTTAAATCAATTCCTCAGTCGAGTTGCATAAAACGGGTTACAGCAAACAGCTCACTGATACAGCATTGATACTCTAATAAGTTCATATATTGCGCTGTGGATGACAGATTAATGATGACTGCTTTGCAGTTCGAAAGTACCTCCCAACGAAATATCAATTTCCACGAAGTTTCAGTAGCTGCAAATGAATTCGTAATTTGATGTGGCCACATTGAAAGCTGAGGTTAGGTTTCGAATTCCACATTCAAAACATTCGCCAACTGAGAGCATGCTAAGTGCATGAGCAAGTGGACTCTTTGCTGACACAGTTATGCTTTGAATTTCTTTACATTGTTACGGCCGTTCCCGGAAATGGCCCATTGCTTACATTAGCATCTTGCAAGATTTGATCCGTCGCTTGCGTTCCACCCATCGAATGAAATCTTCAAGCCAATATTGATAGTCAAAAATTCTAGCGGTGTAAAGAGAGGTCCATGCTGAAGCGTAACTCCCGAAAAACACGCTATTTAGCTCCCTTCGGCAGGTTAAAGATGATCGTATACCATGCTTCTGCCCCTATCATTTTTACCCTCATAACAGGCAATATTGAATGCGATTTCCAATATTTTCGCATGAAGAAAAAGAACTTTTTTTATGGATTGACTCTCACTATCTTTATTAGGAATGTTCACAATACCAGCGTGGACAAAGCAGTGGGGTAAATGAATAGTGGCATGAATTTGTGGTTGCGTGAATAATCTGTTTGGCTCATTTTCGCCTGAGTGCTTTCTATCGCAATTTGACCCACTCGTCCACAAATGACGCCAAAGACGATTTAATGATTCTTTTTTTCATTTTACTAGAGGTGTTTCATGAACGCAGTGCTGATCGTTTTCACAAGGTGGCGATTTAGGATGCCGCTTTTCACAGGTATTACTTAATTGCGCGTGAAGATGATGTTTGCATATGGTCATTGAAATGGTCATCGCCTTATCTAACTTCTGGGAATATATAATTGTTTTTGGAGTAGGAAGTATTCATCGAAGTCGAATGAACTCGACGAATTGCCTGTTGTTCAAATGGCTTTTCCCGCATATAACCTCCTCACATCTTAATAGCATGCAGTGAGAGGATCATGCTGGCTTTCTGTTAATGTGCGAGAGGCACACCGAGCTGCCGAACATATTAAAATTTCATGCATCGCATATGAGATTAAGCTTATTGCCTTTACATTTACAACCATCAATTATTAACCCTGCTTCCATCATCTACAGTTGCTCTGCGTAGAGAATTACCGAAAAGGTTACTGTTTATCTATCAAATCTTGTTTTGTTTTAAATGTCGGTAGCTAGATGGCTCGTTTATGGGACTCGATAAGATTAACAACTCTTCATTTTTTTTGTTGCTGCAAAAGATCTGATTCACTGCCTCAAACAAGCAGGAATGATTTGCTGGCTTTCCAATGAAGATAGGAAAGACTTTAATTCACATAACAACAATTATGTCACATTAGCAGTATAGGGAAACAGTGAAACTGTTGTATCTAAGAGATTTTGAGATTCCTTCATCATAATCGTGTTTTGATGCCACACCTTTGTTTACACGGGCTGAAATCTTAAGGACCTCATTGGCCATTAATGTGAGGTGTGCGATTCAGGACCCAGTGATGTAGTAAAGCATAAGAAGCTAATTTTTCCTATATGTGAGTATATATATATATATATATATATATATATATATATATATATATATATATAATATACATGCAAAGAAAATGGGAGGCTTATAACCGCGGATGCTGGCTGTAAGCAATGCGCACCTTTGCAACGATTTCCATTGTGCTATACAGATAGTTGCACGCCAATAGCGTTTGTGAAAAGCGTAATGGCAATGCGAGTTAAATCGGGGGCAGCCGGAGCTTCAATAGTGCACAAGCAAAACGGCTAGAACTGGCCAGCTTGAATGATAGAGCACTCGCATAAAGAAATTCCATCATGGAGCAGCCATATTTTAGTCACTTTG
The DNA here is from genome assembly GCA_037389465.1 of Baylisascaris procyonis. Taxonomy (NCBI): domain Eukaryota; kingdom Metazoa; phylum Nematoda; class Chromadorea; order Rhabditida; family Ascarididae; genus Baylisascaris; species Baylisascaris procyonis. The sequence continues at coordinate 1,254,520 of JAZARR010000266.1, forward strand.
TTGGTGACGTTGCAGTCAAGGAGAGTTGTTCCTGTAGCACTTTATTTGTCGATAACTGGAAACGTTTTCAATTGTCTCCTGATGATGTTCGCGCCTACAAAGAACTGTGGGCTTCCCGCATCTTTCTATTCCAATGTGAAAAAGATCATCTCAACAAATTCCTGTTAAAATGTTGTCTGCTCATTATAAACGCCTCCAAGTTCCTGTCTTCGGTACTCCAACAGAACTGATGAAGGATTTCATCGACGGTGCTATATGAGTGAAAATGACTTAGTGATGTTCCGTGATGCGGCTTCTTGCTCACCACACTGTCACCTGCCATTGTTTGCTCCTAGTGAAGGTGTTGCATACTTCCTAAGACATCAAGCAAATTTCACTCTGAAATATGAAGAGATCAAAACATATTCTCCTGAGTTGTTGAGTTAACGTTCTCTCATTTCGTTCAGTGAACGTACAAGTTCGCGGTGAGTGTGCAGCTGCTATCTTTTACGTGCAGGTAAGGTTATTGACAGATACTTTTAGAAATTTGCATGCTATCCAAATTTCCCAAAAATATCGAAGCGATAGCACTTTCTAATCAGGCAGAAATGAAAGCACTGTTTCACACATCCTTGCTTCATTTTCTGTTTGTCTGTTCATTGCCCTTCTGCTTTGAAATTTCCCAGGAACGGATGTAAACTATCCGATTATATATATATATATATATATATATATATATATATATATATATATATATATATATATATATATATATATATATATATATATATATATATATATATAGATATATAAATATATAGATATGCATTTCGCTGAATCGTTTGCCACTTTCATTAGAGTTCGAGAATTTTATGAAATTGACTAGCAGAAACTTACATCGGTCGTTGTTCCTTGTAAATCTTTTCCATTGTGATTGCTGATGTGTTGCATGAAGAGTAGCAGTACCTTACTGATGAATCGACATATTTATCGATTGATTTAGAATTGTTTCGTTCAAATAATGACACACTTTTGTAGAATTAAATTGTGCTATTCATAAAAAAAATTTATCGTCTTCATACATGCACAAAGTTCGAATATATCTGCATGAAAGTGTTTCATTATATTGCTATTTACAGCGAAACAACTATGGATATAATGAATATTGCTTGGAGAGACCAAGTTGAAATGTCTTTGACGGGGGTCATTTATTGTGCCCTAACAATCAAGTGTGGAATTGATTTCTAGTTTATAATTTTCATGCATAAAGAATGGAAATAAAAGAGGAGTAGAAAATTCTTGACACTGCAGTCATTCGAAATCGAATCTTTCAGTGTCGATAATGAGTAATCCTAATCAGCTTAGCACTCTTCATGGGTCCCATTTCCCACGTATAAGCAAGAGAATTTCTCAAAATTCGTCTCAATGAATCAAGCAAATTTTTGAATATGTCAATTTCTAAAATCTCCAAAATAGGACTGAAAAAAAAAGCTCCATTTCTGCTCAATCTTGCTTAAGTGCTCCGCATTTGGTGCTTGGTACCCGAATGCCTTGTGATATGATCATTGCCGAATAGCGATGAATGCTTCAGCATACCATAAATGACACTTGAAGTTCAATGAATTTGTTGTAAAGATAGTCACAAATTGACATTCGATATCAAAAACTTTGTTGCCTGACATTTGAAGTTGAGCCACGTAATAACTGTTTAGTTTTGTGAAAGACCATTCGCCTATGAATATTATAATTCGTGTTTTGCCGTTGGATACAGTCGTAGTTGCAATATCGTTAAAGACAACTTGAAACAAACCTCACCCGGTTTTGCTCTTTTCGGTCCCTCTCATTTGCTTCCACTGTTCAAGATGCGTTTGTTCATCAACTGTGTTATAAGAAACGATAAGGAAAATATTTTACCCTTCTACTGACGCCTGTGCTCATGCTCTGTGAAAATTTAGCATACAACTATCATAAAGGGGTAAAATATCATTTTAGTATATCGTAGGGGCTCACACAGAAAAAAATGGATCATCTAAGATTCATTCATAGCACTGGCAATGGAATGCTCAAGGCAACCGGTTTGATCCCAAGCTTAATCTCTCTAATGGTAATTGATATCTAATGGTATCTAATGGTAATTGCCAGATGCATGTGGTCGTCGTTAGTTGCGTTAGATTTTGGTGCTTAGTGATATGCTTTCTAGCAAACACTGGGTTTGCTGCAAGGCAAAACGTTGCGCTCTGCACCAACTTTGAAGGCGAATCGGTGGCTACGAACCTTTATGCAAATGCATTCGCGCATGTAATTAAAGCTCGCGCCATGAGGCGCTTCATTTGTTGCACATTCAAACAAATATTCAGCTTCAGCTTTTTACCATTCATCACTCTTGACGGACTTCCCGCTAATCACTGGATAATGTGTTTCCATACGTGGTCGGTCGTCTGGACAAATCATCAAGTAAGGAATTCTTTCTCGAGCCACGTTCGAATCATTTGGCTGCACTTTGAAGCTAACGATAGCTCACGAAAGTGAAAGACAAAATGAAATTAAACGCACGTATTTCACCCAATATTTAGACCACATTCACTGAATTTTGCAAATCCGCCTTCGTTATTTGCTGATTTCAAACTGCTGAATAGGAAGTAAGGAATTTTATATGTGCATAAACAGATATGATGCCGCATTAACAAATGAGCACAATTCTTGCAACATTGGGGTGATGCTGGAGAAAAATAAAGTAAGGAAATATTTAATCGTTATTAGTAGGATATTATGCAACAACAAACCTGTGTCGACGAACAAGACTCTCTACAAGTAAATCAGCGCAAATTCAAGAGTTAAATCGCTGAAGTATAAGAAAGCACAGAAAAAAAAAGAGTTATCATCGGAAGGGTGAATAGTATTGCAGCTGAAAAAATACAACAATGATGCTGATTGTTATTTTCGTGGAGAACATGATTAATTAGGTGATGTTGGAGCAAGAGCATCATGCGGATCGAGAAAGCAGTTTGAGAGATAAGAAGAGCTATTTATAAGTTAAGGTTACAATGAAAAATGTTTTCGATTACTATGTTGCCGAACTATTGCACTCGGATTAGTGATGGAAAGGTCAAGTCAACGAATGAAACCTTCGGCAACTCCATAGTTAGGAAGCTCTTTGAAATTCATAACGGGCTTTTGCAAAAAAAAAGTTCCAAAGGCGCATAGGAAGATCGTTAAAGTGCATGCAGTAAGAGCTCTAGTTTTAGCCTATCTTATTGCTATCAGTAGTATTTCAAACATATATTGATGAGGTATGCTTCTGTCCGAATTTCTTTTCGAAAAGCTCCACCCGTCGTCTTCTAATCTTTACTGCCTCTCTTGCATATTTTATTTTTATGTTCCTAGTTATTTGCTTATCAGAACTTTTTTTTAAGGCAACAGCCATTACCTGTTGACGTGATTTATTGGGTGTTTGCTTTTCAATAAAAGTATATATTAGTTTTTATGTGATTATTAACCCGCCGCGATGCAGTTCAGGAGCAGCACCCTCCTTCACGCTTTACATAAGTGTTTCTTATGCCATTTTCAAAATGTTTTCCAAAAATTTTTTTCCATCCGCGAATATTTTTGATCTGGACTCGACGTGAGAATGAAGTCGAATCTATTTTGCAGTGACTGACAAGATGGAGTGGGAGTTGGCGAAGTGCGATAGTCAGGTTGCTTAGAAAATAATGCGCCCTAGGCAATTCGGCAGCACAGTAATGCCCGTTAAATTTTACCACGATGCAACGAGAAAGAAGTTATCCCTGCAGCATGAGAGAGCATTAAAATATTTTGTTTTGTACTGTATAGTCTCTGGCTGCTTCGCACGAATTTCCAAAATTAATGCGGCAATAAATATATTGCTTTGATCGGATTTTGGTAAGGGAGGGAGGTAGGCGTGAGGCATCTGTCAGGTGAAGCGTCCGCTGCAAATATAGCTGTAAATTTGCAAATGCAAGTTACAAACAGTGTGTTACGCATGCAGCTTTCTACTATTTCAGTAGGGGTTGAATAACTCTGCAAAGAACAAAACGCTTCAGCAGGTGAGTTATGAGTTTTTAAACCGCTGAAAACTTTACACCTGATAAGATGCGAAAACTAACAGCTTTTTTGCAGGCAACTTGACCACCAACCTCTTGCAGTCGAACGCTGTAGAACAATAAAATTTTTCTGGTGTTAGCTCATTTTATATAAAGTTCAATTGTTCATACTTTCTAGAAATACATCGTTAGGCGAAGAGACCTTACTCGGAACTTGTGAGTCATGCAATTGCTCGCTTATCAGGAAGCAATGATTTACTCCCTTTCCCTTCAGACTTCGTTCGATTTGAATGTAATTAATTCATTTGATCTTGCTTTGTATTTCCGTAGTTGTTCATTTGCTTGATAGCTTCACGGCGACATTGATAAATAGAGCACCTCACATCGCTTGCATTTTCTTCATATGTTTTTCTAGTTCCTTCAGTTAACACAAAATTAATTTACACATCACTTTGTTAATTCGTTTAAAAGGCGTTTCATGTCGAAACATTTAATCATTAATGCTGCTAACTGTTCTTCAGCACAAATTGAGGAAAATCGTTGCAAAAAAAAACACTAAAAACAACAGTAAAATCCTCGATATTTCATTATGGCAACATCAATGGAAATATTGCGCGATGTAACGCTCCAATTGATTTCATTGAATCGGAATTTTGCACGAAATTGCCCGAAGTACATAGTTTGTCGTTAACAGTTATTTCCATTTATTAGTTAACAGTTACCTATATAAATTTACATTTACACAACACGACACGTCAACATCCTATTTCTACACACCTAAATATTTATCCTCCTAAATGTCGTGTTTCCGGTCCATTCAATTTCGGATCAATCAAAGTCACAAGCAAATGACAGCTGCACTTTGTTCTGTAGCATCGTCACCGTCGACTTTTTAACGTATTGAATGAACGTGCGACGAGCAGAATCCTTCCGAAAATATTTGTACGGATGCTCTGTCTAGTTAAACATATAATGCTTTATCGTGCGCATTCTCTTTTACTCATACTCTACATTATCAGTCGATGTAATGACAAATCATTGTTGTAGAGATGAGACCGTATCTGTGGATCAACTTTTGAAGAAATTGCAGACATTTAAAATCACGAAAATTTGTATGCATTCTACACCGATCGATGCTTCGAATTCAATATCCTACAAAAGATTTCTGTGAGTGGCCGGATTGATTAAAATGCAGTACGTTTTTCTGTGTGTTCATTATTTGGGGATGACTCGTATAAATTGTTTGTATGCGAGAGGCGAGCAAAAGCGCATCTGCCTCAAACTTCTTTGGAACGCTCCATCACTTATTTTTCTTCCGAAGTATTTTTTCACAATATTAAACTCGAAATACTCCTTTCCATAAAAATAAGCTCAATTACTGTTTCATTTGCAAGAGACAAGTCGTCCTAGCACAATAGTTGTTACAGCGATAATTCCACGCATCTCACCAGAGCAATAATCCGAATCGGCAAACCGCACTTTTATGAAGGTTATCAAATGCTATGAAGCACATTTTTATCGCAGTAAATGATGGTTCACTGGAATTGGTGGTTTTTCTTCAGTTGTACTGCCCGCTGGAAACAATTTCCATTGGACCATCGCTTGATTACATCGGTTTTGGTTAGGAGGTAATGATCAGCTCCTCCTGGAAAGAATTGCACATTCGAACCAACTGCACTTCTGATCTTCGATTTGTTGTCTGTTGATTGTGATCGTTGCTGAAATGCAGTCGACTTGTGTCACACCTCACTTTGCATGTCTGCAAAATGTCCTTTGTGCTTTCAGATGCAGGTGAGGTATCCGACGGGGGAGAGATGTATATTAGCCACAGAGCGATGCTAATACCGGTACTTCTCTCGTTGTCTAGTCTGCTCACATTCCTAAGTGGTATTTCGCTTGCCGCCGCGGGCATCGGATTTCCCGAGTTGACAGTTGCCTTGCTGGGCACTGGCCTTTGCGGTCTCTGTGTATCGGCATTCATTTGGGCTCTAAGGCCGAAATTGCTAATGACTTGCCCCAAGTGTATTATACGTAAAATGCGACGCACTCCGTTCAGTTCGGTGAGGTATATGAAGGGAGCACAGACCGAAACGTTGAATCCGGACAATACCGAAGTAGTAATGCGAAGCATTCGGGGCATACCGTATTTGATTCAGGTTTGTGCTTATGTTAATAAATCTCTGGTCGCCTAATTTGTTGACATCTCGCGTCAATGAAATGTGCAATTGAGAGGTATGGGAAAAGCGCTTGTCAAGAGGCTGGCAGTAGATTCTCACAAGAATGGCATTCTGATGGCAATTCATTCCCGCAAAAAGGTGATTATTTCACCATAACCTCTTTTCTGGGATGACGTGCATCACAATTGTGGCCCCTTCTAGCAAAGCTTCACTCTTTTAACCTTTTCTCTTTCCTCATTCAGCACCTACCATTGTACCATCATAAACCCTTCCATTACTGCTTCAGCCTAGGTGGCAGTGCAAATGCTGGGCTTTTTTAATATTTGTTATTTACTCATATTTTGAAATAGTTACAAAGGAGATTCTCATCTCTCATTTCCTCGCAATATTCCAATCTTCTGGACTATTGCAAGATCAAAACGAATGCGTATGAAACCAGTAGGCAGCAAAATGTATCAAGAAATGAAGGTCATGCAAGCGATACATAATCTCATTATTTTCTAATACACAACGATAGAATCATGTTACACAAAAGCACAAACGCATATATACAAGCATAGATAGGATGTCGTGATAGTGTAGGTAACACTGCCAAAGAACATACAAACCAGATCTTTAAGGTTTCTTTAAGGTCTTTAAGGTTTTACAACTGTTAGTTTAATATCTTTTAATCAGAAAGCAGAGAAAGAAAAGAACCGTTTAAATTTGACAGCCACTGCTGGTATTGCTTGCTATGATTGTTAGTAAGAATAAAGTCACTAGTGAATCGAACAACATCCAACTGTTCTTTCGCCAATTGCCCTTCCACCAGTATTTTTGAAATCTTCGATGAAATACACTAAAAGTTTGTAATATAATGACCGCTGCACTATTTCCTACCTGAACAGAAGAACTACTTGAACTATCTCACCACTTTTTTTAAAGATAAACAGTGGTTTCAGGCGATACAGTACAGCATGGAGGCAACGTACTATACAGATATGATGTCACAAATGGGTGAAGGCGTCGTGCGTACTTCTGTTATTCATACTGCGCCTGGATGCACATCTGTTTTGGATTCTGATCACGAAAATGATGGTGAAGGTCGACCTCCCACACCATTGCCGATCGGACCTGATGAACAGTGGACGCCAACTGGCTCTTCAACATGGAAGAATACTCAACTAAGGCTATCGTTGAACAGGGCCAGTTCGAGTCTTAATGTAATTGCAAATTCTTCTTTCCACTCTCTGCAATTTCGCTGCGTTCAGCTATCCCACCTGCCGATTTACTAATCGTCGTTGCTACTATTTCATCAATACACCAGTCGCATCCGTTGATCGCTCTGAACTAGTGCTGAAAACTGAAAGTTCTCCAAAATGTACAGCTTTTTGCTGCCAACATCGATTCCCTTATGTATCTCACTGATGACTATCTTTTAATTGCCGATGATGTTAAGAAACAGAATTTCTGAACCAGCACTGTCAAGAAGACCACGATAGCAATATTGCACAAAAAGAAGATGATGTGAATTGGTGATAAATTTTGAGTTCATGTTGCAAAAGCGACAAGATATCACTCTAAACTTATTTGAAATCAAATTCCGCCTGAACATAGCATTTATCGATGTACAACATTGTAGTTCTTGTTTATGCAAGGCTTTTTCTGTGAGATATAAAAATTTTCACATGAAGATTCTGTGAAAATCAAACAGCTCTGAGTCGTTGAACATCATACAAACTGGGCAATCGAGCAGTAAATAAATTTTATTGCAGTATGAACTTTTAGATTTTATTCTCACTAGATAGGCGTGAACTTCATGAATTTCCTTGAATAAACAACACCGAAAATCCTACAAAATAAACATGAAATATTTGCAAACAATAAAAAGTAAGGAAATGAGAAAATCAACGTTGATCAGCTCAACAATTATAGTTAATAGCAAAAATTTTTAAACACTGCGAAACGAAACATGCATGGAAGCGTTGAAACGTTTTGCACTATGTGCTCTTTCTACAGTCTGATCCATTCTGTCGTATTGATATTGAAAAAAAAAGAATAGAAGATTATGCAAAAGAAGCTAAAGTCTAATCGATCAAATTTTTCAGTTCAATGGAACGTAAACAAGGGAGAAAGATTTAAATAAGGCATATTATTTTAATTGAACAAATAACTTATGCATCAATCACAAAGGATTTGTCTTTTCAACCGAATCGGTTCTAAAAATACAACGAAACATAAAAATTTGTTCTGACCGATCCAGAATTAATGTTTCAACACCTATAACCATTTTCTATAAGGATTGACCAACTTGAAACATGATATATACTATAAGAGGAAGATAAACTTTATGAATAAATAATTTGCTAAAAATTTTGTAATTTAAAGTCTACTCTAACCTTTGTACTTTGGTTTCAGTGGTCGTCGAATTGGAGCTACCAAGAAATTAGAAACAAACGTGCGCAAGTGTACAAAATGCATTCCCATAAACTATGTTGCTATTATGACCTCTGCAGAAGGGGAGCTTGTTCAGGGAATGCAAATGTCTTTGTCAGTATCTGAAGAGAAGGTGACTTAAAAGTCGGGGTTTTGGAGTTAGCTGCATCGTTTTTGGCCTGCCCATTTCTGAATGCCGTTCTGTTTTCCAAAATTGAGGCGTTCCCAAAATTTTGACCTCAGGAGCAAATTCTGTTTCCGTCTTCCTAGTAGCAGATCTCTAACAATTTAATAATCTAATTTTTCGAGTTCCTGCTGGATTGTTTGCCCCCCCCCCCTGTAGAATGGCGCCCTCAGACGCTTTCTCCTCTGTGCGCTGTTCACAAGTCGCTAGGTATTAAGAAACAGTAACCCCCTCCCCTCCGTATGTAGAGGCCCTGAGAATTCAGTGCGGAGGACCGTCCGCGTTGCATAAGACTCGAAACTTTAGTCACGTCACCATCGGTCTTGGATCAGTGATCCCTTCACACACTGATATGAAACAACTGAAATCTCTCACCGCAATTGCAAAGATTAATATGTAGGATTTTCAAGCAATTTTCGACCACTACAAGTTAATACTTCAGCGATCGAACCGAAAACATTTTCATTTAGTGCATTTGTCTGCATTTAAAATGTTTTGTTAATTGATCACGTTCAAGGTGTTTCCTTATGCGGAAGCGAATCCGCCGCCGGAATCGTTTGACGTCGATTCGGCACTAGATGTGGATGCGAATTCAAGGCGCAGCTCGAGCAGCAACGAGGACGAAGATGATATTAACAGGTCAGTTTCCAAACTACAGAAGTCTCAACAGTTCACGTAATTTTCTCAATTTGGTGCAGCTAAAATATATACGTTCCTGCTGTCCAAAACGTCTTCCTCAACACAGCGGCTGTAAAAGAAAAGTTTATGAGGAGATGAAAAGGACGAGTAATCATGCGCAAACACAAACTGCATCCAGCTTTTCCATCACGTTGTGCATCAGTTTTCGGATCGATAAACGTGCTGAGCGTCATCGATTAAATTGCTGAACGTGTTTGATCCGTACCTCGAGTTTAAACGCCAAAATTATGGAACCTTCTCTCCTAGGGTATGGAAGCTTAAAGCCGTATCCTGATTAGCGATAAGTTTTTGGTCTAATGAAGGGACAAATCTTCCGATTATTGTCAACATCTTCGAAAATTTTCTATTTTTTCTACAGGAAAATGCGAACGATCTAAATTTGCTTGTTTTTTGCCTTTTTATTCTTCCCGAAATTTTTAAACGTTTTCCATATTCTCGTCTCGCTACGGTGTGAAAACCAATAACTCGGTGAGTGTTTCAACATTTCAACTCCCATCCCCATTTCGAATTTCTAAACAATTGATAGATAAAACAAGTTATAGAGTATTCGACCGTTCTATAGGTACTAATGATACATATTCCGCACTTTTAAAGAAAAATATTTTCTAAAATATTAATGCTGACCTATATTCAGAGACACGGAATGTTGTCACGAGGGAAGAGTGTTTTCGAGAAGAAACCCAATAATGCGAATTATTTTTCAGGAGGCGTTCAGGCGATAATCGTGGTGTTGAGATTCGTTGCATCGGAATGAGTGGCACATTTATACAGAAGTTCAACTCGAGTTTTAAAAGTTTCCCAAGGAACACATCGAAGCGATAGATGAAATGGTTTATCGACCAAACACAGTGATCTGTACTCTATGACGTTGTCGTAAAGGAAGCCGAGAGGAATGTCATTAATGAACGTTCTTTCATTGAACAACAAAGAAGCAGTCTGCTTTTGGGTGCAATCGTGAAAAAGAGGAGCAAATTTCATGAATGCAATGCGTTGCAGAAGATCACTGCAATTTCATTTCATCAGAAGCGATGATGCATTGCAATAACTGCCTAAATTACGCACCTAATCAACTAAGTCATTAAAGCATGCATTAATTTAGTTTAACAATTCTGTAATTTCTTGGCCGGATGGACTCATTTATATGATATTATCTTGTCATCATTCTCGGTACTTCCTGGATCCATCTTTACTCTCAATGAAAGGCGTAGAGAGTGCCAGTAAAGGAATGTTCTATTATTTCAATGTGCATATTTGTGTATTCGCAATGATTCTTTCGTGTTGATCTCAGTAACACAACAATCTTTCGCCACTTTTCATCTATTCCATTCGATTGCGATCTCCTCAGTGCCAAAGTTCATTATTTTCAACGTTTCATGTATTTATTTGCATATCTTATAAATAAAATATTTTAGAATGATTATTGCAACCTATCAGATGAAGTTACCCGTCCAGCAGAACAGCGATCTTTTTAAAAGTCAACATGCCTCATCTAAGAATAAATTTTTGGAAACTGATTCTGTAATAGGCCTGCAAATATCAATATAAGCATGGTCCATATCGCCCTCCGATTCTGCTATTTCCCTCAACATTAGTCCTGTTGCAATCTTTTGCATTTCGTAAGTATTCGCTTGATTCCATCCACTTTGAGATTTGTGGCGTCGACCTCAGTCGGTACTTGCGTCGTACTCCTTTGCATGAACGCAAAGAAGTCGAAAATGGAGCTCCTTAAAGTTCTGCTGTTAAAGACCCAGTCTTTCCTACTCTCGTCAACACCATGCCGATTGACATCCCCTCTTTGCTATTAAGTGTTTAGTTTTGGCATATGCTATCAGAGTTTCAACATCTAATGATAATACTTAAAATATGATGTTTACTCATTTCAACCTCGGACAAACCAAGTCTCATCTGATTTCATCTGATTTCACTGAAACAACAGTCATTTCGTTGCGATATCACCATTCATTAGAGACGCGGACGTTGCAGTAATTAACACCATTAGACACTCAAACAGCGCGACCGTATGACGGAAACTACAGAGGCAAATACGAGAGCTTCATTTAATTCGTGAATATTCTGTTTGTAATCTGTTTTTAACACTCAATTTTTTTTTATTGTCTCATCATTCCACTCATCTTATCCGTTCTTCTTTGCTCTAGCACCTATTTTAAATGCCACTTCACAACACATTCATTTTTCACTATCAAGATTGAGTAATATACAATGATATCACGCACAGGAAAATTAATTCAAATAGCACAACCTATGCAAGCTCTTATCTCTTCATATGAAGAGCATTTTTCATATACGTGCTTGAATTCATCCCTATTTAGTCACGAAGGAACTCTATCGCAATTAAGCACCGTCAGATGAGAAATTTTTTAGACGTTATTTCGTATTCGAGTGGAGATATACAATTTGAAATGTGTATGGAAATGTGATCTGCCCGAGGGGAAACTTATCGCTGGCGCATGAAGCCGAATATCACATTAGCGTTTGCCACGCTGTCTGATTAAATTTGAGGCCCAAAAATGTTTTGACAAGATGACTTCTAATACATCCGAAAGATATCGTTATTTCCGTTTCGCAATCCTTCCATTATATTGCTTCACGTGTGAGATGATTCACAGGAAGTGCTCATTTCACGTCTCCTTCATGCACGTCTCCGAAATTCGAGAGATGCTTTCCAAGCGACCAAACTTCATTCAATATCCACTGCTGTGGCAGTTGCAACAATTTGGTTTATTCCAAATGGAATGTTCATGAGAGTCGCCACATATGCAGAGTTCGTTATTTCTTAGTTGAACGCTATCAGAAAGAATGGTTGTGCAATAAAAATACTGAAGCTACTTCGTCCAAGCAAGAAATCATTCCGTCCATTTCGCAGGCGAGATTCGTTTTCGAATGCGTTTAAGTCAATTCGCTCAATTTTCAAAGTTGCAAGAAGAAAATAAATGAAATGTAATAGCAGCGACTTTCTGGCGCGGCTACTAGTCTTCACACACAGACACTCTTCTTTTTTCTTCCCCTTATAAATAATGTTTTCATAAGATGATATTCGAATTTATGAACGACCGCGCTTATGTTGGTCGATTTTTTGAATGTTACTGTAATGAGTGGTCACTGAGCAGCTGATCATGGCTATGACGAGCAACTTTTGCACATTGCCAACTATCACTTGAGGATAAATGTGCAGTATAGAACAGCTAGCTGGAAACGCTCAAGCCAAAGTATAAGGGGAGATGCCATGTGCCATCTAGAATCATATGACTTCACGTAGAAAACGCAAAACGTTGACGCTAACAGGCCTCGAGAGATCATCATCTATAAACTGATTTAGAACGCTATGCATAATGAGCCGTCAAACAGGTGTTCATAAGAAGTGAACTTTGCTGGCTAGATTTGCTCATATGGTTCAAATTCTTACCTACGCATATATCGAAAGTATGTTACAAAAAGAACATTTTCGCCACATGGTTGCATTACACCTTCACGCGCGATCATCCGGCTCACTTTCATTTTTGGTCACATGATTATGCAACTTTTCCTTAATATTTTAATTTGCGTTTAACGAAGATTTCATGCGCTACCTATAAATTTCAGCCGAATTATGTTAGTGCATCGCCATTTGTGATCGTTTTGTTGACGTATTTCAATGAGCTTGTCTGTTTGTACGAGTACTCCCATTAAATGATATGTAATAAAATATTGCTGAAAGTTTGCATAATGTGGCAAATTTCATCACAAAAATATTCCAAAAACATGCGCATTTCTTGGAAATTTATAGAAAACTTCTCCTTCAGATTTGTGAACAATTCAAAAATTCCACTGAACTTCATCAGAGTTTGCAGGCTTAAAAATTGTTTATTCTTTACGTGATGCTTCGATTCAATATCACATAACGTGTGAATGTGATGGCACAGTACTTTGTATATGTGATGTCAGAAAACTCACATGATCCTCAGATCGTGACTTTTCCGTTTGCAAATTAAGTGAGCAGAACAAACCTTCAGCATTACTTTTTCGTATAAGTTTCCCATGATCCACGTATTTCCGTCCATCTGCTTATTGGTCGATGACGCGTTGAAATGGTTCAGTTGCTCTTAAATGCCAAATGAAATTGTGTCTGCCATAGGAATTCATCCGCAACCGTTGGCTTCATTCCCGAGCCGTTGAATTAATTTGCACATTTTTCAAAACGTGCAAATCTAGATCTTTCATTCAATTAAAAGATGCCAGTCGAGATCACTCGCCCATATCGTATTTGCTTGGCTGTTTCATTAATTGCAACCTCACTAAGCATCACGCAGTTTCGTGGCGTAAATTTAGCTCACAACTTTAAATTTGAAAACTTCAGAATGACCATTTTTAGTAATATGATGAACTGCGAAGACGTCACTCTGCACTCCTTCTTGGCATTCTTGCTAGAGCTTCGTTAGGTGTAAAGGTCAGCTCCCCTTCGCTGGCCTAGTCGTTCGGATCTCTTTGAGGATGTGCGCTCTCTGTCGAGATGCGGTGGAGTAGACTGGAAGACGGCATAGGTATAAGGGGGAACAGTTTGTCACGCTTATACAGTAAGGTGACAAACAAGTAGAGGCTCGTTCACTAGGATGGCTTTGAACGTCGGCACGATCCCGTAGTCGCATCCGGCGAACTCCACGCTGCCTCTGATTTGTTCACCGGCTCCGACAGCCACCGTAGCTTTGAGAAGAGTCTAGGACGTGGAAATGAATACATGAGCACACCAACCCAGCCCCTTTTATATCCCCCGATTCTGCCTTAGGCTTATCTCACGACATATGCTGGATGGACGTTTGATCTACCTGCATGCTCTTGACCTTCTTTGACTTATCTCGTATGGCGCACTATTCCCCGATTGATTTATAGTTACTGGTCTACTTTACATAATCGCCAAAATAGTTTTCACATTACTCTGAGGGGAATCTGAGGCTTCTATTTTCTGCATTTCTTAACAGGTCAATGCGGATTTCGCCACTTCACCTTTTATTTTTGTGGTTTCCATCTTGAATTTTGCTGCAGAGTCTGTGCGCCAATCATCGCTGATATTCCTATGTTGTTACTTCTTTGTTTATTACCTCTCTGAGTTCGTTCTGCGCTCTCTTCATGTGCTTGTGCGTATCTTTTCTGTGCATGCGGTATCAGATAAGACTTGATTAACTGATAACCTTTGTACTCCACCAAGCTGCTATGAAAATATGTTAAGGTGCTGATGACGTTTAGTACTGCTATCGCTCTATAGGATGTGAAAGTTCATTCCTCTCATTTTATAAGGAGAACATCTTTTCTTTTAAGGAGAATACACAACATAAATGAAATCTTTTGTAAGTACCACTATTTTACAATTGAGCACATCATAAATTTCATACCCTTTATCTTGGAAATTATTCGTTCAACATCGGAATCCACTATTCTCATTTGAAGTGTTCGTAATGGGGCTTCGATGATGTAGAACGTAACCATAGTCGCTTATTTGGCCTCATACCCTCTCTTCTATGTTACTGGAGCAATTTCTCACTTTTCATCGCCGTTTTGTTAATTCTCCCTAAATGGCAATGGTAGCGAATGTAATTGTGCTCATGCTTATCGGTTGACGTTCATTTACACTATAGAAATCGAAATGAATAAGTCACCATAAGTAATGGATTGGTAACAATGTTTCTCTAATAACGTCTCGTCTCTGTGAAGTGCTTGTCATGATTGGGCGGCGTTGATGTGAGCAAAGTAATTCAGTTTGTGCCGTTTAGGTTAGCTAACATAAAACAAAACTGTATCCCAGGAAAACTTGATCCCGCATAAACAGCAAACGGTGTTCGAAAGTGTATACACGCGAGAAATGGCTCAAGCCGGGGCTCAGGTGGCATATTAAATAAGACCTTTTAGCGTCGCATGCAGAAGTTGATCTTGGGAGGCGTGTCCTTTTATGCATCCATGCAATCCGGCTCTAATGCCTCATCCGCTCAGCTTTTCTAAACACCATTGAAGCTTCCGGTTCCTCTTTCTGCAGCTGTCTGCAACTTCTCGTTCGTTGAGTAAGCTAACAGCTGGAATATGCAGCGACGTAAAAACTCAACGATTTTTACATTTTTCGATTTCACTCCCTCCGGTCAATAGTACGATAATGCACATTGAAAAAAGTATGTTGCTACAACACTTCCATCTGCACTAACCAACAGATAATTACCATCAAAATCGTAAATGCATTATGACGATTCGTTTCCTTCGTTTCCTAATGGCTTCCTCATTCCCAACTTCCTTTGATTCTTTCATATTTATTTGATCCTTTCCAGTTTTTAATGTGATCAGATTTCAGTGGTCACGAGTGTGAGATACATGTTGCAGGGGATAGTCATGAGCAGCTGGTGTAAATAAAACGACAGAGTTAATGAATAATCAAAAGAGGTGAAACATTTTCTTTGTTTTTCCCCACAAAATCTGACGCAATTTTAGATGCAGCATGAAAAAAAAATGCATAACGTAAGGGCAACTTCATCTAACCCAACTAGGAGGCAGTCAGTCGTATATTTAAAGCCTTTCATAATCACACCTCAAGCAAGTGCGAGAGCGGATGGGTTATTCCACAGCTATTGAATAAAATTCGCTTTTCCAACATTTCAAATACTTGCCGATGCCTTTTAGAATTACCAGAGGTTAGAAATCATTTCAATTGCTTACGAGAGCATTAGTTATTAATGATCACATACCGACTGACTTTCGGTTTCGAACCGTATTTTCGCATGTTTTTTAACTTGTATAGAATTTGATTTTAGCTTTTTCAGCCTCTTCAGTTGCAACTAAAGGGTTAATTATTATTAAGTATCTCCTCTGATATTTCTCAAGCGCATTCAGTTACAGCCAAATTTCAAGTGTAAACGAACGCTTTCAGCTAGCTAGCCATTGTGCTTTCTCTTTTTGTGCTTTCTTCAAAGCTTTTCTCCTCGCTCATTCCTAATGAGACATCTGAATGTTCGGGTGTGATGACGAAGAGTCTCTCGTAATGTTTAGGTCTCTTGCTTTTGTTCAAGCCGCATTTGCCTCGTCGTATTTCAAATTGCCTTTCAGGATGGATCATTGATTCCCTGTCGCGCGATTTTTGCATGCATGCAATGTGATATCTAAGAGTTGTTTGCATTTCCCGTTTAGGGTGGTATATTATTTGACTGATCAATTCGTTGATCTGTTACTCTGCTTGTGTTTTATTTTTTGTCAGAACTTATGTGGCATGTTCTGTCCTAGGCAAATTGTTGACTTAAGCAATGTACACTTCCCATGCTAAATTTTCTCCTCATTTCTCTTTGCATGTTTTCCATTTGAATCTGCTTTTCTAATGAAGATGCACATCTCGTATGCAGCCCAGTGTTCCCCCATCTCGAGCTGAATAACAGATGAGAATCTTTCTTGAGATAACCTATTCTGTTATTATTGATTATTTGTTTTGATTGCATCGACACCAATCATCATGAACGTAGTATGTATTTGCTGCTGTTAATGAGACAAATTTGCACAAAGTTCTATGTTAATAAATACGATTTGAAATTATCCCTCTAACGAACGTCTGTTAATAGAAATTCAGTTCCAACGAAACTGTCATCGATTTTCGTTGTCGCCTAATGAGCGAACGATTCCCAAGTTGGGTTTTTTCATTTAGTCCAAATTCGCATTTTTCAAAATGCTTTCAATCGATGAACTATTGGCATTTAAAAAACTGTTAAGTTGCGAAAGAAATCCGGCTTTTACCAAATTTTTCCACTAAGTGATCAATCTGTATATCTGAAACACATTTAGTGAATAAACCTCACCAAACGCTTGCCTCGTGCCCGGAAGAATTTCGATAGTAGTATCAATATATCTCTTCAAAAGTGTATGACTTATTGAGAAGGATATGACAAGCCAAATTTTAATTTCCCTACGAAACCTTTCCGCAGTGCTGACTCGAAAATTTACTTTATATCAAATTCGTATATCCGTAAATCAGCTGTTGTGGCAGCAAAATGCTCATTCGATTCGTGCGTTGTAGGAAATGTATTTCTCCTGCTGACGACACACCATTTCCAATGCTTTACTCTATCGACCTCTTGGACTTGGGCCAGCGCTGTGCCTTAGGAAAATCTTCCTTTTTGTATGCTTCTCGCGGTGGTAGAGCGCATTATAGAAATTTGTTTTGTTCGTTTGGGCAGGTGTATAAATAT
Organism: Baylisascaris procyonis; assembly: GCA_037389465.1. Taxonomy (NCBI): domain Eukaryota; kingdom Metazoa; phylum Nematoda; class Chromadorea; order Rhabditida; family Ascarididae; genus Baylisascaris; species Baylisascaris procyonis. The sequence continues at coordinate 1,272,239 of JAZARR010000266.1, forward strand.
AAATGTAAATAAATATATACATATATACATATATATATATATATATATATATATATATATATATATATATATATATAACAATCCTTATAAAAGCTCATATCATGCCAGCTCCGAACTTATGCTCTTCCGACTTATTTTTTCTGGTATTGGAATATATAACAATCCTTATAAAAGCTCATATCATGCCAGCTCCGAACTTATGCTCTTCCGACTTATTTTTTCTGGTATTGGAAAGAAACTATTGAGCCGGTTTCTAGATCAGAAAAATTTTTCGTGTAAATGGATCAATCTGAAACCATGTTTATTAGATTCCTATCGATCATGCATTTCGAAAGTGTCCATCAATCGCGACCAGAAGTGACACGACGATTTCGGCAAGCGTGGTACCAAATCTTCATTTTCTTCGATCAATGAGTTGTCGCTTCTATTCTAAGATCATATGAGCTTGTGTCATCGTTATTGCATAAACACAGCATTGATAATCATAGTGATGTACTTTATGAAAAACCTTGTGGCAGCTGCTTTGTACCCACTGACTTTATTAACTCACGTTCTTTTCCTATTGCCCGCCTGAATCGCTCCAACGAACACGTCGATCCATCTGCTTTTCAGACATTCTCACTAATTGCGTAGAATCACTGCACCCGTTCATAAGTGAAGCTTCCTCTCACAATTCGTGAATTTAGATCATGAATTTTCCAGTCTTTTGTACCAAAATTGAAATGCTTATTTTTAAATTGAAGCAGTTCGTTCTTCAGCGAGCTCAGTGTTATACCAATTTCATTATTGTTCCTGACTTCCCGCATGATAACAATTTAAATTCCTGCAAAAGAGGAACACAATCTCACTTGCGCACTTAAAAACTCCCATTGTTATAGCAGTACTACAATGCAGCGATCGCATTTCGTTATTCAAACGATTTCTGTCAAATGAACTTGTTTTCGTGTTATGTTGTTCGGACACAAATGCCCTATAGCTTCATTCTTTTCGCGATGAAACAATTTTTTTCAGGTTTCGATAGACAAAATTCGATTTCTTTCACATTCGTCCTCTTTGAATTCCGTTCAAAATTTCTTTAATTTCTAATTTACAATTCCTACTCAAAAATGAGTAATGGACTATCATTACCCCTGTTTCCCTTTCGTTGTTTTAATGACAGCCCTGCATTCAGCCCTGTATGCACAATTCACTTTCATGTATGAATAATGCCGAGTAAATTAACATTAATTTTTCATTCTTTTAACCCACAGATGTCGAATCGATTAAACGCAGTAGTTGCTTCATCCAAATGTGTGAAATTTTAATGCATTGAAAGAACTAAGTGGCGAGGCACTCCATTGTTGAGAGAATGCGTCATCTTAGATTTTTTGATGGATTTTTCAAGGCTACTAAATCACTGACTATGCACAAAACACTACGAAAACTTATTGACGAAGAAAATCGAACAGTAATCACCTTAGCTGTTTCCCATTCGTTCATTGGGCATGCATCATGCACAGAACTTGAAAATAAACAAAAAATTTCCTTTGAAACCGAGAGAAGAGGAAGCACATTTGTGGCTGCAAAGTGTCTTTTAACCACTTCCGCTTTGATAGCGGTTTCGACTTGCCAGTGCAGATTTTTAGCTGTTTCGAGTGCTGGAAAGCTTGATTCTTTCTTTTGTTTAGAATTTCCACGGTAATCGCCACAGAACTGACAAAACAGTATCAAATTGCGTAATGATGGCACTGCAATCAACATCGTTTTATTGAGCAACCATCCTATGTCTCTTGTCCAGGCCAATGCGGCAGCAATTACACCCGTTCGTTTTTACTCGCTCTAGCTAATTTGCCTTTGCATAGCGCATAACAACACAACCCTGTTCCTGCACATATGCCCATATGTTTATCCGGCGGTTCTAATTTGGCTAGCATAGAAGCTCGATTGACAGGATGTGATGGGCTCACTGCCCACCAAAAGACCTCCGATGTCATATTTCGTGTAGATCCTTGGGGTGGAAAAGTTACACGCATTTTTTATAAGCGGAAAAAATCTTTTGCCATTTCCCTATAAACTGAATGCGGAAACCGTGGCCAGATCATTCTGTTCTACGTAAAAAGTGAGCTTCTTTCAGTTTTTTCAACCGGTCATTTCATAGCAGCCATATGCCACTATGTGTACACAGGTTGAAAGTACGGGAACATTGCCGATTCTCCTCGCAACCTTTTCCCCTACTTCCTAAAGTCAACATATTATCGGTTTTGCCTATAATAATCCCGTTCAAAACCGAGATAATAGTTGTTTTTGCATGCGTCTTCGTCGAAAATTGAAATATTTCATCACGTAGCCAGCATTCAATAACTGCATTCTAACTGCGCACCATAACTAACGGTGCTGGATTCTCGCGTCGAAGAATTGGAGGCCGCAATAGTGAGAGTGGGCAATTTACGTTATTTTCTCTGATACACTCAATTCAAACCTAGAGATCAAGTACATTCCACAGTTCGAACAGTTTACATATCCACGCATACTTTTGTACATCATTTCACATTTTGTACTTCCCGTTCTCTTTTAATTGAGTTTTTGGTGTTAGAAAGGAACTTTCGTGTACAGCGCTCATCACGTCCCTTATCATACGCTTGTATATGCAGAATACGGTGATATCCAAATTAACAGGACCATACTGCAAATACAGTCGGCAATGACGAAGTGATGCTGTTCGCATGCTTGGCAACATTTTTATGTGTATTTGCGGGCGTTACTGGAATCATTATGGCTTGCATCGATATCAATCGTTTCAATTTTGGACTCTATTTGGCATTACTCTCTGTGGTCGGTAGTACGGTGTCTATTGCTTTTTGGATGGTTAAACCGAAAATGTGCGAGAATCCGAAACGTGTGCAGCGAATCACCGATCGCTTCCGGAAATCGCTACCAGCTACCTTCGGCAGCTTACCTAAAGAACATTCGTCAAGATTTGGTAAGCCTTTTATAATCTTATATCCACAGTTTTGTTCCTTTCCAGTGGGATAGTAAAAAAAAGGATGAAACTTTCTTCTGCACGGATAATCGTTTGAACCATTGCCCCACAAATGGTTGCAAGGACGAAGAAACTGCAGATAAAAAGTGTTGCAAATCCGTACATTTAGCTTTCTTCCTTCTTACGCCAGTTATCGCTCTCTTAATCATCTATGGCAGTCATCACTGCTACCGTCTTCACTTTCGCGGCCGCATATTATTTTTGAAATGTTTCATGGAATGGATCACGAGTTCAATAAATTTAGCTTATGCTCCTCTAAATTTGAGGCTGAAAACAAACGCCTACGGAAGTGCGTAGTCAGTTCAACAGGTACTCTCATCAAAAATCACAAAACTCTTAGTTAGGTTCCGAAAAAACAATTGCCTCCCAATTTGCATGGAATCAGTGCGTGACAGCATCGTTTAGTATATCGCAATCGCCTCACAGTTTTCCGTTTTGCTGATGTCTTAACAACGTTGAAGCATCTATATTATTCTTTTGACTATCTGTGCAACTAGTAAGAATGGGAACACCTCGTGCTATTCACGATTCCGTTTTTAGAAAATCTTGCATTTTGATATCTATAAAGGTGCTTTAAAATTGTTTCATTGTTTTCGATTTTTCCTCGGTCGTTGCCTACCGTGTGATAATTATGGATGAAAAAAGACTCGCCAACTGCAGTTTGAAAACGCCTTCAGAACCGGTGTCGGTCGTTATACCCTGCTGGTGCATATAACTTTTTAAATCCTATCACAGTCTTCTGTATTCTCCAATAAATCTTTGCTCTGTCAATTTTTCTTTAAAATGTTGTCTACTTTGCAATTCTACTAGGTTGTTTATCGCGAAGTAATTACCGATATTAGTGAGTCAAAGAGCTTCGGTAAATGAATTCAAAGGAAGTTTCTCGGAAAGGCAATTAAAACCTCATAGATTTTTCTGCTAAGCAGCTGAATCCAATTGCAATCTCCTTTTTTTGCCTGTGTTCTGTGCTATAGGACAACGGTAACAGAAAACCAGAACACAATAGCACTAGACTGCGCACAAAAAACTTTCTCGTCAGCTGAAGCAATTAGCCATAAAGAGAACATAGCGTATGGATTTATTCATTGAACGTCTAAGGACACATTTGATAACTCGTTCTTGGTCGATGGGGTATCGGTGATGAAGAACAATAGGCAAAATTCGGTATTAAAATGTTTCATTCAGAGATATTTCTGGAAGATAAAACGAGCTTCTTTACCCTGCTTATTTGTCGCGTGACTGTCTTAAGGATCACCCAATCAGTCTTCCTTAAGAGGAACAATTCTTTTTTTTCATATAAGAGGCAGATTAAAATGCAAATTCTCCACGTACTTTGGGCACCATTCGGAATTCCTAAGTTATTCAAATGCCGAATACTGAAGCAGATGGAAGTTTAAAGGCGTCGAATATTTAACGCCACATCAAAGAGCGTGGCAGTGATGGGCGTTGCGTGATTAATTTCTATTAAACGCGGTGAAGAGCACCTTCAAAAGAATTACATCGATAGAACATTGTCTTCTTCAGAGCGAAACTTCGACGCACGATATTGCGATGATAAAACAGCGAAAACGAGCAGAGCATATTTTCTGTTGATGCTGTTATGCAAATTTTTTGCCAGTAACGCTCTATTGGAGAGATGTTTTCTGTGTGTGCAGGTTTATGTGCCATGAAGTTTCAACTCTGGGTGGAAGCAAATTCTGGAGATTCAAGCAGGAAAACGACACAAAAGCAAACCGAGAAACTGCCACCTCATTAGTTGCTAATGTGAGCAAAACTCAACGGCCCATGAATTCTTTATCTCTTTTGCTTAGCTGTTGGCTTCAGTACAGTTTCCTGAATTCATTCTTCGACTGTATAGGAATGCCGAAAATACCAAGATGAAATGTATGTAGCAACAAATTCTTGAAATTTCTGTGACAGAGCTCCATTGTAAGGCTCGGGTTTATGAATTCTTGTTTTTAAGAGAGTGATATATGGAACTAAGGAAGATGAGGAAGAAGAATATTTCATGCAATACTACTTTCTTCATTCAAATTACTTGCACACTGACGGACGGTGACAAAGGTCTCGTTAATTTCCTTCGTTCCTCTTTGAGCATTCCCTGTATAATAATGGATTCACTTTTCCACTAGACTTGCAAACTTCCATCCCAAAAACGGTTTTACAAACGTGTATACCTTAATCTTAAAATATGACAACCTTCTAATAAGTGAATGCCTCAAAACAGCTGCTCCGGATTCGCAACACGAACCTCATGAACCCACCGGAAGATCCCTCCGTCTAGACCTCTCGATGAAACCCGTCTCCTTTAGCCTCCATTTCTGATGGCTAGTATTAGCGAAGTTTGATGACTTAACTACTACCTGGAACGGAATCACTCTCAACAAAAACTTTAGTTCCTGCCTACGAGAGCATTTTATAGTACCAAGCGCCTTTTTCGAAACCGTGAGTTCCACCCTAAGCCCTCACTCGACTGGAATGTCCATCTCAATTGAGGTATTCTTCAACACAAGAAATTGCTATAGGCCGCAGGGCTTTTGCTCGATTTTAGACCGCGTTTCTAACGGCGAATGCAGTTGCATGCACAAACGAACGAGGGTTGATTGCGTCAGACGGCCTCTATCGACGTGCTGCTCCGAATTTCCGACGGCAAACCAAGAAGAAGTGTTCGCATACTGTCAGTTGTTTACCTATCGAGAACCAGAAATTACTGAAGACGAAATATGGCATGCGAAGGAGCAGCACATGGTGCAGCATCAACGATTGGGTAATAAGTCCATTTTAAAGACTATCAAGGCTGATTTTGGCTCATGCTTTCGAGCAGCAGATTTTCCTGCACCAGAATGTTTACTTACAAATTTTAAGTTACAAGCCACTTTTGAAATTCAAATATGCTGAGTGTGGAGTGACTCACCAATCAGTCTAGTTTATGTTAAGGCGACATATGAAATCCACTCTTCTCAATGGATGGCTTTCTTTGAACTGCCTTCGAGTAGTCGAGAAACATTCACCTACCTCACCCTTTCTTTCCATGCAAAACTTTCAACAAAATCACTCTCATCCCGATATTGTGTAAATTGCCTTGTTTATAGCAGTAGGTACTTGTACTTTGTTGAATCATTCGCAGGTTTTACGAGCAAATATAACCATCCTCGTTACCATTCTCTTCTTTATAAATCAACAAATCACTTGCAAACATGCAAAATACAGAGCTTTATCCAAGTTCAGAATTCATTCTGTGCAGAAAAAAGTATATGTTGAAAAACCAACCAGATAGGAAAAAGAAAATGACTGAGGAGAAAAATAGATATCGCTGAAAATTTATGCATTCCCTGTGATATCTCAGCCACGATTGCATGTAGCATTGCCCAAACTGTTCTGAAAGGAAAATAATTGCACAATGAGTTGAATTTATGAATGTAGCATCTTTCAGAGACATTCTGTGTTAAAATTGGATGAAACTCGGAAGAAACTCTCGTGGAGGGATGAAAACTCGATCAGTGGTGATCTACAACCATTTAATGCCTCCAAAAGGTCAACGACTAAACCATGTCGTGACTTATCAGAATGCAGTGATCGTCATATGGAGAGGATCGCTAAAATATCTGCTACAAATCTCACACTTCCGCCAATTTCTCTTGCGCAAGCACATTCTCTTCCCAAAGTACATCAGTGCACACAATTTGTGAAAGCGTCACGTTCGTTAAGCTTTGTTCGACGATTTCTCGTCCACGATAAAGAAGTGGTTCGTTTTGATAGCTTTTTTAATTCTTAACTCGTCGTTTCCTGAATTTTGTTGGTAATGGCACAGAAAAATCCAACCCATATTATCAATCATAACTAATCATTTCGAAGGTAGTTGCATCGTCATATAATGCAGAGCATAATTGCATTTGCATCCTCAGTAGTTCTTCTTTCTAACAAAAAGTCAACGCAGCGAACAGTGCAATGTAAAATATCGGAATGAAAGGTAAGCTGAGTGAAATCGAAACATTGCATTGTATTGTTCATTGAGGACAGCCAGATATCATGGGTAGATGAGGCTGCGCTTTAGAGTCGTTTTGAAGGGTTGAACCGTTCAAAGGCTTTCACTGAAAAGTTGGACAGCGGTTCGATATATAGGACAACCTGCAAAGTTTGATCCCTTCTACCGGTTCGGTGACCCTTCTTGCTTAGCAAGTGGGAACTGATTGTCGTTCAATTAATATATTCTGGCGACTGAAGGTTTTCACCGTAGACCATTAAACGATCACCGTACTTCGACTGAAACAAACGAAAAACGGAAAATAATCAGCCGGATCGGTCTTATCGAGCAATTCCATCGAGCTATCGCGTCTCGTACTATGCAGTGCCATAACCTTGACATAGTCAGAATTTGTGATTGCGAGAGAAGAGAACATTTTAAACAGTGGTGTCTCGAAAACTGGTTTTATTGCAGTTGCAAAAAACTGCAGGTCATACTTTTAAACACCGGTCAACCTGTTGGAGGTAATATTAGCTCAAGCATTGCGGACTTTACTGTACCAATAATTGAACTGAGGTATTATAAAATTCTTAGCAGTAACATTGTTTGCTGAAGGAATATAGTGGATCTAGTTAATTTTCAGTATAACCAACTTCATGAACTTATTGAGGATTCAGATGATTGAAGTAAGCTTCCACTAAATGAAATCAGATAAGCATATTTGTGCATATTTCAGACAGAGTTTCTGTAAGCTATTTCATTTAAGAGAAGAGTACATTGTTTGAGCATAACAAGGAGTTCTTGTTCTTTAGCTGACGTTATTTTTTGTTTAATCTCAAAAGGATTAAATTCATTCTGCAATTTTCTTAAACGATCGTGATAACTTGAAAATCTTGCAGAACGACGATGAATCATCCGAAATTACCGATGAGACGAGAAGTTCAAGCGAAGAAAACGCCTGTAGTGATTGCTCTGCAAGTTTCGAATTTCGTTTCATCCCAAACTCATTGCCATCAGAAGAACCAACAACTGACTCTTGGATTACGCGTTCATTCTCGTCGGGCTCGAATTGGAAGTATCAACTGCTTGAAAAAATGTCTTCATCACAAAGTCTTTCAACACTCGTTTAATGCTTTCAATCTCACTACACTGCAGTATTGTTTCTTAGCCATTAATGTTTAAGCGGTCAAGAAATTTTCTATTTTTTTCCACTGCACTACAAAAAATATGCCAAAACTGGTGATCAACACCTGCATGCTCTTGGCCATCGCGATTATTCATTTCTTCAGCATGACTCTAAAGGTCACTCTCCCTTACGGGAATGCCACTTATCAGCTACTCTAGTACACTCTGAATCATGTAAACGGCTATTCAGATGTGCTTTTCCGCCATTGCAACTCAAAATAGACGAGCAACACAAAGAAGTGACAACGCAGCAATACATACATGCAGACATACGCATGCACATAAGCATATGTACACACCTTAGTCACATGTTCAGGATGTTGTGTTGCAAATGTTTGTAAATATATTGCATTTGTGCAATTATTTTCCAGCGCACACACAAATGAAATTTGTTTTACAGATATGTATTCTAAGTCGATGAAATTTATTCGCACGTTAGCAGTCAGCATAAACTAGATTTCAGCACTATTAAGCACACGAGTGCAAAGATCTGTGTTTTGATCGTTAAGTAAGAGCAAGCTTTCATCACTAAAAATAACGGTTTTGGTTTTTTTTTGGATTTTTTCCTTTTTTTGGTGAAGTCATCTTTGGATTTTTCCTTTTTTTTTTTGATGAGGCAATTCACTTAAAACGTTCGTCCTTACTGTAATAAAATGATTTCAAAAATTGTGAATGGGATGCTAAATTGCACAATGGGAAATTATAATTTCATGTACATTTTTGTTTACATTATTGTGCATTTATTTTCGTTATTCTTATCTCTCATATTCGATTGCTTTTTTGATATTGTGCATAATTGGCCTAATAATTATGATTGCTAATATCTTCTCATTAAGCATATCATATGCAGTGAATCTCTGCAGCAATTTATTGAAATATTTCTGTAAAAGATTTCAGCGCGTATGGAAATGTACTTCTCAATATTATCCTTTCAAACAGTGATGGAATAATTAGAGGCAGCAAACATTCAACGAACCTGTAGAGACGACAAGTCGATTCGGGTTCAGGTGATACTTCAAAGACGAAACCGATCACCATTAACGTCTCTTTTGTCTCTAGATTTGTTACCACCTGTAATTCATCAAAGATTTACTCTTCTATGCGGAAAATAACTAAGCTTTATCGAATTTATTCTCCCATTCATTAAACCAAATCAGATAATTATATAATAGAAGCCCTTATTCGCAGATGGATCGATCACCAATGAAGCTATCGACTGAGCCATCTTATCAAATGCTATCAATTTGGTCGATCAGCAATGAAAAAAGTTTGTCCGCAAATGGAAGCGATCCCGCCGTCTTATTTTTGCCGAGCAAACGCTACACGACTGGGCCACCACGAGCGCATTCAATAGCAATTACACTTTACTTAGGTCCAGTCAAGTTCAATGCGCACATAAAGCAATATGCCTGATGAGCGTACAGCACCAATATATAACTTGCATTAGCAGGATGGAATGTGTTTAAAGATTCGTACTGCCTCAGCGCCCTTTCAAACTATAGTTCATCCATGTGCGTTTTGTTTCGATGATGATGCCCATACAGGAAAGCATCCGTAGCATGTATGTCCCATGCTAAATTTGAGCCAAGAATTTCACAGACCCTGAAGTGGAACACCGCGCGATTTACACCCCATTCCCCTTGGCCTTTTCGGTTAAATTAGCGCATCGCCAAAGATCACCGTCTACGGGTCACTAAAATAGGCCCATTTCTGGCATTTTTACCGCAGTTATTTTAACTTGGCTGCGTAATGTGTGGCAGTCGCAAATTTTAATTTCAAAAATTTGGCAAAAAAACGACAGTTGAAATATCATAAAAGGACTGCAAAAGGGTATATCACTTTCTCAAAAAATACGCCTATCAGGATGGCATATTTTATTAAATACCGGAAACAACTCCTTAGACAAAACGACGAAATTCTGTGCAAAAGCTTCAGAAAAAGTCGATATCGTCTCGAAAATAATGAGTCTGTGGAGAAGAAGAAAATAAAAAGTTGACAGTTGGCATCTAATTCTTGTTAGATTTCTTGATAAGATGTCGATGATTCTGTAGAAAAATTTCTTAAGTGTCCATACCTGTATAAAAATTACACAACATGCAAAAAAAAATTCATAAACTTAGGGTTTTTATGTTGATTTACTAATGTTCGTTCTTTTTTTTTTTTAGTTATTATGCGCAATTATCATTGCGCAGTGTTCGCTCTTCTTAGTTATCATTTTGGCGCATTTTTTTACTCATTACAGTTGAATTGACATTTGAGCGTTTTATTATATCAGTATTTTCTAATATTTAAATGTATTTTATTAGGTTTTTATTGATTTTTCTAACGGTGCACACTGTTTAGGGAAAAAGGTTAATCGAAGGCGATGGGGAAGGAATAGTGAGGTAGCTTTTGAGTACGCTGAAGTATTGACATAAGGAGGCGTCTGATCAAACAACTAACAGCACAAGACACACAAACCAAACCGCATCGCTATAATATTTTCCCTCTAAAACACTTCGTATTCATCGAATGGAAAAGATTTATGCTCAGAGATGATTTTGAAAAATCTAAGCACGACGGATAAAAGCAATAAACAGCAACCGACTGCTGATCGTTGATGGAAGAGTAAAATTTGAAGCCTAACAGGTATCATTGTTATGAGTGGGATAAAACCGCATGCGGCTGGCAATAACAGCAGGCTTATTTATTGCACGCATATAAGTGCAGTAAAGATCATTGTTTTTGTTACTATTCTCATTGATTATGTGAATGGCTTTCTCAATATCGCAAACTCCAAATTCAAATAGAATTGAATAGAGATATGGATGAATTTGCATACTGGGAAATTATTACCCTGAGTGAATTTGCATATTGGGAGGTTATTGCTTTTAATCATTCATAATTGGAGAATGAAGCATTATATTTATAGAAGAGTCTAGCATTTGCTTAATTTATTGCCAGAATTGGTGGAATAAGCATTCATTCATATATTAATCCATTTATGCAAATTTTAGCGCTGTAATCAATAGATGTGGAAGGTTCTGTCGTCAAGATTAAACGAAAAACTCTTTTGCTGGAAATGCATCAGTTGTGGCTCGAAAAGATATCCTCATAAATGGCCGAGATTTTCGGAAGCGACCTTTTAATGGCGGATGAATTTCAACTAAATCATGAGGAATGAGGATTCCATCAAGAATTCTGGATATCTATGTCTTGGATTCTAAATGTCCCATTGATATACCAGTAACATCAGTAATTCAATCAGTAAATACCTGAAGTACGGCGAAGTTATCCAATACACTATTCATAAGTGAGTGATTCTGAAGTTTCTTCAATTCGGCGACAAATTTCACCATATATTCGCACATTGGCGATCCTTCGAGACCACCTTTCTACATTCAATTTTTTTTTAAATATGGAATTCAATTTTCGAAACTCTCGACAATGAGCACATTGAGATCATTAAGCCATGTGAACGGCATAAGGAGGTAGTTTTCCATGCAACTAGAATTATTGTCACTCATTGATCTCAAAACGCTTCAAGCAGGTGCTAAAACCTCGGACCATCTGTAAAGGGTGATCAACAAAATGTAGATCAATTGCTTTCTGATATGTCTATTAATCAGCAGGTTCGAGAAGCTACCAATGCTTTTATCGTAGCTGAAAAACGTCGCCTGGAACAAGTTCAAGTTGGCATGTTCAATACGAAATGAAGAACCTTTGGGAGCGTCTATTCCCAGATGAAAGATCAGCAGCTGCTACTAACTATATGTCCTGGTGACGTTTTCGACGTTTCGAAATCCGCCGCACGATAGATACAGGATCCGAGGTTCCTGTGAAACGAAAACAGCGTCCCACTTATCAAACGTATGAACTACTTGATCAAATGCTAGTACATGGAGTATCACCCGCTCGCAAAAAAGTACATGGAGTATCACTTGAGAACTCGCGTAATCTATAGAACTTGAGAACTTGAGAACTCTATTCGGACCAGGCCAAAGTCACTCAGTTCCTACCCAGACATCACAAATCTGTGCATGGGAAAATGATTAGCATTTCAGATTGCATGCAAGGATTTTGCGAAGTAAAGCGTAATGAAGACGCGTAACCAAAGGCAGCTTTTTTTACTCTCGATGGCCATTATCAGCAAGTGACACTTTCGTCCGCTCAAGTTGTGCTTTTCTGAAAGCTTGTCGTTCCCAGTGGAAGTGAGGAGGAAGACTAGAGAAGACTAGAGAAGTCAAAATAAGGCCTATTCAATTAAGCTAAAACCACATTTGCGTCGTCTTCTCGAAAAGTTTTTTTGCTTTCTTCGAAGTGTTGTGTCCGCTGATGGAATCATCACGAATCCGACAAAGATGAGAAAGTGAAAAATTATCATAGTGCACGAATTCCGACCGTTATTCGCGAGCTTTTCGGTCTGGTTGGTCACTATTTTAGGTGCATGCCTTTCTTTGCAGCACATTTTCACAATGTGGCAGCTAATCAAAACTAGTGTGATGATTCACTGATTGCACTGTGAACACTGAAATGTTTGAGTGACACATTTAGCACAAGTAAGTTTAGCCCAATCGGTAATGAGAAACGATCGTTTATTATTCTTACCGATGCCTATACCTTTGTTGTGGGAGCAGTTTTGCAACATAAGGGAAAACTCTACTAGTTTCACTAGCTCTTTCAACCCATAGGACTTGTTCACATGCTGAACTTCCCCATCACATAACTGATTTGAGAGTCAACCCAGTCCTGTTTATAGTTAGAGGATCTAACGTGCTCGTAATGAGGCACAAATGATCGCAGTTACCGATAATCAGCGCTTATTAAATCTATTTCAATCCTCGAATGTATCACCGCATTATGTAATGAGGAATGAAATGCACTCAGTTGCTCATGTCTGTAGATACAACGTCCATCTGTTTTCGATGATATGAGTGAAGTTGTCGCAGTTGATAATAATACGTTGTGCTGATCGAGGTGAAGAGATATCCGTTATATTCAGTCTTTTGGACTTCTTTTACTCTTACTTTGAGATTCTAGAGGAATTTGGCTTTGTGTAGCAGTATACTCCTAATTTAACGAGACTGACTGCTTACTTCCTACCAGAAAACGATTAGTTGAAACGGCTATAATATAGCCTTTGGCAAAAAAGCGTTAATTTATTCATAGAACGTGAATATATTGAATAGTGACAATTTGATAATGCTCTGCTTATCTCACCAAAACTCTCTTCCCTTACTTGAGGATTTATCAAATACCTTATTGTTTATTCACCGAAACATATAGAATGCACATAGTTTTTAGTATCTACAGTTGCCAAATACAATCGTTGTAAAACAGCTTTCGCATGTTAATTGAATTCTTCGTGATGACCATTTTTACTGTCCATAACCATGATAACTATCCATAAATGACTGATATTGCTCATTGCTTTATCACAATTTTAACAACGCTGCAATTTGCTTTTCAATTGTATAATTCCCCCTGTGAATGCTCGTTCATCGTAGAAAAAATAATAAAAAAGTTGATCCTCTAATCTTCAGATGGAAATGACATCAGTCAATCTGAAATTCAATTCCACCAAATTGATGCTATAATACTGATCCGTCGTTGACTCCTTTTGATGCTATCCATCGTCACTTCCATATAATTGATGTAGTTCCAATCGACGTAGTTCCAGTATAATACTTCCACCAAATTGATGCTATCCCGATCCATCGTCACTAACCGATTGGATTCTTTTCTTACTGTTTCATGAATTCTCTCACGCTCATGCAATCGCATCTAATATTGGAATGTTATAATTACATAGAACATGCAATTTGTGCACTTGCTTATGCCATAGTTGAACAGAATGCTTCATCGCTTGGCACATTGTACAGTTATGCACTAAGCAAAATCTGCTCATAGACAAATCGCTCATCAGTAAGTGCACAAGTTCCTCCAAAGATTCGTAACAAATCTGCAGTTTTGTTTGTGTTGATGAAAGATCGCTCAAACAATCAACAAAATGTTTCTCTGACTGAAATTTTGGCGCAATCCTCAATCACACTTTTAAAAATCATAGGCTGGGTAGCATAAATCTCGAATGAAATAGATGATGGATTTGCGGCGGGCCTAATTTTCCGGCCTGCAAAACTAAGAAAATTTTCACTAGAGAAGGCCTCAAGTTGAGTAAGGTGGTCAAGAGAAGTGACGGTTATCTAACTTTACCACCTTGAGAACGCGGTAGTTCTTTAGCTGAAACCTTGTTGAACTCAACACCTCTGACCAATTTTCTATCTCTGAGGATCTGAACTACATAATAAGCACGAAGGCATTTTATTTTGCTTCTTAGGATTTCATAGTGAGCACAGCAATTGTATCACCGCGTTGCAGCGATACAATCAAATAAGACAAACTTATTAGCCTTCTGTGGCGAACTTCCATTCTCTTAAACGCATTTTTACTGTTGCATGTGCGATTACTAATAGAACTCATTTTCAGACCTTATCTCGAAGATATATTTTTCAACCAGATTCACCAAACTACCCATTTCTTGCACCCAAGCTGTTATATTTTTCATATGTTTTTTTCTGCAACCGAAGATTCCTAAAGCCGAGGAAATTCACATTGTGTTCTGGATTTCCTGTTGAACTTTTCTGTTATTTTCTCAATACTTGTGCCTCATGAACAAACACACTAACAATCCTCCCACTTTATTCGAATATCTTCGGCGGATGGTGTACCCAGCAGCACCGATATAAGTCGCACGAAAAGCAAACATATCTTAACATTTTATCAGAGAGCATCAAATGTTTTCAAATACAGAACCGTGGCAGAAACATAAAATGGAGAAAGTTTACTAACTTTGGAAACTTTTGTATTAAAGCGATGAAGAATAATCCCATATCTCCTCGGTTGCTAATGGCTATTGTGGAATTCATATTGAAGGAAATATTCCCGTACAATCTTCTACACATTTTGCCGCGGTCGCTGCGTTTCGGTAGTAGTATTCAATAAATCGACGGAGGTGTACTGAAGGGATCGGAGATCAACCAGCGATATTTAGTTGTCGAAGTTCTGATAAAATTTTTGCAAGTCAAGTGTGCCATCGAGTTCATCCATTCGACGCTCATAGTTGAGAGTATTTCTGTATAGATCATCATAGAAACGTTTACCGTAGCCTCGATACCAATCAATTGGTTCCAACGAATATACAGCACTAGCGATCGCAAATAAGAATACAATCAATAGCAGTGATTTCATTTCAACCAATTCTAAAAAGTAAAGATTTATTAGAAAATACTCTTTGCTTATGGGACGCGATTAGGAGTGCGATGAGAGCAAAATTACATCTAAGTTCTCTACGTATGAAGCTTCACCTCTTTAAGCATCCACGGAAACGTAACGCCTCAAAACCAAATTATTGAATGATTCTAGTAAGGTTTCTTATATCGCTTTCTGACGACTCAATAGGCAAAAATATTGCGCACAGGGAAGCATGAATTATCTTTTTTTTAGCAAATTGAGTGCGGCTCACTATCGCAAAGTAGCAGCGGATAATCGACAAAGGCGCACTTTAAATTTTCAGTACTTTTTTTGGAGTAGTCATCCCTTTTCTATGCGCTTACTGAAGTTGCACAGTGATCAACTTGAAGTTTATACCACTTCGTACGTATAAACATAGGAAGTAAAACAGCGAAGAACGGTTGAAAAGACTACAACAATAAAGGTGAAATAGCAGCAATAGCGTTAGGCAGTGAGGAGATCGGTGAGCAGGCAGCATGACATATAAGGAAGAATTGGCTTTCTTTGTATCAATTTCTTATTGTATTTCTTAGATCCTAATGCTTGGTAAAAAAGGCATAAATTCAGAACGGCAAACAGAAGCACCTTCATATGGCACAAATTTAATGGTCATCCACTACGCAAAAAATGAGTCGAAACTAGCCAGCAAATAAGCACACACTTTTGAACATATATATATATATATATATATATATATATATATATATATATATATATATATATATATATATATATATCTGTTCCTGACGGTTTGGTGCAGCATCAAATGTAGAAGATGCGCGCCGAGATAAAACGGGCATAACGAATCTTTGCTGCTCTAGGACTGGGAGCAGTTCAGCGCCAGCCTTTGGGTGCAACAAAGCTTATACATAGAAAATCCGAACGCCTTGAAAAGAGCGTCGGGCATGCCAAACGCACATCTCAGATATTTATAGGCACTCCTCCCCTTCTCTGAATAACATAAATCTTTGTGCTGTCTATCGACAACAAAAAATAGTCGCCAGCTGTCATCGCATTTATTGTAGTCGTCGTCGCAGTTAGCAAAAGTTGGCCAGAAGGTTCACTTGCAGTAATCTCAATTAGTTGAATTGACTGACGCTAAAAGCATTAGTTAAGCGTCCAATAAAAGATTGCATCTTGCTGAATAACCAAATTACCTATGCAAATAGCTTCTTATATCGTTCACATACAAATCATTAATTTGCATCAATGTGGAACGAAAGGTTATGCGATCATACATGAGACAGGAGAGAACAGAGAATAAGTATGATCTCAAACTCAACTTAAGGCACAAATTATTTAGTCAATAAAAATTGCTTAAATATTCTAAACATAATAAAAACCATTGGAACAGCAGATTCCACGGCTTCTACGTTCAATTTTTAGATAATTAGGGATAAAGAGGAAGTTTAACATTGCAGAGTTAAAATGAGGGGAGATGCTGCAAAATATTATCAGCTAGGGGAAATAAAGGAAACGAGCTGTTCGTTTATTCGTTCAAGGAAACATAGGAAGCATTATATTTATTCATTAGAGTAGAGGAATCATAAATGAACACAAAATTAAGACAAGCGAAACCATCTGTAAATATTTCACCTACGCCGAGCACCCCAAAGCAAGCAAGATGTTCTGCATTTCACAGCACTTAGTGAGTTTATTATCTTAATTAAACGTTGAAAGCAGTTATTGTTTTTGTACAAAACAAGGTGCTCAATTACATGCTTGCTAAGTGCATAAAATTTTACTATCACAGCAATCTGTTATGATGACCGATTGCCTGCAAAACATCAAAAATGATATATTTTGATCACGGTCAGTGGCATGACTTCATATTCTTTGTCACATTCCCACCACATGCAGACAAATTAAGTCAAAAAAAAATCAAACGTTGCTAAGTTTTCATAAATTAGACCGAATTTCGCAACACATTATTTGCTAATCATATGTTAGTGGCGATGTGTAGATAGGTTATAATCGAGCCCTCGTTTAGATCGAACCACAAAAGTGTTTCTCGTCATTTCACCGAATTTTGATCTTTCAGCCCACTCGTTTCGCATAAGAAAGGATCGTTCAGTGTAAATAACAGCTATCTCGATTTGTTCAGAAGTTTGAATGTAGATAAAGCAGCAAACTGAAATAATTGTAAAATGAAGCGATATATTTTTGAATTCACGAGAGATATGTTGAAAATATTTATGAAGTATGAAACACCGTATGAAAATATGCACCTGTGAACAATGAATGCTTCAATCAACAAAATGTTCAATAATAAACCATAATGTGAGATAGGATATTCGAGATCCAAAGTGTGACATATAAGACCCATTTAAAGTGTGAAATGATTCCTAATAGGAGAGCACGAGAAATTCTACGAAATTGCCCTCTTCGAATCATTTAAGTGCTCTAACGAGCGGAACTAACGAAATAATTGCTATAGACGATTATGGTGTTTAGTGTTCTCTTTTTTCCCTCATCACTGTGACGTGGCAGCAATTTTGATCAATGAATAAACAGAGAAATATGCAAATACTGTTTTCACCTTTTCTATGCATTATGATTCAAGTTTTCTATTGTGATGCTGAAACTCGTTTCTCGCCGTGACGCTCTTGGCAAATTGCTCACTAAATCGCTTCCTGCGAGCCAAAAATCGTCTAACGCTAATACTCTCATCGAAATCAATCCGACATTCGAAGAAGTTGAATGCATCAAAAACAAATTCTTGAGGTGCTTGTTCAATGGAAATAAAAATTTCAATAGAAACGAATTTTTCAAATCACCTTGACAGGAATTCTTGGGCTTTGCTTCATAGGTCGGAACGTTTGTTTTCTCGCCGAAGTAGAAAGAAAATGGTTTACAACAAACTATCATCAACAAGTTAAACTATGATATAGAAACGAAAGCATTTATTGAGAGCCATTACTTTTATTTTTTTTCGCGGCGTTCAAGACAACAGGCCAATGAGAGATGTCGACAAGAAGATATTCGATGGATTGCTAAAACCTGAAGCATGGGAAACAATTCGCAGAGATTTTCATGATAGCTCTTCATAAAAATCATTTGTTAACATCGAACGTTTGAGAAGATATTATGAAATTTTTACAATGGTCAAAGCGAATATTCTCAAAAAAGATCAAAATTTCAAACTTCAATTATTGCATCTCCCAAAAAAATATGATCGCTGCATTAAAGAAATGTTATCTTTATTTCAAGGTTGTTTTCATTTCTTGCGATGTTTGAAGCAGTCAGTCTGGTTCAGATTGATTCCTCTATTTTCCCTGCCTTACAGCTAAAAACTATAAGCGTAAACAAGCGCGGATAAGCACATAATGAGTTATAAGCCATTGATACGAAATTGAAGGGCGATTAAGTCTCAGTCATATCACCAAGAAATATTGCAATATTCATCAAAGAAGATGAGAAAAGAAGATTTGAATGTCATGATTAGAGAAAACTCAAAGCGAACATTTAGCTCTTCAACGTTGACGTTGTTGACGCACACATCCATATATATATATATATATATATATATATATATATATATATATATATATATATATATATATATATATATATATATATATATATATATATATATATATATATATATATATATATATATATATATATATAAACAAAAACAACGATAGTTTTCCTAATTAAACAATTATGCAACGCTCAACAAGTGAAGTATACAAGTAATTTGATAATACAGTAGCAAAATTGCATTAAGAAATCGTAATCAATAAGGATCGATGAGTATGGAAGTATTGCAGTGAGTGAATACACGCTTCGACGACAGTGGTAAAAAATTATTGATAGTTAACGCAATAGAATATTAGGAATCTTTTCATTCACTCTTCAAAACAAAATGCTCTTGGGAAAGGTGGGAATTTTCATAGTCGTCGTGCATCTCTTTGGCTACATAGTATAATGTTAGATTAGAAATACTTTACTCCGTATTCAACATTAATTAAGCGCCCACTCATGTATTCAGCTAGTTGATGAGTAGCACTCAACAAGACGAGCTTAATTCACTAAAGTCATCAATACAAAAGTTATTTTGGCAACCGCTAGGGAGGGTTCCATCAAAAATCTACTACGATGATCGTTGTTGCTGAATTGGTGGCAAGAAGGAAATGTTTAGTAAGAGTACATCCACTTGATAAGCCCAATATGCTATGCATGAAATCGCAAAATTACAATTAAAATCATTTTTTTCCAAGATTGCAGTGATTTATAATTTTTAGCAATAGGTAGTTTCAAAAACTTGTGAAATATTCTGCCAGTTAAATATCAGCCAAAATAAACTTATATTTTTCGCCAAGTTACGAAATGCTTTTAAGACTGTTGTATTCATATAATCGCATTAATTGCTTAAATGCATTCTTCCGCGCTAACAAAAAACATGATTATATTCGTTTTTGTTCCCATTCACTCGATTTGGAGGAACCTTCTTCCGACCATATAAGCTTACCACATAAGACGTTATAAAAAAGCAACCGGAAGTATCGCCAAAGGTTTTTGCCTAAAACATCCCTTTTCTTCGTGCTCATTCATTCATCATTTTCATCACAATACACAAACGAGTAAGTTAAGTTGTATGAATAAAAAATTCATTGCAATATTATTCAAATATCAGTTCAGTAGGGTTCCACTCAACCAGTATAGTAGTTAAACGGAAAATCTGGAATTGTTCCGTTTCAGATAAAACAATAATTTCTTGTAAATGAGAACGAACTAATTATTCGATTACTTCCACAACAATAACTTTGAGAGGTGTTGAATTTTACTAGTTAGTTTAACTTTCATTTGTTGAATTTCTATAATAGAATCTATTTTAGTTTGGCTCATTCATAAATTAAAATTATCTTCGATAACGATTAAAAATATTGCGTTTTCATTCGCCAATAAGCAAAGAATAGCATATCACTAATACAATTCCAAACATAAAAAATTCGCTCTTCTTAACTGCAGTGTAGTTTTTGAAATTTTTTCGTATACTTCTTATGTGCGATATGACGTACTTAATTGAACTTCTTTGAAATTACGAATAGGAAATATTTAGTAAATACATTTCATCGTAAGTGAATCTGATCTACTAATCATTGCCAATGTAATTAGCCTTTTCGACCAAATCAATTTAGTGGTAGTACTCTTTTCACTTGCTAACAAATTTACTTCATATTAACCCAACACAAAAGAATTATGAAAGCATTTTGAAGGGATTAGAAAAATATTGGAAAATGCTTATTTTATACAAATAATTCGAAAGATGCAGCGAATATTTTTCTGACTCAACCCAACTAGCAATAGGCCAAAGTAAAAAGGTGCAACTGCATTCAGAAAAGATACATTTCTGTTATATTTTGTAAAATCGAAAATTTCATTCGAAAACTGTTATACGCATTGGTGCCTAATTTTATTCGCCTAAATTCATCTCAATATATGCACATTTATCATTTCATTCTCGCCGATAGAACCAACAATTAAGTGCGTCATGTTTATATTTATATTTTTATTTTTTATTTGCATTCACATATATGCAGCGTCTTCAATTAGTTGACGGCATGAGAAGCGTATAACCGTGCAATGAATATTTTGCAATTCTTCGAACCCACTTGAAGAGAACGGTTGCAAATAATGATTCCATGTTGCTCATTATGAAATTAAAACATTGCAGGATCCAGAATGTTCCAATGAGATTTTGTAATGCTTATGGGACATTTAACAGACCCCGCTGAAACAACTCTGCGCTGCCCCACTCGCCTTTCCTCCACGATAGTCTGTTCACCTTAAAGCGAGATTGTCTCTAATCAGTATATTTGCTTCTATACTTTTTCGGCAGCGAGAATTAAGCGCCTACAAGGAATGGTGGATGATAACATCCTTCTTCTTTTGCCCTCAGGCTCTGAAAAGAACTTACAGATGACAGCGATTCGTGCAGATCGCACGTCTACACTGTCTCATTGGTGCGTATGCAGAGAAAGACCATGTCGTTTAAGGAGTCCAACATATCTCGCGAGGATTCGTTGCAAAACAAATGTGGCAGTTACAAACATAGAGGGACAGCAAAGGAAAAACGAGGCGAAAATGTAGACAACGGTGCGAGGTGAGCGCTTATATGGACTTCTACGTTAACCTGCCGCATAAGCAGAAAAATGAACAAACAGCTCTCTGAATTCGAACTCATTACGTAAATTAATTTGCGTCACATGTAATTCCACTCAATTAAACACGCAATTTGCATATAACAGTTCAAACACCGACATCCACAACGCAACTCTCATATTGATATGAAAATTAAATAAGTAACTCAAAGAATTTATTGCTGATTGAAAATTTTACAAGTGAGCAGTGAACAAAAAACAAGCGAACACACATCACGTAGATATGCAATTATCAATAAACGTTTCATTATTAGTGAATATGAAACGTATAAAGTATAAAAAGTTTGTATCACATCAGATCTCTTAATCCACAATCGGCTAAATGAATCGAGAGCACTGTGAAGATTATAATGAATAGTGTGCTAGTGTGCTGTGATTTATTCGTCTACGCAACGCTAGTAATAATTATTTCAGTGTTTAATGATTGAGAAGCTTTTTCCTCTGAAGCAGAATCACAATTAAGCGTTAATTGTCGAGATGCATATTTCAACGATGCAAAGAATGCGCTGAAAAAGTATTTCTATGTAAGAAGCTGATATTTACACCGTTCACAACTATAAACATCATTTATGTTCATGTTGATGAGCACCCTCTATATTAGCGAATTCATTCCAACTGTGAAGGCTAAAAAGAATGTTTTTCTTTTTGAATTGATTTTATGAAGCGCGAAATTTGTGAACTTCATCGGTATATTCAGAAAGTATTCCGGTAAAATGATCTCGAAATATCATCTCTGCAATTACGATTCGTAAATTAGGGTCGCTTTCTGCATAAT
The DNA here is from genome assembly GCA_037389465.1 of Baylisascaris procyonis. Classification (NCBI taxonomy): domain Eukaryota; kingdom Metazoa; phylum Nematoda; class Chromadorea; order Rhabditida; family Ascarididae; genus Baylisascaris; species Baylisascaris procyonis. The sequence goes on from JAZARR010000266.1 coordinate 1,294,618, forward strand.
ACTCGCACAATTTACAAGAAGTGAAAGATTATATAGGAAGAGGAAGGAACAAAGCACATATGCTTATTCTTGACAAAACATTCTCACGTGTACGATTGTATTTATGCGGTCGTAAATAAGCTTCGGATTTAAACACAGCCAATTAGCATGCGCTCCTTACAAAACATCTAAATTCCTCGAGAAAAAAGCTGATCAGCATGCTCATAGCGTCATTATTCATCATTAAATTGCAGCGGCAAGGCCATCACTTACTATCGACGAAAAAAGTTCCAATAGGATGCAAACTAGATTATCACCAATCGAATCAATGAGTGAACTAGAGCTAGTTCTCATGGTCAACGTGCAAGATTAAAACTTCTCTACGAGAATGATAGATTCAAATGACTACGTGAAAAGCGCCATTTCTATATGAAATTACGGTGGAACTTTCTTCTCGAAATATGTCACCTAAAATTGAAATTTCATCCATTCTTTTTCCCATATCCGAACATTTTCGCATTCAAATATTTTCAATCATCCCAATTTATTTCTATCTTAAAGTCGAATACACTCCGAAAGCTGAAAGCAGATAATATACGATATTGGAACGCTTGATTAAGCTTTATTGCCTGAATTGCCATCACTACAAGCGTTATAGTTTCAATGCGCTGCATCAATACAATGTGGCATTTAAGCGAAAGCTTGCTCGCTTTCGCTAATGTGACGTTAAAGGGAGGGGACCTCTTTTGATTAAATGAACTATAATGCACGACGAATAAGCCACTTCAGAATTAGACTGATGGTCATCGATGATCAAAGATAGAGAAACCGTCTTTTGTAACTGTTGGGTATGGCGGAGAAGAGCCAACCCAAGATATCCGATCGTGATGAAACAGTGTAGTAATCGCTTTGCACTTTTTAAGTGGCGAATCATCACAGTTTCACATGCACTTATTGAGTGGCCGTACATAATGCCGTTGTCTGTCTTTGTGACTTTGACGGTATCTGAGGCCTATAAAAGGCGGCTCTCAGCCCGTCAGAAGCAGTCCTCTTCTGGTGTACGTCACGCTCTCCCGTCAGTGTTCATCTCTATCGTCTCAGCCTTCCTTCTCCTTTGCTTCATCTTGGAAGCCAGTTGTATATTTTCCCAATAAAGTGCTTATACTAGCTCTGCATACCACTCGACCTACCTATCGTCGTCGCAGCCGACACAACAAGCCGCAACACAGATACAACAGTAACCAACGATCTTTTATTCTGAATACTTCAAATCGGTGTCTATCGATTGTAGTCATCGGGTTTCCTTTGTGCTTCTGAATAACAAACTGTATTTTATGAAATAATTTTTAGCCAAATGAAAGGTGAATGTCGGGAAGGTTAGCACATACCCTCAATTTTGGAGATTAATTCACTAAATCAGTCGATTTCATAAATATTCGAAAAAACAATCGCAAGATGATCGAATATACACTAAGACCTATGTAAAGGAACCGTTGGAGAATTCTCAACTGCGTACATTCCAGTCACGACGAGCATTCAATTTTCAACTTAGCATAAACGACTAATAAGACAGAATTTTATTTAAGAAGTAATTTGAATAATTCACGGAATGACAAATGAACCTCATCCTTAGGTGACACCATTCGTTGATAACCTTTACGATCGAGACGGCTGCGTCGACGTCCGGTGGCACCGTCACAGTCGCTCGGTAGGTGTGTTATGAGGTGTGAATTGCTTCCGTACAGCGCTATCACAGCAGCAGTCGATGCTTGTGTAGCTCCGTTGTATCATAACGAGCTCATTATAGATGATGTGTTGTGTGGTTCCAGCAGTCGCACTGCTTTTAATTCCTAATATGCGTTTCTTCCTCCTCTAATGCGTTGAATTTTTTGAAAACTTAGCACAGGAACTAGAAGCTCCTCAGCAAACATCTGCACATATTGTCCGTTCGAATTTACTCCGCATCATCGAAATCGCTTACGGGCCGCCGAGAGTTTTCGATCCCTCGGCCTATATCGCTCGACAAGCGATCTTTCGCCTTTGATTTCGATATGCCGAGTTAAATAAGATGGAAGCGGCAATAAAATAAATAAATTTCAAAAGAGATGAACATATTCGTTGCAAAACCAGGTATGATAATGCCACACTCACAGCCATATGTGCCCGTCTAAGTGGTTTATTCTAACATTTGAGAATTCCGAACGAATCTAAGGATCTGCAGAGAGAGAGAGAGAGAGAGAGAGAGGGAGGGATGGAGAGAGACAGCCGCGACATGAAAAAATATTCATGTCTTATCTTATTGCTGTTTTGTAACCTTCTGATGATTATGTGTAAAAAGTTTTACATCAATATTCCCCATTATTATATTTTATTTGCCGAAATGCAACTACAGTTCACCTGAATCCTCTCTAACCTTTTCTCTTTCCCGCTGAGGAATTAAATAAATGTACTACAGCTATGTCGAATATCAAATAGAGAATCGTTCAGTTTGCTTGCATCCCATTACAATTCCAAGCTAACTGCTTTTTCGTTAACCCCAGTCAATTTTGGCTTTAGTCGATTTTACAGCTTTGATTATTCATTGCAGTTTAAATACTCTAAGTAATTTCGCACTTTAAATACGGGTATATTGCAAGAATTATAGCTCAAAATATTGTATTATCGGATTTTCATTTGAGAAAAGGAAATGGTATTGCTCGAGAGTGTAGCCATCTATTTATTCATGGCGCTTATGTCGATAGCACTTCAATTAACGGTGAGTATCGCACACCTGAAACCTTTCTAGGATGCATTGTCCAAAAACTTGTGGATGCAATTATTCGAAGATATGATGATATGTGCGACCATGAAAAATTTTATGCTCATCTCATGAGTGACTAATTATTTACTGATGAAAAACAGATACAAGTGAGGCCGCACTTACAGAGAACCATTAGGTTAATGTAAACTGGTTAATGTAAAAAAAAAACTGAATGAAAGACCAGTCTGATTGCAATTAATTATTGTTTTAGATGAACTTTTGCCTCGAATAAATGCTCTTCAGCTGTAAAAGTTTTCCTGAAATATCTTTGGTTGGGCATCGTTTTCGGACGACCTGCCGCTTCAAAAACATTCCTCTGGGAAATTTTGAAACACTATTTGCTTGCAAATTAAGAAGATTGCTTTTAATCATGCAAAGTGTTTTCAGTTCAAAGGCACTTTTGAATGAACAAAAACAGCTTTTTTCAATCATTAATAGCGCTCTCAATAAAAAACTGTTTTCTGGCCTTATTTTGCTCGCTAAACGCTGTTTCCAATTTTCGGATAACGATGTAACCTTTTCCGCAAGATTTTAGTAAAAGCCTAAGTTTGCATGACATGGCAATTAGATAATGGACTTGACAGATAAAATGCGCAATGGTTAAGCGAGTGGCCAAGGGATATATCTGCCACGATGGTATGCGGAGGAAGTCATCTCCATGGATTTCACGTTCATCGATGCATTATTAAGCCTGATAAAAAAAGTTGCACAGCACTATTAATAGAAGCGGTATTCTTTGAACACAACGAGCAAATTGTTGCATCGAATTTTTGTGGATCATCATCATTATAATGTATTGTGCGCAATAAGCTTCAATTGCTCCACTGACACAATATACGGACATAATTATGCACCTACCTCTAGATTTGCCTCATCGACGCAAAATAGGGCTACTAGAGGATGATAGCATTAGTGCAAAATTTGCAGTTCTTAATGCTCGTTGCTTTAATGTTGAGAAGTGACTTTTATGTTTTTATGGATGACAATCGAAGATGACTAAAAGGATCGACGAGCAGCTTGTTGGGCTTCATAGTCGACTGCTCATCTGCATATCTGTTCAGGGACTGCTTAGGTGCACTTTTAAGAACTATTTTTGGAGCATTCATTAAGAAAGTGCAATATTTTTGGTGCAGTCATCGACAACAATGAATGCAGCACATAAGCTGTGCAAATGAATCTGCAGTAGCTAGTCTCTGCGAATGAATTTTTTGGTTTTTATTTGTCAACAGTTATTTCCAGGTCACAAAAAAGTTCTTTTGTCGGGAGCGAAATTGATAACTGTCTTCAAGTACTCCGGCTTGGGTTTTCGAAGTTCAAAAAGTAAATTTGTTTGATGAGAAATTATTCGAGAAGTGGTGGTGGATGGAATAGACGAAAAGAGGGAAGAAGCTTTCTGTCAGCGAATAGAGCAGAGTAATTCTATCAGCCACCTGGGCATCGCATGAAATTCATGAATTTTAGCTCTCTTGCTCAGGTTGCTTCAGCGGTTTTGTTGTGCTGCAGTGAAGAAATCGATTGCAATAGCTATTCCTGGTCTTCTACGTTGGAGATCTCGGTAGTGAGAAAAGGCGGAAGGCGATTTCTTGCTGATCTTATATACCACTCCAACATGCTCTTCTACCTTTATTTTCCGATCTTTCTGAACTCCCTTCCTTCGTTTTTCTACCCACATGACCGAAGGCAGAAAAACGAAACTGACTATTGCAAAAGGTTTTTTTGGTGGTGTAGGAACCACATGGAGCCTAATGAGTGCAAGGTTCTATTAAATTATTCTCGCCATGGTACTACCGGAGGGGGAAGGAAGGAGGGTATATGGGAATGTCTGTTTCAGAACCATCCGTAAGGATTATTCATCTACAAGGTTTGACTGTCATGGAGGAGGATGGAGTGGGGAAGTACAGCCTGCATGCTATTTAGTGTCCTCCAAACACAGTTAACACAGCACTCACGACTATCTTGCGAAGCATCAACACTTTCTAAATTCAACATCACGAGGAAATTAATGGGAAATTAACAGTTTACAAATGTGTTTTGTAAAGGCCGCTTTGCGTGCTAAAGGAATGTTATCAATGAAGCAGCAAAATTGAGCATCTCCAACATTCTCGGCTGTGTGTAAAGACAACAGCAACATCCCGGCATAATGAACGAAGCGGAAACGCGGCAATATACCGAGGGATCGTTGGGATTCTATTGGAGAAACCATGCAGCGATCGTCATGATCCGCATGAATTTCTTTTTCATAAGTAACGATGTGGAAAGAATTTTAAATGTCTCAGTCTTTCTGGCGGTGCAAATATTATCTCTCCTTGAGTTTTGCTACAGATCGTTTTACCCAACATAATTGAAAAAAAGCGTTTTGCTAATTTCCATACACCTTCACTGAGTAAGCATGTGACATCGTTTTCAAAAACAGCATTGATTTGTGGTGCACCATTTATGGTTAAAAAATTGAGAAATTGATCGTTGTTACTGAACATTTCGTTGCGAATTCCACGAATTCCACCTCATATACCTCATATCAAGCAGGTGCAGATCGAGTGGGCGTGCATGAACGCAGTCGCACCATAAACGCTTTTTCACTGTTTCAATTAGGAGCCGAAACATATAAAGAAGACTCCGGAAGCAGCCAAACGATGAGAACTTCCGGTTCAAGGCCTAAGCATACGCTGATTAGCTCTCTAAACCTCAATATAATAAATACTGTGTAGCGCTTCTGGTCGAAAACAGGTGACTGATATCCAAGAATTTTTGCAAAAGTTCATTTCATGAAGAGAGAGGATAGGGGAGGAATCCGATGGAGAGAGGAAAGAAGATTTTGCGAGGGAAATGAAATGAAAATATTAGTTTAAAATGAAAATATAAAAATTTTTGCAGGCATATGCGACTGTCATTGCGTCGTTGGCACAATGTAAGCCAAAAGGCACATCAGCCAACAAAGAGCTTAAAAGTCCCAAGGAGAATGAGTTAAAGGTGGGTGTCTAAAAAAGTTGGCAGCAATACTTATTGAAATATATATATATATATATATATATATATATATATATATATATAGAAGCTATGGTTACCTCTCTTGTTTATTCCATCATAGCTTTACCGATTGCTTCTGCTGCCTCTTTTTCGTTCTCTTGGCTTCGTGATCATCTTTCTATGCGCCTGCTGGACGGCTTTGCATAAGTTTGAAACGTAATTCACTTTATTAACCATATAAGATTTACCTACCCGCACCACCTTCAATGTGCTTTTGAAATGCTTCTGACGAGATTTTCAAAGCAACAGACCTAAATTTGAAATGACATTCCCTCAAGGATAGCCAAGCTCGTATCTCAAAATCGCACATTCGACCATTCGTTATAAGACGTTTTCGAGGTCTCTTATTTGACTTGGAAGTCCCTGCACCCATGGCGGATGGTGGCCAGCCTGTCATATGGACGCACTGATTATTGAACGATCAACATTCGCCGTCAAAATGTGCACCCGAACCGGTTCAACTAGTCAGATTTATAGACTTCCTAGAGACGCCTTTGGCAACCGTTTGAGTACTTCTGTTTTTTCTAGTATTCCCGTGTTTTGCTACATGTTCCGCTGTGCCTTTCGGCAACTCTTTGAGCGATGCTTCGAGCAGGCATATTAATGCAACACCTGAAAAGTCAGAAACTTTTATTTAATTAATGTATGAGAGAGCTTTTACGTGGGCGAAAACTCTACGTGGATATTGAGGATAGTTAATCCCTAGAGTCAATTCGTGGTAGCTTCCCATAGGGGAATATTTTTGGGCCCAATTTTGTTCCTTACACTAACGACGTTCCGGACAATTTTCTGAGTGATACAATCCTCTTTGCCAATTACCCCAAAATTTATCGGCTATGCCATGATCCTACCTACCAATTCCAAATTCTATTACTTCCCCGAACTCCTGGTAATTTCAAGCTGCCCATAAAAAATGACATAAGGTATATAACCGTCTTCGATATGAATGTTTTCTTTCAGTTACGATTCAGATCTTTATTCTATAAATGCTTCAAGGCAGAGGGTGATTTTAAATGAAAGTTGCAGTGTTCCAATGTTGCTGAAAAATTACTCGAAATTGCGAAGTTTATTTTCCAGGCATTACAGCAACAATGTATAGAGCGTTATCGCATGTTCCACGTCAGTTTTTGTCAAAGAATTTTGGAATATTTCAGTTGCGCATTTCTGCTCCACTTGGTTTTTGATATGAACTTAACAGGAAATATATTGAAAAGCGTTCTTTTCGCGTCATTTTTGACAAAATTTACCTTGGCACATACAAATAATCGCGGAATGTTTTAAGATTGAAATCGCTATTTCGGAAACGCTGAAACATCACAAATTTGAATCTGATTTGATTTTCCTTTTGGTATTTGCTTTATTTCAAAAATGCGAACAGTTTTTCTGACATCAAAAATGTTTCAATCTACTCATGCGGTTATCAGTGTCGTGATAAGTTCCAACAAGCAAAAATTGTCGCATTACAATGACTCTACTGCACTGTTTCAAATTTGGTTTTTTTGCATATTTGGAATGTACTTGCTGATGACATAATTAACGTGTTGTGATCTTTTCAAGCGTCAAATAACTCATCTTGATCCTTGGTCTGCTGCCTTCTCATGTAATAAGTTTCCCAATAATTTCGACTAATACTGTATAATGGCATTATCGACAAAAAATTGCTAAATTCTTCTTCATCATTCCTCTTGGTATTTTGTTTTTATTTCTGATATCTATCAACTTATGTTTCCCCATATCGATAAGTTGAAATAATTTCAATATTACGCAGTATTTTTCAGAAGAACACCGCACCCGAACAATGTGTAAAGCCGAATCCAAGCGAAACAGTTAGCAAATCTTCTAAGGTAAAGGATGTTGGAGAACACAAAAGCAAAACACAACAAGTCGAAAAAAGTGAGTCATGCAAAAAGTTGCTTCATCGAAACAATCGTTGAGAATAAAAAGTTTAGTTTCGTTTGCAATCGTTCCACAATTAGGTAGGTATTCAGTTGCGCTTCTCATTTTCCCAGTCGCAAATATTTATTCTTGTATTATTCATTACCGATTTCTTGCATGCTATCCGAATTTGTAAACGAGAGGTGGCAAGATTCAGCTTCCAAATTTCTGAACTCAGACCCAAATTTTGACAAAAGTACTTTTTATTATAAAATTTGTTGTTTTCATTATTCGTTTGCTGTTTATCGCACACTGTTATGTTTCATTCCCTTTAAGAATTCTATGAATATTTCGCGCAGTTTCCATATTACTTTAAGATTTTTTATAGTCACTTTCTCGAAGAGCGGATAATACAAGTGTTTCAGAAATAGAAACATAAATACTATGAAAGAATTGTTACTCATTAGGTGACTTATGCCTCAAAGAATTATACAATCCATGCACGATATATGAGGTCGTAGGAGAGATGTATAAAAGTGAAAATAGTGGGTTTTGTTTTTAAAAAAGGAGGCATGAAAACGTTATCGCCAATAGTAAACACAAAGAAAAAATCTTCTACGGTTGAACAACGATGATATCGGCATTTACGTTTCTTGATACCTCTTTGCACATAACAATGCCCACTTTTTTAGTGGAATGTCTCTGAAATTCCCATTTTTCTATGTCGGAATTTTTTTCGGACCATTGTTGTTACACACCTATAAGCAAGCATCTCGAATTACTTATGTCATCGCGTTTTCTTTAATCATTCACCGTTTTATTTCCGCCTCATCTGCTGTTGTTTACTTTATCGTTGCCCACGTGTAAGTGGCAAGATATTCACCGTTTATTTCCCGTAGTTGTTCACTGCTTTTTCCAATTCTTCTGCAATAAGTTTGTTGCCCTCTAATGATTCCCTTGTGTTACATTCTCCCTCACCTATCTGTGTCGAATACTCTCCCTCATGCAGTTTCCTCATACTTCTGCCAATAAATGAAGGATTTTTTTGGCTCCTGAGTTCAATGCTCGCGTTCCAAATTTCCTCTCCGGCGGCGCGAAAATTCTTCGATCTGCGGCGGGCTTCTTGGATGATGAAAGCCGCCGCGACAGAGCCACTGTAGCCACTGTAGTCCAAAATCCTTCTCGCGGTGCCGTTTGTCATGGTGGCATCCGCTGGATTACAAAGGTCCATGCGGCAATGGCTTCGAACATTATTAGGAGAGATAGGACTGATAAGTAATACTACCCACCACGTAAGTGATAAATAAATACATGTGTGCTTATAATTATTTTTTTATCTCGTCCATCTGTCATATCCTTTCATTGGAAAGTTCCATTCACAAGTTCTTGCATTCTTTTGTCGTACGTTGGGCTTGCACCCGCACGCCGTATACGACCAAATTTGCAGCATAAGCGCATATCACTCTATGCCATAATCTATGCTCATTCATCGCTCTTACTGCCTTTAGTGACAACTAACTACAATTTTTTATGGAAAATGCTGTCGAAAAAAGTCGAACGAACATTAGTTTTGGATATCAATCGAATTAATCGAACATAGTGAATAGAATTTTTTCAGCGAAGAAAGATAGTGAGGCAAATGAAGACGAAGAGAAGCAAATAGTCGAGGATATTAGACCAAAGAGGATTGCAAGAAATGCAAAGGAGGTTCGCTGCTTCATTGAAACCTTGCGAATGCCTAACAGTCTAGCGTGCAGGAATTATATGTTCATTGGTTGGCTGATTTCATCGATAAGAGTAGATCGGTAGTAACATATGTTCCATTGCAACCAAGGAAGATCAGCTGCAATGATTTTGCATTAAATTTGTACTTTAATTTGAAGATCGGTGCGAGACCACAACAAGATTAGCATAAACCTGAAATTATACTTGGTAGATTATAAGTGCAAGTGCGCTATATTTTATACGCATGAAGGCAATATTACTTGTATGGATCATTGAGAATAGATGCTTACCTAGCAAAGGTTAATTTCCCATCATTATCTACTTGAATTAATTAATTATATCGTTATTTTTGATTATAAATCGATGAAGAAATCCCTTCTATGTTACTGAATGTGCTAAAGAATGAATACTGAAATATCAATCATAAAAACAACTATCAATAATTTTATATGAGTGAAAATTTTTTGTGAAGAAAGAAATATTCGAAAACTGCTCCCTCCTTCTTTTGGAAATATTAAAATTTTTTATTCTATATTTCAAAAATTTTGGCCATTTGAGATGTTCGAAAAAATTTTAAATAAAATAACTTAAAAATTTCAGCTTCACTCTTACCCATTAAAGTTTCGTTGCAAAAAAAAAACTTGAAAATCTGCCAAAAAAAATCGTTAATTTTTTGCGAGGTGTTTATGTTGTTTTCATTTGGGAATTTTTTTCTCGTAACAATGAACGTTTATAGAAATTTTGAATGGCCAGCAAGCAATTCATTCATAAGTAAATTGTTTTTGCTTGTAAAAGATTATGTGTTTTGAACGACTTATTAATAAAATTTATGAATTTCATGCCCTCTAGATGAAAAATTAGCATGCTACGAAGAGCGTTTTGGAAGCGGAACCAGTGTCGTTATTTATTTATTTATTTATTTATTTGTGTGTTTATTTATTTATTTATTTATTTATTTATTTATTTGCTTATTTCTTTATTTGTTTATTCATTCATTTATTCACGTATTTATTTGCTTGCTTATTTGTTTATAAATTTATTCACTTATTTATTTTATTTTCTATGTCCGTACGAAGCACTCTAATGTCCAAGGTGCCGCTTGTATTGGCATAACGAAGAACCACAAATGAAATTGCTTAGGAATAATGAGCTAATTGGTACAGGAACGAATTGCTAAGGGCAAAGAGATGAGAGGGAAAGGTGATTACCCAACGATGGATGACGTCCTCAGTGATTGGGATTCCGAAAAGGATGGAAAGAAGGTTAGCTAAGCATTGTTGATTAGCGCGTAGAATCCGCTCCCACCTAATCAGTGATTAGATGCTGTCAAGAAACTTCATTGCTTTATATTTTATGATATCCACTTCCATTATGGGCCTTATCCATTCAAATGATAAGTGGGAAAAAAAACATTAAAGAAATTATCTAAAATGAGTTATGATTTTCAAAGAACATCTCAACCTAAGACCAGCAGTTCCATGATCGCCAAGGAAGTGAAAGTAGTGAATAGCAGCTTTGAAGGAATGCTGCATCGCCCGCAGATGAAGCTTGGCTTAACCTCAAATCTCAAATCTAGCAGTCCGTTTGTAGCTCAGGAAGTGAGAACAATGCGTTTGAGTTCGAATCGTCATAAAGATTCCTGTTCGTTGGAATGCGTAAGAGGGAAGAACAATCTTCCACAGCTTTATATCACGATATCGAATGTCTTCGAGAGATTTTAAAAGTAGTTTCTAGAGAACTCCAAAGCCGAGTGAGGATCAAGAAACAAGAACGAATTTAGAAGACGCTGACGATGAGCGACCATCGAAATCAACAATCGATCAAACGAAGAAGGCAGAGAGTCAACTGGAAGACCCCATTGAGAAAAATAACGATGAAATTCGTGTATGTTTTGCTTTTCTTTCTAGAATAAAAATCGATTCCAAAAACTTGTTTGAATTATGAGATCAGAAAAAGAGTCGTTTTGTATAATTTAATAAAAAACGATAAATGTTTCTATCATCTAGCACAGAAGACAGTAACTTTGATCTTATTGTTGATTTCGATGCATTTGCTATTGTTTATACCACTGATTTAAAATCCCATTAAATGCATTTGCTTTGTCCATCATTTAATTGGAAAGATGAATCAAAAATGGGCAAACTCCCATCCTCTCAATGATGGACAATTTTCGCATTATCCTGATCAGTTCAGCTAGAATTTGCGGATAGTCAATTTTCGTTCCTTAATTAGGGCGAAGGGGTGGGAGGAGCACTAATTTCATTCCTTAATTAGTCGTCGTGATACGCAAGCATTTTTTTCTGATGACTTTATTTTTGAAGCTCTTTTGTAATTTCTGATGGTTCGATTGTGATTAAGAAATGTTCTTTTTAGTGCCTGCTTTTAATCCCATTGCTAATCACTCATTGAAATTCCAGAAATTCGCTGTTTTTGCACCTGAGAGGATGGAAAAGGAGGATATAGGGCAGCCACATGTCTATGATTTAAACAACCAAATTTTAATGTCCTGCATCTTTTAGGAGCTTTTTGGTACCACTAAAAGTGAAGAAATATTCGTTGCTTTTAACTTCCGCCTACTCTCTCAGCTGGACTTCCTGCATACTCCAAAGCACAGATTTTTTTGTCATAAACTTTGTAAGCGATAAATGAGGAATTTCGATCAATCGAAATATAACTACAGATTGCTAAGGAAATCGCGGCAGAAAAATCTCTTGTTGAAAAAGATACACAGATGGACGACGATGGAAAAGACGCTCAACGAACTGAAGGAGGCAGTGGAAAATGTGAAACGAAATTACCGAAGCGGTTAGTAAAAGCCGCTAAAGAAAAATGTGAACCAAAAGTGGTGGTAAAGCAAAAGGATTCATCAGATGAGCTCGAGGTTTGCATGACGCAGATGTCACCCGTAAGAAAGGGATCACGTCGATCACTGAGGAGCTCTAAACGAAAACCCTCATTGAATGGTAATTTACTACAGAAGAGTGAGCAACAAAGTAGGAAAAGGAATAAAACTTCATTCAGTATTCTAGAATGCGCAACGCAACAAACACGAAGAAGCACACGAGAAGATAGTAAGGAAAGACGATCAGTTAATGAGTGGAGAAATAAGATGATGGACATTGTGCCAGCAGACTTCCAGAAAGAATTATTAGTTACAGCAATTGAGAAGGGGACTGAGAAGAGCGTTAATGATGGCAGCAGGAAAGGTGTAAGTAGTATGACCTCACGTAGCAAAATAGAGAGCAGCGAAAGAGACGGCAGTGCTAGGGACAACAAAGACGATGAAAATAAAGAAGCGAGCAAGGAGGAAGAGGAGACCCCGAAACAGAGCGGCGCAGATATGGTGAGCGGCGCGGATATGGCCAGCACTGAAAATGTTCTTAGCGCATGCAGCTCTGAACGACGCAAGAATCCTCTTCACACAGTTCCTGGCTCTGATAGTTACCTTCGAACGGGCAAGACCGCAGATGGAAAGATGGTCGACCAAGAAATTAAGGTAGGCATTTATCCAGAGAACATCGCTTGCAATATTTTCGTCTTGATCGACAATGACAATATCTCATCGGCAACAATATCCTATTCCAAGATAAAAATGTAGGCAATAAGGCTATGAACGTAAACGCCCCTTCAGAATTTTTGGGCAGTATGTACAGGTAAAACGGGGTGGGCAACAGGAAACAGGGAAATGAAAATCAATAGGAACACCGGATTCTCCTCTCTTGTCTTAAGTCTCTTCGTCTTTGCTCCCTCAAGCTTTTTCGAGCCAGGCCTACTGTCTTTGTTGGACCTATGGTGGTTATTCATCACCATATATCCAACAGCTGTATAAGCTCTGCTTTACCATTCGTCGTCGTTCGCCTATGCTTACTAATAAGATTTCCTCTGCCCTTCAAGGAACGCTTTAACGCGGATCAGTGATGCCAGTCCTCTTAGATGCACAGTTTCAACAGCTCCTCGCGACATTTACGAATGCCTTCTCAGCATTACTTAATTTCAACAGTCGCATCAACCACAGTCCGCCGATCCAACGCGACGCTTCGATGCGTTGTCCGGGCGCCTTGCTTGGCTCGTGTACGATCCAGACATGAAGATAACATTAGAGGCATGGTATCGATGGAACGAGGACCCCTTTAGGGCGTAAGTCTGGACGATGCAACTCGCGTTTGCCTCCTGCTCCGGAAACTCGACACCCCTGTCTAAGAGAAGTAGGCCAAATAATTTCAGGGAGGGCTCCTCGTAAAGTCAACTTCGCAGCGCACGGTCCCTTTAGGCAGCAGTCGCCGCTGTTGAACGCAAGACACACATGTGTTAAAATTTGGCTAAAGAACCGAAAGAAGATTCATCACACGAGCCGGACGTGTCAAACGCGAGTATGCCAACTTTTGAGCCGGTTGCAGTGGATCAGCTCAAGTGTCTCATCTTTGTTCGTGGTGTACAGTTGAGCGACGACCCATTGATTTGACCGAAGCTACTCGAAAATATCGAAGTGGGTCCGAACTGTAAGATCAAGACCCTAGCGGAGGAGTACAAACGACTGCTCAACCTCAATCATGATACCAAAATCACCGAAAACATGCATACGGTTCACTCAGTCCAGCAGAGCTGCTCTTCTCGACAAGAACCGCAGCCACCATCTCAACGACTACTACAGGCTGGCAGCCAGAACAGCGTCCAAACAACAAAGCACGCCGGAATACCAAAAACGCCTCGAATTCCGTGCTGGTTCTGAGGCTATTGCAACTATCGACAGCACCGTAGCTTCATTGGTCGAAATATCGGACACAAGGAAAAGTTCTACAGTGTCACGAAACGTCGTTCAAATATCAAGCGTCATTCAAAACAACGTATCCTGCGCCCACAAGGGAAACGAGCACACTCATATGCAGTTTTCATCGCCTGGATCGACTGCAGCGAGTATCGATGCTTCGCCATCGTCACAGTGGACGACCAAGCAACTAGTTTCCAAGTGGTGGACAGCGCATCGAACGCGAGGATCATGAGCAAGACAGATTGGACGACCAACCTTCATGCCTTCACCGATCATCGCTCACAGTGTATTCAGGAGATCGGAACAACATCCTTAGACATCGATCATACACCTATAGCTTGCAGAACGCTTCAGCGAAAGGACTGTTCTATGACCCAACAATCAGCGCAATCCACTCGGCGCCGAACTGCGGCACTTCATTATTTGCATAAAACCTGAGCTGTCTAATGCTTCTTTTAGTTTGTATTCTGCAATGCAAAATTGCACTTCGCGTTAATCAATTCGTAAAGAGAATCAGTGCAGTCGTGAATTCGTCGCAATGAACTTCATTGGTCACTATGACAAATTAAAAGCAACAGCAAAAAAAGAACTTTCGTCTGTTCCATCAGGAGCGCAATTTTTTATAAGATGAAGAAGAAATAATAGCACTTTTTGGAATGCTCTCTCATCTTTTTTCCTGGAAAGCCACTTCCGTTGATATATTCAAATTTCATACAGCTAAGCTCTGAGCAGCTAGGTCGCCATATTTGTCTGAATAAAGAGCCTCTTCAAATGGATGCCTCGTGGAAAATAGGTGCCCCTTTCAACGCACCTCGAAGCGGCCCTCATTCCAAGTCTAAAATCCTTCCGTGTCCTCGCTTAAAACGGATCAAATCGGTCATCCACGGAACAAAACCGCTTAGTTTACTCCATATTACGCGCGAAGGTAGCATTTGAAGTCCTGTCTAAATAACAGCTATATTCAGTATATCAATAAAGGCCCAGGTACATCCTTGAGCTTCCTTCCTGTGCAATACAAATTGTGGCAGTTATATATGAGAAAACGGACGGTGGTTCTACTATAAATGCATATTCATATGTGAAATTTGCATGATGCATATAGGATCGAATTCCAGGGATGATGGATTTATTCATTTAGAAACGTTTAGAAACATTTAGGAACATTTGGGAACAATTGGGAACACCTAAGAATTGTTTATTGTCGAATCACGACTAAAAGGAATAAAGGTTATTCATTTAATAACTGCTACTCTATAAAACAAAATTGAAGCCTCAATTAACTAGAAAATTTATAAATAAGGAGATTTTGAAAACCAAAAACAATGCAACTTCACAATAACGACATATTAACGGAGATATTAACAGTGGATACGTGTTGCAGCCGGCAAAGGATGACACAACACAAGTGGCCGATAACGATGATTTCTGATGAGTGAATGGTTGATTTGCATACTAAATACGTCAAGATTCTCTTATTCTTGCATACCATCTGATGTGATATGCTCTAAGCACTCGATTTCAATTATGATCTGCTTAGCACATCCTATAACTTCCAATAGAACCTCTGAGCGTTTAATGTTCTTAAAGAAATTTTTGTGAGAAAATTTCATTCCGAATGTATCGAATAGAACTAGACGGTTAAATGAGCAAATTAACAAGTACGATTTTATTAAATCCAAATTTGTTGAATACGATGGAAGATTTTAATAAGGGATCAATCTTCAATTCTTTGGTTAATATAAGTTCTTTTCGTCGAATTTGGAAATGTTTCATCACAATAGTCAAAATCCATTTTTTATAAACTTTTGAACTAGAGCATTCAAATCTCGGTCATTTCTTCACTATAGACATATGTAAACGATTTAATTTCTAAATATTTATGTTGGTTATGCAGTGATGTAATAATTGTTTTACTAATCTCAATATGCAATGTTTTTTACTTCCTCAAACAAAAAAAAAAAAAAAAGAAATTAGCCCAGTGAGCTTTACGAACCGACGTGACCAATTAAATTCGGAAATGGGATAAAGTCATCGATTCAAGTTCTCTCCGATTATCGCAACATTTCCAACGAATGTGTTAATAACGTTGACTTTCATTGTTTTATCATTTCATTTCTATTTTGTCAATCGTCAATAATTTCATCAATATTTTTGCATTTCAATATGCTTCTTTTTGGATAACAATGAAATATTCGAATAAAACTATTTCAATGTCTTCTATGAAATATTGGAGAATGAGTGAAGAGTGAATATGCAATGTCAGCTATTGATGCGTACTCAATAAGTCACTTGAAATCAAGAATTGCATTACCTCGACAAGAAAATCATGCACGATTAGCACTTCGTCGATAGTGTCTACTAAAGATTCACGTTTGCTAAATTCCTTGTTATTGTGTTCGTACTCCTGACATCTACTTCGTTTTTAATGTGAATCAATTGGACACACTTATCACCTGCCACTAAATACGACAGCGTTCATTTGATAGGCAGCAATTAATGGTATTGAAGAATAGTAGATACCGACTAAGATTTATAGCAATATGTAAAGGCGAGTGATGATCGATTGCGGCAAAATGAGACGACTCTGATCTCGATGAGCACCAATATTCAAACTTCAGGTTCTCTTTCCCTTCACTAACAAGAAGTCAGCCTCCAACTGCCGAAAAAGAATAATCTTCATGAATAGCCTATCAGCAGCGACTGCCCACCGGAAGGATCGCATAACTCAAGCATTGTCCAATATGAATGTAGATATGAATAAATATGAATAAAATCGCTCAACGTCTTGTGTGATGGTGATCTTGTTTAAGTTGTAACTCCAAAACGGAATTTTGGACTATTTATTCGTATATTGCCAGGTTGAAGAATGCCTTCTCTGACATTCAATAGTTCCTTAGTTGTTTCAGCGTTTTTGTTTGTGTGCGTGTGTGCGTGCATTGGTCGACTATTTACATATTTCAGCGTGTTGACTATTGGTTATGTTATTTTATTAATCTACATCCCTGATCGAAAATAATGCCTTCAGTCATTCATTTCAGTTAAAAGGCTGTCCAACGGCAAAATGTTGCCAAACCTGAAAGTGGCTTCAGGTCATCCCTAAACAACTCGCTTAACTGCAAGGGCACTAAATACAGTAGTTGCGATGTGCACGGTTTTATGCAGAAGTACTGGCTTGTTGAAAAAAGTATTGATGCGGGATGAAGAGAACGGCAGAAAATGTCTTCATTCACAATAACACTGAAGTCCCGAAAGGTCGAGCAATAACTTACGAGCAGTTCGATGTAGGATTTGATGTCGGGCAAGAAAGACAGGCGCTTATAACGTTTGCTCTTCGAAGAGGTTTTCCTTCCAGGACAGAGGCTTGAGAATTAAGTTAAAGAGTGGGAAAACTCGAGATGCTTTAAAAAGACCTCTAAGCAATTTTCTGAGTCAGAGCATGCTATATATATATATATATATATATATATATATATATATATATATATATATATATATATATATATATATATATATATATATATATATGTATATATATATATATATATATATATATATATATATATATATATATATATATATATATATATATATATATATATATATATATATATATATATATATATGTATATATATTTTAATGAAATTCACCTATACGAGCTGCACTGACAGTGGCCTATGTAAGTGGAAGATGGCAGAAGGGTGAAAAGGGTGAGAACGGAAGCCTCATTGACGCCCCATGGATGGTTTGTTCACGTGGCAATTCCTAACAATTATAACCGTGAAAGCAAAGGATTAACGATGAAGGAGGGGTTGTATTCCAACATTGTACGGTATGACAGTAGACAAGGGCATTAATGAGGCAATCAAAAATCATATACTGCATATACCAACAAAACAGCAATATAATCTTTGAGTAGCCTCATTCTGCGTATCATCAAATTATCTCTGCGATTGCGAATGTTTTTTCCCGAAAAAGTGCTGCTTCTGCTGGAATATTTGTTCTATTCAGCATATTCATGCCTCGAAGAATGAACTCACCCTCAAAAACCTTCTCTTGAGTGATCACAGTGCTATCTCGAACAGCTTTATCATGCAATTGACTAATTCAAATGCCCACCGTATCTAACGTATAATCATTTAGAATGACTCCTCTCGCAACGAATAGTGTCGGCCATTTTAATCGATATGCGCTTCGGTATGCGTGGTGTGGTCGCTTATTCTTTATTTCTCGAGTTTTATCAACGAAGAGGTCGGTGGGTTAGTTAGAAGTGAGGCAAGAGAGGTCAAGTTTGTGGAGTTGAGGTGAAGGGGTTTCAAAATTTGAATTCAGTTTCAGAGTTGCGCATGAGATTTAGCTGCGAAATGGTGTTTGCCGATTGTTGCCAACCTTAGTGGTGATTATTGAAGAGTTGCCATCGATAAGAGTTACTTAACGACAGCTGCTTCCTTTTCTAGATAACTTGTCTCATAATTTGAGAGCGATCAACGATTACGTGACGGGAGATCGATTGCAGTTCACAAGGGTCTAGAACGATGGTGAAAGCTGAGGACAACGCAGTAAGGTTTTAAGATAGTTTGAGAGTGTTTGTATTTCTTTACTTAACGCAATTCTTCAGCTTTTTAGAAAGCTTACGGGGTGTTGCCTCGATATTTAAGTGAAAAGGAAGCAGAAGCTACGTGCAGGTTTGATCGAAGAACGGTGGAGTGGTCGATACGTGAGGTCGTTCTCTTGCACTGAGAGGTCAAGTCGAGAGCAGAGGCTAATTTAAATGAGTTTATTCGAAGTGGGATCGTAAGATCACGTTGAGTAATAGCTAGCTAGGCGTAGTCGAATCTTTCTTCCATGATCTTGTTCCATTTCGCGTATCTTAGTTTTCATTCTTCTTCAACAATAATATAAATAATGTTCCATCTGAACTAAATTATTTTTATACTGAAGAATATTACTATTGTCGTTTAGCTGTTCTTTTGGGTGTCGTATTGAGTAGAATTTTTTTGCAAGAAGGCAAGAATATTTTCGCTTTTCAAATGATAATTGTGCATTTTTAGAGATTATTCGCCAATTTCTATTTTCGAAAATTCCCTTTGCAAAAAAAAAAGCGTTCGATAGACATCATTCGTTTTACATAGTGTATAAGGGAAAAGCAATGCAAATCCACTGATTAAGCAGTTTCTTTCTGTGTCACTCGATTATGAACATGAAAGACGCTTTGGATTCCCCTATATTCGATTGTTCGTGTTTGTTTTGTTTTGTTTTAGTGATATTAAACGTCACAAAAATTATTGCAAACATTTTGATCGCATCTCATTTCTATATTGCTAAATAATATTATATCCATTAAAAAAAAGTCAACGAGATGCGTTCAGTGCAATTTATTTATTTCACTGAGAGAATTTTTTGATTTGCAACGCGTATGCGATTATTGTTTTATGAAGCAGTAATGTTTTTCAGAATGGTGCGATGGCGGATTTGGAACCGGAGCAGTTCCGGAAGATGTTCATTGGCGGTCTTACGAGTACCACCACCGATGAGACCCTTCGTGAATTCTATTCGAAATGGGGTGAACTCGTCGATTGTGTCGTTATGCGTGATCCGACCACGAAGAGATCCCGTGGATTTGGATTTGTCAGCTACTCTAAACAATCTGAGGTACAATACAAATTTTGAAATATTTGTATCGTTAGACTCCTGTTTTACAGAGACCACTTTCATATTGTGCTCTGTGATCACCACGATTTCACTAAAAAAACGAAACAACTTGTCGCAAAAATGTTGAAATTTCCTGTACTATTTCTTAGCTAACACTGCAATCGAGTTTGTGCGGAGCTAAGTAAAGAAAACTCGTGCAAAATGCAGGTCGCTTTCAGTAATGCTGGCTTTCTGTTCGAAAGCTCTTGTACCGTGTTGGGCTAAGAGGAGAGGACTGAGGGATTTTATTTCTACCCCGCGAGGTGTAGAATAGAATGAAATTTTTGTTCCATCAGGTTGCCGCATCAATTCTTCCCGCCTGATCTTTTGCAGTTCTTACTGATGTATATTCTCGGTGCCAAACTTTTACTTTCTCTAGGGTAACCGTGCGTCCCTCTGTCTTCAAAAGTAACTCATTTTTATTATGGCCACGAGTGTCAGGTAAATGAAGAAATTGTTTTGTAAAGGTGAATTTTCTTCTAGGTGGATGAAGCGATGGCGAACCGTCCACATGTAATAGATGGCAAGACGGTCGATCCGAAGCGGGCTGTGCCTAGGGAACAGTCGCAGAGGAGCGAGGCTAACATCTCATCGAAGCGTCTTTACGTATCGGGCGTACGTGAAGATCACACGGAACAAATGTTCAAAGACCACTTCAGTAAATACGGTAACATCATAAAGGTGAGGCGTCAACTTTACCGATACTCTTCTACGGTTAGGCTAATATACCGTATCTATGCAAAAGCCATTGAATTCCATTGTGTCTTCCACGTGTCCGAAGTGGGTGTTCTCCTTTAAAGTGCAGTTTCATTCAAGCGAGTGTGTTACGAGATGAGAAAGAAACAACTGCTCCGAAAAGATGAGGGAGCATTCCTTGCACAGCAACTCGCAGCATTGTTTTTCCTTAATCCATTCGGTCTCTTGCGCAGCATTCGCTTTGTCTCTAGTCGTTTTTAATGCTATCCCTTAAGAATGTATTGTTTCGTACTGGTCCACCAGTAGTATTGATGATTGGAAGCAGGACCCCGAAAGATCGTCTATTATCGTAGCAGTGATGCTGCTCTACGTTCATCTGGTTCATTAGAGTAAAGTAGACATTTGTAGTGTGAGATAATCGCCGATAAAGCAACCGGTAAACCACGAGGGTTCGCTTTCATAACATTCGATGATTATGATGCTGTCGACAAGTGTATCCTTATAAAAAGTCATATGATCAACAACGCAAGATGTGACGTCAAGAAAGCGCTCAGCAAGGAGGAAATGGCAAAGGTTCTTCATTCTTACTATCCTTGAATTATTTCTTTTGGAACCGCTGAAGGTAGAGTCACGTCGTTTAGTCATATTTTGCGGCGCACAACAGTTGTTCAACTTTAAGGAGGTCGCTGGTTCCTCGTGGAAACCATTCTATTGCCCATGACCCTCAATTGGCTGCAGCAATTGTGGCTGCAGCAGTTTCTATCCGCACTTAATATTGTTGATAATTTTGATGCATCTTCTGTGAAGTGTTAATTCGTTGAAGCTATGATAATTTCTAGGCGCAGCAGCAAGAACGCGAGCGCATGGATCGAGGAACGAGGTCGAGAGGTCCGCCAATGGGAGGCCGTGGTGGTAACGGTTGGGGTATGGGTGGTGATCGAGGGGGATACGGTGGACAACCTTGGGCATCCGGCGGACCTGGAGGTGGTTATGGCGGAGGCCAAGGAGGAGGACAATGGGGTCCACCTGGAGGATCTCGCGCGCCATACTATGGTATGCATTTTCAAAGGTCCTTGATGTTTGTGCAGCAGTTGGTTGTTTAAACCGCCCGAAAGAATTAATTGATCGATGTGAATTGCTAATTTAATCGGGCATATTAGAAGCTTTAATAAGCATGTAAAGCAAATGGTTATTTGTGATTGGTGTTGACGGAAGGCTGTAAAGAGTGTGGTCTTAGAGTACAATGGACCATAGAGCCTTGAAATCATTCCATGAGGTTAGGCTTGGATAGTTTTACAGAGCAAAAAATGATGATGAATACCTGGGAAGGCGCGCTTATTTCTTCAAATGTAAAGCTGTTGTTCGTAATGTTTGGGAATTTTTTACTGTTTGTTCTCACAGTACCATTTGCTTTCGTCAGCACAGTTACTGAGGTTCGATTGCGGTTTTGATTACGATTAGAAGTAGTACAGAAGGCATTTAGAAGTCAGTTATCCTCTTTTAGTGATAGAAATTTTTTAAGTCCGTCTTGTGTGGATTTCGGTGTTGTTTTTCACTCGAGCAACTCTGTTTGCATTAAAACATATATGCTTTTCGCTTCTGGCTTTCTTTCATTGTTACTATCTGCTGCCGTTTGTCGTTGAATAGCTGTTGTCGTAGGTGGTGGTGGTGGTTACGGTGGAGGATATGGCGGAGGTTACGGCGGTGGAGCGCCGTCTGGAGGAAGTAAGTTTCTGGTGTGGATTATTTTATACTAACATGCCAAATAAGCACTTGCCAACAGTCACAGGAAAGGTTACATACTGAAAATATTGTGAATACGGGAAATCCCTCAAAATCAGCCTAAAGTAAAGGGAGCACGCCCCA
Organism: Baylisascaris procyonis; assembly: GCA_037389465.1. Classification (NCBI taxonomy): domain Eukaryota; kingdom Metazoa; phylum Nematoda; class Chromadorea; order Rhabditida; family Ascarididae; genus Baylisascaris; species Baylisascaris procyonis. The sequence goes on from JAZARR010000266.1 coordinate 1,317,043, forward strand.
ATACAGACGCGATTAGTCTATATTGCATCTGATTTAGATAAAGGAGGTGATATCATCTCAAGTGATTTAGCACTTTTCTTGCACACAGTCTTTACAAATAGGCGCGTTATACAAACTCCCCAGTTTTAAAGAGTCGCTCAAAAGATGGGAAGAGGGAAGGGGGTGGCAGAAAATATCGGATGATAGGCTCCCTGAGTTTTTGAAGGCCCGCAATGAACTGTGCTGTGAAAGGGATTGGTGGCACTCAGTTGTGTGAGTGAATTTGTTTAGTCGTTAGCATTCGTTCACTTACTTGCGCTACTTTGCGAAACATCATGGTCATGCATCATGCTGTATGCATGTGCATAAAAGGAGTATGGGTGCAAGCCAGCCGGAGCTAAACGGAGCACAAGCCGGCAACATTTTCCGATAGACGTGTATGCCTTTACGCATAATCACATGCGAAGGTCACGTAGCACGAGGGTAATAAACCAGTCGGCATCATCAGCTTTGTACTACTTATATGTTGCAGTCAGGTTTCGTGATCGTTTGTATTTCTCGGGAAGCGTGTTATTTCCTGTCCGATTGAAGCTAATTCACGAATTCGCCGACCAATCGAGTACTAATTTAAGTGTCCAAATGATTGCTCAGAGAAAGACACACAGGTGGTGATTGTCTGTTTTAATCTCCCATATCAGTTTTCCTTGAGCTGCAGGAGGATGGGGCGGTGAAAGTGGTGGCGGCGGCGGCGGATGGGGTGGTTCGCAAGGTGGCGGATGGGGCTCGCAAGGAGCTGGTGCAGGTATAACTACTCTTTATTTGTCATAATCCTCTTTTTCGCTCCGTTTCTCACGGAGAATTTTCACTGACATTTAATCGGGTTTTTTTTCTTTGAATTGAAGTTGGCTGAAATGAGTGCTGTGCATGAGTTAAAATAGTTTTCATTTTTTACTGAGGTAGAAGGTTGATGAAGTTTTAACGAACCCATTGTGACAACTATTGCTCCGTTTTTTGATGAAATGTATGCCACGTCCTTTGAGATGGGCGGATTTCTCACCATGTTTATCAAAGGTGGTAATGCACTTGGGAAGTGGTAAGTTTTTTTCGAGGGAATGAACCGCTCGAGTGTCACATTTGCTATTTTTTGGACAGCTGTAGACTTTTAGGGAAGGAAATGTCTGTTTCGCCTTTCGTGTTAATTGCTTGTAGGTTGTGCGCAGTTTTTTTTTAATGGAGTGTAAAAAATTTAGGTGGCGGATGGGGTCAAGGTGGTGCCCAAGGCGGTTGGAATCAAGGAGGTCAAGGAGCGCAGTCATGGGGCAGCGGTGGTCAAGGTGGCGGATGGGGCGGTCGAGGCTACTAAGTGGATTACTAATCGTCAACACAATTAATGTAAGGTGATGGCAGCTAGCCGTCCTATTGCCTGTTTTCAAGGAATCTGCTAATTTTAAAGATCTCTTTCCAGTCATTTGTTCATTTTCGGACCACCTCTTATTAACATCATTTTCCGAGAATATCTGTTTGAATGTTCGATGATGGCTACAGGGGTGTACTGCATGAGTACAAAATAATGACTGAATTTTCCTGAGCGGAAGGGGGAGGGATGAAGGTGAGAGGGAAACGTTATATAATTGACCACGTTTCTATAGCTCCTTTAGCAAGTTGGGAGTTCATCGAACAATAATAATACCAATATTAATTTGTAGCTGAATGTTTCGACGTTTTTCAAGTTGTAATTGGTACGTTATCATTTACAACTTTTAGTCGCCTCTTTGTTTTATTTTCTTTCACGTTGATGTTTTTCTTCAAGACGTTCCCACTTTTGTATTGTTACATTGCGAATAAATCGGTCATTCTATTGAAAGGCAATTGCTTTATCGCAAATCCTCTCATATCCAAATGGGTGGAAATCAGCAGTTCGAAAGCATATTTGTCTCAAAAGATTGTTTAAGCGATAAAGATGCAGTAAATGTTACATCGCTACGAGCTGAAAATAAATACGTTGTTTATGAACATTTTCAGGACGGAAAACTACTAAGTAATAGCTTGCATACTTTTTAAACGGCAGAACTGGAAAATTTATGTGCTAGAGACTTGCAGAGATTGTAGTATTGAGGGCATTTCCGGCCGCAAGCAACACCTCGATGATAGGTTGTTGGAAGGAATCCGATAAAGTCAGCATCTTCTGTGGCATGCTTTGGCTCGATGACTATCCTTGTGATAGTGATTATGACATTTCGGTGAGTCACATTGAGTGAACTCACGAGTTCCGTCTGTCTTTTGCGAATGGCTTCGTCAATGCTTTTTTGTCAAAGGTTGATAGTGTGTCGCACAGCAGGGTCTTTAAAGAGGTTGCAATGCCTTTTACTCTGGTATAGTTCGGTCGTGATCACGCTAAATATTGGATCCACAACCGGGCTGCACTTTTGCACTGATCGATAGCACTATGGCAGTTGTTGTCTTGTTGAAAAGAACATGTCAAAAACATCCCTCAAACTTTTCCCATGAATTAAGACGCCGATAGGTATATTGCTGTGCAATAAAGATTGCTAACTTTTGCGACTCACATCAAAAGTTGCTTGCAGCACTAATCCAGTCACTGCATGAGCTCATGCAAATTTCCTTTGTTAAAGCACAAATTTGCATATTTCTTCCTACGTATGTCTGTGTTTGTCTGTTTATACCTTATGTTAAACTTACAAATATAGTGAGACATCCCACGCCATTCATTACGTCGGGATGCTATAGGCATTTGAAGATGAGAACAATTCCGCCTGCATCGCCTGCCTTTTTTTAAATTTTCCATCGGGTTGATAATTAGAGGACGACGACGACAGTGTTGACGGATATAGTCGCATGTAATATGATAAGACCGATATTGCGTCATCGATGTGCGTATTTCGAAATATTTGTTGCCGGCCGTTCAAGTCACAAAGGAGTAATCGAAGTGAGCACCGTGCATATTGACAGGTGACAGCTGTCTGGCACGCCTTCATCTATCATCACCTAGCGTGCGCGTTGAATCATCAGCAATAAAGCTTTTGCAAATAAGTTCATCGACTACTCGTTATCGGCATTACGATAACACACGCTTTACATAAATGCAGATTTTAGAAAAGTGACCTTTTTTGAGCGATCAGGAATCCGCCTGGATGTCATCCGAATGTGGCATCGGAATACTTACACACTGCGCTTCTCTGCCAACAAAAAACTCACACCCTTGGCAGTCTGCCAGTTCTTAAAATAAGCTCTATGACTTTTAGCTGTACTTTTGTTTTTGGTGCAACTTGTATTGGAAACATTTCCAAGCTTTGCTTATGGCAAGCTGCCAACTTCTGGTGATTTATCGATTTATTTCTTTTTAGAAAGGTTCGCTCCCTTATCATGATTTATGGCTTTTCAACTTACTGTCACAGTGAAGTCAAACACCATGTAATACCATAATATCAGTATCTTTGCCACCTATCACTAACTACTACATTCAGTAATATGTTCTAATATTCGTATTGTTTGTTGTAGCTCATAGTAGCAGCAATAAGCAACGCTGTCTGTAAGTTTAGTACTCTTAGCACTAGTAGTCCTGACTAAGACACACTAGCAGAAGTATGTTCCATTACTTGGTTCTACTAGTAAGCACACCTATGAGACTAGTTATTACCACAGTTATTACGACTGAACAAGTCAATATACTATGAAGAATGTGTTGTTTCACATTTGAATCAGATATATAGATGCTGTCATGCATTCGGGACATTCTATAATCCGCATATAATGTCCACTTCATGTAGTGGTCATCTATGGCGTTCGCCGGTCATTGTTTAGCGGCTTCGACACTACATCATTCATTGAAATGCAATTGCATATAAATTTGACTACGCATATTGAAACGATTGCAGCAAAATTCATAAATTCGCAAACATGGAAATTATGTCAGATAAATTCGTATGGAAATTCGCGAAGTGCATTCAACAAATGTTAGATTAATTACACTTCCATTTGAATGCAAAATTTTGAATATAAATAACAAAATGAGGAAGGTTCCCTTAACGGCACTGTTGGACAATGAAGCTAATGATTTCGCTTATATCAGTAACGCACTGAGGAAAATTGCCGCACCCAAAACAGCTCAGTTCTTAACTAATAAAGTGAGAACGGGGACGAAAGGCGCTTACGGATTGTGAAAGATGCATCGGGAAATACGATGAAAATCCTAGGTAAGGTCGTCATCGAAGTCACGTGGCAAAGATGCAAGAAAGTGGTGCAGATGTTAGTGGCAGCATCCTTCGCGGGGGAGGAGGAAGTTGTGCTGGGTAGGAATACACTAGGTGCATGTCTATTATATATAGAACATCACTAATCTATTATATATAGAACATCACTAAATTATTTTCACATTTCGTGCAATAACTTTCGCTAAAATTTTAAATTTTCTTTTTACTTTTTTTTCATTCTCTTCGTTTCATCAAATTGTTCATGAATGAAATTGGATTTTTAATTTTCCTTAAATTTCAAAAATACTGAAATTTCATAGTTAACACTGAAATGCTATACCTCTTTTGAGAATCATTCGTTTTTTTCTAATTCTTTTTTTTTATTCTATTCCTTTTATTATTTCTGACTCGCCGAGGTGGGCCATAAATTGTAAAATTGAATGGGAATAGTGAAATAAACTCGGTGAAGGTACCATTCCCACTGAAATCAAATTTCAATCTCGAATAACTCCAGTTTGAATGAGTCGATTTTTTTCAAACTTTCAGCACCTTTGGAGACTTAATATTGGAAGTGGATTTTAACCTTGACGCTCAATTTTAGCTTACCTTTCCCAAGTTATCCGGTGGGGAGGGGGCGGGTTTGGGGGGCATTATAGGTGGAGAATGAGCCGGCGGATTTCCACTTACATATACTCATCCGACAAACAATCAAAAGCTATCAACATGGGTAGTCCAATTTATTGAATTAAAAGAAATTTCACCGTGTTGTGGTACTTGCAAGATGCAATTACCACTCCTAACTATGGGGCCTAAAATTCCGAGTGCGATTTCTCGGCACTCGATGATCGTAGAGAGTTGAAAACAACTCCACTGAACTTGCAATAACGAATAGCACCCGAAAATATATCGCATGACCCAAAATGGTATTCACCCCTCTGCCGGAATCGTTCCACTAGAATTCCCAAAATCGCGAAAATCAAAAAATTCGGTGAAAACCGTTTTGCCTTATCTCGGCACGGGTTGAAGTTGGCACAATGATGCTTTTGGTGTTTGATGAGAACTCGGCGAGCTTACTTGAATGGAGGTTGAACATTTGAAATTCATTCGAAGTTCGCCGAGTTGTGGAACCCGCAAAATCGCGTTTTTGCGATGACAGGGGGATCCCCTCATGATATTTTTAGAAAATTTTTTTCCTTTCGATTTCATTTATTCTTATATCAAATGAAAGATCTTGACGAGTGAATTCCGATGATATGAAAAGTTTTAAAATTTTTTCAAAATTTCAAACACTTAGAAGCCTTAAATTTCAAAAAAGTTGAAAATTAAATAAGCTGTAAGTGAGTTAGAACTGCATCGATTTTTCTCCAGTTTACTTTGTTGGATTCAAAATCAAATTCCCTTCTAGATGGTATAAAAATTTTTTTTGAAATTTTGAATACTGAAATTTTTTCGAAATTCCATTTTCCAGTATTAACGGATTTTTTTGATTTTTTTTTTCTGCAAAATATGTAGCTTCTCACAGCGGTTACTGCGTGTACTATTTAGCATCATTTTTTCAATCACTCACTTACTTATAGCCGTTCAAAGTTTTCAATGTAAACTTTTTTGTTAGCCATATTTTTTCTAATTTTTTTCTTCTATACATATTAGATATTACCAACACACACGATTTGAGCAAAAAATTGCTCACTTTTCGGATAAAATATCTTTTTGATTGCTTTAGTCTTCTGCTTAGCTCAATCTGATTGAGAATAGATGAATATGAAAGCTTAGAACGAAAGCGTTAAAATGATGGTTTCACCTTTTCGAAATTCCCACAATGAGCAGAGAAACAGGGGTGTTTAAATTTTTTAAACTGAGTCGCTATTTCGAATTAAGCGTAAGCAAATATTAGCGACCATTAGTGGCTTGTGGTTGCCTCAAATATGCCACAGGAGTGTTTTTGCGTCGCTTAGCTGTAGATTACGGTAGTTTATGGTGTCTCGCGATAGACGCCAAGCGCAGAGGTCACATCCTTTGCTCTCTCATTTTTTAATTCCTGGCTCATAGGTTTGCTTGCATAGCCGTATATTCTACCGAATAATTCGGTAGATCACTTCGGAACCTCACGACAGTTTATGGTGTCTCGCGATAGACGCCATAAACAACAAACGCAGAATGCAAACGTAACATTCAATAGTTCCGCTGAATTGTGGGATCATCGTTTAAGTTCCATAATTGAGTTTTCTGTGCGTGAAAACTGAAGATATATTTTAAATCGCTTCATGTGAATGATGAATTCACTAAACACTAATTGTTTTTTCGGGCGTTTGGCGCGAACTTCAGCGCTTCCATTTTGCGCTTTACGATCCCCTCAAGCTGTTTATGGCCTCTAGCGATGGATCGAAGGAGCAAAGTTCACGCCCTCCCTGTCATGTTTATCCACCTGTCACTGTTATCCCACCTTACGTCCCATAGATTGTTGCGTTTACATTATTGAACGTTCTTTTGTTCTTCATAGTATGCTTCAATTCCTTTCGTATGTTCCTATAATGAACTTCGTTGAAGCGGTGAAGCCGCCAGGTTAGCTTTGAAATCTGCTTTCAGTCGTTCGTGTGGAATGTTAAGCAAAACAGCATAGCTGTTAGAGCAGCGAAGCTGCGATTACGTTTCTGCGAAGCAGTGAAGCCGCCAAATTGCTTTTCTTTGGAATATTCTGGGAAGCGGTCGAGCTCGTGGAGTAGTGAAGCTGCGGTTTCGTTTCACGTTGCACGCTGACTTCGATTCGAGATTCCATCGGAGCGGCGAAGCCGCGAGGTTGGATTTTTAAGTTTTTTAAGAATTTCTGTGCAATATTCCGCGAAGCAGCCGAGCATTCAAAGAAGAGAAGCTGCGTTCTGTTGAATATTATCGCAGATGGCAAAGCTGTTGAAGCAGCGAAGCTGCGATCGTGGTTCCGCGGAGCGGCCTCAACTCGGTTCCAGATTTCGCCAATGCGGCGAAGCCGCAAGGTTAGCTTTGAAAGTTTCTTACAGATTTTTCTAATCCTGCGAAGCATCCGGGTTCGTTTATGGTGATTTCGATGTTTAATCGACGTAATTAATTCCCGACGTTCTTCATCTCTGTCTAATATTCTGCAAAGCAGGCAAGTTTTTGGAGCAGCGAAGCTGCGATCTCGCTTTTGATATTCCGCCTGCGCTAAAATATTATTGATTCCCGAAGTTACGTATTTCGAAGAATGTTCGTAAGTGTTTAAATTTCTCCTCCATTATTTTGAAAAAACCCTCTCATCTCTTTCGTAATGTCACTGTCGTGTGAGAGGGAACGCCTAGCAAGAGAATCTGAGAAGGAGAGGCTGGCGTCACGCCAACTCGACTGATCACCCGTCCTTACATGCAATAAACAAAGTTTCATTACCTAAACTGAATTAAAGTAATGAAATATGAAGTGATAGAAAAAAGATATAAAGTAATAAAGAAAGAGTTAATGTAATACGCTAGTCAAGAGTGAAGAGAACAGATGATGCAAGTAATACAAGCGCGAGAAAAGATTCTGTGGTACGAGCTGCAGTGGCAGCGCTTATACACCACGTGCGTAGAAGCCGATTCAAAGCAAATTAGGAGGACATAGTAAGAACTGGAGAGTTTTGAGCCGAGAGCCCATGCAAGAAGGCCTAGTGCCGGTAGACCGCAATAGAAGATACCTGCTAAACAATAAGGCAGGCGTCAACGTGATCGCTGTCGCACTTCTAGCCAGCCTCAAATACATTAATGAGCATCACAGGATGAGGGGACCGCAGCTCCCACTTAGAAATGAGTTACAAAGTGAGAATTTCAGTCTAGCCGGCTGGGACAATAGGCCGGATCATTTATATATTACAGCGATGGTCAGCAATTTGCCATCTGAGGCAAGGGTGAGGCTGTGTAGCGATCGTGGAGGACTGAAGGTGCTGAGAGCAGCCAAACTACTACGTGCTATAAACTACGCATACGATGTCAACCTCGCCGTACGCGACACTTCGCAAGGTTTCGACATTATCAACCAGTCACAGTGTTCCAAAACCGTTCAACAATCCTCGTCACTTGCTCGACGTAGATAGCACGACAGGCAGTAGAAGCAGCATCCGCGGTCAATACACTCAATGATAACCACAGGGCCGACCGGGCAAAACCTATCCGTATCGACAGCGCGGCAGTGGAGCGAAACGTCACTACCATTGACATGTTTTGTGCGTGAATTGATCGATGCTGTTTTGTTACTCACATTGTTTTTATCATGTTCGATGATGTTTATTGCTCATTGATTCTGTTTTATGTATGCATGCTGGGGGCGAGCTTTCGAGACCCCCGGCATGTAACGATTTTTGATTGTAAAGCAGCTCGATTATGATGGTAGAGCCGCTCGATTGCGCCCATAGAGCAGTTTCACTCTGATCGTAGAACAGTGTGCACTATGAAATGCGCTTGCAGGTGTCGCTTTGATACTATGAGTAGGGTATATAAGAACTGTTATTGCATACTCTGATTCATCGTTTATTCATTCGTTCGGTGGATTTATTCGTCGTTGTCACTCGTTGTTTCTTCGTCCCTCAGTGCGCTTCTGTTGTGCCCTGGTGAGGCCGTGGTCGGCTAATAAAAATGTATGGGTTTTTTTTATTATTGTGCTCGATAAGAAACCGGTGGCCCGAAAAGGGGTTCGGGTCGTTGCAGTATCATTCACATGGTCCAAAAGAAGTGGCTCTTCAAGAACGCTGCTTCACACTCACATTTTATCAACAAATTCATCGATGGTGGTCATTAAAATAGTTTGGTCGTTGAGGAAGGAACTAAATCAGTAAAGTTATCAACGTGCAATTCTATGTTTTCTTTAGTTATACACAAATTTTGTGCGACTTTCCTATATTTATCCCCTTTGATGGATGCAGCTATGATCGAATAAAAAAGAATTACACCTCGGTATTTTATTCTTATATAATATGTCCTCTTTTTTTTCAACAAATATCCTACATAAATCTCGCATATCTGTAACACAAGAGTTGAGTGCAACAAACTCTGCTCGAAATCTTCTTCGAATTTCCACCAACTCGATTATGAATCTCAGCGGTGATTTAAAAATTATGTCATAACATCCTTGAACAGACTCGACACAGTTTGGAGTGTTTTCCATATAAGACTATTGTCGTTTGAAAAAAAAAAATGAATGAGTATAGCGCTGTTCTTTGCAACGATTTTTGCATTGCAATTCTTCATACGAGTAAATACCGTAATTCGGCCATTCCACGCATCGATTTTTCGTTTTTTGCTGATTGGTCATTTTGGCGTCATTTGGTGCTCGAGGTCGGCTCGGTCGGGTTGTCGAGGTATCCTAGTTTATTGTCTGCAATTTTGAGGGGTTTTTGGGGTGGTTAGTGCGCACATACGGGTATTCATCGATGGTTTTGTTTTAATGGACGCGGAGATGCCCAAAGCACCTTTATTATATAGCTGAGAAGCTTTTTGCATGGACTGATTTGTGATTGGCGCATTTGTGTCTGATTGTTCGATGCTTGACGCTTCCCTTGAGGGATTTGGTGCCATTTGCGGTGTTACGTTGACGATTAGTGCTTGTTATTGGGGTGAATGCAACAGCGCATTGTGTGGATCTAGCATGTGCTAGAAAGCTATCGAATCAACTCTTCCGTCTCGTTTATACGGTTGCACAGTCCGTGGAGAGGGTCGAACGTCGTCGTGCGGTCTCCGGCTGTTTTTTAACATGGTCCAGAAGTCCGGAAATATTGGCGGAGGGACGAGTACTAGGAAGCATTAAGTACTCTCTTATGCGGGCGTAGCCAACGAGCTTTTTTTGCCGAATGCTTTGTCAGTCGGTTTATGATTACTATACGCATGTTTCGTGTACGAATTTTTATTCGGAAGGGCGGTATGGTTTCGGCTACTCGATACCGTCTTTTTTCTTTTAAAGTATAATGCGAGATTGGTTGCATTATATACACTGATGGGAACATCTGCGTTCATTTCTCTTTTTTTTATTGGCGAGTTCTTTTTATTACTTCTCAAGTCTCATCTAATATTGTACCATTGATTGGTTATTTGTTCCTGACGAGGAGGTTGTGACTTTGAAGTGAGCTAGCTATTGTTAGCTAAATTGGTTGTTGATTAATCTTACGACGTTGTATCAGTTTAGATTCAAATCAGGTGACAGCACCAGGTCAGGTCTCATACTTTGAGTGATCACCTTCGTATACGATATACGATACCGTACGTACTACCTTAATCGTGACACCAGACAGAGATCGTACAGTTGCGAGGCAACACAGTGCTTAGACACGATGAAGGCTGAAGATGGCGTTGTAAGGTTTTACTTAGTTCTTATTGTTGGGGTGAGCCAGGTTGAACGCTGAGCGCGCAAAACCTTGTCTCGTCGGATTGGCAAACACACGTTGCCTTATTTTCCTACTTTTTTCAACTTTATTCACTTTACTCTCATTTACGCTGTGGAAGCTTTTCATTTAGTGTAAATTAAGTATCCCTTTAGCAGAGAAAAGCTTGATGCTTCCTATTCTATCATGCTGAGAATCGAGTTCTATATGTTTCATGTGAAGGTGAAGATGTGACAGTGTTGGACATTGTTTATTGACGCTCAAGTTTGTTTATGTTTAGCAGCAGCAACAGCAGGACGATGGCTTGGAACCAGAACAGTTCAGGAAAATGTTCATTGGTGGTCTTTCCTCGGCCACTACCGATGAGTCGCTGAAGGAGTTCTACTCGAAATGGGGTGAACTTATCGACTGCATCGTTATGAAGGACCCGACTACGAAACGATCACGCGGTTTCGGCTTTGTCAGCTACACCAAGCAGTCGATGGTTGGTTTTATGCTGTGATGCTATGACGGGATGGCTAAAGTTAGTTGGTGTAATTGTGAGCAGTGTTCGCATTTGGAGCTCCTCTATGAGGTCCAGAACCTGAAAATCGAGGACCTCAGTGGCAGTTCGATACCTCTTGAAATCCGCAAAACTCTTGAAAACCGAAAGCTTCGAATTTGAGAAGCCGCGGAAGATATCAAGAGGAGGATGGAGTTCACCTTACTTCAGGCACCGCTAGGAAGTGACATGAGCGTGAGATTCGAAAAATAGAGTAGCAATATGTGCTTTAATGTTTTTAAACGAATTCAAGTGGTACATCAAGATATGAGTTGTAGTTGTTGCTGGGAATGCTGTCTGCACCGTCCGTTCACGTCCCTTTTATCTTGCAGTAGTTTTTGGCCAAATTCGATGTCACCTGAACTGGCGTTCCTCTCTCTATCCTTCTGCCTTATATATTTTACTGCTGCAGATAATGTCTCTATTGTTACCATAATTTCATTCATAACTATACTTGATTCCTAATATGGGTTGTTCGATGATCCGTTCTTCATCTCGAACTTCTCTAGGTGTGCTATTGAAAAAGAAGGTAACATTGTTGTCGCTGTGCCGATTTCACTTTGAAAGCTGCGACCATTTATCTTTTTAGTGAGATAATTGTCGCAAATTGTGAGAACAATATTTGCCAATCCTGTGAATTCTTTCCCATCCGAAACCCCCTATCGGTCGTGGTATCAAAACGGGTCGCCGTTAGTGGAAACATACTGTAATATGAGGAAATCGACAAGCCAATTGAAGGTATTAAGGGCAAATGTAGAGAGCCACCTTCGCTTAGTCACAGCAGAGCAAGACCTTATGTCCATCGATTGCCCCACAAGGAGTTCGCCGTGTCATGTGAACTCCTTGTGGGGCAATCGATGGATGTAAGCAAAAAACTTTCGATGACGACAAAGGCAACGATTTAATGTTGTATATATGATTAAGGTGGATGAGGCGATGGCGAACCGTCCACACATTGTGGATGGCAAGACGGTCGACCCAAAAAGAGCAGTGCCGAGAGACGCTTCTCAAAGGACCGAGGCCAACGTCTCCTCAAAACGCCTCTATGTATCGGGCATACGCGAGGAACATACAGAGCAAATGCTTGAAGAATACTTTGGGAAGTTCGGCACTGTGATCAAGGTACCATCAGTTCGCTTTTCTTTTTTTTTCTGTTGCTTCTTTTGAGCGCCATTCGGTGAATAACCAAAGTGTTTATGCTGTGCTAATCAGGACCAAATGAATGTTTGCCTTTTTTATGATTTTTTTTTTGAAAGGAGACTGTTTCTGATTTTCGAGGTTTCGGAATCTCAGATCAGTCTAAGGAGTGATGCATCATCCCTTTATGCTGAGGTGTATTTTAGCATATAATGGCGCTTTCTCGATTTGCATATCCATCACACTCATTAATGAGAGGCGTTATGAAACCTTGTTTTGACGCGAAATGGAGTGCTTGCCCAGTGGAGTTTTTTTTCCCCGAGGGCGGGTTTGTAGCTGCTTTATCCAGATCGAACGCCATTGCTCATTTAATCGTTCTTTAATGTGTCAGCTGTGGCTGCTTGTGGTAATAACCCCGTCTTGAGGGTAGGTGTTAGCACTTATTCCTATCTTTTCTCTCACATCTCTTGGATCTACAAAGGAAGAGTTGATGAGTGCAATTCAATTCCAATGCTTTTTCCGAAGTTATTGAGAGGAATATTTTTAGGCCGAGATAATAAATGACAAGAACACGGGCAAGCCGAGAGGATTTGCTTTCATCACGTTCGATGATTATGACCCGGTAGACAAGTGCGTCCTGATAAAGAGTCATCAGATCAGTAACTTCAGATGCGACGTCAAGAAGGCGCTTAGCAAAGAGGAGATGGCTAAAGTATGTTTATTGTTCATATACCTGTTCTTCTTGAAAGTTTCTAATCATCGTTCGAGTTTTATCTTTGTGGGTGGTCTTGCTGATCAGTTGCATAGCTTTAGATGAATGAAAGGTTAGATTGCTCATCTTACCATTCATAATGATATTTCGTGGGAGTGTTGGAGAGTACAGAAGAAGAAAAAGCTGACTGATGGTGATAGGGAAGTGAACGTTGAGGGATTAACGCATTTGTTGTGCAGGCACAGCAGCAGGACCGGGAGCGTATGGATCGAATGGCGCGTTCACGTGGGACAATGCGCAACGGTCCTGACCGAGGTTACGGCGGTCAGTCGTATGGTGGTGGTGGCTATGGCGGCTCAGGTGGGTGGGGAGGACCTTCTGGTGGAGCTGGAGGACAGTGGGGTGGTTCCGGTCGTCAAGCCTATTATGGTAACAGTTCTTTCTTCTCTAACGACCCTTGCAATTCTGTAAAGCTCTCACTTCTTTCTCTAACAACACTATATTTGAGTGCAGGTATTTAATTGTATGACATACAGTGCGGCATTCAAAGATAAAGTGGTGATCTGCGAAGAAGGCCCTGTTGTAAACAACTAGATGCATTAAACATCGGTTCATTTAAAGGCTTCCGAGTGGTGATGTGGAAGTTTGTGAGGTAAACTTGCAAATAGGTGATTATTAAGGCTTGCTCCCGTAGATTTGATTTTTTAGATGAACATCATATGGGGTTCACTGACATGTCACAATGAGTTCCCTGAATGAGGGAACGTGGGGACTCAGTAATGCTGCCTTCTCTCTTGATGCTATATGTTTTGAGGCATCAATCAGTGCTTTTTGTTTATATATCGTTGTGCAATTTATAGGTGGTGGCGGAGGTTATGGTGGCGGTGGCTATGGAGGAGGTTACGGAGCAGGAGGTACTTTTTCACTGTTATTTATGGTTGTTGATGATACTTGTGTTGCATAATAGCGTGACAGTTGTTTGTTGGCAATAGGCTCCTCACGAGATTAGCACAGTGTTTCTGAGGCGACGAGAGAGGGCTTTAAGTCGCGATGAAGATCTGTGATTAGGTGATTAGATTGAAGATGCTTGATCTATAACTATGCGCTAATAGCGTATTGAGATGTTTCCGGGGATGAGTAGGCGCAGCGTCTGTGAGATAACAGGTGTGAGATGTATTGATAATGCCCTCAAAGATGTATGTATGTTGTGCTTTCGTCTCTCTTATGCCTGATGATTCCGGCTGGCAGTGTTCAGAATGTGTGATAAGCGTTAGTGTTCAGGTGGCTGGGGCGGTCCGAGTGGCGACGCCGGCGCTGGAGGATGGGGTGGTGGATCGCAAGGATCGTGGGGAGGCCAGCAAGCAGCAGGTCAAAGCTCTATTACATTTTCCTGGGCTTCCCGCTCAAAAAGAAGTAAAGGGTAGATGCGCCGTCGAGAGAAGTAGTGGTAGAAGTTGCGTTGATATTAGCAAGATAGCCATTTGGAGGTGCAACCACCTTTTTCGAATCTAGCGTTACATTTAAGATTAGGGACCGTCTGTTTGAGAATATCAACATCCGAGACATAGGCTTCAGAGGTTCATGCTGAGTAGAGCGCAAAGTAATAAACGTGCTTAGTCGTTTTCTTCCACCGTTAATAACTAATAAACTTTATAGTTGATGTGGGAACATTTCATCACACTTTTGTATTAGAGGACGCAAATTCACAGACTGAAGGTGTTTGTGTGGAGGAGGAAAAACTGTGAAATTTTAACTTTTCATGAGATCTGATATATGCGAAAGTATTTTTGCAACAGAATTCTTGTACAGACAGTTATCTTTTTTTCATGCGTCTACGTCCATGGACCCTGTTCGATATATGAGCGTTTTCTGGTTCACTGAGTTCTATCAAAAATGCGCCATTGCTGAAATCTGCTTTTTTACGATAATATGAAGGAGGTTTATATATATTTACATTTTGAGCCCTATTGAACGCTAACAAATTCAAGTTACCATCTCCGACCTCCTACGGTTGCCATTTCGACTCAGCTTTTTTCGCTTTCTTTTCCGTTCATTTCATAACATGGTGATTGGGAAGTGCGTGGCATGTTTTCTTTGCTGCCAGATACATGAAGACGAACAACGTCTTTGTGGGTGTTTTCGAGAAAGAAATCACTGGGTCGATCATGTGATGCGGGAGTTTCTTGGGAATGCAAAGGGGACAAATTACAGGAAGTATTGTCTTGTTAATGGGGGGAGGTGGAAAATTTGGATGAAATGGGTGATGAGGGTTTCTTATTTTATCTTACTATTTGATTATTCAACTGTGTTCATTAAAACCAACGATCGTTTTCAGGTGGGTCGAGCTGGGGACACAGCGGTGGCGGTCAGGGCTCATGGGGCGGTCAAGGCGGAGGCCAGTGGGGCAGCCAGCAGGGCGGTCAGGGCGGCTGGGGTGGCCGAGGCTACTGAAGCTACGTCTATGATCCCGCATTTACGTGGTTTATATCGTTAGCGTGCCCCTGTTGTTGTTTTCCTTCATGTATTATGCGCAAATCTGGCAATAATTTAGCACGCGTGTTACTTGGTCTGAAAAGGAGGACAGAGGCTTCTGTTTAAGGGAGAGGTTGCGAAGAGGGAGGTTGCAAGGTGGTCGGTCAGTTTGACATTCCTCAATTTTATCCCTCCGCGCTCCTCAGTTGTGGGGAAAGGTGTGGAGGAGGTAGGATGTTGGGTTTTTCCCATATTTTTTTCATTCTGTTGGTATATTCCTGTTGTTGTGGTATGGTGTTAGCGCCATGCCCAAGTTTATTATTTTTTGTCAGCTAATGTTCATTGTTGGTGTCTGTTTTGTGCGTAAGTGAATTTGATAAATCTCTTTTTATTAATCGCTTTCGTGAAAAGCAGCGCAAGTGATCAAGAAATCATCTGTTTATTAATCGATTTCGTGAAAAGCAGCGCAAGTGATCAAGAAATCATCTGTGAAGTAGGAGAACTGATGTCTGACGAGGTACAGATCAGAGGGCTGCTGCTGGCGTTTTCATTCAAATGAGCTAACTTGTATTTCTTCCCGCTCTTCCCGTATATTGACTTACCATATCGTGCTTTTTCTTTTCTGATAGGTCATTCGAAAATTTCGAGCGTCTTCCCTTTAGAACAACAACAGTCAGCACAGCCTTTATCGCAGTAATCGAATGGTTGTGTTGCAAGAAAGATGCTCGTTTCGTTGTTTTTCTAAATCAGAGTGCTGGTGAATGTGATGAGAAAACGCAACGAATATTGTCTTGATGTGCAGGCAACTGCACGTCGAATGCAAAAAAAAAAAATGATCGCATCATGCGTTTTGGTGTATCGCATTCAGTTGTAAAATATGTGGTGCATGGTGCCGTTGAAATTTATGATATTGTTTCGCATCTAAAATCGAACAAGCGGCAATTACATGGGAAGTATGCGGTGTTGCAGATGGGCGTTGGTTGTTTGGGAGACAGTCGATCGAGGTGGTGCGGTGTATCTGTTGCATTCTCCTTTTGACCCTTAACGCCTCCGGGGGGACCATACCCTTACCAGTTATTGCTATCACATGAAGGAGACTACCGCAGATTTAATTTGTGTGCACATTGTCTGTGCAGTTACGTATAGAGGTATAGGTCGAGGAAGATGAGTTTTGAATAACAGTGGGTAAAGAGGCCGGGGGTAGCGTTTTAACATAAACGTTTACTGTCAGCTGATCATCGAGGCACGAATGTAATGGAGCTTTTGAATTGTTAAAACAACTAATTCCCATCGGTAACCTCGGCACTGCTTTATTTTGGTTTTCAATTGCTGGTATGTGGAAAGTGCAAAAGAAAAGAATGAAGATTGAATGACGAACTTTTCTGAAATTGTTTATTTAGCTTCTGGCTAAACACTCTTCTTGCGAATATTTAAAGCAAATGAGGCATGGAATGAAAGGTGAAAGCAAAAGTAGTGGAGTAGGAAGGACGGAAGTGGGAGAAATGTGAGATGGAACCAGAAAAGAAGTGGCATTGTTAGGCGCTTGGAAACCTTGCAAATGTGATTACCTTGGCCTCAACCTTCTGCATATTAATAGTATCCAAGAACAAATAACAGTTTCAAGGGTCGACATCACATTAGCGTCCCATTGATAAAAAATCTGAAAGGAGAAATTCGCATTCGAACTAGGAATAGTGACCAGTAGAAATTTATAGGCTTTGTAGGGCACATTATTCAATAATGATATTATGAAAGTAGCAAAGAAAAAAGCAACGAAAAGCAGCATCCCTTCATCGTCATAAGTTTTCTCACCAATTAACTCATGCTACAATTTTTTGCGCATTTCTAAGAATCATTTTCGCTTTCTTTGAAGTTTAACTTTTATTTCTCTTATTTCTATTAATGTCTATATTCAATTAGATTTGACCGTTCCCCGTTATCACCCATTTTATTCGCATATCACTTAGATTCCTTCCCATGTTGTATCCATTCCACAAATAGTTTTAAGCTTAGCCCAACTAGAATTACCTAATGATATCGTTTAATGGTGAAATACTATGAGAGTTCTTTTTCGTTGCTATTATTCTTTATGCATAAAAACAATGACTCTCAACGTTTAGATTGTATGATATTAAATTATTGCTGACGTATGTATACAATACTGCTATATCGCACTGATAACTTTAATATAAGCAATGAGCATTGAGACACCGCAACTATATGACTGCGCTAAGAAATGATGCCTTTTTATTAAGACAATCACTTATTGATAATAAAGACTAAATAGTGGCAATTCATAAGACAACGCAAAACGAATAGGCACAAAAGCGAAAGCAGATCAACGCCGTTATAAACTCTTTTGATTATATTTGCAACAGAGACCGATTCAACAATTCGATGAAGCAGTCGAATTGTTTGCAGTAATGACAATTTGTATTGAAACTCCCTAGTTATATGAAGTTTCGTTTTATCTCTCGTAAAGTTAGCTGTATTCACTCATCAACTGCAATTCATGATGGGATGACATACTCTCCAATCCGTCAGATGAAGGAACATCTGCGGCATAGCAGCGAACACTAAGTACAACACTTGCATCAGTGTTGTGGGATCGTCCTATAGAGCAGTGATATAGCGCGTGGAATATAGAAATCCGTGAATGCTGCAGATTTGAATATTTTAATGTGCGGTGGCACATGGTTCATTGTATACATTTGCAGTAGTCTCTTACTCATAATATCTAGCGTTGTTAATAATAGTATGTGGCACTGTAGTCGATGTGAACACCACTATTACCAAACTACTGATGTTAAGCGTTCAACTATGATTACTGCTAACACATGGTACATTTTATGTATAAAAAGGGTCGCTTATTTATCGACGCTTATCACAACATCGAATATTTCTTGCTCGCTACTATTAGCACTATTTATTACTGCTGCTAGCGTCGCTAGTCTTACATTAGTATAAAGAGCATTTCTTGTTTTCTAATATTATTATCGTTTATTACTGCTACTGGAACCACTTGCTTGGCACAATAAGTAGTACTGGCCCAACTACTAATCCTTTATTAGCAATACGTCTGTGGGAAATAATTAAATATAATGAGTAGTAATATTAATAGTATTATGTAGTGATGGAAGTGCCACTAAGTAATAATGCATCTAACAGTACACACTCAGCGGGGAGTAGTAAGTAGTGTTGTAGTAGTATATAATACTGCTAAATAACACTGCCAGGATTAGCAAATTGTAGTGGTAATAATAAACAGTGATGTAACCGTTGTGAAATGTTATTGAGTCTTTCAGGCAGCATTAATTATAAAAGCTAGGTGGCACTGTCAATTGTTAGTACTGCTGCAGTAGTGACTACGTGATCGTGAGAATGCCAATATTCAGCCCTAAGAGTATTAGATGACAATGGGAACAAAAATGATCACTACTATAAGTAATAATTAATGACTTGGCAGTTGAATAGTATTAGCAGTATTAAGTAGCTCGCTGACAATTGGTACTAGTTGTAGCATTAGGGAGTACTGCTAATAGTTGCAAGTATTAGTTGACAGTGGCCAGCACTAATAGTTGGTGCTACCAGTAATAGTAAGTAACAATGAAAGGTGGAGTTCACTGGTATTAATAACGTCAAGTGGTATTGGCAGTAGCAGTCAGCATTTGTTATAGCGCAAACAGTACTTACTGGCTGCAAAACTTCGTGGTACTGGTGCGCGTATAAAACGGATGTGCATAGCACAACTGGTAATAGTAACGTACTACCAGGGTTATTAATAAGCAGTTACTGCCTTTTAGCCTTGACGCAACCTTTCGTCAACAACGGCATAGATCAGACCAATATTTGCTACAACTGGCTTCTAAATCATTTAGAACTGAGATCAAGCAACAATCGCATCGAATACGGTCACGTACGGTCCACTTCAACAGCCGCCCTGTCTTATCACACCATCTTGTACGGCCAGCGACTAGATATCGATTGGTAAGCCTTCCGCTTCAGACATTTTTTTCAGTGACAAGCGTTCGAGAAGACATTCGAGAAGCTTCAGAATTCAGTGACGAAGAACGCATCGACCGGTCTTTCATTGATCACAGAAGAGTCGTTGGTGTGATGTATTGTTGTAATGTCGCTTTCACTTTGTGCACGAATCACCACATCGAATCCTGCAAGTAGCGTTATTTTCCAACACCTTCGGCAAGCAAAGTCTTTCGTGTTGGAGATGCAACTGAATCACTGCACCTGCTAAACGGATGACAACAGATAGCAATGGAATAGGGCTCTTTCTATGAATACATGAGAAGATCAGTGTTTGTTGAGAAGTATTTATTCCTTGGTTTTCCGCCAGTTTGTTAAACCCTATATTCATGGATGGTACGTTTGCAGACGCATCGTGGACATTGAGAGATGATGATTTCTGACAGATAGAGACACAAAATTTGAGAAAGGTCAGGACTATGCGCCACTGTAGAGAGGATGGTCGCCGTAGATGACATAAAACACCATAAAAAAAGTTTTTTAGAAGGTCGCTAGAAGGTCGTAGTCTGCTTCGGCGTGGACTGTCATGCGAAGGGAATAACTAAAAAGGGATTGCTAACCTCGTTTGCCACTCATTTTCTTGGCTCTTGAGCTGGTTCGACGTGGTGAATTGTGTCGGATGATACCCGACTCTCGACTTGAATCAATCGCCGTCACTATCGAAGGAATACACGAGGGGTCCATTGAACCGCCCAGTTGGTGTGTCAATGCGGATATGTGAGCACTGTAAGTAGTCGATTAAATATCACATTCCGATGAAGATGGCAGATGAAATAGTTATTGCAGTCCTATCTGGATTAGGAACCATATCGCAGTGGAGTGGACATCATTACCGAATGTGCTGAACAATATCGCTTAGACTACTTGTAGTGTTTTCTCTTGTATTTTTGCATTGCCAGATCCTATTTAATAGTGTATTGTGCAATTGAAAAATATGTTTGGAGGGTGATGCGTAATAAGTCTCAATGATAGATCCTACAATAAATTAGCCGTTGCCATCAATAATCCACCTTAGAGATTAGTTATTGTGAGCCTGATTGGATTATATCGAATTGCATCCATAATAGACGAGCAATCCACTTCTTCATTTGACACTATACGAAAGCTGCAAACTTCAGGCTTTCAAAAAGTCGAAGTGACCTGGTCATGAGCACATGTTGTAAAAAGGAAATTTGCTAAAAATTTGAAGACAAGCATAGAATTTTCTGCACGCTTTTCGCAGTAAAACTAATGCTCATCGTTTGCTGTTCGCTAAAATAAGACCTCTCACAGAAATTTTACCATGCAAGCTTTAATTTGATTCAAGAAGTGACCTCTAGCAGCTCGCAAATTCAAGCCAAAAATAGTGAGCCAAATCTTCCTCGAAAATAGGAGACAGAAACTGCTCTGTTAGCACATTAGGCTGTTTATCAGCAATTGATTTCATCATTTTATCTAGATTTTACGGAACTTTTCGGAGATGTTTTATTTCAATTTTGCTTCATATCTAAGCTGTTATCTCAGTTGATATTTTTTAAGCACTTGATGCTAAGCCTTAAAGAAAATGGCGAAAAATAATTAATTTCAAATTATCCCCGACGATTCACGTATTGAGTAATTCCCTCACTCACTATCTGCTGTAAAAGTTCGTTGTCATTGTTTTGCTAATTGATTTTTCGTCTAATTCGAGGCGTTCATCAGATGTTGAAATCGATTTATAGCGAAACATAACAAAATCAACGAATGCAAAAAAAAAAACAATCGACCAAATCACAACATTTACCTTGGAAGTGTATTAGAATGCTTTCTATACGGAGCTATATCTTCATCGGAGTCAACGAATCCATAATTGGCGAATTGACCATCGTTAGAACTGCGTCGATAGATACGCTTCATGTAATAACTATGTGGTGTGCTATTTCGACGTGTTCGATTTGTTGCATTCGGAATGCCACTCGTTGATGGTATTTCTCGATTCCTTTGTTGGAATTCTCGCCAACTTTTCTTTGCGGCCTCCTCGTTCATTGCCACAATTGATGAAAGTGTTGCGATGTCACTATTACTTCGTTCAAGAGTCGTCGAATTTTCATATTCATGTACCGCACTTCCAAGTGATCCAGACCCGGATACTGAATCATTTCCAACAATAAACGATATCCAATAATTCCGAGTAACTTTTGCACTACATCATATTTAATGATTCATTGTAATGAACGTGGAAAACTTCATTGTTCGAATACTCGATTGCTAACTGTCGCGCATAGCAGAACACTCTAATATCCAAAAATATTGAGTCTCACTAGAGGAATTTGGTTTTGCGAGGATGCATTAAGTTTCACAATCCTGATTAGGTCCTCGGTTACGAAATGCCAACTTCATTTTATCTCATAGCCCTCACTTGGAATTAGCCATATAGAGTTCGTACTTTACTGATAGGTATGAAACAAACTCGGGTTCTGTGACTGAGGTTCGAACGTTTAAACTGTTTGCCCATTTCACCTCTATAGGTCGCTGACCGTCTACGGCCAAGCAGATGAAAGTCCAGCAAATATTCGCTTGGTTCCATAGTTACGAATCAGAAAACATTGTTTCTCTGAACGTTCTGCTTTACAAAAGTAAGTTTCGTTGAATAATTATGTTCATTTTTGTAGATCAAAATAAGACTGTAGTTGCCATCGAAGCTTGTATTTGAATAAAGATGCTTCTAACTAAACTATCGGCTTTTTCCCGGAAACTGGCAGCATTTACATATCAGCCATCTAGATTGAATGAAATGAAGTCTCATAGAGTGTCAAATTTGCTGAAGGGTGAAGCTGATAATGGTCAGCTGAGTGCTTCAAGATAAGTGTATATTTGAGATAATAAAGCTTTTGAATGAAAGAAACCGGAAGTAGTATCCTCGTCGGAGGATTTGTCGGTTCGACTCGCTCTCAGCGTGTTTTCTTCACCCCTAGAAAAACGTTTTCGTGCACTGCTCGAATCGTTACTCTTCGTCGTAAAACGTCTGCTTCGTTGGCCGATCGGTGCTGGAGCAATACCACTGCCATCGTTCATATTCTTCGAGTCTTCGACATTCAAGCATCGTTGAGCACTAGACGCGTCTGTCATATGTTCATGCATCATACGTCTATCTCGGCCCATTGATCTAGAACAAAAGCTCTTTAAAATGAGATCCATCTTATCAGTTCATGCTATCAGAATTGAAGCAATTATTGATGAATATTAGATGAATATTAAATGGGCATTTGTGATTAAATACATTTTAAGTAATAACACTGCAACTGTTTTGGATCAAAGGTATCTGAAAGCATATATTTCATTTCCATAAAACAAGTGAGGACAAGAAGACATATTTGGGATCAAAAACGAATTTCTTTCTGAACGCTCCATGCATCCCCATAATCAATATGTATTTCATTTTTATTGAGGATTACAATCAAAAGGAACTGTGTATCATTTTGTTTCGTATATAAACCTACATAAATCATTTTATTTCGATAAAAACTCGTCGTTTAATTCGTTATGAAGCCGATGAGACCGTCTATTTTTGCTCATACCTTCCCACAAAAACGAACCTATGGTGTTATTACATCGCAAAAACTTTCATATTGAATTTCATCCGGCTTCTCAACAACTCGATCCTCCCATTTTCCTCCTTCTTAACTATCTCTTTTGTTGCGGTCACTTCGAAACAATGGTATCTCATTACTCAAAGCGCAATATTCGTCTACAACTGAGAAACGCACTGAATTCACTTTCAACTTACATGCTGTCGGTAAGTGGCGTTGAACCTTCACTAGCGACGAAACCTTCATTGAACTGCGCTATTCGACGAACCTCATCGGCATTATCTAGGAGTGGCGGTGGTCTGATGGGAAGTGCAGGAGGATGAGCGGGAGGAGAAGGGAAACTATCCACTGATGGCATTGCCTTTCGCATATTTTCAGTTAATGAAGCAGTACTACTCGATTGGGATCTATAACGAGTGGGGGCGTGCTGTGATTGATTCATTTCGAGGATTCTGGTTGGTGCATAGCGATACTTTTTGCTTATTTCTTTACCGTCAATATATCGTTCATTGCTATATTCACGTTCTAAGCTTTCGTCTAATTGCTCTGTTATATAGTCGATAATTTTTTGATCGATTTCTGGTTGATCGGCCAATGAATTTCTTGCCTAAAAATAAAAGAATTTGTTCTCCCACAGGTATATGCAAATGAGAATAAACATCTCGATTAAGCATTGCTTTAGACAATCACGAGCTGTGCACTTACGAAACCTAGCAGAAGATCTAAGGCTCAACGTTTCAATATCACTCTTGTCGGTCCCTTTAATATTCTTCTAGAAGGCTAATGAGACCGAATTTAGTACTACCGAAGAGTAAAATAAGATCAGTATTGAAGCCGGTAAATCGACTGCGAAAACTTAGTAGATTAACTTGAAGTTTTTCAAGTATGTGGACTATGGATTTTACCGAATATTTACTCAGAGGAGGTCATCGAAGAGATCTTTTTGGTGTGAAGATGGGAATCTCTTCGAGCACACTAGAAAAATCCTATAAATTTTGAATTAAAAAAAAAGAAAGTTGAAAGTTTGTGAAATATAAGCGAAAGATAAAATGGTTATATTAATATGTTCAAGTTAACAAATTTGTCTATTTTATGTTGAGTTTATTAGATAAAAGAGAGCAGAAGAAATGCAGGCTTGATTTGGCAACTTCTAGCAATAAGTGGAATTATTATAATACATTTGCTCATGCTAATACTACACTTTTTGATATATTGTATATAACAAATGGCACGTTGCGGAGATATTGTTCTACCAACAGGTTTCTTTATTCAGTTATAATGCTTGCTAAAGGACCTTGTCGGCTAGCAGATTATCTCAGTAAACGATGAACCGTTTCAGGACGGGAGGGGGGGGGAGGTGATTTTGCATCTCGCTCATTGAATCGAATGGTTTCTAAGTTACTAAGAAAAACAAAATATGCAAAGTAATATTTTAAGTGAACCGATCACATCAGTGTCCCCCAAATGAAATCGTGAACAGTGGGAAGTATTGTGCGTTTAAATGTGAACTGCTTTTGAACTCAATAGTTAACACGAACGCGAACTTCTATCACCCTATCGCACACATCATACCCAGAGGATTTCATAACCCTGAATATGGTGCTAACCTGAACAATAGGCACATACATAAATCTATACACACAACACCGTCATAATGCATCTTCCGAATTGAGAATTAGAAAATTGCATCAGAAATGTGAGCTTTTTCACTAAATTATAAAGGGATGGTTCTCGAAAAGTCGAAACAATTTGCACGATGGGTAAATTCTTCGATAAATGAAGCTTCGATGGAAATTGCAAAGTGAAGTAGAACAACGGACGCATAACTTCATAAAGTTTGACCATATTTGATCGACGTTATTTTCAATAGATTTATATGAAATGATCATTAAGAACTTACTCTAGAAGTAGCCGAAGTGTTTGATTTAAATTTTCCATGTGAATAATCTTCAGTCGTTTTCATTAAGAGATTATTTGATCGATAATTCACTGAGGTGGGATCATCTATCGATCTATTAGTATCGATTGGATTCGGATGATCGACCTAAACTCTTAGCTCATTTGAATTGAGCATCAATGTTGATTGCAGCATGCATTTTCTTAGATAGAACCTATAAGGACAATTAGTGAAGTGCTGAATATTGTATCAATTACAGATCACATTTGCATTTCACTGCAGAAGTGTTCTTTGAGGTGAATGCAGTAATACGTTTAAAATCAATGCTATAAATCGAATCACTAATGTTCAAATCTTCAAAAAAATTTCAGCAAGTCTTTCACCATAGCAGTAATCGCATAGCGACAAACGCAATGAGGATGCGCTTTCCATAGTAGCGAGTAGAATCTAGGCGACGAGAGATCATATGAAACATATGCCAAAAACTAGAAAACGCAATGATTTCAGGAAGAGTTCAAGAAATTTATCGATGATACGTTAATAACGCGTGCAAGTTCAGCTTTCATAATTTGCAAACTATATTGGGCTTCAACTGTCTTCAATTTTCTTCAGCTACTTTTAACTATTTAGGGAACTCGTTCGAGATTGCGGAGCATAATATAAGTGCATTGCATCCTTTACTTGGCTATTATTAAATAAATAAATAAAGAGTAAAATAACTAACTGAATGAATAAATAAAATCGTGAACAAATAATTAAATAAATAAACAAATAAATAAATAAATCGGTAAGTAAACAGATTAATAAACCGATAAATAAATAGGTAAATAAAGTGGTGGCAAAGACGATGATGTTACGATAAAGCTTTGCGCGGTTACATATTTGGTCTTGAGAATTCACAGAGGCCTTGACGATAGCAAATAAGAGAGTTGTGTGGTCTTTCCGCGTGGAACAAGCTAGAACTGTGGCAATATTGTATGACTCACTAAGTAAGATTCTGTCATTCCGGAAAAAATGTAGACTGCTTGACCTTTGGACGAAGACATACGGCTGTGGAGTGTATCGTCGTTGAAAAACTTCCAATTATATGACGCTATATTTCGCCTTCGAAATTTCGATTATGCTCACTTTTTGTACGCAGTGTGCTGTTTATGTGTTAGAAGACCGTTAATATAGCTCTCAAATTCTTACTGCATATTGGGAACGGTGAAAGGTGTTTACTACGTCTCACATCCAACGGCCTCTAATATAAAGTTAAACAAAAAACTGCATCATCTGCATGGTAGTTCTTATGAGATCGTGTTCAGCGTATGCCGTTTTCCAATGAATAAAAAATTTGCAAATCACATGCTTTTTGGAATTCATTGTATTTTCTTTTCTGTTTTATGCGCATTGGACAGATATCCTCCTTTGCATGCACTTTCTTTTTCACAGGCATCCATGCAGAATTGTACGAATTTCGTCTATTTAGCCTCCTTGTGTATTCGGACATTTCAAGATTTTTAGCTGCACTAGGTACATACCACCTAACATTTCTGAATTTTACGATAGGATTATTTGCCTGTTGGAAATTAGCAGATAGTTTGAAAGAGGTTTAAAGTAACGGACATGTGCGTGTGAGTTGTCGACTTTCGGTCGTGACATCTGATGTGTTACCATTGTAGGTGCGAAATCAACTGTTCCGCATCGAAGTTGTCCAATTGAGACGAATGCATTTATGAGATAGAGAGAAGAAACGAGCAATGAACCAATTCCAGCGAATAGAAGATAAACGTTTTGAGGTAACAACTGCAAATCAAAAATTTTAAAGAATAAATAAATGCTGTTATGGAACTTAATTCTTTCTTACTGAATTAAATGTGATTTATGAAAATATTGAAATTTATAAAATACCTATTAAATGTTTGTTAACCTTATCGTTTCTTTTTCATGCACAATCTTCCTTTCTTTAGATATAATCGTTGATGTTATTTTAACATAGTATAGCAACGAGGAATTCATGATTCGCGATAACTCTGAAATATTCTCAATGAAAGTGCAGTGATGTCGATGCTGCAGTGAATGTGTTTTGGATCAAGAAATGTCGAACATTAAGTCTACGAAATGAAATCCAGAAGCCCACATGGATTCTGAACGGATAAGAAGACGAACCTTAAAGAAGCCATAAAACAAGATGATTGCGAATCCGAAGAAGACGACACTCATTGTGAGACAAATGGTCACGTCGACTCTAAGCCAGCTTTTACCCTTCGCAACAGCCCAATAAATACGATTCGGCAATTTATGCTTCTTCTGATCCGGCGACTTCAGCATTAAGTAGATACCTGCATATTGCGCATAGGTGGGGAATTCAAGGATGCCATTTCGAGCTTCGATGGAGAGATTTGACTCCGCTATTTCCTTTATTTTTTAAGTGCATTATTTTCGGAAATGTTTTAACAAAATTGATGAAGAAACTATGAACAGTAATTGGTGGAATACGGAAGAAACTTTTCAAATTCGGACAAGGAAGTTTCGATAGCATTGCACTTATGTGTATTGGGCATCTTCTTTCAAATATAAGAGGTTTGCAGCCTTCTATTTTTTGAAATAAGGGACCTAGCTTCCTGAAGTACATTTAAAACTTGAGTGAATTTTTTCCTCAATTCCATAAGATTTTCAGAACTAAAAACACAACTGGAGACAGAATAGTTTCCCATTTAAATACGGACATCAGAAATGAGTGCCAACAAAACTCTCGTGATATCAAGAAATGGGCTCCGCATAGATCATCAATCCAAGAAGAACCTCTCTGACGCTAATTTTTGGGATATGCTACAATATAAAGCAAATTATTATACTTTAATTCTATGTACAATGTGCACTTCAATATAGTCCTACGTAAATAAAACTGGATTTAAGGGTGGTTGTTTACTTACTTACGTTGAAATTGAAAATTGTGGCTTAGTCTTACAGGTTAAATCATTTCTCGGAAGAAACGACAAGAGATTTCAAGGAATGATGAGCATTAATGGGGCATTTCGAAATGAAATATAAATAAAATCGAACCGAATGGAGGAACGATGAGACATGCGAGTGTGAGCATCCAATGGGGTCCTGTTTGGAAAAGGCAATAAACAACAAACGCCGAACTCATTAATTGAAATATTTTTAGCGAAAATCTGATCAGTCGCTCGCCACACATTGTTGTCCTGAAATTAAATATTTCAACAAACTGCATGAATATATTATTTAACAGCAATTTCAGCTACTAGGAAAAGTAGCATAAAAATGTTCGTATCAATTCAAAAATACAATTTGCTGCAGAATACACGAACTTCGTTACAAGTGGTCAGAACATATCGTATATATATATATATATATATATATATATATATATATATATATATATATATATATATATATATGCAAAAGAAAATCACCGAAGGTTGTCAACTTTTCTTTTAGCTTTAACAAGAGTATTTCAAATTAGTGGACTGCTATGGGAAGGAAAATGAAAAGTGAGGGCTCTTTCATTTATGCCCCTAAACTAAAACGCAGATACGGCATAATTGTATCAGTTGAACAATAAAGACTACCTATAAAAGTGAATGCCCTTATTTAGCTAGACCAAGGAACTTTTGCAAGAAATTTTAGTATTGCTACTTATGTGTCGAAATTTGTTTTTATATAAAAACTAAAAGGTACTTTGATCGCACACATGACAAACATTTAGCAGTAGAGTGAGCAAGAAGAAAATCATCGTCTCGAAAAAACTTTCGTTTAAATTTGAGTATTTTAGCATCCGTTGAGTACACAACGAACTGGTCATTACTCACGGAAGCTTTTTTCCTGAAAATCTTTTGGTACAATTGAAATGTACGATGCGTTGAAAGATACATCCATTTGGGTCCCACCTTCACTGTTTCAACAGCACTTTCTCATGCTGCGTTTCGCATGTTTTGATAACATTCTTTTTTTAACAGGAATATCGTGGAGGAGAAATGTGTTCACATTATAAAGTAGATAAAAATAAGCAAAATTTGATAATTTTCGCAAAAAGATGGGAAAAACATAATTAATTTTCGCGAAGAGGACGAATTTTAATAGGAAAGTGGGAATGGATGAAAAGAGGCTTGGAAACTGTGCACAATGATCATTCTAATAAGCTGCAACGTTATTGTTCTCCTTTTTGAGTGCAATTTTCTTCTCCCCTTCGTCGTAAATTGCAGACTCACCATCATCGTGCATCTTGTCGTTGCTTGAATCAACTAGACGTGATATTTTCCACATTATTCTTTTCCTACTCACATTTTAATCTCACTTCAGAAGTGAGCTAAATCCATACGACGAAAGCATCAAAATGCAAAATCTGAGCAAAATTTATGCAAAAAAAAAAAGTACAAATCTTTCGATAATGCAGCAAAAAGAGGAATTTCGAAATCGCTCCAAAACGCTAATGGCAATCGTTATTTTCAATGAATGCAGCAAACAATAACTCAGAAAATGTCGCATAACAAATCAAACAGGTTTATCATGAATCCATTAATTTCAACGTGCGCAACGAACAAAATGAGTGCCTCGTTGAATCGTTAATTTTTCTTTTCACTATTCACAAACGTAAAAATGCTCATTTCATAGTATGAGTGTGAGTAAGTAGGTGCACAGGTAACGAGGGCAGGATGAAGCGATTAAGAGTTGGAGTGAATGTTGTCCATTACCGCTGATTTATACGTTCGCGATGGATGTGCAACGAATGGGCATAGAATACCTTACGTTGAGATATTTTTTCGACCTCTATCAAATTCCATAAGCCAAATAACACAAAATTAGGCCTAGCAGCATACTTTATTATTATCATTTGCTACGCGTTATGCTTCAACGCACAGCAAGTTGATTAAAGCTGAATAGATTGAACGATAAAACTTGACAAACTTAGTCGGAATTTCGCTCGTGGGATAAAATCTATACTTATATATTAATGAGAATATAGTTAGTGGAAGGTTACATGCGACCGTATGCGATAGACTGTTGCATAACAATGATTTTAATGTGCTCTAATTTGCGCAGTTGGTTTTTCTGCATAAATTGAAATACATTCTTTGCAGCGATAATTCTCAAAGGTCAGAACACTCGTTCCTTTCATGGTTTATCAGCAGCAGTTCTGATTGCACGTGTAGAGTGCACTTTCAGTTGAAATCAATTTGTGCACACAGCGAGAAATGAGTGTCCTATTTAGAAGGGCTTTTAGCTATTCATAAATATCTGAAATTGAAAATATAATCGATTCGTATCGCTGCCTTTTTCCAGTGAACTTGTAATTAGGTAAAATGCTGAAATGCATCGGAAAGGATGGACTTCAAAATATTGGATGGCTGAAGAAGGGTATGCAGAAAAGGGACGTCAATCTAAGGCATCTAATCGATGCAGTCCCAAAATATGACACTCAACTGTCGTTTGAGCCAATTGATTTGGCTTTTCATTCATATTTCAAAATCGACGTCGTCAAGAAAGCGAGGAAAGAGATGGGAAACCAAGGTAGAGTAGAAGGGCTACTCTGTAAAGAAGAGCGAAGTTAGTTGAACATTTGAATGTTAAGTGTTATATAGATGAAAATTAAAACTTTATCACAAAAAAAAGACATGAGAGGCACTCATTATGTGCTCTATGAAGACTCAATCGCAAAGCACATAAAATTGTGCTCTGTCGATTTTTTGCGTGTTTATGGAATTATGGAATTAAATGAACAATCAGCATAACGATATATACGCCTGAGAGTTTCATTTCAAAGGGAACATTCCGCAAGTGTGGCATAAGTTAGGTAAATTTCGTTGCATAATTTTGAGCTACATTCAGCATCGTTCGCTTTGCAACAAGCACTCACTTCATAGCATCGATATGAGATTGAAATTGCCCCTAATAACTCTTTTAGAATATTATAGCAGTATTCCAATTGACTTCTTATTGAGACACCGAAAATTCTTTAAACATATTCACATCATGTGCATCTTCCAATAATTAAATTCAATTCAATGAGTGGTTGAATTGCATAATGTAAAACATCATTGATATACTCTGAGCAATAAATATATCACTTCAAATACATAAAAATGTGGGCAATAAACGAAATTTCGAATAAACATATTTGAGATAATAGTGAAGTAAAAGTGCAAAACGGCGCTTTATTTAAGCGAAAATGCAACAAATTTGATTGTTCATCACTATGTGGAAACTGGTTGATCGGATGGATAATTGATTTAGAACACATCATTGGTATCGATTGTGTGCAACAGATATTTATCATCAATGCAATTTTTTGCACTTCGACTTGATCGCAGCAATCATAAATGAACCTGCATCCACATGCACACACATACACACAGACACGCACAACACATACTCACACAGACACTCTCGCATATAAAGACACCTTTGTTATTGAATGACTTAATAAATAAACAAAAAAGTGCAAGAAAACATCGATATTACAAATTCGAACATATGATAGTATTGCAATTTGGAGAAATGGGAAACGACGATGCATTACATTGGAAGAACGACGCAAACTGGCAAAGACAAAGCTCCGGACATCGGTGTACTCCAAGACGAGTTGCTTTCTTTTGGCAAATCGAATGACGCTTTGCACTTCTTAGATTTTCAGTTGTATCAATGCTCTATTCAATTCACTGTAAATTTTGTTGTGTACGATAAAATACATATGAAAGTGTAAAACAAATCTTACGTTTCAATTTCTAAGGCATCTAATCTAATCGGTGCTGTATTTAATAGCAGTTGCTAACGATCAGCGACAATCTTCCATCCCACTTCTCTTCCGCCCCCCCCCACCCCTCCCTTCACCTCTACCCCTATTTAGCGAACATCAGGGAGCCGCTTTGTATGCCTTCATGTAAGCGTCGCATAACATCTATACAGAGACGCATAAAAAATCATTGACACCGCTCCATTTTTTCATTGCGAGCTGGTCGAAATGGGTTAGCGGATGACCAACCTAAACCTGTTACAACCATTCGCATCAAACGGCCTATGATACTTTCGGGCCAAATAATACAAATATAAGAAGCATGCTTAGGTCCTCACCTAAATAGCATACTATTATATATCCCAATCAAGACTAGAAAGACGGATTGGAAAGTAGTTCGTCAACTGGTTTAATAATAAGAGAAGACAAGCAAAACAGGGCGAAATGGTACGCGCGACAGTCATCTGCCACCTCGAAACAACGCATTTATCTAGAAGTTGAAAAGTGCTGACAAAAAGTCGTGAACTTTTGAATTCTACACCTCACACCAACCGATCGCGGTTACTCGAAATGCAACTCAACAATAATACATCCGACCGAGCTGTAGTTTGTAGTTACTTGGGAGCTATCCTTGAACTTTCACAGTGGTTTACTGTGCTAACTTCTTGGTCAGCTAAACAGTCATGCAAATCCTCTACGATACACATACACATACGTACATACACGCACGCATGCATACATACACAGACACACATACATACACACCTACACACAGACAGACAGACGGATATACAAACACACACATGTACATACACAAACATACTTTCGCGTACGTAGAAACTGTGACACCTCGGCATCATTGTTTTTCTTTATAATGATTGTTGAAAAGCGAAACAAAACTTTGAAAGTGTCGCGTTTAGTATCAAGCGAGAGGAAGAACTTCTATGTCGTTTAAAGTATTCATTGGATGCAAAAGGCTCAAAGGGTTCAAATGATTCGGCTATTTTCTGGATGGTCTGAAGTTGCTGAATCCATCTGCTTGCCATTCCTTCAGCGAGTTTCAGCTACTATGTGAATTGTTTCACTTCTATAAATGCTTTGAACATTTCGGATCTCCAACCAATTTGAACACGGCGAATAAAATTTTTTCCACTTATTGTGAATCATCAATGGATACCTTTGTTTCTTTCCCTTCTTTATACGTTTGGACATTTATTTTTGTGCGTTTACAATTTTATTCCTCAGAAAAACTACGTTTTCCTTTTACCATTCCGAAGTCACAAAATTGATCAAGATTGATCAAAATGAATGTACGCAGAAAAATGTAAAAACACATTTGAAATTATCGGAAAAAACTTTTAAAAATAGAAATACAATCGAAATATATTCCGAAAATCATAACGAATAAATAATTTTTATTTGGTATAGAATTGAAAAGCGGAAGTATTTTAAGCTTATGTAACAATATAAATCTGCTGTACAATTAATTTCTGCATGAATAACATCGCTGAAATGAATGCCATAATAAATTACTATATACATTGCTGTTGTTAATATCTCATATTTAAGCATAAAGATGCACTATCACTACGGCATTATATAAAACTTTTGAGTGAATATAACTGACATCTCTTGGGGAATGTTGTTATATAGCGGGGCACTAGCAAAATGGATAACAAAAAAACGTTCCGAGTCATTGCCAACTAGTCATTATGTGAGTTATTAGCATTCAATGGCAACGATAGCAAACGACAACGTCATTTAATTGTTTCCTTCAACATTTCCAGTGGGATTAATTTTGGAAATTTCAATGCAATTAATAATGCAGTTAGTGGTTAGTTGATTAATCTATATAAAATGGAAGTATAAATCGATTAAAAATTCAGAGTAAAACCGAGGAAAATATTGATGGGCAGTCTTGTAAAGGGTGATAAATAAATCGTGGATCAATTGCTTTTGGGCACAGCAGAGAAATGATGATCATGGGATAGAGCAAGTTCTCTGCAAATGCCTTGATGCAAGGGTCGGTGCCTATAAAGGAACAGCATGTTTGATTAAAGGACATCAGTGTGCTTTTAGCGTTTCAGTTCAGATGTCGGGCTTGCGAGGGTCGGTTCGATTCTTAGTGGAACCGCTAAGTCTGCAGGGGCGGCGCTATTCGTGCCGCTCTGTCGGATCGATGTCCCCATACCATCATGTTATTCCCTCCGCCTCATTATTTTTGATTTTATTGAGGCTTAATAAAAAACCTTAATTCCTTGCCTTGTTGCCAGATTACATGGCATCCGACCAAGTCTCGAAAGTGATGGGATTTGCGGATCCTTCGGGGACAAATCAAGGGTAGAAGAGCAAAACAGAGCTGAACACCCTTGCACTTTGCGATGAGTAGTCTTGCTGGCCAGTTGCAAAGCTTTAGGTGAATAAAAGGTTAGATTCCTCATCTTATCATTCGTAATGATATTTCGTGGGAGTGTTGGAGAGTACAGAAGAAGAAGAAGCTGACTGATGGTGATAGGGAAGTGAACGTTGAGGGATTAACGCATTTGTTGTGCAGGCACAGCAGCAGGACCGAGAGCGTATGGATCGAATGGCGCGTTCACGTGGGACAATGCGCAACGGTCCTGACCGAGGTTACGGCGGTCAGTCGTATGGTGGTGGTGGCTATGGCGGCTCAGGTGGGTGGGGAGGACCTTCTGGTGGAGCTGGAGGACAGTGGGGTGGTTCCGGTCGTCAAGCCTATTATGGTAACAGTTCTTTCTTCTCTAACAACCCTTGCATTTCTGTAAAACTCTCACTTCTTTCTCTAACAACACTATATTTGAGTGCAAGTATTTAATTGTATGACATACAGTGCGGCATTCAAAGATAAAAGGGAATATGGTGATCTGCAAAGAAGGCCCTGTTGTAAACAACTAGATGCATTAAACACCGGTTCATTTAAAGGCTTCCGAGTGGTGATGTGGAAGTTTGTGAGGTAAACTTGCAAATAGGTGATTATTAAGGCTTGTTCCCGTAGATTTGATTTTTTAGATGAACATCATATGGGGTTCACTGCCATGTCACAATGAGTTCCCTGAATGAGGGAACGTGGGGACTCAGTAATGCTGCCTTCTCTCTTGATGCTATATGTTTTGAGGCATCAATCAGTGCTTTTTGTTTATATATCGTTGTGCAATTTATAGGTGGTGGCGGAGGTTATGGTGGCGGTGGCTATGGAGGAGGTTACGGAGCAGGAGGTACTTTTTCACTGTTATTTATGGTTGTTGATGATAATTGT
The DNA here is from genome assembly GCA_037389465.1 of Baylisascaris procyonis. NCBI lineage: Eukaryota > Metazoa > Nematoda > Chromadorea > Rhabditida > Ascarididae > Baylisascaris > Baylisascaris procyonis. The sequence continues at coordinate 1,351,952 of JAZARR010000266.1, forward strand.
GTTGCATAATAGCGTGACAGTTGTTTGTTGGCAATAGGCTCCTCACGAGATTAGCACAGTGTTTCTGAGGCGACGAGAAAGGGCTTTAAGTCTCGATGCACGTCTATGATTAGATGATTAGATTGAAGGTGCTTGATCTATAACTATGCGCTAATAGCGTATTGAGATGTTTCCGGGGATGAGTAGGCGCAGCGTCTATGAGATAACAGGGTGTGAGATGTATTGATAATGCCCTCAAAGATGTATGTATGTTGTGCTTTCGTCTCTCTTATGCCTGATGATTCCGGCTGGCAGTGTTCAGAATGTGTGATAAGCGTTAGTGTTCAGGTGGCTGGGGCGGTCCGAGTGGCGACGCCGGCGCTGGAGGATGGGGTGGTGGATCGCAAGGATCGTGGGGAGGCCAGCAAGCAGCAGGTCAAAGCTCTATTACATTTTCCCGGGCTTCCCGCTCAAAAAGAAGTAAAGGATAGATGCGCCGTCGAGAGAAGTAGTGGTAGAAGTTGCGTTGATATGACAAGATAGCCCCATTAAAATCATTTGCTCGTCTACATACTTACATTTACAACATTGTAGGTTATTTACAGTATTTCGTTAAAAAAAATGACGACGCGTTTTTTAAGAAAATATGAAAATCAAAGAAGATAAAAATGAATGCACATCTCAAAAAAATAACAGGAGAGAATCAATTTACGTCCTTAGGTGTTCTTTAAAAGTAAACAATATCTAATTCATATTCGAGTATAAAAGTTCCTATGTAATATGTTGCCGTAGTTGATGCGATAGCAATCCTATCAATATAACAGCACTCCACCATGCAGAATACTAAAAAAAAAATGAAAGAATGTCGCTAACGGTATTCCAAAAGTGAAAGAATGCAAAGGGGAAACATTCGGAAATAACACGCTAGAAGGCGTGATCACCATCGGAGTGAATAATTTGCCAATCGAAGAACGCCGAAACGAAACACAAATGAAACCGGTTAGATACGGCTAGTGTCGCCATTCACTTCGATGTATTTTCCTCGCGTGCTAATCAGTTAAATAGATCATAGAAGATTATTGCTGTTTTTCGAAGAATCCAATGGGAAATTATGACTATCTCAGAATATACTCATAACTTTATCCCTATTCATTTAGGTTAATGGATTTCCATCACCTGCTCACCACCATCAGATGAGATTTACGCGTTTTTGATGATATTACTCCAGCTGGTACATACATTATGTGAATTTTCTTCTGAACTATGTATTGAACTTTTCAGTGGAATGTAATTAGAAATGCTGCATATATTATTTAAAGTGGTGCTTTGAAGAAAAAATTTCGAATTTGGAAGAGAAAATCTCTAGTTGTTTTGATTTGGAAATTGATGCTGTTTATGATTTTGTTGCTGAAACGATTCACTGATTATGATGAATAATGACAACCTGCCATAAATGGCAATTATCCAACTTCTTTTTTGAATCATTGAGATGAAATGATTCGATTCTCTATAAGAATTTCATGTGGAAATTTTTTTTCAATATAAGCTCTACTGAGATGTAGCACTTCATCAGAATTCACTCAATGTAAAATATTTGAAAGTTTTTTTTTACTGCATTGGAGAAATGAACGAAATGCGTTAATTCTTCTCGAATAAATAAGCTATTCCATATAATAATAGTGTAAATATGTGTCCGCGTGCTGTATATGCCTGCGTGTCTGTGTATTGTGCATATATATGATTACATAAATGTATTAGTGCGTACGCTGCATGTGCATACTCAACAGCAGCATAATATTCGCAATGGGAATCGTTCGTGATGGAATGTGATCGATGTGAAGGTGATGTCCATCAAGTGTTCCACCCTTAACTGAAAAGACAAGCAACCAAACTGACAGGCATATAAATGTTTCGTAAAAACAACGCTTCTTTAATCACATTTGTTGTCTTCTTTAACATTATTAGCGATTCAAACTTCATTTTATATAAACAGCAAATCAGGGAGCTGATTAAGTATTCTATTCAATCACAACTTACTGGTAAAAACACACAGTACATAAATTTTTTTTTTTACAAATACGCGTTGTTTCTCTTGCGTTGCATAAAATTTACGCTGAGTTTGCGCTACGAGCTATGAGATTTTTCTCTCTCATATGGATAATAATAGGGTTGGCCTCTACGCTCCATTTTTTTTTTCCCCATTCGAAAATAATGGATGTGATGCAGCATTCCCTTTCGATATCCTTCTTTTTGTGCAATACACTTTGTACAAAGGAATGAAAAATATTCTTTGCCGTCGGAAGGAAAATCTATCACATGCCAATCCGACCTCATTTGAAGAAAACGTTTAGAAAATTCGCTCGTATCATCTTTTCTCTCTTTTTATATGCTCATTGCCGCAATGCACACCGATTTACTTCTGTTATTAGCAGAGAGTAGACATCTGAGTTATCGATTTAGTACGCTTCTTCGGTATGCACGGATTAATGCCGTTTAACCTAGAGATAAAAAACGAAAAGGCGCCGAAAATTCAATGAAGAGAAATATGTCTATACGTTTACATTAGCATTATGGGTGCTCTGTTTAACGCAGAATTAAGAACGACGGTACTGGAAATACGGTTGCAGCTACAAGAAACATTTTTTCAAAGAACACCCAGCGTTATCCAACAGGAACACATTCCTTGCTTCATTTAGCGTAAATAGCGGCAGAGCAGGTGCGGAGAGGATGAGGTAGGAAGGATGTAGGTGAGGAGGGAATCGAGTTCCACAAAAACATCTTGATAACTTACACTACATTTCCGTCTTGTTATCTTTTCAACAGCACCTGGAATGAACAGCGTTGTGTGCCGATCTCTATGACCGCTGTTGCTCAATTGCGGTTATTTCGGCTCGAATGGGGAAGCGGTAAGAACGAAAGGGAAAAAACCGAAACAAATCAAACTTTGAATGACATAATGACAATTTGTTTTTGATTATCATGACTTTCAGATAGCCAGATTTTACTTTTCATGGAAAAGAATTTCAATGAAATACTTCGTATGCTGACTCTGTATTTTAACTAATCCTAAGGACCGCACAAATTATCCATAAAAGATTCTTTTTCCTGCCATTCGACCACTGCAGAATGAAAATCTGACCGATATAAAATGAGTGCAGATATTTTTGCCACTGTGAAATAAACGTCTTAACAATTTTCGAAACTGATGGATGCAAGCACCATTCACGACATGCATCATGCATATCAAATTTCATAACTTTTCTGTTCAAACGAAATAATTCAGTTATTTTTGAGCTGAAACAATCGGACAGATAGATTGACAGATACGCGCATACAATATGCTCGTACTCGTCGCATCATAATAATATGCTTGTGCAAGAGAATTTTGAAAGAAAAAACTAGAATTTTGGATGAAAAATTAGCGACGGTTGAATACTGCTAGAGTTTCTCAATAACAAGTATGTGAACAGTAAAGCTGATAAGTCAACTGGTGAGGCAAGAGATGAACAATGGTGAGAATGAGTGCAAGAAAGCTACACTTGATGGCGTATAAAACACGGGTTGAAGAACACTGTATTTCACTTCTTACCTCCGTATGAAAAATACTCCTGAAGTGTGCAACACCCTTCCCAACCTCTGAATATCAGTCATTTCATCTAAAGATTGCTTTATGCAAAAAAAAAATTAGAACAACTGTTGGTCGTGATCAACTCCGATCGTGCACAAACAACAGACCACAATAAAGCAAAAGTATGAGGTGATCGCATTCATGAAAATGTGAAATACGTCCTGTGAACGAGTTGCAAGAGAGCCATTGCAAACAGTGTTAAATGTATTCAACTTTAAATTTGATTGTAGCTAGTCAATGCCTTCGATCTAGCTTGAATACACCATGTCTGTATATACAATGGAATAATCCCTTTCCTACCTCCACATCAACTTAAAGGCTTTCTGCTTTGGGCTATTTCACAACGAAACCCCATAAGAGGAAACATAGAACATAGTCTAGCCAAAATAGCGTCTCGACAGGTAATCATAACAGGTAAATTTCCTTACTTAGCTCGAGGTCTGATGGAGTGGTAGGTTATGCTATTGGTAGTTTATGCTAGTGATCAACACCTAAGATGCATGCATGTCCTATGCATACCACCGTCGGAAGAGCAAAACAAAATCTATTGTGCACAAATGAGACACGAGGCAGTCATATGACGAAGCCGAAAGAAATTTTCTCAGTGCTTAATTTTGGAATGATTCTTGAACGAACTGATTGCATGGTTGGTAATTAGCTGAAAAACATTTTAGGGCTCAAGTCCATAGCCGTATTGGCGCTTATTATTGTAATAATAGCCGCTCATTGATATCAGCCTCAAAATTTCTTTTCATGTGCTATAACCGCGATGACGATCAAGGCTTATTAGTCCTCTTCTTCATTTGCCGAACTTTTCATTCATAGAAATTTCTCACCACATTAATGCCTTTTAAAAGATTATGCCCATCCTCCACCTTTGAAATCACAGTCTTTCTTCTTTGAATATAATAAAGACATGGAGTATACTTGAGACATTTCAAGAAGTCCAACACAAAACTCAGTGCGCATTCAGGGGATATTTGAGATGTTTCCATATAAAGTTCTCCTTCTTCATTTCCTTAAGGTGTTCAATTAGGAAATTTTCACAACAGATATATCGAATTCAGTCATTCTGAAGTCAAATAATAATTAATAAAATATTACAATGTTTGCGAAAGTAAAGCGTCGCTATTGAAAATGCAGATGCAAATAGATTCTCGAGTGATATAAAGGTTTTATTGTCAACAATAACGTCAATAAGTCTTGGATAGTAGCTGTTTAGTTGGATTATTTTCTTTCTCTCCTTAAAGATCGACTGAAAAAACTCATCGAGATGTTGTTTCGACCATAACGCAGTGCATAAAATTAGACTGCATCAATGTACATTAATTTTATTTTCTGCTTAGCAAACATATTTTTAAAAGCGAATCTAATAGAAGTGGAGAGTAATATATCAATTATGCGAAAAACGTGAATACCAAAAGTTATTTGAAAACAAATGCAATTCCATCAATAAAGAATTTTCACTGGACATTTTCTGCTGATTCAGTAAACGATCAATTAATTATACAGCATAGATCACAGTTCATGAACATGCTCATTGGCAATCAATACTAAATAAAATTTTAATCCTTATATATCTAAGAAAACAAAATAATTTTTTATTATTTTTTTTATTTTTTATGTATTTTTTTTTTATAATTTCTTGTAAAACAATTGATATTTCTTACTGTTTATTAGTATCATTGAAATTGACTGTGGTCAGTAAACCAGAATGCAAGTTGAATTTTTGAATCACCGAAATATTCGAGAATATTTCACTGAAATATTTTCATTCATGAAAAAAGGGAACTAATTGGTACGTTTATAATCGCGAACCATTCAGCGGATATTTCCGATCCATCTTGCACTTTTTTCTTTTGCATTTCACAGAAATATTTCAGTTCATGGCAAATAGAGAACAAAAAAAGCAGCAACGATATATTTCAGTGAGAATATTTATATTTAATAATAAGAGAACAAAAAAAGCAGCAACGATATATTTCAGTGAGAATATTTATATTTAGTCATAAATAATTACAAATCACTTCAAGCGTTGATGCAATAAAGCAACATAAGTAGAAAATTTTATGCCTGTGAAATGATTTTTTATTGTACCCTAATTCTCTTCCAATATTCATCCACTTCATGGCTGAACAAAGAGATCCTTTAATCAGCGCATATTTTTGTTCAGTATAATGCTTTCTGAAATCGAAAAGGTATAATTAACCCATAAAACACCTACGATTCATTGTGGTCACTAAGATGAGCTAATATGGTTTAGATTTTCATTGCTCAACCAGCTGTTCAGCCATCTGCATATGCTTTCTGCGTACGCGATTTTGCAATGCGTCAACAAGAGGCGTTGGAAACTTACAAACTTCCGAAGGCAATTAGTAAAGAATAATTTGAAGAATGAACTCAATTGATACATTTCAATGCAGTTTTTTTACGGTAAAATCGCCTATCGCCTTCACAAGAGTCAAAAAGATACATTCAACGATATACGATAAAGAGTGCAAGAGATTTCGAAGAATCTAAATTTGAATTGTAATGATAAGAAGAAACAGTATATGATGCTATTAGTGATTGAAATCAATATGACGCATAATAGCAGTGAAGTTTTTACTGCTGAGAAATGTAGATCATAGTGAGAAGTGGGTATGCTTCGTATCGATAGTTATTCAATGATAGAAGAAGCAAGCATTTTGGAACTAAATAAATTTTGAATGGGGTGAAAAATGTGATTGCGATCTCATCGTTAAATCACTAAATACTGTTCCTCTAGAACAATACCGCATTAATTGTTTTGTCATTAGATTACTTCAGAATCTTTTAAAAGATTTGTCATTATATTTGAATTCGATTTAGAAACGAACAAAGCAAAAAATTGTCCACAAACTGCTGTCACTTTTGGCAAATGATCGCCTTTCCTATGTCGCTTTACTTCCTTTGCTAGTCGCTTAAAATTTTGCTCGTTAATAGAGCATAGTTAACTTCGAGAAATATTTACTGGGAGGAAAGCGAAAATATACAATTCAAATGCAAATAAGGATTATTATGATCATTCTAAGCAAATATTAAAAGACCGATTTTACAAGAACTTAAGGGGAATGAAAGAAAGAAAAGGAAACCCTCTGAAAGAATGATCACCCCGAAATAATGGTTGAGTGATTCGCTTTTTTTTGCTAATTTTATTGGCATCACAAAAATTTTTACGGACGGAATACATTCCTATAGATTGTCGAATTAGGTGGAAAAACGCCGAAAAATGTTTGCGTCAATGCACATTTATGGAATCCACTAATTTCTGGCGAACTCATTGATTCACTCAAGACAAAATGAATTCCTTCGAGGCGAATCATTGCTTGAGGAGAGATTATGAAAAAAATGTGAGATTGGACTAATGAGGCGAGGCATCTCCTGAAACATTTGCGCATGGAAGTTTTTGAAATCTGTAATTTCTACACAGCTGTCGCCAATCGCAACCCAAAGAAGGAGACTGGAATAAAACGAAATTCGTGAATTTCGAATAGAAACTTTGAATGTGAGAGATATCGCTAATTCATTAGCGATGTCATTGTAAAAATACTCCTAAATAGCCATCACTGCATCTAGAATAAAATCGACGATGAAAGTGCGAAACGAAGAAAACATCGGACGTTATTTTCAAAAGGTTGTCAGTGGAAGTGGGTGGGACAATGATTCGCAATAGTGAATTCGATTCGAGGACACGTGAATTTATCGCATCCAAAAATCAGCATGCCGCACACTATGACTCCCTAAGCACGTAAATTGTCAGAAAGTGCTTGACGCCCTATCGCTGTCCCAAATATACATATGTCACATACGACCCGTATATCCCTTCGTTTTTGTTGAATAAAAAACGAAACAGAACTATGAATACAAAACGGATCGAAATGGAAATACTATTTTGCAATAGATTTAGCTTCGTTCAAAATATTCTCACTTTCTCTACATTCCCAATATGAATTTCAAATATTTGATTCATTCAATGGCCAAAGTTGTGGAAACGAATTGCGATTGCAAGCCATTGATTGGCAACAGTGTAAAACTCTTTCGAAAGCAATTCCTTTGTCAAATATTAAAATTCCGAATGCTTCGAACTCTTATTATAAGATGCGATGATTTGGAGATAATATCTGAGTGTAGCCTTCAACTTAAAAATCAAATGTATCAATGCGCCAATAAGGTCGGCATGAAATACGTCTTTTATGGTCATAACGGCAAGTTAACCCGTCCCATTAATGATGAGAAATAGAACGAAATATTAACAAGATACAAGTTCGAATTAATTCATAGAAATTTTTTAGCTTCTCTAATTTCTTTTCGTGTACTTTCAATTCCGTGGCTTCCATAACCACATCTCTCTTTCAGCCTTTCCTATTCAATTTTACAAATTCCCATAACAGAGGTTTCATTTGAGTCGTCGTTGCTTTATTGTTCCTATATGATCGCTTGAACTTCCGTTGCCATGAGACAATGAAACTGCCATTAAATTCATTACACAAGTTTTAACATGCTTTGTTATGATTGTGTTAGACGCGTAGTGCCGAATAGTGCCTATCAATGTATATTCGTCGCTGCCACTAAGAATACAAACTCATTATGTCGGAAAGATGCCTAATAAGTTGCTTTTCAAGTGGCCGATCTCGTTTGCAACACACAACCGTAAAACTTGTTTTTTATGCATTCGACCGACCGATTGTATGAGAAAACTGGTTTCCTAAATTTAACGGCTAACTCATAAAAGCTGATGAATAATAGAAAGAAAATTTGCTGCTTAACGATGACACTTATTTATGCATAGGGAATTTCGTTATCATAATTTTCTGGTTTCGCACTTGAAATAACCTCAAAAAACAACATGAAGACGTTTACGCAATATAACTATAGATCGTTGCTATAATGCTGCTACAAAATAACACTTGAAACACATTGCTGTAGCGAGTATTAGCAAAACTCTACAGGGGTGGCAGTCATTTGGTTAATCGTTGTGGTGCAATTGCTTCTAGAAAACGTTCACAATTAGCTGAAAGGTATAAAAAAAATCTCGTCGACTTCAAACACGAATCGACTTTATAATCTCGAATGAAAGCACTGAGGAACAGAATGTAAAGCCATCGTTATGTCTCAACAGAGGAATATCATATGTAGGTGTTTTTTCTTCGTGTTACATAATGGCGCTTTTTGAGCGTCATAAACCTGCCGATGCCTCAAATGCAATTGCCGAGTACAATCTGCAATCAGTGCACACTAAAAATGAGGGAAAATAACGAAATAACGAGAACTCTCAAGTAGAAAGGAGTGCGAATCGCCGACGTTGTGACTTGTTCGCGTGGAAGGCTGCAAACGCGAATTTAAGAGCGAATTTAAAATAAGGAATGCGCGGCATTCAGAATCGATGGTGAAAATCAGTTGCTAACAACGTACGACTTAAAATAAACTCATCAGTAACATATGTAATAAGGACATAATTATTACTGAAAATGAATAAATGCGCCTCTATACCTAGGAATATCCGAATCACTTGTCAACGGATACGCAGATTCGATGTGGAACTGATAATGGACTGTAAACGGAAATAATGTGGACGAATTGGTACTCGGCGATAAGGAAGTGTGAACGTGTTTTGAAGAGGGGGACGTTTAGTGTGGATGATGTGCAACTCGGTCAACTCGCCGACCCAACCGGTGATTAAGGTCGCAAAGCGCTATGCCCGCTTTATAAATCCTCTCTGAGCTCACCAAAGCCGAAAATACATCTTGTTGCATGTATCGATCTGATCCATATTGGAGCATTGTAAAACCGGCATGCACAGCAATCGACCATTTCTACTTTCACGGAATTGAAGCAACGCTTGATACCAACTCTTTAAGAGCTAATTGCCAACTTGTGCAAGTTTTGAAGGCAACCATTTTGTCCACATGATAACAGACACACCCTCCTTCTAATTTAAGTACCCCAAAAACTTGTCGAGCAGCAAACTTACACTACTTTCTTTGTTCCCATATTGCTAAATGGAGGTAGGCATCGGCATACTGATATAATCCACCGCCACTTTTACCATATACCTCAGCCTCCAGCCCATCCTCCCTCCCTCCCTAACAGCTCGATATCGTGGAATGGCAGAAAGCGGACCGGACAGCCTCCGACGTGCTGCAACCATGAGAAATTCATAATATGCACTACCACTACTTCCGAGTCAATCTATGTACAGAATATACTTGCGATGTACCCAAAGTCCCCTTAGTAGTCATCAGCATTTAGCGCTGACAGCATACGAATTCGATAGGTAGGGAAAAGATGACGGAGGATGGCCCATCTTATACTCATTTCTAAGAAAGCTTTTGTTGCAGCTACTTGACAGCGCAATATTACATAAAGTTGTACCCGATGCATTATTTCCGATAATGTTCTTGCCGTATCAGCACTAACAACAGAGGTTTATTGAAGCCGAAAAACGATGAAAACACAACAAACATTTTCACAATAACCAGTCTCAACGTTTGCCACCCACACGCGGCTGTGCAGCCTTCATCGGCTTCGGTGCTTTCAGTTTCGGTGCAGCTGCCTTCTTCTCCTGAATGGAATCGTTCACATAACGAAAGTTAACCCTGCGAACCCTCTAATGACAGTGAATAACCATTCAACGGTCAATAAAACGGTCAACGATATAAAATTTGTTTCTTTCGACCGTTTCAATCACGCGATTTTCACGATTGTGCCTCACATATATTTTACGATATAAAGTGCCACCTTAAACTTAAAATACCTCTTATTACCTGCAATTGGGAAAGAAGCTTAAAGAAGAGTAAACCTTCAATTGCTGATACGGGAATTTTGCGAAAAAAACAACTAACTTAGATTATCTAACCTATTTCAGCGGGAAAAATCACGGTAGCAATATGCGGTCAACCACCTTATGCACTCTCATCTCTCAAAATTACAAACTTTCCGTTCCTACAACCTATAAGTGGATCTTCGACCAGAAAAAAAAATTTCGGGGTTTTTTAAAAAGTCAACAGTTAAGAATTCAGTCGCCAGCGACCCGTTCTGAATTGTTGCAGATGTTTTATCGCCCATAAAACAGTAACACCCTCCGGGTCCAGCCCTTCCCTCTCCACAAAACTGCGTATCGAAAGAGTAAGTGATGAATCTACAAGGTGACACGATTGCGACTAACCAATGATCACAGTTTTGACGTTAACAATATTTGGGGCAATAAACAGCGCATGGGTCCAGTAAAAGACAACAACAAATCTTACCTTCAAAGCTTTACTTGCCGCTTTCTTCTCGCTTTTGGCAGCTCTCTGAGCCTCTTTTGCGGCCTTTATCGCCGCCTCCCTCTGTGCATGTCGAAACTCGGGCTTTTGGTTGCGTTTAGCAAGGATCGCCTCCAGGGATACATTACCAACGGCTCGTGAAGCGACATGGATGACACGCTTTGTTCTCCTCTTTTGCGTGCTCTCTTCACCATGAACACCCTTCAATATGCCTTGTTGGATAACACAAATATACCCTTAAATGTACCTTGTTGTATAAAGCGAAAGACCTTATGTCATTCTTACTCACGTACATAACTTTCAACAAATTCCGCCTTTGCTTCACCGTTCCTCCAGTTGGAACTACTGGAGGGGGAAGTAGACACACACAGATATTCATACAACAGGTCGTCGCGATGAGTCGATGATAAAAGGCTGGATTATTTGTTTCATTACGAACCATTTACAGAAACTTGGGATCAAAGAAATTGCTTTGGAGCACGATCTAATAAGCAGCACAACATCATTCATATGCAAATATTAGGGCATTTTCAAGTGCCACATATTAGTCGAAGACTTGATTAGTCATAGTAAATGCAGTTGTTTGCACATTTAGGCCACAAGCACAGAGGGAAAGCATGAGGGACGAGGAGAAGAGTAGGAAGCTTTTCCCATCTCTCCACATATCGTTATAAAAGCAGTTAGGTCTCCTCTTTCTCGAATTTTCGACTTCCCTCTCTCCGAAACGGAGTGCGAAGTTCGAAACTCGAATAAGGAAGGTGCTGCAGAAATGGCACTTCTAGTGGATCCCACCCTTTTAATTATTTAAAACAATGACGTCATTACAACAAGTGGAGAAGCCGAAAGGCATGGGCTTTCGCATCGCGTTCACTTCATCAGGAATTTCATAAACTAATGGCAGGATCACAATACTTAAAATAATGCCCCAAATCTAAAGAGATTCGACTGCCATAAAAATCTTAGGTAAAAGACTCCCTTTTCTGTCCTACTCCATATAAGAAACTCCAACCGTGAGAAATGTATGCATATTTGTGGCATCTCTGAATGGCTATAGCCCGTTTCCAAAATGGAAGGTTAACACGAATCCCGGTATGAGAGATCACCCTATATCTATTATATTGCTTGGTTCTAGTTCGAGTGGTTCAGGAATTGAACCTAAGCATCAAATTTGCACACACACACACACAGATAGAGAGATACGACCACCATGAGCTTCTATAAGGTAAGTCTGTGATGATGCATATATAACAGGAGAACGGCTGTAGAAGTACCTTACGACAAACTCAATTTGAAAATCAATGGCGGCACCGCTTTCCATTTTTCCAAAGACAGAATACTGTCACGCTGCACACTGCATTCTGTCATTCCACACAAGAGTATACGTCTATAGACCTCACTATTTTACAATCTTTGAGAGAGGAGTGAGAAACAGTGGGGACTTCGGAGGAAAAGGTTTCCAAAAAGTAAGACGAATCTCGGATGCGATGGACAGAGTGCCTTTCTTCATCCTCTTTCCGTCCTCAACAAACTGAGTGGGATGCTCTATCATATACGATACAGATTACTAGGTGTTTTGAAGATGAATCTGGGCACGCAGTACATCGAGATCAGGGATCGAGAAGGAATAGTCAGGTGAGCACTTCCTGTACCCTAGTCGGATGCAGCTGAGTGCCATTATATTCTACTCACTTTTGAAGGTGATGATACAATAAAAGTGGACAACTGACCTTCTTGTGCTTACGACGGTACAGCACCGTCCAAGGAATATCACGAGGGTTCCTCTTGAGTTTATGTGACCGCTGACACTTCTTCGACAAAAATATCTGCACCTAAACGACACGTTCATATTCCACAATTAAAGCAATTGCAAATCTGTTTTCTCCTTAAGAAGGTGCCACGAAATCCGCCACGATACAACGGTTTGAACCGGCTGTGAGGGCAAGTATTAACTTGCAGGCCGAAAAGAAGCAAGAGACCTCCTCACAGGTAAAAAAGCAGCAAACAATTTAAAGAATTTCCGAGGTTGAAGTTGCCATTGCCCGACTTCGAGTCCCTTAGATTTGAAATTCTCGGCTCATTTACTCCAGAAATTTCTTGGCTGGTTTCGCTTTCCACAAATCCTACCCTTGGCTTCCTACCTTAGGAAAGTTACGGCTCGCTCAAGTCATTTTACCATGTATTCGTTTCCCTAGCTTTGCATATAAAAATCCCTCCGCTATTAATCAAAATCTTTGCATCCGTCTCCTTCAGTAAGAAAATAGTCGCCACAACTAACGACAGATACGCATTTCGATACTCAAGCTTTTATTATCCTTTATCAATAGATACCTCTCATAGGAATGCAATAAGGACAGAAAGCGAAAGGTAGAGACCTTTGCAAGAAATTCTAGAGAATGTTTAGGCAGAAGACTGCTTAAGTCTTAGAAAAAAGTAATAAAAACAGTGAGGGTCTTGCATCCCCCTTGAAAATATTTTTCGATTAGTTTAAAATATTTGAAACACTGAAGGCAATAAAAATTCGAAAATTTCAGCGGAATAAAGTTAAATGCGCAAATAATGGCAAAATGCAAACTCCGCTAGAATCTGATGATGATTTGTGGCTCGATATATCAGCTTCACATTTTTTATGCGAATATCAGTGAATTCTAAAGAATCAACGGGTGGTAGCATAACGTCACAAAAGTGGACTGAACATTGTTGGATGATCAGTCATGCGATCAACTGCAAAAAACAGAAACTGTAGATGAAATCATCGAAGAATAAACGTACTTTCCCATCGGATCGTACCAAACGTTTTCCGTGTCCCGGATGGATTTTATAGCCGGAATAGATACACGTTTCCGTTTTCATTTTGCTCACTTATTCTTGAAAAGACCACCCTAGAAAAACATAAGTGGTATAAATATTGTCATACGGCAAACAGTATTTTCGAACATAGCTAGCGGAATTCGCGACATAACATCGAATTCCCCGCCCTCCCCCTCCCTCACATCATCGGTGTGCTATGCAATCCCAGCGATTTTATGCTGTTATTTATTGGTCTTTTAAAGACGATTTCACACTGTTTGCGGACTTGAAGATAACAAAAGTGAAACTCTGATGCAACTATGTTTAAGGATTGGGATTGCATAAAAGCACTCCTCATCAACATTCTGCCTTATTAGAAAAGAATACACATGATCGCGATAACTTCAATCGATCAAAAATGATGTCTATTAGATCGAGAGTGAGTGATTCAATCTTATTATCTCAAACAATAATACAGCGCGCATTTATATCGAATTATCATCAAAATTTTGGAAAATTTGATTTTTACTAATAATATCCAAAAGCAAATGAAAAATTACCGCTAGATACAATCTATGTAATGAAATTAAAACATCAAACAAAAAAACGGCACAATCTGCTATATTTGAGTGAGTGAAAATTGACAAACTTTACTATTGAGCGACTAAAATCACCGAGTAAAAACGAAAATCATGCCTTTTGGAATACTAATCTTTCCGGAAAATTTCATTTTTTTTTTCAACGCTTCTTAACAAGAAATAAAATCACAAGAAAAAAAGCGCTACTTTTCAGCGCTTTCATAAATCATCCGCAAGCGGTGCAGACCCCGATAGACCCCAGTATTTAGGACTAGCAACTATAGATAATGGCTGCTCAGTAGAGAGGGCCAACTCCATTAACCGAGGGCTCATTCATTTAAGTTGAACCGGTATGCACCCATGTTTAATTCACACAATCTTGATCGTGTACACCTAAACAATTACTACCATCTACCCAAATATATGCGTAGAGTTCGTTGATTTTGAGGGAGAAGTTTTAGGAGGGAACAATAGAAACAAAAACGTATGCATGAAAACCAAACTTCCGCAAAAAAATATGTGTGACAGGTCATAAAAGGATGGGTCTGGGTTGAAACAGGCAGCGTTCTATGTTAATGCCCTGAAATAGTCTTAACCCGAACCCTGAAACCACTACATATATTAAGGACGCGACAATTACAACATCGTATAGTTTAGAGCCCCTTTCCGACATATAACATTTCTAGGATAGAACAGTGGGGTAACAAACATAACTGGTATTTATTCAACACTGGAAACGGCGAATGTAACTCATACTTGCGCACCACCGGATAGTGAATGTTCTCAGTATTCTCGAACTTTAAATTAAGCTGAAAATAGGCAGCAGACATTATTAAGATTTAGAGGGAGTCTATGATCTGGACATAAGAGAAGGAGGCACAAGAGGAGATCCATGCCTTCTCTCACAGAAGGTGTCCTCTTAATGCTTAGAAGCGCTAAAATGTCCAAGGCGCAAATGTCCGTCAGACAAAGTAATAAGTGGGTGCTTAAAAGCGAAGCGGCTTTGTCAACACGTTAAAGTGTAAAGTTACTGCTAAAATCGCAAGAGAACTTCAAAATGCGCATGCAGGAGCACTGCAAGCACGGAGCCAACGGTCCCATTCCCATGGAAGGGGGTCACGGGTCTCGTTGCATGACTGGGCCACGGCCTCTGTCATCTCTAAAAATGGCGAGAAGCAGAAAGCTGAATGCGATCGGTTAATGCAAAAGTTAAAGAGTATGAAATGTTGAATGGCATGTTAAAGGATTTTGAGTGGATAAATGAAGGTTAACAAAGAGATAAGCTAATCAAAATAAAATAGCGACGAACACCGATGGAATGGGAAGACCAATCTACTAAATATGAAAAACTAGTTGGAAATAATCGAAATGAAAGGTAAGTAGATGAATGAATGATCAATGAGATATAAGTCGACTCCGATGGTGCAACTGCAAAAGAAAAATTAACATAAACAAAAAGATCAGAAAAAACACTACACTTCTAGGACAAATATTCCATCATCCCAAAGTTGAGGCTAACGTGGAAATTAAAATTCTCCTGGTTGGGATTGATGCCAACTTCACATTGATTACGATAAACATTAGATACTTATGACAAGTGTAGTAGCGCTATTGCAAATGAACACGACAACTACCGTTGATTTTCGTTTGTGTAATAAGGGAACGGATTAGCTTAGAATTGAATCATATAGCGTCATTGTAGATATAGGTAAAGAGATAGGATACGAGAGGCAAGTGAATGGACATGCTCGTTAATACAGTGTGATGTTTAAAAAAGCCAAAAGACTAGAATTAGAGGTACAATTAAAGGAGTTCAACATTACACAAGCACTACATGGAGGTAATAATATTCAAATTTCGATGTATTAGTACATTCATACTAACAAGAAGCTGTATACTATTGCTACAATGGATGAAATGAATTGTCTAAGTGGAAAAGAATAACACTAAATTTCATAAAATTTGACTGCTTATTGAAACTGAACTATTATTTAAATATGTTCTCATATAAAATCCTCGTGCACCCATATTCACCTACCTAATCACGTAACGATCCGTGCATTCGCCAAAAATCGGCGCCGATCTATCGAGTTCCATTCACTCCTATTCTTCACCTTCTGCTTTCAGCATTAATAATAGAGCCAAATTAGTGGTTAATCCCGTTTCACTTGCAGCCTTTCGTGAGGCCGATTTCAGTCCTGTGGTATCCAATGTATCCATAATATAAACTAATAATGTACTAGAAGAGAGGGATCGCGAAGACATAGCGATAAGATAATATGTTGATCTAGTTTAAGGTTTGATTTAAATATACATCAGATGATAATGCTACGGCTGCTTTGTTAACAGTGGACAATAATAGTCGAAGAATTATTTATCGTGTGACATTTCTGTTCATTAGAACGTTATTAAAGCATTCAAAGAGAAGGAAATTGCTTAGAAGTAAAATATTTTATAAAATAAAATAAATCTTTTATGATAATATTGAATATGTGAGTTCAATATCATCACCTACACTTTGAAACAAATATTGCTTCAAATAGAGTGCGCATGCTGTTAATAAGGATATATCCTTGAAAAGGATTCCAGGTAAATTTTCAATAATGTTTAAGTACACGCCGAAACTAAATTGAGCACTGCAGTACGAGAGAGTACCAGAGAGGTTTCCAGCCTAAAATACGATACCATTGCCCTTACATTTAATCTTAAACAACACCAAAAATGTTTTCTAAAAGGCGCCTTTGTGAAGCAAAATTTTTGAAAGATATCTTTCAATTTCTTGATATTGTTTGTGAAATCAGTTAGCAGATTTTACATTGTATCAATGGCGGTGAATTTAACTTGCCCGAGATTCATGGAAATATATATGTGCAGATTCGCGTCAACAATCGATAAATAAACTCATTCATAATTGCGCTATTTCAGATCTTGTTCATAGTAAACAATCATGTTGTTGTGTCTAATGTTCCGATTTTTTTATATCTTCTGGAACTCAGATCGCTGTTTTTTACAGTTCGGAGCCTCGGGAAGCAGATATTCTATTAATAGAAGAGTTTCCTAATATAACGAAAAGCTTGAAAGTCATGTCCAGAGGTGTTTTTAAAATAGGCTATTCTATTTTAAGTCCCGAATAATGTCTCATCAATAAGATGCTTAACATCATCAACATATTGAGGCAACACATTAGCGTACAAATAAGAACATTCAGTATCAAGAGAAGAAATCTATTCTGATTTTTCTATGAATAATGCATCGAAAATTGACATCCTAACTGTTGATCAAAAGTGCTCAGTGGCGTAGGATGGAGAAAGAAACGAATATTGCGTGATTAAATAATCTATCTTTGCAATGAACGGTTCATTGTCACGAGTAAAACTGATAGTGACCTACTGACGCGATAGGTTAGTTGGAAAAGGCAACCAATAGGTTAGTTTAAGTGAGGACCAATAGCTAAATGATCTCTACTGCAACATTTTCGTTGCCTGGAACAAAGAAGGAGAAGGCAACATTTTGAACGCATGATGACAATGCTCTTGTATCAAAAGCAGAATTGTCATACCACAGCGACTATTTATTAGTGTTCTATCATATCGATATTCAAATGGAGGATTGTTTGAGGAGAATGCAACATCGAAACACTTTTTATAGTTGACATATATTTCAAGAATATGAACAA
Organism: Baylisascaris procyonis; assembly: GCA_037389465.1. Taxonomy (NCBI): domain Eukaryota; kingdom Metazoa; phylum Nematoda; class Chromadorea; order Rhabditida; family Ascarididae; genus Baylisascaris; species Baylisascaris procyonis. The sequence goes on from JAZARR010000266.1 coordinate 1,369,886, forward strand.
TTTTTATTTCATTGCAATCGATAAATAACCATTATCAGTATTCTATTACTTATAGATCAAACAGGATAAGAGCATATAGAACGAGAAATGAAGGATTTAAAGTCGAAACTGAATTAGGGATAGTTAGAAAAGGCTAAATATGAATGTGAAAAGATTGAATATTGTGAATAATGGAAGATAAGGCTATAAACAAAACGATAACGAGTGGAAGATTCTCGAGATTTCAGTAGGCACACCATATGCATGACGTACGTTACCTTTGAAAGAAATGGTATTATAGGGATAACGATTATTAGGAATGATCATTCATAAATCATAAGCAACATACTTCAGCTAATCTGCTTCAACTAGATATTGACGCAATGAACGATCCTCTATAAGCTCTTGTTTAGATAGGGGATAATATTTCATTTCAATGAACTTAGTGGTATTTCAACAAATGCAATCAATAATAGCAGATAAAATTCCCATTGTGCCATCTGAAACACGTCGTATTTCAGTAGTGCATGCAAGTTTCCAACGGTCGTGTGATGTGCTTAGCGTGAAGAGAACAATCGCACTTGAAGTTGTCACACTGTCTGCATATATGCTTTGTTCTATAGCCGACATCAGTAATGCTCTCGCTGTAGATGCAGACGTAGGCACTCATGTTGCTGTATCATTTATCTAAGTTACATTTCATTGTTGGACGAACGCTTATGGAGAAGAAGTTGATAGAGGCTTTGGATTTTCTTTGCTTCCATCAATTTCCACATTGACGAGTAGATCTGTGAAAAATGACGGAAAATCAACTCGTCGTAACACGTGCAAAGAATCCCTCTTAACGAGTGGCAAGAAAGTGTCACGTGCAAATAACGTAAGATCAGGGTGGTCGACGGTAAACCTGCATATCCCTCCTCAGGGAACGAATCCATTCAGAAGGCGACTAAAGTGATCTAATGGGTAAGTATAATTGCCATTGCTAAATTGAAGCATCCGATTAAACTGGATCCATCTGGCTTCCATATATCTTGATCTGTGGAAGTGCGATCTACTTAGGCAACACATTACGCGTTGTTCATTAGATCAACAAGTATTAAGCAGGTCATTGTGTGTATTTTTCATGGCATAGATTGGTGCGCCGTTAGGTGCATCGCATCATGTGGACTGTTTGCTTCGGCTGGTGCGGTTGATTGTTATTGTTCTCTTATTTATGGTAGCTATTACTAGATAAATCATAGTGTTCAACTTGCAGTCCTATCAGATTTAGTAACGCCAAAAATTTTTTCACTCAAAAAAGGTTTTTTAAAGGATTTGATTTCGATGATTCCGAAATGTATCTCTGAGCATTCGGAAATCACTAATCGGATGGACTTTATTTCCTATCTTCTCAGATTCAGCATTAACTTGAGTCTTCTACTTAGATTCTGTTCTCATGCTGCTGTGAACGCCTGGTTTCTTTTCGACTTTTTTTTGTAGTCACGATTAATTCGACATTCAGTCGAAGCAGCCATGCCTTATAAAAGTGATGCATGAGGGAAGGAGGAGGTAGGCAGTTAAGTTAGCGACATCTTTTTCGAATTGGCAACGAAAAGTTTAAAGGCAGTATTTTCTTTGGTTTAAATATCATGTGCATTTTCAAAAACACCATTCTGTATTGTGATCATATCCATAAGAAATGCAATGAGCTGCAAATTGTCTCACTCAGCCAGGGATGCCATCAAACCGCCTGTGGGATTTTAATACGTTTTTTGAATGATGAGGTGTTAAAATCTTTCCGAAATGTTGTTTCTTACCAGATTTTGATATCATTTCTAATCAGTGGCAAGAGAAAGTCCAAAGAGTGAATGTTAAGCGCGTCTTGATTTTAGGTAAACTCCATGCAAATGTTTATGCGATACGCTGTGGTCATATTCTTGTTATTTGGAGGCGCTCGCTGTGATTTCACAAAGCATTTCAATAATTTCATCAGAAAGCATTATGGACAAGAAGTTCAGAAGAGTCTCGAGAGGCTCGACATTGCCAAGAACCATTGGGGACGTATGGGCAGCTTTGGAGGCAAACTTCACGGTGGAAGTGTCATCAAGAAACGAGTAACTATTTGCAATTCATTCTTTATATTTCCCGCATTCTTGTTTATGGTGGAGGTTGCTGTCTTATTCTAGCAGGATAACGAATTGGTACCCTTCAGCAATACAGAGCTGAAGCATTTACGACAGAGGAATGTAAAGTTAAGCTGCCCAAAAGCAAGAAAGGAATCGTCGCAGTTTCGAAAACGTCATCTTCTATCGCAGTCTTTCACACGGATGCAAGCTTCCTTGGAGTAGATAACCTTCTACTGAGTCATTGCAGTCAAGCGTCGTTGACGTCATATAGCTGAATGACAATAATAGATCGGATCTTCGTCCGGTCGGGAACCGATTGTAGGAGTTGGCTTGCAATCCGAATCCGGCTTTGGTTGAACGCATCTGAAAAATGCTAGTGAGTCACCGAACGGACGTATTCGTTGTACAGAGGCCATCTAACCTGAGGTCGGGTTCGAAGCATCAATGCCTTCTGATCAAACACTTCTATATGAATAACTCATTGAAGGCTTCAGCATGCAGAAGTCGTTCACTTTCATCTGAGGATGCATTAATCCATTTCGCCATTTAACAAGTCTCACAAATTCTGTTGATTGTAGGGGCATAAGGGTGAGAATCTTTTCCGGTTTTTCTCATCTTTTTCAGCTTACTGGAATTTATGACCACTTAGGCTCTTTTATCTGCTAAGATCTAATAGTACACTATTTACAGCCAATAATATTCGTCCATGGTATAACGCAAACAGCATCTGCGTTTCTTCCTCATCGTCACTACTTCAAAAGAAGGGGCTACCATACATCGGAGCTCTATGCGACGACGTGGGGAGATGGGGGCAAAACACTACCCCTCGATATCACTATTACATGTGACTTCTTTCAACAGGTTAGCTTGTCTTGTCTAAGAGAGCTTGTCTAAAATTTTCCTACATTTATATTCTTTTTTATAAGTTTTGAGCCCTTCTCTCGCTGTCTGTTCCCTCGATAGTTTCAGGTCACGATTAGTGTTAAAGGGCTCCATGAGTTGACTCTGAAATGGATTTCTCAACCGGATCGAGGTCGCATATGGGAGTTGACTCATTAGTCTAAGGGGCTAAGAGTCAAGAAGTGTACTAATTTTTCAAAGGTGAACGCAATAAAGTTCAACAAATTGAATATCGAAAGCAGAGTTTCATAGCAAATAAATTACTGAATGGAAAACATTGTTTTTGATCAGTTTGCAAATTTTTCGAATGAAAGAGTTACGCATTTTATAAGCGGAAAATAGCGATTAATGCAGTTGACGATTTAAACACCTTTGAAATTATTATAGTTGAATGAAGGGATTGAGTTCTTTGAATTTTTGAAAAAAAATTTTTTTTCGTCAATCAATTTGAATTTGAGAGAAAAATTTTAACTTTGAAGGAGTGACTCTAATCTTAAGGCAAGAATGAAATTAGCCTTTTTGCATTATTTTGAGCTCTTATTCTCCTATCCCCTTGATTTTTTCGCGATTCACACCCAAATACCACGCGTTAGGTTGAAAAGACTTTTGGTCGACCATCGACATCTCAAACTTCAGTATTTAAACCTTTATTGTCAAAGTCGATAATCAACAAATTCGGCAGTGATCACTCTGATTGATTAAAGAATCTGCACCTTCTACTGACTAGTATGCAGCAAAAGAGCTTTAATTCTTGACATTCTTGACATTCTACTGACATATAGATGCCCTTAAATCCATAAACGCAAAAACTGGTGCAAATTTTTGTCTTCAAATTTTTACTCGCATATCTACAATTTGATGGTTAAATAAGATGGCGCATTTATCTAACATCTGAAATAATCACGTACTTCGATCGAAACGTCCGAGTTGATAATCCTCTCTGCTGCAAGAGTTTTCCAGGTTTTCCTCGTTTAACGTCTAAATGGGAGGTTCACCTACACTCTAGTTTCATGCCAGCTATCGACCTTGGAAGAACAGTAATTGTACCTTCGATTTCGATGTAACGGACGGTTGCGTTTAGCTGAGTATTTATATTGGATGAAATAAGAACTCACACTAGTGATTCTGCCATTTTTTTGCTAATTTGCTTCCCACAAAGACTTCCACAGTTTTCCTCAGAGAGTCTTATTATTTGTTTTTCGTTCACTAAGGCTACTGACGAGGTCCAAAGGAGGAAAGCCGGCCAACCTCTTGTTCCGTAAAACTAATTCACATGACATCACAGCGCCAATCAGCACCTATCTTAGCCTTCGCTGAGTACATAAATCTTTCATCAAATTTGTAACCATTTCTTAAGGAAGGTTATAACTGCAACGAATCCGAAGTATTGTGCTACTGCGACTCACTTCCTTGATCCTGGTACTACAATGAGGAACCATACGCCAATGTTTCCACCAGTGTAGCGCCTACTGAGCCAAGGTTCTGTTTAGCAAGCCCATCCTCCCTTCCGGACAATAATCGCCTATTTCTAGCAAATAAACTCAAATAGCGTCGTCTTTTGAAAAACCTGTTGAGAGGTGAGTACAAAGTAGTTTATGTTGTAGACTTCATAAAGCATTTGAGAAAGAATGTCCCATTTCAGATGCGATGGATGATCGACGTGGTCGCCCATTATACTTGCAGTAAGGTTGATATAATAGCATGGTCGATGGGGTCGGCGGTGACAAGGAAAGCGATTCTTGGTGGTACTTGCGCGGATACTAATGAAACTCTTGGAGAGCCCATCACAGCCTACGTAACTCTCATTCATTATAACTTATTTTAAAATTTGTCTTCGAGAAAAGAGGCCCATATTATCTTTAGATCTGAAAGAAGTTTTCATGTTTTCATGCGTTTCACTCGTTTCGAAATATTCCTTTGATGCAAACGAATGTATCAGAGAATTTCCAATTCAACGAATATGTCATAAAATTTTGAGTATTTCAAGAGACTGAAAAATATTAAAGTGGTGTGCGAAGAGATGTTCCTTGTTGAGAGCGAATCAAGGTACCTTGAACTTGGTAGTGTAGCCGGTCGAGGCTCTGCTGTGGTTTCTTGAAACCGTTGACTGTTCTTTTTGTACAACTCTTTGACTTGGCTAAGGTGACGCGATTGTTGCGGCATAATGGAACCGCTGTCTAAGTTACTTGCCCAGTCTTTTGTGCAGGTTCTTAAATTATTAAAAGCTTGTTTTTCACTTCGAAAAAATGTGACCAGCATATGGGAAGCACTGAGTAATTATGCAATGTTCTCAATAAATGTCGAATAAAAATATTCAATATAGAATATTTTAAAGCAACTTTTATGTCGAATACTCGAAGGTGTCTTACTTCGAAACAATCTTCTACAGTTAGTGGATAATTCAATTTTCGTGGTGCACATTGTGAACGTTTGTGTTTAGAAGATCCATTGATGCGCTTTTCTCCTTGATCAATCAATAACTTTAAAGTTATTACTATTGAAAACACGTAAAATTCTAATGGCGTTTTTTTTCTCCAGTGAAACAATTCTCATATATTTCATAGTAGAACAGCATTTCCGTCTATCAGTGAGAAGCTGTTTTAAAGGTGGATACATTTCTAACGACAGGTGGAGTGAATTATGGTAGTGAGCGATGTCCTCTCGCGGAGAATATATGCAATGGAATCAACTCAATGTATTGCGGCTCTATGCTACTTGTGAGTTTCCCTTTAATAGAACTTCGTTTTCTATATATTCATTAGCGTTTTGCCTCTATCCGAGATTTGCCCAGTTATTTTTTCTTCACCTTACTTGTATTATAATTTCCGCTATGCATCATTAGTCCTGTCTGCATTATACTATAAAAACGTTTATTTTTTAAGTCAATTTCAAATTCCAATTCTTTGCAGAATGAATATTTCAGAAAGAATTAAATTCGCAGAAGGATCGCTACGAAGGGAAGAGTTCTTATGCTCTATATAGTCCAAACGATTGGATTATTGGACGCAGATGTTGTGGACGTGAATGTGGTGTTTTGCCGAATGCGAATGCTTCGATCGCTATTGCGTTCCTTTCACATCTCACAATTTCCACCGATACTGTTCAAATACAGTATGATATGCTTGACCATCGGAGTTACGATGCTAAGCTAAACGCCTCGGCTTGTGCAGTGGGTAAAGTGCTGTCTAATGAAACCGCCTTAAATAATTCCACTTCGTAGTTAATTGAAAGAAGATAGTTTACGCAATTGTATTTCATGACTGCATGATTTAGAAGGTTCGATTCATTAAAGAGGGAAGAATCGCCCTATCAGTGCAAACCAGATTTCATAAAGTTCCTCAGATATGGGTAGTGGAATAAGCCGATCTGATTATGCGACCCACCATTCGAATTTCCTATTCATTCTTGCAAATTTGCATTTGTGAGGAGTATTATGAAGGTTTGCGCCCATATGTCTTCATGTGTCTATGTCTTGTCTGTTTGTTTGTCTGGTCGTTTCAGTTGGGAAGCAGTAAACTCTGAGGCGTATAATGTTTCCCACACTGTTTCGTTATCACTGTGTTCGTTTCAAGGCGATCTTTAGGCATAAACTGTGGGGAACTGATATGCGTAAAAATTCGCATTTTTCGCGTTTTATATGATCAGGTTAGATTTCGCAATCAGTTTCTTTGAAAAAAAGGAAAGAATCATCCACAGAATTTTCGTATAGTAGACCACCGATCTTAAAACATGAATGTATCATATTTCTTTGGTTATACCGATATGAGAAGATTGATGCGATAATGCAAAAGAGTATACCGAATCACCCACCCTGACAGGCTCCCTCGATTATATTTTATAAGGCGCCGATTCAGCAGCTTTTTATGCAACTTTCAATTCGCCTAAACAATCTACGGGTAAAGGTGCACATCGCTATTGATTGCGATTAGCTAGTATTATAGTTTTTGTGCAAAGCGAGTCTGAAATCGGTGGTTCTTTGCAGGATGAGACTACAATCTATATCCATTCCTATTGTCCCTTTCTTTTCACCTCTTCCCGCACTTATGAATATAGTCTTAATTCGACCATCTTGACATATTTCAGTTGATGCCCCACGGCTCATCCCCTACAATGTCCATTTACCCTTGAAAACATAGTTCTTCATCTACATGAAGATTCCTTCCTTTTTTCCTGAGAAGCACACCAGTTTCCTGGTTTTTAATCGCGATGTGCTAGCTTTCATTCTTGATATAATCTTTCATTATACATAGACCTTCTCAGAAAAAATTCTGCCATTTGATATGCACCTGTGTTGACGCCAAATTCATATTGCACGGATATGTGGGTTCGGCTGTTCCCAAAAAATTTCCACCAATCGAATTCAGCTCGTTCTCTTAAGCTATGGAGTTTTATTGATTTTTTAATGCATACCAACGTTCAATTGCATTTTTATTATTCACTTTGATCTGTTTATGTTTTTAGAACGATTGCAGTAATTGTGTCAACGTAAAGCTGCTGTATTTGCCTTAATGAGTTTTATTATTCTGTTGTTTTATCGCATGAAACAGGGAATTGCTCCAGTGCCGGAATTAATGACTGGAACAAAAGTATCGCATACAACGATATGACGGTTCTTTCCCAGAAGTGGGGCAGAGGGAGGGAGGGCAAGGAGATGGAGGGACAAAACACGTCAGCGAGATTCTTCTCAAAATGCAGTGGTATTTGAGGTGGTCCAGCGTGCGATACACTAGTCCCGCACTTTGTTTGGAATGGCCTGTAGAGCTCATCTGAAGCCTACGAATATGTGCATATCGCATAAAGTTGTATGCTCATAATAGACCACGATTATGTAATGCGTTTTAATGTAAGAAATAAATTTTGCACTATTTCGAATAGCCTTTTATTACATGACGCAGCTTACAAGTGCAGATTATGTCATTGAAACACTTCGAAGAACTTGCAAAACACCATCAGAAAATGCATTACTGACGAAATGCGGGGTTGAGAGAGGGGGAATTAATGGGAGGGCCAGACTGGTTTGGTTTTCGTTGCGCTAAGAAACCCAGTGAGTGGCGAAAGCAACAGGGGGCTTGTATTGGCACGAGCTGACGTCACTTCAGTTATTCCCACCGTATGCAAGTTCCCTTTACGCGGCTGGCGATGGCATTTAGAAGATTGCCGAACGAATGGAATGATGCATGAAAGCTGTTACTTCCGGGGACAGAATTGAGGATTGAGTGAAAGAATTGAAAAGATGTTCACCATGCTGCTTTCCCAAAACTAATGCAACGGTCAGTGGGCATCAGGTGATACTTCAATGAATACCGGGGTCATGTTTGTTGTGATGGAAATTGAGGCCACGCAACGGCAATTTAGTGGGTCTTATTCGTGGAAAAACGCATCCGATCACGATATGATATCTGGCGTGGTGCCGGTTATTAAACGTTAAATAACCCTGGTAGAATCTCATTTTTGTTTTGGAATTCATGAAAAATTAAGAGCTTTCTGGATCACAAGCCCTAGAGTTGCAAATCTTTTGAAAAATGCATCCTTTGTGAGTCTGGAGATTTTGGAAGGGTTTCGACTAAGCCAGGAGTTGAGTTAAATTCAGTTTTTTTTTTTAAGTCGAGATCGGAACTAGCCTTAACAAATGCCATCTTATGCTTGTAGATAGGAAGCGCTGTTTGTATTCTTTGAGTTATAGAATGGGATGGTTTCAAATATTCTTTCGAGAGCATTTTGAGAGAAGGGAATGCACATCGTATATAAAGCACATTGGGTGAAATGTACCGAGATCTGAAAACCCTGATGTGTCATTCAACTAGCGGCCTCTCGCTATCATCTCTATCACGTGATACCGACCATTTTCCTCAAGTGCTTGCAACTACAACGGAAACACATCTCGAACAGGCGTAAGCGGCTTGAATACCAATACCAAAACCTAAACGAGGATGTCAACGTTGTAATATACCATCTTATTATTGAACTTCATTGCAAAAAATATGTGTGCACCAAGCTATATGCCACTGAATGCGCAAAGTGCTCTTTGCATAATTTGATTTATTTTTACAGCTTACAACAGCACCACAAATATGTTCATCGACCGTTCTGTTTGCCACCGATATTGCGTTCATTGATATTATATACTAAAAATAATAAAAACAATGACGAGGACTAGTATATTTTTTCGTTGATAAACAGCCGGGATATACTGATAAGGATACCCTCTCAATTTTGGCTATTAGGGAAAAACGAGTTCACTATTGAATAAACTGAGGTGGAATTGACGTATGAAATTTGCATAATAAATCACAGATTTGCAATTCGTTGTAACTCAGGCATTCGTTCCTGGTAGCAGTGAAGTGGTTTCATGCACATATAATGGAATGAAGATATCACATACATATATGCACACCGTTCACCAAAAATGAGCCGATCACAGGGCAATTAAAGCGATCTAATGAGCAATTTTCACTGTGACGGATCAAGTGAAGCATGACATTATCTGAGGTTGAATCTCGACAGTTCAAAGTGCGATCTATTCAAGCACAGTCTTCGTTGTCTGCTAGATCAATAAGTATTAAACAGATCAACGCATATTGAGTGATAGGCATCTCATTCAATCATAGTGTGCTGCATCGCATCACTTCAACTATTTGCTTCGTATGGTGCGGCTTTCTTATTGATGTTCTCTCATGTATCGCAGTTACTTTAAGTGAAATCTTGATGTTACTTCGCTATCCTATTCATATTTAGTGATGATAATAAATTTGACGCTTAAAAGAATTTTTCTCGTGATTCACTTTTGGTAATTTTGAAATGTGTCTCATGACCAATGGATAGCACCAACAATGGATATGGAGTATGCGTGGGGTACTTGATTTCTGAAACTCTTAGATTCGGAACTCAATTGAACCTTTCTCACTGGCTGTGTCCTCATGGTGTTACCAATTTGTGGTTTTCTCGGTTTCACTGTGGTAGTGGTTATTTCAACAAGCGTAAACTGTAGGAAGAGAAACAACGATGCTTAAGGATAGAAATGAGGTAGGATATATTGTTCTGAGAAGGTAAAAAAAAATTTTTTTAACACAAATTTTCATCAAACAAGTTACCAAAAGCTATCCTCGGCTTCTATTTCTCGAAAAACTTTCTATCTTTGCTACGACGTTCATTGAATACGTTCACTGAATTTCTGTATAATGATACGTTCATTGTACAACTTTCATTTTGCATAACATTCATTGAATCTTTGGTACAACTTTCTGTACAATATTGAATCATTAAATGCGATAAAGAAGCGATGACACAACGTTCACTGAAAACAACGAGCTAGTTTGCTCACTGAAAGACAGGTTCCATAGGTATCTGCGAGCAATCTTCACAGATTTTTTGAAATGTTGTTGTTCAGACCTTCTTGACCTATTTGATCATCATTCACTCTAGTAATCCTATATATGGCTTCTAAACGATATCAAAGTATGATGAAATGATTTGACATTAAAAGCGTTTTGTTTTTAGTGAACTCCAATGCAGATGTGTATGCGACACACAGTAGTTATCTTCCTGTTATTGGGAATCGCTTACTGTGAGTTCACAAAGCATTTCAATGCTTTCATCAAAGAGCATTATGGGCGTGAAGGTCAGGTGAATCTGGAGAGACTTGATATCGATAAGATTCATTTTGGACGCTTGGGTAGCTTCGGCGGCAAATTTCACAGTGGAAGTGTCCTCAAGAAACGGGTAACTCTTTGTGATTCATTGTTTTCTTTGCATGAATGTTAGACTTAAACCCTCACCATACACCACATTGTCGATTGCCTGCAGTACCCAGCGGGAACGCATGGAACCAAGGAAGGCGCGAATAAATGGCAGGTCGGAGAGGGGGGACACGAAGCGACTCGTAGTTAGCAACGGCGCCCGCTGTGACAGTCTCATATGACGGCTATGCACCAGGGTAGATTCCGTTTCTCAGCCAAACGTCGTCCTGCCGATAGTCGGAAGAGCAATCCTTAAAGCATCGACAAAGTATTCGATAACCGTGAAAGAACAAGACAACCGTGGAAGATCATTACTATGTGAGAACAAGTATTACTATGACTAGTTCATACTACGAGAACAAGTTCAAGGCGCTGTGCAATTTGCATATTCGTCCACTTGTTTCTCTTTTTTCTGAGCACCCATTCGCACTAGAATCTTCTGTCACAACAATCCTTGCAACTGAACAAATATTGTGACCGATGGAATATTTACTTGAAGATGGTGTTTTCAAATGACTGTATTTTTATATGTGACTGTAGCTTTGCGGGAAAAGAAACTAGGCACACTTCTGACCAATCAATGGCAAACTTTATTCTAATAAAAAGACACCACCGCTTGCTGAAGACGATTGCAACCGGGAATGGTTGAACCGAACGCTTTTCAAATACAACCATCGGATACTGTGTGCTGATCGTGAAAATTAATCGAAATCCTGGCATCGGGGGGAAAATCTAGTTCGTCAGTTATCATCTTTAATATGGCACAGCTCCAGTTTCAGTTGTCGCACGTATGCAAGGAAAAATGTAGTACTATTTTTCCAGAAACGGAAAGAGCTCATTCAATATCTATACATTCGGTTTATTTCCATTAATTACAAAGCAACGCCTAAACGCATACACACGGTTGTTTGTATGGGATGTTTTGTTTGTTTGTATTCATTTGCCTGTTGATCTGATGACTTCAACGTCCATCCAACGAATCCGCATAGTCTATAGTGGCCATCGAGCCAAAATTAACAGATATCAATTTTTTATAAACTCTGACATCAGCTTTGTCAGCCAACTATAATAGAAAGTAAACTTTATAACAACTGTAGATATAAAAGGGCAATGGTCTCTTCGTTTCCAAATTATTCGTTACTATCTTCTTTATAGGCTGTTTAATGCGAAGATTTAGTGGTGCTCTATTTGCAGCCAGTAATATTTGTTCATGGTATAACGCAAACGTCATCTGCGTTTCTTCCTCATCGCGAATACTTTAAAAGAAGAGGATATCATAACTCAGAGTTGTATGCCACCACTTACGGCGATGGCGGTATAAAATCACCACTTGACGTTAATATTACTTGCTCATTCGTCCAACAGGTATGTTTGTTTGCAAACTTTATATGCCTCTCTGATTGTTTACAGTTTATTCTTTTGAGCGTTTCCGGCAGTATCCGTGCGTTCAGGAGTTTCAAATTGCGAGCCCTGATAAGCGGCTTCAGTAGGTGATTCCGAAGTCAAGTCACCGGCTGATTGCAGTTTGGAGATGAGAGTCAACTTTTTAATCTTGGAGCACTCCTGCGAAATGCCTGACTCCTTTTTCCAAAGTCGAAGTCATAAGAAGCTGACTCTTTTATCCTGAAGTCCGAATTACAATCACGAATTTTCGACGTTTTGCTCGTTTTTCCCGTAGGAAAACAAGAGTTTAGACAAGAAGGCATTTATGTCTGTTTGGGCGTTACTTATCGGACCCTTCCTTTGCTGAATCGGTCTTTTGACTTTGTGGCTTAACAACGAATCAGAAGCATCAGTTATCGGCTGCAGTCATACTATCGGATGTTAACACAAAATGCTGCCGCTACATTATTGGCTTCAATGATTAGCAGCAGTACTGGGAGAAATACTTATTGCTTATTGAATCGTTTCTATTGTCGATTTTAGTATATGTTGTTATCACTTGACGCTACTTAGCAACAGTGGCGGCACTGTTTCTATCAGTAGTGCTTCCATCACTTCCGAAAGCCATACTGATAACATTAGACCTGCTATAACTTGTACTATTGCCAGGAGACGTATTTTTTCTCTTGTATAAATGGTTGACATGCTGCTATTTGCGTTGTTTAGTTAAATACTTTCTACTTGAGGCTCTCTTCGCCTTTGTTTAATAGTTTTAGCAGTCGCGTAGATGGTCTGTTCTATGGTTGGTAGTGAACATTTCAACTGAATGTGATCGGATTTGACAAAGTGAACATCTAGGAGAATGTTTTATACCCTAAAATAAAGAGAGGGTACACAGCGTTATCCATTAATTAAGAGATGTTAGAATAAAAAGAGCTAACATGTTAAAAGTGAAACACATAGAATGAAACAACTGACTATTTGACATGTTCGAAAAATTTGGAATGCGGGGTGGGATGTTGCCTTTGCGGGTTTTTTTTTAGCAGTCTTCCTTTCATTTGCAGTGGCGAGTTTGAGACGGGCTTGATGAGCATTAAATGTCACACTTTTCGTTAACTTTTTCTTCGGGCGAGTGGAAATAATCTCTTTGAAATGTACCTCCCTTTCAACCCTACGTTGGGCTCATCTTGTCGCACTCAGAGGATTTTTTCTCTTGATTCAAATTGCACTGCCACGCACAAATTTCTCTAAGCGTTTCTTGTTCTGACAGGCAAAGCAATTGAGCGTTTGCGCAAAAAGCTAAATCAACAAATTCGGAATCGGCCAAGTTATTCGCTGAAAGAATCCCTATATCCTATATCCTCCTGACCAATATGCATACGAAAATTGTTAACGTTAGCATTCCGCTGGAACGCTTAGAAATATAGATGCAGTGGCAGGAGGGGAATATTAAATCCAGTAGCACGACCTGCTGCTATACGAAAACTGGTGAAATGAGTGAGTTTGACCGATAACGAAAAGAGGCCATGTTCTCACTCTTTGCATAATTCGTTTATTGTTTGCGCTCATTCGGAAATACTATTTTGGGCATTAGGCTTTCCTTGAATGAAAATCTTTCCCATCCGCTTGAGCATCTTTCAGCTATTTCTTGAAGTGTTTATGTTCGTGGGATATTTCCTCCCTCAAAATTTCATATTACGCGATGATCTTCACAGCAACATTAGCAGCATTAGAGCAATAGAGTTGCGGCTTGTTAGCCACCGAGAAATTTGTTAAGACTTTTGTTGGGATGGAGTCCATTTCCTGAAGGTAATCATCGCTGCAATTAGCTCAAAGTAGTTTGGTGCATGTGCCCCGTCCGTCACCCGCTGTCACATTAAGGAGGCAGGCGCCATTGTTTTCTTCGAACTCAGAAGTCCTGCTCGACGAACTCCTCTCCTTCCTCCCTCCCTGTACTGGACAAAAGTTGTCTCTTGATGACACACGAATTAAGAGAGCTTAGGTTTTGAAAAACTTGTTGAGGGTGAGAGCACAAAGCGCATTTACGTTAGCGACTTCATAGGAGACTTGAAGAAGGATATTCTCTTTCAGATTCGGCACATGATCGAGGCGGTTGTCCATTATACATGCAGTAAGGTTGACATAATATCATGGTCGATGGGCGCTCCAATATCAAGGAAGGCAATTCTTGGTGGTACATGCCCGGATACCAATGAAACTCTTGGAAAGCCTCTCACTGATTATGCAAGTCATTCATCCATTGCAATGTCACTGGGAACACATCTCTGAGAAAAATGTCATGTGCCATAACTTGCCAGGAAAAATTTTTTAACGTTTCAACTCCTTGAAAATATATCTTCAATTTAAGGGAATGCGTCAGAGAATTCCAGGCGCATAACGAAAGTAGGAAATGACAGAAACAGTAAAGAAATCGGAAATGATAAGGAACGGGCGAAGAAAAGTTGTTCTTCGATGACAGGTCACGGCAAAGTAGACCATAGCACATAAAAGAGACAACGAGAAGATAGGTCTTTTTTCAGTGGAATATATGATTTATCTAGGCTAATACTATATTAACGCTTTAAGTCAACCTGCGTAGGATGAAATTGCAGTTATTTAAGTTTGCTGCATTTTCCTTCTAAGATTTGTTAAATTATCTAAAGTTTATTTGTTTCTTCGAGAGACTGTGATCAACGTTTAGCAGCTACAAAGCACAAATCGGTTTTGCGATCTCCTCCGTAAAAGCCTCACTAAGAATATTCAGTGAGAAATCCTTCCGTGGCAGCTTTTTTCTGATAAATCCTCGAGACTGCATCACTTCAAAATTTTCTTTTGTCATGTGAGGATAATTCTGCTTTCATTATGCACTTTGCAAACATTTTATACTTAAAAGTTCCGTTAATGCGTTTTCCTCGTTGATCAATCGAGAACACTAAAATTATTGTCATAGAAAACATAGAAATATTGTACTCTTTTCATCATTAAACAATTCTGACATATTTCATATGCCAGTTGCATTTTCATTTTTTTAATGAGTTATGTTAAAGGTGGATACGTTTATAACAACAGGTGGAGCGAACTACGGTACCGAGCGGTGTGCTCTCGATGCGGAGCTGTGCAATGAGATCAGCTCAGTATACTGCCGCTCTGCGCTGATTGTGAGTATACAGTTATTATAACTTCATCCCTCATTTTGATTGCGGTCGATCAAATTGTTACAAGGTTTTTCACGCGTTTTGTTCTCGTCTCGTTTTACTTTGTAATTTGTACTAGTGATCACCAGATCCATGTACACGATACTGTTAAATCATCTCCCTCTTTACTTATATTTCTTTCTAAACGTTTATCAACTCCATTTTGCCCACATCCCACCTTGAAACTGTGAATGTTTCTCGTTGTCATGCACTACACCGCATGTCGTGGATTTGAAGTGTGTTAGTATTTTTGACATATATTACGATGCGAGCTCAGATACAATTCTTCTGCGACATGATGTTATACGAAAAATGTTTATAGCCAACACCATGAAACATCTCTTTTTTGATAATTCATTGTGCGATTGTCGCTTGCCTCCACAATTCTGAAGTAATAGTTTGCGATTAGCGCCGATGTGTTTCCTCTTTTCTAGTCAATCGTCTTCTTTTTCCGCAACTTTTGGGTTGTGATCAAAATAATCTGCATTCTTCTGAAATGTTGCTGTTCGTAGTCCTCTCAAGTCAAGGTAAATCACTTTTCGTTTCACCCTCATTCATATTTGCATTCGTCAGTTTGCTTCTTGCCCTTCAAAAAATTCTTTTAACTCCACTTCACGTTCGTCGTGTTCTTTTTTCTTGAATAGATTGACGGTATTCTGTAGGGGAAGTGCATCGCAAGTTCTACTACGTGTTGGATTAGGATGCTGTGGGTGAGTGCACATTTCTACCTCACTTCTCCAGCATTAGTTCACAAGATGGTAGCTTCATCAGGTCAAGTCATCGTGAAGTCAGTAGACGAATTCACATTAGCCTGCACCGTTCTGCACTACTTTCGTAGGTCAATCTTGGCCAAATGCAGTACATCGTAGGGATAAGTATGCGAGATGGCACTAGTCCATTATCGATAATACTGCGGCAGTCTTCAAATTCAGTAATAAGCGCCATTTGCTAGTTTGGAAAGGCGCAAATTTTAGTCGACAGATAACATGGGAATTCAACAAGAAGACACTCTTAACCGGGGCGACGCCAGTCTGTAGTCGTCTCTTCAATCATTTGGAAGCCGTCGGAAGTGTAGTGAAATTTACATGTGGATCTTGGCGCGGAGCGTCAGTGGGCTGGTGGCAGATTTCTCGTAGCAAGACGGCGCCATGACCCATCTTTTCTCGGCAAAAACTTCTGCATTAACGTGTTGGAGTGCAATCGAAAAATTTGTTTTCTCAACCACCATTCACCATCACCTTTTATATCTCTGAGAAGTCTTTCTAGAGATAACAACCTCATCAATTTCCCAAAGCATGAATGAGAAGTCGTCTTCTTTTTTTCGTCCACAAGAATATGGCAGTATTTCTTCTCTGGATACAAATCATCTCCAATTATGACGACAACTTGCAAAGCTCTTTTCTGAGCACATTGAACACACAGCCGAACACTTCGCAAGAACTCAGGGACGATGAACATTATCTCATCTGGCAGACTGCTTCATTATCGTTTCAAAATTACTTGCTGCTATACGCAACGCTTTCTTCATAATCGATTATTTGTATTATATAATTGTTTCCATTTCGAGAGTTGTGAATCTCGTTACATAATGATTTTTTGTTTAATGGCTGAAGAGTTTAATTGCATGTTTTGATTATTTCGGAGTGAATATTTCAGAAAGAATTGAATTCACAGAAGCGTCGTTACGAAGGGAAGAATTCATTCGCTCTATACAGTCCTGACGATTGGATTATTGGACGCAGATGTTGCGGACACGAATGTGGTACATTGGCAAATGCGAACGCATCGATCGCTATCGCATTCCTTTCACATATCGCAATTGCGGTCAACACACTCGAAGTACAGTATGATTTGCTTGATCATCAAAGTCAGGATGCTAAGCTTAATGCTTCAACTTGTGCAGTAAATACTGTATAATCCAAACCATTGTCCTCTTTAAGGATTTTTCCTTGCGGATAATTGAAAGAAGATTCTTAATACAATTTCAGTGACAAAAAAAGATCTGTTGTGTGATCCATGTCACTTGAAAGCTCAATCCACCTTCGCAAATCTGCGTTTCAGGAGGCAATTGGGATAGAAATGTTCTTTCGTTGCATCCGTCTTATGAGGAGTTCTGCCGACTTTTTTAAATTATAACTATTTTCGGTCCTATTTATGTTATCCATTTCGATTTATTCCTATACTGTTCCCATTTGCGTAATTTATGTTTTATGCCGTTCCTATAAAGTTTATACACATCGAATTTTATTCAACTTTTCAGCCATAGAATTTTATTCACTTTTTATTGTGCTGGCGTTCAGCTGTATTTTTGTTATTAATTTTGATTTACTAATTTATTTCTTTTTTGAAATGATTGAGTAATGGCGTCGAAAAACGGTTGCTGTATTAAACTTAATAAGTTTTATTATTCTGTTGCTTTGTCGCTTGGAAGAGGGAATTGCTCCAGTGCTGGAATTAATAACTGGAACAAAACTATCGCATACAACGACGTGATGATTCTTTCCCAGAAGATAGGCAGAGAGAGGGAGGGCAAGGAGAGGGAGGGACAAAACACGTCAGTGAGATTCTTCTCAATATTTAGTGGGTGTTTGAGGGGTCCAGCGTGCAATACACGAGTCCCACACTTTCCTTGGAGTGCCCTCTGGAGCTCATCTGAAGCCTACGAATATATACGTATCGCATAAAGTTGTGTGCTCATAATAAACCACGATTGTGTAATACGTTTGAATCTAAGAAGTAAATTTCATCACTTTGTTTCATGACGCGGTTTGAAACTGCAGAGTACATCACTGAAATACTTCGAAGAGTCCCTACTTAGAGCTCACTAAGTTTACTAAACACCATGAGAAAAGGCATCACTGAGGAAGCGTAGGGTGAGGAGGGGAGGGGAGTAATGGTTTGGTTTTCATTGAGACACGAAACCGAATGAGCGGCGAAGTGAGGAAGGCCATTGTATTGGCACAAGCTGATGTCACTTCAGTTATTCCTACTGTTTGCAAGTTCCCTTTGCATGGCCTGTAGAGCTCATCTGAAGCCTACGAATATGTGCATATCGCATAAAGTTGTATGCTCATAATAGACCACGATTATGTAATGCTGCGTTTTAATGTAAGAAATAAATTTTGCACTATTTCGAATAGCCTTTTATTACATGACGCAGCTTACAAGTGCAGATTATGTCATTGAAACACTTCGAAGAACTTGCAAAACACCATCAGAAAATGCATTACTGACGAAATGCGGGGTTGAGAGAGGGGGAATTAATGGGAGGGCCAGACTGGTTTGGTTTTCGTTGCGCTAAGAAACCCAGTGAGTGGCGAAAGCAACAAGGGGCATTGTATTGGCACAAGCTGACGTCACTTCAGTTATTCCCACCGTATGCAAGTTCCCTTTGCACGATTGGCGATGGCATTTAGAAGATTGCCGAACGAATGGATTGATGCATGAAAGCTGTTACTTCCGGGGACAGAATTGAGGATTGAGTGAAAGAATTGAAAAGATGTTCACCATGCTGCTTTCCCAAAACTAATGCAACGGTCAGTGGGCATCAGGTGATACTTCAATGAATACCGGAGTCATGTTTGTCGTGACGGAAATTGAGACCATGCAACAGCGCTTTAGTGTGTCTTATTCGTAGAAAAATGCATCAAATTATGACATGATATCTGGCGTGGTGCCGGTTATTAAACGTTAAATAACCCTGGGTAGAATCTCATCTTTGTTTTGGAATTCACGAAAAATTAAGAACTTTCTGAATCACAAGCCAGCTTCAAACACCTTTCGAAAATTTGCATCCTCTGTGAGGCTGGAGATTTTAAAACGTTCTAGACTGAGCCAGAAGTTGTGTTAAGTTCGTCTTTTTTTGAAGGTAGGAACGGAAGTAACTGTAACCGGGTCATCCTACAATCAACGAGAGGTGTTTTTGCATGAAATATGGATTAGCTATAGATTTACACTCTTGTTCGACGGTTGCAGGTTTCATAGGGTGCGTTGTGAAATATGGAAAATATAGAGTGGATCATGAGGTTTGGTGATGTTGAAAGACTATCGATAAATAGGAAGTTAGCCAAGTATGCTTAAAGCATTAAAGCCTGGAAGGACAACTTGCGCCCTTCTAAGGTAAGGCTGTAACCGCCGAAAGTAGTAATTATCTCTCTGCTGTCCCCTTTCCTTCCACCTCAGTTCCTCTCCTTTTGTGTTTGAGTGAAATTTTGGATATAACACAAGATATGTAGTCAAACACAGTTTAGATTTATTCACAGCTTTGAGGAACAATTTTTCAGGCGAGTAAGGAGAACGCCATCTTCTTAACAGCTGATTTTAAATGCACCTTCTCACACCGATTATTTGCCGTATTACATGCGAACCCACGTGGGCATACAATTCCCATTAGTGGAAGACCTGAAATTAATTAAGGTTGTCAGAAGAGCAAATATGTTATTTCAATGTATAAATTTCAAGAGTTGTGACAAACCGAAACTCTGTGTCGGAAGTTACATATTTATGTTCCAAGAGAAACTAGAATAAGTGATGTGTAAGGTAGAGCATGACAAGTGCATTATTCTGCGTAGGAAGCTATTATCGCATTGACGAATTTGCAAGATCAGCCAGCTCTCATATAAATTTCAGGAAAATCGATCATGTTTACGCAGGAATCAGGCCCTAACGGTCATCGAAGTCGTCGCATCGCTCTTCAAATCCTTAGCAAAATGGAAAAATTTTCAATCAGAATATTTAATATTTGAGGTGCATTTTTGAATTATTAGCGGTCCTAGTCATTTCGCGCCTATGCTGAATGCAATGCATCTTGCACTTTTATGCTGTTATGACTGCCTTAGTTATTATAAAATTCCATTTTGTCATATCCTCAGGCATTTTCAGTGGATCCGATATGGGAACGCTCAAGTATTGCGAAATGCTTATATTGCGAAATATTTTCAAACATTCTTTAGAAGTTGGAGAAGTGATCCTCACTGCTTTAAACTAAATTCTATTTTCATGGAATCGTCTTACTTATGACTAATAAATGAAACGCTTAAGATGGGAACGGTGAACAAATAGTTATAGACACGAAAGTGAGAGAGTGAAGCAAAACAGATCCACAACGAGAACTTATAGATCAAGATGGAGACGAAGATTTTTATTTCCTCAACAATGATATTTATGAAACCTGAGATTTGCTCGTTTGCTGTTATACTTACTATAAGCATCGTTAATGGAAAAAATTGTTTTGTGCATACTGAAAAGTTTGACTATGATCTCACTAGTCGTCCGTTACGTTTATATTTTCTACTGAAGCCTGTTTTCTACGTCATATTCTACAGTACCACACACTACTTTCATGTAGAGTTCAGCCATGCATGCAGTACATACTAAAAGCGTTTCAGAAAACTGCAAAAGTATCCTACATTCAATTCTAATTAGAAAATGCTTTTAATGTTTTCACGAAATTTTTAAGTAATTATAATGTCTCCAACTGTATATCATCGTTTAAACTAAGAGATATTCTCCGAACATCTATTTGATTTTTCCCTTATTGCAGCATAACCCTTCATCTCCTCGCAAACACCGTCAACACAATATGAGCGATTCGAACAATCGATGCTGAATACACCTGAAATTATTTGTTTTTATATTACGCTAACTCTTCACAGTGACTACTTATACAGCGTCACTTCTGCGAAATTTTTAACACAAAAAATTTCAGTAAGCCATTGCTGAATTAATAATTTCCGCAGAATTTTCTCATAAGTGATATTAGTCAAGCTTGGTTTTTTTTTTGAAACAATCAATATATAGTATTAGCCACGGTACAACTTCTTCACTCAAATATTCATTTCGGGTGGCGCAGTAAATGTCATTTAAAAAAAAAGGCGTAGCATAAGAAAAGACAATTTGCTGTTTAATTGCACACACAAATGCGCTGATATGAATGTTTTTTAGAGAGTTTTTAGCTCATTTGATACAACAACAGGTGGCATAAACACTCAAAAACAGCAAAAAATTTTGCCTAATAATGCATCTCTATACGGTCTCTCACTTGTGCGAAAATTTCAGTCAAATCGTTTAGTAACGAACAATTTTTTGCATTAAAAAATTTGCAAATTTAAACTATGAGTGAAAGATATTGAAAGCAGTAAAATGAAACAAAACTTTATATAGTTTGTCATTGTCAATATAGGCTATGCTGACCGAATTTCCGCACTGTAAATGTATGTTGAAAATACGGGATGTGCACAGAGGCACGCGCACACATATGCACTATGCTCATCAAGGCACTTATCACTAAATACCATTAAAATTAGCAATAAAATATGCTTCTGAGAACGAGAAGTGAGAAAAGCGCAGAAAACAAAGAAAAAAGACAATGAATTAAATAAGCCAACAGGTTTATCAATCCACAAAAGAATCGATCGAAGGGTAATTCGCGTATCTCGAGGATTACATATTGACTCATAGAATCAACCTTGCAGTACGTGCTGCTTTATAGAGTACTTATTTCAGTATGCGATGGAACTAGATTTGAGGTGCGGGTCAATGCGATTAGCAAATATGGAGTACAAGTAACATAAAGACCAATCGACCGTGATTATATGAGCTACGAGAAGAGATATTTGTGTTGCAACACGAGGCTACTGCCATTAGGCAGTGCAATTTGACGTTTGAAGCAAATAATGAAAACATACATTGTTTTGATCCCGATATCACTACGCATAATGAGCTGATCTGAAAGAACAACATATCAAGACACATCGAGTAGAGTATCGTCTGAAATCTCATACAACTGCTACAGCGCATATAAAAGTAACTGTTGTCAGTTATAGAGGAGAAGTACAAACTGCGATTCCTTGCAACAGCTATAGCCATCGGTGTTGCACCTGAGCAAGCATGAACGTTAGATGTTCATGCTAATTTTTCATCACTTGCAAGAATCAGCTAATTGCAATGCATTATCCCCACATATATTCATTACTCACATATTGTCTAAATCAGCATTTGGCCAATATCCAAAGCTGCTTTTTCCTATCAGCGCTATTTTTTCCTCTTATTTCGCTTACCCTTTTCTTCAGAATTTAGGTGCGAATGCTCTTCACTGCTTTCTGTTCTGTTTCTTAGCCCCGTAGGCAAACAATGTGAAATAACTGGCGCACTCGTGATAAAAAGAAAACGCGAACTATCTTCCTGTCCAAATGTGCAAAATTTAGGATTACCTATAATCACAACAAAAGGGGGGATAATATGGAGAAGAGCGAACGTGAGAGGGGTTTGCTGGAAGAAAAGCCCCTCCTACGTCTTTCATTCAAATATGAGGAGCGACCGACTTGCTCCCCTTTGCAAATTTCTTCCTGGAGGTAATATAGAAATCTGCATTTCGCATGCCAAAACTTCCAAACGTGCTCTGAAATGAAGTGTAATGAATTTGTTCACGCCATGCAAAACAACACAGCGATATTCCATTCGCCCTACAAGTTAACTGTTCATTAATGCTTGCTGATCACTTCCAGTCGCCTTGCATCGCATTCAACAGCGGTGACAACAAAGCGAAAATGAAGATGGGAGCAATGAATTGGAGACGACCCGGAAAGGAGGTTAGGGGCAGTGGTGAAAAAGCTGTCTGCTACTAAAGATACGGCGACATAGGGCGGAGGAATGTCACAACAGCGCTATGAATCGCATGACTACAGAACGGGCGTTCATTTAGGAGAACATGTCATTGTATTTTCCAGTTTTTCTTTAGCGTTTTGCCACAATCATTGCGATTTGTGCCTTGCACTTTTAAGATCTCAGCTTCTTGGGCGAGATCTTTAAAGCTTGGCTTAAATTTATTTGTCGCCTATTGAAATTTGTAAACTCATATTTTTAGAAAAAAAATGTGATTGTCAGATTCCGCTTTCTTATCTGCACAATTGTTTGCAAAGCCTTCAAAGAGTGACTTAGTAGACTGCGCGTTCTCTCTGTATTAGAAGAATTTACGCAGCTATTAATATACATAAGCAGCAACGACTATTTAAAGCTTTCGCTCTATGGATCTTGAATGCTGGAGTTGGTAGTGTCAGCCGTGAACCTATGAAGAAATAACGCACACTCTAATCCAGTGACGACAGTTAAATCAAGTACAAAATATTCACTAACAACAACTTTGGCACTGCTCGAATCAACTAAAGAAAAAAGGGCCTCATTGACAACACAAAATCGAACTTACCACAGGTAAAATGAGTGAGTGCATATTCGGAATTCAACTGCGGATAGAGCACTCTGAAATAAATTTCAACAAAGAACGGAGGCGACAATCCGAGTCGCTTTCACAAGTAGCACGGCGCAATTTAAACGAAGAGCACTTCTTATATCGTTTCACTATGATAGCTAAAAAGCACTATTGGTATGAAAAAAAAAAGTAAATAGGCAGATAGGTATGAAAAAGTAAATAGGCATAAAAAAAGCATAGTAAAAGATACAAGTGCAATAGGCAGACTGCGCAAAATAGCTCAGAATGCGGTTAGTCAACTTGAGCGTATCTGTAAATTTGTGCTCATCGGTGACAATGCAAATTGTGGCGATGAGGTGCATTATGAAGATGTCATGTCTGTGCGCATATGACAACATGCTTATCATCTCTCCGATGGCTTTAGTCAGCAGCTTAGTGAGGCTAGAGCTGCGAATTTGGTAAGTATAACATATGCCCAAGGTTCATCATTGATGCAATTTTCAATTTATTCAAGAAGTTCCGAAAGAGCTGCAGAAATATGAGACGCTTTGAAACTTATATGCAACACCAATTTTTCGTTCCACATTGCAACAAACATCACCGGTTCCAAGAGAACTGTGTAAGCGATCGCATCCATTTAAGTATGGGTCAGTACTGTATGCACTTACTTCACTATTCATTACCAGTTCACGGAAGTGATTGACCTTGTGAGCGCGGTAGTAAAAGCAGTATGTGCTGTTTTTGTCACACTCCGAGAGAAATTTTATCTACAGTTTAAATGAAAGGAAAATAAACGTTTTTTCTACTGTTCTATATGTTTCCTGTGCAATTACTTATTCGCCAATGTAAGCGAACAATATGCACTCTTGATTGTTCTTGTCGACGAGACAGCGACATATGCCACTTCGATTGCATTTTTATTGAATAACAAAAATTAATTTAGCGCTGCAGCATACAAATAGCGAGCAAACTATAAAACATCTGCTCGCATTATGCCATGCAGTTTGTGAGATTTTTTATCTCTAGTAAAAAGATTCGTGGAATCCATTTCTTTCTCAAAAAGCTGCTCAACCATCGCTTGACTGTTTATTAAGAATGCGTTTGTTTTTACAAAGCGCCCGTTTCGCTTCCTTCTATTAAACCTTGCGATCAATTTATGCTAAATTTTCTCACGCGAAATTATGGATTCGCTCCATATTTTAGTCGATGCGCCTTCGTTCATTGTGTGAAAATGAATCGTCCAATGGGCGGTATGCAAGACGAAGCAGTGAGGCAGACAGACACACACAGACACACCTGCATAAATGACGTCACAGTAATGCGCTTACACCAGTCTGCGAAAATCGGAATGAAAAAAATAAAATGAAGCGTATCGTTGAATAAAACTATATATCTTCACAATGATTGCAGTATTATTTGTGACCACAGTATTATCAGAGTGGCTACAAAATTACGCAGTTATCACAACGATTACAATTAGAGTATTTTGTCATCTTCATCGACATAATAGAGTGCAAATAGGACGATGAATGGTTGACTCTATCAGCGTGTAGAGTCGACAGCTCGATAACAAAGTATTTTGGTTGTTGTTGTTTGGGGTGTTCGGAAAGCTGCAACCAATATTCGCTTTCTGTTGTCTGTTAATAGAAGTATACCGCATGCAGGTGAATTTATGCTGCATGGAACAGTATTTGCCTAGTAACAAATCTCTGCACTCATACATCAAAAGTTTTGCTAATGGTAAAGGAGCCTCTCAGTATACTTTTCTGCAATCGAAAATTTATGACCATCACATAGGCTAGCATGTTGGTCTTTCTCACTTGTTGCTGATATTCTCACTCAGCGCAAACCACGTTGATGCATGAGCTGAAGTTCACAGGCGTTTCATCACTACCGCTTTGAGCAAACTGTACTTTGTTGAACAAATTGGTGGTTTGGACATTTACCACTCGTTGTCACCACATTTGTATACTTGCTATGAATTCATCTATGGTCTTGCTCAATTCGTTGCCTACTCATCGAAATATAATAAGAGCGCTAGATAGCCTGTAAGTTCCCAGACGGCTTACATGAGTTTAAGGTCATAACGTCCAAACACAAGCGTGATCATTGCAGTCGATCAGTTTTGTGCGCTCTCTTTACTCTCTGAGTTGCCACAGTTGATGTTTGCGGATTAAAAATTGGCATGCATGGTTATAGGTTGTCCAGAAACTGTTAGTCTTTTCATGATATACTTTCTTGAAATACATTACATTATAAGTACAATGCACTTGAATAATAAAATCCTTGACGGCATAGTTGAAAGGCACAAAATTTAGCAGAAGCGCTTTTGAAGCGTAGGGTGGATATCCACAACGCACGACAAAGGAAGCTGTGCAAGATGAAAGAGTGAATGGAGTGAAGGGGAGGTGCAAAAACTTGTCTTGGCCACCGACTAAATCAAATGTGCGAAAAAGAAGACATGCAACTTTTCGATGCAAAATCACTCAGTCACGCTCAAACAGCATGTATAATCATGGTCATATCTACGCAGTAGGGTGCAAATGCAGGTGAAAAGTGGCCTCACATTCGAAAACTCAGTCGAGCTACTCTTTCTGATGCGCGCTCGAAGTACAACTCGACCAACGCTTACGACTCGACCACATTTTCTGACTCCCTTCAGCAGCAATTTTGGCCCATCATATCAAGTACTCACCAGACACAATTCGGGCTTTGTCTGCAATATACAGCTGACGACAAGAAAAATCTCAACATCTTGTTCGCTGCATTCGTGAATTCAAGAGATAACGTCAATACTGCAACTGCAATGCCAAACCACGTGCGTTCAATAGATGGAGGATAGATCAGTTGGCTATAGATTAAGCTGGAATAGTGCTCCGTGCAAAGTATGTCAAAGAAGGTCAAGAGCATACAGGCGAATCAAACGATTGCCCAGTGTGTGTCGTGACGCTCGCCTGAGGCAGAATTGGGAGGATATAAAAGGAGTCGACGCGCTCATATACTCATTCATCTGCTAAGTTGTTCGCGACGACGAGCACAACTTACTCGACCGCATCTCGACATATGGTGCGGATTCTCAGTGAGACATAGGCGACTAGATGAGCTAAGGAGGAGGAGCGAGTGATCCTTGCATAGAAGTTTCGCTTGAAAACTTCGACGGGATGATGGCAGTGCCTTCCTATCAAAAAGGCGAAAAAGCGTATGACTAATGGCGGTATAAATATTCGATCATCTCGGTGAACAAATCAGTTGGTTGCCTAAGCACATACTTCTCTGGCTATGCAACCGGATGTAGTGGTCTGGTTCAAATAGTACAGTTATGGAGGGTGTCACAGGTGAACGTGTTGCGAGCGAAAATGAGTTGAAATGCAAACCGAAACGATATTTCTTAAGAAACTAAATGTAGTGAAAAGCTTCCAAAACGGTGGTATATAGGCACAGTTTTCGATGGGGAATATTAGCTGCCTCATTAACCCAGATGTTCAAAACTACGATCGCTCAATCAGAAGGGATTAATGCAGCAAAAAGCTCAGAAACAATCAGGAAAAAAACCTGAAGCTCGCTTTTCAGCATATATCTTCGATAAGTAACCGAGCGAAATATTTGAAAGTCATGCAATTGCGATCGTCATTTTTCGAATAAATTAGGACTTCCCATTGAACCGTTGGATGCATAAAGAGATGCACATATATGAAATATCTTCCGCAAAGCGTTGTGAATCATGAAGAATACTCTGTGCTGCAATATTTGATATTTGAAAGTGCGATCCGAAAGTGAATGTCACACTAACCGAAGTTAATTTGACTTTTTGAAGCGTAAAGGAATGTTGTATATTTAGAGAGTGCGGTAGAAGTGAACGGAAACGTCGGATGCAGAAGAAGCATAAAGCATTGAGCTTCGTAGAGTTCACGCCACGTGAATGAGTGAGTGCAATATTTATCGCTAGATAATGACCATTTGCTTGGATTCATTTGCAAAGGAAACCCTGTATAAAAAAAATTAATGTTACAATTTAAATTTGAAAAATGAAGATTTCTGCGCAAATGAGTATGACAGTTCTGTTTACCTTCGCTTGCGTTGTCATACACGGCCACAAAGGTGCACTTACCTTTGTCTGTTCATGTGCAGATAGATATTCGTCTGTTCGAGTCCTTTCGTTTTGCGTTGATATAAGAATTGTTCTCCACAGGCTGATTGGGCTAACTGGGTTGTGCTGTTACCAGCACGTTCAAATAAAGGCGATTGTTCAGCCTATGCGAATGCGCCGAAACACTATTTGTTCCTACAACTCCAGCGAAAATCAAGGTTTTTAGGCACGGCAGTTTCATCTCAGGTTTTGTTGTCTTTTGCTTTCAAAGTGTATTAGCTCATGTTTCTTGAAAGTACCAGTGACCTATCGGCGAAAACACGTAATACTCAGGAACAGAATTTTTCTAGTTGAAGTTATATAGGATAGGGCAGTTTTCCATTACGCCACCGTTGGTCTTCGAGCTTTTTCGCTATTGCTGAAGTTGGAACAGTTATATTCTGAAACAGTTATATCCCATTTTACCGTGAACTGCTTTACTGCTGATTTATTGTTTCTTATGTTGCATTTTTCTCGGTGGTGTACTCGCAAGCTTGGACATTGCAGCCATCGGCAACCGAGCCGTGGGAGCCGCAACAGCCCATACAAATAAATCCTACAGGCAAAGACGAGCGTTGGAGCCTGAAGAAAATACGCATCGAAGTATCGAGCACGGAGATGCTGCATATACGGGCAGTATAAGAGTTCGTGGGAACAAGAGGATGTGATTAGGGCAGTCGAATCGTATCATTTGATCTTGAAAGACGATAAAAGCTATGTTTCTATCGAACTTTGGCTTGTGCTTGTGAGGACATAAATCGCTTGCTAAAAGAACTAGGAGGGATCCGATGGTGCGAAAACATTGCGACGGCGCTTTCAAGGAACAAAAGGAACTGTTCATTACCGAGGGGACTCATTGAGAATGGAAGGATTCGATCGCTTCACCACTGTGCATCAACCCGCGTTCAATATAAAAAATGATCGTCGAAGCTATGAGAGTACGGTTCGATTCCTGCACAACGAACAAGAAGGAAGACTCACTGAGTAGGCCGTTCTTGTGAGATTTCTTCCCATTGCAAAGTAATGCGGGATGTAGTACCTAAATTCATGTAAAGTGCAGTGTCGGAAAAGGAGCCTATCAAGTTGTTCTGAAATGCTACGAATTTATCTATAGCAACCTTGATGAGATAAAATTTTATATCCTTCTGACCTACGATAAAGGGCCCACAATTAAGTCTAAAGATTAACTCCGAATTGAAGCGTGCACTTCATGGAGCTATAATAGCATAGCCAGATTTCGCCTAGCTATCAGAAACTTTTCTGTGGAGTATGGAAATTTGGCGGCGCTGAGTGGAATTGCTGATCGACATTTTTGAAGCACATTCGTTTTTCAAAGAATTCTGGCTTCCAATCATCACCTTTAGTCCGTTTTCGGCCTTATAGCATTTCTTTCGGTTGTCGTCACTGCTTCCCTCCTTTTCGTTTTGGTGAAAGGTTCCCTGGTACGAGAAAAAGACTTTGGGAATTTTGCAAAGTTATCATTTGTGCAATTTACAGGAAGTATTCCGACAAAATTTTTTGAGACCTTGGAAACGGAAATGTTCGCTGGAAAAAGCCTGTATTGGAAGCTAGGAAGTGAAAAATTTTTTCGCAGTTCGAAAGCGAAAAGAAATTCTCTCAAAATGAGCTGCTCTATCTTTTTCTGCTAAATGAGTTTTTCTCAGGCAGGATCACAAAATAAATTGGCTCTGACTAATAAAACCATATGTCATCAGCCGATGACTATTGCAACTATGAGGGCTCCCTTCTATTTATCTCTTCACTGCATCAATGAGTAAATAGAAACGGAACATGAATTCGATCAACCGACGAAAGGTTTCAGCAGTATGTGCATAAAGTATCGTTTATCACGCGAATGCGCACATATAACTTCATTTTACTATCAATCAATACGCAAATAACATTTTCTTCTAAGCTGTCGACAAGTTTAAAGTGTTTTGTAATGCTTTTGCTTCGAAGGAATGTGTCGTTGAAGATGTGCCAAATAAACGGTTGACGTCTTTGTCGATGTGATTTGTTCTTGTTTGCTTCAATTTCCAAGTGAATCAACTCATCATTTCGAAAGTAAGCCATCCAGGAACTGTTTCTGACTGGACGCCTTTCAATAGCGTTAGAGCCCTCTCCGTTCCGAAATGCCTTCTGCTTAACGACTTCCAAATAGCGATACCTCCCATCTCGGAAGTTTAAAACCTCATTCGAAGCAAGTAGGAATGTTAGAGTCATGCAGTACCTAATAAACGAATATGTTTTTGGAATAATCAACGAGCTAAAAAAAATTTGGTAAGTCATAGCGTTTTTCAGAACCATGCGAATTCGCAGAGGATAGCTGTTTAATGCCATTTTCAGCACAACAATGTTTGAGTCTACCTGTGCAGCGCAATTTTTGCAAAAATAATTCTGCAACGAAACTGTAAGATGAATATGAAGAGAGGATCTGCCCACTAATGACTATTCGAAGCATGCATTTCATGCATATGATATAATATCAGCTTTAAACAGCGCTGCCTAAGGAGAACCCTAAGATAGGACTATCCATAGCCATTTTTGTCGAAAGCGTTAAATACTCACTGATGCAATCAAAGGAAGCTAGTGAAATAGATTCACAGCTATTTGTCCCGGTCACTGCCTTAGGGATGGGCATTGGGCAGTTGCGAGTTTGAATTTTACCTTTAATGGGGTGCGGATAATCCTCTGAACGAATTGCGTGCATCTTCATGAGCAATGGAAAAACAATAATTGACGTTCAATGAGGTAATAAAACAGGCAGCAATAGAATCCAACTGATTGAGTTCAGTTTGCGGAGGGTAAAAGAATAACATTTGGTGAGGACGAATAATCGGAATTTGAAGGAAAGCTCCCTGAAGGAAAAGCGCAAAGACACGTAACTGATATGCGGTCGTGGACGTGGAAAGCAATGCTGTGGGCATAATAACCTATGGTTCTATGGCGTAGAACAACATACTCAGCTGATGCATCAGCAAAAGTGGCGCTGTTATCCTTGTTAATCAGTTGCTTCCAGGAGGTAGGCGACAACTGGTGATATACTCGAAAATGACTTTTAAGCGCTTAAAAATTGCTTCCATTTCTCGCATTATCTTACAGAGAATATAAAGAACTGAAGATAGAATCGTCTACATCTCTATGAACTGAACACTGATGGGGGAAAAACTATTTGAAATTCGCATGTTTATTAGTGAAAATTATTTGAAATTCGCGTGTTTATTGGTGAAGTTCATATGTTCCACATGTTAAAAAAAACTTTTGTGAAAATTTCGCTGTGTTCAGATTTTTTCTATTAGCTACCGAAACTCTTATTTTTGTTATTACTGGATGGCTTCCTATATTTCTCGTTAAAGTGGGTTCTCTTGAAATGAATTTTTCATGAATCTGATTATTCTAGCTATGCTTGCATTTATAAATAAAGTTGAAGGGATTTTTTTTCAGGTTGGGCATTTTCCCTTCAATATTGAAGCATTATCTCTTCTCAAATATTCTAATTTTTCAACCTTTCATCGGAAACACGTAAAATTGCACCTGGAAAATCGGCATTACTTCGTGTATGTTTGCTATTAATTTCTAACTAATCGCCATATGTTTCTTTCGCACTTTTATGCAATGATCACATTCAGACATGAGTAGATGATCTATGGAAGCAGACAAAATTAAGGTTTAAAACTTTGGAATATTCAAGAACGAAGGAGTTGCGAAATCCGCACTGTTTAGCTATGCAATGTTTTTTCACGTAACAATTAATGAATGGTGCTCATTAATAATGGTGCATGGCTTTAAGATTTTTGTGATTTGTGAACTCTAATGCTCCTACGCAAAACAGATTTCTAAAAATATGAACTTTTAAATGCACCTTTTTAGAACCATTTTAGTTACTCAAGTAGTTTCTTCATTTTGTAATGTGGTTAATTGTGAGAAAAAAACCATTATTAGCGATTAGTTTTATATTTTCGTTACGCTTAGTAAAAGTGTCTAATATCTTTTATGTCCGTTAACTTGTAATGATGATTCTATCCGGATCTCTCGATATATATTATTGAAGGAGGTTTTAATGTGGTCATTTGAAATACAGCAAATTGTTGTACAGCACAAATAATAGTGGACTGAATGAGCATTTTCTATCTGATGCAAGGTGTGCGATACAGTTCAAGAATGTAGTCCAAGAATCGGAAATTTTAGCATTAGCCCTTTTATGTCTTCGATTTCGAGGAAGGAATGCGCAAATTTTATGTTGTTAGTTTATCATATGTTGCTACTCTATCAGAAGATTTCACAGAATTAGAGTAAATGCCACTTTCAAGTTATTTTACATCTGCTACCGCTATATAGCAGTAACGGTTAAGTCATTAGCCTGTCAACAAATGCAGCAGCATAAAATTATTTCATATTAATTATACGCATAAAGTTTATGATCACTGAAGAGTTGTCGGTAGTGATCTTTAAATTATTCGTTAGTTAATTCAGTTATTGCCCACTTGATCAGTGTTTTTCGAAAGATATTGAAACTATTTATATTTCTCTGTTCTGATATATTTATGTGCGTCATTAAGTTTGTTATGGGTCGTTATGCATATAGACGTATATTAAGAAACGTTTCATTATAAAGCAATTTAATTTCAACACATTTTCGAACGTATTGCTAGATTTCTTGTTTTTTTTTTTTTTTTTTTACAAGAATATTAAAGCCACTGTGATTACATGCTGAAAAGGATGCTACGAAATTTATAGCGTGAAAAATTTGCGATTTTCAGGTGAATGAATCATCATTAAAAAATCAAAAACTTTAGTGTAAACCGTCCATTGCTTTGCAATGCTTGAAGTTTTCTTAGCAATTGAGCGACCTCATGAAGCATTTATCTATATCCTGCTGTCATTTCAACATTTAGGTCAAAATATTTTTTGGAAACAATTTTATTCACGAATATAAGATCGTGACCAATATTTTTTAGTGCCTAGCGCATGAACAATAACAATTTGTTTTCAGTTTTCACATTCAATTTGCAGCAATTCCCATCACTCTTTTTTTTATGTTTTAAAAAACGTTTGAACTATTTATAAACTTTTTACAAAGGAAATGTATTTCAACTTTAGTGTCCCTATCATCATTGTTATTGCTAATAAACGGTGGTGAATTTGAAGCATATAGCAATGCCTTTGATTATCCAGCTCTTACGAACTATCAACGCGCCTATAGAAGTATTCACTGCAATGCCCTTGCTTGAAGTATAATTGACAAGCAGTTGTCTCATATTTCAAACAAAATTTCTTCCTTTTCCATAAAAACATTCAGATAGTGTTGGAAAGTTCTCAAAGCATGAAGCATTCTTTTAGCATATTCGAACAATCGTTGATATCTTCAATGCTCTTCTTCAGATCCATTGTATAGATAGTGCGAAAAAATTTCATCCCAAATAGCTATGACGCGAAAAAGCTTTTAATACCTATATCCTTTGAACTATTTGCACTATTTGGACTCCTAAAGCACCAGTAGAATAACCATGTTGACGAGAATATTCACATAAAAGGTCAGATCTTGCTTTAATAATATCACATCTATGTTCACTGATTCTCTTTCGCTTCGGCCTACAACGTACAGTTCTCACTTCCACTTGTTCCAATCGGTAGCTTCTTATTTATGGTATGCAGCTCGTTCAGTGACCTATAATAATAAATTTTCTTCAAGAATTTAAGTCCTGAGAAGGATTTTCATAAGGACCGCCCAATTGCCGCAAAGCTCTTTCAGCAGTATCCTGAATAAATTGAATAATTATGATAATCCTCGATGAGCTTGGGATGTCCATAAATAGCTGCACATATTTATGCACGTTCTCGAATAGCCTGTTCAATTATGTTACGCACAGCGACAAGGTTGTTGCTATTTAAGTGGAGGTAATGATCTACTGCCACTGTTAGTGGTTCACGGAAAGCGCACTAAATAAGACATTTTATTAACGTTTTCTAAGGACGTGCATAGTACTGCATTGGAAAATGCAGCCTGTAATTCAGAACAAGTATGCGGCTTTCAATCAGAAATAGGCAGCAGTAGTTCGAGCTTTCGAGTCTGTGGTGTGACGTAAGTCCCAGTGAAAGCTTGAGATGAGTTGAGGTTATTTTTTCGGCTGGCATGGGCAACTCACGTTTCGGATCGTGAAGGCAGCAGCTGAGATTTGCGCGAGTTTCACGAGTTAATTTTGAAATGAGCAGTAAACCGCTCGGATTGACGTTCACTTCCCGGTATTCACGGTCAGTGCAAATGTGCTTAGTGACTGCAAATATTGCAGGAGACGTGAGAGGAAGCGATTTGTTGTTGATGTCGGAGAGCACGCATTCAGATGCTTTCAACCAGTTTGGGAATGGCGAAAAATTAATATTTCGTTGGATTTCAGTGATGTTTTGAGGCATTTGACATTCAATGATTTTTGAATGTACTGATTGCGGGTTCAGCAGTTACTGCGAGCAGCAACATAGTGAAAAAGAAAATTGGTCTTCGGCAATGTAGATTCCGCGTTCAATTATCGCCACCCTGAAATGAATGAATATTCGAAACTAGTGCAGTATTGTCCAAATGACGCCGAAAGAAGCGTGAATTTCGGCGAACATATAGCCGAGAGTAGGGATATTACAGCACGTAGAAAGTCGACTGGAAAATATCATTGTCGCCGACGTGATGCGTGTATTTCTAATCTCGGAGAAAATTCTAACATAAAGAATTTCAATTAAGTTGTGCCAAGAAGGGTGGAAAGCATATCAGATGCTTTTCTTTCGCATATTATATTCGTTCGCATATGATATTCGTAGGAAAGCATATGATACGCTAATCGTTTTTCTGGAAGAGTAGTGCAATCGGCTTCATAATATTCGGGTTTGAAAGAAACACACTATGACGGCAAAACAAACCATCTTCGGACCTTTGTTTCGAACAACCTTGAACTAAAGAATAGTGAATATCCAGAGTAAAAAAAAAACTTAGAGGAACGCTACATTCGAAATAATTGTAGAAGTGGAGTATCACATAATACTCTGGAAACACAAAAATCATTTTCTCTTATAATGCATCTTCCACGATCTATCATTTTCCGACGATAACACCCAAATCATCATATTTTCTCCAACCAACGCATGTCACGCTGCGCCTCGGCCTACTGTGCACGTTCTATGTGCCGGCGTTTCGAGCTGATCTACAGTGTGCCCGATGATTAAAATTTGGTAGTATCGCTCGGCGCCACGAGATAATTGCGAAACTCAATTTCCAACAATTACTGGTGATTTCAGGAAGTTTCATAAGATTTCCATCTCATTTGTGTTATACCCGTGGTAAATTGCAACTCCAAGATGAGAATCCAGCTATATTTTAAAAAATCCATATCCGCAGGATGCGCCGTTGGTTTTTCTTGAAAAGCGATCGACTTAGGCAGGTTTGAAGGGAACACACATTGCCTAACCTATGCCACCCCCTTCCCCATAACTTTATTTCCTATCAGTCTCCACTCTTCATTCCGTGTTTCCGGAGAAATGTTGCCTTTTTTCCATCTTCATTCTTCTTCTTCAGTTGTAAACAGTCAGCGAAATGTGGTCTCATTATTTTTGTTCACCGATTCAACGACGTTTCTATATCGCTCGAGGATTTCCTTTGCAGGGCAACTGTAACTGAAGTCGTTCGTTAGCATTATGATACTTTCAACGAGCAAAGCACGAGTTTGTTTTCGTCAAATGAAAGCGAGCGTGCTTGCTGAGTGCTTCACCGATTTTTCGTATGTGAGTGCAACAACATTCGTTTTGCAGGACCCTATAGCCGAGGTTTGACGCTGAACAAACCGACCGTTGGTCTTTCTCTTTTGCACTTTCTAATCGGCACAAATGCAATGCAATTCGAACTAGCCGTCCGATCATCAGATGTTGTTTTCGTTCTTGCATTACGCTTAACGAACGTGAAAATGTTATTTTCTGAAATGTTGCAGAAATTGATTGCATAAGAAATGCTTGAGTTGCAAAACTGCTTATTGCTTATTTGACTTGCAAAATTGCTTATTTGCAGTTGCAAAACTTCGATTAGGTATCCGATGAAAGTTCAGTGAATTATCATGTCATTGAAGATATTTATTAGCTTTGCGGAGAATCCTTAACTACGATTGCAAATGCAATACTGCAGTTGCATATGCGGCCTAGCGTGTATCATATGGTGGAGCAGTGTCAATCTGAAGATTGCTCTTTCACATCTCTTTCATAGCGTGCTCGCATTCGCCCTGTAAAATCACCCCTAACGCCATTTGAGCAGGTCAATGCGTGTCCACGTGTCTCCCTACGCACGCACGCGTACGCATATATGAAGTTTATGAGTTATACTTACATGTCCATACGTTTGTGTGAGCATTTATTTGCATGCACAAATGCGTGTGTCTGCAGTGTGCATGCGTACTATGTGTGCGTATGTGCGTACATGTATGCACGTGTGTGCCTTTCGGTCCTAATCCATCCGCGCATATATGTCCGTGTGTATGTGCAGATGCGCCACTACGTGCGTGCTCGTCGCGTATCTGGTGTATACTTGTCTGTCTATATATGTTAATGTGCGTTTTTTCCAATTGGAATATGCAGTCATTAAAAAAAGAATACTAAAATAAAAACGAATAACCTGCCGAAAACTAAAGCACAGTAATCCTAACAATTTCATTACGTAGTACACATGTTTCAAAAATGCACACTACTCCTCATCTCATTTCTTATCACTTTTGCAACAGGAAAGTTGTTTTCACCACACTTCCATATTCCGACACAAAATGACATTATCACAGTCCCCTCTCACAAGTGAATACCCTTTCTTTGCAAACAGTTCCTAAAATTTTGGAACCACCTGAATTTCACAAAGCATGCAATTGCGTTTGGCAAAAATATGCATCTTGTGCTTCAGCCGGGATTTCTCTGGCAAGGAGTTGTCGAAGAAACGCCATTACTGCAACTTTTCGAAAATTATTCACGCTGCAGCTTCCCATGAAAAGATGCAGCACAACAGCACGACCGATGTGAAAAGTCTCCTAACAAAACCGGACGTTTTCCGGCCTTCCGCCCTCGAGGGGGGCTCCGTGAGGCCCCACTCTCCGGAGTCCCCTCGTCCCTCACGGGTATTCTGAAAACTCAAATCCAT
Organism: Baylisascaris procyonis; assembly: GCA_037389465.1. NCBI lineage: Eukaryota > Metazoa > Nematoda > Chromadorea > Rhabditida > Ascarididae > Baylisascaris > Baylisascaris procyonis. The sequence goes on from JAZARR010000266.1 coordinate 1,406,666, forward strand.
CTGCGGGGCCACCGCAGAAGCGAAGAGCTTCCCCGCCCTCGCGGAGATTTCGTTTAATATTTCACACGGCGAAGGCCCCGTTCGCGGGGCCACCTTCGAAACACTGTATGCGCATACGTCCGAATGTGTGTATGCGATGGTTGCGTACATCTGTGCGCATGGCCCAGTCTATACACATCTGAGAACGTATGTGTATGCGCCAATGCATGTGCGTGTCTGTGTGCTTCTGCGCGTCTGTGCACCCATGTGAACGTTATGTGTTTCGGAACCTTAACCGTACAGCGATGAAATTCTTAGGCGTTACATGGTAGTTTATCTTTCACCCCGATTGCCCATGAAGCCACTTCATGTTCTGTCCTGCTACTTCGTCTCGCATAAAGATATATTCACGCTCAAATGCAGGCAGTTTTGCCAGCGCCGTTTTCCGGCTACAGGCTCATGCATTCGTAAGTTACTTAAAATGGATGATTATGTGAAGGCATCCTGTAAATTATAATCAGGATAGCTGTTGCACTTACCAATCTCCGATTGATCAATTCCTTCGATCTCTAGTGGTGCAAAATGCACTGGTGGACATTCCTAGTTTAATCCTGGTTTATAGAGGGACTGTATGATGGAGAGTTAAGCGGAAGGTGGGAATGCTCGGTAAAGGTTTTGACTCTTGGGGCCATGCTTTTTGTGATAGTTTGACGTACTCAATGTTGAAACTACGTAAGGTTATTTCTAAACTTTGCACGATTAGTGACAGACAAATGTGGGAACTGCACCTAGAGGAAAGAAGTGCTGATTTCCAGTATTACCTTTGTAAATGATAAGTAGAGGCCTTGCGACATAATTTGCTGTGAAACATACATCTGTAATTGGCTTCCGAGGTACGTATGGAGAAATCTAGAAAAAGCTTGAGGCAATCGCCTGAGTAGGCTAGGAAACTGAGCTACCATCTAGTCCTCAGTTGAGTTCTTCCATCCATCAAATGGCTGTCTGATGTGAATAATTCTGTGTATGAATGCCTCATTTGGATATCTCTACTAATGTTGTGTCGTATTTCGTGCAAAAATTCTTTAAAAAAGGGATAGCAATGTGACATCAGAATAAATGTTTGTTAAGCGCTTCTATGCATCACTATCCTGAAAGCATTAATATCGGAAGAAAGCCGCTGAGAATATTGTTGAATATGTGTTTAGCGTCACAGAGAGCTGCTTTATGCAGCAACAACTCATATATTGACATATTTATAGGGCTGCTTAGTGAATCCTGTCGTTCGCGATTGCAAAATGATGCGCTTGTATTGACCACCCTTTTTGTTGGTGGGTGTGTGTAGTGTGTATGTGTGCGATGATGTGTAAAGGTGGTCAATAATTAGATTATATATGTTAGTTCGTCCCCAAAGATTCGTGAACAAACAATAGAAAACGAATAAAACAAAGGAAAATTACTGATTAACAAATTGGCCTACGTTACTGTTGCCGTTCGATGTCGACTGAGCTGCAGCTCGCTTCTCGGTGCCAGCTTTTGTCACTTCCGAGTTGACGTGTGGCGTTCCTGATCCACCGTCGACCTGTCTCTTTGCCACTGGCGTCGATCCAACCACAATCACCGCTGGAGTCGACGATTCTGACCACTGAGCTCCCTTCTGTGACCCGTCTAGTTGTCACGGCACTCCGGTTTAATGACGCCTTCCGCTCACCAATGATCACCTTTTTGGATTCTGTCAGTTACCCAAGAATACTTCACGTTGAGGTGGCTGCTCTTAGAATACCAATATCAGATTCTGTTGGTGCAACCGCCTTGTGCACCTTTCCACTGCTGTGTGAACCACGCCTCAAACTTGGGTAATTAAACCTTTATTCGCATTTAAACAATCAAAACGCGACGAAGAAACATTTACATATCAGAAGTAAAAGATAATATGATAGTAGGTTAACATGTGATTAAGTAAACTCATATATGGTTATAAGACAAGTACGTAATGTTATAACTTCTTATAACCCGACGGAAAGAACATGCATACTTATTAGTATAACTGGACGAAAAGAATACGCATACTCATTAGTAAAGCACGTAACCTGATGCTGAGTAGAATTATAACATTACACTTAAGCGAACTCAAGTACCATTATCTCACACGTATGTAACGTTATAATACCTCATAAGCCGACGGAAAGAATACGCATACTCATTCATAAGCAAAAACATTGAACACGCAACACCGATCCACGTCACTCATTGTACAACAGTTACCGAAACTTTGGGGTTTGTTTATATAGCCTTCTTGTTGACACCTTCTTGAAGCTTATGGTCCGCCCCTTCTTTGTGCCGTTAGTTGAGTTGACAATTAACATTGTTCATGGGATGACTTGATCCGCATGTCTTTATGCACTTTTGAGAAACAAAGCGCTCCCATGCCTTGTGAGCTTCCCACGCGCCTTGCCCTCTCTTTGAGCGCAACACTTCTGAGTGGCCGACTAACAATCTCACTTTCATAATCCATTTGCACTACTTCGTTTCTCATAACTTTCGCACTTCCGCGAAACTAATTTTTGGAGCTTTAATCAGCTTTCAAGTTATTTATTTCTACGCACTCCCTCATTCGCGCGAAGCCGCGACAGCGCTACCTTATCGACTGGCGAGTCGCAGTTGGCGAAATTCCATCGGAGTTTCATTTCCGATTGACGCACATGGAAAGGGTGCTATATAGCCTTGTGCCAAGCAATACTAACATGAAGGGAAGGGCAGTAGGAGGATGAAGTCCGGACCATAGAGCAGATTGCTTCAGCAGTGCTTTGAAACGTTTTTCGAGAAACAACCGAAATTATGGCAACAATACATGAACATGTCTGAAAAAATAGCACCCACTTGTTGCACGCCACACCACTCGTAGTTGAGGTAAATACCCAAAGCGAAATGTGTGCTCTTCCTAAAGCTGTGCAATAAAAATTTCCGTTAACTTGGTTCAATCGCGTGGTCCCTTTCTTTCCACGTGTTTCCTGTGATCGGCCTCCATCAAATTCTGCTACAGTTGAGGGGACTCATTTTGTTCGAAAAAAAAAAACAGTTCAAGTGAAAAAGTGCATTAAAATATAGACAGCAAGAGAACAAGTGATCTGTGGCATTGTCACGCAAGAGAACTTTATATTTGATTCAAAAAGCCGATCAAAATTTAATATTTCTTACCGTGATATATGCTATTTATTGTTGTGTTAGGTGCACTGGCGGTGAACGCCTCTTTCCTCCTCCTTTGTGCTCGATCCTCAATTTCTCATTCATATAAAGGCTATTCGCAAGAAGGCTACAGGGAATTTTGGAGAATCACTATTCGAAACTCGAATGACACGCTTTAGCTCGTAATAGACGATATCCCATCACTCTTCCAAAAAAAGCAATCTCGTGGCCGCTTAGCATGATTTTCCTATGCTTCCCATTTTGTTTATATTTTCTCCTTCCTTGGAAGTGTGCATTGGTTTCACCTTTTCTGATGGAGCCATCACCACCGCAGTAGGAAGCTGTCGCTCGATTTGTCTAACTTCGTCTGCTCCGGAAATTTCCGAAATAATTGGCAGAGATCCTTCAAGCGACCATTTTATGCGAGACAACGCAACCTTCTGAACCCTACCCAGTTCAGCTTCAGCTCTGATCGGTCCGCAATATTGCGAATTGTTTCGTCTTGAATCGAACGGATGTCTCCGTTAAATATGAGAGGACAGACCGAAATTGTGTATTTTGATTACGCAAAGGCCTTTAGTGTATTCTGTAATGAAAAGATGTCGGATCGCTGACCACATTGCCGATGACTATTTTCTTCTGCTGATTTCTTTTTTCAGCTTCTGATTGTTTTGTAATTCTGACCCTTTTCCCACAATATTCGCTTCAAATGACCAACATTATGCGGAGGGACCAAAGTCCCATAGAAAATCGTGGCCGTCACCATGAAATGTGGCAACGCAATCGGCATATTCTTTGTAGTAACCACTTGGCAGACCCGCCTCATCCCATTGCATTATCACCGCATGTAGATTACTTGCCAACACCTAAACTCGGGCCTGTGAATTCGCTTGTGCAGTGAAATGATGTGAGAGCACTTTCAACCAATTTGCAACGCTACTCTACTTGGTCGGTTTTGGACAGGGTAACAAAGTCTGCACTGTTCATATCACCACTGATACTTCAGTTCGAGGCTTAAACATCCAGGCTGCTTATCACGGCGCAAATAGAGATATTTGTAGGTTGAGGGAAATCTTCCGTTGACTCAGTGCCTTCTCTTCAGTCAAACTGGCGTTGTCGCAGTGCAGTGAAATGTTTTGTTCAGTGTCACAAACACGAACTGCTGGTCTATAAATGCACTATAGTTCTATTCCCGAGCTGAGATATAGCAAATAATACAAATATATGCGAGCATTCTGCTCTGCTTTTGTGAAAATAATGAGATCGGTATAAGACTCTAAATCCTCGGATTTATGACTCATGATGCAATGGAAGCACGATGTGATATTTTAAAAAATTAAAATTCGTCGCGAAAGAACTAGATTTCTCAGCGAATTTCTCTTCGAATATCGCCTGAGATGTCATTATTATTATACAGTATCCGCTGAATAAAGCAGTCAACGCTTCTTCTAATTTCAACAGATCGGTATGAAAACTTCGTTTTTCTTGGATATGGCGGATATTGGAACATGTAATCGTTATGGTCCCTTGGCTTGCGATATTTCAGCTTTCGAAAGGAAAACTTTTACTGGATGGTTGGGAAAATGTGCACTTGTGTAGTTATTTGTGTACTTGCTTTGAGCACAAACAGTTTTTTTCGTCTCTCTTTGCTAGCTTTATCAAGCAGTGGCGTTCTGTTCTGCCATCCCCCTCCCGTATTCCTATCGTTTCATTCCCCATATCTCTTACATCACCTCTCATCGTCTATGCTTTGCTTGTCGTTGCAGTTGATTCGTTGTTTATCGCATATTTTCACGCCCTCCTTGTGCTCTTTCATCCAGTGTTTTCTTTGCTGTCGGCTAACGTTATTCGATCGTGTTGATGTGTAAACTGGACGCAATTTCTTTCAAGCTCGTTGCCTGTGTTTTGTGGTGCGCCATTTAAAGACAGTGCAGCGTGAGCAGGCAGCAGGCAATATTGAATCGTGTGCATGTTTTTCAATATACTTGTATTGCTGCAGGGCTGCGTTCATTTTGAATCTTTTTTATGTTGCTTCTACAAAAGCGGGTTATAGGTGATGAGGGCAGAAGAAACGCATGCATTCTAGAACGGCGCGTTTTTTAACTCTAAATTTTTAACTCTATATCACTGAAGTTTTTAACTCTTTTAACTCAGTAAAAAGCACATTTACTATGCCTATGTGCAAAAATCTTTGAAGAACGAAAACCACCAAATGAGCGCAAGGATCCTGTGACTGCGGTCGACCACATCAAGGCGATAATCATTTACTGTAATCATCGTTCATGCAGCATTAAAATATCTGTGTTAACAATTAGCGACATAATGTGGGTCTTTCATGACGAGGGGAGGGGGAGAACGACTCGCATTGAATTCCATATACGAACTCACTCCTTCTCAGATCTCCGCTCCCTCCCACCCCTAATTGCACAGAATTGCGGGCAAATCCAAGGATCTTGAAGCAGTAATCCAGAATTATGTGGTAAACGAGCAGTGAAAGGTGTTTTACAAATATAGGGGCGATTTGTGAATTTCAGGAATTCAGGAGAGAATTCATCAGAAAGCGGGTAATTTTTGTTGCTGTCAGTGCTCCTTTGAGTCAGACTTAAGCTCATCATTTGCGGCTCTTTGGAAGAAAACATCTTTTACTAGGCTCACTTGCTATTTAGCAATGCATAAGGTGATCCTAATGGTCTGCCAGACAGTAAGCCGCATATCGTGATGAAATAATGAGGCTTTTACTTTCCTCGAACCACCAAAGGTTACCTTACAAATAAATATTTCTCAATATCACTTCCACTTGCGCTTGAGAGGAGAAGTTGTAAGATTACGTGGATTCTCATGTTGATGCCGACCGATCGGATTCTGATGAGTTACCGTTGTTCTGTTTAATAGGAGGTATCGCACTTACTGAACCGCCGTCTTCCATGTGAGAGTCATAGACGGAATGGCTTAATTAATCGGAGGTCTGGTCGGGGCCCACTTACAACCAATCGTACAGTAAATAATCTGAAATGATGAATTAAATGATGAGATCCATGCTGGAATGTCAGCAACAGATTTGGGTGGAATAAATTGAGCCAGTATTTGATAGTGATCATTGAAATGTTCCGAAATTTGGAGGTGAGGGGGCGGAGAAGGAAAGGATGGAGAGGGGTAGGAAGGATGAAGAAGTGTGAAAGAAAAGAAGGAGGAGATGCAGTTCCACCTTCGAAATAAGTGGCAAACGGCTGCGTTTTAATGGGGTGCACGAAGAATTAGCATAGAACGTGGCTTTCAAATCCATACCTGTAATTCTGTAAGCTCGGTAACGAGGCGACCCACGCACGCACAAAGCAACTGCTCTGTCTTAGGTGTGATTTATGCAGTGTGTTACTATAATGCGCTAAATGTAGTTTGCTCTGAGCACTTTTCCACTCGAGAATGTCAGAATAGTTCCTATTCCAGTGATGCGTAAAACTATAAGAAAACTGCTCTTCAACGAAAGGATCATAGGCTCCAGTGAACAAAAAAGAGAGAGCGCATCTCGGTTGTTCCAGTTGTAAGGGCAGCAGATGGGAAAGAACGCATGAATTCAAGTTATTTCATGTGTGACAAAATGCTGCAGGAGCGAGGAATGGGAAGTTGTAATGTTATGGAAAAACGCAACTTGTGTTGTCTTGAGGATTGCCTTAATTGCAAATTAAGGTCAAGAATAAGCAATATTATCACCACAGCAGCCAAAGCGTTCCCTCGGCGTTCGTTGATGGCGAGAAACAGGATGGAGGAACTCTCACCAGTTCAGAAATATTGTGTGCCACTCAGCAATTGTTTTATCCTCATTGTGATCCCGATACCATTTCACACTCATTTAAGACTTGCGCATGCCATGTCCGAGGAAATACGAATGCGTGCTGAAGTTTTGAATTGCCGTGGAACCATGAATAAGCTCACTATCCCTCTAATCGAAAGGCCCTATCTTGCGCGTCTTCTTCGAGGAGCGGAGGGCGGAAGGCAGCGTAATGGGAAGAACTCTGTCCTTCACAAGCCATCTCTCTCCACAACAGAGCACAGAAAGCTGGTCGGTTTTCGCAAATCCGGTGCGCAACACACTGTTGCTGCGCTTAACGAATTCTCTCAAGAAGAAGTTCTCCTGCTTCAGCATTCAGCACGGCATTCTCGTCAATGAGATTTAAAAATCTTCCGGAATATCTGACCTCCCCCGCCGCCAAATTTAACTGAAGCTGCAGTGTATCTGTTGAACTCGGCCACTATGATGCATCGCTGTAAAGTCATTGAATCACATCTGTCTGTTTAGAGTAGCCTGACTTCTTCGATCAGCTGTGACATCGTTCTTTATTAGTCTGGGGTTTTTGCGAGTTCATAAGAGCATTACTCGCACGTGCCATATTCAAATGCAGAGCACTCCGAGTAAACCGGTCCCCACCAAGCGGAAAATGCTGAATATTTGTGGCGCAGAAATTGTCAATATCCTTTCGCACGCTTTGGCAAGCGCGTTACGACCCTTTTTTTTGCATAGAAAAACGCCTCGGGCACGCTCGCGCTAGTGTTTGGCAGCAACACGCATGGCATCGTATCATTGTGAGTGAGAGCCCGAAGCGGAATATCAGAGGGATGTCTATCGACTAAATTCACTTTAAATATCGACGATGGATGACGTAGATTCGAAGCAATTTCAGCACGACTGAAATGAAACAGTCGGCTGCCGGAGGAAATTTATGAAATTGGTTACCTCAACCAAAAATTGATCACACCATCACCCAAGGTTGCGAAGCGATTAGATGTAGCATCATAGGCATTAACTTTACGGCTATGAGAATATCAAAGTTCGATTAACGTGGCAGGCCTTCTGAGAAGAGAACGATTGGTGCCTGGAATAGTACCAAGTTGATATTCTACTGCGAATACCTCACTTTGCCAGCATAAGCCACACGACCAACAGGTAACTATATTGGTGCAAGTTCGCCTTGTTGCAGCAGACTACTATCGTATATTAATAGTGCATCTGCAAAACGCCACTGTAAGTTTTAGTCAAGGCAGCGGATCCTCTGAATCTGTTTTTGGTCACGCTGACCAATATTCACATAAGGCGGTCAGTCATCCACGTTTGTTACAATCTATATGTTAATATTTCTGCAACCTCTCTAGGAATCAGGTCTATAAGCGACCGGGTAAATTTTGTGGGTAATTGCACCCAGCCTGAATCTATGTCGTATAGTGTTGTAACTAAGAGCGGCGGTATTGAAGGGGCCGAGTGTTGGCAGAGGGCGGGAGCACAGGCGAGGTAGAAGTAGTTTATAGTGGAGCGCTACGACCCCCGAACACGAGTAGAACTGTCGACTAAATACATACAAAGGAATCAACTCTACAAGTAAATGTGGTCATTGCAGTGTCAGATCAGAGGTAGTTATCTTGGGTTAGCTCTCCGTTGCCATACCCAACATATAGCATTGCAATAAGAACATCATTGTTTGCGCTGAAAAAGGATATCTGCTCATTTCATCGTTTGAATACTGTTATTGGTGCTATTACTATAAGACAGAAATTGAATTTAGTAATGCCGGAATTTTCTACACGATAAATTCTCTACACGATAAACTGAACGTTCTAAACGATAGAAAAGTCATTTCATGTATATTGGAATAATATTTTCAAATTGCCGCAATAACCATCATTACAGCATTAGGGGTAATAATTGTTGTTGACATAAATTTCATATGCTTGTGATGTCGAAATAAAAATAACACTTTTCCTCATAAACAACGGCGTAAAGAATTGGTTTCTCAAAATGCCGAAAGGAACTGCTATAGACATGTAGTGCTTAAAAGAAATTAACAGTGCTCCGAACGTAGTTGGACTTGCTAACATAATACAGCAAGTTTTGAGGACGTCATCGCTGCTAATGTTACTGAACTACTTCACGCAGCTATTTTTGGGATTCCATAAATTCATTAATGCATATTTGTAGCCGGTCTACTCCGCCATATAACGCATTTATATGAAGACTTCTTTCGTGCAAAATTTCAACCGCATCAACTGAGTAACAGATTTATTTCAGAAGGACATCAAAAATTGAAACCATCCTAAGGTTGTCCGGATGACAATGGAGTTTATAGGAATGACATACTGTTGATGAACCTCTTTAATTTATGAGTGATGAGACAATAGTAGAATGATGTGGAGTGATACTGCATAGTACTGCTTTACTAGTGAGCAACATGGCGCAGTCGTTGGGATGGATGCATTTACACACTTAGAGTGTTGATCTTTTGCGCCACATGCCTTTTGGGCCAAGATGTATTCCCTATATGATGTACTATCCGGAATTTTTGCACCCAAGGGCACTTGATTACGGAAATTCGTCACGTAGACGCCTGTATCAGGAGATTGCCGTGCCCCGGAAACTCTTAGCGCTGGCGCTGCTACAATAGAGGATTTTCATTATGGGAATTTGCAGCAAGAAAAATTTTGAATATTTTTATTGGCGCCGCGAAGGTTTGCTCCAATCTTTACAATGCATGTGTCTCTATTAGCAATTGCTGCTTTTATAGTTTACTTCTTGCATACGAATCTAACATTCTCATAGTGCTGGGTTTGCCTTCCAACCACTACAGCATTTTTTCGCATATCGGTTAAAGGTCTATACCACCGTGGAACTCATCCAAAACAATTGAGACACGATTCCACAAGGGTAGAAACTTCCTCCTCGAAAACATACAAGCAACGCTCAAAGAGAGCTTCCTTTGAGCATAATTAGACATCTTTCTTGCGGTTTTCATATGCAGTCTACGCAAAAAGTGAGCATGTATGCACACTCCGCATTGGCAATTTAATACCTTTGCCAAAGATTCATTCACATGTTAGATGCGATTTATCGCTGAACTGTAGTGAACAATTTTTGGAACACATACTTATCAAAGAATCACCTGTCAAATTGTTTTATCACTTGGGATCGTTAACGATAGATAGCTACCTAATTAATGTACATTGTCAAAAACTTATTCATCTAGCATTTACTGCAGTTGCTGTGAACCACCACTAAATATTCATGGCTTGTTTGTTCTATATGAGTTTTCGTTACTTTAATACGCTAGATTTCCAGGTGAATTGTCTGTTCCATCGCAGTTCTGCAATCGATGTTGATATTCCAAACAGTTCTGCTAAGAGGGGGCTCCAGAAAAGTGTTTTAATTGAAGCCAGTTTCCTCGACGAATGAGTTGTTTTATCCAACAAAAGAGTTATTTTATCTAATCGTCAAAGTCTTTACCGTTTTTGTGGACGTGAATCTCGAGGAAAATGTCATTAGAGGCTTTTCAAATCAACGAGGCAGTCGACTTACTTTGTTGATCAACAAGGCAGTTGACATCGATCAAACTTCGTAATCCTGGCCTAGATGATTCCCAGATTGAAAGTGGCGCTTTGCGGCTGCAAATAGGCAAGCAGTGTGAAGAATGCTATAGGGCAATACGAGGCCACTTATACAAAACACACCATCAATATCAACGATTGCATTTTGGAAACTGTTGTCTCTGAGATTTGCATCTTCAACAGTAACGTGATCTTCTTATCTCTTGCATATATACTCCGGCCAACAGACAAAGTGTCAGTTGCTTTTTGTATCTTTACAACCACATAAGAAATTCTATTTTTGGATACGATGCTTTAAGCGTCCAATATAGCATCTGCTTCCAACGTTGATTCATATAAATGTCTGCTAAACGAAGAAAGCGTACGCTTATCGCTCATTGCGTGAGTGTCTCTCAAACGTCCAAATGACATTCATAATCCTCGAGCATTCCATCGTCGTTTTTCGCATCCAATTTCATCGAATCAGCAATGCTGAAAAACATGCGTGGCTTAGTTGTGCTCAATCCCAATAGCATGCGCTTATATGTTTGGCCACATTTCAAAAATCCTAAAAGTGCTCTTTTTATTCGAATTTTTAAAAGTAAAACTGTATGATAGGGGATATAAATTACACGCTTCACTTACATTCTGTTGTGTTATATCAAAAGGCAACTAAGCTCTTCTCACTGCATAGTACTGAAACATCCCTTCTAGCAGAGATTGGCCCGCATCACCAACAGAATGTTTGAGCGCAAAATTTATTTGGCAGTATCGGGCTTTGCTATACAGCCGACAATAAGGTTACCACAATTACTGATAGGTGACTTTCCAGGTTGATTAACGTGCCTAGTTCCTCACATGGTATCGTGTTGTGTCAGCTCACCTGCAATGATCAAATTTTGAATGCTGCTGAATGGAGGAGTACTCATGTCAAAGGTAGGCGATGACATGCTTTTGATGTTTTTGTTGCCGCATAGTTTTATTCTTGAAAAATTTGACATTCGATAGAACAACTTGATAGGAATGTTTTCATTTTCGATGAGATTTCCGTAAAGGCATTAAGAAAACAAAACTCGAATAAACCTATTAAACACTAACCCACATCAGTCAGTCTGCTGAGCTATCGGTGCTTCTTCCGTTCATCTATGTGCATTTGGATATATCGACTAAGCTGGGCTATGATTTTTTGTTTGTCTTATATTTTCCGTTTCTATTTCCTTTGCATTTTGCTAATGGCGATAATGAAATCTTTTACTTGAAAGGTGCTGATGGCCTACCCGGATCATTTGCTGTAGTAAACTGCATCATACTCTCTAGAAACAACTGAAAAGCCATATTTGACTATAAACATTTTCGAATGCAGAAAATATGATAATTTTAAAAAGTTTATGCATCTCTTAAGATAAATGCAAGCAAGATGCTACTGCACTGTAGATACAAAATAAGCAAATATTTGCACTGTAACGTTGGTCAGCAATATTTCTTCGTTATAATCATGCATTTTTCTTGCTAACTTTTATTTCAGCCGATTCATACAACTATAACGTAAAGCATGTTTCGACTGTCATTCGATGACAGCAATGTCACATTCATATTGGCAATGTTGAATTTTCCTTCAGCGTTAAGGTTATGAGTTATGACGAAAGTGCAATAAGAAATGAAGTATGATATGAGCGTCGACCGAGTTTCGTGTTGTTCTTATTATGCTCTCATCGTAATCGGTGTTCCTGTATGGAGATATGTAAGTGTTTTGCGATAGCGTAGAGGAACACATTCCATAAGCATCAATTTGCTGTGGAAAATAGATTTATCTTTTGTTTCTATCGTCTACCCAAAGCACACATATCTTTTGAGTGCATTATAAATTAAAACACAACTTTGCCTTATGATAGCGTTGTTGCGCTATTATAGAGGCTCTTATACACACGATTTCTTGTCTATAAGGTAGAAAATATTGCTGTGCATTATTAAAGGAAGGGCTAATGCTCTAATAACAAATACTGAGGAATTATACTCATTTCTTCCAGCATGGAAATATGCTTTCATTCATCTCTATTCATATCTTCTTTTAGCCTTCTCTTCGTTTGCTTCCATAATGAGGTTCTTTCGAGATTAATGTTTGCAAACTATTGCAAACAAACAAAATTGAAACTTGAGGGGAAAATTAATTGAAAAAAGGAAAAACTAATTGAAACTTAAGGGGAAACTCGGAGAAGAAAACTATCCGTTGTTTATGGGCTAAAAGAGCAATTACGACAGTTGCGCTTTAGGTGGCAGTAATTGAAAGTGACAACTGCGTCAAAATGATGCACCGATAAAAGTATTGAGGTACCTTTATTATAAGCAGGATGCACTAGAGTATTTTTTATGAAAAACAATTTCTAGTATCAAAGTTCATGGTCTTTAGTGCAAGAACTTTGCCTTGAGTTAAACCTTCAGCTAAAGTTTGCGTTATAGATTCGCTTCTTTCTATCAGCTTCGCTTTTTCCATAAGGCTACCTTCCGCGGTTTAAAAAAAAAAAAATTATGTTCCATATGCTGGTATGATTTAGACCTCACGATACCACACGTACACATATACAGAATATTCATTTCTATGCGGATTCAGACGGGTGCCTCTACTACAGCAGCATATAGATACAGTTTATATCATCCGAATTACTAGAGTGTTGTGCGAAATCGAAATGATAGCGCAAGAGAGAGGCCATTCAAAACCGAAAAACAACAATTAAGCATAGCACCTGAAAGAGGCCGGATGAATGACCTGCATAGAACAACAGAATTTACCAGGCGCCTGACTACGATAGCGCGCGATCGACGTCTTTCGCCTGAGAGAATGGAGGATGTGATGTTTCATCAATATTGTGGCAATTTCTATAAGGGATTTCTTTGAGACTAATGCTGTAATCTTCAGTGCGGTAGTTGTAGGAATGTGCAAGTGCTTTAGATTGCCCGGATTAGAGTGTTTCGGACACTTGCTTATAAGATCCTAATATTCATTTATATGTTAAATATTTCAGAAATTTTAATGATTGTCCTCCGAGGGTTTGCTGGAAATTCCCTATGTATCGTCTCTTAGAAAGTCCATCTGATCTGGCGTTATGGTCTTGAACATCTCCAAGCGTTTGATGAACAGTATCTTTTGGACGTAAAAAGTCACATATAAGCTCCATCATTATTGAGCCAAACTTTGCACTACACAAAGCTCCAAATGGACAGGCCACCATAAATCAGCTTCGCTATATTTTGTGACTTCCTGCACAGCGCAATTTCGCTTTTTGACTTTCTTCAAACTGGTTTTAATATTTATAGGTACGAAGTGTGGCGCTTCCTAGTTTTCCATCGAGAAAACAAAGAACCGCTGTCAACTTCCGCAATTATGTTCAAAAATTATTTGATTCCCCCCGCCATTTTGCTCCAAAAGCGTATTTTCTTCTATAGCATATAGGAGGCTGGCAGATCAGCCCCTACATATGCTCTTTCGACTTCTGCATGAGAATTCTTGAATTATGATGTCGCAGAATGATAGGCGTCCGTTATCCCTCCTCTTCAACATTCGCCTTTCATCTCATTGATATCAGTGGAAAATATTCTTCACTGAACGTCTATGCATATGACTATTTTGCGTCACGTCTAAGACATATGACTGCTAGTGCAACGGTTAGTGCTTTTGAGGTGTACATTGTTGAGATATGCGTTGAACGATAGTGGCTGCCCACCGAAAGTGCAACCAGGCGGTGTTTGCATTGTGCAATCTTTGATCCACTATTGCACCAAAACAACCCTTTAAAAATAATCATTTCGTGAGAGGTGCTCTTTCCACCTGTCGCAGTGTACTTTAAGCGATCGTCACCACGTTATGCACTCCTCCTTGTTGCGTCCTCTCCTGACACGCCTTCTCCCTTTAACGCAAATCTGCATCTCCATAATCACATATTCGTTTATTACAAATGAATACGGTTATTCGCCGCATTATATCGTTGACTAAATTTGCCACTTATATCGCCATTTGCGAATTGCATTCATTTAATTGCGGCAAAGTAAGGATCTCAACGATACTGGCACTGCATGTAGGTTAGGGATTGCAAGTGGATGGAAAGAGTGGATGAAACAACTGTGGGCAAGTTTCTCGCCCCTCCTCGGTAGTAATAAATTCACTGTCACGATGCTGTGTCTCTATGATATGGCGGCTTCTCTTGCCGTTGTCATATTGCTCAATTATCTGTCTGCACCAGGTGCTCCTACTTAGGTCATTTCCCTCAGTAACATTTCTGGTGATTAAAACAGAACGATCGAGCCTACAGTCTTCGGTGGCAACATCCTTCCTTTGAAGGACCCGTGAGTACTACTGCCCTTCATAGGCTCCCATACTTCGAAGCCATAATCGAGTCTTTGTTCTACCTGGCCCCTAAGTTGATCCAAAACACTCTATCGTTCTAAGATCCGTAAAAGCAATTCTCTTTTTAATAAGCTTGATCCCACATATCTGTTCCCTCGGTTCCGGAATCAGTCCTGCCTAGGGGGGGGGGGCGGTGGTTCACGGTTCGCGCCAAAATGTTTCATCCATCGAAGTCATTTAAGTTTTGTGCTTATTCTCTTCGGGCCATGAGCCCCGACTGCAAAACCATACCGTTCGTTGCATCAAGGATACTCTACCCTTAGAGTTCCCAATAATAGTCCAATCCTCCGCAGAACGCCAGTCCCAGTTCGTTCCAATCCGTAACTAGAATATGCTCAAATTCACAAGAAAGCAGTAAACATGAGTTTGGCATTAGTAACGTTTCTTCAACACAACAATCACATTCCGACAAGATTCAAGCAGACCGATGACATATTTCAAAAGGACCCACAAAAAGGCAGTGCGGCGGAAATAATAAAAGTAGTACGCCAAAATACCCCTACCTAGTTGGGCACTCCTAATGTCCGCGTGGGTGCAGCTGCTCATAACAGCGTGTAGCTCACAAGTATTGATTGCGTTCGGGCATCGAACATGCGCAGAGTGCTGCGTTTTGTGTGATACGAATGTTTTTTCGAGCTTTTTTGCTAGCTTTCTGTGGGCTTATGCTCTTTCTTCGTGTCTTTCTCTGGCTGGTTGCTTCTCGTGTGTAGTTCTCCCGACCTCCGGAGCTCACATTGATGTGAGGCCGTCGGCTGCCGATGACTGACGACGCATGGACTCCTGTCTGCTTGCTTGCTGGCCTGCGTCGTAGGCGCACACAGCTGCACGCTGTCCGCATCGTCGCGGCTGCAGTTTTTCGTTGCTAAAAGTGCATCGCCGTTGCCCATGTTGTTGCTGTGCCGTTGCGGTTGCGTTAACGCCTCATACGCGTCTCTTTGTTATTTTTAGCAGAAGGCGTCGAAGATCAACAAAGGTACTGGCAGTGGGGCAAAGTGAGGGCAGCCTCCAAGGATCGTAGAAATTGTCTGCTCATTATGAAAGTATATTTCCCAGCTTCATCTGATGGCGGCCACAGTCTTATCTAAACTCGTAGATGGCGACTGCAGCCACATTTCACTGGAAATTTCTTTATCGTTCCTTAGTGTCACCTTATTCGAGCAAATTTTTGCATCTTTGAACACTCTGGTCTTTGATTTCCACGGGTACTTGCACTTGGTTAAGGTTCCTTTCTCACTCGTCTGTACTTAGCAGAGACTGGCTCATCTTCACTCCTGATGATTTGAAACCCCTGCTAAGTTATTCCCTGAATGCAATGAGCTTTCGCACTAAGTGTATAAACTTCTTTAAGTATACTTCTAGCAAATGACTTTCACTTATCCTCTTGCTGTGCCTCTTTTGCAACTTTGCAATTGAAAAGCTCGTTATGGCACTGTCAGTCTGTGCCTGTTTATGCATCTGCATGTGACTGTGTCTCCGGTCGATAATTCTGCTTCGGGAGTCACTGAAGCTGAATTCAGGAAGTTTGATAGCTGTAATATAAACCATAAGATGGCGTCGTATACTATAACCCACATTCGTCCATCAATTTCGAAGGCGCTGCAGGCATTTACAGGTGCCAAAAAATTACTGAAAATACATTTTATATTAACCAGGCCTTCATTTCACGCGAATCGATTCATGTAAAAAATGAGTCCCTTGAAGATTTATAGGGGCAATCGGATTATTCGAAGCGTGAACGCATTATTTCGTCTATTTGGTTTCGTTCGTAACTTGTGAAATTGGCTGTTCAATAGGATGGCAATGAAAAGCGCATACCGTGTCAGCAATTTTCACATACTTTTACATTTTCTCTATTTGTCTATGCATCTGTTTTGTAATATATCGTCACGAAAACAGTTGGTTTGTCTATGGATTTAATTTACTACATGCAGTAGGAAATTCGATACAGGATGGCGTCCTTTATCATATTTGGTTATGAAACTTTTCGAAAGACCTTTAGAATATTTCACATATTTTCCTGCCCCCACACGGTGCAGTAAATGAATAAATAAACAAACAAATAAACAAAAGGATAAGTAAAAGAATAAACAAATAAATAAATAAACAATCGGCAGCATAACGGGCTGATTTCTAATTGCCTGATGGATCTATTACATTATTTTCGGCGTTCATACAGCACAGGCGATACGGTCTTTCTGATGTAAACAGGTATTATAGGAATATGTTCGTGTTGAGAACTACGGGGACCGTGGACACCTCTACCCCATTTTTTTAAATTTTTTTTTCTGCCTACAATGCCGATTTTTTACCTCTTCCGCATGTTTTCTTTTCTGATGAATCCTTTGTGCGATTGGCACATTCTTGTATGGTAATATCCGTTTTGCACTCCAGTATTATTTTATCTGTGGAGTTTCAAATAAAAATCCCTCTATTTAGTAAATTCTAGTTAAGAAAATTCTTGTGTTTACTGTATTGTGAAAACGGAAATTGTGAAAGCGGTTTTCATGCTTCTGCGGCTGTTATTTATCTATTGCTGTATTATGCAACAGTTTTTAAGGAGTGGTGTCTCACTCTCTCCTCAGTTAATCTTAGCAACTTCAGATTTTCGCAAGCCTATATGTGCTGAAAATGTTATCCAAAGTGAAAAGATGTGGCATTTTTCTGAGCTTTGCTCGGATTTCCAGCACATCACAAATTTGCTGCTGTGCTTTCAGTTAAATTTGCCAATGAAACATTTTCTCTTAAATACGCTTCAGGTGCTGATGGCCACTGAACGTGTCAACGATACCTCCTCTGCTATATTCTCGCATTTTCTTTAGCTTGCTTACATGTCGCATGTTCTATATTCACTTTTCTTGCATTTCAATCACTGAATGCTTCTAATTGCATACAATCTTTTCGTTAATCGCGTAGTAGCGGTTTCTTTTAAAAGTTGTCCGTATCAGACGAGGAATATGGATCTTAGACTTTGTTTCCTGAAAACGAAGCGTTGTCTTTTAAAATTCTAAAGGATGGAAGACCACTTCTGAATAGAAAATTTTCTGGTTATGGAAATGAGGCGAAGATGTTCCTTTCCTCCTCCCCCTTCCCGTACATTGCTTCTTCATAAATGACTCCATACAAGGAGAATCTCTTCTGAATAAAGGACTTTTCTCCCCTACGATAGTTAGAGAATAGAAATTACATCTCAAACGGAATAAGAGATTTCACAAGGAAGGCGACTTCTGTAGATTGAGGAAAAAGCCGACGACTGGTGTCTTATTTATATCTTATTTACATTCAAGTCTTTTAAATTTATTCAAGTATAGCGATGATCGGCAACAGTTTTTGGTCAGTACTTTGAGGAAAATTGAGCTTATTCTGCTAATTTACCGCGTTCGTAGCGCAGAAACAAACTGTTTGATTGAATGTTGGAGCACATTACAATCGTCATGAGTGCAATCATAGTAAATGCGGAAGAAGGTTGGGAAGAGTGGAAGGGCGGAGGGATGGTGGGGGAAGAGGGAGGGGGTCCTCATATGCAATCTTTTCTCCGGCATAGAACCAGTCTGATTTCTGCTTCCTGCACTGTGCTTGTCATGATTGTAATCCCGACGATGATGACGTGATATGTCAAAGCATGGGGTAAATCAATTTTTGCACTATTCATGTATACTATCAGCGAAATTGACTTACTGTTTGTGAATATCAATGTTATGCGTCTCAAATAAAGTGCTTCTATCGACTAGCGGAAGCGTATTGAAGCGACAATTCCCTCATAAAGACAACCATTTTCGAAGCAACTACGATCGCCATAAAATGTCAGTCACTTATCTTTCTCTCTCCAAAACGAAGTCTTTATCTGCGAAGTATCACGGCAAATCATTTTAATGCAGGAAGTGCAGGATATGCAGGGTCCTATTTTTTTTTTTTTTTTTTTTGAAAAAATATATAACCTCTAGAGGGCTTTAATATTCTTCTACTTATTGCCCATATGATACTGGTAATCAATCTATAGGAAGCATTTCCTGATATGGCCGCCATGCTTTAGTTCGTAATGCCCCTAATGATGTGTACAGAAAAAAAATCACTACTCAAATGCACAAACAGGTGCGGTATTCTCAACCTCCTTTGATTACTCTTGCGTTACTTTCATTGTAGTTTAAGACCATCCTAACTAGGCACTCCCTGACTTTTTCGCTGACGCTCTCCATTCCCTTGGGCATATACTTTTCCAACGGATCCCTTTCTCTTGCATTCCACTTTCGGTTTCCTTGGCTCCCCCCTTTCCTCTTACTGCCAATCTGCTCCTCTTAGGATGCGATCCTGCCTGATGGCTCTTTCAGGATCCCATCCTACTTCTTCCAATCCCTTCCTCTATAGAGCCCAACTTCCTCCGCTTGGCGATCCCCAAAATATTTATAGTTGCTGAAAAATATGTTTAGAGGTACAGTGGTTGGCGTAACGCGGATGAAAGCAAGTTGCTTTTCGCAATGGGCGATTCTCACGCGAGGCGCGCTTTCGTTAGTGTTTTTTTTAACGGCACTGACTAACGTGCACTTCATTCAGAAGCCGTGAGTGCGCACGCTGTGCACGTTGATATTGAAGTGTGTATGCGTGTGTATATGCGTGTGCGTATGCGAGCGTTTCGACACGTTGAACACAATAATAACACGACACATTTATCGCTTTGAAAATTCACGTATGCACACACACACACACACACATCAGATGTGTGCTCTCTCTAGTTTCTACTCTCTTCTCTCTAATCGTAGCACACTCTTGTAGATGCCGTATTCACCGGAAGGGGAGAGAGAGTCGAATGTCTCTTCGATGCTCATTGCTCACTTTGCTCACATTATTCAGAGATCACCGTATGACCGTAATCGGCAACACTACATTAACCAGCTGTCTTTACTTAATCTTGTTGGAGAGATGAAGCACTTTATAGCGATAGCATACTATATTGCATTATTCGCTTTATTCGCTTTCAGTACACAACTCATCAGCCGTGAGGAAATCATTTGCAACGTTGCAGGTTTAATAAACTTGTTATTTCCAACAATGAACAAATTTATTTAAAGCGCTTGATGATCAATCATTCAACTATTATTTTGGAGCAGACGGCAATGATCATAAAAATCTAAGTTAAATTAATTACTTTCTTACATACTTATCTTATATATTCCTCAATTTATATTTTTGGGGGCATGGAAGTAGCCAGACGAAAAGAGGGAAAGGGGGACCAGCTACTCGAGAACTTTAGGCAATGTGAAGAAAATTGGATGTAGGCAATTAATGAAAGGACATATGAATGTGGCAGAATTAGTACAAGACCGCAAGTTGATGAGCCCTTACCTCCTCGAAAAAATTTTTGGCCGGTCCTTAGTATTTCATATGATTCACTGTTTCACTGGACTGCAGACGCCTTCGAGGTCTGAAGTTGGAGACTTCTCCACAAGGATTTCCTTGCTTTTTCGCAATTGTGGCATAGTGTCTTAATACTCAGATCCATCCAGATCTCAATACTGACTTAAACCTCTTGTCAACTATCTCTACAATATTCCAACATTCCATTTCACACTTGTCGATATCTTCTGCACTTTGCAAACTGCACTTGGTTGTCTTCTCATAGCTCCTCAATTTCTTCGTCGTAGACAGCCAAAGAATGTCCCCAAACTCGGTTCAAGTTATTCGTTCTTATGTCACTACCAGGTGAATATTCCCTCGATGAAAACCAACAGAGATGTGTTGTGTTTTTGCCGTAATCTCACTTGTTTTGTTCGAACATTTTATCATTCATTCATCGAGCTCTGTGGGTTCGGCCGTTCTTATGCCACAAGTTTTTAAGCAATGAGTCTTAATGTTGCCAAAAAAGAAAATTCGCTAAATTCGTTCATCTTAAAACCACAGTTTCTTACAGCCTTCATCGAACTGCCTATAAACGCGTTATTCAAATTTAGCACAACTCTCATCCCTTCATATTTCTTTACAATATTTCGTTGTACTTAAACACCGAGCAAGTTCCCTATGGTGTTTGTTTTCTGTCTATTCTTTCAGTCTTTCAATCCGTTCTATTTGCTTTCTATGGACTTTCATTTCAGCATTTTCTTATCACTAACATTTGGTAATGGAATCTATGGCCAACCACATATTTAGTTTTCAAGCTTATCGCAAAGATTATGAAGACGCACTATCGTCCATCGGTCGTGCCTTCTTATTTGTTGTCTCTTATCGCGTCATTCTTTATTGCATACTATATTCTAATTCCTTTCTCTTAGTTGGCGTATTTTCTTCTTCGCATTGACTCGAAAAATATTTCAGCTTTATTTGTGTAAGTTTATCAAATGATAACTAATAGCTAATTTCCTCATCAAACATATTATTCATATTGGCGACTTTCTGCGTCCTTCCAATATTATTTAATACCACTCTTATGAGTCGGCATCTTTTGAGCAATATTTTATTGCGATCAACTCGTCCGCACTGACAACTTGCTATAATTGCATCGAATAAATCAGACAATATAATAAGTGAACCGTACATAAACTCCTAAAAATTTAATACGTCTATAACATTTTAATAAATTGTCAAACAGTTTAAGCAGTCTTTAGTTGATGTGTAGAAAACCTCATAAGTTTTCATCTGTTTTCGCAAAGTGTACATCAACACAACGTATGGGTGTTTGTTTTTTTTGATGACATGTATTTTGCTGGAAGAGTTACATAATCAAAATATATTTCAAAGAAAACGTGTGGAAGAGTTGTTGTTGTATTTAGCGACGAAAATACCGTAATAATAAAAAAGGCTTGACAGACCGTTTGTAATGGCTGAAATCGTAAACATTTAAGCACGAAAAATTGTTATTAAGGGAACCACTCACTGCAGAGCTTTGAATTTAATGATTTGTAACTTTACTCGCCAACATTAAAGGATCACTGACTTTTAACTAGAAATGCTTACATAAAATATGATCCTATGCGAAAATATCTTTTAGCATTTCCCAGATGAAGAAAATCTAATTTTCCACGTTTTTAATAAATGTCTATTTTCATTGGTTGATTGCCTAAGTCAGTGAAAGAAGAGAGGAAGCATAATCTCTGATAAGAGATGGCACCTGCATAACCACAATAAGCTTGTTTTATATAGCCACATTGCAGAGGATTGAATTTTTCTAAATGCTCTGAATGCTGTATACGTCAGTAATTTTTCTTTACCTCTATGATTACACGTTCAACAAGCTTAATTGATTAAAATTTACTATTACTTCGAAATGAAAGCAATACGATACTTCGTTGAGTTCGGCGGTTTCAAATTAAATTCTTCGTAAATATAACCGTTAACTTAGCAAGTAGTGAGCGATACGCGTGCTGAATTTGTGTAAGCTTTAATCTTGTCATACTTCGTTAATGAGCTATTCGTTTCAGCTCAAAACGGTTGCAGGTGTTCTACGATATCTGAATGCAGTCCCCACGCTTAATTGAATTGCCTCTCTGTTCATTCTTATAAAGTTCATTAAAATAAGATGAACTTTGGCGCTGTATTTCATATTCTTGTAGTTCTTGGAAAAGTTTTTGGGAACCTTTATTCATCTGTACTTTATTTTTAACTCATCAATTGCACTGTCTATTGCGATAAAATTCAATTGCTAGTAGAAACAATACGAGGTCTAGTAGAGCAACATTCATGCTCATGCACTTATTTTCAGTGGACTCTTAGAGAAGAATTAAAAAGTTCTTGCTTACAGGGCGATCGAAAGGACATCTGTTTTTTACAACTCCAACCGATTATATCGATATGCAAAAGTTATTGAGTAACGATTCTAAGCTATTTAATAGGCTGTTAGCCAGTTGAATTAATCCTCAATTAAAAATTACTGAAATCAATACTTATTTCCAGATCAGGGCAATGGGGGTTTCGGAAAAAACGCACTTTTAAGCTTGACGGAATTTCGTATTGCGATGATTCGTTTGCAAAAATTGTCGTTCACAACGAATTGGCCTTATTAGGCCACTCACATCATTGTGGTGAATGATGCGACATGAATAGGCAAACTGATAGCAGTCATATAACTCCACGAACCCTCCTTCTCGTCCTTCACCCTCTTCCCCTGGTGTTTCTTCTCAATGATTGCGCAGTTTCATCATTCAGATGGTACACGTTGATTGAGCTATTTTACTCTCATTTCTGAAAAAAAAAAAAGAAACAAAGCAGCCAAATTTCAATATTGGGGATGATCAAAGAGCATTTGAATAACTTCACTGTTGCGAATTTTTTTTTTTGAATTCACTCGCTTCACAATATGTAGCAATTATTTAACAAAGAAATTCAAAATTCAAATAAAACAGTCAATTCAATAAGTTTGACTGTCAATGGAAGCAGTGGATAAATCATGCGAATAATTTTCTACTCTCTTCTTCCTTATAGCGAAACATCTCTGCTCGATAATCCACGTATAGTATGGCACTGAATATCTCTTGTAAGTAGCTGGAGAACAACCCATCCTAGCTATTTTTTTTCATCTCTGTCGTTCCTCGTCCTCGTTCATAATTTTGTACACCCCATTGTGAACATTTTCATACGTACGTATAAGTTTGCAACGATTGTGTCAAAGACGAGAATCTGACTAGTTCCCTCGCAAACGTCACAGCGAACTTTCACGAAATGTGTTTTATTTATTTAGCTCGGCGAATGTGTTTGCATAGTAAAGGCGGTGGCGTCGTTGATGGGGTACTGGGATGCTTTGCAAAACTAGGTTGCATTCCATAGTGTGATGTGATTGTCGTCTATGACGGCGCAAACTTGCAACACACATCACGTCGCATTATTTGCTGCAATGTTTCATTGTGTTTAGCGCCCAGCCGAAATACATTTTAGGGCATCGCCAACTTCAAACAACGCACAATCGCCACTCACTCGCTTTATCTAGGCAACATTTTATAGTTGACACGATTATTTTTGCGCTCGATTTACCACCGTTCAGCACCTGCGATTTCGACTCATCGATAAATTTAGCAGTTGACCAAGCGACAATCGCCCATTTTATTATCGCTCTCTCATCGACGACACACTTTCCTGTCCAAGTAATCCGTCAACTGACCTTTGCTCTATATTGTGCAATAAGGTGAGAAAATCTTGTCGAAACGTTTTCTTTTCGACTAGCTTTGTGATGCTAAATACCCTATAATGCATCATCACTTGTAATTCCCCTTCATCATCCTGGAAACTCGAAGAACA
Source organism: Baylisascaris procyonis (assembly GCA_037389465.1). NCBI lineage: Eukaryota > Metazoa > Nematoda > Chromadorea > Rhabditida > Ascarididae > Baylisascaris > Baylisascaris procyonis. The sequence continues at coordinate 1,430,787 of JAZARR010000266.1, forward strand.
ACCAGCAATCAATAAACGGGTTCTACAAGCAGAAAGTTCGTTTAATGCAAAATAACTGCACAAATAAACTCCGTGTCTCATAGAAAATAGAGAGCAGGAATAAGGTTTCGATATCTTTTGTTGAGATGAAAAGAACATTATTTTTTTTTTCATTTAAAAATAAGGAGTGAGAGGATAAGTTTGCCAAATAATCCGGCAAGATAAGCGCCTTTTGCGATTCCTCCAATCACAGCAATCGCTTTTCGCTAGCCCAAAAATTTTCAGAAATTCGCATAGTAAAATTCGACCCTACCTCTACGCTCATGTGCACACGCACGTCACATGGAAAGGCGCTTACACAAAAGCGCAGACGCCAACACCCCTGCTAATGTAAGCATGCACAAGCGCACATATATACGCGCAGACGCACAAATACACAAACATACATACGCACACACGCACATATACACATATGCACAGCGCAGACATGCACATACACCTAGCGTACGCATGCAACGCATATATAAACATATCTTCATAATGAACTCTTGCAAGATTCACTAAAACCGCACTCAACCTGTTCACCTTAGAAGGGTATTGTGCGATACAGCACAAAAGTACAAAACGCCAATACATTGCTAACGTTGTGGAATTTTCATCCTTCTTTTTGCTCGCTTATTCCTATAGGCCAAAATAAACATTTCTTTTTTATTCTTATCTTTTAACAAAACGTTTCTTGAACTTTTAATTTTCTGGAAGGTTTTCAAGTGTTGTGATTGAATGCATCTCCAAATCTGACCACAAAAAAGTTTGCCACCCTCATTTGCTCCCCAGCGATCACAATTTTCTAATAATCAGTCATGTGGAAAGCGTTTTTATAGTGATTCTATCTGAGTTTTTCGTGCTTCATATTTTTTGCTACCATTTCTCCAATACGATAATTTTTTTTCTGATTTGAAGATGCTGAAAATTAGAAACTTCAAAGAAAAGCTTTCAGCTCTCTCTTTGAAAATCCTATGAATGCGGGTTCGAAACGAAAACTTAAGTGAATGTTGAATGCTTGCTTTGTCTATGCTTAAGCATCATTTAATTTTTATTTCATCCGATCCCATAGTCTTCCGAATAACCGCTGGTATTGGTAGGCAAAAATCGGTCATATAGTGCACAAGGAAGAAGGAAATCAAGCACAAGTGAAAGAATCGACACGGTTGAAAAACAATTACGATTAAATGTACGCTCTTTGTCATAGGATGTTGATTTTTTTCAAACTTTGAAAAGAAACATTCATAAAACAGCTAGAACTTGTTTTCCAGAAAACAACGTAGCAAGTGATCGTTTCCTCCAAACCCCTTCTCGTTCTTCTTCTTATTTGTCATAAAATACGAGTGGAATAAACATATACTCAATGATTTCGCTTCGTTTCTTAGAGTGTAGAAATGTTGTCTTGTTTTTCAATAACGTCAACATGTTGCGCAACCTTCGTCGACAAGTCGCATCAACCGTTGATAAAAATGAGTTTTTCTCTTTTGAAAACCACATGTTAGCGCAATTTCTATGTTTGAATGCTTTTTAGTCGCACTCGCTAGCATTTTGCTCTAATTTTTCGCCTTTTTATTTTCCATTGACAGTGCTTCGACCGATATTCTAATTAAACCACGCGCATTTCCAATCAGATTTGGAATATAGCATGAATCATTATAAACACAGAAAGTGAATGACGAAAACAAATTGAACTACGTAAGCAAAACTAACGGTAAATATGAGGCTGAAATTATGGCTATGCCAAGAATAAGCGCACATCAATAGTAGAGAGGAATTCTCCTCTCGGCGATGTGGATTAAATTTTATAAACGTTATTGATGAAAAACTTTTTGACGAAGCACCCACAAAGTAAGTTTCGCCAATGTTGATTTTCGTGCTCAGACCGTTCTAAGTTAGTCCGTTCGGCGCGGTGGTGGACATGCTCTTTGGCGTCAACGGTGCTCTTCGTTTACTTCACTTCGAACAATAATGCGTTCGTTGTGAATAAGTGTCGCTTCATATCGCTTCCAGTTGTCTCGTTTCAACGCTCCTCTGATGCAGTTGTTTCCCGTTGTGTTTTTTAGTGGTTCGTTGCATCTCCTATTCATCAGCCTCTGCTTCTTTTGCCAATCCGTGGCGCCCATTCCTAATTTTCTCTGCCCATTCATCATTTTTCATTGTGGGTATTCTTGCCGCCCATTCCTCATCCCTGCATCGTACACTCAACCCCTCGTCTTTGTTTCCCCGCTGGCACCATTCACTTGCTTTCCTGTCGAGTAGTTTGATTCCTGTTGGGATTCTTTTCATTGTTCCTTTTGCCATTGATAATAACAGGAACTCAAGCTGTGATCCCTCACTCCTGTGGGGCTACAAAACTCTTGTAATACGTCAAAGAGCTTCCTTTACAAGTTCACTAACGCACTTTTATTGCAGTAAACATTTCTGTTCCTGAAAAATGCCTTACAGAGTTGTTTGATGAATTATCATGCATTAAAACCTCACATCCCTTCGGGTATTTTAGTACACGCGTCTAAATTGATAAATTTCTCCATTCATTTTTTAAGAATTTCTCATCACCTTCGTTGCTTATTCACAGCACTCTTGCTGTTGAGTTGTTTACCGCAGGTTTACCTAGTATTCTCTTCAGTTGTTGTGATTAAAGGGCTACGCCATCTGTGAATCGCAAATGCGATAGTCGTTCACCGTCAACATTTACAGCGTTGTTTTGCAAATTCAACTCAGTGAGCACGAATGCAGATTTGCAACGAACAGCTATGGGGAAATACAACACCATTGTTTTACTCTTCTTTTAAGTTCAACTGATATTTTCTCTTTGCGCAGGAGCGTTGTGGGCACCGAACTGCTTCGAATTTGTTGACGCGTAGAGATCATCGAAGATCGCTTTCTAGCGTTTTCCATAAATCTCTAGAAGGCTGATCAGAATCGAATCGAAAGCTTTTTCATAGCCTTCGAACAGTAAATATGAAGAGAGGCAAGTTGTGCATTCTGATTTTTTCCATTAGCATAGTGTGCGCGTGGATTTGGACGTTTTTTTAACTTGCTGAGCCCAAATCCTTGCCCGCCTGCCCATTCGCTATGCTGCATCTGTTCATTTTACTGCTGTAGTTTTTTGCAGAGAATCCTTGAGATATACTAGATTATCGCTAGAAGTGATATTTTATGACGGTTTCAATTATTATCTCGATTACCTCTCTCCGACGAAATATAGTTTTCGAGTACATGAAACACTCACGAGTTTTGTTGATACTCGTTCACATTATTCAGCAACCTTTTCAACGGTGATTCCGATCGTTCTTTCTGCTGGCTGATTCCTCTATATCCGCTACTTCCCTACTTCTCCTGTGTTCTCTCTATTTCATAGGTTTGGAGCGGTGAATTGTCACGAACTCTGAAGCATTTTAGTGCGATGAAAGTATAGACAGCCTATATTGCACAGTTTTCTAATAGAACTGCTGAATGAAGTGATCAATTCCTCGCTTCTTTATGGAGAGTAATCCATCCATTTTTGTCACTTCAAGTATTATGCTTTTAGTTTCAACAAGCAAGCTCCACGAATGTCAGTTTGCACAAATATCACTTTATTTCATTATACTCAAATACCTCTGATGTTCTTTGATCCACTCGCTTAGGTTGCAACTGTCAATTATCTTTCTTTGCTTTAATCAACTTACTTCGTTGACTACTAATGGAACCTAATTGTCGAAGAGCGCCACACATGATACAAACTGATATTTGTTGTGAAATGTTATATTGGAATTGTGCAGAATATAGGGAATGCTAAGAAGTTTGAATTATCGGTCGCCTGCGTGAGATTCTTTTGCAACCATTTCTACGATGGGTACTTCAGCAATTCACTACTGCGCAAAAAGTTGCTTCAGGCATCTAGCTGGAGACATTATCGCTCAAATGGCGAGTTAATCTCCATCAACCGGGTGCTGCTGATTTTATCGCTTGCTGAATTATGTTCTGTAATTTCCATGGTGCATTGTGAGTTTCTCATATGTTCGAGTAAGGCTACCTAATCTTATTTTTTCTCTTCCATATGTAATGCAATCGTTAATCTTAGTTTTATTGTTGTTCACAGTTGTCATAATGGTCATATGATTTATTTGAGCATTTATTTTTCAATTGCTATTTGATAACGTTGCACATGGTCAGCATCAAATTTTTCTGTGAATTTGCATCGTATTCTTCAAACATTTCGGTATGGAGAGAGGGGAGGGGTTAAATCTTTTACAATTCGTTGTCAAACAGGGATTTAGGTTAAGCTGACAGCCGGATTGAGTAAAATTCCGTTTTGAATGAAGCTAATCCTCGTGCAAATGGAAGGAGTTTCCTCTTTTATGAAACCATTTTCACAAACATTGTATGCACACAAGAGCATCAAATAATTTTCTTTCCTTTCCTTGGCGCCAAGGTATGTTTCATTACTTCATACTTGTTGTTTTGATGTTTGTCATTGTCTTCGAATAATCGTTCATTCGTTTTCAATAACTTCCCTCACTGTTTCCTTTAGTATGAATTTTCACTCAGCATAGAAACTTATTATGCTTAATTCACACCATTTAGTATGAAGTCCACGAGTTATGGCCACTTATGATGGTTATCACAGGATCCTCTTTGAAAAGAAAAATTTCTTGAATTGTTGAATCAAAGAATGCTCAACTTATCGAGATTGCTCTGAAACGGTTGTGTTTGCCTTTGTGCTTTCGCATGATCAGCATCAAAGTTTTTCGCGGAATTTACGTCGTATTCTTCAAGCATTCCAGTACGGACATATCGTTTTTTTCTCCAAACTCTCGACTACAATCCCCAGTTGAGGATCTTACTAGGACTGTTCAAGCTTTCGAATGTTGTCAAATTGCTCAAAAGTTACGCTTGAAGGAGATTGAAAGGAAACTTTTGAGCGCTTGAATAGGCTGAAACATCGTAAAGCCCGTGACAGATATTTTCTAGTGCTTTGCAGCATGTACAACTGACCACTGAGAAACCTAAATTATGAATTAGTTCATGGAAACTTTCATTTTTTTTAGCAAAAAATAATAAGAAAACTCTTTGATTACATTCTCATGAATTGATTCCACAAAGGCAATTAATTCTTTAGCTAATTTTAAATATTGAATTAAAATGCATCAACAAAGTGCGCAATGCAACAGCGATGTGTTTCGTGTAAACAACGCACTCAACACCACCCGGTTGCACTAGTTTGGTGGATGTGTACTTTGCGAATTGCGTTGATGTTGTGGATCACATTGCCAATTTGTTGTCCTTACCAACTTGTTTACATATTTCACCATCCACCGTATCTCAACCAAATACGCAGTTTGTAATGCAAGAAGTCAATAACGTCCTCTTTTGAAAAATATTTTTATTTACATTCCGATGTGCAGAAAACGTCAATTCCAGTGTTCTGAACGCTGTTGTTTGTTGTATGAATATGAAATTTGCTCATGTGTACCAACAAACTATGCTGTTGAAATGCCTCGGAGGGTGATATTCGACCATTTTCAATTCATATTGATTGGTTATTTTTAGAGTATCCAGTGACGATGTCCTAACGAGGGGGGGGGGGGGAGGGGGAGGGGAGAGGGAGAGAACTAATGGGTGTTGCTAATAGCAAACGAACTTTGACACTGATATATATGAATAGTGAATCAAGGTGAAATATATGAATATTCGACGCAAAACGCTGACATAGTCGATGATTGAGATGTAACGTGTGAAACAAAGCTCACGCAACATAATGATGTTTTCTTTGGCAAGAAGTGGTGTTGTACTCAGAGACTGTGAGTACTTCATTTCTGGAAGGGTTTTAACCATGTGCTTTTATGGCTTTGGTCCATCTTCAGCCGTTACTGAATGAATAAGAATTTCCTTCCAAGGAATGTATCACCATATATAAATCCGTATCGGATAGAGACAATTTCAGAGCCTCGCCAAGTTGGCAAGTTTCGTCGTTCAGATCAGAAATTAGTCAATAATGACGAGCAGAAATTGAATATAATCAATGATGCTTCAAATAACTGTTTGAAGTTTGCAATTAGCCAATCAATCTATCATTTAAATAAATGATTAATTAACCCACAGTTGCCGCATTTTTTGAAATTATTTACTGAAGGAGATCGAATTTTCATTCTTTTCACGAGCTTAAGTTTACCACTATAACGATTGACTAAAATTTCATGAGGAATTTTCGGACGATTCAGTGCATCGTTAAATAGCTCACTAACAATGTATTCATTGAGAATAGATGTGAACTTCTACTTGCATTCTCCTGAGCGTTTGATTGTGTTGAACATGTTTTTGCATCTTTCCTCAGTTTTTCGCAATAAGATCCTAAGGTTGCGTCAATGAACTAGTGCCTGTAATCACCCTACTCTATTTGCCAATTCTCAGGCACTGCAAAGGCGAATTCGAGGAAACCTATGATAAATGTTTAATTACTATGAGAGCTGTTTAATTTGAGTTTAATTTCACTCTGTTCATTTTTAAATAAGGCAACATGCAGTTAGAGCCATCCCATTCTTCCCTCTCTAACTCGCAGAAAGTGTTTCGTGATGGTAAGCAAAGGAAAACTCTTGAGCGCGTGGTGAAGATCTCATACCCCAATTTTGTTTCGTTCATCTTACTCATAGATTCAGATTCCCAAAACGAGGCATATCTTGCCCTCCTTCTCTCTTCTCATGTAACTCTCTGACGATTTATAGCCAATTCTTGACCTATGGTGGAGCTGTTCGACCGTAGCAGAATTCTTAAAAATTTTCACCAGCTCTAAGCGGCCAAGAGATAAGGTGAAGAGAATTTTGATAGTCTTAGACGCTCTTCACATCATCGAAGGAATAAAATTTTCATCTTTTTTTTTGTTTTTGTGACAGCCATCAAATCATTAAAAGAACTGCCATTCAACGGAAGTATCACAAAACCTTCAGCTGCATTAATCATTTTCTGCAATGCTCGCAGCAGTATTCTTGGTTCACTACAAACTCGTTGGCGCTGCTTGGCATATTTTTAACGTTTCCAATGGTTAAGATTAGCTTCTGTTATCACGTCAAATTTTTTGCCTCCCCTCAGCAGGCTCATTATCGAGTTGTGCATCGTTTCTTTGCTCATTTATCACCTTATCAATGGTTATTTTTGCAGATGCAACGCATTCAGCACTGTCATTATATCGTTTTAACTCTTTAATAAAAAATTTCTGATAGTATATTTATGCTCGTTTCGTGTTTTTTTTGTTGCTCTATTTTCCGAATTTTAATATAGAACATCGCATCAACTTTCTCCTCTTTTTGATCGTTGAACGGCTTATCGTTTCATATATTTCATGAAAATCATTCTCCTAACCGAGCGATTATTGAGTTCAGCATCAAAGCATTAAAGCTTCCTACAGCCTATGAGGTAGTAAGGCGAAGAACACTCACTCGTCCACAAATTAGTGATCGTTGATGTTGGTCTTATTTTTGACGGTTTTTCACCAAAATTGGCGATGACTTTTGATATACATTCTCTGAACGTTATGTGAAAGCAATTTTCAACACCTTCAACTTTTCTTGTTTGAGAGCATTCTGCCGAATTTTTTAGAAACTTTTTAACAGCAAATAAGTGACAGATGATCAAATTTCATTCTACAGTATTTTAATACGAATAAAAATAAACTCTCAGAGAAATCACATACAGCGGAATAATTACCGTGCTCATTTATTTTCTTGAAGACTTTCTTATAGAAGCAATCAGTGTTGTGATCGATAGTCTTTCTTCATGCAAATTTTCAACTAATGAATATGCCGACGACCGATATGTTCGAGGGATGAGTGATTTCCGGTTATAGTCATCGACTTGTCTGCTGATGAGCTTCTCTTGATATGATGAATGAAGAATTATCGGCATCAGATTTGCCTTTAGCTTGCTGAGTTTGTAAAGGGAGACTTGCTGATTATTTACAACCGTAATAAAGCTCAAAGAATAGTTCAAAACCTGTCATATTTTCTTTTAACTGCAGAGAATAATTGATTGAATAAATGGAGTATCAAAAAGGTGCAAAAATTCCAACGATTTTCGATACGATTCTGGCATATACATACGAAACGATAAAAAGCACTTGCGTGTTTGCGCTCGATTGCGATTGAATGTCTCTAAATCCCGATGAAAGTGTGCAATTTTACGGTTTATTGCCATTCACTTTAATTTCTTTAACATTTTTGCCCTGTAGTACTTTCCGATGCATTTCAATAAATTATTCGAGCTTAATTGAATTTTTTGCTTGTCAAACCTGAATATGCCGACAAAATTAACGAATATTTTTCAAAGGTCTTCAATTACGAAGTAATGTCAATGCTAATATGCGTGTAGTGCAGTTTTTTGAACATTCCAATATAAAGCGTAACAAGTGCACCGTCTGAATTGCCGTTATGTTTGCACGAAAACCGCGCATACGCCATAGCAATATCGTGTACTCTCACCGCTGGCTAAATTAATTATTACGAGTGAAATTATGTAGGAGGTTACGATAAGATTAATTGATATATTGGAATACATACTAATGAAAGGCACTATTTGCATTCCCTTGAATTGGGTGCGAATTTAATGATTGCGTTCGTAAACATCGTTCGTACTTTTTTCTCCTCTTTCGTTAGTGTGTACTTGTTGTTGTGAATTCTACTCGAAATATTATCGCCTTATACCCAATCGACAATATTACATCAATTCAAAAAATGATTCATAGTCCTCAACTAACAACTCACATAATTCATATTGTACTGAGTGACTCTTCCGCTGATTTTGTCGTTAATTTTCTTTCCTAATATTGCAACAATCGTTTACCTTTTTCGCTGTGACGACCTGATCCTTTCCAAAGGTTCATTTCAGATAGATTCAGTTATTATGATCGCTATTTTATGCAACTATAGCAAACAAAGTACTGTTGGTAATTGATTCCCCGTAATATAGGTGAACATTGTTGATATTAAAAATAGCTGTCATTATAATGTTCATGATTTAGCTGTAAACAATAAAGTGTCATTCAGTTTAGCTACTGCGATTAATGACGTAGTCATATAGCTAAATAAACGTTTGTAATGGTAAACGATAGTGATTGAAGTAATGTTTGTTGAGTTTTCATGTATTCATAGCTAGGTAGGTCGTTGAGAACGTCGAAAATTTTTCTATCTTTTAAACTTTTTAAAGTTATCATTCAATCAAGCATTTAGTATTAAGGATTATGTTTTACGCAAGTTTCAAGCAATAATGTCAAGGAGAAGCATTTTTTTCTAGTGAGACATTTCAACAGATTTATCTCAGCGACGTCTGTTTGGCCGTATCATCGAGCAGGTTTTCTGAAATACTTCTAACATGCGTCGACGTAGAAAGCATATAGTGGTAATAGTGCTTGTGTCAATATTGCGTCTCACAGTTGAGTGCTTTTTGATGTTCTATGAGGCCATAGTAAACTTGTAGCTGTAACGTAAGATAGGATCACTCATATATACTTAACGAAGAGAAGCATGAAATACAAGATTCACGAAGTAAGCTCATAAGGCTCGTGTCATAATTAAGTTTATATGGATGCAAGCGACTCTCAGTGATACCTCCTGCATTATGTAAATTTTAATCCGAAATTTATTCCAAATACGGATTGGTGATACCATTTCTTTCACTATCAATATGCGTTGCTCGCGCCACATCCGTGCACGAAAATTTTCGCGCTTCTCGTTATCTACGTGTAATATGTATTCTTTTGTTTTTTCTCACCTACGGGAAACTATTTTCATCAATGGACACTCTGAAAAGTGAACGAAACAACGCATTCTGATGCGGCGATTGTTTTATATGCTCAAAAATGTCTAATGTATTTTACGACTTGTTCGAAACGCTCCCGAATAGAGCATGTGCCTTTCGTTTTCTTCGTGAGCATATTTGTTTGTTACGATTCATATTTGAAGGTGTTGTACGCCTGTTTCAGGCTCTCCTGCTCTCTTTTAAGAAGTCACATTTCGCTAAAGCATTACTTTCTTCCCGAGATCCATCGACGTCCGATGTTCGGGTTTTGAATTCCTGAGAATAAAATGAGGATTTCATTCCATGAATTAAGCTGTGTGCTAGTTGATTGATCTCGGAGTTCACGCTAGTGTACGCTACACTCAGAACTACTTTGACTTTCATTTAACAGAGAAGCTTGATATCTTTGGATTTTTATGTTGCTGAATTGCTATTTTTTCATCGAGAAATTAGCTGTAAATTATTTCACTTTTGCCGCAGCTGTCGATCCATGTGTGTGTGTGTGTGTGTGTGCGGAAAGCAAGTTTGTGGAAACGGATGTTGCTGTAAAAATTGGGCAAGGGCGTGGCTTCCTAGACGAATTCGCGGTAGCCGACAGAGTATGCCGAAAACATCGAAAATTTGCTTCGAGAGTGCGTAAACAGCGCACTGCGCCTCTATATGTGACGTTATGGCAGCAAATAGAAGAGAAAAGCTGTCCGACGCTTGCACTTGTTGTTGCGTGGCGACCGACATATGCCCTTGCCGGCTGCCTCCTCCCAACCGCAACGTCGATGCTGCACTTCGAACGGCTAGACGGCCACTGCCTGTTGTTTTCATTCAAAGCATCTTCGCGTTGCGTTGCGTTGCGTTGCTGCACTTTCTTTCGTGTATTTATAACACATCAAATGATTTGACCACATAAATAAGAGGCCAATAGCTCAAATGAGGGGGTGGAGCGAAGGAAGAGGGAGGCGGCAGAGAGAAGGGGTTGCCGAAAAGGGTAATGAAAATGACATAACTTTTGCAGCCATGATTTGATGCAGTCATCACTGCATTCATTCGAGTATGACTGCAAACAGCAATTTTCTGCATAAAATATCCATCTTTAGAATTTTCTTTAAAAATGCCAATTCTTTTTTTCAGTCAAAAAAACCCACAAATCTTCATCGACATCGTGTACATAACCATATATCAATATGAATATTTCTTTAAAATGAGTATCTTGATCGTTGTTTTATCATTAGGCGACATTGTCTCCATAATGCATTCGCTTCAACAAGTTTTCTTTGAATTTCTTCATATTTCTTCATTCATACTTTAATTGAGCAACTTTTCATGAATTGTGCTCATTTATTGTGAGAAGTGAAATCGAATACATCACTGTTTTTCTTCCTCAGGTCCCTAAACGAAGCGTGGCCTCGAACTTAACGCCTGACGTATGAGCATTTATAAATGCAAATTGTGCCGGGAAACCATAACGAATAATTGAAGCAAGCGATAATTGTGTTTGTTAAATGCGTATGAGTTCTTTCGTGGAGTATGGAGTGCCCATTATTTATACATTATAAAAAATACTCTCAAAGTACATATGGAGGCATGTATTTAATAGTAATCATGTAGCGGTCGTGTTAAAGAACAAAAATGTTCAGCAAATGCGGTGTAGACGGAATTACGATTCAATGGGTGGATGTAATCATGCAATATTTTTTGTGAAAATAATTTTTTAGCTTATCCATGAGCCGACCGCTTCTTTCAAAATACGCTGTATGGACATTTGGCGTTTGGTTTCTTTATCCGCATCCATCATTTAATGTTCTTGTCGCGTTACTTCTCAAGCTACAATAAACTCAATGAATCTAATCGTCAAATGTTTGAATGTTGCATATCTGAGCTATTTGGATCCACTTATATGGATGATCCCTGATTCCTGATATTTGCGTTTATGTATCGCTTCCCAAATTGCTTACACGGTATGCTATTACTTGACATTTTTTGAAGGAATCCTTCCATGTGTGCAGTTTGGCAAACAACTGTTTGTGATGGATGTTGCATTCTATGGATTCGAGTTTTTCTTTTCGTGCACATTTTTCCTTCGTTTCCTGTTATTTCTTGATTTTAATCTACGCTCTGCTTAAGCTTGCTATCGTTCGTCTTTCTCGATCATATTTCACATTCAGAAGCAAATAAGCAATTGAATTTTTGAGATATCTTTGTTTTTGACAACGATATATAGAAGATGAGATGAAATTCCACTAATCGGCGTTCGAGTGCAATGATTTTAGAGTAGGAGTTGTAAGATGAGGTTGTTGCAACTTCGCGATGAAAAATGTGCGATAGGGTTGAAGTTATTTTTAGCGCACTAGAGCGGTGCATTGTTTTGGAGTGTACGTCGAATTACATCGTCAACAAAATGGTCACATATTGCGATCCATCGCAATATTCTCAAAGAAAGTGCATAGTGAAATGTTCATTGAGCACAACGTAAAGCGTGATGCACTTTGGTGCAACAACTTTAGTGCCTTGTCACATGACGTTGTTATTTGCTTTATGCGATAGGTCTATGTATTGTGTTTATTTAGTGATATTGCATCGCACAAGATGATGAAGTGAGACATGATATTTCTATCGCTTATTTTATATTTTTCAACTCTTTTTTGGGGGGGATCTGAAATATACGTGATTAAAAACATTGATGATGATAAGAAGTTGATTGGTGAGTAACGTATCTTGTTTGTTGAAGGCGAACTTCGAGTGTTGCTTTTTTATGTTCATCGCGAACATTGCTCTGTGTATCTGCGAATAGCACTTCTTTTTCTATTTGTTTTGCGTCAGAAGAAGACAATGCATCGCAACATGTTTTTCTTGTTCTTAAATCAGCATTCAATCCATCAATCTCACTGCTCCAACTCAACATCTTTTTTTTATCGCGCTCTCGTCGTCTATTATGGCACGGCTTGCTTACACTTTGCTCGGATTTATATTCAAGGATGAATGCTTTGCAAGTCGTATATGATTGGTGTTGTTCATGTTCCAATGATTCATGCATTCTGCGAATGTTTCATATATACAGCGCAAATCTTTTTATAACAACATCGTTCTGTGGGCGCTTTGTTTATCTTCCGTTTATGAACCACCAGAAATATATATATATATATATATATATATATATATATATATATATATATATATATATATATATATATAATGATTCTACTGGATTCATAAACGGAAGATAAACAAAGGAGTTGGCACGATATACGTCTTTGCATTTGGATGGCCAGACCAGCCTTGCTGCTTGAGTTATCACCACAAATTAAGCATGCAAACAAATCCGTTCACCCTAAAACCATCACTTGCTAGCGGTATATAGATGGCATGTGGTCGCTATAATGAAACCTACTGCAAACTTAAAGTGTTGTAGAAACCTTCACATGTTCTATGGCCGTGCTATATTGTATTTTAGTAGCTCAAACATGTTCCATCTACGGGTTCCATTATCGCACTTATGCTCATTTCATGCTAATCATCATCACCTATCATGCGATGAGATTCGCACACGGCATAATGCCGTTGCGTCTCAATACATCTACTAGCGAATAATAAAAACAAACATAGGCCATCGTAACTCTTTGAGACGATAACATCCTCTAGGTTTGTCACCATGGCTACTGTTTTACTTTATAGAGTGCTCTATGAGTCGCTTTTCTATTCACTAGTATGAGTAGGCGACGAGCGAAGACTGCATTAATGAAAAGTATAAGTGCAGTAGTTTTATGATGATTCTTCCTTTTCAGTATAAGCTAAAACGCTTTCGAGGTAATAACCGCCGAAATGCGCAAATTTTCCGAATTCTTCTTCGGTCGACAATTGTGGTGATTCAATGCCAATTGCTGGAAGTGTTGCAAATGATTTTTGCATATTGTGTTGACTTCTTCTTAGCTCAATAATAACAGTGGTAGTCACGCTCACTTTAAACTCTGACCGATCTCTTGCATATTTCACAACCCATATTTTGGTAAGTTGGCAACTCAGCGTTAAGCGCTTTGAAAAAAAAAAAAAATTTGAAATTATTCAGCAGATACAATGATCATTCTCTTCATTTGCAGCGAAATTCACAAAGAAACAAAATTTTTCCACCTTTCGCAATATGCGTTTTTTCATCGTAATTGAAGAAGTGCCATTTCGAATATGTGTATTTTTAACTGCCGAAAGTGATGAAAAACAAATCAACCAAGCATCTCTCTGAAGCTCTTAGAAGTGTCATGAAGCAGTGTATATTCATCTGCAGCAAATCGATGTCTATAATGTTTTCTTTCGTCTTTGAAATCTTGTAAGCGGAGCATTTGTACTAGTTTTGGTGTCTGTTGGTTAGCAGTAAGAACTACTCAAACCCTGAAATTTACGCTAGTGTACCTGAAGCAAAGTATCCAATTATTTCAAGCATGCTGACGTGTACCCCAGAATTATAGTGTTTAAATGTCACTGCAGGTGCATCAGGAATAATGGATCTGTAGAGTGGTCTATTATCACCATTGACGTATTGTTACTATTAAGGAACTTCTTAAAGACACTAATTGGCTTACTTTTCGACTATGAAGTGGTATGAAAAATTGTAATTGTATGTCGATGTAAATTTGCATGCATAGTTGCGTTCACCATTTCGCCTCCGTTGACGGCATGGCAAGTAATAGACAAGCGGACAAACAGACGTACAAAAAGACAACCATAGTATAGGTTGTCCGTGGGCACCAATGCAAGATATATTGATTTTTGATCAATGTCCAAAGACGGGAAATTTTAAACACTTTCTTGAAATCCGTTGATCTTGCACAAGAGTTCCCATTCAAATGATTTCCTCGTTTTTTTAAATATTTTTCTTAAGTTCTTTTCCAACTGTTTCAAATGGCAGAAACTAACAAATAAAAAATGGCGAAAAAATGTGTAAAATATAGCAATAGATGAAAGTAGCGTTCCACTTCAATCGTTCTACGACTATACAAATTTCTTGATCAAAAAGAAACTCACATAGAAGGAGGCTATGATTGTCAGCTGTTCGATTTTCCCCTCACTGAAATAAATTTTGCCGACATTGCCAAGGAAATAAAAATGTTCAGGACTTGCAACAACAATACTTCCGATACATTTGTGCTCTCCCACGCTGATTCTTTTTTCCATGCAATCTCCTCGGCGTGCAATTCTTGAATTCGTTCATCATCTGTGTGCTCTTCAGCATTTGCCCTATATGGCGAATAGAAATTTATTTCAGAACATTGAAGTGTCTGATATCCGTTAGCCCACTTGCGATCCTTTCTAGAAGCCTTCAGGAAGTGGCAGTATTCGTTGAGTAGTGCTGAAAATTCTATATCATGCTTTCGCTAACTTATCAGGGATGCAGAAATACCTGATAGTTTTTTTCATGGCTCACAATAGATGTCTCTTGAAAAAATTACCCCGTTTTCCGCTCTGTCTTCACACATCTACGCTCTTTTTGTTATCAATATGATTGTACTTCACATAGAATGGATAATATTATTAGCCTAAAGTCGATTTAATGAAGATACGGCAATCTTCACTATGGAATACTAAAATTTTTAGTGAACGTTTCAGAATGCCATCTGTCAACTATAATGACATGCGTTAAAGCTGCCTACAATAAATATTGTACTGCGCTCAGCAAAAACAATACATTTGCAAGCAGTAGAATGAAAGCTAACTCGAAGTTTGCATCCATTTGTTCTCGAAGAAAACAAAATGAGCTTATGGTGCTGGAACTGAAACTTCCTCGTTGTCGCTGAAGTAAAAACTTGAAGTATCTATGGAGGAGGACTTTCGTATGTCCTTTACTGTACTTCTAATGGAAAAACCATGTAAAGCTACCCAGACAAATTGTTAGAAGTGCTTCTGCTCATCTGCACGTTCAAATGTGTCACATACTAAGAAACGGGTTCAAATTTAAACCACGTTGGGCGATAGGAAACGAGAATGGTGGATCGAGTCGTTGGTGATCTGTCGAAATTTTCAAGCAGAATGGTTTCCATGGAAGGTGTGAACAATATTTGGCAACTGTGGAGACCTCTATAGACGTGGGGACATCTTGCCAACGCGTTCTCCTGCTCCCATGCGTTTCCCAATGGGTTGACGAGATGAGAGTAAGTACTCTGACCTCTTTTTCAGCGGTTGCCTCTGCTGCAGTCAGAAATTGCTCAGTCTCATCCTAGAGGAAAAGGCGATTCATCATGAATGTACTCCTAAATTGGGATGGCACAATCATAGTATTCATACACCTAAAATGATCATTGAACCTCTTTGCTTCCATATGTGAGGCAACTTCTCAACTTCTTATATTCTCTTTCTTCATATGCGACAATTCTTAATATAGATGAGTACATGAATTATTATATTCATTTGGATAGCTCAGTGCTTGGTTGCAAAATCTTTTAGTAGCTTTTTGATGGTCTGTGGAAGTCAATGAGGATCATGATGGCTAACGGAATTCCAACCAATAAGCTTATTCTATTTTAACGCTAAGGTATTTCAAATAATGTAATTTAGGAGGTCCATGTCATGTAGAAGGACCATAGAAGAGGGAAGAGAGCGAAAATGAGACGAATAGAGATTATGAGAGAGGGAAAGTAAAGAAATAAGGAAGAGATTTTTCCGCAATAGAAGTGAAATTTTGATTTTTGGGTAAGCGAAATGATATCCGTGGCTAGGCTTAATCGAAGCATTAATCAAGGTGTTGTGCTCTATCGTTGAAATTGAACTTTGGTTGACTGTCGTCTTCGATGATAACATATTATTAAGAAATCCATTCACATCTCGAAAGTATATTTAATTTTATTATTCACTTGCTTTCGTACTTGTTTGGCTTTGATTGTATTTTAAAGCAGTAACGAGATTTCTGTCACAGCCTCTTATCCAGTGCATTAGCGAATTCTTTTCTTCCATCTTGCTGTCTGTCCCCTCTCTTATCCCTCCTCCAGCTCGTTCGTACCTATTCATTTTGGCTGCACTTATGCATGAGGTTAGGCCTGCGTTAACCTTAGGACTGACGTACGATGGTGTTATAATGTTTACATTTATTCAAGAGGCTCCAAAATGAAGCGAAAGTGTAAAAAACAAAAAAGAATATTGAGAATGCGTTATTGGCACAAGCGTGATGGCATTCGTTACACAAAATCTATCAAAGCACGATGCATTATCGATGTCGAAGTTTCGCAGACAATTCACCTTTGACTGCAGATTACTTCAGACATTTCTGTGAACTAATCAATATTCTGTTTCCGACAATTTACACGGCAATCTTTAGTGAAAGTAGAGCAAAATTTGCAGATATCTTTCATAGTCTTAACTAACTAGTCAATGTTCTTCTTTGTACGCCTATTTTGATGATAGGAATTGAAATTGCCCATCTGAAGCATTCAGCTATCGGCACATTCGTTTCATCTATCAATTTAATGATGAAATGATTCACATGTTACGAACATTGAATGCAATGACGATTGTCATAAGGCAACACTTGTTGTCCCTTATTGAGTTTTCTGACGCTGAACTTGTGCTCCAACTTGTTTCTTTGATTCGTCACACAATTCAGAGACGAAATATTCCGCGATCAGCAACCGAATAATATCAGCAATGATGACTCAACGTTTCGCTTCATTAACTCAATCGTCAGAATGAAAAGCATCCTTTCGCAAATGCAGTCATACAATTAGAAATACCCATTTCTATTTAAGATTCAGAAAAATAATGCAAGTCAGATTTTTTAGTGCATAGAAATGTTGCATTACTAGTAACGGTTTGCAAATTTCTAAGCATATACCAACATGCTTGAATATCGCTCAGCAGAGGTTCGTGTCAAGTATCGTCCAATATTTATGCAAAATAGGGTGTTTACAAGTGAGAGCTGAAACCCCCCCCCCTCCCTTTAGAAAATTTCCATTGATGTATTCGAGGAGTGAATAAACTTTTTTGAAACGTTCCCTCATTATGCGACAATAATTTCCACGAACATTGAAGCTTTCGTATCGAACACTGTTTGTTTGTTTCTTGTGCAGACCTGTTTTTCATTTTCTTCCAACAGAAAATTTCACTTTCGTCCTTTTGAATGCAAACATCACGAAAGAGAAGCGACAGCAACGATTGATGAGACGCTATAAAATGTTCTGCCCCCGCCATGGCAATATGCCATTTGCACGTCAATTGCCGTCAAATTTTCACTGTTTCACGAAATCAAGCACACTCACGGGTGCAGAAAAAGCATTTTATAAGAACACTTACGATGCCTTACGGTACACCGGCAAAGAAGGAAGTTGGCTTGATGTTTGGGCCTTTTTCCTGACGGTTCCTTATTTTTTGCGTGGCTACTTCACTTTCGCTCTAAGCTTCTCTTTACAAGAATTATCTAAAAAGCACTAAATTGTCTCAAAAAAATGTTTCGTAGTATCTTAGTGGTTCTCTACTCTTTAACGCCGTATCATTCAATGTGCATTTAAAAGCAGGAAAGCAATGTTCAAAGTAATCAGAAGACATGAAACAATTGAACTTCTAACGCGTAGCGAGCACTAAATTTTCCACGACCTCTTCTCACTGCCGAATAATGCATATTTGACATACTTTTCGAAAAATAATCGTTTTTCTTAAACAATGTATACAACGTTAACTCAGGTCACCAAGTATAAAAGCAACGAGGCTTCGCCCTCCATGCCACTGCACAAAAGTAAGTTCCTTTAAAAAATGCACTTTTTTCGACTCGAAGTCGTGTACAGCACTTGATCCATTTTCCAATTCAGAAGGTGTGATAATTTACCATCGCAGAGTAATATCTAGTGACAAGAATTTGTTATGCCACTAATGCATTTAAATTTATATAATATGCTGTTAATTTTCGAAACGAAATTCGCACTCTCTGCAATGTGCGTAAACAGTGCTAATGTGCAATGCGCGCATGCACATTTGCGCTTAAAACTTGATCCCAAGGAGTGCCCACTAAACGATCATTTGAAGAAATGCAAATGAGCAATTCAATAGTAAATCGATTTTATCCGGTAGATCACTTCTGAACTCTGACTTTTTTTTCCTGATATACACCGTTTCTCCAATCGTTTTCATTGATTTTTTTCGAAGGTTAACTTACAATATGAAATTATGAAAATTTTCATAAAGTTTGAATATGAGAATATTCAGATATATTTGAAAGAGTGAAAATAGAAAGATATGAAAGTGGTGTATTATTGAAATCAGTGCGTATGTACGTGTGAAATGCAGCCATTTGATTCTTACACACATTTCTTTTGTTTATTCAATCATTTTTATTCGACATAAATAACGTTGAATTATATTGAAATGAATTGAATTTAGTGATTGTGATCGACTATCGAAATATTTACAATTAATGACGAAAACAAGAGACATAATCATTTTTTTCATTTTTAGTTGATGATGAGAAGAGTTGATGATTTTTCTGTTTTTTTTTTTTTTTTTTTTTTAGTGAAATTGCCCACTCATGAGTGAACTAAACACATCAAGTGTAAATATTGAGATTTGAACTCTCCTCGTTTTTGTTGCTTTATATACTGAAGCATTCAATCAGTTTTCTGATGTTTAGGTTTTCAAAAATTGGAAGCTGATTTCGATATTGCGGAAAGAAGCTGTTAATAATTTTAAAATATATTTTAAGAAAAATATCGCTGATCCCATAAATCGCAAAGAAGTAAAACAATAATCTTCTATTAGTAAATTGTTCGATGGCTTATTGTTCTATGGTTTGTTACCGTTTGAACGTCAAAATTTTCGCTCATATTTCATTCTTTCAAAGAAGCAAATGCGTATTTCATTTCGCACTCTATTCAATAAGAGTGATATATTATTTTTCAATTAGATTCAACTTATTTCGTCATCTATTATTATTATTTTGCGATTTTCTTTCCAATGAAAATATTTTTATGTTTTTCTTCGTAATAATGAAACTACAGATATTTACGAAGATGTCAACATTAAAGAATGCAATCGTCGCCATCAGAATGCTAGTTCACATTCTCAAGTCGAAAAGAGAGCGTATTAAGGAGTAACGATATGAGTGTCCGCCAAATGGAGAAGCTGAAAGAAAGAAATAGATAAAACGATTGTCGCTGTACTTTAACAGAAATTACACCTCAGCCAGCAAACAATGTGCAAAAAAGAATTAAAGAGGAAAATGCTGTAGACATGCTCTTGATGAAGGCTATTGCTGTCGTGTTGCGCCCCTTGAGAGTTTAGTGTTTAGACTGTGCGTCGAACTTAAGGTGTAGATGTTTAAAATCATGTAATTTCACCGGTACGGTTTTCTAGCAATCAGACACTACATTATATTCTGCAGCAAACTGTATTAAATATAGCACGATGGCTTCTCCTACTGTTCTCTATATTCATAAATGAGCATCCGCATGATGGTTTTCGAGTTTTTGAGTGCTAAGTTTTGCGTGCACTCAGTGTTTTGCACTATTCCAGCAAATATATGGTGCTCGTAGACACAGCTGAAAAGAGCGATAAGCGTGAATGGTATGCATGTGAACGTGGCGCTGTTCCTTCCGGTTTCCGACGATTGTCGGCATTCGATTTTCATTTTGTGTCACCAAGCTCGAACCTTATGCTACGGCCGTTTGACACCGTTGCACTTTTGAAAAGCGCCCACATAAAACATTCAGAGTCATCCTCAAAGCACACTGCATCCCTTCAGGCTTCGAAGACAACTAGCAAAAAATTCACAAAGACAAAAAACTACCTGGTCAGATGGTTGTGTAGGCCCCAATCGTTTTTACCATCCCGTTGTGTCCTTAGATGCTGATGTTTTCTTCTAATTAACCATATCTCCCAACCGTATTGCGTTTGCTGGCGTATTCATCTGAAAAAAAAAAATCACTGTTTGATATTCGGTTAACTTTACTGTCGATTAGTCATTATTTGGTTTCGATTATTGTTGTTATCACCGTGATGATTAAGCAGGTTTATAGCGTGCTTAAGGAACGGACGGAAAATATTATGCATGTTATAGCTTACGATACTATCTGACGTTTCGGTTTTCTATTTTATTTGCCTTGCTTTGGTTCCCGTTTAGCGCGCTTTTATACGGTACAATTGAACGATATAAGGAATATGACTTTTCAATTGATTCTCATCGTTACCAGTATTCGATTTCTTTGATCCTCTATTTTCGAAGATCATGGAAGTTATCGAATAAAAGGTTTATAATATTTGTACTAAACTGGCTTTGTGGTTTCCCGAAAGTTGCACGCATTCCGCTCGTATTGGTCGCAAACGGCGTCGCTACTGCAGCAGTGTTTGTTTTTGCACAATAAAGAAATGTTGTCTTTACCCGCCTGCGTTTGCCCTCTCTTCATGCTGCACTCAGCGCAGTTGCACTCATGTCGACCGTCTGTCTCTATCGGCAACGATCTCTCTCGCATTCACTCTGCTCGGGCATCGGCTGGCGCTAGTTTCGGAAAAGAGAGAGAAACGAGAACAAGAACATTTGTGCTATAGGATCGGGGAGTGCGTATTTGTTGTGTTGTGCGTTACGAATGTTTCACTGTTTACGCGACTGGCGCTTGCATTCAGACGGCATCCATCGATGTGGTGAATGCCATATACCCATGGAAACGGTAATGCTGTTGGTTGTCATCTGGTAGGGTGTTCATCGTGATATATCCCCCGCTACCCAAAACCGATGAGCTTTTTTTTACGGTAATGATTCAGCCCCGCAGCCTTCACTTCGGAATGTAGGTATTACATCTTCAACGTACTGATGTCAACGCTTGCGGCTTCATCCACCTTATAGTTCTTTCAGGGATGACGGAGAAGGAAGAAGCCACTTGCTCACCTTTTCCCGTGTTCTATTTCATTATATTATTTCACGAAAACAAACCACCTTTCTATGGAATCCAATCTAGTAGGCAGCGGAAAGTGCAAAAACCATGGGCGAAAATATGGGCTCACCTATTTCACTAATGAGAATTATTGAAGATGTGTTGAATGATAATTTAAATCCGTTTTCCTATTCCAGTGAATAGAGTGGAATTTTTATCATTATACCTTCACTCACAAATAAGTTTAGTTTCATATGAACACATCAATCAGCCCAATAACAATAATTTCAAACTAACGAATAAACTCAGTACATGGGCAGCTTTTAGAAAGAAGATTAAACTCACTATTTTCTTTATATGCCTCGAAAGATGTCTCTCCTATTTGCCTTCAAATAATATTACCACTAAGAATATTTAAAAGATCTAGTTCCTGAAATCTGCAAATTTTTCAATTTATTTTCTTTGTTTCTCCGACCAACATTAAATTTTTCATGATTTTTTCCTCTGCAGCGCTGTTTTCAGTTCAGCGGTGACGAAGAATTTCTAGAATTTTCCATTCTTCACATTTCCTGAACAAATATCATTTGTATTCTCCTCAATTAAGCGTACATTTCACATTTTCATAATACACCTCTAGGAGTTGTTCTTTGAAATATCAAGCCTACTGTATACCTTTATATATATTAGGCTCCAAAGTTCATGCTTGCTCAAAACCTGGCAAGGCTCTTCCACCGCTTTTTCCGTTAGGCTGATAATTATTTGCAAGGAGGTAAGGTGATTGCATCACTTCTTCGACATACAGTGTCATTGAGTTGGTAGTGCTTGTCTACTTCTATCGGTTGGTTTGAGTCACTCAATAATATGGTTCTTAAACTGATATGAGATAGATAAGTTCACAGCTCCTTGGTTTCATGCAGGCATTTTAAGGCACCTCTTAGGCCAACATTGCAAAGACATTTTGACGACTTTTTGAGGCACCTACGAAAAGTCCTGGCGACCTGTGTAATGTGTCTGCCCAATATTGACATCCAGCAAAATACCAGCGATACAAAGATCTGTTCTTCATGCATCAAGATCTGGAACCAATCAGTATGTGGTGAATGAGAGGTAGAGGGCAAAATTTTACGGACGGATCAACCTGAGGCTGAACGAAGATGAGCGATCACGATTAAGGGATGCATCTGTCGTATTTTACAGTGTCGACAATGTTGGCAGCGCGTAAAATAGGACCGACACGACCGCCTCGCTGTTTTCCTTTTCTTCTCCATCATCTAACGTTCAGACTTGGACCTCGCATTGTGTCAATCCACCGATATAATTTGGAAAGGCTATACACCATTCATGATCTGCCGGTTGAAAAATGCGCCAGTCATTCTTGCTTGACCAGTAGCATCCTGCTGTATGCCATCCATGCTTGACCATCGTCGATTACTGTCTACCCTACTGATTTCTTTTGGTGTTCACCTTTTTCCTATAACATTGTTTTGCTTCTGAAAGGGAACGAGAACAAGACTTTGGTTGCAGGTAGCATAAGCTCTCCTTCCCAACCTCCCTGTTCCTACCACACGTTTACCTGCAGTTTTGCGACATCGCCCAACAGCCTTATCTTATTGCTGTGTTCGAGCTGTCGGAAACACAGACGCCACATTGTTGTGACAACAGCACTCATCTTATGTTGTTCTTGCCAATGTCTGCAAATGCTCATTTTCAACTAACATGCAATGTTTATGCGCTCTTGCAAGTTCTTACTTGCAAAACATAATGGTAACGTGCTATCTGTGTGTTTGCATATGTCTGTCTGTTTGTTGGATAAGTTTTCAACCAGGGATGGATTTAAGGAATTCTCTGAGCATAATATATGTAATACGTCGACCACTATGCAAGCTATTATGCTGCTCATTTGAGTTCGAAAAGAATTACGCTGATAGTCGACAATCGATCGAAGCCGAAAAACGAATCGTCAGAGTAGTTGTAGAAATAAAAATTTCACTGATTGCTGCGTATGTTTTATTGTTCATTGCCAATCTGTGAAAGTTGTTGGTCTGTTGAGCATCATCGCTAATAAAAAAACGTATATCGCGCCATCTCATTCAGTACTCTTATTTGTTATGTAATAATTTATGTTAATTTAATGAGCGATTCATTCATCCGAATATACATAATTGAAGGCAGTAAATTTTGAGTCATACAAATATTGATTTCCGTTTTAAATGATTTGCCTATCGGATTTGTTCAGTGCATTTATGTATTTGATGATTTTATATTCTAATTATAATCGTGATTATGTTTTGTCATTCTGAAATATTTTCGCACAATTTCCTATTGATCCGTTTTTTTTTCGGCAATGATCAGAAAACATTGCGGATTATACGACATATTGAGTGCTTCATTGGCAACACGTTTAGATAGACTTCAGTATGTAGTTCGCATCATTGCACTTATTTTCTTTATTAGAAACTTTGCAATTCATCGTTTAAAAATCCCCAAATCGCGTACACATCGAATTCAGTTCGAATATGTTAATTACTCCCTACATTTGGTGTTCCCATCCCAATGAGACCAACTATTTTCATGCTGGAAGCTATATCTCAGATATTTGTGCCATTTCATAAACTTTTTATTTTTTACAATTTCACATCCTTAGCACATTCTTATATTGCTTTTAGAGAATTTATGCATATTGTTTTTCGTTATTTACTGCGAGTATCCTCACTCAGAAGGCATTCCTGGACGATCACGACTGCATTGCAATATGGCTGTTAGCTACGTAATTTTATGTGATTTGTTGTCATCTGAGGATGCATTGTTGCGGCGTTATATCTGCGCGTTTGTGTATTTGTGTGATTAGATGATTGTGTGTGTTTGTTTGTGTGTGCGCGTGGATATGTTTGTATATGTACGTCTTCAGGTGCATCCAAAACTGTCAACTCGGTAACCACTGAATTTGGAGCTGCAAAAATTGGTAGATGTAACGCAGACCCTAGCCCAACTTACTGAACCTTAATTAACGTTGATCCATCAACTTCGAACAAAGCTATTGTCGTTCATAGGGGTGCTAAAAAACTTGCTTGCATTTAACACCTGTCGTCATTCCATCTCACATTGGTCTGTCATAAAGAAAACGAGTATTTCTCGTGGAAGATTTCTGAGTGGTCGGATCAGTTAAATCTTACAACATTATTCCACATATTAATTACTTATAGCTTCAGAAATTATCGATGAAGTGCAAAACCACAACATATCATGCCAACTTCTCTGGCACACTTCTCCAATATGGTGGTTTTTTTATTGCTTCACGATAAAATCTCACAGTGGCGTTATAAATTCCACCACGTCAGCGATAAAAATTTTCGACAAAACACACATGTGCTCTAAACATGATTGTTTCTCTCAAAACATTGCAATTCACATATTGTGATGTTCATTTATATTTAACTAATCACCGATTTTATAGCGAAGTGAGTCATTATCGAAAAAAACAGTATATGATTGTTTTGTAACGCACCACACTATATTATTTTACGCCGTATTGTCATTCCTTAAACTGCTTCAAGTGAGCAGCAATTTCTTTATATAGTTGAGTTCAATGTTGAGGATGTCTGTTGTTACAAGCATTCAATGCTTTGGAGTGATTCGTGATGTGATCGTTGAAAAGTACAAATGACACAATTTTTGCAAATACTTGAAGTTTGCCTATTTGAGCATATCGTTGAATGTGATCAGGGTGTCATTGCCAAATCCATGTGTTACATCTTTTCGAAGCACTACTTCTTATTGCAAGCTAGCAAGGTGGAAGCACCAACGATTACTATGCCATATGTTGTTACATACGTATTGAAAAGCAACGATGATGTGTATGAATGTGTATTTAGGGGTTTATATGCGTATGTTTGTATGTTGGATAACAATTATTCACCTCTCTTTTCTCTTAATGAATATTGATTATCGTTGTTCACTCGTTAAAGTGCTACAATTCTTGTTGAGACCACAAAACGAATACTGCGAAAAAAAAAATTGATGAACACTTTGGAAAACAGTTTTTCGTTGCAATGAGTGCAATTTTATTACGACGAACGTTCAAACTAGGTGCCTCGTTGCTATAGTGATCGCAAAAGTACGCACCTGTGCGGTTGTTCAAGTAAGTGCACGTATTCTATTGGTGTTTTTAACGACACTTGTGCACATCTGTTGTTCGTATAGTAAATTCTGCCACAATTCATTTCGTTAAGTGAGGCGTAAGCTTTACCAGTAATACCGTTTTTTTTTTTTTGATCGTTGTCACTCATTTCTTTTCATATTTCTGACGCTAATTTCTAACTCGATTATTTCCACAATTTTTCTAAAGCAAAAAAAAAATACGGTATTCGCAGAATTGCTTAGACGTCAATTTATCGAATATATTCAAAGTTGAATTAATGCATTTTTCTTAATTTTTCATTCTTTGAAATTTTTTAACATTTGAATTCAATCAAAAAATGTTATATGAATAATAAATCAGACATATGTGCTGCTGAAAGAGATTCAATAATTATTCATTAAAACATTCGTATTACTATGATCAATGTTGAAATTAACGATAACAGGGAATCTTTTTAATAATCTTCGTTTGGTTAACCCTCTAAAATATCATCATAGAACACAAGTGATGTGTAAATTTGTTGAAGTGAGGCAACAAAAATTATTTGCCCAATTTATATGGGTATCGATGTGCACTAACAATTAAATTGAAAAGAAAACTTGAGTTTTAATGATGCGAAAAGAGCGCTATGTTGCGAGAGCACTTTCAGCACGTGTCTATTGTCGCTGTTTTGTTGCTGTTTGTCGCTTCAGTGTGCGCAGCAACGCGCTCCGCGCTCTTTATTTACATAGACTTTTGCCGAACGAGCACACCATAGCCCATCGTCGACGCAGATGCGGCGTCCGTTGCCCATCGATGCCTCCTCCAGACGCATCGCACTATGCTCGCCCTTGTCGTCGTATCTTGGTCAGATGACGATCGCCGTCGTTGTCGTTCATGATGTTATTGCCATCTTATTGCCGTAGTGCTATGATCCCTCCTGACATTCTTTCTTGTGGCATCGTTGTCCTCTCTAAGCAATAAAGCATTATTTTGTTATACAGCACTTGATAGATTTTATTGCAGCACTGCAACTTCTTCGGCGTAATAGTCCCTCATTAAAGCATCGCGTTGTGTGTGTCCCAATTGCACTATTAACTCCACTATTGTGACAAATCCCTTCGACAGTTTTTATGTACTTCTTTTAGAAAGCAAATGCCTTCCGACGTTACACTCCTGTGCATTCCGCTTCGAAATGGCTCCGATGTATCCTCTATCAGTGCCGTAGGACTCCTGATATAACACTTTGTGAACTACGCCATTCCAAATAATATTAAGTGGAAAGGTCACCAGCGAATGCTTTCACACTTAATATTGTTTTATGAACATACAGGTCTTCACAGCAGGTGAACATGAATCTAAAAAACATGTTGACCCATCATCCTTCAACACAGGAAGTTGTGTAAGTCGACATGAGGAGTGTTAACTGTATAATAGATAGAACGTCGCATTCTTTTAATGTGAGCATATTTATAGCGCTTTTCTTGCGAATATTCGGAGCATGGCGGTGTTATAATGCAAGAGAGATTACTACCACAGTTGTGAGGCGAGCTTTTTCCTCAAGTGACTTTCATTCGTTTTCATGCTTTATTGCACCTGTCTATGGACGTGTACATATGTATTCTATGTGTATGCATGGCTGATGGTTTAACTCAGGGATCACTGAGGATTAAGACATGAAATTTGGATATAATCACTGTTTGATGGCAATTGCAGACAAACTTTGTTCGCAGATGCAATCCAATGCTTTCGCTCGTCATCAAACAATGCTTTTCACATAAATCTGAGCCAGGTTGAAGTCGGCTTTATCAAAAGATGTTAGCTGAAATCCAGTAAGTGGAGTTGGCCGCAACGAGGCCTTCTACACCATTTCCCATGTTGCTTATTCAGGCTTGAGAAGAACTGTAGGCGTTTAATCATGGTAAGGAATTCGAGGGTATCTCACACCGATTGGTTTTCATATACAATGCTCCCACCATAATTAAAACGAGTGTTTTCTGCAAGATTTTCGGAAGATTTGGAAGATCGATCTAATGAAGGCATTAATTTGGCTCAATTCTTATTTGTTGGTAAATTTGAGGCTGGTGAGTCAAGTAAGCGAAGCGCAAAAGTTTTTACTGTTTCAGCTACGCTGACAGCCATCTCCTCTTGTTTATATAGTCGACTGTTACTGCCGTAAAGCTAATCCTTGGTAAGAGATAAGCTAAGCATGCCAAAAGATATTCGTTTTTGCAGTTCAGCTAATGGGACCTGCAAGCAAAGATTGTGAACGACATTATCTCTTTTAATATGATTGGACTGATAATATATGGTCGATGAGTATTTCGAAAACTTACGTTTCAACTCATAAAGCCTTTCTCAATTAGGACAAATGGAACTTATAGAAAGGATAGAAATTAGTGAATACGAAAGGATTTGAGATGGCGGAGCGGTCTTCTGAGCAGCATTTAAAGGAAATATATGCAAAATTCTTATCATTAACGTACTCTAAGAGATGACAGTTGTATTCCGTCTTCCGTCTTATTTCCATATATAATTTTCATTCAGTCGTAATTTGCATAAATTTCTTCTCCCACCTTTGATATATGCATTACTTTATCCGATAATCATTCGTTTCATCTATGATTGCTTCACTTTTCATCTTTTGTTAAGTATTTCACCACGGTTTTCTTTAGCTCTTGCCACCTCTACTCTTTTCCTATTCACAAATCTCCATCTTTCTTCACATATTTGATTTTTTGCAGGTTTTCACTTTCATAGTGGCTTTATGAGCCGAAACGTCAACATAAACGGTTTTCAAAACATGCACATCAATGACGCATTATCGGCCTCATTATATAACGCTCCACTATGCAATACTGCGTGAATGTTTTTACTGAACCAGTCGTTTCTACAGATGCTTTTCACAGAATGAATTCTTTTATGCGCGTGGATCGGTTAAAATGGAAACCCGATTGGTCGGGAATGCATATCTATTTTGGCTTCACCTAAATATATATAGCTAATTTCGGCGTTGACGAACCAACCTTGTTATGGTCTAGCTAACAGTATGTATGTGGGCGTGAAGTTCTTAGGTCTAGTTTGAGCGGTTCTTAGCTTGAAATTATCGGGCAGCTAAATAGACGATAGACTCGGCGTTACCAGAACCCTCTTGCGAGTGTATGTTTGCAAAGCTGACAAAAAAGGTGGAGCCATTCTGAAATAATTAAACACTTCACGACTCACTTTTTCTGTCATATTTTCGATTTCAAGCATTAAGAACCGTTATAACGGATACGATCGACTCGACGTTTTCCATACTTACGCAATTTATTCATCTATCAATATGGATGTGTTTACATAGAGCAATACTGAGCTTACATATAGAGGACATTGTTGATCTCGTTTTCGGTTCCCCGTTCGCTTACGATTATGGGCTTATGCAAGTTGTGCTGTTTTAAAAGGTGGTTGATCTGTAAATGAATTTTGAAACGCTTTAAGATAGGGCCACGCAACTTTTGTACTTTCTGTCCGCATATGATTCATCGAGAAGACGTGGATTGAGGATCATTGACTAGTGCATTGCTAAGCATAAGCATAAACAACAATTAGTGATCGAAAATCGGAAACAGCGATGCGATCATATCGGAGGAATTTTAAAAAGTGCTAGAACAACCACTTCTTCAATGGTTGAAGCAGTTTTTAGAATTTTGGCAGTTTCAATTAACAAAACCTCTGACCACCTTCTGAATGTTTAATCAGTGTTGAATTTGGTCAAAATGTATCGTAGGAAAACATTTCACCAGCAGAAATGTCGCATGTTATGAGCCCTATCCATTAGAAAAATCCAAGGTTAGTGCGATTGTCAAATCCAAGAAATTTGGCAGCCTTGGCTGCAAATAAGCATTCCTCCCTTTGCTCCTCGCACCGTTTAACTAATGTAGGGATTAAAGAGGTCAGCTGCGAACATGGAAGGGGCAACAAAAGAATTTAGCATTTTGTCGACCATCAGTGAAAATGATGGCGATTTTCAACTGTTTGGTGGAATATTGTTTTAGATTTCTTGACGTCTTTAGCGCTGCCTGTTCAGAAAAATCAACGGCTCATGAAACATTGTTATTTCTCGGTTACTGAAATGAAACTATGAGTAGAAATATTGCAGCTCATATTTGAAGCTGAAAAGACAAAATATGGTGCTTGGTAGTCGATCAGTTAGTAGTCCATAAATCCGTTCCGGACAATAAGTCTTGAAATCCACAAGAAATGGACGTTGAAGAGGAGCAGAGGATGAGGGAGGAGATGGGAGAGGAATAGAGAAGGAAGACGCATCTATTTGTGATTTAAGCTGAATATTCGAATATCTCGTGCAAGTCGATGTGCCGCAGATGTATTGAATATCTTTCTTTATGAATTATCAACAAAAAAGATATGATAATGAATTTCGTTATTTTATAATCAATATTATCGTATATTGATGGCAGATGAATTGCTAATGAGTTCAGTGAGCTACAGTACCAAAACGAGAAGAATAGTGAACTTTTCTAATAGTTCATCTACGTGAATATTTAAAAGCCTATTTTACAAGCAGAAGTTGGTGGATATAAGTCGGGTTAATAAATTTTATAAACGCATGTTCTTGTCCTTCGTGATCGAGAATGAGTGCTCCATTTTGTACGTCTTGCCAGCAATTTTCAAATTCAATAGCTAATGGAGTTTACATTTTTGTGTAAGAGAGTATATTAGAATATTGAAACTTTTCAGAAGAGTTTGGTAATTACTTAAATAACACACACCATATTTAAATTAATTTACGTGCCTGTTGCGAACAAATGAATAGGTGATTCGTAGTTCAAATGATGTAGGATGCTCTCACATACGAGGTTTTGCTTTCGAGTTACTTGAATTTCCTTTGCTTGACGTCATCACAATAGGAAAATAACTGTGTTGATTCGATGCATCATTCACTATCCATTCGTCTTTATTATTACTATCAAAGAACAGTTTTATTATGTCTATACCTATGATATCAACGGACCCGGTAAATGAGAATGGAAGAGCTATGCGCCTCTACTTTTGCGATAAAATCTTATCACTTCACTACCGACAAAACTATTGCACCATTGAAGAGAAACATAATGACATTTTGAATATATTTCTAATTTTAGATTAATTCTTCGATAAATTATTGATGCAAATTTCATCACCACTGATTTTGTCGTTTCGGAGTTAAAATTTAAGCGTGCTATCAGAATTACTACACTCTTTACAAGCCTATTTTACCTGCTGTTCATATGCGTTTCATATTGCCAAGCAATATCAAACGCATATGAACAGTTCCAATATTGCTTTGCAATATTTGAATTTTTCAGGTGTTTTTACGTTTTTGCAATTCATGCGGTTGTGTTCATACCTTTACAGGACATCATTTCGACCGTCGTCTTTAATAAATTTCGCATGATCAACAACAATAACAGCCATATTAGGTTTATTAATGATGTATAAAATAGATAAGAGTGGAATGAGTTTCGTATTGCGATTTAATATCTCTTATCGAAGTTTTTCTCACTAAGTAGCGGCAAATATTCGCATTTACGAACCACTAAAATACGTCTTGCCACTGTTGTCGGATATTTTTTCGTCTTTTTTCTCTGATGTGAGCTATTTATAATGCGATCTTCAGAAATGCCCGAATTTCTCGAACTGATTGATCTTTGATTTAGTTCATTCAATATTACTTCATTTTGTTTGCATCATTTGCAATGAAACATTGTTTCTCAATTACTTCCATCTTTTCAGGCTAAAAATGTTATCATCTCTATCGAAACGCTCGTATTTATTGACACTGCTACCGTAATATTGCAGAGGAAGCAATTATCAATAAAACTTAGCTGGTTCATGAATCGAAAGGACTTTGAATTGTGTTTCCACAATTAAGCATCGCATCAATTTTATGATCATATTTTTATGTTTTTGAAAATATAAAATCAATCAGCGACGTTTTCATTTAAAAA
Organism: Baylisascaris procyonis; assembly: GCA_037389465.1. Taxonomy (NCBI): domain Eukaryota; kingdom Metazoa; phylum Nematoda; class Chromadorea; order Rhabditida; family Ascarididae; genus Baylisascaris; species Baylisascaris procyonis. Next base: position 1,462,511 of record JAZARR010000266.1, read on the forward strand.
AAATATCACAAGATTTTTGATGCGTCGTGATGTACTATGAACAAGCACCTGCTAGCATCATGCTGCCACTCTTTAAATGTCTAGCAGTGAATACATTGCGGGAAGTTTCAGCTTGCATAGATTAGGATTTATTAATGTTCCGTTTACCTCTTTAAGCTTTCCTTTGCCCATAAAAATCTTGTTACTATGCAGTTTGTGCAATTAATATTGTTGCAACATTTTAATGTCCAGCGCTGGAATGGTCAAAACCGATGTGGTCACTGCACTCAGATTGATCAAAAATGATGCAGTCAATGCTTCCTCATAAGAGTTCATGACTAGTGCAATTTCAGTGTTAGTCAAAGAGAAATGAATATATTTATGCAAATTAGAGTTTGTAAGAACTTAGTGTTAGCTAAGCTTTCGGCTTGCTTATAGTTCCCCATCTTTTACTTTCAACTTTTAAAACAAATTAAGTGTTGACGTTCTTTTAACAGATAACTAACCTGTAATTTTTTAAAATCATTGCAGAGGTGTTTTCCGCTTCTGTTGTTCCAGCTGAGTGACGTTAAAATGATTACAATTCATTTGAGTGGTTTCTTTTCTGATTGGGTAATTTATTTCAGGATATCGCTTCATACTGCAATATTGATTTGGTGATCCCCAGATCAGAACATTTATTCGTGACGGCTCTCCTCGATCCACTTCCCAGTTTGGCACATCGTGGCCCCAAAATAGAAAACGCTACCACGCTGGAGCTTTGTCCCCCATCTGCCGAGAAGGCTGCCACTATTGGCACTGCCTTGGAGTTGATGGATCTCATCAATCCCTCAATCCTACGGAATACACAAAATTTGCAATCGGTTGCGCCGACAATCGTACGCTCACCATCGCCATCTACAGTCAACTCGTCCTCAAGTGCTGCAACCGCGACGGCAACAGCGGTTACTAGTACACCAAGTGTGAGTGGCCAAGAGACTCCTATTATCGAGAAGGCCGAACGTCCAAGTCTCAGCTATAAGGACCTCATTATTGAAGCGATCGAGAGCAGCCCTGAAAAACGGTTGAAACTCAACGAGATCTATCAGGTTCGCTTTTTTCCACTTTTGTTTTTGAAATATCGGCTTCAGATTATTCAAATATCGGCAGATATCAAATATCATATGCCTTACTCACAATGATAAACCTCAGTGGGTAAGATGAAGTCATTTAAGTGACCGTGATTAAACAATAGTTCCATCTCGGTTGCTGATATTCGACCGTGAGGCTCGTCTCATCTTCACTTCCTATAAGCTGTTGATCAAAAAGCGATTCTTATTTTTAACTGTTGCCATAAAAGCTTACTACCACATAGAAAATTTAAAAAATCTAGAAGAAATTATCACAATTTTCTTTCAAATTCTTCCGCAAGGATGTCACTTATTTGTTTCCTTAGATGCGCATCAGCTATATTCATCGGTGATCTACTCTAAGGCTAGCAACTAGCACATTTACTAAACATTTGCTAGATGGTTAATAAGTGAACTTTGATTCTAGAAAATTAAACAACTCTAAAAAGTGACAAACTTTGATATAAGCGTATTTCAATTAAAGCAATCACGAAAGACACTTAATGCGCATTTCTCTCAGATAAATTGAATGCAGTAATGAACATTACATAAAACGAATCGCGTTCTGTGAAAAACGTACATTTTTTTCTTATTTTATTTGTTCGAACTTTTGAAGTTTTGATCATCGGCTTCGAGTTATGAAATGAGCAAAATACAAAACGCTACAATATGAACATTTGCGTTTAATTTTCCATTCTTTATTATCAAGCACCATTCAAGCTAAATCTTAGCATTACGCCAATTAATCGAAATCTACCCGAATGAGCAGAAAATGCAACAGTGATACAGGCTGCCTCTTTCGTTATTCCTAAAAAGAACTTAACTCAGAGTAAATTGGTGCGATGTTTACTGAATTACTGCCTTACTACTTTGTTTATACAGATGAGCAGTTACATAAATTCAATCTACTGAAGCAAAAAAAAAAAAACTCAGCCAACTTTCCAGATGCATTTAATTTTTTCATTGGGCCACTCCATTGCGTTGCACTATGTAAAGCTGTGACGAGCAAATCTACTAGTTACATCCACATTTTAACACTGAGCACTTTAAATATTCGTTCATCGTATTTGAGAAGAACTCCTTTCGATCAGAAGATCATAGTCTTTGCAGGTTTTTTATTGAGCATTTTCAACAATTTTTAAGCATGAAACCGGTTGGCTGAACTGATTGGATTAACGGCTATCCTTGCGATATGCTTTTCGATCCGTGTTTACTATAGTCTCCGTCCCACTTGAGGTAAGGATTGGAATAGGAGCCGAGTTAGACCATGATCGCATGATGGTAACTTAAACCCGTCCTCGATTCTGAGTGGTCTAAAACCCGGTAAGCCAGCCGAACTGGGCCGAGTTAAACCTTCTGCTGAATATTTTCATAAATCAAATCCGGCCTCAGTACTCTTTCCGGTTGCAAACAGAACCGGCAGCGTTCCAACCCAGCCTCCCTACTTGCATATTTGTTTGAAAGAAAAGCAAAACGCATTCATGATATTTAGTTGTTTCATTTTGTCGCTTAAATAGGGTCAGGCAAGTATCATATTTGACACCATATTAGTGTTTCTAAAACGAAATTAAATGTTGCATTTCCATCTCATTGAAAGTGGCACATCAATGAGATGGGTTTTCGTTAACCTAGTTGCATAGAATAAACCGATATTCGCACACCAAATAACGATCGCCGATTTTGTTGTCCTTATAACGCGCGCCATATAACAACTAGAACAGCACTTGCACCGAGTTTCATTTTCGAATATCCCAACCAAATATCGCCGACTGTCGAGTATCAGCCGGCTGGTTCGTTGAAATATATGCATAGATATGTGCCGTCAGTGAAAAAGAGTTCGACGAAGGATTGCGGCGGATAGACGAAAAAGATACACTTGAACGTTAACTGCACCCGGCGCCGATACATTCCTTCAACATCTTGCAACATTGGACGCGGTGATGGAATCGTGCGATCTTTGGAACGCGAGCACACAAACGGAACAGGATCACAACAATACACGTTTTAAAGTTGCTCGAAAATTGTGCACGTGACAGCTAGAGAGAGAAAGAGAGTTGCACAGAAGGGCCGAAGGAAGGGAATCGACTGCCGAGGGAAGAGGGCGCACTTGAAAAGGAAAAGGATGCATTTGTTGAGGAAAAGAGGTGCAGTTGACAAGGAAAAGGGGTGCACTTGCCGAAGAAAGAGAATGGATTTGCCGAAGAACGAAAATATAACAAATAACGCTTCAGCAATGACTAATGTGTTTTCACTGCAACTCTAGGATGCGTTTTACTACAAAAAATATTATAAGGGTGATTACTTATGCATTCCATTTGCAGTATGAGTGACATACGCATTTCATTTTATGCATGTAGACTTACTTTGTTGATAGCTGTTCTAATAGTATTGAATCATAGGACTCCGAAGAAACTGAAGAGATGTGTGGAAAGTTTCTCTTCAATGTTTTCGAAAAAAGTGCGAAACTGCAGAACTTTAAAAAAAACGTTATGGATTTGACGTTCCTATTCGTAGTGCTGACTACCAGTTATAGCCTGAAAACACTGTATAATTGTTTTTTTAACACTGATACCGGCTGATTCTTCAGAACATTGCAGTATTATGCATTTTATTGCTGTTTCCATGAGTCTGATTGACTTACTGGTCTCATAGATTGAAATAGAAAAGCACATATCGCGTCATCGCCTTTCTTTTTTACGTCACATCTTTTTTAATGAATTTCTAAGGACTGAACTAAGAGATACTTTGATGTTTGTTGGATTTTTAACGATTATTATGGAAGCAGGAAATAGTCGTTTTTGAAGCGGATATGTTTTTGATGTGCACTGTATATCTAAGCTTTGGTGCACCGTCCAGAAAAAGTTGGACGGTATTCATGTACTCACTGCAACCATCTCCTGCGATGAAACATGCTTCCACTGCTAAAGCGTGATTTTACCAATGAAGAATACTTCAAGAATTCTTTCACATATTATTCAAAGTGTAATTTATATCGCTTTCGTTCAGAAACTATTGAAATTGTGGTTAGGATTGTTGCGATTTTTTTTTTTCGAGTTACTTTTTCCGTTAGTAATAGGCTTCAAATTAGGCTGCTATAAAACAAAGTTAGATTTCAAAAATTTGCATTTCGCACGCTACGGTTGTGTTTCCATGTAGTTGGCTGAAATGAATGTGCAGTAAGCTTTGCGAAATTATCAGTTGCTGTGATCTGTTTTTGCTGCTCCCTCTCTCTGCCTGTCTCCCTTTCCCATTCTTGTGGCTTGTACTCTTTTCATTGAGAAAACATTCCTCATTTTCACGTCAATCCTAAAGCAGTCTTATCTGCTTCTATTTAATGCACGTTGAAATGTTTTACCGTAAACAATTAAGGCATTAACAAATGCGAAAAGAACATCCACTCAAAAAGTAAGAAATCCGGTGTTTTATTTTAAAATGCGTCAAAACATTTACCACTCTTCTCGAATATGCATAATTCCCAAATTTAGCGCGTCTATAAATCCGTCGACACCAATATATTCCGCCTATCTGATGTATTGTGAGGGAAAGGTTATCTGATATGCCTGATTGGGATGTCTGATTGCTCTTTCGACTAGTTTGATTGAGGTGTATGTTGCTGCTAATGCATAAATTCCCCTCCTAAATCGCAGGCCTACCAAACTGCACTGTTTGTGATTTGATAGGAAGATTTTCATAATCAGCATAACACAACGGTTGAAGTGAAGAAATAGAATTAGCAAATTTTCTGCGAAAGGAGCGTTCTAACAAGTGCATATAGGTATTTATATGTGCATATCCGTCTTTTTGCGAAGTCGTTGCAATTGTGACCCAAAGAAACTGCAGCTCCGAGCTTTGATGACTGAAATTTTTACTCTTGGTGGTAACCTCGAGCTCGGTTAAGCTCCGGCTGATTGCTTTCTCTTCGTTGCAGCACTTACATTAAAAATACATGAAAATTACCTGCGCAGGTATCCGTGCATGTAGTTGGAGTCGACAAAGACGACTGCGGAGTGCAGAGTCCGATAGTTCTGTTTCGTAAAGAAATGTATTATTATGCACTAAGTATTTCCGGCTCGATTTGATGGAAATATAAAAAATGCTAGTTTACTATCTCAAGCATTTTTCGTCATTTGTCAAGCTCTTTCACCTACTGGATGCTTCAAAATAAAAATGAATAAATCAACTAGCGATGCGATAACTTTTTTAAAAAGCAGCCTTCCCTTCGACATGATTGATATCGAAGTTTAGAGATCATATGCCAGCGATCGAAGAGATATAAATGAAAAGTAAAAGAACTCTAAGCAGGAAGCTTGCCTTTTTAATGAGGGGACTTTTAAGCAATATTATCTCTTTGTATCGCCTTACATATGCTATTTTTAGTTACAAAAAATAAGATGCAATAAATGATGCACAAAATAGTGAAATAAAATTTTATTTGATAAGCTCTAATTTGCAGCTATCTCCCATCTTTCTTTCTTTATCCAATATCATTTTCATAAGCAATCACGATATTAATTGCTATCGATTGATTTTCAATCATTATACTGTTTAGTTCAATTCTAGTTTATTGCTGCTTTCTCATCTCTTTGCAAGCAAAGTTCACTACAAACAATGATGTAATATTTGCTTTATTTTCTCTATGTTTATTTGAGACTCATGTGATTGCCACTATCTAGCGTATTGCATATTTTGAGTTGATTGTGCGAGTGGCATTTCAAATATAGCAAGTAAGTGAGATGCATTCTACACATTGAACATAAAATTCACATAGTTAAAAAACAAAACCACGTTGCTAAATGAAAACACTAGATTGAATAGGACATAAAATTGTTGACTTATTATCGCACTTTTATTAGACCCATGAGAACTACATTGCCGGCGATTCATACAATCAAAAACAGAATATTTGTGCTTTCAGAATTGTTTACTCGTTTACCTCATGAAATCTTTGATCTCTTTTAGCGCGTTTCCACTACTTCCAAAGTTTGTAGCAATTCATTGTATTCAAGAAATATTTCCTGAAGCTCATTTTCTCTTTTTCCCCCAAAGGATATAAGCGTTGAACAATATCAGGCAGGTGGTGAACTTCGACCCTACTATTGGCTACAATTGACACAAAGTCTCACGGCATCTGTAGCTGCAGAACTACTACGGCGACTGTATTTCTCTTTGTTGTTCTGCACTCCTGCGGTGGACGGGAGCACCTCATCGGTCGCCATGAAAACATTCCCTTCCTACCCTGACGCAGGATGGCGTCACATTGGCCTGAGAAAACTGGCCACAGAATGCGTAAGCAGGTAACACATATAGTTTGATCGAAGCAGTCATGAATTTTGAGTTGCAAATTATGCATCAGATTCAGATTTGTCGTCATTTCAAAGACCAGGTGTGCTTGAAGACACCCGCAATGTTTCACATAGAAACACCGTCGATGGAATAAAAATCAGCGAATTGTACTCCATAACCAGTTTGACCCTCTCTATCATTTGCGAAAAAATATGTCGGCCAGGCCGGTCATCCATAAATAGAAATTCCTACCCTCCTCACCCCCACCACTTGTCACCTGCTTCCCTCAAGTTCATTGACTTCAGCCTGAAGGCAATGAAGACGTCATTAGCTATAGGAACCTTGGAAACTCAGAAATCATATTATTCGGGCGTTATAGCCATCAAAAAACCTCGGGATTTTCGAGGGGCTAGTAAACATAGAAATCTTGAACAGGTGAGCACTTTGTAAAATCTGTTGCTATTTGAAATCCCATTCCCTTTTTGCAGCTGCATTTGCAGCAATGTGCCTCTGTTGTTTTGAGATCTCTTCGATGATTCCTTTTTTCATATTATCATAAAAGGATGAAATATCTCCATATCTGTCCGGATTTAAGCCACTCTGAACCTACTGGTTTCCAAAAATACGATTTTTCCTGACGTTCCGATGTCATAGCTTGTCAGTGTTGAAGGATTCATAGAGAGGCGATCAAAACGATGTCGGGTAGGATGTCGCGACAACCGTTCTTGACTTTCCCGATTTATCATTTTTGATTGAAACGTGCCAACTCTCTTTCTTTCATTTGTAGAAGGATATACCACCATCTTTGCTTATGTCTAGCTATGATCCAGTCAGCCTCTTTCCCGACGACGTGAAAAAATTCCTGATAGAATTTCTTTTAGAACTGCAATTCTGAATCCATGAAAAGCATAAATAAGAGAAAGGAGAAGAAACAAAGCCATAAAAATCAAAAAACCTCGATTTTTTCATTTTCTCCGCAGTTGAGTGGAGGGATATAAAGTTGATGGTAGCATCAGTGGATGATCAGCACTAGGCAATGAAAATGGAGTCATCAAATCGGGTAGAGATCGAATTTTGTCAATTTCTTTTGCGGAAAGGAGTGGGGACTAGGATGGGTGGTAGGGGGTTTAGGAATTAAAGCTACGACATGATCAAAAAGCGTTCAAATATGCAATAATTCAATTGTTCCAAGAAAACCCACAAAGATCATTTAATGTAAAAGTGCAATAATATTATAGATTTGAGCGAGTACACGTCAGATGATTGTATCGCTTTCGTGTTGTACTCTACGAACAACGATAATAGCGGCCTCTTTTGAGATGTTGACGTTTCGTTTTGTGAAATCGTCATCGAAGCACTCAAATTTTTTTTTCAATTCAAACTCATTGTGAACAAATAAAAAATTGACTTTATATTTAGAAATCTGAACGAAACATCAGCACAAAATATCAAGCTCTAATTATTGTTCGTATTTCATGGCAATACAAGAAGTTTTTCAACTATTTCCCAATTGTCTATAGTTGTTTGAATTAATTGAAGTACTCTCTTCTTACCTCTTTCTCAATTTATATCCTTAACGTAATCATCCGCATTTATCATCACTGAATTTCTTATGAGTGACGTTGAATAATTTTGGTGCAATATGCAAACAAATCAAACGAATAAAATGATGTATTTAAAAAAACATATTGTTGATCTTCAAAAAGAAATACATGTTATTGCTCACTTAGTCAGAACGAAAAAAAAGCTGAAAAAAAAGGAAATGAAATGAATGAATAATCGATGCAATTGAGCGAATTCGTTCATTTTATTTGAGTTGAGACGATTCATCTAGAAAACGTAATAAAGCAATGCAATCATGCATATTTTTTTCACTTAGAAAACAATTTTGCATAATGCTTTTCTAAGAAAAAGCTTTACTATGCTTACGCAACATTTTATTTATTGCGCAATAACGGACGGCTTTCTTTTAATGCTCATCAACAACACCTCAATTTCATGTATCATTCATGTCATTTATGAAAATAATAGTAGCTGGAAAAATGGCTGCGATAGTGTACGATAGATATTTCAATCAGGATAAAATAAATTCGGAAATTAAGAAATCGAAATTTCCGGAAAATATTTCGATCACAAAAATTGAGTTTAAAAAAATATTACTACGGTCTCATGAAATGTGAAAATGTGTAATTTTGCTCGATTTCTTTTGTTTTCACCATATCTGTCGTATATTCATCATTCAATCGAAATAGTATGCAATAAATGAGATATACAGAGTGCATAAAGCAAGCATCGTTTTGTGCATCGAAGATCATTTCACTAAGCGTTCATGCAGCGTTCGATAACAAGTTCGACGTGCTGCACCTCGTCGGCTGTCAGCTATTCAAATGCCAACCGAACACGCAATCGCACGTAGACGTTTGCTAAAGAATTGTTTTCTCTATCCTCTCGATTCACTTTTTTTTATCGTCATTCGTGCTTCGTTGTTTATGTAGGGGACAGCCGATATTCGCTGAATACGAGAGTCTTAATCACTTCACATTTCCCGTTGTGTTGCTCTCATTTACGCTGGCAACCTAATCATCCATTCATCTATCGTTCTTTTTTCCACTCGTCGTCATGCACCCTCTCAAATATTGCATTATAAGTGCATGCTTCTAAACATTCTCGTCGTATATGTGATTGTGTTTATGATGTTCCTTTGGCGTGCAAGCGTTATCTACAGGCGTTTTTTTCTAGCGTGGAATGTTTACATGAAGTTCTTGGCTCAATGGTGCCGACTCTGGACGCGTGCGGTATGTGCAGCCCTCCCATTGCGTTGCTCGCATTTCCGACGAGGGACGTGCTTTGTATAGCCAAACGATAGCATAAAACATTTCTACAAACAGTTGCTTCCGTTAGTTCGCGAAGCGATGAGCTCGAGTAGCTCGTGTTGCTAACCATCTGACGTATACAGCTGAGTTTGATGATTTAGAGGGGAATGGCTATAAGGTATCCACTCTGCATTGCATCGCATCAATAAACTTTTTTACTTCGAAGAAACCATTAAAGATGTTTATGTGATTCTTTGAGAATTGATATATTTTCGAGGACTTTGTGCTTCATCTTTCACTTCTTTCGTGTGTGCTTCTGGCTCGCTTCTTCTTTCTAATATCTGAGTGCTGCTTTAGATGATCTCGAAGCATGAAAAATATTTCATATCAATACGATTGGCTGGTCGGACTGGCAGTCGAATTCCATAGGATGCCTTAATAACGAGAGGTTGGGATTGAAAGGACCACGAAAACCAGGCATTGAGCTCCCAAGCACGAGCAGTCGATTGCTTCCTTGAATTTGAGGTGGGGCTTTGGTGGTGAAGGCTATAACGAAGCATAAGATTACTCATTTGCATCCTGATGGTTGCCGTTTTAAATGAGTTGAGAAGCGTGGTATTCGGGACTATACCCCATATGCAGCATATATATCCCTATTGCAAGCGCGAGTAAAATATACATACTTGGTTAATTGGCAAATGGGCAAGCAGCAGGTGATGTGAATGGAAATTAAGGTATATGCAAATAGAGGACAGATAGGCATGCAAAGGCAATAAACGAAGACAACGTTGCATTTGCAAAACGCTTTATAACGCATCCGTGGAGAGTCCTTTTGCTTTGAAAGAAATTTTGCGAAAGAAGTCGAATCTCCTAAAAAAATTCGTGAGCAGTTTGTAGTCCATTTTTGGGAATCGTGGAACTGCTTGGTCGATTGAAGGGAATATAAAACCTTCCATCGTTGCAGACCCCTTCTGACGTGCTTTTCCAATGCTTATTGTTTGCTTTATTCCATCCGAAATCTTGTCTCTTATAATAATTCACCGATGATATTATTTTGGAGCAGAAACAACTGATGAATCTGTCATGAATACTCCTTATTATTAGATAGGTGTCTTCTTTGTATAGAGCTTAAAATCGTTGCCTATAATCTACCGTTGGATTCTTTATTGCCGAATCTTTTGTTTGCTGTATCCGAGCATATGATTCTAATGATCACTCGATAAGCTTTCGTGAATCCACGAGAAGCACAAACATATTTACCTGTTTAGCGAAAGCACTTCTTGAACTAGGCCATTTCCTCTGCATTCATATACATAAATTTGAGTGCATAATTTAAGTCACTCGTTGATGGACTATTTCGTTGTTTTCATTGAAAGTGCACTATCGAGATGACAGTATGTCGGTTTTATGGGCTGTGAGTTTCTTGATAAAAGAGCGTTGTTATTCAACTATGATCCGACATATTGTGCACGCATATGCATACCACTGTGCACATTTCGTATAATAGGATTAGGTTGAAGAATGTTTTTCACAGGATCGTTCCCAACGTTATGAAAGATGCACTAACGAAAGTATATGAATATCTTCATGGGAACTACCCAACTCAAGCAATTTGCAATTTTATTGAAGTGAAGATCATTTTATAGATTGTTCTAATAGTGGATTTGGAAAATTCGACTCTTGATGGGACGGTAATAGTGCTGAGTTAGCATCAGAAAATTATCTCGCCATTTCTTCTGAGACCCAGCACGTCCGGATCGACCCATCCTTTCTCCACCTCCCCCCTTACTCTCCCCACTCCATCATACGTTCGCCACGGCATCTTTCATAGTTTTTTTTTTTTTTTTGTTAGAAAAGACTTGAAGGTTAGGATATTATAAAAAATATTTTAGGTGATTCGCTTACTTCACCCGTATTATCGCTTGCGACCAGATCAGTGGGGGTGGCAAAACTCGATTCGACATAACCTCAGCCTACACGATTGCTTCGTGAAACTTCCGTTAAAGCAAACCTCAGCCAGTGGAGTTGTAGGTAAATGATACTATCATTATCATGTTCCTCTTTTTTCCTTTTCAAGTTGGAAATCATTTTTACTGCATTTGGAGTATTGCCGTAGTTTTTTAGCAAATAAATATCTCAATTAACGGATTATTCAGCTCATTTTCGAAGAACAATTTGAATTTACGGTGCATTGATCTTTGATGCGATAACTGTTATAAGTGAAATAGAGTCTCATTTAATTTCAGAGTGCATTTGATTCTTTCCATTGTTCATATTAAACACGTAATCGTGTTATCTTGTTAGAACGGAAACGCCAGTGATTAATGATTTTCGTCTATTCTTGTAACAGCAATGAAAATAGCCAATTAATAAATTGTTTTTATGTTGAGCGAATTTATTTTACGTTGCAAGTATTTCATTCCACATCACTAGATACGTTTATTGATCTATGGCGAAATAAGATATCGATTGATTGATTGATCGACTACAGGTCATTTCTGGACGGTAGTTCCTGAGTTGGGTGACAAGCAAACGCTCCGACGGCGGAGCCGCGCAGCAGCTCGTGCCGCAAATCGTACCGCTGCAGCCGCAACATCGAGCTCCACACAATCAAATATCCGAACCAATAACACCACGGAAAACACTCCCGTTGCACTACAGAAACAACCACCAAGTTAGTACCAAACGAAACCCGCATAACCTGTGATATTAAACTAATTCACAATAATACAACTGACAAATCTTATGATTCAAAGTTGAGAATGGCTCTCGTTGAAATTTTGTTTGAGAGATAGAAAAATAAAGTGGAAGAATTTGTGAATTACAGTCGCATTCTAAAAATGTGAAATTTTATGAATTATGCGTTTTCGCTGATTTTTACTCAGGAGGTACCATATAAGGTGGTCGTGATTGTGCGCTTGGATGTGCGTTTGTTGCATATCTGCTATGTTGGTTTCAATTTGAAGACCAATGAAGATGAAATTGTTCCACTCGTTGGAAATAATATGTCTCATAATTTGACGATTTAGACATTCTTCCAATTTGATTCATCAGCTTCGAACTTAGTTATCTACATTTGAAGATATCGAAACGCTTGTATACATTTTACGTCTGTCAGACCGCAAAAAGGTGAAATTTTCATGGAGGATTTGTTGGATGGATCGAATCAACTAAAGCATGAATACATGTTTCAGCTTGTTTTATTATCAATGGTGGCTAACGGAAATGATCAATATAATCAGCTGACGGTGGAAAATCACTTAGTGCTGTTTCTTTCAATACGCTCTACAATCATTATTTACCTGATGAGGGAGGGGATCGATATTGCTGTTGAATGCAATGTATCGTTCTTCATCTTTTGAAAGAGCATAAACTGTTGTTTTGTTAGATACTCGTTTGCTAAGAGTTGCATATTATATCGGAGATGAAATAGAAAATTCTAAATTAATTAAGATGGAAGCATAGGATCCGATACGAACCTTAGCGACCAAAGTCCGAGCACGAGCCCAGAGATATCATCGATCAGCTCTCCGGTTGCCAATGGAGTTCAGACGCCGCCTGCTGATCAAATACAGGTTATCATTTCTTTGCAACACAGTTATTCATTGTCTTTCACCGCTGCGAACTAATTTTTGATCTCTGACTAGATGTCATTCATATAGAGAGAGAATGATTTTAAATTCTTTCTTCATGACAGCACGAGTGAATAAATATTCCTCACTGAGTCTTGGATGCTGCTTAAAGAGCAGGTAGGGATTGGCCTGACCGAGCGAGGTTAGAGCGCTTTGAATAGTCGAATATGTTCTATCTAAACCCTGCCTAATATTTTCACAGCAACAGACGTTAAATATTCAAAAACTTTGGTGCGCAATATGCTTTCCTATTCATTCGATGAAATCTGGAGCGTCTTTTACACAGTTAAAGCAATTCCTTATAATCAAGCAGAGAGTCGTTTCAGAACACACCTACGTCTGTGCATAAACCATTGCCATCTTATATGAATCCGCTGAATTCCGTATCGAAGGCAGCTTCAGCACCAGCAGCATCCGCTTGCAATACGTCATCAGCAAGCAGTACAACCGCCAAACTGCATGCCTCACTATCGCCTCCTCTAACTTCACTGCTTCATCCGAGCACAGGCCTTGAGTCGGTTCTCAACAGCGAAGAGTATAGACTGTATACTCAACAGCTACTCAACGCTTGCATGTATCAGCAGGTGCTTCTACTTCTTTACAAAAACATGACTTCCCGGAAAAGAGGGTAATCATCAGAATCCTCGAGTGGAACTTTCAGTGGTCAATTTCAGCCACTGTAGTTTCTTCTTTACGATGAACGAACTTTTATATAACCGATGAACTTGCACAGGAAATTGTATGCACTTGTGCTTCAATAGCTGAGGAAATCATTTGAAGTAAGCTGATAGGACTAAATTGAGCGGTGAATAAGCTTCAATCTGTTAAAAGCTGTTGCAGTTGATGAAATTCTTCCGGTGAACAATGTTTAGTAAATTTAGAAAGCGATGTTATAACAGCCCATCTTTGTGGATACAGATATGTCCTGGTTTTGAAACCTTATAATGTTTCATTTTTGCAGGGCCTCATGTCATCGTTGCAGCAACTGGCCGAGCTGGCCGTTCATGTCAATCCGGCTGTAGCCACCTTGCCTTGTGCATTTTTGGCCAACAAATTGCCCTTCCTCAGTGGATTACTCGCCAACCCGGCCGCACTTGCTACTCAGATGCCGGCCGTTAGCGCTGCCACGGCGGCCGCGATAACGGCTGCGGCGGTTGGTCTTGCGCCAAATTCGTTGTCGACTGCGACTGCGGCCGCCGTAGCCGCGCTTTCACCTCCTGCTGCCGCAACACCACAAATGTCACCGCCAGGGAGTACCAGTGCACAGTTACCGGCCGCACTTTTCAACGGTCTCCAGTTTCCGGTTAAAAGTGAATCGCAGTCATTTATGTTCTGAATGATGCCAGTGTTTCAATTACTCGTTTTCGCTGATAATTGTGTTGGGAGGAGAATGCACAACTCGACTGTCGTTCCTTGCTTTGATCTAACCAATGAACCTATTTCCCACATCGCTAGTTATCTAGCAAAATTAAATATCCTTCTTTGAGACTTTTCTTAGAGTATTTTCATCAACTAACCAATATTCTTGTGCTTGACCGGGAATGGTTTTTTATGTCGCATATCCGCCCCTTCATCTGCAATTCAATTCGGGTTGGTTCAACTCCTCCTTATGCTATTTCCCCCGCAATATAGCCAAACAAACGATGACCAAAGATCGCTATGCATGTCGAGAAAAGCAATTCAGGTTTCCTTCTTGTTTTTGTCAAAAAATTTTTGGAAAACCTTCAAAGACAACCGATGATGCTTCGTTTTCCAACAAAACAAGCAATCTGCAAAACCCGACTCGATACGGCGTGCAACCCTGTGGTCGTTGTTCAACAGTGTGTTATTAATGTGGTTGATGCACATGCTGTCGTCGCTACCAACCATATGCACTAACTCACTCAATGATCTCTGAACGATTCGTCTTGTAAGCCGGTGATCTTTCAAATAGACGTTTCAATCATACACACTAATTTCCTCTGAAGGTCTTTTCGGCCCTCCACATCACTCAATCGTTGTTCCAAATATTCGTTTTGATATTGTTAATATGTGTGTATGTTGCTCTTTTGATGCTTTCCTGCTCTATTCCTCTCTCGTCGAATTTGACGCTCTCTTCGATTCAAAATCAACAGTTTCTTTCAACAAACCATCTCGTCACCACTTCCAGTCACCTCCCTTAAGAGTTTTGTCGTGTAGAAACAAAGCTGAGCCTAACTTTTCCGTACTTTCTCATCACACTTTCCTGTTGATTGTTCATGTAAGCTGCGAGAGGTTTCCGTGCAGGCATTTTGTGAATATCACTGCGGTGGTCATTCATGTGGATTTTTCGCTCTCTCTTTGTGTTGCATGCAGAACTTCTAGTATATTTGAATTTTAATGAAGAGGTTTCACTAGGCGCTAAGGGGTGTGCGATGTTGGAAAGCTGCAAGCTGTGATGTAGAATCAGATATCAGCCATCTACGAGCACTTGACATTTTCGTTGCTAGTCCACAGAAAACTAATAAATAGGCAGTGACAACCTTGTAGGTCTGTTGAGCTCTGTCGAATGTCATAGAACTCACTTAGTCAAGTAGCCTGGATTCGAAGCGTGCTTATGAATTGTCATTGTGTCGTCTCGTGTTCGCAGCCGATTCGGAGCGCCATTTGCACAATTTTGGTTGCATTGCATTCATGTTCTCAGATCAAGCTTCCTCAATGATTGAATATGCCTTTGCCACCTATATAGAAGCAACCAATCGCCATCCACATTCCACGGTATCTCATTTGATTGTTCAAATTTCTTCCCGAAAATGAAACTTTGTAACAAAGAAACGAAAATATTGGAGGAAAACACAAACGAAATAATGTAGCAAAAATGAAAAATCTCTATAAACAAGTGATAAAAGCCCACGGGATCAGTATAACATTGACATTGAACTTCTAAAATACTTGTAAAAGATGAAGGAAGCCGATGTTCTTTGTTGTGTGCAGTTTGCAGATAAATGCGACTCGTTACGCATTATTATGTTTGTACTATACAGTATCAACAACTTCATTTAATGAGTGAGTGAATATAATTATAAATGTGTATTGTTCTCCCCGAAGGACTAATTAACCTCTTGACGTTGCAGGAGTTGTGTACCTGTCTTCGTCACTCTTTCTCTCTCTCTTTCTTTCTCTCTCTTTCTCTCTAACTTTCTCCGTACAATTATGTGTTTTTATGTCGTTCACAAATGCACATAGGCATCAATTTAGTATTGTGTTAGAAGTGGCACTTTTTTTATTCCCATTATATATAAACGCAGAATTGTGCTCGTTGTAAATTCTAGATGGGTAAGGCGTTGTATTGCATACACAGCACCTTGATTTCGGTATGAAAACTTGTCAAGAGGAGTGGTCCCATCGAACCGAAATAAATTTTCTAGATTAGAAACAAACAACAACAGTGAATGAAATGGATTTTGCAGGTAAAATTGTCGACACCTTGGTTACCTCGTCAATTTGTTTCCCTTGAGTGCGTTCACACGTTCGATGCGACGGACCATTGCTCTTTACCAGTTCTTTCGGGTGCACAAAAAGGAAGCATAGATTCGTTCGTTATTTGTATGTACTGATGCCTTTTTTCTTGTTGGCAAGCGCTTTGAACGCTGTGTTGTTGTTTGCTCTCTTTTCCTCTTTTCTACTTTGTTTCTTTTTTCGCAGATGGGAAGCAACACGCTGAACTCCCATACTCAGCGCTAATGTGTTCCGTTGTAACTGTGATCCAACCGTTCTACGTAATGAATTTGACCCTTAATTATGCAATAGATCACTGCTGACGTAAAGTCTGCTAATTTCACAAAAAATATTGCAACGAAATTTTGAATGGAGGATGCTGGTGTTCCTTCTCCTCGTCGGAACTTTTCTTCTGCAATAGTAGAAAGAAATCTTCGAAGGGAATCCTGGCGCACTTTGAATCCACTACTAGCTACAACCAAAACGGTGTTCAAACTAAACGTCACATCGGGTTTCGAATGAAGGCTAAGCTCTTCACAAAATCCAGCCAGTGCATTTGCGAGCTTTAAGCCCGCCAATAGCACACACGTTGTAGAAGACATTATTGGGGTTTTGCGTTGGGATGGAGATTAACAGCTCATATATCACTGAAGAGTTGTGTTGAACGTTGCTTTCAGAGGGTCAATTCGGTAGACGTTTTAGACAGGTATAGTTGTAAACGTGGGTATATATAACTTGGTTTGTTTCATCACATCGGATACGGTATCGACGGTGACTTGTGGAATATTCGGTTGAAGTTTTTATCATCCCTCATCATTGTATGTTGTGTTTCGTTGCAGTCGTACCGTTTGTGTTGATACATCCTTTCTTCTTTTCTCATTTCTTTCGGTTACTTTCACTGAGTCGCTCTCGTCGTGCAGTTCACAAAATAAATTTATTCTTATTCATTCTAAACAAGTTTCGATTAAGAAGCAATCAGGCGGCAGATAACGACATGGAAAAATCGATATACACTTTTGCATTTGCGTCATCGAGTCAGCTAGTTGGCTAAAAATCTAAACGAAAAAGCACATTATTTTACACTTCTCAACAAAGACGGCTTATTTGCAAATCCTCAAAAAACAAAAATAAGTTTTTGGGTCGTATTTCACCGATGATAAAGTAAAATTGAGCAGAAAATTTTCCGTTCTTAACAAAGTCAATCTCGAGGCATTTTACAGTGGAGACTATATCCACCAAAATTTCATCATCATAGGTGGCCGACAGCATCCAACAGGCAGAGGGAAAAATTTGCAGAAGTACTTGAGAAAGATATGTGGAAATAAAATTTTCCACGTTTTGTTAGATTTAAAAGATTGTCACGAGACCCCGAGAAAAATAGAAAATCCAATTTTAAGAAGGCCTCCATTGCGACTAGAAGATTCTTTAAAGAGGTAACGAGGAATAAAAGAATCCTTAAATATTCATCGTCTTTGCAGAAAAGATCCATTCACTAGTAAAACGCAAAAAAAAGCTGGAAAATGCGACACTATCGCATAATCGACGATTCTTCACCAATATCAGAGACAGTCGAATACTGAAACAACGATCGAAGCTTAACGAATATGTATATGAGAAAATAGAGGAACAATGTTTGTTTGAAATAAAAACAAACTGAACACCGTTACGGTAATTTTGCAATTGACGAATGAGTCATTGCGTAAACACAACGCAAATTCACAATCAACAACTTTTTTTTACTTTCACAAATGATTCGCTGTGTGATGTTTTGACCTCATCTTACATCTTCATTTCTTTTGCCCTTCAAATCGCATATCGAACATACAACAATTTATGAACCAATACTTTGGGAGAAATTTACTACTCACTAATTGCCAACTGCCATACATCTACACGCTTATACTATACTACGTATATACTGCGCATACATAGTATATATATATATATATATATATATATATATATATATATATATATATATGTGTGTGTGTTCGGAAAACACATAGACGCTATGTAAAAATATAAAATATAAAAGGACAGTTTGAATATGTATTACATACACAAAAAAATAAAAAATAAATGAAGTAAAAAATAAAAATAAATCACATATGCAGATTGTTCACTCAATTGGAAAAATATTATATAAACGCTCTAATGAGCCAAAAATTGCATACGCTTTGCTAAAGGACGAATTGTACTTCACACCGGTCAGGTCGCAAAGGCTTTTATTTGTGGGGAAGAGATAGTCCAACATTAATTATTCCGCATGTTTGATTATTTTGAGTAAATTGTGACTGGCTAGCTTGGTGAGTGAAAGTCTATATCGTACCAATCTGTCGGCTCGCTTCTGCACCTTTTACGCAAGAAGTTAGTGTATTGAGGAGTGCTCCACTGAGCGGAGGCCATTGAACGGGTCTCCTTCGACATAATGTGATGAATCTTCCTCGCGCACCAGCAGATGGTTTTTCAGGCCCGCCGAGCTGATGTTAACATGCAACTGGAATGGATCACCAGTTTTCGAGAACTTGTGGTCTTGGTGTAACATAGTTGGATCGGGAGCCGTTCGATACATCAATAGCGGTTCAAATCCAAAAAGGCATAACTGCGTTGGATACATCGAAGTGCTCAGTTTTACAAAGATTTAAAGCATGCAATGCGACGTGTTAGCCGGATTCTAGAATAACAATAAGGTTGCGATACCAACTATCTTCTAGATATCACCTCAGATTTTGTCAGTGTTGCTATGACCCATGGAGATCGAATGTTTCAAAATACACTAGAACCGTCTCAACCAGTAGAACTTTTCCTCGTTACTTCTCCTCAAGCGCTTCTTCGAGTGTCGACAGTCGGAACAGTTCAAGCAACAGAATTTGACATTGGGTTGTACCGATGATGCCTCCCCTTCATCTCCCTTTCTTCAGATTCTTTTAATGTTAACAACTGAAATCTCTCTATGCCCTCTCCCCCTCCCCTTTCAGAGTAGTTCACTAAATCGTTGATAATATTTACCTCAAGTACAATATGATTAACGAACTTCAAGAAACATTAAAGTATAGAGTCGCGTAACTTATAGAATTCTTATGACGATAAAGTGAAATGCAATATATTTCACGAAAACAACAAATCAATGACATATATTCTAGATGAGTTTACGAAATTTTTGTTGCATTCGAGTCGATGTAGTATAGTTTTAATAATTCCACATAAAGTAAAACATAAATAATGGCAGAGTTTTTGAAATTTTCAGAGCGTTAAACGTGATATATTATTGTTCAAAAATCGTTGCCATACACTCGCAATATTTTTTCTATTAATCTTTGCTTCTCTAACAGTGAATAAACATCGTTTCTCGTTCTCTCCAATTCTTCTGCAGCAATTTGTTGTTTCTCCAATAACTGCTCTACTTTACATTCATCTCCAATGTATCACACTCCAGTGCACTCTATCGTGTAGTTTCGTCATGTTCCTTCGACCACATCGAGATTTTTTTGACTCGTGAGGGCAACATTCGCTATCCAAACATCCCTCACCGAGATGGGGAAATTTTCGGGTTCGTAGGGATCCTTACGGATTTCATCCACCCCACAGGCAACATTACTTGCCAGTGCTAGGAACTTTTGACTATGAGCTACGGTGAGCGAAAATCAATGAGGCATCTTTCCGAGTAACGAATCCTTTTTCAATGCAAACAAATTTTGTGCTCTTGACTTGCATTAAGGGTAGCACTTAGCGCTGCAAAAGTATTTAGGAATAGTGCGTCGTTAACTGCACAAGAGGAAATCTAACAACGGACCATAATAAGGGAGCAGTTGTAATGAAAGTAAAGCACTAAAACTTGCATATGTGGTCTGATCTGAAGATTATGTTGAAATTAAATGAAAGGAATTGCGTTGCGAACAGATGAAAAAAAAAAGAAAGTTCATAACGAGAAAATCTTCTATTTCTGCATTACTACACGACCCCACCCTTCCTTCGCCATGCTATGTCTGTACTTTCCTTCTGTTGAGGTCACGTACTGAGGATGTCCCATTTCACAATTTTTTTTTTCATTTCCTCCGGCTTGTCTCCGTCGCGAAGCCAAGAGGGAAAAGAAGAAACGGATGAAAAACTAAAAAAATATCTGGAGCGGGGGGGGGGAGGGGAGGGGTAGGAACCAAGATTTCGCACCTGACTGACACAACCATAAAGCGAAGGCCAGTAGTGATAACAACTTTTCTGTTTACATATGCTTGTTCCTCTCTATTCTCCATTCACGAAATCCACTCTTAATGACCTCATCTAAAAATATACTGAAGAAATGCTAAGGTAGTTGAGTCGCATTGTCAACAATGGAACGTTCTTGCAATGTTAAATTACATTTCGAATGATAATACTTACCTTCAGATTAAATTCAATAATATGGAAAACGCATTAGGCTACTAAATCAACGCAATAAAAACCTGCAAACGAAAGCTAATAGATTTTTCAAAGAGTGACAACAAATTGACAACAACTATGGACAACAAAAGCTGTATGATCCATAATGCTTGAGGATAGTTCCATTCAACTGACAAGTAAAACATAAAACTACAATTGCGGTTAACACGTTAAAGATGAGGTGCGATGAATCGCCTTCAATCACGACACAATTCTCAACAACTTCCATAAGCATTTATAAGCATTTTCGGTGATTTTGCGAGAATATGCGAAGACATCAACCAACTGAAAGACAAATCGAAGATGCTTTGCATTGATTCGTTATATCAGCATTACTTCTGCTCACATCTGTGCACATCCGATCGTCTATTAGATTTTACTCGCAATTCGTTGTATTCTCTTCTTATAGTTTCAATGAGGATGTCTACTTCTTCATGAGACATTCCTATAACAACGAAAATATTATCGATGCCGCAGGATTGGGCATGGCGAAAAGGAGCGAAGGTGTTGGAAGAAAAGAGAGCAATGAGGACTCAATTTCTACAGCAATAACTCGATGGTCGCCTGAAGGCACTGAAGAGTGACTTTCAGGAAAATATTATAAATTTCATTTCGAGATTTCGAACACTGCAGGTCTCCTTGTTTTGAGTTCCGCCTGAATGCTTGAGCTAAAATCTAATGAGACTGTCTCGTTCATAGCCATTAAAGCCATTCGATCCCCTTCCCCTTCAAGGAAAGCATAATAGCCGATTGAAAGGATAGTTAGCGATATCTCGCTGGGAAGATGGAAAATGCCCATACAATTCGTGAAATCTTTTCAGTCGCTTATATTTTCGTTAGTTTTTTTTATCAATATGCAACACAATGCACCACCAAGTCCACGTCTCCTCCATAATCTGTGATGCCAATAGTATGATAGCATGGGAATCTTGTCTGCTGCAATTAGTGGGATTTATGGGTGTAAAGATGGGAAGTGGAAAGCGATGCAGTAATACATCTTGAAGACAATAGAATAACTGGGAAAGATAAGCTGTGGAGACTCACTTCGGGCCTGTAAGAATAAAAACGTAAATTCACCGTTCCGAACCAATTAGTGTCTCTGAATCGAGAACATCAACAAGAAAACAATAGAAGGTGAAGCGAAAAAGTTAAGCACTTCACTATGAAGCGCATAACAGATAAGCTTGCCACAAGAACATTTAAAAAGTAGTCTGCAAACTAAAAACGTTGATTTCAGATTCCATATCCTACAGAAAATAAGACAAGTAAACGAGGGTTGCTCCCTCACTGTTACCTATGGCGCATGCAATATTCAAATATGGTGGTTGATCCTTCGATGAATGCGAGCCGTAATTGATGAACTCATGACCCAAAATGCACTTCTTCGTTCCAGGGCAAACAACCCTGAAAACAGATCAACAAGAGCTCACACATCAAAATTACGTGGAAATAAACTTTGGTACTAGAGATGGACTGTTATTTCTTATATGATTCCAAGTATCGCCAAAAAACGATCCTTAACAATCAAGAAATATTGGTAGCGAGCATAGTGACCATAAGTACCGTAGCACTGTTGACCGAAGCTTGGAACCATTGCACTACCAATGGAGTCAGCAATGACTCTTGAGATTCTTTTCTAGACAGTATTTATAATGGGATCGAACAAAATCGCAATTTCCCGAGAATGTCATCCTCAGATTACCTCCCACAGCCAAGAATTTTTGAAATAACGATTTAAGTGAGAGGCTCAATCAACGTTCTTTTATTCATTTATTCCCATTTCCACCAAGGATCACTTTGTGAAAGACCTCAATTTCGCATACGTCAATTTCGACTGAACAAAAAAAACATGACAAACTCTCATTAATGACAACGATAAAGAATATTATAATGAACAATAAACTTTTATATGTTACGATATGAGAGCTATTCAGCATCCTATTGTGAACTATAACGATAAGAAAGTCTCTATTTCTAAACTCTATTTTTATCGTATCAACTTATCAGGCCTATCTCGGAACGAACTGAATTTGGTTCAATTTGTCAAAAGCTCGCTAAAATCCTTTTTTCTATCCATAAAAACATGCTCTAATTAACAACTAACTGACTGATCTCATATTGACAACGAATATGAGTAAAAAGTGAAAGTGAAACGATTCGAATACCTTGCTCCAGTTATGCCACGATCGAAAAGAATCGATCCAAATAATGTTTGTTCCTCTGGGTGCAAACCAATTAATGTAACTGCTAAAAGAATAAACTCATGTGTATAATGATAAGTAATCTCACACCATACAGAAAAAAAAAAATTAAACACATTTGTGAGCTGCTGTACTACCGATATATACTCACTATCTGAGACAACTATGACGGCCTGCTAACCTGCGATGACCACTATATACTACTGCATGTTAGTTGTTTTGTGACAGCTTATACACAACAAATAGAACCCTTAAATGACAAGTTCCCAAATCCTTACAATATCCTATAGCTACGGAGGTGACACTAATCCCGCACATACCCTCCTTCCCATCGGTGCAAACCTAGTCGGAGAAACTAAAGTATATAAGTAAGCAGATATAATTTATGCTGGATGCTCTCTATTTCTAAAGGCGGAAAAATGGCACAAAGCCATCCTACTTCGCCGTAGATATACTATTATAGTGATACTAGAAGTTGTGTAGAAAATTTTCCTAGCAGTAAACGGAGCAAAATTTGGAGCAAAAAAAAGGAAACGGAGCAAAATATGGTAGATCCAATAAGCCACCAACATTTTTTGCTCCGAGGATACAAAAAAGGAGTCGACTCATGCTGAGTTTCACATAAGAAAAGGGCGAATCAACCACCTACCTCAATTTCTAACAAAGTAAAGAGTTGACTTGATACCGACTTTGGTCACGTAGCCTCATAAAATGGATGAAAATAAAATGTTTCTGCAGAAGACAATGGTGAATTAAAGTCCCCTTTTATCATTTATGGCCATTTCAAGGACTTCTCATTCGACGGCAGTTACAGCCAAGGCGAAAAGCAAAGTTTTGAAGAGCAAATTATTTCATATCCTGCGTTGACACACAGAAGATGCTCTATTCAGTCACTGTGTATGGAATTTATCCCACCGTTGAAACTTTTCAAATTTTTGCGAAGCAGGAGAGAGAGTAAACTAGGAGCCGAAGAATTAAATACTGCCATTAGAGAAAAAGCTTATGAGGAAAAAGAACTTGAAATAGAGAAACGGCTAACTAGAGAAATACTAATTGCAAAAGAAATATATTTGGCCACTTCTCAATATTGGCGATCAAATATTAGTTTTCTATAGCATTTTTCAATGACGGTTTTAAGAAAAAAAAGAAGAAACAATCCACTCTACTCTATGACGATACAGTTTAGAAAAATTTCATGAGATATTTTAGAGAATTTCGAAATGCACATGATTTTAGAGAATTTAGAGAATAACTCTTTGTAGGTGATTCAATTTCACAGGAAGTTAGTTGGACGTCTAGAGAATGCTTCCAAAAAGAATATGAATGAAAAAGCCAAAAATAGTGAAAGATTCTCTTTAAATTCGAGTACTTCAAGTGAAATGCGAAATTTTTGCTTTTTTATAAGCTCAGCGGAACGATGTTTCAACCAATTCCAAAACGCTGAAAATAGTTTCTTTAAATTAATTTTCGATGCGAATGACTTCGAATTTACTTAGAGTTCGAAGCCATAGATGCAATGGCATCGAAAAACATTCATTAAGAGCATTAACGATTCCAAATTTCAACAGCATCCATCCTCAAAACTAAATTTGCCTCTATCTGCACTAGGTTAGTAATTCCAAAAGACTGATGCAAAAATGCACTCATTAATTACCAATTGATGTGAGATTTGTGGATGTTTGAAGAACTCGTTCACCAATAGCAGAAGCCAGTTCGTTCGTCTTCTTTACCAGCACTTCGAATAATTCACTCTGTCGTTGATAAATATCCAAAAAAGCAGTTCGTCCCAAATGCAGTAGAGTAATCATTAGATCGCGAGATGGAACAAGCGAAGCACGACCTGAATTCATGCACCTTCAAGTTATTACTCATCAACAACAGCTATTCGATTATCCACTGATAAAGCAAAAGAATTGAATCTTCTGCGGGAAACAATCGGCGACCTTCACTTCAATAAAATACAAGACTCGAGTTTCCAGTAACGAATATTCATTCACCATTTGAGAGAGCGGCCGAATACACAGAACAAACGATCCCCTTATCTGCGACAGTCTTGAGGCTGCCACGAATCTTACTTCCTCGAGGCGACCGATTTATTGGCTCAGCATGAGATGGACGCAGCAACAAATTGCTTATATACGATATTGCGTTTGCAATTAAGCAATCAACTCAATCTGCAATGGCCACTAAATTACAAATCCCTCAATAGTGACACTACTGGGAGATAGTTTCTATTAGCAATGCAAGAGAAGCCTCGTATAGATCCAAATGAACGAAGCACGAACCAGGATAGAATTGCGCGATCGCATCGATGGCTTCCTCATCGAATGTGGCAATAACCGATCCACCGACAGGTACAAGGAAATTTTTGTCAAGTGACTGCACGAATGCGTCTACGTGACCCTTACTGCCAGCCTGTAATATGAGCTGTTACATACTGCGAGTGAACGCAAATTTCCATTTTGTTGATTCTCAAGGCGATCTCTCAAACATACGACACCTTCCGATGGAATCATTACAAGCAACAATTAGAAAGACTAAACAAAGTTTGAGCTGTACGAAGAAATCTACCCCCCCCCCCCAATTCCCTTCTTCCACATACCGTCAACTTATTGCCATGTCCTCTTGAGTATCATCGTTTCCCGTTTTAATAGTTCTTGTTTTTTAGAACCTCCTATCAACACATTAACGGACCCTTAAAGGATATCAAACAACATTTTTCAACGCCTTCGACTTGCCATTTTTCATTTCACTACGTTCTATGAAATAAATTGCTTGAATGTTTAAAATTTAAAAAACAGTTACCTCTGAAGTTTAATACAACCAATAAACATAGTAGTTGCCTGGATATATGGATAAAAGAATTCAGTGGAAATTCATCAAATGCATTCTCTTCCATACACTAGTAAGTAATAAATTCATCCCGTTTGTATTATCCATTACCGCTCGAAATAGGTCAATTTATTTAAAGTAACTAAATAAAGGCAACAAAACATCCATGAAACATTGCGGTTAGAAACTTAAAAAGCCCTGTACATAACAGCACTCTGAGCTATTGTCCAGCTAAGAACTTTCAAATACTGGCAAAGTGATAACCACTGATAAAGCGATGAATGCCATTTTTGCTGATTTTCTCTTCTTGTACATTTTCCTAAATTTGCGTTGGCAAAATGCACTACATCAACACCCGGTTTGCAAATGTGTGCCTATCTATTCGGTAGGTTTCGCTCGCGAACCAGTGAAACTGTAGAGTTGCGGAATTTGATGCATATTATGTTCATGAAGGATGACCCTATATCACCGTTGAGTTGATGCACCGATCCCGAACAGCAGGATCACAGAAAAACGAATCTTTCCTAGAGTGATCGCAGTATCACACATACTTATATCAGTAAGGATCAGTCATAAAAGCATGGTACGATGGCAGCGTATACGAAGAACAAGGAATTATGGCTGAGTAAGACGTGATCATGCAGCACAAAAGCAGGAAAGGAAAGGATGCGTGCTTGCACAAGGCGCCCTTTCCAGCTATTCCTTAATGTGCACACTTCATCACAGCCAATCGTTTTTATACAGCGACTAACCGCAAACTGCTCTCGAACCACACTGTAATCACAAAAATAGCACAGAGGTGAAGAACCTAATGAAAATTGCGAAACGATACAGCTATGCACAAATACTGCAAGCGATCATACATTGTCTATGCGATGCCGACATTCTCGAGATTGAAGACCATAAGCGTTGTTCACCAAATGTTTGATGCGATAACGAGAGCAAACTTCGCCCACAGCAAGCACATCGTCTGGACCTCGAGGTGCAAAGCATGATGTTGTGCTCATCACCGCGAGTATCTAGGAATATCAGTATTAGGGAATGCGTAATCGCAAATAAAATATTAATCTTAATAAAATTCTGCCCTCTCTATTCAAATAAGACCTAAAAAGCCTTGTGGAAATTAACATTTATAAGCACTCTATTTAAAGTTACGGGGGAAGAATCGCGAATTTTTATTTGCCAATTCAGTTACCGTATGCAGCTTAGTGCCAATAGACTAGCACTCAGAGAAATGACTTCAAGCAAAGATGAAAATTGCTGAAACAACCTCGTCATGCTTCTTCTTTAGCAGCTGAATCAAGCCATCTATATCTGTGGTTAGCGTATCGCTGTCTTCGTCACGAACGCAATCAATAATGATTGGCTCATAACCTGCAACGAACCGATCTCTTCTCAACGAAATTTAAAAATTCAGACTGTTCAAGGATAAAACAGAAGGAATGTTTCTGCCAATGCAATCACAACAATGTTGAATGAACTCCGCTACTGTGCATCACACCTAACCGTACTGAAGAATACTCCTACCATCAACATTAATACCAAACTCTGCAGGCCATACCTGGTACCACTTGAGCTGTCATAACATTAAGCAGAAAAAACAATCAAAATTAAAGCCAACAGCAGAATGTAGGATAACACTGGAAACCTGGAATCGATGCTGTTTTTGTTTTTTTTTTTTGAAGGCGCCGAGGCTAGCTCGATGAATATATACTCCTTCACAGGCATCGTAAAAAAAATCGAGGCCTACTAAGCTCCCAGAATTTTTAAGAATGGACAGAAAGGGTAAGGGGAGGGCGGATGTCGTCTCAATGACAGCAAACAAAATTTTGCCGTTTTCAGAGTGGGCGTATACAATCTAACAGAAGCAAGCTTTCAACTTTCACATCAATGAATTTCCAAATAATGTGCTGCACTTTGTTAGCACAGCTAATGTGCTTGTTGAATTTTCAGCACATTCTTTGCCTTTACTTATTGAAATTCCGATTGAAATTCACAGTACCGTTTAGGGATCAATCAGAAGAGAATTCATGACTAAAGGTGTAAAATTTTTTCAACCTCGCTCATGAAAGGGACATACCGCCGATGGCGACAATCAACCGCAAAGCATCATCTCTTCTCCTAAGAGGAGAAAAAGATCAGGTCATATAATTGAGGAAGTTCTCATAGGGACTCCACAGCGACAGGATTTTCCTCATGCTCTTCGCTATGTGACCGCCTGAAATACCCTCGGAAAGGAAGCGAAATGAAACACACGGTTAAATCCAATTTGCAACTTTTTTCTATGCAGGCCTACTTTTAATCTAATTGTTGTGGCTGTTTACAAGTAACAAAAATGTTTACATATAATAAAAATTTGATATTCTACCAGTCCAGCAACCTATCAGTGGCACTAAAGATCATCACAGCATCAATATGTTGATATATATCGAAGAGGTATGAATGAACCTGTAACCTGTCATTCTTTTCGATTACGCCTCTTTCATAAGTTATGCAAATATCACCGCCAACCGCTCAAGAAGAACTATTGAGTGAAGTGTGACAGTGGAAGTGCTCTTTTTCAAATGCATACCAGCAACAAAAATCGCTTTGAAACAAGAGAGTTGATCAATACGAAGGAAGACGACGTACTTCGCACTTGGTTTGCTACGACGCCATGAAGAAAGGCAAAACGCCAGACTCATGCCAGTTGCAACCGGAAGAATTAGCGTTCCACGAACATTTCCCATACCTAAACAAGAAGATCGAATTCGCAAAAATGGGCTAATCAGAAGAACATTTCAGGGTAACATTGTTTCAGGAACACTCTAAAATAACGGGATATCGCCGTTCTGACGCTTCATTTTGCATGGTCGTAACTCTCTGTCCATAGCATATAACTGCTTTGCTGATATATCACACCAAGATAGCATATTACAACCGTTACAGTCTCAAATACTCAACGAGGCAAAAGCAAAACAAGCCAACCGAGAGACTCGATAACGTCTAAGGCAAGGGAGTTCGCGATTCTGGCCAACATCGACGAGCCGATCGCCTTTGGTTGCTGATCCGTCAAGTTGCCCGATCGACCCATTCCATGAGCCAATCTGTAATAGAAATTATTTCATCCTTAATATCTGTTCTAGCAAGTTAAGTAAGAACTAATACAGCTTGAAGTGATCATATTTCATCAAAACGGAAGGAGAAAGAAGAAAATGCGTATCGATATAGAATTCCCACCAATGTGAACGCTTCAAGAAGGAAGGAGTGTTGGTTCATGGAGAAAAAAGCGCAAACTGGGCAACTGAACCATTGCGTGATACCATATTTTATCAGTTAAACGGTCTAAAGTGTCTACGGGCTTTATTTCGATCATTCATGTCGAAGTGAAAATAAGAAAAGAAGCATACCAAACGAACTGGCAGCATATGCGCCTTTGCCATCCTTTCACACAACCAACCGGTTTCAAAATTAATGAAAAATGTAGAATATGCAGAATAATGCTCTTATATTTCAAATGATTCAACTGTCCGCACAAATCCTCCACAATGAACTCTTTTTTTCTATAAGCCGACCGAGGCACAATGAAAATATGGTTGGTCGTATATCGCTATAACGAATGTAAACAATTTTACTTTCAACTTCTAATCCCTAGAGCCCTTTATAGGAGATCGCTTTACGATGGGCACATCACGTAACTCTAGCTTCAGTTGTTTTTGAACTGAAATTAACGAATAGGCAACAAATGAGCGCATCTGTGTGCACTGACGTCGCATTACCATTACGAACTTACATGAATCCAACTTGCATAAGCACAGAAATAATGCATGAAACTATCTTATGAACTATGTTACTGGATTTTGCTGATTACTGTATGAGAAGGAAGCCCCGCTGGGGTTACTTTTCTTATGGAATGTTATGAACTATATTCACCGCAATGTGGGGAGAGCTGGGGTCCCAAAAATCTCTCGTGGCGGATGGGATGTTCGGAGAGGAGGCGACCCCGTGGAGGCTCGAGAGTTGGAAAACGCTTGGTTTTATTAGATCATTATTTTATATTCGATGCCATTGTGCTGTATCGTATTCGCATAAAATTACGAGGTGCTAGCAGTTTTTGAAAATTTGTGGTTTTGACGTATTATTGCATTTGAATGAAGCTGGTCTGATACAGTAATTGCGGCAGTCATCCAAAAGGCGCATTGCCGTCAGGAACCGTGACGTGCTCAGTTTGGCGCATAACATAAAGGTGTATCACCAAACGTCTTCACAGGAAATACTATCTATTCAGAAAATCTCTGGATCTAGAGGACTAAGTCAAGGATCTTGGAGGTTCATTTTTCGGTGGATTATCCAACACATATGTTATTTTAATGACCATCGTTGGCCACAATATACGGGTGGGTAATAGGCAAGCTAAATAAGAGATCACTTTTCATTAGCGCAGTTGAAATTTTTGCGATAAAATCACTTGAAATGGTGTTACGTTAGTTGATCTCAAACAATTCAACCCAGAAAAACTTTCAAATGCTCCGATAAATTGGTGATTTCGAATTAGGTTTCCTCATATTGGATAAATTTTCAGTATGGATCATTTAGTAAGCATTCTTAAGTTCATAATTAATCTCCTCTTAAACTTGAAGGGAGGGGAATAAAGCACAATTGTTCATGAGTTAATCGAATTATAACAGTGGTCAACTACTAATCTTCATCGGTGACGCATTACGGCCAAAGTCATACAGTTTTGAAGGGTGTTTTCGAAAATGTCATCTTTTTTATTTTTGACCTCTACCACACCGTTACGTTGGAGCGTTGCGTTATTTAGTGGTCGAGTGCCTTTATACATACACAAAAATCCTTCGTAAACAATGCTGTCAAGATAAAGCGGTTTGGCGGATGTTTCAAAGTGCTGGAAAACGGTCAGCTTCATGATGGAACCATCTTTTTCATGGCTTGGTGTATCAGTGCACTAGAACGCAAAGTGTTCAATACGACATCCGCAGCTGAAGTTTGAAAGATATGTCTGTGTCAGAGACGTTGGCGTGCATAGCTCGGTATAGTTGCTATGGAATTTTTGAAAATTGCCTACGAATAAATAACGTTCGCTTCAGGAATGTTGTTATAAATATTTACGGCAGGTCTACATTGTTTTCGAGCAAGTAAGTTGGGAAATAGAGATACGGAATGCATGTAAACCCATGTAGTATACATACAAAAACACATTTGTACATATATGTATATGAGAAGCATATATGCACAAACAACGACCGTCATTATGATACGCTTTGAAAAGAATTCGAAAGAACACAAAAGGTCGACAGACAGGAACGTGTTTGAATCCCTTTAATAAGGCAACAATTAGTCAGCTGACACCTAAAGAAGAAAGCGGATTCATTCGAAAAACGTTTAAGCCTATAATGTTACTTAAATGCAAACCAACACTAACCCCATATGCAACTCGGCCACAATTGACGACGCTATTCTTCCTTCTCTCTCGCCAGCACCAACAGGCATCTAAATTATATCGTCATTTAAGATATCTTCTTAAGGGTTTTCTAAATAAGATATTTAATTGAGTAAATCTTATAATGCAATGTTCTTCACAGCGATTGAAACTCAATATACCCCAGCAAATTCGACAATCAATCGCACAATATTCAAAGCATCTTATGAACTACTAGAGATCCGATAAAAATATAAGCTTTTGCATCGTTCATTCCGTGAATGAAAGTGCCCATCGATGAGCAGAGTGATCCTTTTCCCCATAAATTTCGAACAATCATTAAGCATCTCTCTATTAAAACGCGAACTGCATTAAATGCAACCTTTACCTTATCGCAGCGATTGTTTGAATCACAGCATGCCAATTCATAGACGAAACGTCGAACTGTTGCTTCCGGAAGACCCTTTTCTGGCAATCTACCCTTAAAAAAATAAACTCTATAGTACTATGTATATTCCTGCAATCTCAATCATCCCACCAGTCAACACTGCTAATTACTCAAAAAAATAACAAAACAAGTGCAATGATCTATTCATATTTTAACCGGATCGACCACTCATACTTAACCATCTAACAAGTCCACTCCACCGCCCAAACTGCTCACAGAATGAGGATCTGATCCCTCTTAAATATGAATGGACAATCATCAAATGCATGAAAATTTTTAAGAGTGTTTAATTCCCTCCAAAAGGTGCTGAATCAACGTGAGGTCTGGTGCAGAAAATTAGTCTATAGTATAGGCTCTAAGCATTAAATTTCACAGGCCTATCTTAAGGGGTTCATGAAGTGAAGCTATTGAACAAACAGACACAAAAGCATGCACAGACACGTCCCAACAAAACCGAGTTGGAAAATACATGCACTATTAAAAACTGTTCGAATGCTTTTTTCAGAGCTCATGTATGTATCAACTGGTCGGAATCGTGGGAAAATAGAAAGGCATTCCATGTCTGTGATGTATGTTCCTACCTTTTGAAAAGCGACTCACCACTTATATGAATGGACCGACCGCAGTTCAGAAAGAAAAAAGGCTCAATAGCTCGCATGATGGACGATATCAATGCTTGACGACGACACCAACGTATGATGCTTTAGCGGAGATTTGTTTTTTTTTTAATTTATTTTTTTAAGAACAGGAAAACGAGAACGGCTGCCAATTAGCTAAGCTTTGGAAGCAAAGATGTATAAGACTACAACCTTTAACTGAGACAGAAGCAAATATCACGGAGAGTGATCAAACTCGCTAACAATAAAGCCTTTCAGTAAAAGTGGGCGTCGGCAGCCATATTGTTATGCGATGCCTAGTCTTTCACAGCTTTTCCGAACTAATGATGTTGGACACGTATCAACTTATGCAAAAAGATGGCTGTCATTTAGAATAAAACGATGAAGTATCGTTGAGTGCTGATGGCGAACTACTAAACAAATTTGAAATAAAGGTACACCGGTGAATTAATAAATCAGGTGGCGCATTAGTTGCGACATTGAACGTATGGATCCTGCATGGGGCCAAAAAATTTTATATAAATAGAGGATGCTACTGTCCAAACCAATCAAAATTCTGCGGCTGAAAATTGGCTCAGTCCACCTTTCGTATGTGGAAAGGTAAATTTTTGGCTTTTGTATGGCTCAGTCTACCAATCTATCTTTCATTGAAGTATGTGGAGGGGTACTTCGCAGTAAAGCCATCGTAACCCTTGCTACATTACCAACATATGAGAGTATCGCACAGCAGTCATGGGAGAATATTAAAAGATGAGTATAGCAGGCCGTGAATGTGAAAACTAAGTGTGGAAATGCAACGGGAAAATATCATGGAAGTGTGGACAACAAACGTTTGTTCGAAGCATTGCAAGCATGCGATCGGCACATCGGGAACATCTCTCTATTGCAGCTTCCTCGTTGAAACTCTCGGTGATCGCATCCATCGGTACGTTCATTGCATACTTTATTGCGTCATTCCTGTTAAGTGAACTAATACATGAAAACATATACCCGTGATGACCATTACATGTACAAAAACAAATTTCTTTCTGTTATCTGATGCGATCTTACTAACGAGATTTGAAGAGATTTGCATAAATATGATTCATCAAACATTCAAATATGTGTTCTAATTGAAACGCAACGCCTATACATCTACAACAGATCAGTAACAGCTTAGCAGCACGTCAGCGCTAAGCGCTTTCACCGTTTATGCAAATAGCATTATTTATGAGTGTTGATGTCTGCAGCCTACCATTCCTAACTCATGACTCAAGCAAGATACGACAACGAGATCACATAGGCACGCATACGACATAAAATATCATTGTCGTCCAACGTGAATTGCCTCGAAGTGAATCCGCCGCAAACTACCCGCATAAACCTGCCGAATGCTATTCGAAGTGGATCTGCCATATTCTGCCCGGACTGGACCTGCCGGGAATTTCAAAAATCTGACACACCAGAAGTTACCCAAAGTAGACCTGCCACAAATTACCAAAAGCTGACCTGCCGGACTCTACAAGCAGTGAAGCAGCTGGAATGTTGCCAACTTTGAGTGGATCTACTACGAACCAATCACTGAACTTTATGCGAATGTAATTCTCATCAAATTCTAGTAACTCTATCATTTCGGTTATTTTTTAAGGAATGAACCAAAAAATATAGCCATCAGGATGAATAAGAATTGGTGAAAGTCTGTGTGCTTTTTGCCACTATTCGCCAAGACCTCTCAGCCCAACGACCTGCTCATTTTTCAGACTTCACCGACATATATATAGCTGACAGCAGTTGAGTTGTTGACTCTCCGAGAGTAAAAACTCTCGAACGATAAGGAAACAATATTATCAACTCTGAGTGAATTGAGATGGATTATTGAGAACGAGTCTCTCGACTAGCATCTGTTAGTCGCCTCGGTGAAGAGACCCTGGACTGCATAATTGCAGAGAACGATGGCACCCTAACTGCAAACCGCGGAAGGTCCGAACGGAACATTTGCAGAAAACGACGGCACTCTGGCTGCGAACCGCGAACGAAGCTAAGCTCCTGCCCCACATTGCGTACGCATCACTACTGCATTCTGCACTCTGCAACTGGAAAACATAATAAAAACATGCAAGTTCTCCCGTTATTAACCTGTATTGTCGATTTAATGCCCAATGCGATTGAAGGAGACGAAGTGCACTCGCTGGATGGGCCTGCGATAAAGCCGATGGGAAATTTCCCTCAAATAACAGCTATGGAAAAAGTCAGAGACTCCGATATCTGCGAGAAACTTGCTCGAAATAAGCAGAAATATGTCAACGGTCCCTCGAATGTTTCAACGCGTGAATGACGGTGTAGCACCATCTCTCCGGGTAATGACTTCTAGATTGAAGGTCAGGATTTGTCCTTGTCATGTGTGCGTAACGCTAGCTGGTACATCAAACATCAGCGGCGCATGCATCCCAATTCGAAGGCTATCAGTTTTTGTAATTATCCACCATTCGCCTTCGATTCTTATCCGGCATAGCATGTAATATCCGATCTGATATCGAGGGCTTGCTCACAAAATCACATGTAGTTAGCCGCATGCACGATTGATGAGAGAGTGAAATCCTTGGCTCGGCCATGCCATGGCCCATGTGACATGATCACGAAATATTCGAATACAGAAAGTGTCCTCTACTGACTCCACATGCACTTTCTCCTGCTATCATTGAAAATTCTGTTCGGAATGACCATTTAGAGATGCGCGTGACTCCGAAGACGTGGAAAACACACCATTGTACTTCACCGTGTGAAGAAACTCTCAGGCTTAGAGGTATTTCCTGCTATCGGCCTCTTAAAGCTGCTCCCGTCTTCTTTAGATCGGCTTTGATTCCTTTCAAGTTTAAGATGCGACCAAGATTCTCCACGCATTCTTGTGAAATGGACGCTTTTTTCTTTGGATTGAATTCATGATGCGCTAGTCGTCTGCAACATTTTCCGAAGTTTCCAAATGCCCCACGTCTAATGTTCTGATTGGCGAAGTAATCTGCAGTGTGTGGGATTCCTGCCACTACACATAGTCCACTGAAATATATTCCTGCTAATATCCATAGTCCAAAGACGCAGGAGCTACTCCAAATGGCAGCCGATTTGTACATAGGCAGTCCATGTTGCGTATTGATGAAGAAGATGCTTTTTAGCTCCTCATCCGGCTCCTTTTGGATATACACTTCCGAGAAGTGCAGTTTTGGGTACTTTTTATTACCCTTCAAAATTTGAGAGAGATCCTTTGGCATCGAGATCGAATATAATTGCCCACAGAAGCACTTCGAAACGATGTGGATGATCGCAAAATTGTTATTTTTTTTCTGCTTATAAAACTGTAGGAATAGAAAAGTGAAACTCATTAAAAGTTTATTTTGTAAGTTATATGTTCAAAGAATTTACTAAACCCGCACAAGTGTACACAAATATGCATAAATCATAATGTGACTTTTTTTGAAACAGCAATGAGAGCTGATCCAGCAAGCGTCGCGCATATAGCTCCAATCATTGTCGAGATACTTCGTACGCCCTGAAATAGGCATTTTTTAACGGAAAATCTTAGAGTGTATTGTAAATTACTCATATATTAAGTTGGAATGTCTGATAATACCATTATCTTTCTTATCAGTTATCATTCGATGAGCACTCGATATAACTGGTCATTAGTCTCATAGCGGAGAGTTAACATATCGAATGATAACGAACAGTTAACGCATGTTTTCTTTTTGGGATGCACAATCCATAGCTGGCATATCATATGATACGAAAGCTCCGCACAAGAGCATCAAACCGATTCTTTCTAATTCTGAATGATTGCTGACTATTCACTGATTTAAAGAAAAAAAATGTTCACTATGACCAAAAATATCTTTAATTATAAAATATTCGCATTGATTTAATTATGTTAAATTACAGAAAAATTTTTGAATGCGAAAAAGATTGAATGATAACTCGAATCATATCGATATACCTTAATTTCACGGAAATAGAAGACGCTCCAAAGAGCTGCTACTCCACCTGGTAGCACCGTAATAATGGGATATGCAATCGTTTGACTTAAATTATCATTGCTAACAAATAGTAAAGTCATCGCTATCGCCCAAGAAGCTCCACATACAATCGATGGTAATACTAATCGAGGGTAGATTACTGGACGACCACGCCTGCAATTCGAGGATAACCACTTAGAGAGTGCAATATTAATGCAAGCGCATAAACAACATAGCCGAGATGGCAATCAAAAAAGAGTAAAAGGTAATGCATCTTTCGTAATTCATTTCCACCGATTTGCGTCATGATAGTTGTCTCATTCATAACGGCCGCGAATGTCATATTCACTTATGAGGGAGATTTATGGTGAATTGTTTGCCGATGCTTATATGTTGCTTATGAAACTTATATGCTTATATGAAACATCAATCAATTCATCATCAAGATTCATCAACAATTCAGATGCTTATATGAACTAACGTAACGCTTTGCAGAATTTTACAAAGTGACTAACGTACTATAAGAGACCGGTTTCAAATTTGTATATGCCCAGTGTATTTCACTTAAAATCTCAAAAAATATGCCCAATTAATCTCACTTTGGTGCCCTTTATAAATCCATTTATGATTGGATTGCATAGATATTGCAGCTTTCATTTTATGAGATTGCTGGATGACAACACAAATTCTGTTGGGCTGAAATTGATAATACCGTATTGCAAGATTAATATTACAATAGATTTTCTATTCAAATAGTTAGAGCTTCTAAGATGAAAATTTCTTTCCGCAACGGAATATTAAACGCCAATTTAGGCAATAGCCGATTAATAGCAATCATTAGAACGCAGGCTAAACATTGTTGATCCGACCTCTGTTTTCGTTATACTCCATCCTTGGATGTGTAATATTTACATTTATTTTCTATTCTTTGTTTAGAATCGATTGACTAAGGTTGAATATATGAGTATATATCTATTGTTTTATGAGTATATCTATTCTTCATTTGCATATATATATCTATTGTTTTCACCGGTCACATTGTTTTTTCATTCTATCTCTTATTCATTGTTTTGAGGCGCTTCTTTATTATGAATTCACATCGTTAACATTATTTGATGAGCTTGTAATTAAATTATGAAAAAAAAAACTACTTTAAAACGGGATAACTATTCTGTGAGGGTGAGGCTCATTAATTATGCAAACTGTTTGACCGACCAACAAGGCGACGATGAACTACAATTTACAGAGGCGTTTCGAAACTCATGGAGAGGGTAAACGTAGGCTTTGCCGATGAAGATGATTGGACAGCAATTCCGTTCGGGATTTTTTGTGCATCGTATCTTAAAGGCGTAAACTTGCGAACGGTGGGGAAGGTGGAAGGGCAGTTCACTTCTTGTGAGCCTCTTGACCTCGTCTTTTATTATGCTTGTGGCTATTTACACATGTAAATAAAAGAGATAACTGAAATATTAGCAGTTATTGTTGAGATGACTAAAAAAATAATTCGAAAATCCCAGTTCATTCATTAACATATAAAAAGCATATGTGGTACTTTTAAAAAGACGAATAGAGAGGAAAAGTTGGATATCATTTCAATGGAGGCATCTCATTATGTGAAACAAAGATGTACAATAAAGATCAAATGCATTTGCAAAGTTTCAATTTTAATGGAAACACGAGAATTTTATACAAACTTACTTAATAATTGCGTAAATAAAGAAAATGCTTGATGTTGTTAGAAGGATTCCTATAAAATAGGAAAACACATAATCGACACCACTTTTCGATGCGTTAACGAACTCTTCATGATGATCCTAAATTCATAAATTTGCATATTAAATTAGATTTCAACATTGCTTTATTAATATTTAAATGATTTATAAAACAATGCAAAAATCTTTCTCTCTCTCTCTCTCTCTCTCTCTCTCTCTCTCATTCAGCACCTCTCCACTAAAATATAAATACGACAACTGAAAAATGTCCACGCTCGCTTGTTTTCAACCACCCTTCTCCTTAGACCAAAATGCGCAAACAATACAACCAAAGTGATAATGACTGCTTTCATAGGGATAATCAATTAGTTGTGCTCATTTACGTGACAAACCTCTTTCATTTTATTTTGCAAGATAACCCCATCAAATATACATTATCATACAAGCGAAAACATTTATGGATCGATCGGGTTTCAGGTGTTTCTGATGAGTTCACGATTTGGGGCATTGGATCCCTTGTGGTGGATTTGAGGCAATGGCAAGAGCATAGCTGTATGAAATCATAGAGATAGAAAGCTAGTCAGTGAAGTTAAGCTCAGTATTTGAAACCTAATAAAGCTGAAATTTTCACTGAGCGTAGCAAAACGATCAACCTGCATATATATTGTTGGTGTTGTTCGACTGCCATAGAGCACTCCTGCGATAAAACAAACGAGACAAGCGCTGAAAAATGTTTATTCAGGGAAAAATCGCAACGCATTCATAACAACAATTTTGATGATAACGCATATTTCAAAATAAGCGTTACCTCGATGTACGACGCATTTTTCATAAATTTTAAAATTTTGGTAATTTTCGCATAAATAATTTGCAAATTTTTGCTTAGAAAGCGTTTGAAATATGAAATGTTCGAAAATAATCATTACATTCATTACTGCATTTGTTTAAGCATTTCGTTGTGTTCTGCAAACGAAGATTGGTTGAATGTTTTCAGTATGTAAAAAAAATCAGAAGAATGCGAAGAACGTTTTACGAATGCAATTTTCTACTAGATCAAAATGCAGATATGGTCGATCGAAAACATTGTCGGATCCAGAATTCCCGACTGATGAATAAGTCCTTATTCCAAAAAGGTGGTTTTATTGGTTAGTCATTCACAGGTCTAAAGGAAGATGAAAAAAGAAAAAGAGGACCGTTTGCATTTCAAGCGAAAGAGATGCGTTTTTTCAAATGATTTTTCTTTTTTGAAAAATTTGCCGCATTTACAACTATAATTTTCATATTCCAGATCTCTAGGATGAGGTGATAAAGAAGTGAATAGAAGAGAGAATTCTAGTAGCGCTGATTGATAGTCACCGAAATGTTCGGTTAGATGCCATCGGCGGAGAATCGGTAAAAGCTTATTACCATTTTCTAAAGCTCAGTTGGCCATTGAGCCAAAGTTTGGTCGATAATCACTGACAGCAAATTAACAAATGTGCCAAGTTACCCGAGCATCAGTTGATAGCTAAGTGAATAAGTATCAGAACATTGTTCTTCTTTTCATCAGTTTTATGCGCCTTTGAAAATTTACATTTGTAAATTGCATTATGTCATATTTGCGTATAGATATATGTATGTTTCTATTCAGCCGTTTTAATTCGATAATCGTTGAAGACATAGTTTAAAAATTCAAAAGATATTGGTGAGTTCTGCTGACGAGAAAAGCTTCGAGATGGATTATCGATTGGGTAGAACAAATTTAAAAAGATTTACGGTCACATGAAAACTACAGTTTGCGTGCATTTTGCAGTCGAACAAGTAAGAAGAAAAACGAATCCTCTGTGGAGCATTTCTATGAGTCGTCGCATCGTTTTTTGCTAATTCATTATGAATTTGTCTTGTTTGATGATTAAGTAAGGAATAATATCTATAAAAAAGCGACACTTCAGCAGGTTCCAGTCTTTTATTAGTGGTCACTGAAACACGATGCCCACTAGAGAGTTCACTTGGCTACCACCGAAAATCGTTAGCCATCGCATTACTGTCTCCAGTGGTTGATGTAAATTATCCATCGCGGAAAATCAGTAATTACTAGCCCTTTAGGGTCTCCGTTGGTAGCTGCTAAACCTCACTGACCATTGGGCACTTTTCGGTCAGTAATGGCCCATCAGAATTTCTGCCATTAGCGGCACGACTAAAATGAACGCCTTCGAACTACGCACTTACATTATTCGTTTATGCTTGTTGCCCATCTTCACCATGGCGTTGCTAGTTCGTCCCACCTCTTCTGTTTTTGCCTTATCTTTCATCGTGGCATCGGTTGTCTATATAAAAATAAACATCAGTTAGCCAAAAATTTCGATTTGTATGATATGAGTACCGCATTAGACTGTTCACTTTTTTGAGGAAAGTGAACCCGAGGATGCACGTCGTTAAGAAAACGAATCGGACGTATATGTCAGTGAAGCTGGAACAATATATGCATTTTACAACTCTGCTTAATAGATCCAACCGATTGCTTCATTATCGAAGGCAATCAAATAGAAAACTGTTTAGATGCTACCGACCGTTGCAGAACAAAAGTGATTTGTGAACTATGCACTTTGTGATGTTCTTAAGTAGCATTAATTTATGAACCGATATGAAAGAAGGGATGAGAAGTGAGTTAATGCTCCAGATTAAACCACATCAAATTCCATCGTAAAGGTTTCGTGGTTTGTAAGTTCAAATTACCAAGGGGATGAATAAAAACTTTCTTTAAAAACATTTCAAGTTTCACAACTATTTGTTACTTTGAATTACGTGTAGTTCTAACGTCTTTCACCTCCTCCTCCCCCCTTCGACCTGCTCCTCTTCGCCTTCTCTCAGCTACAGAGGAGATCGTCCCTCTTTCTCCGCATCAGATTGATTCCCCCATTCTCAAGATGAGTGCTAAGCCCCCACATCGCTCCCTTTCCCATTTCCTCCTGTACTTCAACACGTAATCTATATATCTAAGCCAATTGCAGAAAATAATCATCGTGAAGGCGATACACATTTGAGATGAGCTTGCCACAGAGCAAACAAAAATAGTTCGAGCACCTAACGACATAATACTTCAGTCATCGATTACTGGGTCTCTTGCATGAAACTTTGCGAACAATTTGATCAATGATCTCGTTAGTATACAACCGCTTTTGTTCATTAAAAATGTGCATCTTTCTAGTGCATGTCTCTTGCATATGCAAAAAGTTTGCATGAAACTTCACAAAGCTGCTATGCAACACTAAAGTTTGCGCTTAGCTTTCAGGGAAGGGAGGATGGACGCTTGCGTATGAGAGGCTATCGCTTTCCCTACCGATAAGGAGAATTAAAAATTGAAGGGAAAGGCAATATTGTTCTGTGAATTCAACACCACTCTCCACTCCCACCACCCATCTCCCAACTCCCCCTCCCCCCTCAAAAAAAACCAACCCTCTTAACGGTTATGGGTACTTGAAATTGCTGTTATATTCGCACACCAAATTTGCTCTGCTATCGCTCGAATACAGTCCGAAAAAAATCAGTGTGTCATTACTTCTGCAAACGGTTTTATAAAAACACATCTTATTCATCATTGTTTTGAATAATTGTTCAAAGCTTAATAAGCTGAAATATAAAAGCGATCTGTTTGGTCGCGAAATAGCCTCTTTGCCATATTTTTCCACTCACTTTCCTGTGACATTTTTAGTCATCGGATAAAGTCAGCACTAAATTCGCATATCCCTGCATCCAACAATATAAACAATCGCGAAATTCTTTGCCAACAAAAGATTTCTTTGCAAAAACCGATTAAAACCTATTTAAAGCATTTGAAAAGTGCATAATTATTACACATGCTTACTATATTATCACCTAACGCTCATCCCGTCTGCCCTGAAAAAGAGCAATTTTATGTTTCAACTCACTCCGAAATAAATAATAATTCATTTTTCTTCATCTGAAATGAACGATTTCAAAGAATTACGAAAATCTCGACGCGATCGATGGTCACTCTCGCTTTCCGTTGACCTGGTTGACTACGAACGAATAAAAACATCACACCACTACAAAACAAATTATATCCATCAATTTGCAATGCGTTTCGCTAAGCAATCGAGTTATTAGCCATTATGCGAATTAATAAACGATTGAAACGTAATTACGCTCATCATTGCTCAATTATAACTGTAAACGCTTCAGGTAAGTAAATGTTGAGAATCTTTTATTGGAATGGATCTTTATCTCGAACGGTAAAACTCAGTTAATTACTGATTTTTGGTATGGTGAAACTATGAGGAAATGTCTACTCATTCGCAATCTAGAATATCTGAACCACTGACATATATCAACGTGAATTTGAAATGAGCACACCAGCAATGGTGTAAGTTTCCGGCAGCATTCATCACCTCGTTTCTTTACATTAACGTCGATCTAAAATCCATTTTTTTGCACGCCATAAATAACCGGGTTCGTGGCAACCTCTGATCTCATTAAATCAGAAAAATGGGAATGAAGAGCTTATTACCTAGCCAGAAACACTGGAAAGATGAGTTATCACAAATCACTAAACTTCCAACATGACCTCCTTAAGGTTCCTACGGATCCTCAAATATCAGAATTACACGTTGAATTTAATAGCCCAAGAAATGTGTTTTGAGACAAGAGGCGGAAGTCCCCCTGCCTTATGCCCCGGACTCCAGCTAGTGCTGCTAACCGTCAATCCTGTTCCTTGATTTCGTACCGAGTTTTTACCAAATAATCCCTATGCTTATAACTTTATTATCTCTAGTCGCGGTGTTCTCGATCATAAAAGTTCGTCTTTTTTTTCGTTAATTTCAGCACTACTTCAAGCTCATTATTCGAATGAAATAATAAGCGCTTTTTACAAAGTTTACCTTTGACCATAATTTCTTTACGTTTACTCTAATACTCTTGTTTAATGATATTTGAGCAATGTAATATTGGGGTGTGCTTACTCAAACTTACTCTGCAATGTCTACTTTGGGAATCGAATTCTTTATGCACGAAAGATTCTTTAAGCATTAAAGTTTTTGAAAGCACTTTCACGTTCGATGTTTGCCTAGATTAATTTCAACAAACAAAGTAATTTCAACATTTTTTTTCAGTTTCGAACATCATAGATTATCAATGAGGCTTCTAGAATCTCACCCAATAACAAGTAGAACGAGGCCTGCATAGTTGAGGACATCACTTTTAGGTGGTGCAGGGTGAACGCCGAATAAACCGAAGCGAGAGGTGGCCCAACCCATAATGCATGAAGTCGTGTTCCAAAGCAGTAAAGCAAGAGCCAATCCGAGTACATCTGTTAGCGGTATCGCAGTACTATTCGCTAAAATATGCAGTTTTCAAACAGAATAATTGATAGAGGATATGAATCCTATTCCTAAGGGCTTGGTTCATTGCTCAAGTTTAAGGCATACTTTGGAATTGCTTCGAAAATTGAGCATTGATGACGAATGCGCTATCTCATCGGTATGAAGCGGTTCGTAATATTTTTAATATACCTATGTGTGGCTTCATTTAATAAATATGTACTTTAGAGGGGAGCCAAATTATTTTCATATAGAAAGGAAAACATTTAAGCCTACTTACCAACTCCCCAGAATAAGCCACCGAGCATAGGAAGCGGATAGAACTGCGGAAATCCTCTTGATGCATAAACGATAAAGCCAACGAAGAAAATAGCGATGCCCATAATGAACTGCACAAATATACCTGCAAAACGTTATGCGGATTTTCATCCACTTTGACAATAAACAACTAAACATTTAGACAACACACACATAGTCAAAGAGGTGAGAGGTTATACATTTATATTGCCATCGCAAATTGAGTGCTTAATTTGAGATTCAATTAAATTTGCTTGTATATTCTTGATAACTAAGGTATATCTCAAAATAGCTCAAAACCAGATATTAGTAAGAAGAGGACAGAGAAAAGAGCACGATTTATTTCTCCACCATTAAGTGTAGTTATTCTTGTCACTAACTTTGTATCTTATATTAAAAATATGTGTTCCGCCTAAGTGGATTATTATATAAGATAATTTCTTTCTTCGTTGCTTCATTAATAAGCTGAAATCATTCTAGCTGTTTTCCAAACCAATATTATTACTAAGATTTCGGTACGCTGTGTTTCGAGATGCTTCATACTCA
The DNA here is from genome assembly GCA_037389465.1 of Baylisascaris procyonis. NCBI lineage: Eukaryota > Metazoa > Nematoda > Chromadorea > Rhabditida > Ascarididae > Baylisascaris > Baylisascaris procyonis. Next base: position 1,506,569 of record JAZARR010000266.1, read on the forward strand.
TGTTGTCGGTTGCTCATTCCAGACTCATCTGGGACTGTTTATTCCAGACTTTTCTGGAGCTGTTCTAACATTAAGGAACCGGAAGAAGTTGTAGTATAGATTCACTTGGTGATTTCCCCACCAGCGGAAAGTTACAAACAAACATTTGAGGGCGATACCGCTGTGATTCGCAGTACTGATACTGCCACTGGGAATTGGTGCATGCCCAATAAGCGGACAGTATGCACCAAAGCACTATTGAGACTCATCTTGGATCATTAATGAACATCGCGCGAATCCTCCAACAATGGCGCATTCCTCCGTCTTCTTCTGCAAGAAGCGAATTCCAAACCATCCGACTTCCTACCCGACCACCTGCCTTACTATTCCTCGAAGAAGTTTGGAACAACAATTGCAGGCTTGGTTATTCCTCTAGATGCTGATGTGTATTTGGCTTTATGTCGTCAAATTTGTATTTGATGTGACACATTTAGACTTTGTTACAAATTTCACATGTATTTTATACTACGCTTGCCATATCATGTGTGTTCCACTTCTTGTTGTCGATGTGTTTTCTTTTGTTCGTTCTGTTATATATATATATATATATATATATATATATATATATATATATATATATATATATATATATATATATATATGCATATGCATATACACACAAATTTGCACTGGTAAAGCGTATTATTATGGCGTGCTAAGGGCGCACACATAACGCAACAGTGGCATCCGCTTTCAAGCGGCCCAAAAGGAATGCGAAAGTAGTTGGTATACAGGAAAAAAAGAAAACTCGGTGGATAGCGCTCAAATAGTGTCCATTAAAAAAAAAGATTTAAAACTGTTTGATAAGTTTCTGTTGGTCACCCTTTTAGAAATGTGTGCTTTTTCACAGTATGCATTAGTCTTTGTTGCTGTATTCCGGCGTAGATTCACTTTTTCCGGACTACTGAGTCATGAGAACGCTGCAGTGTGGATGTGTCTGTCTGTTTATTTCCCTTCTCAAAGATTCTGCCAAGTGAAATCGAAGCTGCAATAACTTTTTGAGTTTAGTGTACAAAGTGCGATTAATAGTTAACCTAGAAACTTCGAAAGCAGCTATAACTACTTAAAGATGCACAAATACTTGCACGCATTTTTCAACCGATGAAGTTTTAATTCATAGAAATTCGGATGCGAAAAAAAAAACAAATCATTTTCAAAAAATTCCTAGTAGCAATGCGATCACTTACAATTTTAATATTCCATCACATTTCGCATAGTCACATAAAGTTGAATTAGAACGAAATTTTATTATTTCTTGAAAATCCACGAATGTGCATATCGAGTGGAATTGCAAGAATGTATATCATATAATCTCTTCTCACCTACTCTTCTCTATCCTGAATTTTAGTAGAGTTGAGGCGTATTTTGTAAATGATTTATAGTTTCATGATGGTTGCATAAGAGAACTGTTAAATATTCGTAAGCTTCGGTATAAAATATTGTTGATATGTAACTATGTTTTGCAGTGAATGCTGATTTCTATCTCAAATCGCTGTAATATGGAAATTCATCAACTGCACCGCGAAATTGCAGGATTTATGAAGCGCGATGCGATGATAGTATATATTGATCAATGCGAACCATTCTCATCGCTGCCATCATCGATGAAAAAAATTACCGTCAAAGCTATTTCGGTATCCTAACCTTCAGAATCTGTTTTGGGAAAACTTCAAAATCATATGACTCACCATCACCACATTTATATCTTTTGACTGGAACGAACATAGTGCCGAAGAAGAATACGGAGCCTGCGACGGCCGCTATACCGATCCAGAAATTCCCAGACTCTTCAGGCTCCATTCTATAGGACTTTGATTGAATAGTCGTCGACATTCATTGAATAATGTATCGCAAATAGGCGTCAACCTAAAAACCAATAAGGAATTTCTTTAAACTCAGTCACAATCAAGTGATCGTTATTTCTATTTCGACAGTAACAACGATAAAACGTAGGCGCATGTGATTATAGAAAATTATTCGGCAAATTAAACTCCCTCATTACGTTAGTATAACACACTTAAATGGACGAAAAATGGTGAAAATCGCAAAAAAATTATAATCTGTTTTTCTTAAATTGACTATTGATATCGTATCTTGTTTAACTGAATGAAATGCTTTCATTAGATTAGAATAAAATATAAAAAATTGATATAAAATATGATGCAATAAGAATTTTCAACGAATATTCGATTGATAGAATGATCAAACTGACTTGATGGATTTGCTTTTTTTATTGAAATTATATTATCAAATAATTACACTCATTTCAATGTTTATTCTCATTCTTTATCTTTATTAGATAATCACAACAATAAGCAACGAAATGAGCGTATTTGATAGCTAGCTCATTTATGTTACAAGAGTTAAAATATTCCAGCTTTTATATTTTTTTTGTAATAATTGACAAACGGCACTATTAAGTGTCACGTTAACCGCTGCCGAGTGCTTGCTTACGCATCTTTTGGAATGTGATCACGCTACACAGCATTCTTGATGAGACCACGTAAAAAATCAAACGTCACGGTCCCATTCTCTATGGGGGAGAGATTTTCGGCAGACAGTAGCAGCTTATTATGAAAGTCGTTCCCGTTAGAGGATATTTGATTAATAAGTGTCAACCCTCGCATCGTCCGGCAAGGAACATTTTGCATGAAATTTTCACTCATTTCAACACAACGACATCAGTCATATGTATATTTTATGTATTTCGGCTTAAAAAGCCATGAAGTGTGTCATACTCATGAGGGGATAAAGTGAAAAACTACCGAAAATTAAAAATATATTAATGAAAATTGGTTTCGATAGAATAATTGAAATACAATAACGCACTTTTCGCTAATCGAAAAGTCTTCATAAATTGTGCACCCCACATGTCTCTTTCCGATGGAATTCACTGACCGCTCAGTGGAAATGGGACAATGCGCTTCGTTACTATGTAATTCTGGTTCGACACCTCAACGTAATTTTAGCGTAATTGTCGATGAGTGAAAACTGTATTTCAATGGGATAGTTTTTTTCCCGGGAATTCATTTGATTGTTTTGCTGCGGTTGAAAAAAAAAACTCTCGCCACATGAACAGTTTTTCAAGCAAATGGACAGTGGATCATATGCAAGTCAGACCTATGATCTGCATTGGTACAGAGCCAGACATCAACATACTTTTAGCGTTGCAAGTGCAAATATTGATTCGTATGGGCAGTTTTTCTAAACTTCAACATAATTGAGCAAAAAAAAAATCACCACTTTGGATCCTCGGTTGAGCTCAGATGTTCGTGTAGCGAAACCAGTGCAAGACTGAATAGAACAAAAGCCAAAAATTTCCTCCTGGTCACCAAAAAGTTTAGAAGGACAGCAACAGAGAAAAAGCGCCAAATTTCTTCTTCCATTCAAATGAACAAATCCGAACAATGCAACACAGATGCATCGAGCAAAATGTTTGTGATAGCTTACGAGCGCAATAGAACATTTTTGCTGATAAACTTATGGAAAACCGCGCATATCTTCAGCATTATTTGTTTGTTGATTTCTGTGAAAAGCACAACATATGTCATACTTTTTGTCCACACTGTTTTTCTTTGTAAAAAAAATTTATCTATCAAGGATTCGAAGTGCTCACCCCTTTCATAACGACTTGCAAAGCTCGGATAACTGAGCTTTTTGTTCAAAGAGAAGTGCCCGTATTTTCCAGTAGGAACTTCCCTTTCCCACTTCCTCTCTATGTCTCTTCCTCTACATCCTCCAAAGCCACATGCAAAGAACGTGTCCTTAAGAAATTTAAAAAGCTCGTTTAAGACATCATTGAACATTGAACACTGAGCAGTTTATTGAAGTTATAAACGTTTATGAATATCAAAGACACACAATACATAGTACCTCCATAAGGATGCAATAGATACGCATTAAAACACTGTAAAGCATTTATCAAGCATTGCATTACAACATTCAGCAGCAACACTCAATATAGCCTGTGATCAGTTTGCTGCATGACGGTCATTCAGATACTCACATCATTACACATGAATGATGAAGAAATCAAAAACTATGAAGTATATTGTGTCTATCCTTCATAAACGATCCATCAGAAGCGAGCTTATGTATTCGTTCATCGAATGATTGTAAATGCATAACAAAGCAATAAATATTTCGGTTTTATGCAATACGATAGAACGATATTTCGATGTTTGATTTCGCTGTCTACATTCGAGACGACAAATAGTAGCTGATAAACGTATCGGTGTGATATTTAGGTTGGTGTCATCAGAGTGCCATATCCTTACTGCAACCAATATTATTTTAATATAGTGCTGCAGCTGTTTCTGGTTTTATCAGTTCTTCCCCTCGATGTTTTCGCATACTAATTTCACTTTCAATATCCTTCAACCACATCTTATTTGCCGTCTCAAATTTTAAGAAGTTGAGAACGACCTTTATTAGATATGTGTTTCTTTTCTAAAGCGCACAAGTCTTATATATTCGCAAGTCTTATCTTGAGTAATATATAACAACGATAAAACTGTCTTTATCTGAGACATACACACAGCTTGGGTCTATCAGAAACGTCAATCACTATTTCAACTGCCAATTACTACCACTACAGTCAGCTGCGGTTCATTTCTGCCAACATGATGCTATGGTTGCAGCGTGCTGAGGACTGGCACTGGTGTTCCCTGCAGTGAAGATGCGATAGAAAGCGGAGTTTTTTTTTTTAGAAGTGCGTGTACAAGGCAGTCTGATATACTTACAAAGGCAAGTGAAGCTGAGCTGCACGAGCAGTTAAAGTACACGAGGCTCTAACCCTGAGGTTAAAGATGCGGGAAAAGAAAGCATTTGGAGACTTAGGGGTTGGAATGCGCCAGGTGTTGAACCGCATGGTGCGAGCTGGATCCCGCGGGAGGTGTGGGCATCAATGAACGGTGGATTAGAGCACGCTGGCTTTAGAAGTGAACAAGTAATTGCATCTGTTTGGCTCGAGATGCGTAGGCTGTTGTGTGCATGTGTAAGATTTGTGCTCACATGCTGAGAACGTACGAGGGTTGAAGAGCGAGTGGCTGTGACCGCGCATAGCAAACGCGAATGTGCATCAAGTGGCATATAATAGAAGCGCAGTGGACACAGCGTGCGAGGGAAAGGTGGGGGTGGGGGAGGGATGAAGCGGGGGTGACATAGAACCGTGAATGCTTAGGGATGTGGAATTTTAAATTCCCGCAAGGTGCAGAAAGTTGTAAGCTAGAGGTGCGGAAGAACGGGAAACGCTGGTGATTGGAATGAGGAATGTGTATGGCTGGCGGTCATGATGTGAGCACACCTCACCGTTTTTAAATGGAAAAAAAGTTATCTCAAACCGATTGGATATTTCATTTAACAAAAAACTGGAGAATCGCATGTTGAACTTTCTGCGGTGAATATGAATTTTCTGTCCTCTCCTAAATCATGCAAATTGCCTACATCTTAAGAATAAATTTCTGGATAATAGAAGTTGTTGATATCAGTAGACTGGGTGCATTTGTTTTGAATGCTCGACATGCAATGATGGCAACCAATTTACATGTGATCTTAAGCTAAAGGGCGATAAGAATGGCGGATGGAAATTTTTCGTCTGTAAATTTGTTTTGTGATGTGCGAATGGTATGGTTTGACTACGATAGATGGTTTGACTACGATACCTTTCTCTCTCTCCCCTCCCTCTCTCTCCCTGTTCCCTCTCTATAACGCATGCTGCCCGCCTTATTACAGTGAATAAAACCTTGAAAGCCGTCGATTTCTCCTAAGCTGTTATAAGTAAGAGTTCCATCTGAGAGCAAATCGAGTTTTTCAAGGTTTCGGTATACTTTTCTGATCTAAATATATACAATTATATAGCTATAATGTGGAATATTGAAGTAGCGCTCAAATTTTCGTTCTTACGGGCACAAAAGGTTTTCTGATGACATGTAAATTTCGAGTTTTGTATCGCTGACAAGAATGTGCGATGAAACGGTTGGTGGCGAATAAATCAAAGGTCATAAACCTTAAGTTAGGAGTCAAAAGTGGAGATGCATTGTGGCGAAAAATGGTTGACGTCACAAAATTTTTCAAAAATTGAAGAGAAGAGATGATTATGTGATCCGAATTCATAAGAAAAAGAAATAAAAAAAACTGCATAAAGAATGAGATAAATCCGAGAACATAACTAAAGATTAATTTATAATCAAATAGAAAAGGAGTTCAAATCAAACAAACTGATTCAATGGAGTGACAAGCACAACAGAATACTGATAATGGCGATGGACTGAAGAGGCAGATAAACATTCAACGTCACGGGGAAAGCGCGTGCAAACGGGATGAATGTGGCTGATGTGCTACGTGCTTTTGCTTAGCGATGCGGAATTTGGTATGGGAACGATGGCAGACAAACACTGCGAATATGCTAAGGATTCCTTGGTAAAAGTGCAAGCTGAGTGCAATGGAATGCAACCAACACGGCTTAACGAATTCACTTCAATGCCTCTCTAGATCACACTCATAACTAGCACTATTATGCACAACGTGCTTTTGCTAGTCTCTTCTGAGGATGCACGTATACAAGTTGCATCAGTGGCATGCTTCTTGATTTTATATTGCTCGCTGTCATGTAAAAATAACGGAGTTGAAGAATTCAATGCGGAAAGAATATAAAGCATGGAATTTTTTTTTTTAAATCCCATGAAATATTACTTGAGAGCAACATCGAAATACTAGTCTATATTGACCTTTATCTATTGAACGATTTTATGCATTAAATGATTAAACATCCACCACTAATTTCAACATTTCTATTGCTACACCACCATCCAATTAATGCACTTCAAAATCTGGCTTGGAAAATTTAATATTTTCTTATTTCACCTATTTTGATAAAATTCAGCACGAGCAGATATCCTTCTCCTTCCTCCACTCGGCCTCAAATGCTGCCTACTTCTTACAGGTAGATTTTGAAGCAAGATTACCTTTAAAACAAGTAGTCTCATTAGGTAATCATACCACCAATGTCAAAACTTCAATTTAACTAAATCGTAAATGAATCCACAAAGACCTACAGCAATTATAGGAAGCATGAGGGTGGAACGCACAACGTGAGCTTGAGAAATGGTGGGTTCAAAAAAATGAACCAATATGTAAACAAATTTGTTTTCGACATAAATGCTTACGCTCTATACTTGCCCATAAGTAGCTTCTTAAACAAAAACTATCATTTCGAAGGTGATTGCTCATGTTTAATTGCTTGCCTACTTTTTTTCTGGCTTATTTATTTAGCTTCACTCAATTTCTCGCTTAATTACCAGAAATGTTTGAAAAAATTTCCATATTCAATAACACTGTAATTTGCCTTCTTGACTTAAATCACCAGAATAGAACAAATACATTCATTCCTAATTCAAGTCGCTGTAAGCATTGCTTTTCTGGAATTTTTTTTGTTGTCAGCATTCATAATGAGTCCCGCTCGGAAATTATGAGTAAAAAGGGACTCTTCTAAGCAGTGGCCATCCGGCATTTCGATTATTCGATAATGTCGTAAGAAAAAATATAGAATTAAAAAAAATAGCGCAACTCTTTGCACTGAAACTCTACTCAGCAAGCGAGCACAATAGCTGTGAGTTAATCTTGTTGTTCACGAAGTTTTACATTTTCGCTTTTTTTTATTGCCAGCCGCTTAAAAGTATCGCTGATTCGTTAAAAATACAGCATTCAGCACCACTACTCAATCATCGCTCTCTTCATTCCATGCAGCACTTTTTTTGCTAAAACGACCTTGAATGCGAACGAATAGCTAATAAGCACATGTCGATTTCAAGAGGGATCCTTATAAAAAAGCGAAAGCTGACGCGATGAAGGACTCTTCAATCACCAGAAATCATGATGTTTTATGTGTTCCTAGTTAAGAGATAAGGGGAGGGAGAGGCGCAACGACAATAATTTGCTCCCTCGTTGCATCGAAGAAGTGTTCCGATGTGCAATTACCCACGTCGAGAGGAAATTGAAAAGCAACAAAAATTCCAACGGTAGAATGAAAGAGAGGAAGGTTGTTTATGTCATTCGAAAGGACGTGTTCCACGTCTGCTGAAAGTAAAACCCTCGTCGTCAACAACCGGCTGCTGGTTCACGTCGGACGATCGTGTGCAGTAGCTATGCAATATTGCACCTCAGGCATACCGTGGCTACTCTTGAGGAAATATGATGAAAGTGGCTGATTCTCGGCCATTTTTGGGACCGGTAAGCTGGGAATTTCCTTCAAGTATTCATTTCTATGCTGGCGGATATTTCCTGTTATAAGTGAAAATAAAGTTAATGCCGATATGGGATGTGGAGAAGACTGTCTGCAGCTCTTCACTTTTCTTAATAGTATCCTGAAATCCTAATTCGTCCCTTTTGAGTCATATTGTCTGTTTGTGTTAAGTGTCCTTTTATGCATTAGTTCTCACTGAGTGAGCAATCGACATGATAATAAAACAATGAGGGCGGTTTGCTCCTCCGTGTTCCTAAAATAGGCTCAAATATATGTTTGTTTTTCAGTTACAGTATTCCGTTCTTAAGCTAGCAATCTCAATTTTTGAACGCTTCCCCAGAGAGAAAATTATGGCTCAGCAAAGATCCCAAGTGCGATAATGCTGAGGAAAGAAATAACAATAACTTAGTCTTTTGGCGGAGAATTGCTAGCATAACTTATTCTTTTAGTGGAAAATTGACCTATTCAATAAAACTATCAGCCAGAGTTTCACAAAAAGCTGCCGTCACAATGCGCCAAGACAGTTCTCCAATTTTTGTTTTCTCTTCAACAGAAATATGGCCGTAAGCGTCAGCTTTGAGCGACCCGATACAGCTGCGCGAACATATATTTTACTTCTTTCGCATGTAGTGTTGGCATACCTCTCCAAATGTTCAGCAAATCACCTTTTATTCATTCCTTATAAGGATTAGAAACAATGATTCATAAAACATGTCAACGATGAATGATACGAACAATACGTAAAGTGCAACAACCGGGTTGTGCCTGTATAAAATTGTTGAAGTAAGTCAATGCAGACGTAAAATTGCAATTGCTGCAGCACAAAACTCAAAATATTCATAGACTGCGGAGAGCATCACACTTCGAAACGTGAAACTCTCTTACAAAGCGTAATTCATTTGATGGGATGTATCCATTCCCATAGGCAGTCTCGACATTAGAATATAAGCTCGTTTTGAGCTTCATCTATTCCCCCACCACCCCGCCAAACTGATGTCCTATCATTACAAGAGTGACGGATTGTAGATGCTAATGGAAATATGAGCAAGCGTGTATCTGAAATTTAAAATACTTGCCAACTCGATTAGAACAAAAAATTAACCGGTCGTTACGTCAGTGGATTCACTAACTTAAGATTTATATTTAACGAAAAATTTTCTTAATTCGATAAATAACAGTCATGAAATATCTTGAAACATTTTTGTGCTAGGGGAACTTCCAGCCGCTAATGAATTTGTGCATGAAAACTTTCGATGGAAATGCCTGCAGGAGTCTTTCTTGCGCACTAAGAAAACCGACAGGTTTTCTTTTTTCCAACAAAAGCGGCCTTTGCAAGCTTTAAGATATTCACAAATTGAAGTCATACGTGAGACGATGATCGAGATCCATCTTTTCGACAGCCAAAAACTGATAGTTGAAAGTAGGAGGGAAGGTGTTCACTGCTTTTTATTTGAGCTGATGCTTCGTCACCGTTCTAGTTCTATCTCTGAGCCATCATTCTGTTGAAATAGAGTAAACGAGCCTTGTAATATTTTTAGAAACACTGGAAAACATCCTCGGTGTTGAAAAATGACTTCTGCACTATTGGATTGTGATGAACTTTAGGTCCGGGTGGAGCCATTTCAATTATTCAAGTTATGAACAATTAAATTTGAAACTTCATCTCATTGCTTGCAATTTCTTTCACAAAACTCTTTGCAAATAAAGACGATGGGTAACAGTTGGGTTTGTTAACGGTAAATCGGCAAACAATGCTGAAGGATTTGACGTTTCGCAGTGCAACCGACTCATCACGGAAATGCATCTATCGAAAAAGCATATATCGCATTCTCAGAGACCATTTCGTAGGACTCAAATTCTCAAAATCGACTACACTGCCACATATGCTTGAACACGAGCGAATTGGAGACGTAAAGTGATGTCAAAAATTTCGTGCAAGTTTCTGAAGCACTGAATGTGCAAGGAATTGATGCAGAGTGCCTCTGATGTCACTTTGAAGCTTCTCAATTCCTTCCAATTGATTTTTAATATTACAATGTGATCTGCGAACGAATCCACAACAAATATTCAAGTAGTTGCCATAGCTTGATATGACCACAGTTGACAGTCATGAATCGTTTGTCGTTCGAATTGTACAGTCACATATGCTATCTTATTGTTTGCCACTGTGGTCACCTTGGTTGTTTTCCGCACAAAAAGATCCCTCACAGCATCGCGACATTGCTTCAGCCCGAAAAGAATGAAAAGACTTATAAGAATGGTTCGATACTGAAATAAAATATGACTTAGCACTTTGCATACAACCTATCCGTGAATGCTTGTCAGATAATTGAACCGAAATAATCATAAACCTCGGAACAATAACTCAAATTCAATTCCCACTCCCAATGACACGGGGTTAAACATTGGCGCTTTATCTACAAAAATAATGTAACATAGAAGCCTGCCTCTCCTGAAAGTCTCAACAGTGAAAGATTGCGCTGATTTAAAGCCGAGACATTAAGACAAAATTGGAGAGCCGAATAATGGAGAAACGCTACACGATTTGTTAAAAATTGAAAGAAAATATCTGCGCATTACCGCATCTTTCTTCGTCTGGAGAAGCGTCTCATAGGCGGAATTATCGATCACTCTTATCTCTTTTTCTTATCTTTTCTATGGTGGTTAAGTTACGCCACGGTCTCTATACGACGCCACAGGATAGCATGGTTATCTGCCAAGAATGTATCATCTAAGTGTGCTATGACGCACAAGAATATAGATATATTATAAAGAAATAAGGTATGTTGCGAAAAAGAATTATTCAATGTGCCTTTTTAAATCAAATTACGTTTAATCTCGGACGCCATCAAAGTGCAGAGTGGAAACTTGCTGGAGACTAAATCCTCTTTCCCACTGGTTCATTTTTCGCAGTTTCGTTACTTCATTGGAGAAACCCACCGAATTAACGAAGCTCGCTTATTACGAGCAAACGCCACGAGGCGATAAGAAGCACACACTGATTAGAGAGCAAGACCGTAGGCCTATTTATGTCATCGGCTATAGCCCCTATAGCAAATCATACTTCGCATAGGCAGAGATCAGCATAGAGTTGTGAGCAAAACAACTCGTTACACAAAATGGTGACCACGACCACAGAGATCCCAAGAACTCATTTGGTCATAATATTTGGTCATAATAGATCATTCATTAACAGTGGAATGAGGAGTGGAATATCTCGGTCAACAAAGTTTCTGAATCGATGAATGCGGGTGCACGAACGAGTGGTCATCGAAACCGCAAATCAGACACAAAACTTTTGCCACAGTTCATTTCTTTCCTCATCCTGTCCTCCCTTCGGATCTAAACCTTTCATTTCTGGCCAGAGTGGATTGCTGCCACAGAAGGACGGTATTCGACACGTTGAATATACACGAATTCTTTATTTTTGGTTACATCAGCTAAAACGACTAACAATCCCAAAAGTACAGTGAAATATCCAGTGGCGTTGAGGTTCGTGCTTCGACAGAAGCCGTCTATATGGGTTCTTTCGCGCGATGAACATGAATTTCTAATTTGCCCTCAGTAAAGCCCATCGTGAAGGCCATCAGTCTCTTAGCTACCACACAGTGCTTCCTCCGATTTCACACCTAATATGCTTATAGAAGACTTATGCAGAGATGGGCTGTAGCTCTACAGCCTAGGATTGCATCGCGAAACACGAAGACTAGTAACGGATGAATCGTCTGATATGAAGATCCTTGCAAAATGATTCAGTTGAAAAAGTGGCGCGCTGTGGTCCACAGCTTGGCAGATGGACATCGTTTACGTAAGATCTGCACTGAAGCGAATGATGTGGCTCAAAGATGCAGATCATGAGCGTATGGAAGAAGCTATGCACCACGAATGTGAGCATAGAAAAGTAATATTTACATCTAGTGCGCTGAATAACTCTATGGATAATTTTCGTCTAACCAAACACTGAAACTACCGCCTACATGACATGCTCAGTGACCAAAGTAGGACAGGCTCAGTGACCAAAGGAGTCCTGACTGTCGTATCTTATCTTTATCCACCCTCACCTGAACGAACAGGAAGATTAGCAGGTTGATCGATCGTACCAACGCACAAGCGCCACCTCGGAAGACTGCACACACCGTTGTGATGATCATAGAAGCTGAAACATAGACATGCTCATAAAACAAAACCTCTGTTCAAACCGAGTAGCAATGTAACAATTGCTTCAAAATCAGATGACATTTTCGAGCACCGAGAAATTTCCTCATCTCCCTCCAATCCATTTGCACTGAAATCAGTCATATTTAAGAGGGGTTCGAGGGGTTACGACTTTGCCACTTCGGGAGATATTTCCACATATGCTGCCACTTTTGCCACTTAAGCTTAAAGAAGTTACCTTTAAGTGGGCTGAAAATAACTATAAATGACAATACGTTTAGCAGAGGCAGCATAACCCTAACAAGTACGGAGCATTTTTGCGTTGGTATACTATAGTGGCCTTTTATTTCACTTCATAACTCGATTATGGCGTTTCTCTAACTCACAGTCTCATGGACTACCCATTGCAGCAGAGCAGAGTTCTTTTTCACATCATTTTTGGAGCGCAAATGCTTCACAATTCCAAAATGGACTGAGAAAAATGCGAAAAAGGTTCCCTAGACTCTATGCGCCTTCCCTTTGCGCAAATCCTACTGCACGCAAGGGAATAAGTGATTCCGACTCAGACCGATTCCTCTTTCCTCCCCTAAAAATCTACAAAAGCCTACCTGAGTTTGGACTCAAATGGTACTAAAAACAATAACGCGCTGCTAACACTTATCAAAATTCGTTTTCTGTCATCTTCTCGCTTTTCATATTGAGATTTTCAAGACTCCTCATAACCTCACTCTCTTATCGAAAAGTGTCAAGGCATCTTCCGCACAGGCTCATGTACACTCAAATGCAATCAGTTTCTTTCTCCCTCACTCACCAAAAATATTTCACTGCTGAAATTGATATATAAAATTTTCGCTGCCGAGTGTTGAATGGTTAGTCCCATATAAATCCCTACAACAAAGCTACCCAAATCAGGAACATCGAAAATTCTAGCCAGGGTGCAGTAGCGTGCAGCAATGTGCACTAAGGAAAACACTTCCGGTCCGCCGCGCTTATGATGTAGACGACTCCCCATTTCCGAAATTTTTTTTTCCTGAAGAAAATCTGGCCGAATTGCCCTTTTCTTGGTGCGTGCAAGAGCGAGGTAGAAGAAGAGTGAGATGTTATGTCCGACATCAAAATGCCAATTTCTTGCTATGATCGCCGATATAGAGATACCCACGTCGTTCATAATTCGTTGCCAATGTCGTTTTCCGAATGTTCACACGGGAATTATGGTCGACAAGTGTCGAATGTTTAAAAGCAATAAGATTAATTAAATCCTTTAACAATTCAAATCCGCTGTGCCTTTTAAGCTCTGGGCGTTGGAATTCTGGAGAACGTACAGAAGACGATAAAGTTGATGACGTTGAACGGAATCGAAAAAATGAGAAATGAAATGAGGCGTCGTCGGTGTTTGCGGATATCACTGCTATCGATACGTTTAGGTTCGCAACGTCTCAAAGCAATGACGGCCTGCAAGGAAACCATCAACACATCCCTTCCGCCTTCATCCATCAGTACAAACGCTTGATAACAATAGTATTTTACATTACATTATTGTTTGCTTGTTGCGATACATTCATCCCAGAAAAATTTGAGTTTCATCTCCATCAATCTTTCAGATATTTGTCGTAAACGAATTGATATGTCCTTCAAAGTCAATTACATTAAATCAGTACCGTATAGCGGTGTATAGTCGCCCACGCAATTTGATGAGCTATTTTAATTTCCGAGTAAAATTATTGGGAAAGCAAACTTGAAAATACCCATCTCGCAAAATTCATGTGTTTATTGAAACTGAGAAGATGATCTCTCGAATACTCATAGCATAAGATTCATCAACGCTGATATAATTCGTCGAACAAAAGTGAGCGCACTAAGTGCCGTCTGTATCCAGATGTACCGCAGCTATGTAGTGAAAGAGATGTAAGACACAGTCATAATGCATTGCTACAGTCTGAATTTCGAAAAGTGTACAAAAGTAAGCGTTTTGTAAACGATGTGTACGAGCGGTCGACTGGGACAATATCTAACAACGTTGTTATAATATAAACTTTATTATGTTTCGGCAACATTTGAAGCCAGTTGGCCAAATGAGCTGAACGAGAAAGCTCAAGCAGTTCTAATTTCTCAGACACTCTTCTCGATATGTTATGAAAATCTTATCAGCGAGCGCACTTCAAAATTAGACCGTTCAACTTGCTTCAAGCGATCTATTTGCATAAAATTTTGAAAACCTCAATCGGAACTTAGCGGAGTCTCGCGTATCCATATTGTTACTAGGTAGGGGCATACTACTCTGCCTGTCCGTTAGTTTCAACTTGCGAACGAGAGAAGCAAGAGCTTTAAAGTTTGATGGATGTGATTCACATCACAGGATGGCACTCTGTGCCAAGTTTCGACTGATCTTCAAGTCTTGAGAGGGCACGCTGAACTGCCAAGAGATTTATAGGTATGTGGCAACTACATAGCTCGCAAAGCTTTGCAGCACCCCGCAACTGGCTATATTGAAAGTACGACTATATTACCTACTATGGTTTAATGTTAGCTGGTTAATGACTCAAGCGGCTGTGAGGTTAGACAAATGTAGGACGACATATCACGCTGACGAAACTTGCACGTTCTCCTGTCTGTGTCACCTTCACCTTTTCACGACCGACGAGAGCATGGCCATGCCATTCACTGACGGAAATTACTGATTGCTGCTCATCCCCCATTCAGCAGTTAATCAGTCGATTTATAGAAAAAAGAATCCGTTGCTGACTACCGTTTTAATGTTTGTATCTGCATGCGTGTATAGGTGAGAGCTTGTCCACCAGTCCGACTTTTTACGATGAGGGCTCCTGGATTTATAGTGCAAAAGTTTCAAGTTAGTATTCTAGACAGATGGGCAACTTCATTGCAGAGTTGCGCTCAAGCGTACTCGCAGTTCGTCAGCGGCGCAGTTTTATTGCCGAAGCTGACAATCTCAAAGTGCAAGATCCTCACTCATGCAATTCTGTACCTTCGCAGTCATATAGACCCTCCAGAGGTACAGGCCACTATAATGCCTGCAGGTCTTATCGGCATTCTACGATTTTATATGGTTTTTTAGGATGTTCGATTCAACTTCGCCCTGTGTCAGCTTGAAATTCAACAAATCAGATATGGATAGGTTATAGATGCCTCAATGCACCAAAAAGGTGATGTTCGAAAGAGCGGCCTTCTACAACGCGCTGTTTTTTGATCTAGCAACATCTGAATAGCTTTTAGACACTTAAATATGATAGAAAATTTGCTCAGCATGGCCCAGGTTTCCTTTCATATTGGCTTGATGGCGCAAAAGCGAGGCTTTTGCGAAAAATTTCTATGCACGATCGAGTTATGGGCAGTCAACATCTCCATACTGTTAGTAACATGTAGAAGTGTATCACTGCTTCTGAGCTTGTTGTCATCTTTATCGCGAGCAGATCCCAAACTAAATTTGCGACTGAAAATGTTATTATAAGCCATACAAGCTTCGATTTTAGTCTGACATAAACATGTAATGTTTCTAGTTCAAATGTCATGAAGGATTGCATGAAACCAGATTTCTCAAGTGATTCACTACTAAAAAATGATGCTTTATGCGGGAGCATTTGCTCATTATGAGCATCAATTATGAAGGAATGAACGATTCGAATGAACTGAATAATAAAATACTTGTTCTTTTGAGCATTGCTTCCGTATCTCTTTTCGAATGTGGTTTTTTCCAGAAAAGTATAGATAAAGAAAATAACCTTCACCGTAACTCCTGCGGTCATTAATATCATAAGAACAGCAAATGAATTATAGGCAGCAACAGCGATATTCTGAGGGAGAGAGCTCATCTTGTTCCTGTAGTAAAGTGATGCCAGTATTGCTGCTGCCGAAAAGATACACGGTGTCATGTGCATGATCAGGTAGTAGATCATCCAGCTCCTGCAAACATCCATAAAGCGGATATTCAATAGAATTATCGAATTAATCAAAATTTACGAAAAACAGTAATTATAAATACTCCTTTCTTGCATAGATCTGAAGAAAAGACCCTCATGGTGTCGCATATTGTGTCTGGTGATGTCATAAACACAGTTGGAATAGTTCAACAATGCCGCTTAGGACCTTATAGGCTCACAACTTTGCACTCACGGATTCTTCAGCTCGTTATTTAGTGCATTCATTAATGTCTTTAATTCCCGCAAGATTCATGCCACATCATACGGATCACGTGTTTGTGAAATCATCGCAAAGTTGTCATTGATACATTTCCGATAAAGCAAATCAAATTTTGGTGAGTGGAATGGTGCAATCAAGATCTCAGAGAGCATTTAGACTATCGACAATTACAACGTGAAATCTTAAATCTTTTCCAAATGACGGCTAAGAAGGAATGCTTGTAACTGATATTTATATCGTCTTCTCCATCGACTCAATTTTTAGTTTCATCATAAAATTCTCAATATGAGAAATCGACATCAACAGTCCATTCAATACATTATGTTGTTGGTTGAAGGAAAAAGTGTGGCTTCGACAGAAGATTGGAAACTCGAAGTAGTAACAAAAGTTTTATTCATTCATCAACCACTCTTCAGAGATTTTAATAAAAGTTCTGCATCAGAACAATTATGTTGATAAAACCTGTTAAGCATAATTCCCATACGATGAGCATCTCTCGAAATAGCGGAATTTTCAACAACGTTCAATAAAATGGGAGAGAGAAATTTCTCCTGTATAACCGACTGTACGTCGAAAGAAGCGAACTCTTTGCTCGGCAGTTCGTATAGTTCATCGTAGACATTTTATAATGTATATCTATAGGCTCCATCATCTGCTGCTGGGGATTTTTCATTGTTCAGCAATTTTTAGTCGATCATTGCGTTCGGCTGAGAGGCAAGAGTTCGTATCAAATCCCCCTTTCAGTGACTAATCAACATGTGAGCCTTTTCGCAACAATTCTGTAAAATCTTTAGAACCCATAATAAAGTGTTAGATCGCAGTGAACCGTACAGTACGATGAGGGCCCACGACGCACGACGCAAATACTTGTGAAAAAATAAAGCCGCAATGAACAAGCAGATGAAGCCGGCAAATCTTTCATCTTGCAAAGCGCGATTGGTGGAAGTGCCCTCCGCTGCCGACGCAAATCATGTCGTATATTTAGGCAAACGACGCCTTTCCTCCTAGGTTCTACCGGTCCTTCCGCTTTCTATTTTGATCACCGTTTCCGGCATGATGAATTGTGTAATCATAGTGTGTTTCTTTGTTCAAGGCTGTGTTTAATTCCATGTCAGTTCTGGCTCTAACTTTTATGTGCCATGGAATGTGACCTATGCATGCTTTTCCATACAGTAACGGAACGGCGTTTGCTACTGAAGCAGAACGTTTTCGCCCCAGGTCTCTAATGCAGCTTCGTTTTCCAATCGGTGGGCGAATGGAAGGTTAGGTCTGTTAGGTCTGCTCACACGCTTGCACAAACAGTCCAGGAAAATCTTAGCCTCCTTCCGAAATTGAGGCACAGTCGGCCGAAGACAGAATCTAGTTTTTCAGCCATTGCGCCACGAGGTATCGACTTTGCTTCCGTAGATTGAATTCTCATAGTTGAACTTGAAAATGAAACCTTGTTAGAGAGGAAAATCGTGATTGCTCACATTCTTGCTATACAAGATTATATTTGTCTCGTAAATTGGAATCGAATGACGTTATTAGCGACCATATACGTTAAATTAGAACAGAGTTACTAAGGGCACAGCAGTCTTGCTCTCATTCAGCTAAATTCTTCGAAATTTTCATGTTTTGAGGAATCTGCATGAGCAAATGAGCCTTGTTTTTTCGACCATCTATATTCGTCGAATTTAATTCCAATCCATCAATGCAACAATAAATTATGGCATTGGAAAGGGACTGAATTTCATGCCCGATCACTTTCCCGGATTATATTCGAAGCTAGACACTTCGGGCAGGAAATGTGCGCCATATCATCTTGCAAAAACTTGGCAACTTTCAGCTCAATGCTTTGGCGCATAACGAAGATACACATAAATATGTACTAACTGTAATTTAAAAAAAAATGGTTCATCTCAGATGCGATAAACTTTTCCGTATAATCTCGAAGCATCAAAGTGTATGAATAGAAATACATTTTCAGACACATAGCGAATCAGCTTCAACCAAATCCACGAATGTAGGATAAAGATAGAGACTGATATATGAAGAACATTGGAAGGTGGACAAGGATTCAGAGGCTGAATTTTCAGCACATTTGCAACATCATAGGAGTCAGTTTCCATTTTACAAAGCAGCTTTCATATATTAGTCTGGCATTAAAGCGACAGTCCCGAATATAGAACCCTTAAACCTCGAGGTCCTGATATGATAACGTAAATTTGATACCGTATATAATAATAACTTTGATTGCTACGTCTCATTTTTTTTCAACTTATAGGGAAACAATTTAAATGTGAAATTAATTAGAGCAATATGGGATGACTTACCGTTTAGCAAGATACTTTCGAAAATGCAGTGGCCGTTCATATGAAAGATAAGAAGTTGTTACGTAAAAGAATGTCATAATGATAAGAAAAAGACCACAAGTCCATGTCACGAAACTGCTGCAGGAGAATAAAATGTTGTTCCTCTTCCTACAAAGAGACCACGTCCATTTCAGTTGCTTATGAGGAATATTTCAACGGTTGTTGCAGAAATCGAGATGAAGCTATTGACTTCCTTGTGACGCATATAAAGAGCAGTCATTACAACCACTTCATATAGGTTACTTCATTAGATCTTTAAAGTAGTAAAACAATTGCCAAAAACATTGCCATCCGATGTTTTCTTATGTTGCTAGTTGCAATATTCTTCCCTCTTTCCCTTAGCCCATTCGTGCAAATGAAGCGCCCATAATCCGTTCATTGTATTTCTATATCGGATATCAATCTTTATATATTATCTTGCTTGAAAGCTGCAGTCACCCGAAACTTTCAGTTTTTACTCTAAGTGTGGAAGCAGACAATTTTTTTGCGTAGCATATGTGCGATGATCGTTTAGCAGTGATCAGCTATAAGCTGTATCGTGTACGTGCCATGCAAAAAGAGAACCTGTTATGGCCGGAAATGATCTTCTTACCATATTGTTTCGTACGAAGAGTTGAATAACGCCATGATAGAGGTAACCACCTGAGCTGTTGCGAAAAAATCGCTAGCAATGCTCCATGAATAGAGATTTAATACGAACACTTTTAGATCATGGCTTTTCATCTTCACGAGTGAGAGATATAAAACAAATATAATCAATGCAGGACGCAGAAGAATCGCCACATACACCGCAATTTCAATCGGTTCATATAAATATGCTGCAATAGGTTGGTTTGATTACGTTGGCGTTCAAAGTCTATGAAACTTTTTCTTATGACTGCACCGAAACGAAGAGAAAAAAAAGCAACATCCCTTGGTGTGGTTTTAGCTTGTGATGCCTCGATAAAAATTCAAGAAAGCTACAAATTTCTGAAGTCACTAGCACTTCCGAAAATCTCATCACCTTACTCTTAGCTTCAGTGAGTCACTGAGATTATGAATGCACTACGATGAAATATCATCATAAGCACTGTGATTTGATAAACGATATGAAACTGCTGCAATCGGGGCTAGTGCAAGAGTGGAATATTCAGCATAGACTTACGACAACGAATTCCTTGATCCCAACATACACCATGAGTCGTCTCCTTTGATCTTGTCTCCATGCCCAGAATTAGTCGTACCGTCGATGTACCTAACAGCAAGCAACATGTGATGAGTACATTATTAGCAGCGTTTTAAATATTACATTTTCAGCGTCCCACACTCATAAGTTGGTCATATCACAGTGGCGATCATTTCTGCATGCATTAAAAAACTTAATGCTCAACCTTAATGGGGACCATTAGAAGCAAATGCAAATATTTATCTGCGCACTTTGCACAATATGCATAATCATTCATTTCATTCCACCAGTACGCAATAAAGACATGTGGCTTTTTGTTAAATGAAGACCAGCATCATTCAACGACTACAAGATATCTACGGTTTAGATCGAGGTGGTAAATGAACTAACAGAGGCGTTCTGAAGCCCCACCTGATCCTTAGATGTCTTATGGTTTTTTTTTAAATTTAATTTTCATCTCTTGTAAGAGTTTATGTAGAGACTTTAGTTAAATTCGCTGAAAAGACACTTCAATTTCTATTGCACTGATGATTCGCAAAATTTGTTGGTTTAATCTCTCAAGCTTTAGAGCAGCCTCCAGAATAATGGAAGCTGATATCGATGACTTGCTGATTCGTTCTGGCGTCATGAATCAAATATGAGCTTTAGTCAATTGTTTTTCGATGGATCATAGCACTTTTCTAATTTGCTGCTGTTGTTAATGACAAGAACAATCTTTCATAAAAGTGACTGAAGAAAGATGGTTTAATATTCGCCTCTGTTGTGGTTAACGACCGCGCCACGACTTAATTTGCATATATCAGCCTCAGTGATATCTGTTCTTCTCTGCTCTATTATATTGCGCCTTTTCTCTGGTTGTCTGCATGTTTTAAATCCGTTTGCTGTTACGTGCGTTGACTCCGATATATTGATGGTTTTGCGTGTTCCTCGGTCCAGTCAACTGGTTCAGTTACCCGGTGCGGTTTGGTGCACCGTTTCAGTCAGTCGACAATAAATCGTCAACTGCTCGCCTCGTCCGCACGGCAGCAACACAATAGCCTCAATTACAAAATTCATCATAACTTGCATATGATATAAAAATGCTGGCATACTGTTAAGAGATAGGAGAGGAGGGACCTCTCAGGAAAGACTTCTTTCAGAGACAAGGCCGAACTTCTTGTCGTGGCATTTGCTGTGAGTGCTCTACAGTCTACCTCAAGTGCACAATAGGGATGTTTTCGATGGTTACTAAGCGAAAAGAAAGAGTTACGGCTTAATAAGCATATCGGCTATCTGATTACCTTTATCTCTCTTTCGTTTAATTTCATTAACCTCTATTCAATCGAACGACAATTTCTTCTAAGATAGTCATTCATTTTTACTTCCTCTAATTTCTCGTCTATTGGTAAAAAAATGCATAACAGCCGAGCATCGTTGGCAAACATGAGCCTTTATAAATTGCATCAAGAGGGATGATGAAACCCATTAAGAATGAAAATAAAGGAAGATTAACCTCTTGTTACAAGCCTAATTTGACGCGACGTATAGGAAAGAGTCGCTCGCAGTGGTCTTCTTAAAATATTTGTTTTTGTTGCATTTTTTTCATTAACCTAAGCATCAGGACTCGCGGTTTTGTGAATTGTTTAATTATGTGATGCCAAAACCTTTCCAAATCAATTGCAGGTAATCTACCTCTTCGGTTATTTTTTCTATAATTTTCCGATCTTTCCGCTTTGTCTTCTTTGGTTTCCTTCCCGAGCTCTGAGGTGGTTCAGTATGTTTTCTTCTTCTCCTTCACTAGCCTTTTCTTGAAATGTTTTACTACTTGTTATTCTTTTTCAAAAGAAGTTTGTTTTGGCGATAGTTTTACGTTAAAGGATCCTCGATATGGGCTACAAGTTTTTGTCAGTTCGCGACAAAGTATGCAAGTATTACCAAATCTTCAATAGTTTGGCTAAATGTCCTTGAGTCATCGTAGCATGGTGATCTTGCTTTCGGTTGCACCATCAGGAAGGGTGTAAATCTGAACGATGAAATGAAGTTTGTAATCGTGCTCATCAAACCAGCAGATGCTATTGCGCGCCGAAAATTAGAAATCAGTCGCAGCAAAATATTCCATGTTTTCGCGAAATTGATGCTCGCACGAGCACTTTAGCAACTCTTCGACTTCCACTTGATCGAACATTTAAAAAATATTAACATACTCTGCCACAAAATGCAATCCGACGAATAGCCAAGTGGATGCTTGGTTTTGGCTCAATTTAAACGTGAATAACTCTTTAGAACTCGCTAAAAGAATTTCAAATTCATATAGATGGTAATCCTATGTAGCACATTATACAAATCATTATAGAATATGCATCGCTACAGGCAAAAAAGTAGTTCGTATGATCAGCGCGATAACCACCTGGGGAAGGCAGCAGGTGAATGAGATAAATACTGCACAATATTATTGCGAATTCCCATCCCGTGTCACTGATTATTGCAGATATGGAATTCAGAGATTCTATTTGTTTATTTAATTCCGCTTCAATTCACAAAGGGAACCACGAAAGTGACTAATTGGTGTCGTAGATTCCTCTTATATGGAGTCCAACCGTCATTATGCGATGCCTACCATGTGTTGCGCCTTATCGGTTCATCACTTAAACTTTGCGGAACACTAATGAGTAAATAAACTGCGGTTGTGGATTGCTGTTATTTAATGCATATTAGTCACATTTAGTTAACTGTTTCATTTGCTTATTGCTGATTTGTTTTGTGCAGCTAATCGCCGATTTTCTGCACAGCTTAACATCTTGTTAGGTCATTTTTCCATTCTTCCTCTCTCTAATCCTTTTTGCGTCTCGTTGCCTCCCGAGTCTATTTCTCATCATTTGCAGTCCGTATTTCTTTCTATTCTTTAAAAAAACACTGATATTTATTGAAGTGAGTGCTGTTAGCGGTCATTATAGACCATCATGGGGACAAATTTTCTGTGGAATCTTCAAATAAACCTCTTGCCAAACATTCAAGGTCTCCAGCATGTGAAATCATTCTGTAGCACTAAATTAATGCTGAAACGCTCAGAGAGCTTTTATTTTCTCTAAGCGTCTTTGTGAGCCATTTACAATCGCATTCTTCCCGCTTATTCTTATCCATTTCTCTTTCTTTTCTGATAGATGAATCTTGTTTATGGGCCTCATGAACAGAATTGTTAAGAAAACCTCTAAGTTCTCGAATACTGGTGTTTTTCATGTACTGCTTGAATTACTCGCGTGTTCGAAGTGCCTTACATTCAACGCAACACATACGCACATCCTTTCGTCATAATGAGCTACATAACGTAAGATTGCAAAAGTAAATAACGACAGTCTAATGCAGCGTCGAGAGAAGAGTATTTTTGTGTTTATTGCCTTACTTTGTTAATGAATTTCGGAAAGAGTCATCGTTCACCGATCCGATGTTCTGGCAGCGAAGCAGGTGGCCAGCATTGTCGTTGGTAAAATAGTTGAGAAAATCTAAACGAGTAGAGGGATATATTCCGTGGTTGCACTAAATATCGGTTCTGTTCGCAGACGCTACAATTTGATGCCTTTGAAGATTTTTTTTAAATGTTCTGAGGTTTTCAAACAAAAATAGCAGGAAAGTTGAATATCAAAAGTACTGAGGTAAAAATTCATCAAAGAGTCGAGGGACTAGCATGTTTATTTGCTTTTTGTCCTCAGAAACGCACTTAATGATGCATGGCTGCATTTCAGGTGCCCAGTGTTTTAGGTGACCATCCGATGAAGCGAATCAAGTGAAATTTACAGGTTTTCGTGAACGAGTTATTTTCACACCCCAGTAATAACAGTCTAGCCATCGATTTCGTGATTCTGTCTTCAAATTGCTCCCAGCTGAAATTTTTGGACAGATCAACTGACGTTGCCACGGAAATATGCTTCGTGAAGACGTCCTTGCATAAATTCATAATCATTGTTTTGGAGTTCGAAGTCGATTTCAAACTCAGCACTCACCTGAGCTGAAGCCAGAAAATTTAAGCGCAAGTTGAAAGCCATATTGCAAGCAAACAGATTTCAGCTTCCTTCGGTTGGATCATGAAAAAAAAATGGATAAACGATGCGTGTTGAGGATTTTTGTAGCGGCCTGACCAATGGAATACACTAATTCGCACATTTTTCGCACGGATTTAGATTGGCAACAGTACCTTCACAGATTCTCTAAGAAACATCAACAGTTGCTGATAACATTTCACCTTGCCTCTGAAATAAAGGTCTTTATTCATATTGCCTGCCGATATTTAAATTCTGCTATTCACTTCATCAAGGAATTGCGCCGCCGAATCGTTGAAACGGCTTGTAGCACTCATTCTCAGATCCTCCTTAATGCTCTTATGAATTTGAAGTTTTTGCTGTTGAATTTCTTCACTTCAGGATGAAAAGTTCGCCGTTAAACTATGCTGCACAGCTCTAAAGAATCTTTTGAGCATCCGTTTTGACTATGCCCTCACTGATGAAATTTGCACAGCTCACAAGGTCATGCAAACTTCACCAATTGTCATCTTTTGCAATTTGAGAGCCAGATGACAGCCAAAAACTGTGTTCCCAACTCGCTAACATATAACATCGTTAGCCTACCCGAAAACTTTTTGTGAGAGTGGCGCATACTGCAAGGTTGACCTACTACAATGACATGCGCCTTCTAATATTAGTTTCGAAAAAGAGTTTTAGTCGGTGATTAGACATGAGAATTTCGTTTCTTAAAGATTAGTTTGCAGAAAGTTAACAAATTCAGAGCTGCGCAAAGAGGCGGTGATGGTATGCACCTTTGCACCCATACGCTGAAGAGCTCAAATTACCATTTTGCAGAAAAATTTACTCAATAATGCTATCATATTTTAAGCAACTAGACCACTCCTGCAAATTTCTGCAAATACTCGCCATTTCGATCTTCATGCTTCTCGTTCGGTCGGAAATTTTCTTCCATTGCAACCTTTAAGCATGTCCAAGCCATCTAATCCGCTCGAAATTGATGGATCAGTTAGAACATCGGCTTAACGACGAAACTACCATACAACCGAGTTTCACAATTCTGATTTCAGTGGTTCCTGAACTCATATTGCTGTTCAGTAACTGAGTAGAGCACATACACATACATAAACAAATGCATGACGGTGCCGTACTGAGTTTCACAAATACAAATTTGCAGAATGTGTGAACTGCAAGTGCACTTTGTTGCGAAAAAGCAAAATGAAAAACGTGGATTCGAAGCAATATGGTGGTTTGAAACACCTCTAGTGTCCATAGAATTCAAAGGATCACCAACAACATTTCCGTCGATAAGTTTGAATGAGATCACCAACTCAAAGAAATCGTAGCAGGCACTTCGCCTACATCAAGCGATAGCTAGACAAGACGCAAACAGAGCGATGATCATTTGTGCACGATCATTTGCCAAGTTATGCTAGGCGGACTTCCTGTAAGTGGGCAGAACTTTATTACAACGCAACCAAGGATGGATCCGTGTTGCCATGGATGCTTCCAAGCAGCCTAACAAGAAAATGTTTTCATACCGAAAGGATTTTGCAAGATTTTCAACTATTTCCTCAAACGGTCGTTGTCCTCCTGTGACCGCAAACAGACTGCGAACCATGCAGAATGACGCCCACGACGGTTCACTCACAAACCAGAACATCTACATGAACATTCAAAAAAAGGAAAAGTCTTAAAGTTCTTATTCACTGATCGTCCGGTTACAGAAAGCCTACTCATTCAGAAGACACAGTCATGCCGCGAATCCGAGATTAGAACACGACTTCCTTCACGATTCCTAAAAAATGTGGTCTCTCACTTCGAGATTACATCAGTAATGTCATCTTTTATCACAAACAGAAAAATTACATAGGCAATAGCAAAAACAGATAAATACTCAGACAACTACAAAGTGAAACGGCGCCATTACGATGTGCGAACGGCGCAGAATTGCTGACACATAATTGTCACAAATATTAAATTATCCAAATCGCCGACGAGTGGCAATTTTCTCCCATTCATTTTACCTTTGTCTAAAGGTTTTCGCTGACCTCAGTCGTAAGGAGAACTTCAGCTTCAGTTTGCCCCTCAAGCTCTGCAATTGTTGCCTCGCCTCTTGCTTTATCTTAGAATAGAGTAGCACAAGTGAAAGATCGCTTCAGCTAAGACTTCAACTCCAAGTTGCCTTGCTCGTGATAGAAGCTCATATCATAGATGACGACAAGCTGATAACTCCTATGTAATTTGCTCAGAGGGCTAATCGTATCGCTAATTGCAATATTTAGCATCCATAAAGATATTATTTAATATAAACACACTAATTAGATCTGTTTTAAACCTGGTGAGAATTTTTGGCGTAGAGATAGCAATTAGTTCCGTCGCAAGTGTACTGAGCATTAAGTTCATCCAATGTGCTTTCTTTAGTATCAATGGAAGGCTAATTAATGGCCTTCAGTAATTAGAAGTCAGAGAACTTACATCGCAACATAACATTATTGCCTTTTCTTTTCTTCATTTTCTTTTTCTTTTTGCTCAGCACAAGATACAAATGGGTGTCTTATGAGGGAAAAACATGAACAAGGCTAAGTAATTAGCAAATATCGGTTCTGTTTGTGGGAACGTCACAAAAGTCTACAGAGAGTAATTTAGTTGGCTTCAAAGAGAGCACGGACATTTTAGTCCGATCGCTCTGGGATGTTCTTTGCGAGGAGAATTTACCTCTTCCAAATGTTCCTAGTTGTTTCTATGGTGAATGAATGACCTCGACAGGCCAATGAATTATAGATAGGGGACCATTTCGCTCTCTTTAAAAGCAATTGCACGTGGCCTACTTATGCCATCATGAACCTTGCCGAGATGCAGATGCACAGTGACGGCGGGCTGATTCGACTACACCGCCAGAAACAATTCGTCCCTTGACTATATGCGTGCATTGTCGTCGAATGCTCCTTGCGAAACTCGAAGTAGTCTGTCTGAAATCATGGTTTCGTTACATGTCAACTACTCTTTGAAAAAGGTTACAGGTGATCGAATGGTGAGTGGTAGGTCCAATAATAATTTTGTTGATCGGTCAATTCTCCTCATTATACAGCTGTAACGTTATCGCAGTACCTCATTTTCAGGAATGGATTTTCTTCTGAAAACATATTTTATGGTCCTCTCAGGCTAGGAAAGTGTCTTCAGTAAGCTCAATCTGTATATTCCAGCAAATGCCGGTGAGCTGCCATTTCCACGTTTTGATCTGCATTTGTAGACGGTTCGATCGTCAAGTCGACAGCGTTGTTGGCTTGAAGTTATTTAGCGAATATATTATTTAGCTTTGAAAACGGGCATTCTGCAGTGTTCTTGGTCTCGTTCGACTTCAATTTGGACATATCCGCACCGTTTCGTGTATAGGGCAGCTTTTTCTATAATGAACATTTAACAAATTTCTTCTTATGCAGCATGTGGCAGGGCACTTACCACTAGACTCATTGAAGTGACTTTAGTAGACGCAATATATGAACCATATATTGCCGCACTCCTTTGCGGTTGGTGGCTATCGATGACGTTCGAAAAACATTGCTCGCTAGTTCGACATACGAATGTGATCAACTCGGTCACACAATCACACTTATTAAAGAGATAAACCAGAAAAGCAAACGTGTTTGCAGCAAAGTTGGAACGAGAGCACAAACTTCTGATTTATTTTATTTGTTTATTCATTTCAACGATTTCAAGCAAGAAATATTCAAGAAGTATGTCAGCACAAACAGTAACAGAAGCCAACACGTTCGCCAAGGCACAATCCTGGCGAAGAAACATTCGGTATATATATATATATATATATATATATATATATATATATATATATATATATATGTATATATACATACTGCTAATAAATATTTGGCCAAGGCACAACTGGAAACTTAAAAATGTCAAAAAGTGATATGCCTCACTCCCCAACGATGAGCCAAGTGCGATATAATTTTTGATAAAACGCTACATCCATCATCTACAGTTTCCCACACTCTTTTCCCAATGCATCTGTCCGATAATTTGCGCAATGTATCGAATAGATGAGAGAAACAGAAGTAGAAACTGCCAAAATTCTTCTATCGCATAATCACGCGAAAGAGACGAAACAAAATTCTAGCAAGAATAGCTGTTTTCTAAAGTAAATGTCCTCTTGCTTCTCTCTTACTTAATCCGCAGTTATCACCCCGAATAATAGACTCTTCTTTAAATTTTTCTATGCAAATGCAAAAATAACACCTCTAAAATGCGTAGTCATACACCTGTGTCATATGGATCCTCATTTGCAACAATCTATAGGCCCTTCTTCTGTGAGAATTAATACAGTCTTACAGGCTTTTTCCATTGGTGGCGCGAAAAGTTCAGCTGCCCTAATTTTTCCACATGCATACCTTCATCGTTAAAATCACTGCTCCACAGTCCCCCCCCCCCTCACATCACCTGCAATGCTATGATCATGATAGCTGGGTAGGCATAAACTTCACTCCAAAGCAAAAGAAAAAAAACAACGTTAAGTCCTCCATTGCTCCAATGCGCTTCAGGTTCTTTCTTGTTTTTAAATAATTATAAATAAAAGCTTTCATAGGAATTGTTTGAAAATTTTTCAATAATGCGCCTTCGTTTCAAATTCATTCCTCCATAGCAGCAGCCATTCTCTCTTGTTGCCTTTGTTCACGTCGTTGTGCTTTCAGAATTTTGCGTGCTTTTTTCTTCGACATTTGCCGCAATGAAACGACACTTGTTTTAGTGGCTTTCGGTTTCACCTTATCAC
Organism: Baylisascaris procyonis; assembly: GCA_037389465.1. Lineage (NCBI taxonomy): Eukaryota > Metazoa > Nematoda > Chromadorea > Rhabditida > Ascarididae > Baylisascaris > Baylisascaris procyonis. The sequence goes on from JAZARR010000266.1 coordinate 1,535,460, forward strand.
TTCTTTCATTCCTGAAAAAGTCTCCCATATTAGTGTTGCGAAGCAGCAATTGGTTGGGAGACAGCACAAAGTTTTGCACATATCACAACTCCTTCTCCAGCTATATCTTAGATAATCGGATGACAAAACAACCTTGCCATTAAAATGTTGTTAGTAACTCAGTCCAGGCGATTCACTAACCGTGCTCGTAACGCTTTAACGTCAGCTAAGCTTTATCGCTGCTACTCGAAGTTCCAACCATCTAGGTACTGAAGGTGTTAATTTCGTTTGAATAAACGGACCAACAAATAACGTATATTCGAAAACAGCCCTATACAGTTACGTTACAATAACGTAAAGGCTTATAAGTAGGCACTCACTGCTCTCCGTTGAATGCAATTCACTCACTTATCACTTCTTTCGTTTTACATATAAACATCATAAGATCTCGTACGCATGATTACCTTGGAGGTTTGAAGAAAATCAAAGTCAGAAAATTGCTAACCAATCAGTAGAAGATTTGTCCACATAGAAGTACCAACATTTACCACAGTATTCCTATATTACATTACTTCGCGCCTTAGAAAATAGCAGCATAAGAGAATCTTTTGTAACCTCTATGCATCACATGACGTCTTTTGGGAATTAGAGACCAAGTTACTTTATAGGTGTTTATAAAAGAGTAGAACAACTTTTGAATTTTTGGATTCCATAAAGGTGATTGATCCTGATATGATTTCATGAGAAAATCACCGGATTCGGCTTAAATTCCCTTTCGATACGCCACCGATGCGTACGCACATTATATCAATGAAGCCAAAACCTCTGCAGAAATCATGCGCGGAGATTTCGCTCAAGAGCCAGCTATAGTCAACCCCGGAAAAATTGTCGCATATTTATTGCTTTTGACAAAATTGGAAAAGAAGAATGCGATGCCGAATGAATGCCCAGCATCGAAACGGTTCAAGACCAAACCTTCTCAGCTCCCAGCGATGATAGAAAATAAAACTTTTAAGACTTATTATGTTTTCATTCAACAGGACAACAACAACTTCTACTTATTTTAGCGCTTTCCGCGTCATTCAAGAGAAGCATGAGTTCGAACCAAACATTCAAATGCTCTTGATGGACCATCAGCTGAAAGTCGAGGTAGGCAATATACAAGCTGCTCAAAATTTATGAGAGACCGGGCAAAGACCAATTCCTGGAAATACAGTCTTCGCCGAAAACAAAAATTTTTTTCAATAAACAACAAACCCTTTCTGTTTGTCGTAGAACTGAAGCGGCAACTCAGTCCTCCTCAACTTTCCTTCGCGAACAATTGGCATCTTTTTTGGTGGGCCCTCTTGTGCTTCATCTGTGCACATCCTCTCAGATACCACTTCACTAGATGGTTCCTTAAATGATCAATTTGTACTGGGCAAATAATCAACTTCAAGAACAAATGTGGCAACAAGTGGACGCTTCCCGAAATCAAATTTCACCCTCGAGATGGATCACTACCATCAAAACTACTTAGTGATATCTAGTGGATTTTACAGGAGCACAGTGTGTTATTTTTTGAGGAAAATGACAACAAATGTGTGAGTCCATTCTGCAAGTGATCGAATACTGAAGTAATATAATCATATAAGAATATCTGAGTAATCGATACCAACTCAACTTTCCTCATTACGATGTTATGCCAATTGATCAATCAATTTGGCTGAGATCTTCAATTGGCTTTTGTCAATGCCAATATATTAATGTAATAGCTACAGCTCCATTCAAAATACTACAATAGGCAATAGTGTACGACAGACCAACATTACTAATAACGAATGGATTGATAAACCGAGAAGTTCAAGCACTCCCAATGATAAATAAATAACGAATAGTGAAGGAGGTATTTTCGAGCAACAATTCCATTATTTAATTTACGATAAGATGAAATTCATTTAACATTCCAACTGATGGATGGGTGGAGTCATAAGTCTCGATGATGGAACTTCGTTCAATCTCAACAGGTGAATGAGACGACCATGCAAATGCACATATAAAAATGTAGAGAAATTGATCGCCATTCAAACCTTTTCAACTTTATGTTCCTTTGAAAGTTTTTTAAATATTCCACTGTCGACAGCAACATCAGCAATTTTCAATTCGTTGCTTTTCTTCTTGAAGATCCTATCAGTTTTTTTTCGACTCAATTTTACGTGATATTTCGCAATATTCTGAAATTTTTAACTGATTACGTCAATGTTTGAGACAACGTAAATATTTTATTGAACAAATTGTGCATTGCATTAATAGAAATTGTTTCGTTTGGTAGCGTCTTTCTTAGAAATATAAAATGATAGTGGTGTTAGAAATGAGTGGTCGGCAATTTTTGAGAGTGCCAATGCCATGAATGTGCAAGAAATTAGCGAATCGTTTATATCCACAGCGCTGTCAATAACCTCCACTGTGCATAGAGAATTAGAAATAAAGGAACAAAGAAAAAAATGAATCATAAAAACGCAACTTTTAATTAGCTTTTTCGAGGTTCTTATACGACTTTCGAATGAATATGCTCGTTATTTAAAAGCCAAAAAAAGAGAAGAAATCTTCACTATACCAAAACATCCGATAGAAAGTTTTATGTCATGTTGAAATCTCATGATGCATTCGTTGACGAGTGATCTATTGTGATAAATGAGTTCTTTTGATTTCGATCATCTTCACTTTTCCCAGTAAGAATAATACCACCTAAATATTCCGCCACCTGCGGGATACCTGCCACCATGATATCCGTGGCTTTCTGAAAAAAAAGCTGGCGCTAACGCTATACCAAATGGCAAACGATTATAACCGAACAATCCTCATTTCGTGTTTACTGCTAGCAGCTCCCTGGAAATGCCATCTTATTCGACCTGTAGGTAGGGCATCCGAGTGAGGCAACTTCGAAAATTTCTCCCCTCCCTGGAGTGCCTGGCACAGGCGCTCGAGCTCTGGCATGGGATACAAATCAATCACGAATCTGTCCTTCAATAGCACAGACACGAATTTTATTATTCGACTTCTTTGCTTTCACGATCGAGGCACCACATGCTCAGCGCTCGATGGGGCTTTGAACTCCCATACCCACGTGACGAGTCAACTCCACAGACTGAACATTGCATGACAAACGCTAGTGGTGATGATTTCCGAAACAACCTGTTAATGAGAAACCTTTTGTGATTGAATGAGCTCTTATTATCTCGGTCACCCTCAATTTGTCTAACTAGTCGTCTTGCTCACATTTGTTTTGATCTTGCTCTGATCTCTCCCCTTTTGGATTATGATTTGCCTTAGAGGCCATAGCCGAAGATATAAATAGGCTGCGATCTTGTTTGCTAATCAGTGTGTGCTTTCTTATCATCTTGTGGTTATTGTTGCTCGTTACAAACGAATTTCGTTTATTTCATTGTGGTTCCTCAGACATCAGAAACGGTCATAGCATTGGTGCAAACCAAAAATTTCCGGTTTTATAAAATCACGAGGAAGAGACTCTTCTCTAGCCGAAGCATATTGCTCCCCGCGTTGATTTCGACTCGAAGGCTGCCAGATCCAAAACACGAAAACCTCCCCTCATAAATTATACGAAATAACTTCGACTTACTATTTGGAACTTGGAGGGTCAGGTACATTTTGAATATGTTACAAAAATTTGCAAAGTGATTCCCCCATAATGAAACCTGTTCCAATATCATTTCTCTGATATTCTAATCAGCCAATCGCATAAGTCAGCCAGTCGCACTTTTTATTAATACTTACCTATGAGGTTCCCTTACTAAAATGAATGCAAGATGCACATGCCGTAACAACACCTTGCACAAGCTTCGCTTCCTTTACGGTAGTCTTTACCGCAACTGGTGAATTGTGTAATGAAAACAATTTCATTACACAGAACAAATGGCTTCATTTCTCAGAATTTCACATCTCAACAAAATAAAGATCGACAAGTTTTTTTCTTTTCTTCAGTTCATCAAAAACGTCGTCATCAAAATAATTAAAAAATTCAATTAAGATTGGTACAGAATAGAAAAAAAACTCACTCTGCCGAGGTTTCTGCATCGTCCCATTCCAAACAAATCTATAAAACGCCTCCAAATAATATCAACAAAAACTATTAAAAATAAGCACAACAGCAATCGAGCCAGCAGCTGACCGTTTTAACTCCACATTATCAATGATGAATAAATCCTCACAGCATTCAAATGCGAGCTCTTTAACAATCAAAATAGGCCAGGATCGGCAACTCAAGGCAAGAACTTGCTGTTGCTGCTTGGAAGGTGGGAAGATCCTCGTTCGCCCTCGTGTCACCAGCATAATACCACTGCAGGGAATGTCTTTTGCAGGAATCTGGCCTGACATCTGCAGTGAGAATAAATAAACCGACACCGACAAATTTCCAATTTCAGATAAAATCACGGGCAAAATACCCTTCTTCAGCGGAAGGTATATGTGCACAGTTTCAGTGACTTTTTATTAGTTTATAAAGTTCTCTCCCATCACCTAGGCGATATATACAATCTTCTTGGAATCGCTCATAAGACCCTTTGAGATTGGCCTGGACATATCACCATTTCCCCTTCCTCTATGTTACGAAAGAGGATCTTTTACTAAAGATGACCCTCAACTCTGATAATAAAGGATAAGAATGCTCTATCCATTTACATATGCCACGCATGTGAAACAAATCCACAGTGCCACAAATAAACCATGGCCAATATCTTCGAAACAATGTGTCTATTTCGTTCCGATGTCTACTCCAATTACAGCTTGTAAGTGTACTGTCCAAAATTGTGGAAACGGTATATTCAAAACCGATACAACTCAAAGTTCACCAAACAAGGAAACTTTTTTATTGCGCAGAAAAGGCAAAACAATGCGTTCCAAAGAATATCAAATAACAACGCAAATAAAGCAAAATTACTGCTCACAGTGAAAAGAAATCACCACAAAAAGTGAAGAACCGGTTGATAACAGAATCATAAAATAAGTAACTCAAATATTTCGCATTTACATTTGATCCGTCCGCCTGTTTTGATAAGTCGATTGAGGACGGAAAACAGAGATGATTCGATTGAGAAATAACAAGATGGATTATGATCAAACAGCGATTAAAGCGTTGATCGAATGCAAACACACAAAATAAACTTTACTGAATGCTCACAGTTGAGCTATGATACTCAAGCTTATAATTTAAACATCCAAAAAACCGGATAAGAGCAGCTGAGACATGATCGTAATAACTTTTGCTGTTGGAAGAAGCTCCTGATTAAGAAAGGAAATACCGGAAGCAATACCAAAAATAGTGATTGGTTTTGGTGGTGGAAGTATTTTTTTAATATTTGTAGCATTTGTTTCAATATTACTTCTGTGATAAATGATCCTTTTAATTCAAATAATAAGTATGCAAAATGCAGAAAAATGAATCCAACTAGAAAAGCCACCTGCCCATTCAAACAATTTTGAGCACATAAAAACTGCACCTCCACCTTCATGTACATGGAACAGAAAAATAGAGAACACGAAACAAAGAAAATGACCACCAAGATAACATCCAATTCGAAACTCTTCCGTATAAACTTAAGAAATGGAAGAGGATCCTGCAACACTTCTTTTTTTAAGAAAATCTATTCGGAGTGACATAAAAAGCGTGCAAAATCAAAAGCAAATACGATAACATTCCGGCTCAGGGAATTTCACCGCATTTACACGGAATCCGACCTGGCTAACAGTATATCACGAATACAGCACCTAACTGTCATTTCTCGGCCGTAACTATGCAACAAGGCCGATCATGTAACGGAAACGGAAGAGCTAGAAGAGAGTGGCCAGCAAATCAGCACTGAATATGCGTACCCATTTTTATGGCTGAGGGACGGCAAGAGTTTCACCAAGCTGATCCAGGATCTCTTTGCGATAATCGTCGAAATCGCCGTCGATCTCGGCAACATTCTATAAAAAAAAGAGCGAATATTCGCAACAGTGCAACAAAAAACTTCGAAAATGATTGCAATTAGTTAGTTATGAGCCAAGAGAGCACAGACGCTGACAACAGTGTCTGCCGATGAAACCAACCTACATAAAATTCTAAGCAAATTTTTCCATGTCATAGTTGACATCTTGATTCGTTTAATCAGCGGTTTCACTTCATTCAACAAGGCGTAGAAAATGTTCTTTAAGGCTTCCTCTTCCTACCATTAAGTGAAAAAACTCAGCAAAGGCTTAAGAGTGGTGTACAATACTAGGCCCGAGAAGGGAGGGTTGAGTTTAAAAAATCATTTCAGACACGTCTATATCGACCAACGCCCAAAACAGGGGAAAATAAATACACCGCTGATAAGGATCGGATGAACTTGGACCGCCTAAGACAATAATGGTACGGATGTAGTACTATTTATGTAAACTATACTATACCGTAATGCAAACACTCAGTTATTAGTAGTGCCATCTACCAACCTTCTTCATCACATCACGACAGCAACTATGAACACTTGTGTTTAAATGTAACATCTGATTCGAAATATGTAGCATTGCAGTTCGATTTTTTATTGTATTTATTAACGCATCACTTCCGAGTTCATAATATTGCAGCAGTCATTCCCATCACATAATATATTCTATTACTGCGGTGCTGTTAATAACTTTACGAGCTTCACTACTGTGTCGTTTCATTCAGTGGAAATATAACGAACACCGAATAATACGTGAATAATCAAACAATAAAAATTTGTGGAGCACATTTTTTTTAAAAATAGTGAGGCAAGACAAACGATGCTATTCAAGAGCTCAATTGTAGGTCGAATAAAGGCACAACCTAATGCCTCTCCCTTAAACACATCCACGTTAGCACTGCATATTCAACGATCTCGTATCAACTGCATTATCGCTGTTTTAACAACCATCAAACCAAACAAGTCTGACCTATCGAAGTGATTATCAAAACAAAAATTAATATCGCTACAAAAAATGATTTCTAATAGGTGTGTAGTATATTCCGAAGGAATATAATCAATGAATTCAAAACGCTAACATAGTCCTCGACAATCCACAATTGGCAATTGGTCTCACGAATGAGCCGTTCATCGTGAGTGACCATCACGACGCCGCCACCAAATTCCTCGATTGCCTCCGCGAGCGCATGTATTGATTCGATGTCCAGATTATTGGTGGGCTCATCCTTAAAGTCAATATATAGGAACGAAAAATTCATAAAATCTGAAAGTAAATCGCTTGCTAATGACGACATAACAATTATGTAAGTCAGCTTCATCGTCAACCTTTCTTTTAACGAATATTATTGGGATGAATTAAAAATTCCAATTGCTAATCATTAGAACCTCGAAAAAGTGCAAAGATTTCATATTAAAGAATGTGTTTTACTATAAAAGTATTCTCCGGGTTCTTTCTACAGCTAATTTCCGGTGAAAAACGAAGTCCCATATTTTCAATGACTAACTTCAAAACGATGCAGTGGGTTCGGATTGTTGTGAGCATTAGAATAGCTTAGAGCAATCCAAATGCTACAAGCCGAGTCATGAGGATAAATCCCTACAATCATCTACACTCAGTCCTTGATAAACAATACTTAAGGGTCGAGATGCCGACCGTGGGGAAATAAGCGGGATTTCTGCGACTACTAGTAAGTGCTAACTTTGGCATCCCACTCAGCAGTCGCGTGCTTTGCCCTTGCGGCAATTCACCGATAACTCAGATTGAACGATAAGCGACCTATGATATTCCTCTTTGGATATAGCAGCTAGCGAAGATTGTTCGACAGTGAAAGGGATCGAAAGGCAAACATTACAATCAGTCCAAAAAGAGACACAAATACAAGAGTCTACAATGAGTAGAAACCACCAATTCTTACCAATATAAGAATGTCTGGTGCACCAAGCGCCAACTGTGCTAGTGCAACTCTTGACTTCTGTCCCCCTGAGAGATCCTTAATTTTGACCATATGAGCGTGACCAGGAAGGCCCACTGTGCCCAATCGTTTCCTTGCTTCCTGAAAAGGATCACATTTCAGATGCAGCATAACGGCCAGTGATTGAATATGACCGGTCGGCAACGATCCACTTCAATCACCTAAAATTCAGAATCGAAGCCAGCTTGTCACGCCCCACACCTTTGTGTAATATGGACTGCATGCGATTGGTCAGCAACTCTACATATATCGCAACAATCAAAGAAGGCGTGTCCAAGTTATCAGAAAAGAACTCCAACAACGATGACATCGATAAAAGCGAATCGAACTATCATAAAATGAATTGAGAAACGAAGTCAATAAAGCATTACAAAGCATTACTCGATTAATTTATCAGCGAGTATATAATTCACATATTTTCTTTTGTTCCTCTGGACGCACAAATTTTCAATTACAGTTTATTTTTCTACTTATTTATTTGTTCAATCATCTACCATCTCTTTATTTATTTATGTTTATTTACGGTAGTACTCTTCATCCATATCGCCTATACAGTGAATTACCTCCGTCAACATAAATCAACGCCTTCGGACGAAATTTCGTGTAGATTAGAGATAAAAGAGGAAGAAGTGCCAAGGTCGATAACTGATTATTAGGAATGAAAACAAGAATCGCGCTCACTGTGCATATAGTTTTAGTGTCGTGAGGAATACTGAGTGAATTAAAATTTCAACGAACCTGGTAGTCGATTTGGAACTTCAATCCAAGATACTCAATTGGTGTTTGTTCCTGATTCAGGGCTTCATTGGCATGCTGGTCGAACCAACCAATGCGCAGCTGTCGATGTTTACGCATCTCACCTTGTTGCTGCAATATTACATAAATATGCTTACAATTAAAAATTTACATACAAAAAGATTACTGCGCATAAAGACATTCGCACTAAAAATAGGCAATAAAAGCGTACGGCTTTATGTAAACGTTATTTAAGTTAAAGTTGATGTTCAGCGGATCAGTATGAGAAGTGACATTAAAACGACAAGAAGACGGCAACTTATGGATATTATTCCGAGAGAGGACCGTTTCCAAGCATTAAATGCTCCAAAACCATCATAATCCCAATAAAAAGGGTGCTACATTTCTGCTCAAGCATATGCAGTGCCCTCTCACTCAATAGTTGATCTAAGACAACTACAGTCTTCATTGATCGATCGTTAAAATCCATTTTAATAGTGCGGATACTATGCCAATATACAAAAAAGATCGCTTTACAACGAAAGCTTAAATGTGTCCAATAAAGACATGACAAAAGCAGAAACGATACGACAGTCAAAACGTACAGGCTCGATTTTACCATAGAGCAATTTGAGCAATGTCGATTTGCCAACACCGTTCGGTCCGACAATCGCAATACGCGAATCCATATCGACACCAAAATCAAGATTCTTGAAGAGAATTTGATCCTTATAACCAAATGAAACATCTGCAAAGAAAGAAATGATGAAAGATGCAAATTTTATGAAGTAATCTTTGTAAATGCTAAATGCAGAAAAACAATAAATGTTAGTCTAATTGTTCCGAATAATAACAACACAGAAAACAGAATTTTTTGAAGAAGATTTATATCACAAATACAAGTGCTGATGAAGAAAACATTAACAAGCAATATCCAAAGTGGCTCAACCGACTAACCGACAAACAAGAAAGATAAAGGACGTTCCTTCGCCTACGAAAAGACGTTCTTATTTACTGAATTATTCACATGTGTTACCTTTTTGTTACCTTTTTACCTTTTTCAGTGTTACCTTTTTGCAGTGTTACCTTTTTGCAGATCATTTCAAATCGCTAAACGGGATAGAACTTTTCGAGATGCAGTGGACAGAACTTTTCGCTAAATGTTTTTAACGAGATGCAGTCAGAACAAATAAAAGAAAGAAAAAAACAAGGTGATATCAGTACGCAAGAGAAGTGATGAGAATACATATTTCTGGAAGTGAAAAGAAAATATTAAAACTATTAGCTGCCTTAGAGCGTTAAATGCGTGACAATATGAGGCAACAAATCAAGTGAATACATTATCAATTAAGATAACAAAAATAGCCAAATGAGTATATGGCGGGTTGAGAAACGCTTCGATCCTGAACTTAAATTTACATTGAACTGTGAAGTTTCTATTATTTTTTAGGCTGATTTACTAACTGCCAACATAAATATGACGAGTAATAAGTCCTCAATTCAACGTTTAAAAAATGCGCTTCAGCTCGTCACGTAGCAGTATAATCACTTACGTTTTTTCGTTTCGCGAGTTTATTCATTAAACACCTGGTCTTCACTTCCAGATGACTAATGAACTGAATAATCAACAAATAGATAAAAGGGGAATATTTTCAAACACGAAAAGTGCAAAAGAAAAACGGAATCGAAAAATTACATGGTCAATATTAGAGCAAAAAAAGGAAAAACTAGGAAGAGAGAAAGAAACAAACTATGTAATCCGAGCACTGGAGGCGGCAACTTCGGTGGATCAGGGAAGACGAACTTAACGCTATATTCTTTGATCCTCTGTAATAGTTCTGGTGCCGGTTCAGCTTCTGAAAGAACTCAACGAATTAATTGAAACTATCGCCGAGCGTCACTTATTGAAACTCATTTCACATTGTACATATGCACTGATGGGTAGTGATAAAGCATAACGGCGTAGCAGCTAAGTGGAAAAGAATGTCAGTAAAACGGACACATACAAAGTTATGCATTTAAGCATTGCTGTACTCAAATGAACAAATGTACGAAAAAAATAAAGAAACTATGAAGGTTCTCAAACGAAAAAGGTTGCATCGCTCTTGGACGCCGAAAGGAAAAATCTGAATCGTAATTTTAATAGGGTGTTTAAATATCAATAATCTTATGTGAAGGATGAATAAATTATAAATATCGAATTCGACCACAGCAATATTTGTAGTTCACAAGCTGAAACAACCGTACAAACAGGCATTCTGACATACAGATACGCCAACGGAATCACTTTTGCAAAAACTTACAGAAAGGAATAAAAAAGGGAAATTTTAAACAAAACGTACCTTCATCACCGATCGCAGAAGATCCCTTCTTTGCCTTACCCCCTTTATTCTGCTTATTCTGCAAACGATTCTTCATCTCTTCGGCCGCTTGTTTAGCACTTTTACCACTCTTCTTCAATGCTGTGATCTGTTTTTGTTGAGTTTCATATGCTTTCATATGTTCACGCAATTTCTGATCACGCATTTTCTTGAACGATGCTGCAACATGAAAAGTGCTATTTATCATGAGCCAGCAAACAACACCATAGTGTGAAAAAAGTCCCTACCAGATACTGTCACTGATGGGAGGCTGCTAATAGGATTTTATGATACGTACACAACACGTATCGTGTGATAAGAACCATAGGCGATAGGAACAAACAAGAGAAAAGTATAGACAATGAAACCGAGCTTCACTCTTAATGTTATTCGACACCTATCACCTGTCCCTTTAATCACAAACGGAATTGGCACCTAAGCCAATCTAAGAAGAGAAATATACATTATAGTTCAAGTAACGCAACCAGCAGAAAGCATATCACTGTTGCAAATATTAGAAATCTGTACTAATCCTCCAATTACAAGACAATAATTGTTTTCCCGGTAGTACACTAACGGCCCTTTGTCCGTGGCGATTCGCTGAGATGGCCTATCAGTGTGGTGAACTCAGCTAGTAGCCCAATTTCATAACGCTAATGGAATATTAGCATGAGTAAGCTTCTTTGTATCTAAGTGATGTGATTAGCTATAAAACACATCGCGCTGGTAATGACTGTAAATCACGGCAATTAACTTCAAATACACTTAGTTATAGTTAAACTATTCCCATCACACAACACAATTAAATCATTCGCGCTAGACAATTTGCGTTCGTCACTACCGATTACTGAATGTTTTCCAGATGCGCATTGATTATATCAGCACTCTGAATCCATCTACAAAGTTTTTTCATGCAAATAACGCATCGGCATCGTTGCGCGAAAACACTGCTATCAAGCGAACTGTCGGTTATCAAAACAAGATTCATCTTCTAAAAATTCAATAATGATGATTGATAACTTACAATAATTGCCCTTATAATAATACAATTTTTGATCCAAGAGATCGATAATATCCGTACAGACGTTATCCAGAAATCCTTGATCGTGTGATACAATCAGCAGTGTTTTCTTCCATGATTGTAAGTAACTGAAAGTAATCAAGACCATCTCATCGAAATCAATAATGAGCGCGCCCGTAGAAAACGGTCACAAGAGAAGCCATTAAGCTTCCTTTATATTCAGGGTTCATAAAGCTCTCCACATTTTTTCCTCTGCGTAAATATTGCCAAGCACTAGCGAAAGGACCATGATGGGCCTACGGAAGCCAAGAATTTCACTCTAAACGCTTCAAATTGTGCAGCGTTTAACATTAAACCATTGTTCAATTCTCAATAAAAGATCGCCTTGTGCATCCCGAGTGGATCAAAAAATAAAAAAAGAAGACCCGAATTACGACAGATGATATGTCAATTTTTGAGAGCACTAACGCATCGACAACCTCACTTATTATCGCGATAAATTTCTAGACTCAAAACACAAGAAAATAAACACTTGCAATATATATGTCTGCACTGATATTAATCTCATCTATGCAACTGGAGATATCTCAATGGGAACTCTTCAACTGAAATAACTGACGACTAAACTTTCACCAGTGACCATTCGCCGGTAAGGATATATGCTCCCCTCTATCTTTCTTCTTCCCTTTCTCTCTCCGAAGCACATCACCGATTCTTTTACTCCTCCACTCACCAAATACAGAAAGCGCAACTTCCTACTATTCAGTCACCCATCCAGCCAGCCAGCCAGCCATCTGCAGCAGGCGTGATTGCTGCACTCGAGGAAAACTGAAGATTTGAAAAGTAAGGTAATCTTCTATGAACTTTACAGCATGAGATGACACCTACTAACATGTGATATTCAACACCGTCATACAAAGGAACACGAATAAACACACTGAAAAAAAAAATAAAATAAAATAAACCAGCTTACTTATCAAGCCAGATGACAGCGTTTAGATCGAGGTGGTTGGTAGGCTCATCGAGCATCAGCAAAGTTGGCTCCAGAAAAAGTGCTCTCGCCAGTGATATTCGCATTCGCCATCCTCCAGAAAACGCCTCCACTGGCTGCAATACAAAAAGCATACCGATCCAAAAAGAAACTAATTATGTGCTAACTATCATCCGAATCTAGCAGCTCTCCACAACAGTTTTTTGTTGAGAACAATATTTTGACAGGACATTAGAAAGCCGCCCAACTCTCAAACAACTGGCCCGAGATTCAACAGTGAAGTTCGGATCGTATCGGGCAACATCGTGGATGGCGAGTTAAATCGTCGCCAATTTGCAGAATACTGTGATACTGTGTATAGTCGACAGAGCAATAACCCCTGCTGGTCGATGGCATATTATAAATGTAACAAAAACTGCAATGCGCCCTGACTAAAGATAATAATTTGCCCCCCAAAAAAACTCCGATATGTGCCAGACTTAACAGCGTTTATGCAACCTATGGTCTCACCTTTCGTAAAATGTGATTACCACCAACATTATTAGTGGATATTGTTAAACAGCATCGGTTTCATCACTTTGTTAGAGGTCAGGCAGAAATAACCTGTTACAGAGAGAGAGAGAGAGAGAGAGAGAGAGAGAGAGAGGGATGCGACGAATATACAGACGCAGAATAAGGACATGAAGATTCGCGAAATGACACTAAAAGAAAAGACGATTTGAGAGTATGGATGAGCATTCAAATTGACTGACTCATTGTAAGCGAAAAAACCCCCATAATTTTAATGTTTACCCTAGATCTGAGAGGAGAAACAACAGAATGCTAACCTTTTCCTGCATGGCTTTGCTGAATCCTAAACCGGCGAGAATACGACGAGCCTTTGGTTCTGCTGCATCAGCACCGATGTCTCTTAACTCTTCTGTTACCTGAAAAACCCAGCATCGTTTACCTGCGAGGTGGCGGATTTACAAATATGGTCGCAGATTTACAAAAAGATCGCAAATTTACAAAACCCGGCTTTGCACCGCCCTGTTATAAACCCGGGATGAATTTGAATGCACCGAAATAGTCAGCTTAAGTTTCGACTGAATCGACGAAAGATGTGAGAACCGATGACGTGTACCAACGGAACCGACCAACGGCTTTTTTGGCGCGTATCAAGCCAGCTACCGAATTAGATCTCTATTAAAAAGAAAATGAAAGTAAAACGAACCTCTTTGAGCCTTTCTCCGGCATTCATATCACCGCTTTCTAACTTTTTCGTTAGCTCGGCCTCCTCTTTGAGAAGCTCGAGTCGACGTTTGTCGGACCTAACAACTGTGTCGATTGCTGAGGTTTTGTCCACCTCGATTTCTGAGAACATAAAATGTTTTTTTGCGAAATCACGCCAGTTACATAAACTGTGCCTCAATCAAATAGCCAATCCTCGTAAGGGTGTATTGGGACTTCAACGCAATCATTTTAAGAGTACCTAAACGAGAGATAAATTATAAACGATCACTACTCTGAACTGAATCAATGAGGAAAAAACTGCTTATATTTTACATCAGCTCTTATCCAAACATCTAGGGCCATATTCAACATAACAAGCGTACGACACTTCATAACGTTGCTAGAACGATATTGTGACCATTTCTATGTTCCAACTTATGCAAATTTTGCTACTATTTCAAGTCTAGCACTCATTAAGCAAGATAAATAAACTCATACTTCAGGAAAGCATAAAAAACAAATACCAGTCAATAAGTGATGCCGATAAAGTTGGCTATACACCTCTGTAAAATGTTTGAACTCGATGAAATTCATGAAAATATACTGACCTTGTTCGCAATAGAGCAAATCGATGTTTGGCGGTACGGCAAGCTTCCTTCCTGCTATATGTTTCAATAATGTCGTCTTGCCCATTCTAAAGCATAAGTAGTCTTACCTGTCACTGTCACCATTAAGATGCCCAACAAAAGTCGACGTTCATGAAAACGTCTCAATAAATCTCTTTTCTCGCCATGAGATATTGTGGCGAGAAAAGAGATATTATTACATTATCTGCGGGCAATTTTTCTCTCTCATACTCAATCGAGGATGACTCTGCAAAATAAAACCCGAGATGAAAATCATTTGAAACATCAAATTTTAGCATTTTATGCACTCGATTCCTGCAAAACAAGGCAAAAAAAAGATCATATATTCTTTCTGTTACTTGCAACGAAAAATCATCACTATCGTTCAGAGCCTCGTTAAAGACCGCTGATACCAGAGAGCTCTGTTCAATTTTCAAGAGATACTTCAATCCACAATTTCTTCAAAAAACTCAACGAAATGAGCAGATTGTAACTGCGTGTGTTATTAAACCACTAGAATATGCATCATATGGAATTCTTCTTTATTTTTCTGACTGGATTTAACCTTCGACATGATCAATAGATTAATGCACGTTTCTTGAATGACAACAGGAGTGTTTGCCATGGTCATCCCTCCCCTTCCCACCCCAAAAGTAACAATTGAACTTGAGAAGCTCACAAAAAGACAAGAAAAACTATTTGAACAAAGCCAATCTGAAGCTGTTACCATATATTTCTTCCTGTATTGATTTATCAAGAGCAAAATTTCCGAGAAAAAATTAATAAGGCCCGTGTCTTCAAAGCAAAATCTCAATCGGCGCAAACTAGAACAGGGATTCCAACCTTACGACTTCTCTAATGCACCATGAATATTGTTTAACAAATCGAATGTACGACCGCAAACAACACTGGTAAATAATAAAACGATTCTTAAGCGATATCATCCAAATGCGAAGATTTTGAGAGTGAATAATCAGTAACCCTCATTTATGGCTGCTGAATAGTGGCACCAAAAACTTTATATCCCTCAAAGTAGTTGTTCGGGCAACGACTGCCACTGTTCGACAGTAATATATGAAAAGAACTGACCCGTTGGGTCCAACAAGACCATAACGTCTTCCAAACGCGATTGTCAGGTCCGCTTTATGGAACAATGTTCGTCCTTGCGCGGTTATATCAAAATTCTCCACCTTAGAAAGCAACTCCCTTCAGATGTGACATAATGTTCACCTCAGAAAATTTCCTCATTAATATGACCTACATGGTCAGCAAAGTTAGGCATGTGGCTATATTAATGCAACAGTAGTGTAATAATTGAAAAGAAGATGGCAAGCAACAGCAAGAATTAGAACTCGTATACGCTACCTTTCCAATGAACACACTTTCAATCACACCATTACAACATACTTGGACTACATACCAATAAACCCCAAACCTCTTACCGCAATCAAGCGATGCCTTCATCATTTCCAAAATTTCACAGAGAACTTATCAAAATCTCTTTGAAAAAATATTCAAGCGGAAAATGTCCCGTCTAACCAAAAGCTTGATGCATCTAATATCTTTCCAGAAACGATGGACCCAAAGTGTCGCAATTCTTGGAGGGAAACGAAGGTTCAATTCACCGCTACTCCTTGCACTCTTCGCTCGCTTAGATGGCACTGGACTTATCTAATGACATGACAACGTTGAGGGATATGAAATCTGAGAAGGGACTAGAGTCAAGTTCACAAAAAACATGCGCATGGTCATAATACCTACTAACACAATTTAAACGGATATTTCGGATCGATGTGATCTAAAGCAAATATCCCTTTTCAACAACGACTCTTTCAAGAAATACAAAAGGAGACAAAATGTATAACTATGGCCTTTAGTGATACAACCAATTAATGCTAACTCTTTTTATAATTACTAGATAGATTTAATATTGATTTATTCTGCTAATGTTTACATTTTTACTTTCACTTGTTTCAACTGCATTATGCGATTAATTTGTTCGTCTGTGTGTTGACTACTTTTTCATCGAAATATTTCAGCGCATTCACATCCGTCATCTCTATAATGCTCACAGCTAAATCGTTGCAATGACATCAACTGCACACATATCAATTCATTATACCATATACTCTGAGCTGATAAAACGGGAAAAGAAAACCTTGATATCAACCGCATTCTCAAGTTGAGCCATTTGCGCTGCCGATTTAGCTTGTTGTGATACAGAAAATTGGTTCCCAAGTTCAACGCCTGCACCAATGCCACCTCCTTCTGTAATAGCAGGATACGATTGCTTAAGGATAAAGGAAATAAGCGAAATTTATTTGGGGGGGGGGGGTGGGTAATTCTATATTCATAAATATCTCAATTATAATAGGGAAGAAATATTCCAGTATTCGACAGAGACAGAAAAGCCGTCTGTAAGGTAGCAATAAGAGATTTTCGGCACCCTATTTACGCAAAGCTAAAGGTTTAATTTCCCATCTCCCACATCATTTAGGAGAATCATGTAGTCAGTCTTTCAGAGGATATCGGAATATCCGTCGATTAAAAATGTTTATGTGGGTTCTCGCGAAAAAGATTCCAAACGCTACTCTCCCAAAGCACTCAATTGCAGCTATCACACGCAGTCCCATTCTTTCCTCGAGCGGAATACGTAGTTCTCTTTTATTTCCCTCAAATGAGACGTGCGGATGAGTGCCAAATTCTTATAAATCAGAAGTAATAGCAATGATCTTGAAAAAAAAAAAAACTCCGCAGTGACGAAAGAACAAGGATCGATGGAGAAACTATTATACGCGAATCTCAACATCAGGCTGACAGTTGAGGATGGGATCCGACAAAAACGTGGCAAATTTACGAATTACTTTATTTATGGTACATCTCAACGAAGATGGAAAATTTTCTATGTAAATGTAAATGCACACTAATTAAATAAAATCTGAAATCTTTGTAAGTTTTCTGGATGAAAATTCAACAGCGAATGTGTTTCTCAGACAAGATGAGTAGCATCGTACTAACAAGTACTATTAAATTCCACTATGAAATCGATGCAATCAAATATTCAAAGAAGCGAAATTACCTTTCTTCTCAACGTTCTCATCGCTTTTTCCATCCACTTGACCACCCATTGCGAGAACTTCACGTTCATATTCAGCTTTCTTTTGTAATTTTTTCAGCTCTTTCCTTGAGAGCTTTTTATCTTTTCCTTAAAATAGATAATAATAGAGGACAGTGAATGAGATCTAACGATACTCGAAAATCGTTACAGCATTCCTCAGGAAAAACAATTTGTCAACTTAGAAATTGCACTAAATGCTCTCATCTGCTAACTGAATAAGATCCCAACCACATTAAAAAATAGCCGCTATTCAAATGAACACTAAAGCAACAAATATTTCTATAAAATGTGAATGAAGATTGACAAATTTAGATGATTTCATGGAATGATGAACAAACAGCTGCATTTGTTGATTTGCTTTGAATATTTCAAAAAAAAAAGTCTTCAAATATCCGTTGAATAAGAGTTGTGTTAGGAGCAACTTTTATCATTCAATATTACTCTATCGAAACAAGATTTCATCCAAAAAAATGAAACACTATCTGCCGATAAAAAATTGATCCATATCAGTTTTATTAACAAGATCATTTGATTGTTGTCTTAAAGCGTGCCACATGTCCTGTATTGTTGCATGCTAAATTCGTTGAAACACCCTCATCTGAACTTACTGTATGGCCCAAACAACGTGCAAAAAAAAAAAAAACAATTTCTGCAACTAGCGTGCTTTTCACAATATTTTAAAAAATAGTAACGATTTATAGAAGTTTAAGTGAAAATGGAATGTATCCTCCCAGAGAACATTTTTTTACTCGTTTTTTAAGAAGCACACATCAGGGATTTCATCTCGTTTTGAGATTTTGCATCCACTGTGCTAAAGCGACGACGATCGTTTCAGATTCAGCCATTATGGTTTAATTTCCGCACAAAACCACAGTTTTGAGGTCTAAAGCTCATATGCCACTACTACCAACCATAAATATTAGGCGCATTCGCTGATCATGGGGATATTTATCACTTCAGGGTTATAAGCTGTCGGGAACGAAACCATATAAAGATACAAATTATCCTTTATTATAAGCACCAAAAATTGTGGAACTGGGAAGTGGAGGGTGAGAGGGAGGGGGTCGAAACTAACGTCCTTTCAGCACTTTAAAATCTAGAGGTCCCGACAGGTTTAAGACGATATTTTCAGACAGAAAAGAAGGTAGAGACCTTTAATGAATGGGACTTTGAAGACAACATTGCCTTAATATATCAAGTGCAGATATCGTACAAAAAATTACAAACTGCGTGGATAAAGAACAGATTTCATGGTAAACAATGCTTAAGCACAACATACCATTCACTTTGAGACTAGCAACAGCCTCGGCAACTTCCGTATCAGACATCTTAGTTCTTCGAACGAGTGGACGATACAGGCAACTCAAGTTCACTGCAAGTCCTCGAATATTTATTAGAACGACAAAACACTACATAACGATGATCATATTCAACAAAATTCGACTGCGAATATGCAAATTTTCCACCTGAGAAATGGAGTCGACTACGAGGTTTACGTGGAAGCCGAAGAAGTAAACCATGAAATGTGTCACAAAGTTTGTCCAGTAATGACTTGAAACGTCGATATTTTATAGGTAAGGAGCAATCTTGCAACAACACCATCAACCAAGCACACCAGAATCTGTTTCTGCACTTTATGTACGAGAATAGCCGAAATTCATTGCACTGAGACTATTCAGTTATTTCGAAACTTGCACTATTCATTGCGAACAGCGATCCAACTGCGCTCAATCAAGCGCGCAGAGAGAAGAGACGGAGAGAGTGCGAGCATTTCTAACAAACGATGCAGCCATAGGTATTTCATAGTAGAGTCATCGTAAGTCGTGGAGAAGGAAGATTTGACGGACGAGACTAGACGCTTAAACAAACATTAAAAGCTAGCTCTACCGCAATCGGTCATAGCGATAATGCGACCGTTTCTGGCGTGTAAAGAACCTCATCGAAGCAATGTGCTCATGCAAGCAAGACCGCAGCCTGTATGTCTTCCGCTATGGCCCCTGAGGCAAATCATAGTCCACATCTGCAGAGATCAACATCAGTGTCAATAAAGATGTGAGTAAATCAACTTGCTACTCAAAATGGGGATGAGCAAGACCACAAGAACCCGTTCGGTCACAGCAGATCACTCATTAACGGATAGAAATTTTTCTAACATCGAATTCTTATGTAACTTGCAAGAGACATGAATTGCAAGGCGCTATACCGTTTGGCATTCATTTCAAGTAGATTAGAAGCCAGGCAAAAAGGCGATGATTGTAGTTGGAGGTGATCTCAATCACATAGGTAGGCGTAAGCAATTTCTCGCTCTTAAAAGGTTCCAGAAGGAAAATACTCTCGAAGCGAAAGTCTCGAAAATTCTGCAATGCAACCTACCAATTTAGTTGATTGAGGACTCATCAGCAGTTTATTTGTGGCATGACCTGTGTTGTAATGATAATTGTTTGGAGGGGAGTTGGAGACGTATTTTTGCATACTCTTTTGCATAATCCGATTACGTTAAAGATTGCTGCAGGGATGCTTATTTCGAATACGAAAGGCTTCCAACAATAAAACGTTGCATTATTTGCAATTCATTTTGGTTTCCAGGGCAGTCGCATATTGCATCACGGGGACGGAACACTATCACCAGGGAATTCGATCGATTCTCATCGCTTGCATTGCCTTTCGAGTACCATCACAGTCTTATAGCAGAGTAGGACATTCAGCAGTTGAGATGACTGATCAATGTGAGTAATTTTCAAATATGTTCATGAACATGGCCACCTATGAAGTGTTACAATGGAAACAGGACATGAATTCTGTTTCAACACATTTGACAAGGGTACTTTCAAGAATTAAAGACATGTGGATCGGTAGCCTATACTCCTTATATTCGTTTCCCGGACTTCACATTAAGCACAGACAAGGCATTTCTCCTTTCTTCCACACTAAACTATCAATCCCAATTGCAACAAACTCACAAAGATTGAAATACAACGGAGATTGAACTCACAAATTTCACTTCTTTAGTGTTCTTAATTCAATTATCAACATAAACTTTCCCTTAGATATTTCATTGCAAATTCACCCATATTATTATAATTGTTGTAATTCTTCATTATCTTTTCGCTGTAATTCTTATTACATATGAAATCTCACAAATTTGCTTCACCTTCCCGGCATAAACAAATAGTTGTAATTTCATCTTTGAACTTACAAACTTTTCATCAGGGTGTTATCTATCGTGGTTTATTAGTCTTATCTTCCATTAAATTCTCTTCATTTTCTATTACTTCATTCGTCAACGAATCTTTGTGTGATCCTAACTGAACTACCCACATATCGGCGACATTCCAGTTCACCTCTATTGCATGTCATATAAGAATTCGATGTTATCAAAGGTTTCTATTTTTATTTCTGGCTATGATAGATTCTGGTAAAGCTTCCAATGCTCTTTAAAATATATCTAGTTTCGCCTGTCAAATCGTGCTTCCTCGTGATATATTATTAGATCTGTTACAACATTTCTATTATAGAATGACACATTGGTGTAAATAGGGTTCCGTTCACTGTTCACAGTGCATGCATATCCTTTAGTTAATAATATATTCGAGGGTATTTTATGTTTCGAAGGTTTTTATGCGTTTTTGCAAAGAAATGATAGCACTCCATCAACGCAAACTTTTCAAATCGATGTATCACTATGAAGTGGGAAAAGTTGTTTTACAATGCTCATTCTATAAGAAAAAGGCAATCCGTTAGGAAGTGTATTAGATTCTTATCTCTTTTTGATGTGAACAATGTCTTCAATAACATCACAAATGTGTGCAGATTGTTTGCTAATTATTTCAAACTCAGTCATCATCTGCGAGAATTTCTGATCGATTTAAATGAGTTGCAAAACGATGCCAAACAACTTTAGTGAATGCACAGCAATACACCAGTAAAATATTTCATCACATAAGTTTCGTCTTTTTCATGTGAGTTTTCATCGTAGATACTAGTTCAAAATCAATGCTCCTCAAATGTAAACATCAAATGATGTGATCAGCGGTCTTACAACCTAAATTTTTCATACTAAAGTGGTATGTCCACTTGTTCCGGAATTTTAGTTAAGGCGTTCAAAGTCACAAACAAATCCAATGTTATTTATTGTCATCTTATTGCCGAGCATTTTGATCGTCCCGCATTATCTCCGATATTAAGCGTATCGAATATTAAAAAAAAAAAAACTTTCACTTGCCGAGCTTTTCCTCGTTGTCCGTGGTCCTTAGAAAACAAATTATAATTGACGACTAAAATTTTTCTACCTTCAGTCAATGGAACACCGACGCGTTAAGGCAACTTAAGACTATATTTTAAGGAACTATGTCATTGGTTCCATATACTACTTAAGGAGATTTTCTCCCTTCTTTCACTCCTTCCTGAGAATGAATTTACCCATCGATGTCAACTGCAACTAAAATCTGTACAGATTTCAGAATAGAGAGCTTCAAAAGAACCTCTGCTATATTTGCAGAAGCATGCAGCTTTCTGTTTTCAGAATTTGATCGCCACATATTCGTTGATCGCTTGTGTTGATCTGTGAAGTATTCAAATATTCTTTCTCATAAACTGCCGATCTTATCTTTCAACATTTTTTTTTCAAATTTTGTCTATATCCGCTTTCGAATTGTCATTAGTTTTCGTAGCATTATATCTTCTATGAGTTCTCTTCTTTCGAAGAAATTTCATTCATTCTAAGAACTAAGATTTTGTATCTTATTCTATAATAGTGCTCTATAAAAACCCTCAAATATTTTCAATCAGCATGTTTGATAAAGAAAAAAAACAATTCAACTCACAATGACAAAATATCTTAAACAGAAAGAGGTGTTCACTAAAGAAAAATGAAAGAAACCGTATGAGATGATGAAACAATATTGCATGAAATTAGCATTAAATACTCAAGAAAAAAACAATAGAAAAAGCATATAAAAAGCATTTCAGCATATAAAACAACATCAACGCTAATAGCAGAATACTATTCCGACTGATATGAATGCAAAAAATCATTTAATAAACAAATTGAGAAACTTTGCCACAGATGTGCAAAAAAGATTTTCGGCTGATTAGAATTGTTGATGGTGAAAAATTCCGATTTAATTTTTGGCAAATTATGAGAAAATTGAAATTCTTTCATTATATAATCTCTTCAGTTAAATGTTAACTGAAGATATTTTTTAAATGAAGCTATCTTCAGCTGTTTGCATATTTTCCCACTTTGGGACATTGAAACAAATAGAATTAAATAATTGGGTGCTTTTGGTGACCAATGAAAGCCTGTACGCAGACAGGGACAAACCCTCGACTCCTCGCTCGCCGGGCGAGTGCTTTACCACTGAGCTACCGCCGACATTATCAACTGTCATCAACCTCGTGTCATGAACTCCCGTCAGTTCATGTGCGTACATTATGCGACACTCCGGTGGGCGCGTTGCGCCATGCACCAGAATTGAACTGACACAGGGCAAACATATATACGCAGTCATGGGGTCATGGGTCATGGGCTTTTGAGTCATGGGCAACTGACGTCCGGCTCAGACTCAGAATGATAATGGGGTGTTTTCGTTGGTCATCAAAAACAGCCCATTATGATTCTCAGTCTGAGCCGGGCTCCAGTTGGCTCATAACTCAAAAACATCCAAAATGGAATTAAATAACTCTTGCGACCATTGGAATGCACCGTTTACGATGAATTAACGACAAATAAATTCTCTTCACGAATTATTGCCGTATTTTCTATAGAGCGCTTCGGAGTGCATATGGTTACAATAAGCAAAAAAGAAACTGTTTAAAATTTGCATATTTAAACTTCAATGATAAAAAGTATTTTTTTCATTCTGCGACGGGGAAAGTAGGCTTATGCGTTTAAAAGTGCAAACAAAGCGAAAATGGAAAATCATAAAGAGGATATTCATAGACAGTAGAACCATTTACAACTGTTACATTGTGCGTACAATGAACAAACGATATCGTTTTGAGTAATATTTATGGCAATGTATTAGAGGTTATAATTACTATACTTAGTTAGGAATTCCATATTCCATATGGGAACAACTTTGAAACCAAAGGAAATATCTATACCAGTTTGATTTTACTGATTTGATTTCAATTGAAAGCTAATGTTAGTTATCTCGAATGCATTGCAAATTTTATGCACATGAAATTTCTCTTGAAAAGCAACTCTAGAAAAATCCTCAAAACTCTTGAAGCATAATGGTGAACTGAACTAAGCTCTAAGATATCTAGGAGGTTTTGAACCCGCCACTGCGCACAGTTTTACTAAATTGGCCCGTGAAAAGTTTTGCTCAAGCTGCCTTAATAACGCAATCTTCCACTTTTTAGTTACTCCGATTTGCTTTTTCGCAAGTAGCGACCAAATATGACTGCAATATTTTAGTGTAAGGTCACAGAATTCAATAAAATTTCTGCGACAGTCTATACGCAGCTGTAATTTACGGTATGGAGAACACCATTCACAATATGAGTACCCTCTCATGAAGCCTAAGTGCAGTTATTACGCAATTTGAGGTCGGCACTCACAAAAGCATCCTAAATATTTATCACATCCTTTATAGGAAGATCTACGCAATACAAATGCGAAGGATGTTCGAGCAGAAATTTGCATCGAAAACAAAGTGTTTTTCGATGAATATGTCAGGCTATCAGAGCTATGACCATGTTTCTAATGACAGCAAATCTTGACGTAGCACTCTGTAACGAAACTGTGCTTCAGCAGTAATGTTTGCAACAGCTCAGTAAGCTATTTGGAAGGTAATTCACGCATGGAAGAACTAAAGGCCAAGTAGAAACACTGCTCCCTCCTCCCTGCTACCTCACCTAGAGCAGCACGGAGTAGTAATTTTTACGAGGCTAAAACATCATCTACTATTTCTAAATTGTCCAGCCTCAGTAAATAGTTTCTATTGAAACGCCGTATCAAAAGCTGCAGCGAGGGCGCTATAAATCATATCTGTTTGGAGACCGTCATTTAGATCCAACATGATGTCAGAAGCCGCATGAATGTAGCCTGTCATTTAATAAAACTGTGGTGATTATCAGTGATAATATCGAATAAGCTAATATGCCTCGAAACTGATCTTTTTTCAAGCGCCTTACAAAACTGCGGCTCAAGATTAATGGGGCGCTAATGCGAGACACGTTTTAACGAAAAATTATTCGATAGCACATTGCAGTTGCTGTTTTCGAAGTATTTAGAACGACCCCTAATGGAGGATTTCATCTGAACACGTGCATAAATGGTCTGGACGGTCGCCGAAGGCGTAACTTCTGGCATTATGTTCCCCATTGTTCGCATAGATGTTCACAGATCAAATTCTTCCAACTATTCAGACAATAAATTATGAGGTAACTTCATTTTTTTGCATTTATTTTATTTTGGAGTAGATATTCGGTCACACAATCATTATCAAACAATTCGACTACGGCGGTACGCTTAACCCGTATTTGTAATTCGACTTCACTGCTCCTTGAAATGCTTCACACCATTGCTTAAGATGGTGGAAGCCTAAAGTCAGAAGGCATAGTCAAAGAGATCCACTCTGGTGGGAAGAAGTCGATCACGTTAAGTTCCTTTTCGATTCCATTCGGTTTCGAAAAAACACTGCTGTAATAGATGTTCTTTTGAGGGCCCGCTAGGAATGCGGACCACCAGCCAAATGTTGATGCGGATGCTGCAAATGACCAGTCTTTTCAGGTTTTCTACTTTTGGCAGCACTGATATAATGAGCGATATGAAGGAAGCATACGAAGTAAAGCATGAAGAAAGGGGCAACAGAAAACATCACCATGCTTACACTACCATTACAACGGAAGCTTTAAGTTCCATGCTTTCACGTAGCACAGAAAAGTACATGCATACATGAATAGGACATGCATATGAACCCTACTGCTAATGTCATATATCTCGATACTGAAACAAACGGAGAAACATGGTCGTTAAATTTACTGGCCAGCGGCAACGCCATCCCCTCGCGTAACTTTGCAGATCAATTTTTAATAACCACACGAAATGAGTCGTTGAAGGGACATGGTGGTGAAAGTTTTGACTTGTGGGAGATGCATTTATCAGAATCAAACAAAGCAAGAAGCTTAGCAGAGGAATTGGGACGATATGCGTTTCTGCCTAGCGCCCATCCACTTCAACCAGACCAACGAAAAATAGCATATTCATGATAATGCCTCCATATTTCTCTAGATTCAAGATTTCTCAAGATTTCTCTAGATTACTCTAGATTTAT
This sequence comes from Baylisascaris procyonis, assembly GCA_037389465.1. NCBI lineage: Eukaryota > Metazoa > Nematoda > Chromadorea > Rhabditida > Ascarididae > Baylisascaris > Baylisascaris procyonis. The sequence continues at coordinate 1,561,720 of JAZARR010000266.1, forward strand.
TTCTCTAGATTCTCTCTAGATCCAGTGATGTCAAGCTAAGTCTTTAAAAGATTTGCGATAAGATTCGCAAACATTGCGTTAATGATTAATGATCGTAACATGCGTTCGATTGGATGAGAATAATTCATAAGACTCATAATCCGAAATAAAAACGATTAATTCAAACAACGGGTCGAGTAATATAACCTCTATCCCTTTTGAATGTGCTAATGCTGAAGCAATTCTTCGAAGTTGAAAAGATGCAGTAATGGGCGCTCTCTTAAAATAACATCATCAGCTATTAACCCTATGCCATCCAGTAATGTGTTAGTAGTCGTAAGTAGTAAGTTAGTTGTAAAGAGTAATCCACAACCTGTTAGTATAATGCTATCACAGTTGTGTTGCACGAATGCGAAATCAACGGCTGGCGTTGCAATAGAAATCGTGTCCGTTACATATCCTTGCATTTGTGTAGTGTTGAAATATTTCTTTGTTACGTTCAATGACCAATTCCGATCATTGCCGAATAGTATCACAGTTACATTCGCTCCTTTCAACTCTGCAGATTCCTTCATTTATTCTTCCCTACTCATTTAATCGCATAAGCCGACAATTTCAGCTGAAAATTCAGGGCTGTATTAAAATCCGTCGGCGATTATGTATTAATATATAATTTTCTCCTGCAACTGATACCTACATTTTGGTATCCTTCTATCTGAGATAGATATTTTGGTTTTGATACTAATGTGACCCGAAGGGGCCTTAAAAGCGCAAAAAGTAAGTATTACAGTGGAAATGCATTTAGTATCACATGTTCAGATTTACCTTAGGAAGTAACATGGATATGAACTGCTTTACCTTTTCTTTTGCAAGAGTGGCAATATGGTAGTGTTACCTTTGCAGATATGTGCACATTGTTCATCGACTATTTCAAGTCATTAATTGCACATGCTATAGCAACTATAATTGCAAACTACCATCTAAATCAGTGCGCAACTTCCTAAATCCCCTTTAAAATTTATCAATACATTCGTAATAAATTCTTGACAATGAAAAATTTTGGTAAAAAATTTGCAAGACATTTGAATGATTAAGAATCTTTTAGTATTACACCCATTATACTATTCTTAGCAGGATTCGAGGATGAATAAAATACGCATTAACCTTGGGCAGAAATTTTTATTAGATACGAATTTACATGAACTTCCCGATCCCTCCTCTTAGAGGCTTCAAAATATCTAGAAAATTGCACTGAACAAGGATGATGTTGGTGGGAAAGAAGTTCATACGAGCACAATGATCATTGCAAAAACATCAACCAATTCATGGTATCACTTCAGTGGAATGCGTCATTATTAATGATTCGCTGACTGCCGTTCGCAAAATGATGTCATCCTCAGTTTACGATTGTGATCTATACAAACTTCTTTGCTTATGACCGTTCAGAAGAGGTCGGGTTAGCTAATGAATAAGCAGCGCAATGTTTTAACAAGTAAGAAAATTACTGCCACGCCATATATATATATATATATATATATATATATATATATATATATATATATATATATATATATATATATATATATATATATATATATACAGTTACAGATAATGTTCAAAGGGTTGCCAACATTTTTCTATGTTCATGTCGGATGAGCCTCATTATGAAGCTATCCGGTCACTTAGGGGGAATATATCAGTCACTTTCATTCTTTTCTCATTGTCTCACAGATATTGAGATTTATTCTCGCACTCATATAAGGAGAAAATCCATTCTTAAACGTTTTAATTACCTATATGAAAAGAATGCATACGTGAATGAAGAAAACTTACTTTCCGCAGTAACATATCTCACTGCCCAAACAGTGAAATCCTCTCTAGATTCCATATGTAATGAAGAGGAAACAAAATCACCCCTTCGTATATGAACGCAAATTCTGCAATAAATGAAACGAGCCGATATCCAGTTATATACCAACAGGTTGCGAAATGCTTATAGCGAAACTCGGTATCGCATTAATCGCAATAAGAATCACAATTTGTGGCGGAAAACTTTCTACATATTTAACGAATAACTATTTTCGTCTCATAGTGACTTGCAGTGAGCATTCTATCGAAAATAAAAACATTGGAAGTTTTGTTCGCCATTATTAAACCGTCAGTGCCCCCTAACTTCACATAAAACTATGTCTACCTTATAAAGGAATTCGATAAAAATTCAGCAAAAGTCAAACTCAGTCTTCTGACAGTGGAAAATATTTGCAAAGATTAGAAGAGGATTATTTCGTTGATGCACTAAATTGAAATGGTCTAAAGCAAAAGAGATCTCGAGTTTTAACCTGCGTCCGAAATTCATTCGAGATTGTTCCGACTCAAATGATCATCTTGAAGTTCGATCAACAACTCACCATGTAGGCAATAAAAGGATATTTGTGGTTGGAATTAAGGAAGAATGATTGCGTCTAATCTTCATTTCCTCAGCCTTTTTCCCACCTTACCTATATACGTTGACTATTTTCTGCCTTTTAAAAGGAATAACGTATTGGTCCACGGACCTGTGATTAGTTGTGTTCAAACTCATTCCACCCAATAGGCCGTGTCGACCTATTGTTGAAATATTTTCACTTATTAGAAGAATTGACGATCGAATCTCGTCTGAGATATTTCGAAAATATTTAAAACTCTGAAATAATGGAACACTTTTTGACTGCTTATCTCATCAATAGCTGAAAGGTTCAAAGAATCAGGGAAAATGGATGAAAACAACAAATGTTTTCATTTCATATATTCCTTTTTATTAGCGCATTGAGCAACGTTAAAGAAACCTTTCATCAAATCAAATCAGCAATAATGCCTTTTCATTAACCATTATTATAAGCTTCTTTGAATGGTCATATCAAATGTCAAAGACGCAAATGAATGCAGATAAATCGTTGGAAACCAATCAACGGCTTCATAATAGGAGGATTCACAGTGCAGAGGTATGTGTGAAATATTGCAAAACAACAGAATAGAAAGAAGTGAAAAGCGATGTGAACATATGTCTACTACTAAACCCCTTGCTTATCTGTAAATGAACGCGGCATGAGCTTGTTACCTTTCATGCACAACATGCCACGTATCGCGGTACATTAGCTACCTGATCTAGCAGCGCGGATAAAAGTTGCTAAAAAGCAGTGTATCACGAGTGTTTATATTTACAGCACCTAAAATATATGGCTTTAGGTTTATGTGTGCAACCACTGGTGTATTGTTGAATGGAAAATAATTGAACTCAAAAGGTGATCTATAAGCATCTCTCGAATAGAGCAGCAACAACTACGTTATTTGCTTCCACTGAACAGCAGCACATCTTTCAATTTGAAGCGCAAATGTTTACATTATTTTCACACGTTAAAAAAAATTGCGCTGCCACATCGTAGTATGGGAGTATTTTGTCTGTGCATATTTACACTTGTTTCTGTCTGTCCACTTCCCCAACTAGGAAACCATTAAAACAGAAAATGACAAAATTTTTTGATGTAATGCATATGATAGATTTGCAGTAGATTAATGGTGGGATGATCAATTAATCTCGAAATAATCTACTCAAAGGAGTCTCAAAATTTCTACGTTACGAGAGAAATTGCTCTACGAGAAAAAGCAGAAAACAAAATAAAGCAATTTAAACGTACAATAAAACCATGATTACCTGGTAGTAAGAATCCTTCAAAAAGATATCTGACGCATCACCGTTTCGTACGATTTCATCGATACCATTATATACACAACACTTCCCAGGTGTCATTGCAATAGTAACACGTGATTTCTTAAATATTATCACACTTCCTAATCAATCGAATCTTTTCATTTATACTTTTCTCAGTTTTTTATTGTTAATGATTTTAAGAGACCGAAAATTTCGGCATTAGTCGCCCTATCACAAAAATAAGGACATCATAGAGGTGGGGTGAGTAGCACGTATGTGATTTTTATCACAGAAGTGAGAAAGAATGCAAAATCGTGAAGGTGTGAACGAAGAGGGTAAGATGCAGAGTGGGAATGGGGAGTAGAAATTGTGTATGAGGCAGTGATTCGCAAAATGCTTCAGAATATACTCATGTGGATACTTATTGGTTTCTTATTCCTTTGCTATTCGATATCTGCAAGTTCTTATACTGAAGCTGCCAATACCATTGGCAAATAGTCTCGGTTTGTTCTTACAAGAATATATCGCTCATTTAGATCGAGCTAAAATCCACAATGATTTGACTGGAAACATTCTTTCCAAGGAAACTGCTTATTTTAAGTGCAACAAATATTGAATAAAGCACATGATACGGACCACATCAGTGAGTATATACATGTAATTCGAAATGAAATATAAGGAAAGTTGCGATATTGAGCATGATTTTTTGTTTCTTATTTGTGAATATTTCCAGATCAAGCATACACAAAAAATGATACAAAAAGCCTTTATAAGTGTATACAAAAAATGGAATCTCGACTTTTGGATAACGTTATCACAGCAAAGAAGCATACTCGTACACTTTTAGCTGAACTATGCTAACTCAGACTCTTTGAAGTTTTTCTGGTGGGTTGATGAATCCACTTCTTGCTGAGGTGTGGGTACAATGTAAAGTTAACTTGATCTCTAACCTTTATTACAAATGAATAGAACCCTTAGTCTATTCTTGGATCTATCTCTGTGCAATTTCATGTCTATATATATATATATATATATATATATATATATATAGTCTGATATGGTAAATTTTATAGTCACTTTCTGATGGGCACAATAGAATAAGTGGGCGGCGTCAGACTAAGATCGTTTACGCAGACTTTCATTTAGCATAGTGGGTCATAAGAATTACTGAGGATACAAAAGTGGTGGTGCCTAAAGAAGGAGAGTATTCGCACAGATTAGCTCGCTGACTTTAAATAAAATAGGTAGCTGCATTTCCAAACTTCTCGGAGCGATCAATGAAACGTCGCGAGAAAGCATGCTAGGATCGCCTTTATTCGTACGCGCGTAACTGATATCTCTGAGGACTGACAGGCTTTTGTGTGCTCCCTGCGAATATTCTTCTAAATTACGAAGCCTTCATAAATCTGCGGTTGATTTTTGTGAACCGCATCCTCAGAAATGAACCGACTCTGCAGAAACAGTTTCGCCTGGCATTTAGATATGCTTGCTAAAGCTTGTGTATATTGCACCTTAGTTTCACGTAGGATACTTCTCTACGATTGCGCAATACTGTACTGGTACTCGAAGAGTTATTCATAATTTAGGCATATACATGCATGCGAATTCAAGTTGACCCCAATAGTTATAGACTTAACGAAGAACACTGCCAGTAGTTCGTGTATCTTATGTTCTCTTCAAAACGATCATCAAGATCATTGCTGATCGACTCTCGTAATGTGCTATCGAGCGATCCTATAGCGCTGTTTTCTCACCTGGTGCATGCTATTGTTGTATTACCACCTGTCCCGCAATAGCGCAAGAGATATTCACCTCTGTTGAAAAGCATAGCGACAACTCACGAAACTAGCATCAGTAAGGCATTTTAAGCTCAGTCCAAGTAAACGTCTCGCAACCAAATACATGACATATTTCTTATCTTGGTAACAATTCTTCATACATTCCGTTGGCACACCGATTCAGAGAGTGACACTTATCGCTGAACATGTAAGCGATTATGCACAGCAATTTTCTTCCCCAACATAGAGAAATTGGAACATACCTTCATGGAACAGTTTGTGTACCTATGTACAAACTACACCAAAAGTAGTCACAGTCATTACCTCTAAAACCTCTAAAATCCAGCGTCAAGGTTGCAGATTCACTAACCATTCAGCTGCTATCATTCGGTTCTTCTTCCTAGTAAGCTCCATTTCGCTGTCATGATATTAGCCACTGAGTTTTATCTCACTATACAGTCAATATCTTTGCGTATCTTTACGATCTCTTAACTCGCCATCATGTCATTGTGCCCGTTTTTCTCGTCATTACATTACGTGTATGTCAGCTTCCTTTTAATAATGAGCACTTGCCTGCATAAATATATTATCATGTGTCTCACTGATCATTGACCGTATGATTGAAAAGGTTTTCTATCAATAACATACATTCAGAATTGCTATGGAATATGCAAATGAAGTCGTGGTAGGAGGCATTCAACAAAGGATTACATTACTTTGCTTCTGTGGGGAAATGATGTTTTCAGAAAAGTGTAGCTATATGTTGGAGCGATCAGCGATTACGCGAACTACATATTCTCTGCAACAATCGCTGCATGCATTTCAGAGGTAAAGGAGTTGCATAGTTGACAAAAGCTCTAAAAAATGCAGCTAAATGAGCGATACATAATGTAAATACTTACGCTAGGAATTCTTATTTGAAAATGTTTGCCCATATTCGGGAATACGGGATTCAAATCGCGCAACTTGCTCACTGTACCAGAATTTGAGGGATCGATATACGGCTTCCTATAAATGTCGTCGCATAAGACAAATTCATCGGTTTTTATGACGTATTTTCTGAGTAACAAACCTCATCAACACATTAAAATTTAATCGATGTAGCATTAAGTGAGTATGTTGTATTAATATCATAAATGGCACTAAAATTATAGAGTTTCACGTGTTTCTTAGGAGCCTTAGTTATGGGTGAATATTTAGCAGAAGTTCTTATCAGTCAATTCATCAGTTCGTATCTACTTTCGATTCAAATCCGCAGCGTATCGACATTGTCAGTGTCTGAATGATATACTTTCAGCCAGAAAGGTCGCACTCTAACGTTCATGGAAGTGCAAAAAGTCTATTTTGTCTCTTTAATTCATTCGCACACGTGGCAACTATGAAGCCATTCCCGGAATCAAAAGTGATCCAACGTTTTCATTCTAAAAAGTCAGAAAAAGTGCGATATTGTTATGAAAATAACGGACAATATGTCATAGGGCTATTTAAAAAATGTCAGTAAATCTAATAGCGCTATGCCAAAAGTTATTGTGGTCTAGAATGGCAGTCAGCAAACTTTACCTAATCTTCCGCACGTCAACACAACACAGTTTGAATAGTTTATGGGAAAATCAGTTGGTGTCGGTGGAATGAATTTCATACTGATGGAAACAGCCATTCAGGCATTCGGTCAGTGAAAAAAAGGCGATTTTCGAATACGTGAGATTGCAGTGCAATTAGTAATCAGTTTGACCTACACAATAAATTCCCATGTAAATTTCTGTGATCCGTTCTACAAGCAACTGTGCTGCCGGTACAACATGGTTGCTGCAGGGAAATTTTGTAGCAGATCCACAAAATGGAGCAATCCTTTATGAAGTTCAGCGACGTTCGTACTTCTGGCAAATAACTCAGAAAACATTATCTGAATTGCCTGAGGATATGATCCGTGCTAAAGATTAGAAATTTTTTAATCTCGTTTGCGTTGCCACCGCACATCACTGATTGATTGGGATCGTCATTCGCATATTTCCTCAAAATGTCTTGTTTTCATTTTCAATAAAACCCATGAAAATGAAAAAAAAAAACATTTTGAGAAAATATGCGAATGACGACCGCTGGCATGAGGATTAATTAAAAGAAACAGCCAAATCGACAAGTGAACGAGAACAGCCGTGCACATATTTGTCATCGGTCACCTGAAATGCTGCATATTATTTAGCAGACTTCAAAATGCTATGTTTTCGGCAACTAACGGGTCTACTTTCGTGCAAAGCGATTCGTTAATCTCTAAAAACATGCGAAAATTATTTAGCCGTAATTGCATTATGTAAAAACATCGAATTTCAATGTGCGATTCATGGAGAAGATAACTATGATCTGAGACGGATAGAAAAATTGAAGATTAATGCACCTCTCACCTGCCTACAGATCTTGCAATGCCAATAACTGAGATGAATTCAAAAAGAATATTCCCGAGGCCTCCGCCTGCGTGAACAGCAAAATAGTCCGAAGCAATATACTTTGTAGGCTCCGCTTGTGAGCTGAAACCATTAAACGTTGAATTTTAATGTTTAATGTGTATGATATTTTTCATTGAGTTAAGAGGAATGGATATTCACTAAAATATTAAGGAAATTAGCGCATCAACTTCAGTGGAAAATCCATTCCCAAATAAAGGAGCCTCGAAATACGCAGTGCTCTACTGAATGCAGAGAACAATAGAAGAAGTCCCAGCAGATATGAAGCTTTTGTAGTGAGCTTATTCAGAAAGGTAACGTCACATGAGCCCAACATTACTAACAATTGGTAAAGATGGACAGAGAGACATTGCTCTTCCGAGCTCCCTCACCGCTGGTTCCCAAAAAGGCCACAAATCACAACGACTGATTGGATGGTGTAAGCGTTAAGTTCACTATTTAAAAAATCATAGTTCTTGAGGTAGGAGCATTCCTAAGGCTGAAGGGAGTAAATTCATGGCTACCTACTGGATGCCAATCACCTGAGGCTTAGATTCGAGGCTGCTGAAATAATAGAGATTTTTACCAGTAAAGCAATCATTATTTAAAAATGATTGACCTTAAAAATGGCTTCAAGTCTCAGTAAGGTCATTCGTTACGTATATTTGAATCATGGTCAAACTTCCTTAATTAAAAGTGAATCTGCTCATGGAAGAGGCGCTAATACTATGGAATAATAAAAATTCATCTTAGTGACCTGGAAACCAACGTACATGAATGAATATTCTTAGAAAACAGGAAGGTGAGTTTTATGAAAAGTTACTCAGTTCTATATACGGCTGTTAGCATATGAAGCACCTCGTTGCATTTCATGAGCGAAAATTTCATAAGCAATTTGTGTTTCAAAGGAAACCTGCATCCCATAAGAACGTGCCATGTCGCAAGATAAAGCGAATTGATGCATTAATTGCAACGCTTAGTCTTTTTAAAAATTTCTTGTTATACTGGAAGTAAACAACAAATTTATAGACGATTTTGTTCCAATTTTTTGAAAACAACAAATGTCTTCTTAATCAGTGTAAGTTTTATCCTCAGAGCAACATTATTGCTCATTTCAAAACAAAACCTCTTGCTCATGAATGTCAATTATAAGACATCTGAAAGCGATGCAAGGGTGAGAAGAACGTTTAGCTAATGATGCATAAGTTTGGAGCGGTTAACAAGAAGAGAAATAAGCACGCTCTGGTGTAATTTGTTACCCTTCTGTCTCATTTAAACTTCCCTCATTGAGGAGGTTCTCAAAACACATGGAAACGCCCACGCCAGGATGCTTTGCCGGATGTTATAAAGGTGCACAGCAAAATGAACAAATCCGTTCATTGGAAATCCTGCAAAAACTTCGAGAAAGACAAATTAAGGCCGTAGTTTTCTTTGCTCTAATAATTTTCTATTCAACGGCAAATTGCACAACGTGGCACTTTATTCCTTACTCTGCATCCTTCTCAATTGATTATCTTTAAATCGATCATTGAAAGAATCAAACCTCTCAACTGAAAGTCCCAAACGTTCTACCAACACCATGCACACTTCCATTTACTGAAGTTTCGCATTACTGTTGCTATATAATCTCTGGGCCGGTCATAATGCTGTACTTGGTGATGGTAGTCAGATAAACGATACTCGGAAAGCCACAGTCCATCGCACTTGTGACAGGTGGTTGAACCAAATTAATTCAGCCAAGTTTTGTGAACAGAAATGGCCCACAAGAACTGTAGAGCTTTGAGGTCTTATAAACAAAACCTATGATGAAAGAGTTTCTATGCTCTCGACTGGTTCTGCTTACGTGAACGAAACAGTCAAATAGAGTTGGTCTCCGAACTTGAGGAATGCTGCGGAAGTTGCCGATACATTTCAGCTCTTTCCCATTGCCTCCCTTCTCTCTTCTTTTTCATGCATGCAAAATTCATCTCTGAATTATCAAACAGTTTCAACGTGTTGAGCATCAAAGCGCAAATGGATGTGTGCATGCGTTAATGCTAACCTGCAGCTTACTTCATCGACTCGCTTTAGAGTAAATGCCTAAAAAGTGATTATATGAAGACGCTGTTACTGAGGATAATTTCGAAGCATTAGAAATGAGAATAATTCAGTTTTGTGCCATAAGAGGATTGTGAACAGGTTGAAGTTCATTAATGAGACCTGTTGCGATCGTTCGATGGTCGTTGTTGTTGAATTTGAAGGTGTTCGTTAATTTTTTCGAGTTCAAACCTTAGATAAGAAATTCCACGTGCCATATCATCGAGGAGTTGATCACCGGTGAGTGCATTGCTAGTGGCATTTTGCTTTGTTCGATCTTTCATCCTCAAATTAGAATATCACTTTCTTTTGACGTTTCTTCTCCTCATGCCATCCCACATCGATTATTTCAATGAGGTAGTGCTTGACAAGACAACTTGCTTTTATTCGTGTATAAATTTCAAAATAGAAGGAAACACTGAAGTACTTCCATGAGCTGCCGTCGACATGCTATGAACGCTGATACTCTAACTCGAATGGAAGCTAGTAGGGACCTGTTAAAATAGTTTAAAGTAGCGTTCAGCTGAATGAAATTACAATGATACTAATTTTTTTGCGTAATTGAAAAAGATTTTTCAATAAAGCATAAACAGAATGACAGCTAATATGGATGGACAGAGTGCAACATAATTTTCCGTTGCATGCAAGTTGCATAGCTTTATAACGCAAGTAATCATTTTACGGGTTCACTGCAGTTATTCATCTCTAACCTTACTGATTTGTAAAGTTTTCGAGAAAATCGCCGGTGTTGCGATATTCGATCGTTTCATGTGAGAGATCTTTTGAATCCATAGAGATGGGCTTTGCTCTTTGCGTGAGCATAATGTCGAAATTTCTTGTTTAGACAACTGCACGTCTGTGTCAAATGTGGAAATCGAAACAGTGGTAGTTCACATTGGCTGTGTGAAGGCCTATTTGTGCTATGTCATATTTGCCACTGCAAAAGTACGTGAAGCCTCGTTGGCTTTCGCTATAGTACATGCGGGCATTATTTGTGCAAGTCGAGCTTCAAAATCAGGACTGAGGATAGTTGTTCTGATGAACCTCATCCATATAGGTGTCCTATCAGGAAGTATTTAGAGTATCACTTTGCTTTTCATCTATATTGACTCACCTTCCGCGGATATTTCAAGTCCCAGGTTTTTGCGCCTCTTTTTGAAAGGTATTCAAATTTTTACTGACGAGCTCAGAATGTCGCCCTTTGCATTGTCCTGTCTACGAGTTTCACATTCTACAAAGGGAACCTGATGCATTTATCTGAAACGGTGGCCGTTAAGTGTTTACCAAGGTAAGTGTGATGTCGTTCATATCAACTTCTGATATGAACGGTTTCTTTGGCTAAGGATGGGGTATTTTTAAAGCATTTTTAGTTAGGAATGCATTTTCCAACACCGCTTCACTAATGATTACCATACCAGTATGAGATTATACGGATCCTTTTATAAAGTGTTCAAAATTCTTTTTTTTTTTTCACACTACGCATGTGATCTGTGAGGAAATTTGTATATTTTGCTGGAAGCTCGTGTATCCAAACTGCTGCTCCTCCTAATTAAGTGATGACCTCACAATAGCGAACGTATCCTCGCGGCCATCATCGGCTCGTTGAGCAGAACAGGTGGGTATAGGTCGAAGGGCGATTTCAGTGCTCAAATTTTTCGACCTGAGTGAGTATCTTACCTTCTCGGGAGGGAAGAGAAGATCGGTGTGATATTCAGATGTAGAAGGCATGATCTAAGTGGAACAGATGAAGATGTGCTTCAGTTCAAGTTCAGTATTTTCAGGCAAACGCATCACATCAAAACTCTCTTTCAATTAATTTTTTATCAGATTTGTGTTCTGTTATACCGTTAACAAAACCATTGAAAATCCAATTTCATCGTCGCGTTACAAAGCTCTTTGTTGTGCACTATACTCGGTTAACATATTGCAAAACATAGGTACTTAAAAGATCGTAAAAGATCTGCTTATTAAAAAAGATTCTTTATAATAAATTACCTATTCAAACAAAAACCAATCACTGTTTAAACACATTCAAAAATTGTTTCACATTTGCATTTCAGTTGCTTTCCTCTTTAAAGGTAAATGGTGGCATAAATGAAGTAAAAGTAACTGTACACTAATACCTTGCTAAAATATCTTCTTGAGCAGCAAAATCGCAATTAGAGGCACGAGAGGTCGGTCTGATGCGCTCAAATAACGCTATCGTAATCATAGCGGTTGTGCAGATTGCCACCAACACGACGAACAGGAAGCAACCACGTTGACGCATTTCTCGCCTGCAACTTCATTAAAGACTTTGCCTTATTCAGGCGATATCATAGAGAAATGAACATCACACTTCGTAATAATATTCTCCTTCTCTTCAAATCAAATTTCTCTTTTGGCAAATCTTTATACGAAGTTCTATTTCGAGCAACTGAACAGCACAATTAGTGACTATTACAAATGCTTGGAAGGAATTCAATGCGTTTCGCTGTTCAAAATATTGTAGAGATATTAAAATAAAAATAAAAATTCTTGGCGGCTGATTTTGAAAAAGTTGCTGAGATAAGGCACATGGATTGCGCCTCACTCTTGCGATTACCAATGTGTGCGGCGTTGCGCTAGTAACCTGGACTGATACCTGTGTTAATATTGATTGCGCATTATGTGCTCACTTGAAACGTATTTGAGAATCATAAACGATGTTTTCTACAAGCACGGTTTTTGCATTCATCTGCTGTGCCCCTCATTCGTACAAATAGCAAATAGAGAAAACATTCATGGGTAGCTGTCATTGTTCTCCTATACATATATGCAAATTTCTAAAAGCGCATTCCAAAGACGCCACGTCTTTCCGAATGTGCGTAATCTATCGTATTCGCAATTAGCGAAATCGACATGTGTGGAAGAACAGTAGGCTTGAGAGTAGCTAATCTAATGGCGTTGCCATATTTGAAAACATTAAAGAGAAAAATGGGTGGGTAGGAAGCATAGTGGAACAAAATTACCAGGAAGACGGGTAGCAAAGAAATCCTCATTTTCACCGTTTCCCAGCAAAAATATGCTAGGTGTCGATACAGCTGAGCTAACACATATGTGGAATGTCCCTGGTTGAACAACTGTAAACAGCGAGTTTCAATATCATAGGACACAATTTCTCAATCATAAATTAAAAGATGGGATGACAGGAACCGAACTAGCTGAGTTTACGAGTACGAATCTTGACGCTTATTCAAGGTGCAATCGAAATGGGATAATCCGAATAGCGAAAAATATATACACACAATATACTCTTATCCATACATGCAGCATGACAGTTGATGATGTCATCGACATTTTCTGTTCTTTGAATGTTCTACGGAACGATATCACTATTAGACGAATTGAAATAGTACTTAACAAAATGTTTGAAAAAATGAAGAAAATAATGGTAACAATAGGGAAGTAGCTGGGATCTTATTCTCTCCGTGTGTCTTCGAATACTACAAAAAAAAACAGTAATCGCTATCGGCTTGCTATGAACGAAACTACTTGTTCTTGGCCAAAACGAATGCAGAGGTTTGGAAGTGTAGCATGAATATGCACTTTTTGCATTCATTTCGATTAGCTAATCAGACATATGAAATAGTAAAAAAATCAAAATACGCAGGACTGACACCATCATAATTCAATAGAAGTGATGGTTCCTATAGAGATCATCCATGAAAGATTCGTTTTTCTGTGACGATGTCAGCGTGCAACGAAATGCCGACTGTTGAAATAAAGGTGCAAATTTCTCGCCATCGTTAAACGCCTACAGCCACTTTCACTTTGATGATCGAGAGCAAGACATCTTATATTAGATTCGCACTCTGTTGTGTATATCAAAACCATCAAATTCTTTAATTCACTCACTAGGGACTCGAAAACACGATAACGTCATCACAAAAAAATGAATAAAAGCGCTTATTTATTCCTATTTTTCATTGCATCAAATTATATATGGAAAAAAATTGAGCGGCTTTTTGAAATTCAAGTGATGAGCTCCTTTAATAAAAAAAAGAACTGAGCTGGCCCAGCAAATAAACAACATCTGACTGAAAGCGGAAGTGAAAACATTCATTGTTCTCATCTTGGCCATAACCTTCGCTTCAGTCAAGTATTTGAAATAGTCATCGCGCTAATCAACTTCAAATGCGATCTTAAGAATTTCAGGTAGATGCTTCTTTTTTGGGCAAATAGAGTTAGGCAGGCAAATTTTAGGTGAGAATGTTAGCCACAAAATCAAAACTTCCTGGAATTTCACGGCTGGTAGGATGTGCACGAAAGCTTTTTCAAACGACATATTGATGCATGTTAACTGACTTTTTAGTCGTGCATAAAAACATTCAATCTCTTGAAACTCGAATGAGTCCAATAGGAAAGATGAGGTTTTGGATCTTACAGTTTGAGAAGTATGGGAAGAGAAGAGATTTTAAGAGGGTTGGAGGAAGGGGCGAGGAAGGGAGGGGGACGGAGAAATAAGTGAACCGTCCTAGCGAATTGCACCTAATGTAAAAGAGGTAGTTGAGTTCAATAGCAAAAAACATAAAGATCAAAAATTTTCACATGCAAAATTCATCAGCAATGAGCACATTTCCAGCGGCCGTCAGCAACATTGAGCAACATCATATTATTTCAACTTTAGTGTTCTATAAAAGGGTCAGTTGAAAATTAATAAACACTATGAACGGCGTATCTTTACACGAAATCTTATCAAAAATTCGCATCTCAAAGTTGAAAGTGCTCCCTTGAAGATCGCCTCGAGAACCCTCTTGCAACCTGTCCTGCCGTAGTGGAGTTTCTAACAAAAAGGCACAAAAAGAGAGCATTATCCGTGATATAAATGACCCATTGCATAGACGCTTGTTGCTCATGACGAGAACATTCATTAATATACTCGTTCAAGACGCCTTCTTTTCTTTATTCATTTTCTTACATTTTATTTTCTTGCAAAAATAAATAAATGTACAAAAGGTCAGCTTCGTGAGAAATTCCCATCCGCCTGTGGCATCCTCAAGACACCGCAGAATGCACTAACGATATGCACAGAATAGACCACAGTCACCGGCTTTTTTATAGAAGTTAGGAGAAAAGGATTTAAAGGTAACGAGGTGGAGAGGAACTGTATTTAAATGTTCTGCAACAGCAAAAAGGTCACACGACAAAAGTTGTATCGTCTACGAAATAAATACTCACTCACAAACCGCACAGAATTAGTAGTTCTAATAAAATTTAAATGTTTGGTGATTAAAGGGTTCTTAAGTGCGCCTTGTGAACCACCGATATTTTTCCTTCAGAAGTTATTGCGGGTTTCCAGCTGTTGAGATGCTGGCGAAATAGAAGTTTGTCTTTCAAGTCTTTCGGCAGGCATCCTCCGCGTTATTCTTTGAACCCATTTAATATTATGAGGTCATTCGAAAATCTTCGAGTTTCCAAGACCACACCAAATATCCATGAAACTCAGTGCCCATGAATCATTCCTTCAGTGAGTCATGCTGATGGTGCCATTTTCCTCCTTCTGTTTCCGAATTTTTCCTCATCAAGCTTTGACGGAAGTGAAATTGGCGAGCTTAAGTACTCGAATAAAGAATTGGAGATTTTTAAAGACGTAAATGTCCTCGTACTTTAAAATAGTCATTAACGATGGTTGACGTCAGTTGAAGCTCGTTGAGCGAGCAAGATAGTTAAATAAGAGCAAGAATTTTCAGTTTCTTTATGCTCAATGACCCCATCAAAGAGTTGTATGGCGATGGTAGTATGATCGAAATTCTAGCCACTCCACCGTTTGATCCAGCCGTAATAAGATCGCCATTGAACAGAAAATTTGCGACTACGGTCATAACGCTATGAGGTGGGCGATAACGAAGGTAATTTTTATGGTTGTAGTTGATAATCGGTTCATGCGACTCCATCATTTCATTCCATACAACTCGTTGACCTGAGAACGGCTGAGAACAAGAAGCCTACTTTCTTATTTTGTTGTCGTTAAAGTCAATAACAGCGATTCATTTTTCCTTCAATGAGAGCGAAGTACAAAGCAACAGCAAATGGCAAAATCCTATCATAGACACATCCTGGTGTACACTGTTGGTTGTTGTAAGATCACTTCGAAAGCCAAATCCCTTCCCCTGCTTTCCTCGAAATTCACAATTTATGAACGCATTACGACGATGCGATATTCGTGCGCATTAATATCTATGAATGTCTTTCACCTGGATTCGAGGGTAGCCGAAGTTGCATCTCTTAATGGTGGTTTGAAAAGTCGACAGCATAGAAGAGTCCTCACATAGTCTATTGGTTTCATGCGTATTTTCACCTTAAAATGTGCAAGTGTTTTCACGTTTATAGGTAACTGAAAGCGTTTTAAGCAAAACGTAGGGAATGAAATGAGTGGAAGCATAACTCTCAGAAGGTCTTTCTGTTATCTGCAAGAGGTTAGCTATTCACATAAGTTTCCGAAAGTAAATTTTAAATATGCCGTTCTTGTTGAATCATAACTGTCGGTGCTTGCTCTTCGTGAATTTTTCTTTTCTTTTTTTAGTATAGTATAGGTAACAGAAGGGTGAAGTCATTTCTGGGCTTTCTGTAAGTGCCTCACAGCTTTTGATGTTTCCAATCTGAAATCATTTAGCATGAACTCAGAAAGCAGAAAAGAGACCAATACCGCCATCAAAAATCGCACAGTCGAACTCAAGCAGCAAAAAAAGGTAAAAGATTTAAGTGTGAGTTTCCATGTTCATAGTAATTGAGGATGATACAATTGCGAACTTCGTGGTGGCTTAATTAGTAACCGATCTCTGTTAAATTTCATAGGTTACATTATTATATCTCGATTGAAAGCATTTGGCGCCTATTCAAATAATCCTTAAATGTAAAGCTTAGTACTGCTGAAGTTTATTTATTCAACGGATAGCACTATCCACCTAACGAGATATCATGGATTTAATCCATAGGCGACTTAATTAACTTTTGAAAATTCTACGAAGCTTGCCATCTATGACGACGGTGGCAAAAAGCGGTGAATCTTCGAAATGGGCAGAGTTCACATATTAATTGTTGTGTTGATGTTAGTAGTCGGACTCCCATCAACACAAAGTTAGTATGCAGCACGTGCAGAAATGTTCAGGTTCGGATGAAAGCGTACATATGCCACGAATCACGCATGATGTGAGATATTCAACTCACTACTAGATCCTGAAGAACGCTCAGGGGCATTTTTAACGCCTCTTATTTCAGACATTCAGCTGCGTAGAATTCAACCATGTCGGCCGCACAAGTTGTTATGGCTGAAGCCACATATGAGCAACAGCCATTCAAATAAAAGTAGGAAATAGAAAAGGAACAAATTCATCGAAAAAATTTTAAAAGTCATCCATTTCTAGATAGATGAATTCCAGCAACAAAAGGTGATGCAGTCATCGGATGGCTCAAAAGTTCATTCGTCTTAGACCCAAAATTCATTGGTGACTGCTGTGCTTTAGCTTGAGCGCAAGCCTGTTATTTCACGCGTTTTGGGTGTTTCGTGGCAGTGGTAGTGAATAGCGAACTTCACGAATCTTGCCAATGAATTAAATTCACGATAATGTCACAAGTTTTAAAGTAACGCTGATGTTAGTGAGCGGTTCAGAAGATGGCAGCAAGAATAAGCTTATTGAAAAGCTCTTATACGGGGATGCTAAATGAAAAAAATAACCCAAATATTGCAGTTTGGTTCGATGTCCAATACATTTGTCAAATACTGTAATGAAAACAACGTAAAATTACGATAATATTTATATTCTGTAAGAGCTATTCGTTATGAGAGTATATTATTTTCAAGCAACAAACAGCGAGGAACGGTAATGCACTATTCCATGCTAGCAAAATATCAACGATACAAGAATAATGATTCAGTTGACATACGTTAGAGATTCTCTTGGTTGTGTTTGCACACAAAAGCATTTTATGATAGCGCTTTCGGTTGTTCACTGCCATTCGATTATTCGATTTTTTTCGAAAAGTTATGAATAATTTCGATTTTTTGATGTAAATTTTTACAGATTTTCAGGTCCGGTTATTGCTGATGATCAGGCTTCTTTTCTCGTCCATAGTTTAAACATTAAACTTGCAATAAATTAAAATATTAAACATCATCGTTTTGATGTACTTTTGCAAAATTTGCAATCCCATGTTTGCATATGATTAAATGTGTTTTGCCATTGAGCATGCTAAACGTGAAACTAGAGTGATGAAATTTGCTTGTTGCAGTGCGCATTAAAGCCTTCGATACCAGCCTTCATATTGACCAATCTACTTGAAAGCGCAGGAGATTTGCATGCATTTTCTTAGGCGTTTTTCTTTGATTTTGCATTCATCGATCAGAGAATAATGAACATTTTGCGGCAAAGTTTGTATCAGCGAACGGGTTGGTTAAAATATGAGGCCACGTTTTGTCTGCTTACAAATTGTTCGCGATTTTTAAGTGTAGTGAACCGAGTGCAAAGGCGCATATATCGTTACATATTTTTTGGGGTCGCATATCTTATCAATCCACCTCATCTTGAAAAGTTCTGCAATTAAGTTTTGCTTTAAGTTTGCGCATTAAATTTATTCAGCTTTCATAGAGTTAATTGTCTTTGCCGCAAAAAATTCGTTCAAAAGTGGATGATGCGAAACGAGAACGCTTTCGATGCTGAATGTTTGGCCACATTGTCAGAATTCAATGGACTCGAATTATTCGCTTTAATGCTGTCGTTTCAACATTTGCTAAAATTTCATGAAGGTTTACGGACAGCTGGGTTAATGGACCCTTGGCTAACCTCCACAAGTACTTGTAAACACTTGCTGGCTGTGTAATTAACTCAGCGGTCCTCGTATGAAGTTCAATTAACATAAAATTCATCTGGCTGGGCTCTAGAGAACAAATCAATCAATAGACTGCTAATTCAATGGGCAAATAGACAGGTAAGGACACTCGCATACCAATGCACACACATAGAGACCCACGAATTATTGCGTACCATTGTAAATGTTCTTGGCAAAGGTGCATTATGACTAAGTCATCACTCTGCGTGCGCATGATCTGTTTGTGGATTTGTTTGTCTTCTTGGCAGTTTCAACATCGAAACCATTGAAGTGGGATTCTAAGATATGGTAGTTCACGATCTGGGGAAGCTCATCTATCGGAAATTTTACTTCACTGCATGCCGGCTCGGTTCAGCCACCCAAACAGTCCAAACGGCTCAGTTTTTGTACTTCTTTTCTTTCTCGTTTCTACATAAAACGAATCCTGAACGACGTCCTAACTGCAGGCGAGAGTTGGATGCAGTTCAGCTAAGCGCCATTGGTTGTTATTAGGGGAACGGTCAGCTCGATAGCTAAAACCTAAATGTGCAAGTGAAAAAAGATTTGCTCTGTTGGCCTCTCAGGTAGCATTCATGCGAAGAGTTTTCAGCTTGCACCTGCATAAGTTTCGAATGGCGATCACTCAAAAGCTTTTCAGAAGCGGACGGGAATTGTGATAGGTAGCGAATGTCATTTTCATTTTGGATTGGCTTTTCAGATCACTAAAATTTTTGGCCTTCAAAAAAAATTGTTCTGGAGGTTGCAGAACTATTTCACCAACCACGTGTTAGAAAAATGACGTATATTAAGCTATCACTCCACCCACTTCTTAGCAGACTATAAATAGAGTTTGAAACTGATGGTCATCTATTGCATGGAAGAAGAGAATATGACACCGTAAGGCGACGCTCATCAAGTCCATAGAGTCAGAAACGGGGTACATTGCAAGCTTGAATATCCAAAACATTGAAGTAGCGATACGAGAGAATTCACGTCTCCTTTATGGAAGATGCGAGAGAATCTCATATGTGCAGTATCGAAACGCGGCTATTTTATTGTCGATCACTGAGTAATACATGGAACAAGATTGAGTAATATTTTCCGACAAAATGAAGTACATACAGGTATTGTCTCAGTGGCGGGAATGAGTTACCATGATTTTGCAATGAGCCACTCAAAAAATTAGACAAACGAAAATTTCAATAGACACGCCAAAATGAATGACATTGAAATCAAGGACAATAAGAACGGCACAATTCTATAATTTCTTAACAGACAGAGCAAATGTCAATGATATACATGATGGACATACATCAGTAATGGAAAATAAGCGATTATTTGATCGATACAAACATTTCAACGGTTATATTCAAACGATAATTGTTGTCATTTATTTTATGCAATCATAATAATCGATGCACATTTTTTCAAATGCAAAATTATTTGATATATTTTTTTATCTGTGTAACAATCAATGCGTCCCTATATTCTGATAATATTATTTTGCGATGGCATTGATATTATTGCTCTTCACATCGCTTGTTGCATTTATTTATTCAGTGACTAGCACCATTTTATGAAAATTCTTTCATCATTTTATTTTTTACGTCCTATCGCATATTTCCTTAAGAACTACGCATCGTATGTGATCAGGAATGCATTGTATAATTCAAGCTATGCGCTTTCTCATTGTTTCTCATGTTGTTACTAATGACATCCATTCCATCGTCTAAATCCTCTATTTTTTTGCCCATTTCCTTTATCGCTGTATCCTTTTTCTCTAGAATCAGCTGTTATAGGACTGATAACGCATCCAATATGATTAATGACAATCTGAACAGCGCCATGTCTGTGGGTATGTATGAGTCTTTGTTCGCATATCGTGTAGTTGCAACCTAAAGGCTCCAATGGCTACTTCGAAAATAATTTACTCTGTGTATTCCAATCCAAACAATGGCTTAAATTTAGATCAGCAGGTAACTCTTAACATCAATCGAAATCCGCCACAGAATTCATTGCTCAAAATCGTGCAAGAGTCGGTCGTAAGCATTCCACAAACTAATTTTCAGTCAATGATTTACATAGCTGATCACTCATATATATGAAAGTATAATAGCTCTATTTCAATGTTGTGTTAACGTCATTGAAAGAGACCACTCCCCTCGGCGCAGCTGCGAAAACTGACCATAGAGCACCCCGTTTTCCTGCAAGAGAAGTCCCATGTTTTCTGTTTTTTGCGAGGATTAGGTGTGTGTTCATTTTGGTTGATTCAAGTGAACGAAACCTTGACATGCAAGAGAACTGCCCATCAGATTGTTGTTTTCAAAAATTTGATATATGAGTGAAGTAATCCCACATTTGTGAGGCAAATTATTTATATGATCGAACGAATCGGAGCTAAATATTCCTTGCAATTAAGAGTGGGAAGCCTTTAGTGAAAACCACAGTAAGCTGAATCATGTTCATATTCTCCTAAGCGATATAAATTCGTTCTGGAAGGTGGCCAAATAGGACAGCTTCTGAAATGAGATCACTTTAAAAATTTTTGACGAGAAGTCATTTGGTTTGATGAAAAGTGGCTGCCTATATATGAATAAAAAAGCCTCACTTTCCACCAAGAAGAACATAATGTCGTGTTCAGGGATCGTTGTCTATGTGTGAGACTCATGAATAGAAACCAGCGAACAATCTCACCAATATGCTCAGTGAGATCGATATACAAAAATGTTGCGAAGATTTATAGACGAATCTTGAAATGAATAAGTTATTAGACCTTAGTAAGTGCAATAAACTGCAGCATTGTAGGGTGCCATAATTTCCTGGAAAATTTTAAGTATGCATCTTAGCAAAACTATTTCACTAATCAGGCCGGAAAAAAGCTCTACGAATGAGATGCTTAGATTAAGATAGAATGTGCAAGTTAGAATGGAAGAATCTGAGCATTAAACTATCGGAAATATATCCACGTAATATATGGCTACTCTAAGGCGAACGAGAAATTTCCCAGGAATTTTAATTAGGGGAAAAATGAAAACGATATTTGCTAATTGTTTGCAAAATGGCGAACACTTTTCAAAAAGACGAAATAATGGTGGGAAAAATTTGTGAGTATTAAAAAAGTTGACGAGTATCAGAAGAAGCAGTGAACAGTATGAAATTGACGTTAATATGTTAGATGAATACTTTTCGAAAGAAATATCTAAGAGCGGAAATACATTAAGATATATTAGAATTGCTCTAAATAACTTATGATGAGCTAATAATTGAACGATTCGAATAAGAAATGTAATCCATTGTGCGTGTTGGGATAATCTGGATTATAGTTTTTTTTGTTTTTAACAGATAATCACGAGCGCAATTCTCCTATAAATTTGAAAATTGATAATACGACCTCGACTCACAAAAAAAGAAGGAAGAAATGAGAGGAGTGGATGAAAGCTTTCCGAAAGATGCAATGATGAAAAAACAGGTGCACAAATAAAATAAGCGCCACCATACCGCCAGCACGGTTTCAGAAGAAGATCTTCCTATCGCGGCTGCACTGATTCAGTTAGTAGGTAGGATTAGGTAATGAATTATCGAAGATGGTGCTAACATTAAGACTTTATTTAGCCAAAGCGTCAAAGGTAACGAGCGAGTGAATAGGGAACTGCTACTAGTAGTAATGAGAAATTGTCAGCATGATAGAAACTACTAGAACAAAAAAAATTTTTTGCTTCTTACTTCCGAAAAAGAAGAACTTAACACCGTCGTTATCACACCTATTTCATTGTCTACTATCGAATATACGAATGGCACAGCGGTGCTTTTCTAGGGTTATCCAACCTCATTTTTCTTCCTGTTCCCTCATTTTGGTTCAAGTTTGTTCAAGCATCAAGATAACATTTTTTTGCGAAAGATTAGGAGCAACGGCCAGCTTTGATATACGGTATCTTTTAAGAAACTGTCAAGAGAGCGAATCGATGATTTCGAAACATTGGATTCAACATTGTGAGCGAAGGATCTCAAGCAAAACGCTGAGAAGACTATAGGTAGCGAGATCTGGAACGTGTAAGCAACTTAAAATTTGCACACCGTTGCAGACATCAACTTCATTTGGGTGATGTTTGACATAAATGCCAAGCATCTCGGTTTATAGCTGGATGAGGAACGAAATTTTACGGAATGCTTCACTAAGTATCGAACCAATCTTCGAGCAACATTTTTCATGAGCGCCGAAAGTGAAAACAATGTGACTAAGAGTTCAAATACTCTCACAACACACTTCAACAACTGCTAACCAACAACATCGCGATCAAGATAACAACCAACTGTGGATGGGAACAGTGGATTCGAACGACGCTATAAAAGCGACGCGACAGTTCAATCGCGGTCCAGAAGGATAAATCGACGCTACTCGACACATTCTCTCATACAGCACGACACTAAAGTACAAGGAAGATGTAGAAATTCTTAATAGATTTAATAACTATAAAGACTCTGATATCCGAAAGTGCTTATTATAGTTGCTTCAAAATAATGTTGCTTTCAACGATCACCTTTTGCTTCATTGACTTCAGATAACATTCGTATTAATCAATAAGACTTGCGACTGGCTGACAAAGTTCCCCACATGGGACGTTTTACGGAGGAAAATTCCAAGTATGTCGGTGAAGTGAATAAACAAACATAGTAAAGTCAACTCATCTACGTCCTGGAAAGGGAGTTTATGAACATCATCAACTAAATGGCAGTAATTAATAAACAGAACTACCTCGCAAAGGTTAATCGCGGGAGGACTTGAAGGCACTTCTGCGGAGGCGATAATAAAAAATCTGCTGCAGAATATGATTTTATTATTCCGTTGTGTTCATTTGTAATCGATGGATAGCAGCATTCAAAAGAACGGTCACATAAAACAAATATAAGTGAAAAGAAACTTTACTAGTATATTACACTTACGTTAAGCTATCTTGTCATAATGAAGAGAATTAACTACCTATATAATTAGCAATGACGCAATAAAGAACAGACAAGCGGATGCACAAGGAATTCAAGTAAACATATAGTGCGATGCTTAAGACACATTTGGTCAATGAAAAACCGATCACGATTAAAAACGTAACGCTTGATAATCACACAACGCTATCACGATGACGCCAGCGATAAACTTTTGTGTATAAAGAAAATGTGCTTTTTCTTTTTGTGCTACATTAGATATGAGCAAGTAATAAACTCTAAAGATGCCTTACGGGATGCAGACTTTCTTGTTTATCAATGAAGAATGCAAGGAACCCATATGAAAGAAGATTATTACTTGCTAATTCGCTGAGAAAAAACACAAACTTTTACGAAAGCATTTCAAGTGCACCAATATCATTTCTAAGTATGTAGAAATGAAAATCTACTATCATTAATATCTTACTACTTTTCGTAAAGCCTTGTTTCTAAGGAATGGTCATTTTGCAGTATTCCATTGCCAAAAAGAATAACTCGATTTTATGAGGCTTTTCTTCATGGGGTGAAGCTGATAAGGTCTCTTGGCATACGCTACGCCTCCTAACCTATTCACTGAATGTATTATCACCTATGACATCACATTTGAATGAATTTTATTATGAAGCAACAAATGATCTTTGTTGCTTATTGCAATCTTAGATAAGACATGCATGTGCCAATATATTCTAGTGAAATTAATTTGTGCAACTTCGTGTAGGTTAAACTTCGTGCTAGGATTTAAAAAAAATACACATTATAAGGAGTTTTCTGAATTAGGGTAAAGAGTCGCCATTGCAAGTTTCATTTGGAAAGCGGAAATTTGGCTGGTCTTTCCCGCTGCGTTTATTTCCAAACGAAATTCAACTTTTATCGCTCGGTAACAGAGCGACATTTTTAAAACTCCGTCGACCGCAAAACAATGTTGCAGGTCGTTTACCATATGCCAAATTTACGTCAGAAGATGATTTGGTGAAACGTCGGAAGTCTAAAAAATTGAACATAGGCCAGATTTCTTCTCCGGAGGGTGGAGTTGGCGCGAATCTGAAGAAAAGCCAAATTTCTTCTCCGGAGGGCTATGATTAGCCCGACATACATGATCTTACAACATTTGAAATTTGAAAGCACGACCTGCAAACAATCCTTACTCCAACGGAAATTTGTCAGGTGCAAAAAGATGTTGAATAGCGAAAATCCAAATGACAATAGCTGCTAATGCGAACGGGATGGGGAGGGGGAGGGAGGGGCGGGGTTATGAAGTTGGGAAATATGCATTTAACACCTGGCTCTGAGTAATTCTAGCTAAGTTATTAAGGTTTAAGACTGCGATAAACGCTTAAAATCGGTCGCATCAAAAGTTGCCTTTCTATACGCCGTTTTGACTCATCGATGGAATTTGATCTTTTATTGAAAATGAAAAGCGTTTCTCCCATTTATACAACTTTTTACTTCACTTATGCTGCACTAACACTTCCGTCGTTTGCACTGTGACATAACTCATAATTTTTCCTTTTATGTAGCGAGTGATAAGTGAATTTCGTATCTTCCAAATTTTTGCGTGGCGAGCGCAGCATTTTAATACCTTTTGTCTGCATTGTTATACATGGCTAGAAAGTTGCATTTATCTTTGCGCGTTCATTATACACACTTAATGTTGATGCCGTTTCATCTGACATGATGCGAGATCCTTAGAATCTATTCGGGATTGATCGGTCTCTGTTAGTGCTGCATGTCGCTGAAGACTATCTCCTTTTGCGGATGTAGATGAGTGGAAATACGATGCAATTTTAGATGATATTAAACATCGTCATTTAACCTCACTACTTAATGCACATCTTTTGAAAGAACTCGCACAGAAGCTGCAACCAGCCAGAGTGATCGCAGCACCTCTAAAAAAGGTTCGTTGGTCAGAGGATTTAATATCTTTCGAGCATTTCTGTTCACACTCCTTTCCCAGAGGTAAGATGATGTGATCTCCAAAAACTACTTCTACTTAGCTACTGCACAGCGTCCTTAACGTTAAGGTGATCTGGTATCATGAACGGTGCACAGCTCCAGCATCCAAAGGAAATTTCCTGAGAAATATCCGCAAATTTCCCTCCAAATTGTATCCGCAACTATCCACAAGAAGTATCCGCAAATCAACGAACCTTCAAACGTGGACAGATCTCGATTAACTGCATTATCCTTCTACATCCACTTGCATTATTGCATTGCACTTGCAGTTGTATGTGTTGGGCTGCATCGTTTCAGAGCATTTTAGTTGCAGTTGGTCTATTCTTTTGCCGATATTTTCAGTCAGCCATCCCCGTATTGAATTTACTTGCAGAAGACTGCGTCGTATTTTCATCATAGGCAAACTGCTGAATTGAACAACCCACATCTCCTAAATTTTACATCTTCTCCTCACTTTTATTACCAAAGTTTCCCTTCATTCTACCTCTCCAATGAAGACCTATATCAGCCATTTCTCTGAAAGTCCAGTAATACTCCATTCGTATTTCAGCTGCTTCTATATTATTCCCAGCTGGCCATCGATTTAATGCTATTGTTGAAATAAATCCACACGAAGTGCAACCGCACTGATCAAACAATCCCCAATGCTATCCCTGGGATAAATGCCTTCTAACACAAAATCAGTTGTTAACGAAAATTTCAGTTGGTTTTACCGCACGACAAGCACCAGTAGGACGATTCTTTTTTTGGTTCTAGGCTCGCGTTATTCTTTCCGGTCGGTGATCGACCATCGATTTTAGAATTCGGTTCTTCGGTTACCGACTGAGAGGAATTTCGATGGGTTAACAGCTTCATCTCAATGCTATTTTAATGAAAAGCCAAAATATAGTAAAAGCGAAATAATAGTTTAAGACGCCAAAGTTTTATTTTGCCTCATATGACACTCTGATCAACGTACATATTTCAGTTAGAGCACTGCAAAAATAGAAACTATGAATGGGAACAAAAAATTCACGCAAACATTCTCCACAATTAGCCAAAAGTGTGATTTCGTAACCAAAAAAATTCACCCTCAGCAAGTGGGAAACGCGCCAGGTGGTTGGTGTGATGCGTTTTTTTTTTGCATTTCAGTTCATCATATCGACTAGCTGTGGAAACATTACAATCTGGCGGCATGATTTCACCTTTATTTGCTGCTTCTAAGCAGCATATACTAAAAGTGACGGCCTACCGACCTTAAAATACGTATGAAGAAATATAGACCTCAGTAAAATTATAATGAGGCGATGACCGATAATTATATGCGACTATCCTTTGCACTGTGCTCGTATAAAATAAGAAAGCCAATTGAATGCAGGCTTTCGGGCTTGCAATTTGATGTATTTCTATGCTTTTGCACAAGCGGAATAGACACAAGCGGAATCTAGGCCGCGCAACACAAATGAAATGTGATCAATCGAAATTAACTCGCAGGTGTGAGACCATCTCTTAGCCCATGTGATTCAACACTAGTGGAGACTCCTGTGCCATATGAAAATTCGAAGACTTGTAGACACATAAGGCTCCATACTTGGTAGCTTAATTTCTGATGGTGCTTCATATAGAGAACAGAGAAGGATGAAGATGAACACTGGTGAGGCAAGATATTACGCTTTATTTGGCCCATTCAAAGGTGCTGCCGCTGATTGCTCTGCTATGAACTTGTCACACATCAACTGGATATCAAGGAGATAAGTTGTAGTTCGTTTGTCCACTTGTTCGATTCTATTATCATAGTGTTGGTAGTGGCGATCAAGAAGGCAGCTCATTACGGCTCATTTATGCACTAGTCGCACGTTGATCCGGCGAAGCACGGCGAAACTTGAGATAATCAGTGTCTTCCACCTGTAGCAAAAACCAGGCGTTATTCCTGGAACACGGCTACGTTTGCTTGTGCAAGATCGAGAGTGGGTTCAGGTTCATGGATTATCCCTCATCGTTTCACTTCATTCACTCATTTGTAATACATTCGTTGCGTGCTCCAACTCGTGGCCGAATGATAGATAGAATCACATATCTATGGACGCGGCACTGGGCTGTGCTCCTCATCCTGCCTGTCGAATCCGATTGCCATCTTTCATAGTTTGTGTGCTAGGTATGTAATTTCACTGGATGTTCTAGGCTATTGCAGTCACTAATATTCTAAAGCTATATCTTATATTTACACGTATTATTCAATCGTTAGTTGTGTGTTATGGTACAATATGAGGACACTTTAAGGTCGCTTAAATATATTACATGAAAATATCAAGGATGAGAAATATAATGCAACATAGTATAACGCAGTCAATATCCAACAAGAAAATTTTTCATTTAACATCCGAATGGTTTTGCGGTCAACAGTGGCGTATAATACCATTAGAAGAATTCACAATATGAAGCACGCTTTCCCCTATGCAAGTGTAAAAGCGAACAAGTGAATTCACATCGGAAAGTCATGATTATATCCACCGAGTTCATCAGTGTTGTAACTCTATATTAATGCTTCAAGATGGAGATGAGCCTATACTACGCACTCCTGCATAGACAGGTAGGACCGTCCAAACATGAACAACTATGACACATCCACAGGGCATATTTTTGCAAGCGTTCACAAGAGAGATATAGGGTATCAATGTTGCATATAATTTAAATTAATATGACTAAGGCAAAGAAATAATGTACCTTTGACAAGGTGCGAATAAACGCGCCTAACGAGAAACAACGGTGCAGCCTTGTAAGTTCAACGTGAAAATATCATGCGGACAGCTGCGGCACTTGATGCATAGTGTAGCAGTAAATCGCATACTATCATATGCACACATTTCAGTTTTGTATTACATAACGAATTAATTGTAAAAATCAATATTTATTAGTATATTTCGATTGTACGCATAGGTTCAAGTACGAACAAAGGATAAAAATCATTCAACGCATGTAGATATATTGTCTAGGTATAGCAATGAATACATCAAAGTTTACGTCATGAACACCAGTGGGTAAATGGCGGCGGAAACTGTATTTTTTTCTCCGGAATGAGAATGCCTCTACGCGTCTCTCATCTATTCTCCTCTTTCCTGCTTCTTCCCGGTCATTCTTTGCAAATACTACGAATGGCCTTTGCATTTTGTGCTTTAAGTGGTCATTCACGATAGAGGCAACTGTGATTGAAAAGATGCGTGCATCACGGAACCGTTTAGTTTGATAGATTGTGACTAACAAGGCGGTGCGAATCCCTTCATATGGAGTTCATGGAGGTTAAACGCTAAACGTGATGACACATTTAACACGCTGAGCGGTCCCGAATGGCGGAAAAAAAGAGAGAAACCTGAGCACAGCTATATTGAAAAATCTCGCTGCCAAATATATGCATCTATTCATTTTACATCAAGCCAAGATATAACGAAAATTGCAGACTGCTGGGTTTGCATTGTTTTCGTGCTGCTGAAAAAATACTCCGTTACTTGAAAGAAAAGCAAATCCAACATATTGACGAGGGTATTGAGTCAATTTCCGGAGAAAAAAGAGATGAGCCAGAAGAGATGATGCGATATGCACTTCTGTGTGCCGCTAATCTGACCAACTCGTTCCACAAGCCACGAACAACAATAAACCATGTGCATTAACGCTGTTGTAATATAGCTGATTCCACCACTCGTACAAATCTACATTGCAAAGTGAACACGAATTTATTCGCACTTATTATCGCCCGGTGTCGTTCACAAAGCTCACGCATCATTACGAAATATGGTATAGGAGATTATCTCATGGCGTTTGTTATAAATGAAATTTCACGATTACATTCTTGCGGACATGAATAAAGGTGCCGTGGAAACAGAAAAGAGCTTGTACATTCCACTACCACGGTCATGGCTTCACCATAATAGGCGATTGCAGAGCAATTTCGCGAAGGCAAGCGGCAGCATCCGTACGGTGGAAAACATTTGCGTATCCAAGAATGCGTACAATGTAAGAACGCGGAAGCAGGTTTGTATGCAGTCACACGCTATCCTACCTGCCGAGAGGAATCGAAGACGAGGAGAAAGTGGCAAATGATTTGACTCATACCACTTGAGCGTTGCGTGGTGAGTAAATTGATGCATGTGGCGAAGTTTGCTGAATATTGAAGAAGGGATTAATGCATCTATTGGAATTCAGAAGAAGGATGCTGCTGTTTGGTATGTTAGTAAAGGAGATCTCATGGAAAATTAAGGTTACAGTAGATCCAAAGGTGTTCGAAGATTCAAGATGGATGAGACTTCATCGGTGGCATCAAATGCCATCGCATCTTCCCTTCCCTTCTCGAATCCAGAAAATTTATTTGTATGCCTGAAGTCGAATAAGTATTGTGGCAAAGAAAGGTCCCGTTCTTGGCGAAGTTTTAAAGAAGTAATTGAAGCTGGAGGCTCTACTTCAGGAAGGTAGGTGGACAAGTGTGCTGGGGCATGTATTTTTGAAAAACAGTGATGTCTTAATGTCTGCATGTTCTCGTGGCAAAACCAAGCAGTTCCAAAAATTGTTTGCAAAAGATAGAAAGGCGCACCAATACATTGATATCCCACTTAACCTGAGCGCTCATATCAAGAACACTTGAGGGAAGCAGCGCAAAAGTGATGGCTTGCATTTTAGATGACCGGAAGCAAAATACATGCAAGTATTCGGATACATTCAAGTGAGCATAACCCTTTCAAATTTCTGAGTAAACTTTATGGTTGTTAGTCTGCTCTGATACCATTTTTTAATTGTGCTCGGCAGTTTCCACTGCTTATACTGCAGAGGTTATTCATGTGAAACAATCGGACCGGAATGTGATATAAATTTATAGGAGTAGGGGAGGCGATGCCATAATGCGTTGTGCAAATGCCAATGTGCCAAAGCACACAAAAATGCCAAAGATAGTGGGTGAATATAAATAAATTGATAATCAGTATAAAGCGATGGTCGTTAGTACAATGTGAGAGTGATAGAATGCCATTTTGCTGCCATGTGTAAACGTTGGCCTCTGAGACTAGTTTCACGTGCAAAATGAACGTTGTTAAAAACGCATAATCGCTTTTCACTATAAAAACAACACAGCGAGAAACGCTGAACTGAACAGCAACACACCTCTTCTATTATTCAGTTATTCCCTTCGGGCGCGTTGGTAGGCAATTCGGAGCCAGATTCCTCTTCAGACCCATTTAATGAGTATGTCTCATCGTTCGCCGGAGGATGCCCAAGATTTCCTATAGCGCCTGATTCTCCTTAGACCCAGATGCTTATTCGGAAGCATCTCACTACGACGCGATGATGAAGGCATGCCGGTCAGGATTGGAGGATATGACTGCCGAAATATCTGCTCCCCTGAGCACTCGACCGCTGAAAGGCTCTTGAGCCAACAGTGAATCGCATAACAGACTACTGACCGGTTGCAAAACTGGCCGGCACAACACTACTTGCATGAGTCGATTGATGACACAACAACAATCGCATTTATAAATTTCTGGTGCCATTCGAAACTGCAGAATTAGAAGGACTGTATTGCAATTCCAATGAGGTGAGGTTTAGTCCTTGACTCGTGAAAACAATTATCTCCGACTTCCTTCCACGCCGATCAGAACGATTTCGGCAACGGTCGGCACTTTGCTCCGTAGGACCGAGGACGTCTGGAGAAGTGAGTCCGCCCGATGCCCCGGTAAGCGGCTTGTTTGTCAGATCGCCAAAGAGGCAATTGGCCTAAATGGAAGCCGACTAATTCGCTGGATGGAAGAGTTTGCAATGAGTTGAATACATGGAGATGAATCTATTTCACCTGCTCAGTGCTTCATTTTCTACACTTTACACAGATTCTAAGAATGGCCAATTGTCTGTACGAGATTTGGTAAGAAATTCGTTCACAGCAAAATGCAGACATATTTGTCAAAAGCTAACATTAATCCAATCATCCGTTTCTTTTCGGCATCCTGACCAAATGAATCCTCGTAACGCCCTAGAGGAGATCTTATCCCCACTTTGGAAAGTGGAGCATCATACTTTGTGTTAACGAGTGATCTACGTTAGTAAGTGATCTATTGTGATCAAATGAGTTCCATGATTGCAGTGATAGTGGTGATCTGCATTTGTGCAATAGCTCACACTTGTTTGATCTTAATGTAACATCTCCCCCATATGAATTAGGACCTCCCTGTGCTTTCAGGGCCGTAGCCGAGGCTATAAATAGACTACGGCAGTGCTTGCTAATCGCTTTTTGTGTTTTTGCTATTCGGGTTGTGTGACGTCGTAGCTCGTAATAAACGAGTCGTTCTTCCCCCGCCCCGCTGCTACGCTTCCAACGCCTCACACCGTAGCACTTTGTTGTTCCTTTTTCAGTTGTTTGTTTTCACCATTCTTTGGCTCGAATCTGCTCTTGACAGCCTCGAATCCTTTCCGGTCAAGAAGAAGCCTCTTTGGACATTGACATGGCTGCAGATTCGTTTAGCAGAAGGGATCCGCATCTTGGTGAGCGTAGCATTCTTTGAAGACATTTTAATATTTGTCCTATTCCATAAGAAATTCGTTTAAAACTCCAGTGATGGTCTTCTGGAGATGCCATCACCGTGAGACTACAAAGGATATATTATGGCAGGGCCTCTGATATCGACAGAAGGCAATAGTTTCGGATGGGTCACGAAGGAAAGCCTTTGCATGGGCGGACAGCGAAACTTGAGCGAAAGAGTTTTCAAGGAAATTTGTCTGTAAGGCCGTTAAGTGCAAAAGAATACGAAAAGGATAATCGATTATTGATCGTCGCATTAGCACACAAACCAGCAAAGAAAGTCAGTTATGTGTTTCAGGTACTGCAGACAGGTGAGATTTCACCCGCAAACAGAGCTGAGAAAAAGTGAAGGGAAAAACTGCGTGTCTCGCAAAGTGCAAACGAATCATGAACACATGCATTCATAATTAACAGCGGAGGATAGATGCGACAGCAGAAGTCATGTATCGTCTCGCAAACAGACAATGTTTTGTTTCACTTTTCACCAACTATCTTCCATCTCTGTGTTTTTTTTTAATCTCACTAAGGATTCCTAGGACGAGAAAATATGGCTAAAGGCTTAAGGTAACAGTGCGTAATTAGATTAAACTCTAATCAAAAACTCTCTATATGAGTCTCACATTGAAAAAATAAAATGATCAACATTTGTTGCTCTATGTTAGTAGATCCTTAATCATTTCCTAGACACAACATCAATGTGTTGATCGAGAAAGCTTTTCTCAACAAAGCCATGGCCGACATCTGAAAAAAAATGACCGATGTCTTGCCATGAGCTCACCAACTATTATAAACTATCCACTGGAATTGCTTATTGCAGTTGAGCGTCGTATAAGCTTTGTAGCGGCGTCATATGCGTCTACATCTACAAGGGTTTTTGCATATTTATCCTTCAACGTCTGTGTCGATTGTGTAAGCGTCTGTGGTTGCGTGTCTTTAATTGTATGCGTTCGTTTTGTGTGTGTCCGTCTTTGTGCATACACCTGCCCGTTTATGTATTTGTTTGGGTGTACAAAGTTGTATACGGATGCATGACTTGCTGTCCTTGTGCGTACGCGTTTGTTTTAAAGTGCGTCTCTTGCGTATATAACTATACTCGGGTGTGCGGTGTCTACACCTGCACGCGCACATGCACCTGTGCGTATGCTTATACCTGTGCGTATATGTCGATGTGCTTGCTTGAGTGTGTACTTGGCTTTGCATGTATGTGCGTGTGCTGTCTCTGTACTTGTGCCAGTCTGTGTGAGCCTGCTTATTTGGGTTACTGTTCGAGAGTGTGTTTGATCGCCGCCGTGTGTGTACGTGCCGATGTATGTGTGTGTGTGCGTGTGTGTGTGTGTGTATATATATATATATATATATATATATATATATATATATATATATATATATATATATATATATATATATGGTTTTGCGACTGTCCCTACAAGTGCATTGGTTGAAGCGAGTGTGATTAAGGTAACGAAATGTTATTAAGGGTGTAAAAAGCATCATGTGATAAATCAGTGGCAGAATATGAGGGATTGGAATGGATAGAAAAGGGAGATCATTGTAACAGACAAGTGATGTAATCATGATGAAGTGATAATGCTTCAGTGAGCAGTTGCACGTTTGTGGAACAAAAAATGGCAAGCTGTTCGAGATGCTTCCTAAGGTATCTCCGCAAAATTTTCGCATGCGATTGAGAGAAAGTTGCAGGAGAAAAAGGATGCACACCGTGTCAGCTCTGCTCCACCTCAACTCCCGTGCTATCTAGCTTTCTGCGTGGGCGATTATATACGGTGGTTTGTTTTACGAGGAGAATGTTTCAGTGGTGGTTGCTTTCGTTCTTGTAATGCTGCGAATAGAAAAAACGTTCGGTCGCTAACCATTCGAAGGTACTCGACTGCGTCTTTTGTTGCAGTCAAACGTTCATCGAAACAGGGAAAACCGAGACAGTGGGTGCCACCGAAATTTCTATTTGCATATGAATTTCGGCTCTCGGGTTAACATCATTGGTTTTCAGCCTCCTCTAAAGGGAAACATTCATAAACGAAAAAACCAGAAGTCTTGCACCATAAACGTAGTGATTAATGCAGCGTTAAACAATCAGTTTTGTCCTGCACACAGAAGAAATCACTCATCTTTTTGAGTGCGGCAAAGTCTTTTCGTAGTGTTCACTTTTCCCAGTTTACTGATATTAACATTACAATATCACTACCACCTTCGGTGTAACCATCGCGTTTGTCGGTTTGCCTCTCTGTTATGGTGCCTCTACCATCCCAATATCAACTTGTACCTGAACGCTCCCTCTCCTTAAAACCTCCAGCAAACGCATACATCAGCTACAATCTATTCACTTCCTGTGAATGTCTCGCGCTACCATGGAAGAACTTCTACTTGAAAACAAGAGACTGTCATAAGAAACCCATGCGTGAGTGCTGTCGAGGAGCCCGAATGCTTCTGCCGATTTTTCTTACAACTCTGTGGTCAACTCCAAACTTCCGTCTCTACATTGGAATAGGTACAGTGGTGACGTCGTGCTACTACACGCGGAAATGGAGCTCTTTTTACATACACCAGTTTGTTTTATACTGAGGTTGGCGAAGGATATTGGTAATGAAACGTGATGCTAAAGTCCGCATAATTTGAAGTGTTTACAACTGTTCGGACAATTCATTTCAGGAACGGCTAGAATGAAGGCAGTAGTAATGAATGTCAAAAGCACAACAATCAACACACTTGTGGAAAAGCAAATATTCTTCTCGTTCAACTGCTAAAGAACGCAGCGAGAGGAACACCAGTTTATAAAAAGCCTTTTCAAGAGCGTAAGGTTTTTCGAGCTCATAGAAAAAGTTGAATATTTCTTGAGCCTTTGAAAGCTCGTATTCAAATCATCCTGCTCACTTGTCCGGTTCTTCAATACTACAACTATTCAGTCAATATTTGCAAAGGAGCACCAAATGAGCTCCTTGCTTGCGTTCACCACCACCGATATAACCACCGTCACCACCATCACTAAGATTAATCCAAGAAGTTCAAATTGAGTGCAGATAAGATCGGTGTCATGGGCTATGATATGCGAGCCTTTAGGACAAAAATACAGTCGTTTTGTGATAAACGAGCAACTGATGACATATTCGACTGCTCCCGCTTCGCTTTGTAGCACCAAGAAGACATGCAAAATTCTGCATGGTTCGTGCAATTACAGCAGTTGCCTGAGCATCGTCTCTTTCTGTGTTAGCTCTTCTATCCAAAAGGTTTTCATGCAGTATCGTTGATTTATGCCTCAGGGGATTTCTCGTCGACGGACAGTTCAACTCTGGTTGTTTCGCTCAGCACTCAAAAAATTTATTGAATGTAAAAAAATTAGCACATTAAGCAGCGGCTAGGCCAGCAAGGTAAGTGCAGTGCGTCATTTGACATATATCTGTGAGGCTGCCTTGCATATGACATTTGAGTGCATTTTGCATCATTCGTATTCAGATACATGTTTATTTCAAGAAGTTTATTTCGTAATTATCCATACTATCAATCCAAATGCACATAAATCGAATCAGAGATTTCAACACGCATTTGCAGAAGTCTCTAGGATAAAGGTACTATGAGAAGATGCCCAAAATAAGCAACCGAAATGGGTATT
Organism: Baylisascaris procyonis; assembly: GCA_037389465.1. Taxonomy (NCBI): domain Eukaryota; kingdom Metazoa; phylum Nematoda; class Chromadorea; order Rhabditida; family Ascarididae; genus Baylisascaris; species Baylisascaris procyonis. The sequence goes on from JAZARR010000266.1 coordinate 1,597,589, forward strand.
GATATGGCGGTAATAGGCTGCACTGCTATAATGACGAGCACATAATTATTTCTTTGTGCCATCGCCGCGGACAGTACCACGAATTGTGTGATACAAAACAGACGCATTATGGTTACATTTTTTTGGGGAATTATCAGTAACTATTTGTTGATACTTGCAAAACATATTCTCCACGAATGAAGGGGTCTTTATGAAAAACTTTGGTTAGTGAAGTTTTTTGTTATGTCCCCGAAAGTAGAATAAATTCAGCTTTTGCCATTGATATCGAGGCAACCTAGGTGGAAATTTGTCATTTTCAACCGAAATTTGTCAACCATTTTTAAGTTTCAAGTCATATCTTTAAATACAACCGTTATGTCAGCATTCACCGCATTCCGTTTGTTCCAAATTTTTAGATTTTTCGGCTGTTTTTCTTTATTATCTGGTCGATTAATCTTCCCTTTTCGCTTCAACGCTCGCAATAAAAAGACCTAATTTTCTTTCATTTTTCTTATCCCAGCCAAACTAGTTTTAAATGGACCATCAAATTGCGAAGGGCTAAGGCGTTTTTTGTCCAGCACTTCAGATTCAAGGTAGAGGTCGAGCATTTTCGGCTGCTCGAACACTATATAATTTTGAAACTTCATTGCACCAGTGCCACAGACTGATCATACTATTGTTAACAAGGATACTTGTTATGCCGCTGAATTCCGCCACATTCCAAAAAAACCACTTCAATATAATAATTTTTGAAAGCGGAAGAAATGTAATTTGGCACATCTTTTGGGATTGCATTCAACCATATCTGACGGCTCTTTTGCTGCCTCTTTGGTGAAGCAAACAGCATGCGTGGATCGGTTGGATCAGAAACCGAGTATCTTTTTAGGATATTTTCATGGCATCAATTCCACAATTACACAGTTATCACATATTTTCCTGCTCATTTTCCTCATTACTGCACGCAAATGATCAACGAACAGCAGTCACCACAAATTATATTGTGCCGATTTCCTCAATGAATGCATGATGCACAGTATATATATATATATATATATATATATATATATATATATATATATATATATATATATATATATGGCATTCTTGGACACAAGGAAGGGTGCCAAACGTGGGCCTTAGATATATTGTTCGAATTCAGAAGCATTAAGGATAACAAATTAATGAGAAAATGGGGTGGGGATTAAAAGAAGTTGGCGCGGGCAACAGAAGACATAGGCAGTAAGGCGACATAAACGAATCTGTCAACAAATCACAGCCAAAAGAGGTAAAATTGAGCAGCAGTCGCAGTACTGATAACGAATGCACCCGGTTTCTCTTATCAGTAAACCATCGAATTTTGTGCTTCTTGAATTACGCTTTTTATCACATGATTAATAGTCCTGTAGTGATTATACTCCTTGTTGCGCAGCTTGCCGTTTGCAATATCCTCTGTGCTTTCTCAACAACAGTTGAAAACAAGCCTTCTGAATCGGTGATAGTACCTGCTGCTCAGACCCTGGCGCGCCGTGATCAATGACGATGAACGACCTTCCAACTTGAAGTAATGTTTAGTTTACTGTAACTCCAGTTCGAGAACATCGCATTTTTCGAGCACTGCGAGAGAGTTCTTCCGATCCGATCTTTGCTGGTAAAAAAGATAACGAACTTGAAGTGTGAAGGTGCCTCAGAAATTTCATACTATGGAATCAGAAGACATTTTTCAAAAATTAGCCTAAATTTATCACGCTCTCGATGCACTTATGCAAGGGGGCATTAAAAGTGGTGGTGAATAAAGGCGTTGCACCAGTTATAAGCATTGAAAATTTCAGAATCTGGCTGTAAGGGATTCAATTTTTGAAGGTTTTTGAGTTGATTTATTGTGCGAACTTATGAAGAAAAACGATTTTTTTGTCTTGAAAAGTCTGCATACTGTTTCTGGTCTATTTGTTGCGCTTTAAAAACGAGCGGTTCATAAGGAACCTCCTTGTTTTCTTTGAAAAGTGCAAAAATCCTTCACACAAATTTTCAAAAACTGACAACACAAGTCATCATAGGTGAACTTTCTCTGCTGATTGCAAATGTGATTGCGTAGCATTCATATTTTCTAGCATTCTACTTTATGAAACAATTTTGTGTTAGTAATTCTATTCAGCGTTTTTTGTTGCATATATATTTGGAACTTCTGCTGAAACATTTGCATGCACATTGATATTCAACAGACTTTTCGAGATGCAGTACTTGAGAATATCGTCAAAGAGTGGATCATAAAATTGGTCTCAAGCTTTTGCATTCATTTGCGTATGCCTACTCTAAATATTCGTCAAAAAGCGTTAATATTGCTCTATGGAAAGCCTGAGATAAAGACCGTGGAGGGCCTCCATCTCTGTCAGCAAAACGACTGCCCGTATTGAGTAATGGATTCCATAAGAATTGCAGTGGAATAGAAACTGAGTTGAGCTTTAATGGAGCCATGCAAACTGAGGAGCACACTTAATAACATTGCCTAATGGCCTTTGTTTGCAACATCGATTTGTATCAACAAAGTGGAAAAAATGTGAAGCTTTCATTTATTCCATCCCACTGAGAAATATACACTTCCATTGTGCATTTTTGTCAGATTTAATGGTTTCCAATGAGATGGGAAGAAGTCTTGTGGGTTTAACTCCCTCTCAATACCATTCGCCTTCGAATACACCGAGTTGTAATAAATGGTCGTATCCGGCTTCGTCAAATACGCTAACCACCAACCGAATGTGGACGCCGGTGCTGAAAATTCAAGAGGTCGCATATCATATTCCACACGTTTCACTATGAGTCGGAGAAGAGCATTTGCATACTTCAAATCTAATTCTATCAAGGAAGTTATTTGTAAAAGTTTGTTTGGTAAATGAAAAATTTGGTGGGTAGTGGAAAATACCAGTGAAGGCCTTGTTGGCTCTGAACATCCATCATTGCAGCAACGAAGATGTAAAAACTCATCGATCAGTCGTTTTCTATGCCTTGTTGAGTTTCGGTAACCTTGAGTTCACAAGAATTGCGTTAATGAACGAGGTGAAAATCCACTCGAGCTTGTCAATTGTCTAACAGATATTGCCAGTCGAAATACACTGTTACCTGTCATAAGAACTGCATCGCAGTGACGACTACAAAACGCAATATCCACAACTGGTGTAACATTGACCAATGGCAACGCGGCATACACCGATAAGGAAGCGTTGAGGAATTTTGTGGTTATGTTGCTATTCCAACTATAGTCGTCGCCAAATAGCAATACTGTAACTCGCCGCTTTCTTTGAACTGAAATAACTGGAGAAAATTGTTTCAAAGAACGGCATCATGACAATAAAAAGTTCTCCTGAATGCTAACGACAGCACACTGCGTAACAGAGAAGGAAACGCCGAAAAGTTGCTAGAAATAAGGATCACTATCAGCATTTTTGCATCTATTCAGAAGTCAAGCGTGGCTACAGTCATTGCCTCAGATGTGCAGTGAGCGAGTAAATGATTGGATTTAATAAGCTCCTGCAGAAGAATTGCATAATCTTTCAGCACGATCGGGTCTATCATACTCTTATGATGATATTCCGTAGATCCCCCGCCATTTGTCAATCAACTCCTACCTTCATTTTCAACTCTAAAACCGCCAGAAAATAGACAACTGGTCACCGGACGTTTGGCTCTAAACTGCATGAAGGGATTTGTAGCAAAAGGTGCATTTGCAATAGACGGCACTCGCTTTTTGAAATGATAACAATTTTGCTCCATTTATTATTCATTTATTACATAAATGTTTTACCAAGTAATCACCGTCTGGGCGTTAAAGGATGAGATCGATTGCGTAATTCTCGGATGCTTAACATCCTTAACAAACGTAACCTTGGAAGCGCAAAAATTGCGATTTAATTTCTACATTTCTAGATTCATTGCACGTAGCTAAACGATTGGAATTCATTTGCAGTGTATACTGCATATAGCTAAATATGTCCTCTAACGTGAGGCTACCAAAGGTAGACGTTTTTCGTAATTAAGGAATTTAAATTGCTTCATAGTTGATTGTGAATCAACAAGTTACAGCTTTAATTTTCAAATGCTCTCCATTCCTGCATGGGTATAGCGGAAGATTAGTAAATGTAGCGTCTGCAACCTCCTCATGAAAGGCATTCGCGAGTTATTCTCCAAATTCAATCTAGCTGGATCATAAAGGATTTATTTGCAACATATAAAATACTATATTATCATAGGAATTTCAAGTGCTCACATTTCTTATCCTTCATATAATCGGTAAATAGCCGAGAAAAAGACTATTCAGATCATCATCGACAAAACTGAACGTTAAAATTTCCGCAATCCAAAACAACTATAAAAATTGCTGTTATCCTCCTCAACGAGTACATCTGCGGGTTTATAATATGTAGGTTTCCTTCGAGCGATGTGAACAGTTGAAATGGTACACTTCGAGATGGCGCATTATAATTTATTCTGTGAGAAACTTTTTTAATGTGATATGAAATTTTGACTTTCTGATATAATTGATATCTGCTGGTTGTCGAATGTTTTTGATGATCTTTTATATTATTTGTGTGGCCTGTGTATACTACTTAACCAGAATCTGAACCTCATTGCTGGTCTTTCGCTGAAAAACTCGCTTGATAGATAGGAAAATTCAGACCATAGCTGGGCAAAAAAACTTTGTATTTGTAAGTAATCTTCATTAATCAACCGATTGAACATGTTCTACACGCGCACTTAAATTTGGTCGCCTTGATAAAGGGATCTAAATTCTTCACTTTTTTCTGCTGCAGTGCGTGAACTTGCGAAAAAACGTTAGGTCTCATAGCTTGATAGGAAATTGAAATGTAAGGGAGAAGAAAATTTGAAAAATTTTCATTATTCTATTTTAAAAAATTCGATATGTAATGCAGATGGAACTTTTGCACCTATTCGAACAATGGAGGTTGATATCTTAATAGGATGCCATAAGTTTTGTCTCCTCACAAAATTGTCGCTGTCAATTCAACGTTGCTTTGTTCACGTCAATTTGATGCCAGCGAATCTTACAGCTTACTATTATCGGCGATATAATTGATTGAATTGACGGTGAAGAATTCAGTTGATTCTTGATGAGCTTTCGAATAGACGAAATCACCGCGTCGTGTATGCACGCATAGCCTGAATCACCACTTATTGATGAAGTATTATATACAACTTTGCGATCATTCGAACACCCCTTCAACTGATTTGAAATGAGAAAATTTTTAACACGATAAATGATGGGTTGAGAGCAACGTTTCAAATGTTTTCTGACTTTTCTGAGGAAGCACTTTAAAATTGAATTAAGAGGAACACCAATATGGAAATGCTGCCCTCATCGTATCCGTCCCTATTTATTGAAATGCATTCTTCACTCATCGATTTTCACATATTTTTGAAAACCGATTTTGTAATGATATTGAAGTCTTGTTGCTCACAAATGAATATAAGGGAATCTCACTAACTTGTAGTCTTTGCTGTCCACAATTGATCGTTGAAATAATTTTGCGGCGGCGAGTTCGTGCAGAGATTCCCCCATAACGAGGATAGAAGATCGTATTTCGTTTGAAATATTCACGAAATACTTAAAGCTCTGAAGAAAGAAATTCAGCGATGTTTGGAAAAAATAGAGAGTCAGTGCAGGAAATTTGTAGAAACTTCACAGGCATAGAAATTTTTATGAAATTTTCCCATGTGAATTTATGTGAAAAGATAGGAGTCGATAAATGGATTAATGCACAACAGAATTATTCTCATCACCGCCAGCGAAGCTTTTCCGCTGGGGTTTTTTCAAATACTGTGCGAATTTCCGGATTTGCATTTAAAGTGGACTTGTTTCGGTTGTATATATGCATTTATTTGCATTTCAATTGTGTCTACGAACGATGATGTAGGAGATTATTGCTGCTGAAAATGCGAAAACCTGCCACCCTCAGAAAGCATTGTCACCGATATATTCTATAATCCAGAAGTGACTCGATGTGATCGGAAGCAATATCGCCTCATCAAAAGATGCTTCAACAGGAATTCGGAAGAGTTCGTCAAAAACGCCGACGATAAAGCATAGGAATGGAATATCTTCAAAAGGTGTTCATACATTCAATATGATTATATTCACAATGACCCACTGGCTATCAATTAACTGTCAAAGTGGGAAGAGCATCGCAAAAATAAGCGATACATCGAGGCGAAAGGCGCCGACCATTGAAGGTGAAAACGTGTTGAAGTTTAACTCTTAGAGATGCGATAATTGACTTAGTGGAGATTAAAGAAAAAGACGTCGATAACGTTGCACTTCTCATCTAAGTTCCTCATTGAGGTGCCGTTTCGCCTTCGAAAATCCAGGTTCTTATAATTTCTCAAAATTTTTGCAAATATTGATATTTTTCGCTCCATTGAATCAATCCATCCTCACTGCGATGTTCTGAGATGAGATGAGTACTGCGTGTGTCGCTGCGACGAAATGACTGGCACATGTGGCGGCATGGCTATTTTACGTCATATCAATCTCTGCATTGGCAAACGCCGTTGACGTTTTGATGTTAAAAACGATATTAAACTCATCGTTCCATGTCAATTTTTTTTTTTTTCACAAGCGTTTGTTTCGTTGCTCAAATGCTATCCGCTGACTTGTCGAAATGACATTATGCATATGATGGAGGCGACTGGGTGGAGAAGTCATGGAATTGCCTTAGACTGTCTATAGGGTATCACTGAAATGTTACGAATGAGTTTGACCTCTTTCGAGCATACAAGTTTCTCGAGCATCACTCGTGCAGATGCCCCCTTTTCCTTTGTGAATCATCACGTATGTCACACAGGCGCTATGCCCTCATAATATATGACATATTCGAATGATATATGTGCTTTGTGATAGTAGCAGCCGACAGTGGAAACGCTATCCTTTTAACATGCAAAGGTTCTCAATGTCGCCAATTACAATTTACCCTTCTTTGTTTAACAAATTCCACAAAACTTTTTTAAACCGATTTCATTACTTAGACTGTTGGAGAACATTCGATTCATAGGTTCCTTGCCATGTCGCCAGCACGGGATCATGTGTTCGGCTTCTACTGCTATTTCTTTACCTTTATCGCATCAATTTCATCCATCGTATATATAACTAGCTAAAAAATTATTTACTCACTGTTCATGAAAGGTAATAGAAGCGATGCCACTAATTATATCTCAGTCTGGCCTACCAACATTTTCCGTTTCTGATGAATAACCTCTTCTGTGACTGCCAATTTACGTTTCTGCTTAGCAGATCTATATGTTCGCAATTGACAAGTTATTGAGCTGCTCCCGCAGTTACAGTGAACACCTCTAAAACCCGTTGACTTTCATCACTGACAATTGTTGAATCCATTTAATTGCGCATGCCGTAGCAAACATTTTCAGAATTGTGGAGATGGAATATTCAAAGCGAAGTTTATGTTCGTTAAATTAGGGCTAGTTCTTCAACTTCTACAACTTGCATCTGTTATTCGCTGTGAATCAGTCATATCCAGTGTGGTACAGAGCACAATTCTCCCTCTACTATTGCTTCCTGTTAACATCAACGAGTCAGTTAAAGCTTGCAGTACTAGGATGGGAAATCCCTTGAAGTTTATGATGCATCTGAATGCTTTCACTCTCAAGTTATATTAATGCACTTTAAATGTGCTTGTTGGCAGATGTCTGTCCCAACCGGAACTTGTATGATACTAGCCTTACCTCATCTCGCAAACATTGTTAGTCATTTTTCGTTGCAACTATCGCAGCGTCGTGCACGTAAGACCCCTGCTTCAGTACTCCGGCAACATTTCACCAATTTTGCCTAGGCATTTATCTTCCTGAACCCACTGCGTAAGACTTTATATGCCGCGCTGCTATGCTACCATTTCGAAGTTATAATTGTCAGGAAAAATATGTCTTCATCTACACCGTGTTGAAGCGTGTGAGAAATGGTCTCCCAATGGCTTAGAAAATAATGCATGAAGTGGCCTAGCTATCTCTTGGCTTATTATTCCCACAAATCAAAACTATTATATGCCTATCGGTCAAATATTCGCCTCCCACAAATACATTCATTTCTTCTCATTACAAGTGTGAGCGATGTGAAATATGTGACCATTATATAATTTTCAACGATGAAATGAATCCTCTCATTGATGCATCTGCACATTTCGATATATTTATCATCGTTGATTCTTTCTTCAAAAGTAAATGATCTGTGATATCAATAAATGTGTAGTTCTCTTCTAAAGAGTGATGAGTGATCAATCATTTACTTTAAGACTTGTAGTGATTTGTGTGTGATGCGAAAGCCGTGTACCGAATTTCTGGAATTAACTGCCGAATGCTCATGGTGCTAATACAGCAAAAGCAAAAAAAAAAAAACCCATTGGATTTAAGAAGTGGTCAGCAGATGTGAGGCAAAACTTATTGCTATGGTTGATGAATTACCTGTATATGTGTGAGTGGTTTTTTACACTTCACACGTGTTCGGAACCGGCATTGACAAGACTTGGTGCTGAGTGATAAAAAATCGGTGAGAAAAATCAAAAGCAATGAGAAGCAAAGCATAGCGTGGGACTTTCACTATTCGCACGAGCTATTGAAGAATTTTGAGCATGATTCGTTCAGGGACACAAAAGATCAATTCATTGAAAGCAAATGAACGCATGAAAAGAAAGTGAGTGCAAGAAAACATGTCTGCGATAAAAATTTGTCCACTTTCTGCGCTGAAAAATAGAAAAGTAAGAAAAAAATCAAGGCATATTTGATGCCAGCGAAGATAGTCGACAAATTCACCAATGAGGGCTCAGACTTAGTCCGTCTTCGAGGGCTCTTTAAAGGCGTTGTGTTGAATTACTAAGAAAATTTGTCTTCTTGAAATGGAAAACAGGAGACGAACACATTTGAGTTTCTGCAAACAGTAATATTCTTACAAAGATGTCAGCTGCGCTCTTATATAGGTACGTATAAGTGCAGTTAATATCAGTGCAAAAATATTAATCACTACATTCTTCAAACTCGAAGGCGATAAAAGAAAAAATGACGCAGACCATTATCAGCAAAAATAATTAAATGAAGAAGGTGGGTATTACCTGCAAATAACTGTCTGTCAGAAATATTTCGGTGAAATTTCGATATGCTCGTAGTTTCTCAACGTCGCCATATACACAACACCTGCCACCGCTTAAAGTGGTCGATTTCCGCTTGAGCAACTGAAAAACTTCGGCGTTACTTTTCATATGCTGGAATCTCCACGTCGGAGAAAGAAAACACTGTCCACGTTGACGGTTCGATTGTAGTAGCTGTCGGATCTAATGAACAGCATCACCAAACGAATGCGAGATTTTTTAATGTGTACCAGCATTGATAAGTTGCAGGCTCGTGATGGCGCTGCACACAAGTGTTGGTTCGAAATTGCCGTGTACTGCAGCATCTTCAGAGGGGCTTCCAGGCTAAGATTACCTTCAAGTTCAGGAGGACATGAAAATTGTTGCAAAAGTCGTTGCCAACAGGATGCCTTTAGGCGCTTTCGAAATGCTCAAAGTCTAGAGTTGCCCTAAGGTTCAAGGAGCACTTTGTTATCGATTCGAAGCTTCAACAGTTCTAGAAAGATCACTCCAAATCCGTAACCACAGACACGTGGCTCGTTTTCCCGTTTACGATGCCATTAGTAGAAAGTAAACGAATTCACATTTGGCAACTAATGAGTGCTGTAAAGTGAATGGATGATAATTTTTTAATTGAGATAAGAGCGATTGTTGTCTCGCTGAACTAATGAAATTTTGAAGCAAACTAGCGTTAATTGCTTTCTCGGATGCGATCGTCTGCTAGAAATCGATACTCTTGAATTGAGCCATTTAAGGCACGATGCTGATGCTTCTAAGATTATTGCAACATTCTGTTATTATGGTTGCGAAGGTTCCCAACCGAAGAGATTTGTGCCGAAAACTCGAATTCTAAATGCGTACCTACAAAAATTTTCATAAGAGAACCTCATAATCGCTATGATTTGCCTGTGTGTAGATATGCGTCTGCGTCTGTCTGGCTTTTATCTTCAGCTATTGTGCACATCACTCACGTCGGATCTTAATTCGTCCTTCCTTCGAATCTGTTCGAGTTAATCCTACTTTTCATTTATTCATTTTGCCAATACCCAAAACTCATGTCGAATCATTCACGCATGCCAACTTATTTATTGGAAATATGCACGAAGGTGGCATTATGTTCAGGTAAGGTAATGCAGTACTGATACGCCGACCAATTAGTAAAGTTGTCATGTGAATCGGAATTATTATGAACAAATTCGCATATGGACAGGAGATGGCTGTGATGAGGTGCAAGTGATGAGTGCGTTTTTCAAAAAGTAACGGCTATCAGCTCAGAACTAAATTAACATTAAATAAAAAATTCTTCCTCTTCGATCATTTCGCTTTTCCGATTGCTTAACTACAGGTCATTGATATCTAGTCATTGAGATATTTGCTAGCTGAATTAGAAAGACTGAGGCTCACCTTAGGAAAGAGAATGTGAAAGTGTTCCGGCAGATTTGGAAACGCCTTTGAGAGTTCGTAGAGTTTTTTAATAGCGCCAAAATTTATGGCCCCTATATAGGGCACCCTGCAAGTTCCCTTAAATTAGCAACATTATTGAAAAGTTTCTCTTCAGGCATTCCTTCACAGCATGATAAGACCTTGAAATAGACGTCCTCTTACATAAAAAAGGAACTACTCATTTGAGTGCATTAACAAGCAGTAAACTTCCAGGCAATAAATGTACTTTTGGCAAACAATGCAGCCATATGGAAGGCCAATTCAATTAGATTACATTCTTTTTGAATCGTCTGATTGCTGCTCAAAAAAAAAACGAAATAATTGAATGGAAATAGCGGAAGCAATTGAATAGGCAACAAATTTTATTTGGACAATGCAAACTCAGCACCTCCAGCAATAGACTTGTTCAAGGCTCAACAGAGATCAGCCATCTGCGCATATTCTAGATGGATAGAACGTTCATAACTGTGCAAATAAAAAAAAAAAAAAATTGGTTATATGCTATTGGGAAGATGGGTATTTAGAAGACGTTTAAGTGCCGCAATGCCGTAAGATCGACAATTTTAATGTTTGCCTATTAGTGAAACGCTCTTCTTTATTCGAATGAACAGTGAAAGGGAAATGTGGAACTGTTTAGGTATTCCATAAAAATGCGTACTTCGTTCACGCAACATTTACGGCAAAAGGAGCACCTTGGCTGTCCTTGCTGGTGAGTGCTTACTTCAGTACCTGTTGAGTTTGCGAGCAATGCCAATCAACGATACAAATTCAAAGAGTTGATTTCCGATACCGCCACCATTGCTAGCGGCTATATAAGGCAATCCAACATATTTTGAGCGTTCCTCTGAAGTACTGAAATTTGAGAACTTAAGATTCGATATTGGATCACTCTAAACGTCGGTCATAGATGAAAAGTTAGGAAATTTTTGTGAGAGGACGTTCAGTACTCACCTACAGAAAAGCAGACACTGGGATAAAGCATCTCAGCAAGTGTCGGAAGCTCTAAGATGAGACAAAAAGCATTAAGTAAAAATAGCAATCTATCAACAGAAAAGGATCAAGCAGGTTTAGATTTATTTAAATGAAATCTCTGTGGAAATACCGCCTCAGATTTGTGCTTTTTATCGTCACCTTCTTACTTTTGTCGCCCAGGAGTACCTGCATGCATGTGCGCACTTGTGTGAATACGTGCTCGCTTATGCGTACTCATTGAGTGTGTATCGTACTCGAATGATTATGAAAACGTGCGGTCTTGTGAGTTATTATATGCGTATGTCCGCGCATACTCTAGCTTCTTTCATGGACGCATGTGAGGGTCTGTTTTGTGGAAGGAAAAGGGAGGGGGGAGAATGAGGGAATTCCCCGATGGGATTGGATGCTAAAGAGAGAAAAAGCTCATGGAAATTGCCTAAATGCGTCACTGTTCAAATGGGCTGGAATCATGTCCCACTCCATTCGAGCATATTTTCGATCTGTCCTTGGCGTACCCATTCTTTAAAAAGAAATTCAGGAAAAGCATTAGGCTAAAATAAGGCAAAACGTCGTTTCGCAGCGAAATGATAGCAGAATTCATCAGAAGATTAATTTTCCGTTACCAGGACTTCCTTCAGAGCATCTCTTTCATGGCAAGAAACAGTAAAGTTTGGAACAACAATACTGCCTTTCTGGGATTTTCAAGACAAGAATCTGATGAATATAGGCGACAGATGCGAACTGAAGATTTTTTTACGGTTTCCACTGTCAAACTGCCCTTCAGAGTTTCGCTTTCGATGACCTGAAGGAGCCATTTATCAATCTCATAGGAAGAAATTCCCTATCTAGCACCTCTCCATATGGCTCTCTTTGCGAGTCTGTACATGTGCACGCCGCCAAAATTGAGTTCAAACGTATGAGTAGCTAAATGCTTGCCAATCCTCAGAAATGCAGCAAGAGGCTCATTCATGCAGGCAATACATCCAGGTCATGATGGACACACATCCACTGCACCTACACGACCATAAATTACTATTTTTGAGTACACAAAGCGTTTCATTTTTAAGTGCTACTCTTTATGTTAAACAATTTAATAAAGCAAGTTAAGTGGAATCTCTTCAAGGGTTTACCTTGTCTTGGCAGATTGCGTTGGAAAGACCGGTTGAGTTTGTTGTGCAAAGATCATTCGAGCAGTGGTATAGAAAATTAACGAGGAAACTAAAATTGATATGGTAATGACAGTGTAGTGAAGGCGAGAGTTCGATGTTGGAGCTTTTTCCATCACGGCAACCATTGGCTGAAATACGCGCGAACTATAAAAATATCCGCGCAAAGTTTGCAAACCCATCCATTCCATCATAACCTGAAAACACCAAAACTTAGGCCGATCACATGAGTAGGTTGAATAGGCCCGAAAAGACCATAAATGCTTATAAAAGAATAATATAAATGCCGCAGAAATTTGCAATAATATTTTCGTATACAGTGTCAGTGAGACATATGCTGCACCTACAACTGCAACAATTGCTACATTCGGAACCGAAAATGAAAACAACATTCAATTTTTCGATTCAAGCACAAAACTAGTTAAACAGACTGCTAGTTAAAGAGAGTGATCTTCCGTGCAAGAAGACCAACAAATGTTTTCTTTATTGAAACGCCTAGCATTTGCGGAAAAAAAGAAATCTGTGAGCAATAGCAGATTAATGCATCACAACGTGTCAGTTTTACACTTGCGATGAATATTGAAGAGTGAGTTAGCTGATGCTGAATGAACAAGAATAATTGTATAATGTGCAATTCCAGAGAAAACAAGAACAAGTTGGAGGATATTTCAAAAGCTTCAGTGCAATATTGAAAGAAGTACTCTTAGAAAATTTTAAAAGCATATCGTTCGTTAATCTATAAGAGTGCAATGCGAATTGAAACGACACCATTATGGCAATAGCAACAAGCAAAAACTCCGGCAACATAATTGCATTGTTGTTATATATCGGTTTAAACAGCCAGGAATGGTAATCATCAAAGTGAACGGACGATTAAAATGTGATGAGCTACTTATTCAGTGGCTATTTTAGCCAGTTATTGTTGGAGGAAGTCATAAGAAATGTGTGAATTAGCAACTATGAATAGCTTAGCCGACTATGCTAATTGAGGATATGAATAAGCTGAGAGATGGGAACATATAGCACATACATAAGAAAAAATACCAACAGCAATTACAGAGAGATAGTAAACGCAGTTTCTCATACTCTCTTCCCTTTCTTCGGTTCCTTTTTGGATTACGCATATAGGGAGGCACCTAAAATATGCACGTTTTGTTACACAGCCGATTGAAAGCGCGTCGCATTGAAGCAGATGTTACTTTTTGTTTTTCATTATTCATGAGATTAAACAATGAAGTTAGTGCATAACGAGGATTTACGTTACAAGATTCCATAGAAAGCAATGAGGCTTCTTGGTTGACGCGTTTAGCACCTCTTTCCCTGAAGAAAATCGAGTCACTGTTGTACGTTCAATATTTATTCACAAATGAAAAAATGCGAGAGTAGTTCTCATTCGACACAATCGATCTCATTTAAGGGACCGCTTATAAGAGACGGCGTTGGATATGGGAAATGCGCATCACTTTCTGAAGTGCGTTTTTCTTCAAAAGAAGTGAAAATATAAGTGGAATTGAATGTTCTATCTTGAGCAACTCAACTCCGACTATAGAATTCACATTGTTCCTATGGGATCTGTTGCAATAAGCGGCAAATATTGCAAGCTTTCTTAAAGAGTCTTTTAGGATATGAGACTCGCTCTCCTTATAACCTAAAAGCTTCTAAGCATGAGGATTGATAAGGCAAGCATAGCGCTCAATCCGGAATCGAAGCTGTTTTATTGGTTGCGAGGGTGCATTGCCTTTTATCCAGTGGTTGGATTCTTTTGCAGCTGATCTGGCTGGAGAATCTGAAAACTCCTTGCTCCCAAAGTGGGGTCACAAGAGGACCTAGAAATTTCCTCTGGCCTCAGTCACAGGCTTCTTGATGCCGCACTTATATCTGAAGCACGCCATAACGTCATGGCATAGCTAAAGCTAGAAGAGAGCCGTCTCGCTAACAAGAAGGTAGCTATGGTGGAGCGATCATCAATATTTGCTCATTTACGTGTTCCCACCAGGTATCGCACTGCTGCATTAGGATCAAGAAAGTCGCCTCAGCGTCTTCAATATTCCTATGAAGTGAGTTCTCATTGCAAATTTCATCAAACTGCTGCGTTCGAATATTGACAAAGCTGAAGGTCAGCCTTTGAGGTTGAAACTTCTTCTTCCTTACTCTATCGTCGGATGCAATAGAATGTTTTTGAGGTAGGCACATACAGTGTTCCCGTTTTCTTTTTGTTAGATTCCTCAAGGATATGCAGTGAATTTTGGCTGATCCTGCACTGCTCATAAAATGATGCATGAGGATGACGGCATCATTGATCTTGGTCAAACAATGAAAAATCTAAAAACGATTTCTCGCAAAGCAGTTCTCTTCTCTAAATCACATGTTTGATAAATGCTTCTTTATTGAAAGCTACATCGAAATTTCTATTTATTCCCTGATCCAATACTTTTTCGTTCAATATAATAACAGTACCAATGCGGAATTTTATGGCATGTTATAATTGCGCCGCAATAAATAATTCCGCTATTGCTATTATTTTGCCTCAAGCACCGCTTTCCCGATTGCAAATACCGTAATATCTAGCTGCTTGGGTTCCACTCTACTGTTTTTGTACCCGGAGCCGTCAAATATAAGCGGGGATGCAACAATAGCTGAACGATTCAAGTATGCCTTACACGAATATAGAACCCTGAGCAGTTCGTGGGTAGAGCAAATGCTTCAGTAGGCGCAATAAAAATGAAAAAAAGACTTAGGGACGTTATGGGGTTCAACTTGTACAATTTCAGCAAGTGTGACGAGAAACCGAAGTGAGCTATTGAGCTGCTATTCGAAATCTTCTGTCTCGATGCAGCAACTGATGACATTGTGAGAGTGAACTTTATCCCACGGCAACTACAACATATCATTTGCCAGTTGGTTTTCACTCAAATGGAGACGTCACCGTTTTGCATCTCTCACTCAATAATCTTTCTCTTAATCTTTTCGACAAAAGTTTTTCTTCTTGATCCGTGCATCGATCGTCCTTGCTCATTATTAACGGTGATGTTCAGTGATCCTATTGTAATGTGTTAGCAGTCTGCTTGTAAGTGTACCAATAACACGGTGCAATCCCAGTTCCACTTAGCGGCATCAGATCTCGTTTTATGAATTAAGGCATTCGTTTGTTCGATTACATCACATGTGTATTTTCATTCTTCTTTCTTCCAATAAACCTAAGACCTTCGTATTTTCTTTTTATGGGCTTCATACGAGTCTGCAATTTGTACTGCAAAAAGGGAGATTTCATCGCAGAGCATATGGTTTTCCATCATTGTCGGCGTCGTCCCACAGTGATATTGTTGATCTTCAATCATTATCGAAAAAATAGCGCGTTGAATGCAATAAGTATCAGGAGGTGAAAGAAGGCAATGATTACACCGAAAAAAATGCAAAGAAAAGAACACCTATGAAAACATCCATTGACAACGTGAGCACTCATGTCGCTAACTCTTATGCAAGTTTTCTCCGGTGCAAGTGCCAGGGCTGAAGACATCATACAGCGCTGGCACACATGACATAGAAGTGTTGTGACGCTATCGTGTAGAAACACAGGCGTCCCTGCACTGCAAAAGTTCCCAGTGATATGTCTGTGGCGGATACCTATCACTGCACAAAGGTTTTTGCGGTCCAAGTACCGAGTAACACGAGGTTCGTTATGTTGATGCTAAAGTGTTAGTAATGTATGGTGTAGTAATGACGCTTATCTCGTCTCACGAAATGGCGGCTCACCACGTTTTGCATGTTCGGTAGTAAAACTACATTTTGCTTTTGGAATAGTAAAACGATCTGAAACCAAAAAAAAGACATCAGAAAGAGTTGAATGAGACAGACGAGAATAATTAGATGAAGAAGAAAATTAAAGTTAGATACAGCGGCGAAATAGATTGAGAAATAAGTAAGATTAGAAAAACGGGAAAGTGTCAGTCGAAAAAGCCAATTATATAAAGAAATAAACCGATAACTTTTGTCCTTAATGAAGAGAAGAGACGGCTTCAAAAGCCGAAACAGTGATATTTCGAGAAGTTCGTTGCAGAGGGCTTTGAATTGCAAAATTTGTTCGGATGAGATGAGTGATTTTTAAAGGTTGCCTACTTCATCATCGCTTCGATTTGTATGGCGTTTCTTCTCGGATGCAGGCAGGTTTTTTTAAATGATGCAGCATGAAGAGGCAAGCGAACAACAAACTTCATTTATCAGGACTTCTTTGCGTCATCAAATTCTGGCGTCACCTTCTTATAGGAACAAAGTCAGCCCTGTCTGCGTTGGACGGAAGCACTGCATTGCGAGACTGATAACTTGGGGACGAAATCCCCTTGTTCGCAGCAGTGGTGGTATATGCCAGGAATGCAACCAGGGGCGCATGTATACTAGTTAGTTGCAACTGTACACGTAAATGAATTTAAGGGAAGCTTATACTCGCCGAATTAGTGGACGATGGCTAAGTTGAAACCCAGAAGATTAATGGAAGATCGGATTTCCACCCTGAAAGTTTCGAACATTTCTTTGAATTGTCAGCGGTGGTTAAAATTTTCCCGATGTTATCTAAAAAGCATTGAACGTAAGAACGCTTTTTAATATTTTGTCTAAGGTTTTCAACATTGCTCTGTCATTGATAAACGAAGTATGTCACGTCTGACAAGCAATCATTGTAGTTCATTCAATGAACGCAGAGTGGAATTGCATAATCATAGGATTTTCCACTTCCAATAAAGTATCAGAAATATCTTATGCACTTTTTAAGCTCAAAATGGTATTTACTGAAAACATCAAAACGGCGATTGTTTGAAAGTATGAGATTCAATCTTCAAATTATCACTTGGCAGACTCACTTGATAACTGTGATAGCTACATGATGACCTGCATTAAGGACCTTCTTGAAGAATATATTTATGACCATTTTCGAATTCAAAAGAAAACAAAACTTTAAGTGACGAACTTCCAACGATGACAAATTCGATTAAATGCGAGCAAATATTACTGACATCCGACACTTCGTCCCATATTTGTAAGAAAATTGTTCGGGATTTCCAGCATCCAATTCCAGTTAGCATGCGACTCGAACTACAGCAAAATTATGAAGTGGCCGGCTGCCAAATCATGTTAATATAATTATTGCACGTCGTACACCTACTATAAGGAAAAAAAATGAACAGATTCCGTCCGGGTAATCGCGCGCAAAATGTTCAGATTACCAAGACGATTTCGCGAATAACTGTGGATCCCTATAGTAGTGTAAAAAGCAAAAGCTATGTTTCGAGACAGCGCTTGAAAGGAAGGCTATGTGTGTGCAGTCAGGCGATATGTATTAGCAGAGTGGTGGTCTGTTTTATATGAACGGAAAGGACTTTTTAAGGAGTCGCGCTGAGCGCATCCAAACCGCTCATGCGTATCGGCAGTTACACGTTGTCTCCTTGATAAACGTATAATTACACATTTCAGAAATTTTCCAACTAAATCAATAAAATAAATAAAATAAAGTATAAAAGTTAGGTATGCATTCATGGGACGAAAAGTAAGGAAAGTCGATGAGAGCGCTTTTAATCGATGGCTACAAGCTGGATTGTCTTCGATGAAATGCAATCGCTTAAGATGCAATCCATCCTCACATCGACAAAAACTTCACAATAAACCGAAATGCAAAAGGGTTCCCGATCTTGTGCTATGCTGCGGCCATCGTTTAAGGTCTATTTGGTTGAAGCGGAAAAGAATTTGTGCATTTAGAAGAAATAATTGATTTGGAACATTACGCGTTGCGTCATTGAAACAATGTATGTAGTAATATGCTGCCACCAGAGAATTCAAAAAAGAACAAAATTTATTGTAATAAGCCGCCAGATTTCAGAGAGAACGGAAGTTATTGAACTTTGCTGCCACAGGAAAATTTGGAGAGAACAGAATTTATCGCAATATGCTCCTAGCAGAGAAGTCAGAAAGAGCAAAAATGCTTCAGAAAGAGCAAAAGTGCTTTTAATGTGCTGGCAGCAGAGAAATCAGCGATAGCAAAACTCCCTGATGACAAATGATGGCAATCACAATAATAGAATGTGGTTTACCTCCCTAATTGCTTCAAATCCTTGACCTCACTTCCATTAGCAAATTCATTCCCTTTCATTTTCACTCTAATCTGCTGGTATTCTGTACTTGTGACTTCTGCATGCGGTAGCAGTGTCCAGGTTTTTTCCATTCTTAGCCACGAACAAGCAAGCGCATCACTATTTCCGAGCGGTAAGATAGCATCGATACTACGCAATCTAAGTGCTATTTCGAAGCATTCATCATGAAAGATTCGCCTGTGGAATCGTTGGTCCTCCCAATGAGAATAAATGGAAAGGGGAACAAATCATGCTAATTTCCTCAATTTCTTACGAATTTCACCGCAAACGTGACGTTCAATAACATGTAAACTGTTGAAAACCAACCTCATTCTTCAGATTAAAGACGAAATTGTTGGGTTTTTTTTGGCAAGCCATGAGGTGCTCACTTGCACACTCCTCATTTTGAATGGTGACGGAATTTGGAGAGCGCATAGCTCCAGCCGGTTGCAGCGTTGTGTTTCGTAGTGACTATAGTTGTCGCTTCACAAAACTCTCTGCGAATAAACCAGTCAGCGTATCTACGCAAAGGTCGAAAACAGAAAACTAGTGTATCATTTCAAATTTTTTGTTGTTTTTCTAGTTGTATCGAGTAAGCGCTTACTTAATCCATTTTGCAATGCAGCAAATCATTCAGCGCATTTCATTTCCTAAAAGAAGCCCACTTTTTACCGTACATAAAAACCCATCAACAGCAGATAAACCAAAAATGTGGCCTCAAAGTGCGTTTGTTGAAATGCCATGAGATCATGGATCGCTTCTGCTATTTGCAATCATTTAGCTGCATGAAGGTCATGCAAACGGAATTATGTGGATGATATAAAATATATCAATTCTTTTTCTTGCAGAAAAAAAATGCAAACACGGAAGCGATTGAAACATGAGTGCACGCATTGTTTGAACAATCGCATGACAAAAAATCTCTATGAACAAGTTAACAATGGCAAATAAGAAAAAGAGAGCAAAACGTGATGCAAAAATACATCGCTTTCGCACAATACATCATTACTGATTAACACGATGTCTTTCATTCTCAGTTCCGTTCGCATTTTATGCGACTTATTTCCTTTATAAATAAAAGCGAAACGCAACACTTCATTAGAGTATTAAACTTTCGGAGCAGAAATGTGTGCATATGAAGCGGATAATATATCAATTCAATATTAATGCTTCATAGAAAGTGGAATTCATATGAGATCGTTTGTTGGGCGATAGCCACAACAATTGTTTCGATGTGCATCAAAGCGATTGCTTTAGCATCATATTTCGAACGCTTTCCCACCTGCACTTGTGCAAAGGCAAATAATATTATTAGTAGAGGAATGCAGTCACTATTGCATAAATTGCATATGCCCGTTGCATTTAATAGAATAGATATTTTAGTTTGGTTGATTTCTGCCGTAAAACATTGCAAACAAATTGCTTGCAATAGGGATTGCTACTCAAGTGCTAAAAATGGCTTTTCTACACCTACATCGATTAATGCCAGTAGAGGTATTGAAACAGCAATAATATATTATGAGTAGCAATTAAGCGGCTTTATTCCTATATAAAATGATGCGTCAAGTGACTAATTACAAGATATAACTGCTGTTAGCACCAATAAAGCGATAAGAATGCTTCGACTGGATCTGGTACATATTACGTAAAATTTAAATACTGCAGAATGTACTCCTCCTACTCATTGAAGTTTGTGCCATGATTTGCTTTTATTACGCGTAACCTAAGGGGAATTAAAAATTATATAGAATATAAGATGCAATACATTGAACAGGAGATCACTTAACGCTCTGTTCGGATGGATTTGCGAATTACGAAACCTTAGTGGACAGTTGCGCCGATAGAAGCACGATACTAGAGACAACACAATACGACAGTGAAATCTCGTCACGAATCATAACATCGATTAAGTGGTGCGTTACATTTGTAGAGGACAATGGAATTCAACAGCTGAGAAGACTGCAGTAATGTTTGGTTGCATGTGCGTGCAATTATGTGCCTATCCGCAGCCAAACGAAAAAACCGACTGAGCGAGACGATGTTGTCTCTCGGACTGACCAAATCGATAGAAAGAAATCCATCCAATACTCTTTAACGATTTTCTCTTTCGACGTTCTACTGAGGATGTTTAAGCTCTATGCATTGCACTCTTACATGGCTCTTTTTAGGTTATGACGGAGCAATTTGCCATTTAACACGATCGGCGATGCGTATAGATGAGACATCGTTATGGAAAGAAATGTGAACAATAATGCAATTCACCAAAGAAACGCTTAGTATTCTTTTTCAGTGTTAGAGGTGTACACAACATGCAAAAGGTGCGATAATTTCGACTTCTGAATGGCACTGCACAAACTTTGCTGTTTGAGGAAAGGGCAAAGGTGTCTGATTTCTCTACCGAGCACGACTGAAAGGAATATAGTCGCTTTTGTTCTGCGGACTTTGAAATAACTCTGACTTCCGCATGGAACATGTCATCTAAGAGAGCGAAGAGTAAAGTTTTCTCAGGGGCATATGCCTCACCGTAATTTCCATGATCACGTAGGTTGTAAGATTGTAATTTATGCTATGAAAGAGGTTTTGGAGCCACAAAAGTACAACTTTAGCAACGAGGTCAGATTATGAATGGAAAATTTCACGACAACGTGGAAAAATTTCTCTAGCTTTAAAAGAGCGAAAGCCTAATTCCCTTTAAACCACTTTCCTGCCAAGCCGTTTTCTTTAAACATACAAAGTCCCTATGACCGCCTCCATCTGAATGGCTTTATGAATTTATTGCGATTAATGTGCACTTTACAATGTGTGTCCTGCAACCTGTTGCTAAATTGCACTATAAAGGACAATTGAAACGTTTGTGCTAAGCGAAGGTCAGTAAATTAGCTGACCGTACCCATTCTTCTTGTTGTGAAGGAGAATTGGCTGCCAGATTCTCCAGTTATTGCTTGCTATTTATGTTGTCTACTTGGATCATCATACCGATCACGAATCCGCGGACGTTGTAAGCCCTTGTTGAAAGAATTTTCTAATTTGACAGTGCGTTCCAACATTTTGTTCTGTGCTTATGCATTTGTGTGTGCCGTTTTTGTGTCTGTCCTAGTAGCTTCAACTCGGTAATTCTGTAACTAGAGTGTTGGATTTTTATGGGTCTTGCTTTAAAATCGGCTCTTCTTATAAACCGTTTGTTACATTGATCCACTAAATTCGAATTAAGCTGTAAGTGAATAAAATTGCCAAATGCATTATACAGAGGCGTAGTTGTATTCTTTAGCGGTCTGTTCATCGCAATGTAAATTTTGAGATTTATAGGAGTGACGGAGTGAAGACATGAGCGTACGTGCAATTGCAAATGGCCAATACTTCTATAAAGACTTTAGCCCTCCCCTCCACCTCCAAAAAAAAAAAAAAAAAAATTCCGCGATATATAAAATATAATTGATACATGTGCTGATAATTCGAATGGAAGAGAACTTTATGATATCTCGGAATAACCCTGTTTCTTGTGATTGAAAAGCAGTAAATTAGATGAGCAGAGAGATTATAATGAGAAAAAGAGAAAAAAAGTATCAATTTTGGAGAAGTTTTCCATTCGCTTCATTTGTTCAATGCCTATTGCACTCACTTCTCTGCTACTTCTCTGTTTCTATCGTAAACGTGCTGAATCTCAAGGGAATCTTCTAGCAGCAACGGTTACTCATCTGGCTCATCTGTCTTCGTGCAAAAAGGACACATTTCCTTTTTTGTGAAGTGAAGTCATCTGCTCACTTAGAGTGACGTAATAAAATTCGAACGTTATCGAAATACGCGATATGTTGAGCAACTCCTATTTGATTCCACCGTATCATTCTGCTCATTGTAAGAGGAAACAAAACCGCAATGAAACAATGACGATATTAGTGAAAAAAGAGCTAGCAGTTATAAACCTAGTAATAAACAAAAGAAATACAATGCTGAAACATATTTGTATTAAAAAAAACGTTATGTGAGGTATAGAGAGGACATAGTTTAATAAGGTTTCAAAGTGCAAACTACCCGATGCTAGGAACGGCAGACTGGATGTAAATCAAGTGAGGCAAGGCGAATCATGAAGTAGATAGACAATTTATAGGCTGCAACGACTCTTTCCGGTAGCTGGTTGCAAACAACTTTGAGTTGAAGGCTCTTGGATAAACTGTCCAGCGAGAAAATATTGCATATCAAATGCAGAAGGTGCACATTGCGCTCTCTTCTCTCAGCAAATACGAACATCGTTGCTACATTTGTGCCGTAGAATCCTTTTGCCTGTTTTTAACAAACACCTTGAGCAAACTAAATAGGGGGCTGTTCTAATAATTGCAAATCATTCGATCTGTCGACAGTAAGTTTGCGTCGACAAATATTTCGAGGCTGCTCATAATATCAGGGTTGAGAGGTTTAGAAAAGATTTCATGCAAGAAGGCACAACGAACTATTTCGAACCTTTTCACTGAGTTGGATAAGAGAACGGAGAGAGATGTTGCGAGTAAACTTGAGGAAAGTACTGCTGAACTGAGCAAGAATACATTCTGAAAAGTCGTCGATAATGCTCCAAACACTCACGTCTTAACGCACACATTATACAATTGACAACCCTAGGTACTTCGGCCGAAAGTTTCGTACAATCTGAGTGCCAATTAAAAGTGGGATATTCTTCAAATGCTACCGTATAAGGTCGGTAGAAGAAAATTGTCTAATCGAAGAGAATATTCATGGTGATTGTTTTTATGCGACATGTGGAATTTAATCTGTGAAGTGCCCAACGGCCATTTTTCTGACCATTCGCTGATAACGCAAGTGCCTTTTTATGACTAGAGCACAGCAGCGGTGTTGTCGTTAGGAAGAATGGCGAATTTCCAAGTCATTTGAAAATTGCTTGTATATGTTGGAGATTTGCCAGTAATGCCTTTTGGGTGAATTGAGACAGGTGAAGGCACAGTAAGTCTCATGTAGAACTTTGCTGGCCACGTTATGGCCTTGAGTAAGTGACGTCCCAACTTTAATCTTGATTTGTATGTTTGAAGAGAAAAAATTCCTTCCGTTTAACTAACGAACCTTCCATTTAATCTGTAGTTTTTTTGTGCCCGGCGACAGCGTTATGAGCGGACCAAGTGTACGCAGAGAGCAAGAGCCGACAACCGTTTGTCGAAGTGGACATGAGAGAGCATAAGCGAGAGAGAAGAAGCAGATTATGGAGGAGCACCAAGGCCCTCAAACACGAAAATAAAAACATATGAACGGGCCGAAGCCAGACTTATATAGGCGCTAGATATCTCCTGGAATGGCACAAGAGCAAATAAGTATTAGTGACATCATGCGAAGAACAATAAAAGAGAATCGAATATATGAGTAAATATGATCATTGCAGTGTTAGATCGCATGTAATATTTTGGTTGGCTTTTCGGTGCTATACCCAACAAGTTTGTGGAAAAGTTTTGCGTGAGTCACTTACGGCATGAGGACCTAATCGATTCGACTCCATAACCCATTTAGTGAAAGGTGATAGTACCGATGACTTCATCCGAAGTCCAGGAAGGTGAGGGACATTTAAGTACCACATACTGAAGAGCGAATCCCTGACGGTCGCAGCTGTCAGGTGATGAGCAGAGGTGTTTAGGCTAATATAACCGTTACTTCTTAAGGATATTGATGGAGCCTTTTCCAAAAGTGAGGCAGGTATGGCCGTTTTCTGCGAAGAAGTAAGAGAGATGCACGGAGTGCTTCACTCGCAGATCTTGTTTAGAGAACTCAGTGACTGCACGTAATAACGTAGGATAAACTACGTCCTAGCACCAGGAAAATTTTCATCCGCAGTTTCTCGACTGCTCTTGGGAGTGAATCTGCGCTAACGTCCAACTATTGTGCATTTTGAAGATCAAACAATTTTGTAAAATTTACACTCTTGGTTAAATCCTTGATAACATTACAAGTTAGTGCTATTACTGCGGATCAATCGATAAATATTTGGCTTATTGTTAACCTACTTACAGAACCTTATAGAACGCACTTTGGTTACCCGAACAAATTAAATGGATCTTTTTCTTGATTCTTGGCTAACATTTCACATTTTCTATGCAAATAGCCAATGAATTTTCTACAGGCCGTGAACCCTCTCTTTTATTCATGTTAACACCGGGAAAATGTTTCTCTCTGCAGAGCGGCGTATATATGATATAATCTGGAAAATTTGTGCGCCTGCTGTGCTGTTTTTCTAGCAGGAATGGGGCAATTATGACGAAATTTATATAGCCAAAAAAACAAGAGGAGAATGCCTGATGTTCACCTAACTAGATTGGGAGCTACTCATTGTGTTGTATGATGCTTCTCTCTCTTTGTCAGTCACATTTATGCAAATTTTAGTGAATTGGGCGCGAAACTGGAATTGTTGCACTTCATCGTAGCAAAATGCTACGGAAAAGCTTCGCAGTAATCGTTGCTTCGATTACGAGAGTGGCATTTTCTACTAAGAACGAAGCTGAACATGGAAACCACAGGCGTACCATCAATAATTGTATTAATTAAGCTTCATTCATTTAGGAAACCGTTCAAGCAAATCGAATGTGCTTCAATATCTCTGGAGGAACGATCAACATTTCGCTCTCTCTGCATAATGACCCAAAGAGGGTATGAATGAGTATGCTACAGAAACCCTTTACTAGCCACTAGCTTTTTTGGGACTAATCTGTCATAACAGGTGACGTAGTGAAGCATATAAATAAACTGCTCAAATATAAAGTTCCCTGTCAAATGCTCCAAGTATTGCCATGGGCAGTCAAATGCCATGTGCCCCAAAGCAACATTACAGAAAAAAAAGGAGAAAATGCACTGCATAAGGCAACCACTTCGATCCTGATGATAACATACTTTTGCGTTAAAATGTTGGTCGTTAATGTAATACCTCACAGAAATGCTCTGTACGCAATCACTCTTTCAGTCTTGAATAATTCTCAGTATGAGTGAGTTGAGGTACGAATCGGTAAGGTTAGTAAATTATCTTTAATGATCAACAAATGGGACCAACTTCTTTTGCTCATCACATAGGCTAATCTGATTTGCACATAACAGATTCGTGTGATCAGATATCATTAATCACTGAGAATACTGCATGACAGGTGCTCCACAATGTCCTTTTCTTTTAAGGTGATAGCGCACTATACAGGTGGGAAGATGAAGAGGAACATTAACTCTTAACGTGGCATCATTGATACAAAAAATGATGAGCCCAAATGAGTGTCTAGCTCTAGGGCCTTTGAACGAACTTTTTTCAACGGACACCCATATCTATCAGCAATGTTAGCATTGAGGGTCTCGAATTCGGGCTGCCCAAATTCGAGGTTCTCAAACTCAGGGCATCTTCACCGCTCTAGAAGAGCGTGAATGAAAACCTCAAATTCGAAGTTCAATTCCAGTATCTATCAACTCCAGGCAGAATTTTAATACGGAACGGATTGGGTGACTTGCGTCAAGTCCTAATTTTCAAGGGAGATGCGCGCCTACGGCCTCTTATCTTCATGCCGGCGGCTCGGCAGCCTTAACACAAGCAGCTAACTGATGCTGATTTCAACTTTGTCCTCTACGTTGCAGCTACAAGGCAACATGCCCTATCCGATTAGAAGTTTGGAGTCTTTCCGTGAATAATGGAACTCTGCCATGGATATACCGTGGAGTCTGTGAAAGTCTGCCATGTTGTATCCTCTCGATAAGTGCGTTCTACAGTAGTTTCGAAGAAAATTTAGTCCCTCGTCATTAGAAATGTCATTAGAATGCAAAAGCATTCTCTATGTGAATCTGTCAGCTTCAGCACGCTTCATTTTCAACCTCTCTACAGTTTGTTTTCAACGGTCATCCACGACTTGATTGAACCGATGAATGGGAATTAGCCCGCTGCGTTTAGCGTTTTGTTGCCGGCTGCTTGCATTTGTTAGTGACTATATATTAAGCGGAAATAAGCACCTATAATTAATCCGACACAGGACGAGGAAGAATTCAAAAAAGGAAAAGTGTGCTAGAGGAATCAATACAATATGCACACCTACAATTCCTCTGGCCACAACAAACAGCTTCGTAAATTGCCAACAAATAATAGAACATTTGCCAGATTGTACTCAAAATTTAATTAAACAGACCACTGGTAAATGCCCTTTGGAAAAGCCAACTTGCTGCCCGGAATTGAATCAAAATTCGCGCAAATTTGTATGCACATGCAATCTTGCAGCTTCTTCTGATATTAACAGATTGACTTGAGAGTTACAGAAGGGGGCCTCCTCTGTAACATATATCGTAGAATGACACTTCTTTTAATTTCATTTTTCGGTGGCTTTGGAGGTGGCGCTATACTGTAGGCAAATGTACACAGCCACGAAACTAGGGGCAAATGCGCTTATACAGAGGCACATATTTCCATAGGAGAATTGCGAACGTGAATTCGTATAGCCTCTCAAAAGGCTGTGTTGTAAATGGGCTAGGATCAGTGGAAGGCAAGGATGATATCTACGAAACTTGCATAAATTTGATGGAAATCATCTGAGATAGCCGGTGGTGACGGAAAAGTTCTTTGTCAGAATGGGCACCTCGATGCAATCTAATTCAATTGGGAGTCACTAAATTTTCATTAAAACGTCCAGGCTGCCAGTATGCGACCCTCAGACGCACATTTCTATTTGGCTGCAAATTCAGGAGTGAATTAAAGCAAATGCGTTAGGGATCCACCCTTTCAGTCACTTAGAGTTTCTTCAAAGTTTATTGATCAATTTCAAGAGTTTATGGAAGCCCTTCATGATGATGTATATGATGGTTTATGATCACTAACTGTGACCTGTAATTTGTCGTAGAATGACTGAGATGATTCCGCTGCATTCGAAAGATAAGTCCTTTTTCTAGACATCCGGCAACGTTTGCAAACATGAAATTAAGCTCGTCTTCTAATCCATAACACGAACTCTTATTACTCTTTAGGTCCAATCTCCTTTTAGTAACGCAAAATAAACTCATGTTAGAAGCTCGTCAATATTGCTGTTACACTTGTCTTTGCACATGCCCTTTTACTCATTTTTGTTCCCTCAAAATGGGCACACTGGTGTTCGAGTAGCCCATTTATTCTACAAAATTGATGCTGAAATGCTATAATACGCATTCTTCAACGTGGGTATATCGTGCGGCTTCGGAAAAAAAGATGTCATCGCAATTTAAGTTGGCAGTTTCCTCGTCTGCAGTTAAATGAATATTTCGGCTTCCCAGTGCGATCATATCTTGAATAGGCGCACAATTCAACAGGCGTAATTCTCTAGCTGGATCACATCTGCCCTTATAAATGAGAAAATATCACAGCGCAAAAAAAGTGGCTCAAGCAGAATTCCATAATAATGCGGAGGGCGCGAAGTGTGGATGGAATCCAGCAATTTCAGTAGTACGTTGCCTACAAATGCCTAAGTAGGGACAGCCGTGACTTCAGAAATCAGGAAAGTGATCAAACTTCAAGCGAAATTATCAGAAGTCGCCAAAAAAGAATGGCTTGGGGCTCACTGCTGAATACTCAAGAACTAAAAAAAATATGCGAGCATAGCTGTTGCAATCTGGTCCACTTAGTTAGGCAATATCGTAAAGTGCCAGCTAATTAATTCTAGCATGGCGAGATGGGGCTGGCATGAAGTGCTTCCGAGCAAACAAAAATGAATGAAAAATTAGCGGGCAACTTCGCATGCAATTTTAAATTGTTCTATCTGCTTGAAAGTGGAGGAGGTGATCACTGAATATTCTGGATTATATCGTTCAAATGTAGGCATGCAGCTTCAGTGCTTTCCGCTGGTCAGGTCTTCCCGACAATAGGCAGGTAGATAGACCTACATAACTTCATACGCACGCGTAGAGCGACGGATATCGTTTCGTAAGTGTTATTTGAAAAACTCGATGAAAGGGGAATTTCTGCATCCAACAAAGGAATCCATTTGTGTCTTATTTTCTTATGGCCTCTCTGACAAGTCTGGAATGGTTGAACACGCTTTTTGAAGCTTCTCAGTGCAGTCCGACAGCCTCTCTGGCTCCTAAATTTGAGTCGAACTGAATGCAATTCTGATGCAGCAGAGACAGTGCATCCGCAAGGAGTGGCACTAATAGGTTTGTTGAGAGTGAGAAAGGGAGATGAGGAAGGGTAAAGAAGGGAATCATCTACAATGAGCGATATGAAACCATGAGAATGGAACGGTCGCAGTTCACCGATCGGCCGCAAGTGAATTCGAATAGAATCTAAGTTTTGACTTTCAACAGACAGAAATGATTGATATCGTTATCGGATAACTAAGCGCATTAATTGTTGACAGCAGGGTGTCTGATGACTAAATGATATGACTCGCCTCAAGATATTCGATTTGCGTTCATTAGATTATCCCCTATTTAATGATCCAGCTGTTTGTTATGAACATATATAAAAGCTTTACGGCACACTTCTGGAAGCGATGTCCATATTTGCTGAGACAAGCGAGTGCACAATAACACCTTCTGCAATTGGCTCCTGAGTGAAGACTACAGTGCAGGGGGACAGACGTGTGCGAGCAAAAGCACGTCGCTAAATTATTGTGATTAGCAAATGCATATCCGCGAACGAGTGCGGAAGACGACAACTCTAGCTTAACTTCGTGATTCACTGTTCTGTCTCAGCGGAAATCAGTGTTGCTTAAAAGACTTGTCAGGAAAGTCTCAGGTAAGAAAGGTCAGGCAAGAAGGTCTGGTGCTGAGTCAGATACGAAAAGATTATAGTAACTATACATTTTGTAGTCGCATGATTTTTCAGAGGAGAGTTTGTACCGACAAGTGAGTGCTACGCTACCTAATTAGGCATCCACAAGAACTGTGAGCGCATACTCTGCATGCATTTAACTCTTGCATTCTTTTGGGTTTGAAAATGTGTTCATGTTATCATGGTCAATGAATATGACATGAACGAGGCTAGTGTATTATCATTTTAATGAATCTTTCTTTATACAGAGGATATGATAGATAATGAGATGATAACATTCATGATAATATCAACAAATTGCTTAAAGAAAGCAATTGAAATGTCAATATGTGAGCACTATTCAAAGTGAAATAAACCAGGAAAGAGTGAGGAAAACACATTTGGTTACCACTATGCAAGATTCTGGTGAAGAGCAGTGAAATAGTGCACCTTTCATTTCTATTTAACAGACTGTAAACCCTCTCATTTGCTTCTAGTGTGACCAGCCACCCCAAATTCCCTGATAATCGAAGGATTGTGCAACGGTTGTGACGATTGGAAAGTAAAGAAATATATATAATCGCCGAAGCCATCACACTATGTGAGAATGGGCTCTGTCTGTTGACTGCGTATCTCTTCATCAGGGTGGCAGAAACTACGACTTCCTCCTCTTTCGCATTTCTGTTTACCGTCGAAGACTGTAACTCCTGACTTCAGATAAACAGGCTGACCGCTGACGTTGTTTCACGATCCCAACAGGCATTCAAGCGGTGCTAGCAAGGCAGAAAATGAAACACATTTACTCGCTCGAAGGCCAAAGCTTTCCTCCCTGACTATATCTACCTGAAAACAACTATGCGAGCCTTTTGAGGCGTAGGGTTTCCAATTCAGAGACACAAAGGACACTGGCTTTGTAGCCATTTTGAGAACCACGAGCGCTTGAAGGTTAACAATGGGTATTTGCAATAGTCGGCTGCCTCGCATAAAACCTATTCGTCAAAAAGGTGCAATGTGGAATAATTTGCCCCTTCAGGGATATCCTGTCCAATTTCATTGAATTATATAAAGTCCAACTTAGAACTCCTTGCTCAGCCACCCTCATCCCCCCCCCCCCCCCTCCATGAAGAGATGCTTGTGCAGAAACAAAAGGGAGTGCATGGAAAGCGCTATAGATCAGTACGTAGCCACCTAATCATTAAAGTTTATGGTCCTGCCTTATATCGCTTTACTAAGGAAACCTCTGCATCGCTCTTAATGGTAATGAAGGATAATATCTCTTCAAAAAAAAAAATGCTTGATTTGTTGCATATGCACTTTTCAGGTGGCAACAGCGTGAATAAGCAACATCATAATCTCAGAAGTTTATAATTCCGAGCATCGTGTTCATTTTATTCATGCGGTAGTCACCTTTTGCGTTTACTCAACGTAGGCGCCAGTGACCACGTTTTACTGTTGGACAATAGCGGCAGCACGAAGAACTTGGGAGGTTTGTAGCGGATGAATCTTCCGTTCGATAGTTCAGGGGCTGTTGTCCATGAGCAATTGCCGCTGTTTTCGAGACTGAAATTCCCATCAATTTTTAGATGAATCCCATAAAGTGTCACGCTAATACACTTATTCACCACTTTTGCCATTATTTTCTATCCACTGGATGATTTCATATGAAGTCTACTGCTTTGAAGTTTGCTGATGAATCTAGCAAAAGGATAGCATCAGCACATCTTGCCCTCCGAGCAGTCTCAGTATCTATCCTCCAAGATCGAAAATAAGCTTAGCGTCGCAAAGGCCAATTGATTACGCTGGTCATACATGGAACCTCAACAGGAATCCGAACTTTACCAATATCAATTTCCTGTTCCACACTAGTAATTCGCCATGTTTAACCGTTTCCGCCTGGAGCTACCTCATTCTATGTTCCAGCTCTCCTCTTCTCTATCTCTTCGTTTAATGAAAGTCCCACTAAGCTCTCTTCTAAACATTCCCCTAACTTTCTGATGTGGTCCTCATATCGCTGCTTATTGAAAGTTCATTACTCAATCGATGGTGATGCCGTTTTGAATGCGAAACGACCAATCGTGTGAATCTTATATCCTATGCGTAGATTTTCGCTCTACGGACGAAATGCGTGTTTGCTGAGGCTTATGAAAAACTGTATTTTCTCTCGAAATTGGTACTTGGAATCTTCTCCTCACTTCAGTTTGCACTTTGGCAGTTACAACTTCAACTAGTTTCGGTTGCAGTTTGTGGTCAGGATTCGATCCAAGCAGCCGATAGAAGTGGGCAGGGGCATGTACAGACGCAACAACTTAGCAATGATTGGCTAACCCACAGAAACTTCAGCGCAAAACCATCGGAAGTGATTTCTTCTCCTTAAACATTTTGTCAATTCCATTAAGTTTGTTACGAATTCTCGCCGTTCACGGCTGTCTAGAGAGCAAAATCCAAACGAAAAGTCAGTTACAGAGCGTCCTGTGGTTCAATGCAGAATCGTTCGACCAAGTGTCGGACCTGTCATATCCTTTCTATTAGGATGTCGATCTCTTAAAACGTTGAGAAATTATAGTGTCACAGCAGGAAAATTGGCCCATTTTCAGTTCACAAATCTTTCGTATGCAAATGTACCACTTTGGAATAAAAACTTAATTTGAAATGCTAACGGAGATTTATTAATGATAGGTTTGTAAGTTAATCTTCGGAATTTGCATCGTGAAAGGAGAAGATAAGAGACTCACCTTATTTGGCCTATGGCGCATTCGATGAACACCACAACGTAAATCGAATGTTGAACCAAACTGAAATAATCTCGCTTTGAAAATCTTTTCTACCTTGTAAAACCTTTCTACCTTACAAAACGTTTTGAAAAAGAACCCTTCTACATTCTACCTTATAAAAGTACCTTGTAAAGTTCATTTCGGATGCAGGTAGTGTGTACTGGCAAACAGCCGTGTCTATGCACGAGTAACGCGTTCATTTGTGTGCCACAATTATGGACATTTTCTAGCAATGATTCTTGAGCAGTATGAAACTGAAATGACCGAACGCACTCAAATAGTGGTTCAATCTGCTCTAAAATTATTGCATTCCTTCCCTCGTTCTATTACAGTGAAATTGCAAATGTTTATTTGCACAAAACAATACGTCATATTGTTACCTTCTCGAATACGGTACGTTCGTCCTTCTTTGTGATCCATATAAAGTTGATTAGGAGCGAGAGAAAGAATAGCGCAACAGCGAAACAAATCGAAACCGCTAAAGGACCAAGATAATCGATAAATTCGAATTCTTGCTGAGGCATTACAATTATGCTGCAATGTTCACACGAAATTAGCCGAAAAAAGTTTCACTGGAGCGGCACGCTGTTCAAAAAGCGAGAAAAAGTGACTTAAGTAATAATGCAGCAGAAAATGAATGAACATCAGTGAATCGCTGTGAATATTGAGGCCTAATTTCCTTTTTATCAAAGCATTGCATGACTTAAATACAATATTGTAATCGATCAGTGATCGCGAAAAGCAATGAATCGGTTTTCAATCAGTGAAATCAATGGAAATTTTCCTAATCGACCCAAAGAGATTTCAGTGGCCGTCTTTGAATTTATTGTAGCGCTTCTGTGGATGTAAAGTGCTAGATGTGAAATCCGATTCTTGGACAAGTTTCGAATGGTCCCACAGATGAAGTTACTTCGGCAACAAGAACTGCAAGAGATATTCAGCAGTGCAACAAGTATGACACAGAATACACTCGTTTCGTGATGATGGGAATGCATGAATAGAATGTCTTGAGTCGAAGTTAGTGCAAAATAGGATATATGCTTTCGATGTAATGCCAACAGAGACTAAAGAAGAGAGAAAATTTCGCTCAAAAAGGGAATGAACGAAGCAAGAAATTACATAGCTAGGCAACTGGTTACAAAACAGATTGTCTCATAGCACCCGCTTGGGCACCTGCTTGGTAAACCTTGACCGCAAAGCAAATAGGAAATAATCTTCAATTCAGCAACTCGACTCTTCCACATTCGGATGGACCGTTTGGATGGGTATTCGCAGAAATTGAACAATATCTGCTGACAATTTCAAATTTATTGGAGTCATCGCGTAGCTAACGGATGGTTTAAAAAATTCAACTTAGTTTATAAAATTGCAAAGTAACAGAAAGAAAATCTATAGTAATATAGATATAGGAAATTTTCTTGTGAGGTAAACGTTTTACGGTTGAAAGTTGTTTCTTTCTTAGGTAATTAAAGTGTACGGGAATGAATGAACATTTGGTAGAAGTGAACATAACGATGAAAGAGGTGAGAGGTCGAAAGGTTGTCTTAACGAGAGTAGGGAGCAAGCAGTGGCCCCGGTGCTCGCAGCGTCTAAGGTGGTAGCGAACCTGTTTTGACCAAATCAATGAATATTTGCGCATCGCTTAGACAGCTTTGCATTGCCTCGAGCGCGCTGATGTTCGAAGTGCCTAACTGTACATTTTTGTTAAAACATCGCTCGCATAACTTTCAAATGGGAACGCTGGAACATCGAAGGCTCACTTTGTGATTGGGGCATTACTGTTGGTTGGCATTTTGAAGGCTTCTTGTACAATGCCAAATTTGTGTCCAAAAACAACTGTAACGATGTAGAGGATGAAGAATGTCGATGGAATTGATTCAAAAGAATGGCATAAAGTACATGAAGAGGACTGCCATGTGTAAAATATTTACAGTGAACGGATTCTACTCCCAAACAGCAAAATATTTGAAATAATCCAGAACGAGCATTGTAGAGCGTATTGAGCAAATAAATAGGATTCAAATTATGTGTGCGTTATCTGCTTTCTCTATATGTTTACCGAGAACTCTGACAGCTATTCAGTTATCTCAGAACTTGTGTGCCATCAATTTTAGCCATAATTTACGGCCCATGACTTTCGAATTTCTGGATAGCATCATTCCATTCAAATTCACTGCATCATAAATGACATGTTTCCAGAAATCACTTACTAGATAATTCAGTTGAATGAAATTCAAGCGCAAGTGATCCGCTAGGCCATTAGGAAGAGATGCCTATAGCGTCAATGAAAACCGCGTTCTCATACAATGCTCTTTCTCTTAAAGCCACAGATGCATAATTCTGCATTCACGACCGCAATTTCTAGAAAAAAAAAAACGGCATATGCTACCGGACTGAGGGGAGGGGGATGCGAAACGTTGTTGAAGGTGCTGCTCATGTGTGTTCTAAACACTCGGACGTTTTCTAAGACGGCCAACACTAAGCTCGGAGGAGTTGGGAGTTCGCCAAACTAATTATCCAAAATGCCATAGAAGGAAGTTCTTCCCAATTTTATATTGGGGTATCTGCCGCTTTGCTGAATGTTCCTCTCTATGCGATATTGCGCTTCCTTGCCTATTATGCGCCACACTGTGCCATCACATTAAATTTACCTGTTGTACTTGTTTTAGCTATTTAGACACTTTTTTTTTTCAAATGCAGGAAAACGCGAACTTCAAAGCAATATATTTATGAAGCTGAGACATTCCTGCATATTTTGAAAATGACCGCACTCATTTTTGAGTTTCAAATCTTACCGGTGTTTCACACATTAACACTTCCAACGATTCCGTTTCATGTGCATCTGTTAAATTTTTGCTAAATTTGATGCGCTTTCTGCTCAACTCAGCTGAAAAATGGATGAAACTATTGATCACTTATGAAACTATTCGTAATTGGTCATCTCCTCATGTGGTTTCGTTGATTCCATCCTTCTGCATAAAAACAACGCTGTGCTGACAATCGACCTCCGTTGAGTCAATGAAGCATTATGCGTTCACTGAATACTGATTCCGCGCTGCATTTAGCTGATATGTGTGAATGCCATCTTATTTCATATGCGAATCTGAGGAGTTTGAGTAGCCGCACTTACGAGTGAGCCTAGAAGCTGGTCAAGTTGCTGCTACGTCCAGATGCTTGAAATATCTTTAAATTTGCATTCGTCCGTTGAATGGGATGAAGTGCTGAAAAATGTTGGAGGTCTTGAATTTCTTGCTGGAGAGGGGCGCTGAAAGTACCGTAGAGCCTTCAGTTTAGGCCGAAGGAAGAAGTATTCAACTAATATTGGCATAGTTGCGTTTTCAAGAGGCAGAGCACTGAGTCTCAAGCATGGCAATGTTCCTTAAAAGTTCGATGCTGAAAAAAGTGGTGAAATTGTTAAGTGGTACTTCTTGCGAATGCATTGCGTATTACTCCAAACACATGTTTGAAATCGCGTTTTTATAAGTTTCATTAGTGGTTAAGTAGAAAAGCTAGCAACCATTCCGCTATGATTTTTCTTCATGCACTTCTACCTTGTTGGCCACCACTGATAGTCGGAAAAATTGCTAGTGGACTCGGCAGTTTCAACCGGTGCGCAATTAGCAACAAAATTAGCAACTTGAAATGCCATCGATTAGTGGCTTTACTATTTTTAGTTTCAGCGCTTTGCCTCATAAAAACACAACTGAGCAATCATTTGATGAACAATTTGTTCAGTGGGAATTTGAACTAATTGGATGTTTCCTCGGTGCAGCTCCAAGTGATTTATTCCAAGTCGTTAAACATTTTAAAGCATTTTCGGAGCATTAGTCCAGCTGGGAATGTAAGGTGTACCAAATACCCAACTGCTTCTTTGGCAAATTCCTTCGCCTTGTCGTTTTTGCAAGCAGAATTTTTTAGCTTGATTTTTTTATGCCGATTATAGCCGTTTCGAGCAAACACTTCCAACGCGATCGCTGAAGGTAGATCAATGGTAATATAAGATGGTAGACCTATCAAATCTCCGATTTTCTCATCAAAGGTTCAACCCAATGACCCGGATTAGAAAAGTTCTTTCTTGGAAATTATCTCAAAAGCCTCCCGCTGGTTGCTAAGAGATCCCATCGTTGAAGACAAAACTCTACCCGGATTATGACAGATGTCAAATGTTTCATTTACTTTGTTTCTTCGAAAGAGAAATTACAACGTAGCGATCTCATGCATGCATAAATAATTGAAAATTGTTTTGTAAGACCTGTTTGAGGAAATGGAAGAGTTGCTGTGAGATGCAACTGCAAACAAGCCGATATTAAGGTAGCTCAGTGTTAGTTCAATAAATCTCTTACAACTTACAACTTCCTGCAGGTGTCAGGAAAATGTACGGTCGCTTGCTCAGTTTTGCGCTTCGGAGAAAAAGATTCCTATGGATGGTATCTGTAGTGTAAAATTTCAAGTTTAACATTTTCTTGCCTTTCACATAGTAGTTTTCTTCAGTAGGTTCCCTATCACATATCGGAACCTCAGGTCACGACTGCTCGTAAAATTCGGATTTCTTCTAAACTGCTACGTTCCCCTACAATCATCTCTATTTGAAAGGCGTACATTTCGCGTTGGGGTGTCGTAAAGTGAGCTTCTAACACAAAAGGAATGATTAAGAGGCAGAGGTATTGTTGATGCTTCATATTTCACACATAGCACCACCGCTCTAATATAGGCGTTAGGAAATTTAGGTGAGGTGAGGTAAGGACGAAATGTGAGGTAACAATAGTCACAAGAAATTGCTCGAATTCCGATACATGAATATGATGGCCGCCACTAGGAGCGAATGTGCTCTGTGGAAATTTGCATAGACGTTCATACTCCTTTTGAAAATTTATCGTTGAAAATACGTTTCCTGCATAAATACAACTTTTCGAAACTTTTTTTTAATAGTTGAAATAATATCACAGCAACTTTGTTATTCACTGCAAAACATATTCTCCATCATCACAACATTCCTATACGCTGTGTTAATATCATCTATAGAAATTTAAAGAACAGACCACATTTGCAGCAGATAAGCACAACATTTATTATGCGAATAAACGATATGATAAATGTTCGTACAATGCTTCAACAGTTCGACTGCAATGGCAATAGAATTTATCGGCGAATATAATATACAGAAATGCTGCTACTACTCATTAAATAAATGAGCATTTGCATGTCAATAAGCAATTCAGTCTATTCGAATGACTATTTCTGTAGCAATACAAACTTCTGAAGCGTTGTTATAAATTGAAAAAAAAAAATATCGAAGAAATGAGCATTTAGAAAGACCGTTTTCGTGTGCATCAGCGATCACTATAAGGCAAACACCACTTAAAAAACCGTTAAACAGGTAAGATAAGCGTTGATATGCGAAGATACTCCTTGCATCGGTGATTTCAAATTCGCCGTTGCAGTTAACTTGGTCATTTCCATCTACTGTGGCAAGGTGGTCATAGGTGTTAGTTTTGGGCGTTTAAAATGGATCAGACCACTCAAAAACCCGCTTCCTTAGCGCTATATGTCTAATCACAGTTATTGATCGAAATCCGTGCATGATTTTATAGCGAAATGCCTAAAAAAGGGCTTTGTCATATCGGAGTCGCAAATAAAGCTGCAAAGTTTTCAAACCTCTCTCACGACGTCTGTGCGGGCTGCAGAAGCAGATGCCACTGGCTATCTTGACCCTCTTCTAGTCCTGCGCCCATTCTATACGCACACCTGTCACTGATCCAACCTAGTCCGTCTTCCAGTCCCAAAAGTTTTCGTCAAGCTGATTCTTTGATAGTCTCCCCTGGCACTCTTTCATAGAAAAAATGCGGTTTCAGTAATGAGGAAAATCAGTTGTGGGTTTCGGATCTCCACAATTTCCGACGCGAGAAGTAGCTAAACCTCCAGCACCGGACTCGCACAGTCGACTAAGTGTTTATGACATTAAACGGACAGCTGTGTTTCACCAACGTGGCGTTATTAGCTTAGTATCTTCAGTCAACCACAAGACGTGTGATGTGCTGACCATTCTTACGCCTAGAAGAGTTTGCTTCATTTGTCAAGTTTGAAGCTGTAAGCCTTGGCACTTTCAAATTCGTATAGCGGCATTCGGGAAACGTTTTTTCCTCACCACGAGTAGTCTCAGTAAACCTTTGCGAATTATTTGTGAGCCATGGAGCAGCGACGCATCGAGTTTCTGATGCACATGGAAGAACTGAAGGGTATGATTGTTGTCTTCTACCGCATATGGTCGCTGTTTCTGCGATGTTGCAAACATTCCTAAGGCCGAAAAAATTTCTTGTATCCTCTTCCATCTCTTGGAAGCTCCCATGAGAGATGTTCACTAGCCGCGATCTTCTTCCCACTTCGTCGCTGAACCTCCTCTCGCTACTCGGTGGCAACTGTGAGTGAATTTTCCATGACGTACTTGTTTTCCATGAAGCATCTGGTTTCCATGAAGCTTCTTTCTCATTTCTATTATAATGTGTGTTTGAAGGCACGTCGCCTTTTGCATGAGGCTCATAAGCAGCATCAGGACCCGTTGAAGTTATTTTGTTGCGTTGAATCGATGAGTAGCGCGTTTCGTTGATATTGTCGTTTGATATGCAGTTGTCACGCATAGGTGATATCTTATCCCATTCTGACTGCAGACATGGAGAAGTTGAGTATCCATTGCTATCGTATGATTTCGTATAGAGTTCACCAGCTGAAGAAGTTCTCAAATATGATTTATTTCCAAATTCGCGTCTTGGTTGCACGGTGATGTTCTTTCTTCTCCGAATATCAAGTGTTTTTCTTTGTAAATATTCGGTAATCTCCGGTCTTTCCGATGCCACTGGTTCCAAGTCCGCTCTTGGAGAGCATTGCATGCCACCATCAACATCAACAGGATTATGCGAATATGATACATGTTCGTGATGGACTATTCCACCTTTTGCGCAGTTCCCTACATTCCTGACTTGACCGGTGCAAGTGGGGTGATTCATGGCATTTCTTGATGCAACATCAGTTATAAATGCGGGCGGTTCTTTAACATCCTTGTCGGAGCGTGAGTTACCTATTGCCTTACTAAACTCGATTTTCGAATCGTTAAAACGTTGCAAGCGATGTTTGCTATACTCTTGATAAGTCGAGTTCATCATATTCGGCGGGCGCCACAAATTAACCCCACTATGTTCAACAATCTGTTGTGGACGCACACTTCGGCGCTGATTTTGAGCATGCATGTCGTAAATGAAGGGCGCAAACGAGCCGTTATGCTGCTGTGAGGCATCTAGCTTGGCAGGCTCCAGTACAGCAACAGGTTTTTGTGGAGCCCCTCTAGGCGTTTCATTCTGCTTAGGGTCTTTCTTGAACAATTTTGCGAAAGGATTTGATGAAAGAAATTTTGATTTGCGCCGAACATGAGGCGTGGATGTGGGGAGAAGATTGGGGTTTGCTGGAGACGGCAGCTGTGGCTGGAAAATTTTAGGGAGGGAAGGTAGTGTTGCAGAAGTGCATATTGCTCTTGAAGGTGGAAATTCTGAGGGAAAACATCGGACACCTTGCATGGAAGGTGCACCCTTCGCAGCTAGTTGTGGCGAATACGGACTTCGAACTGGTACTGCGTGAGGCGGTTCCGTGGAATTATGGTCAGTCATTCGCATCGATGTCGACAAGTTGTCTGAAATGGAGCTTGTTGTGCTGCCACTTCTTCATTTCAGGACGCATTACTGTACTAACTACAATCTATTACACCAGACTGTTTCGAGAGCAGAGCGCAGTTTAAATGTTGAAAACAAAAAACATCGCAAACTTCGATGCCTTATGCTCATGACATGGGACCTTTATGGTCGTCGAAAAAGCGGCAACAACGATAGTCGTGCCGTTGATTTCAAGGATGCTGTTTGAGGGCTTTCTCCCTTATAAATGGCTGCTATTCAGCATTGTCAATCCCATGAAGGAGAGATGTAAACAAACGCTTTCGGCTTTTGGAAGGACAGTTGTCGTTATGATGATGGGTACTATCATGTTACTCATGCAGAGCTTTAAATCACTTCAAAATCCAGAAAGCTGTCAAAAAGGGAGGCAAAAAAGGATGAACATCCAGGCCCAGTCAATCCTAGCGCTATACTGACAGCCGCCCAGGAAGATATTTTGGAAAACAGTGTAATACCAAATGAACTCGAACGTCGTTCTCATTAGCGTACTGAGAATAATGAAAAATCGTTTTTACTTGCTCTCAGAATAGCTGGTTTTGGCTGTAGTTAGCAAAAAAGTGCTGATTAGAATTTGAACGTTCAAAACCTACTAAAGAAACCAAAAACGCATCAGAAAGCTTTTCATAGCGTGCACACTGACTGACTATTTTCGGAACTTACCAACACAGAAGTAAAATACGTCAATTTTATATTCATATTTCAAGGGATCATACTGCCTTTACCAGCGTTCCACAAAACAAGTATTCTTTCCGTAAATCGAGAAAATTGTGAACTGACCAAGTAAAATGCGTTAGAATTTTCTTCAAATTTTGAAAATTTACAGGATTCTTTCTGACGTTTATATATCAGTGTGAACTGTGGTGTAGAATATATGCCAATCTAAAGTTTCCATCACATACATACAGCTGGTTTCAGTATGCGCTGAGTTGAAGGAACCCGACTGACAAATACGCACATATATCCACGCAATGATGCGACATTGCCGCAGTGCGCGTTCTTTAAGAAAATTTGTCAACGCTAACCTTTAATAACGAAAAAATATACATTGGAAGCATCGTAAAAGCATACGCTCGCTATCTGAGTTTATTTCCTGCTAAATTTGCAAGTGGAACTCAAGCTTTAGATGTCGAAATTGCCTTGTGGAAAGATACACATACGGGCACCAACAATGAACGCATACCACAAACAACTGGCAAAGGAAAGCTTATAAGTAAAGAAGCTCGTGAAGTTAACCGAAGAATATAATAGTGTCCAGCAGCAAGCCTTCCCACTGCGGTCAACCGGAGTGTGATCGAATCTGGTTCAAGAAATTTAGAGTACGCGCTTCTTTCGAAGCTCAATTCAGACATGTGCTCGAAATGCTTTTTAAGCCTTGAGGAAATGTATATATAGTGGATTTTCGTTGCTAATTTCTCGCCTTGTTATCTAATTTCCAATCGCAATTTGTGGTACTCTGGCGTCGGCTAAAGATCTAAGTGCGAAGTTAACGGAAACAATTTGAGACCTCTCATATGCATTTGCGATTGAAGATAAGCTAACTAAGTAGTTAGACAAAAAGTATGCTTTGCAAATATCTCACCGCTATGAGATTTCTCGAATCTGTTGGCACCGCTCTGACTTGAATGAATGATGCTCGTCGGGGTTTCGTTCGTACGTTCGCTTTCAGATAAAAGTGGCGAGCTTTGACAACGCTGAAAATCTATTTGTTTTTGCAATTCAAGCGAACCATTTTC
Organism: Baylisascaris procyonis; assembly: GCA_037389465.1. Taxonomy (NCBI): domain Eukaryota; kingdom Metazoa; phylum Nematoda; class Chromadorea; order Rhabditida; family Ascarididae; genus Baylisascaris; species Baylisascaris procyonis. Next base: position 1,639,344 of record JAZARR010000266.1, read on the forward strand.
ATAGTTAAAAATTTTCACTTTTATGGTAGGTACCTTGGCCCGTATGAACAAAGGATGTTAATCATTCAGTGGGAAACAAAATTAGCCTGAAATTGGGAACATCTTAACCTACGATAGTGAGTGAGAGAATGGCCTTAATAGTTCATATTTGGCTTAGGAAGAGAAAGATTAGTGGATCTTGAATCTCCGCGAATAACTCCTTCATTGCATTAAAAAACTTTCAGCAATGGTGTCCCATTATGTTTGCAATCGATGCTTGGTACGCATAGATTGTTTCCTGCATAGTAGTTACGACATCAAGATGTTCACCTCCTTCCCCGCCCCCCCTCCCCCATATCTCTGTTCCCCCCTCCCCCCACCGTAACAAGTGTCGTACCGCTTAACTTATTTGCCGGGTACAATGTTAACCAATAAATCAGAAGTTCTAGATGAATGTGAAACTTCCGTGCGCTCGAGGACAACAAGACAGTTTGAAAGCCTACTGGGGGCATCAATCCAAGAACATTACAAACCCACACATCGAGCAACGGATGCCTCGCCACTATACCGCTCTGCAGTTGATTTCTTCCTCTCCAAAAATTGTGGCTAACTAACATTTAAATTAACAGACGATGCGCCAGAAATGCTACAACATGGAGCCGAATCATAAAGTTCACGGCTGCTATCATAATCCGACGTTGTACTTCTAAAGCTGTTCCAATGTTGGGAATGCCGATGTCGCCTTTCATAGCCATCCCTTTCCATTTCAAGTGAACGATCCTTGTAAAGAGTCGAATCTTTTGAATGCATTCCAGTGTTGCCATAATTCTGCAATTAATGACTATTTAGGTCACCTCAAAGCTAAACCATCATATATTCAATGAAAGCAACTCCCATATTTGAATGTAATAAAATTCAACACTGCTCTTTGAAAAGTGAATAACAATATATTCCATTAAATATTCACACATCGGATACTGTTGACAGAATTTTTAATAAAAGATAATAACAAAAATTAGGTAATACCTTCTACTAAGCAATTACGTAGTCAAGTTGGAAAAGCACAAGAAGTTATCCTGGGTAAAACTGTTCGATCCTGTGCATTTATCACACTCTAAACATGAAATAGTCATGCGACATACTCCTCGCAAGCGACAGCAGCATCTACTTTCAACTATCGTTCTGTTTTCTCTACAAAAGAAGATGGCAGCTAGCGAAACTAATGTTAAGCGCAGTTTTCGAAGGTATAAGAAGATTAATTCACGCGATTTACGGAGCAGCTAGCAATGACAAAGTGAGCGCCTTTGGGACACATCAGTAATGGCGACATCAACCATGTTTTGACTGTGGAGAAGCATCAAGCAATAAGAATTGACAAATCACAGACCTAGTTGACACACCTGCAACGAAAATTGGTATCCGCCTGCAAGCACACTTCCTATCCCTTCCCACAAGAGCACAAGCAGCCTTATTCCAGTGCTCCCTTGTTATAGGCACCGCCGAAAGCTCTCGCATACTATAGATAAGCCATCATAGCGCGGAGGTATGGGACAACCGTTCCATCTCTATTGAGAGGCGGCGCAGTCCGCCCGCAATAATCCGCGAAGACGCGGCAGTCTCATTGCTGCAGGCATATTAATATGCCTGGAAGCAAATCGCTCATGGCAAGTTTACTGTACTTGATTTGGACGTGGCATAAACGACGACTGTGAATGCTATCTATAATCGCGTAAACATTGTGTCCTATCTCTGATGTGTCAATGAGGAACGCTAATGCATACCTGATCAGTTGACATTTCATCGGTTGCTTGTTCGCGAACTGCGTTAAGTGACATAGCAGAGCGTCGATCCCATCTGCAAGGCGTAATCAGTGTGTCACTTCACAGCGCTATTAAATAAAACAATTCAGGTTATGAATGAATACTAGTGGCCTGGAGAAAAGCAAATGTGGACATCAGTACTAAAGTACGCTGACTTTCATGAGAAATTTGCAACTTCGAAGCTGCTTAATTTTTATGCCAGCAACTTCTCAATCCACATAGAAATAGAGGCGAGAGCGATATGCGTTTTTCCAATTGCGAATATCGGTCTAAGCTATTCATTTATTTCAGAGCGAATATGAATAAAATAGTCAAACCCGATCAATTATCGTGACTGCAGCTTCAGTGATTGCTGAATTCAAGCTGAGGGACAGACATGCACACACACATGGCCATCGATATTTAATAATGCGTCTTCATAAGTATTTTTAATGAACAGCAGCAACAAGGAACAGTGGCTGAAACAAAAATCGTGCTCTATCAGTCATCGATGCCGCCGTCGATGCAGTAATTTGTCATAACATTTTCGGGCTTGAATATGAGCAATAACACTGTTGTTTCGCAGACGCATGATCGATAGATGTATTAGTATAATAGTTTTTGGTTATGACCGTCAGCATAAATTATTATTCCATCTACACTCGACGCATTACATGGTCATAACCAAAAACTATTATACTAATACATTTTCGGGCTATCATCAAACTGCTGCACTATGGCCCCTATAGCAATGAGCTGAGCAACTCAACGGAACTACTGAAGAGTAGTGTATGAGAAAACGTACGTATGGAATGCTCTCGTATTTGCTGCGCTGATACCGCTAGATGAAGCCGAAGATGAAGTCGTGCCAACCGCGCCAACTGCCACAACCGATTGGCAACGAGCTCTTCGTCGTGAAAATCCCTCGCTGCTAAGAGATTCATCGGTATCACTGCATGATCGCGACCTGAAAGCAATGAATTACTGTTGACACAGCAATGCGTGCGCGCATCTTTTATGATCACTTCCTTTTGCTAATGTTCCAGGAGAAATAATCGTAATTCTGCTTGCAGCCGCTTTTATTAAATTTTTTATTATTAAAGATCAGTAACCTCAAATTGTCCTATATCAGAAATAGCGCAGGGAATTTAGAGATTCACTCACTGGTAAGGAGATGAAGAGCGCAGAGAATTTAGAGATTCACTCACTGGTAAGGAGATGAAGCTTCCGCCATGAGGTTCGATCCATTCGAACGATTATTGAGACAAGATCATTTATGGGAAGAGCTGACAGGTTAGGAAATTCAATGAAATTTCTTTCCTCATGAGGTATCAGCTACTCGTATGCGCCATTGTGAGGCGATATGTAAACAGACAAAGAATTTCTTTAGTGCGACATGCATCATAGAGTCGCTCTTGAAAAAACAACAATGAAACGAACACTTTCCGTACAATGGGAGGAAAACCTTTCGTGAAGAAATCAAAAAAGTGCCAATTAAGATGATATAGATTGGGGAAATGAAAGAATATCTCGACCGTGGCAAATACATTGGAAGAATTGAGGGATAGAGATTGATTAATGAAAAATGAAAAAATCGTTGACACCGAGCAAGATGAACCAAAGTTTGTCATGCAAGGAAATAACATTATTTCAATTTGTCTTAAAGTCGAAGAAGATGAAGAGTAATTGACGGATAAAAACAATTGACTGCACCTGCGATGGCTGCGTCGGATGCGCTTATTGGTGGCAGCACTGCGTGTCAGCCGTAGACTATTAGCAAAATGTGCAAGCTGATCGACCTGATCCAGTACTGGCACCGATCCAGACAAATGATCACATGCATTGCCCGCGTACCTAGGTAGATTTATTAGCAATCATTCGTATTGCACACTGAAATTTTCTTTGGCGAAATTCAAGGAAACAGATTTCTAGTCACTAGAACATCGACTCGAGCTTCAATGCGCATAAATATTGGCTCACACGACCAGTCTAAGTAATTAGGGAAACTACACAAAATCGGAAAATTTCAGCCAAAATAGTATAAAATAAATTATACATATTAGATATTACACAGTAAAATATAAACAGTTAGGTGAAACGGTATAAACTGCTACAAAATAAATGAAAAGGACAAAAATGAAACACACAAAGCAAACAAAATAAAGTGATTTATTGAACAAAAGCATATTAAGTAGCGCCAACAGGAAAATAAGTGCAACAATGGCTTTTATCCATGAATCTATTAAGCCTGAAGCATTTTTGAGAATTTATCGTAATTGTAGAAACGTGCGTCAATGCTCGTTTAGACTTCCGCTCTGCCTGCCCACTACACCGTTGCAGCTTGGTACGCTCTGTGCTAGCCACCTTTACTGGTACGTACAAGCGTTATTGCAGAATAAACTTACGGATCGTTCGCATGTTGCAGAGCGGCTGTGATCAACCCACTGAGAGCCCTTTGGGAAATGATGTCGGACCTGATAGGTTCCAATGTTGCAAGGCTTGCCATCTTACATAGTGGTTCCCTCCCATTGCGGGCAGCATCTACACATCGTGCAACTAAAGAGACAATAAGTAGTGAAGTTGGGACGATGGCGATGGGGCTAGTGCCACTACTCACTTCAAAAAGGTGTTAAATTTAATCTTTAATGAGTGCACTACAACGAACATAGGAAGCAAGGTTATTTGGAAAGATGACCAGGTTGGTAAGGGCGCTGAAGCCTTATAAGGTGTATAATTTGAGCAGCCGGTGGATCTAACTTGCCAACTGGACACGGGATGAGTCGCGTGGTTCAATTAACGTCACAAAGTAGTTTTAGCCTTCGCCAATACCTTGCAATACAACAATATCATTATGACAACTGGCACTGGGTTGGTTGTGGAATATTGTTCATTTGGCCAAGCATGATTGCAATATTGTTCAATCGTACCTTTGTCACTACACTCACAACTAGTGCAATGCATCGTTTCCTTAGAAATACAGAGATTCTATCAGCACAAATTTTTCCGCTGCAGGTTAAATGTTAAAATCACAATGCAATAAACTCTGTCAGTAGCATCTAATGTAATTTATGTATGTCTGTGCATCGTATGTGTCCAAAAATTCATGCTAGTAGTGCTATCGACCATTCTACAATAACAATCACGGCTGAGTATTTCGAGGTATATAATTTGCTGAAAATTACTCCTAACGATCGCGGCAGTGTCTTCTACTTCCTCGTAAGAAAACTATCATTGAAATGATAAATGCCAAGAAAACCGTCAATTGGCGCGTTAAGATCAAGCACCTCTCTGTGGATACGTCAGTCATTGTAAACGCTGTGATAATATGAGGCGGCTTTTCTCCGTCAAAAATCTTCGTTGCTTATCAGTACTTCAGAGCCATTGACATTCTTTCCAGTTTATGGACAAGGTTTCATTTTTTGACTTCAACTAATATGGGCTACTCTTGATTGATGCAGTAGGGAACCATCCGAGCAGTGTCATTCAGTGGTGACAAAGGAAGCAATGGCGGGTGCAGTTGATATCAGAGAATAGTGCCATTTGAAGCTTTAATGCGGTGATTTAGCAAATGCTTCTCATTTTATGCACTGATTCAACGAATTTCAAGGTAATTAGCTGCATCGTTTCATCGGGCAAATGCGTTCAGTAAAAATTCACCACCGCAGCACTTTACCATATCATTTTGAAAGTCCATAGTAGCAGTTTAGCTATCCATGAAATTATAAAAGAAAACTATCTCGGCATTCATATTTTTAATAGAAAATGCAAAGTGGAGTGTTATTGAGCTCTATAATGCGAAGCAATTTCTATATGAGAAAATTGTTAAGAAACTTACAAAAATCCAAAGCGCGTGGCACCTTCGTCTTAAGCATATCGAGAGCAACCAAGTTGATGATCATAAACCAACAAGGAGTTTTCATTGGATCTGAACCGCCATCCTTGACGAGTGCAATTCGCACACATGTCTTCAACAACAACTCCCTTCCATTCGGTGCTGGCTTGTCGATTTCACGAGCGATTGCCGACTTAAATCGTCTCATATCGAAGATCTGTAAGGTGGATAAATTGACACTTCAAACAGATAAAATAAAAGTTTCGAATATCATTCGACAGCGTAGACCCTTTTCTCTTAAAAAAGCCGTTCAAAAGCATTTAGAGGGCTTTCACTGCATCGAACAGCATACACCGCTAATATCACATTCTGCTCTCTTGACCACAAATGCTTAAATAATGCGATAATATTTTATCAATTCCGTTTTATCAGAAATCCTAGGCTAAAGAGCCGTTTTTCAGAATTTCGGCGATGATGAATATGCAACTTTCCATGTTTCAGCATTTACACAGATTTTTAGTGTCTTCGTATGGCATTAATTCGAGTTTACTCTTCGGATCTACCTGGAAGGATGTTAAACCGAGTTGTGGCGTTTCTCAGATGCATCAAATTTCTCATTTTCGTCTTCAATGGTTCATAAATTGCAATTGTCGGACACATAGATAGACACAGACGCAAGTAAACATAAACATGCAAAAAACATAATAAGGCAAACGTTAGACGTTTAAATGGAGGACCTGGCGTAGCCTTAAGAAATCATAGACATTTCGATAGGAATAGAAAGGTGTAATGACACTGCAATTTTTAGTCCGAACATAGCCTAGTCACACTGAATGCAAAGTGGTTTCGATGTCGCAGCCTGAAGAAGACACCGATTCGGGGGCCTACAGAGCATGAAAAGGTTCTACGCATGCAGTGATCTTTCTGGACATGAAATGAGCACACGAAAATGAGCAGCAGCACCCTATTTGGGAACACGAACTCCACCTAGTTCGATCTGAAGAATTCCTATACTTTTTGTCTTTTCTTCACTACCATATGCACTGTGCGGGATTGCTAAACTTTCAGCCTACAGCTAACCTTTGCGATTCGCTCTTCATCGGGAGCTCCAGTTGCTTGTTCACGACGTGTTTTGAGACGACCTTGCTCACGGATCAGTCTTTCCGATATGCAGTTCAGGTCGGGTTCTGAAGCACCCTGCACCACAATTGGTGTTGATCCCCTCGCCATTGCTTTTATGTTCCCTTGATTGTCCATTTTTATTATTACACCCTTAAAGCACTTAATTTATGCATAGCCGAAACCACAAGAATGTTTCAATTTCAAGGAATAAGAAATAAACAAAAGCTTTCGCAGATGCTTTCGAGGGAACAGAAAAGGGCAACAAGGGTGCGCTGACCTTCAAGCTGACTCACAACGCGTGGGCATGACCCAAAGAGTGTTCAGCATAAACCCTCCTACTTTGCTACTGGAATAAAACCACATGAGTTACAGATTTTCGAAGGTTCTGAGCAGTTTTTGGACGAGAGGAAATCTTGAAAGTCAGATTTCTTTCGCCCGTTTTGGGTAAAATGAAGCAGCATATGAGAGATCATCAAAGCAGGTATAGTTCGTTTACTTTTTTCAATTTTTCGCAGCAGAAAAAGGGAAAGCCGAGGTACGGAGGAAAGAAGGCTTACTGAAAGGAAGAAATATCAGTCATAGATGGTGTTTCCTTGAGAGGTTAACAACCCTTTGCCTTGTGACTTGCTATTGCGCCCTTTTGGTGCTAATCAGAAACGGTAAAACAGAAAGTAGATTGTATCATCAGTAGACATCATAAATAAGCGCTAGGAAAATTTGCATAGCGTTGTTGTGCAATATTGCTGAGAAGGTAAAAAATGGCCTTCCGTCTATAAACAATCCAATCCTAAGCGGAGGAAGGCATGAGGAGTTAATGAATTCAAGGAAACTTCATTCTCCTATAGGGTGAGCCATTGGAATGCGCTCGAGAACAGAGGAAAACTAGGAAAGTTCCTAAGAATATGTGACAGCATATGTTGGCCCTTTCGATATTTGACGTAGAGTTGCTCAGGAACTAGCCTATAGAGCCGATAAAACTGCTCGTAAATATCAGGTCTTGGATTTATCCCTTTTTTTCAGAAATATTACGAGCATTGATGGGGAAAGTACTCAATGTGTTACGTCAAAAAAAAAAACCACTACAGATGAATATACTTGTGGCATTCGATGCTGATCATTTCAACACTCGGAGGAAATGCTGCAGCCACTAAAAACCATCGCAATCAATTCATTCAAACTGTGAAGCGTTGAAACGTTTCAAATTATTCAATCTAGCATCGTTGTAATAATTAGCACAGGTGATCTGTCACTCAGCTCTACCGAAAGTTTGTCTAGGCGGTCAGTACACGTCATTTTTAAATCCAATGAATTCACTTCTATCAATTTCATTAGCTATTGATAACGCGACGATGGATTTCTGTTTGGAGGTGAAGTATTCTAATACCTCTGGAAGAGTGAGCCCGTGAGAAAAATAAAACTATTATAAATTAATCAACATAAAGAATAAATTGACGACTGCTACTGTGAACAAAATAAATGAATACTGAGAGATAATAAATTCTTTTCGAAGTAATTGTATAAAGTCACTGCTTTAAAGTCGTCACATTACACTCTGCGTGATTTCAGCACATTCAAAAATCAAAAGTCATCTTACATCACCGATTTTACTGCGAAGTTCGTCAGTGTAGTCGTCTCGCAGTGGATTTTCGAATTGGTTGAAGCCAAGGGTTTGACCATCGAATTCCTCCGCTCCTCCATCGACAATGATCGTTGTCTTCCTTCATAAGAATATGACAGATTTCATATCATACTTAACACAACTACTGGCAAATGCTTCATTTGCCATCAGAAAGCATTTACGATAAACAGTAGCTGCATATTCGCTTTTATTTCGACCGCACAATTGAAAATTTCAAGCAGATGACACCTCTCATCCTTTGTTAGGCACCAGGCGGTCACTATTTCAACAAATTCTAGTTCTATATTGCATATTCATTAAGAAAATGAATATTCGTGAGATAAATGATGCCTTCGACTGATTCATCTCGAACAGTTCCATTATCAAACTTTGTAACGAACATATACCAACAGAAATATTTCATACCTTTAATGGAAAGCTTCTTTGACCATGTTGATGAAGAGAAAAAATCCTTTCAGTGAAAAATTCAGCGGGTAAGCTCCCTCTTTGATGATTTCGGCGAATGAATCGAAAGTGCAACGACATTTCAGTTGACTTGACTACTATATCAATAGATTTTGTTCCACTCTATCTGCTTTTTTTTATGATTCAGTTAGGAAGAAAGGAGTTCCACAAATTATAATTCTAGACAGCATAAATAGGTATAGTTAGGCACAAGTTCCGGGTACAAATAAGGATTGGGAACAGAGAGTACAAAGTGTGCAATACAAAATTAGGAGCAATATTCTCACCTCAAATAGGCCTTAGCAACTCGCTTGCCTCTCTCCATAACAATGATCTTCCCCCAGATTTCATCGTCGATTTCCCCTGCATCAAGTTTTGCGATAACTTCGTTAACATGATCCTGAAATTGTGAATAAAGTGTCAAGTTTTTCATGCAGTAAGATCGCTATTACTGGTTCAGCTGTGAACACTGCAGTCTGTGCAAAAATGAAAGGGTGCTTGATGAATTAGCCACTTAATTCCTGGCAGAATTTCAAAGGCTTCTAGCGTCTCCATTCACAACTGAGGGAACATTTAGCGGTGTGTGCCACAGCAATGAGCGTTTCACAAATTAGTATCACTCTACACACCACTGCGCTCCTGCTCACTGAATTCACAAGCTAATAAGCTTATGTTTCGCTGGATGGCAAGAAATGTTGAATATTGAAAATGCAAGAAGCGCTCAGTATTTTAAAGAACATTGCGTCGATGACTGTAGCTTAGAAGACACAAACTAATCGAATCTCTTCTGTAATATGCTATAGCAGGTGCTGCGATCTTGAAAAATCGAAAACCCATTTCATAGATGGATTTAGATTCTATCAACATTTCTTCGTTTCAGATAAGGAATTTCAAGATCGAATCAACTAGAACGAAATGAATCGCTTTATTCTCACTAGATGAAGACTGCGTTGAATATCTTTATCCACATGTAAAATTTCTTTTTCTATTACACATACACAGCATCGGCATCCCATATGTTTCTCTACAGATTCTTATTAATAAACCAGTTGAGATATAATGTAAAACTTTGAATGCTGCAGTTTGAGAAATCCACACTTATGGCTGTGAAAGATGATTCTGCTTTGGAGTGGTAGAAACAATGTTGAAAATTTCCCTAAATGTGAGCATTCGTAACATTCGTTGCTCAAAATACGTTTGAGCTCATGCTATGAACTTAGAGTTCAGTGCAAAGCGGCTTATTATTTTTACAATTTTCCCTTTTTTGACTAGAATCTCGGACGCTGGAATTGGCCACTTAATTTCTTAAGATATAGCGGAAATAAGGCAAAATCCCGGCAGTTCTAACTTTTTCTCTAAATTTTAAGGTAACGATTAAAATATTCCACATATAAAAAACAAATGTTTCTTAACGAACTATTCTTCTCCTTAATCCGCGTACAAACACTTCGCCAATTATTCGAATTACTAACTGTAAAATAATGTGGTAGTTGTCATTTTCGTCAGCTTCTATTTCAACCAGAAAAGAAAATTTAGCATTCTCAGCTGCGTTACTGGCATCAGTATTTTTGTTGCGGACAGCATTGTGAGGGGACATTATTTACACAGAGACTACAACGCGAAGGGCAAGTACATACATACGTGCATACTTCATCACACACTTATCGTTGTTTGTTCTTTTAGTAACCACCATACCAAGTGGTCAGCTATTCAGCGTATGCAGGTATTTAAACGGCACACATTATCAATTTGAAGCTTCGACCGTTAAAAGATTAGCATGTTTCAACATTCCAATGACAATTCTTCTTGCCTATTAGAGTGACTTGTCTGATCAAGCCTAATGACGCAACCATCAATTGAGTAGTCAAAGAGGACCTTATTGAGCGCCTGGTAATGCCTTTCGGCTATGGAATCGCCAAAAAATAGGAAGAAAGAATTTTATAATGAAAATGATTATAATTTTATAATGAAAAATTGCTCATGAAGGACGAATTTGCTTGCAAACGATTAGACAGCAAATTCGACAACAGAACGGGCCTTGTTATGAAAAATTTCACGTAAAACATGTGCGGTGATTTGGAAAGAGATGGGAATAAATCGACATTTATATAACTACAAAAACTTCTTCACTAAATGGTCCACTGTTTGAGCCACAGTAAATGGATACTGTTGGTTGTCAATGCACCGTTGAGAATGAAATCCAGCATATCCGGCTTTTGCTAATCGCGTTGTTCGCTACAGAACAATTAAATTGAAAAAAATGCTGAGGGCAAAACAGGAGCTAAAAATATTCAAAACCACAAGAAAGAGAAAACGACATGAACCTAACGAAGAAAATGATTCCTGATAAGCACTCAGCACTAGCTAGATGAGCGAAAGTGGAGGATTGGCATGTACATGGGAATGAAGTAGAATATGGCTGAATACCGTGATGACTCACGCAGAGTGACATGCAAATATGTTCAGTTCTTCGCGGGCTAAAGTGACGAATATTTCAAATGGCACTGCATCGATGCTGAGTTGTGAAGATGAAACGAAGAGGCACGAAAGGTGGCTAGTTAGAAAAAAACGCTATCATTATCCGATAATCACAAATAGAAGCAGGCCGGTGAATAAGCGAAACAAGTCTCTGATTTAGGACCATCCTAGATGTATTTCCGAAGTCAGAGAAGATGAGTTGATTCTACGAGGGCTGAATGGTCCGCAATTACTTCGTTAGTTAATATGAAGGATCGTGAATTAAGAAAGTGCTATGGGGTTGCTTTCTCGCGCAATCTTGGGGGTTCTTTTCATAAAACAACTCACAGACAGGCAGGTGCGTCGAAATTTTAAGAAAAGTATCATACGAAAAAATCACACAGCTGAGTAACCTTGCCCTCGATCAAAACCTCCGCCCGTGATGGCATTTTTGAGCAATGTGCGAGGAGTTCATCAGACCAACTTTGTCTTGTATAATGCTACACACATAACTCCCGAGTAAAATGAAAGATCCAAAGATTTCAGCGCAACTTTCTAAATTCCTTCTTGAAGGGCTCGTTCATCCGCCCGTTAAATCGTCTCTATAAGAGAAGACAATGGGATGGTGAGCGAGAAATGCGATTTTTTAGGCGAATTTTTTTCCGCTCCATCGTTACGACACTTTCAGCTCAGCGTTAGGATCGAATTTCAATTGCAGAAGCGTAGGTGAAGATCTTTAAATTAAGAGCTCTCCACTCTCTGTTGTCTATCGCGTTCTTCATCGAAGCGAAAGGCATCCATATATTTCTTTAAGTGACACATAAGCAGTTGGAATGAGCTAAGATGCAAACTATAGTTTGAAAAAAAGACAATTCAGATGCCAACGATCGCGGACAAACGGCAGCACCTTAAGCTTAATAACTTCGAAACCATTGAGAAATACAGCATACCTGCCCATAAGTGAAAAAAATCTGGAGAATGAGGTGTAGTGAGGGCATGTCTGAAAGTCAAACGCCACCTCTCTTCTGCGACATGAGAATATTGCATGTTCGCGTTCAACTATTTCAAGAGCATGCAGCATAAAATTGTACTTGAATGTTCCGTACTTGAGAGTTCTGCCGTTGTACTTGAACTTCTGCTGGTACAACTACAGGTGAAGCTGACAGGTGAGTGAAAAAAGGCAGCGCAGACGAGCAGAAAAGTCATGAGCAATGTGTAGAAGAAACGATTGTACTGCAGGCCTCGGCAGCACATAGCTTTACATGTTTGAGTACTTCTTTCGCGTCCCACTTTGGTGCTAAACTGCTCTCGGGCAAGAGCTTGCCTCAGCAGCAAACACTATGCTACAGTGGGAAAATTTAAACATATGTTCCAACGCAACCTACTCTTGAAGATTCGAAAATGAGCAAGTTTCAAACTCAAACCTCCTCTCTTGAGAATGGCTAAGTGCTGGCCAGAATTTTTTATAGACGACTATAAAAACTGACTAAGCTGTTGATATTCTATTTGGCGACACATTCGATGCTTATATCTTCTGAGATCTCTTTAAAACGACTTTTTGAAGCTACTGTTAACCAAAATTTGCCTTCGAAATTGTCATTGAAGTCCATAAGTTTCTGATTTTGTAATTGCTCTCAGCTAACCAAGCAGATTTGAATAGTGGCAGCAACTGATAAAGATGATGCACCATGCAGATATATATATATATATATATATATATATATATATATATACATACATATATATATATATATATATATATATATATATATATATATATATATATATATATATATGCAATAGCAACAGCTCGCAAAGTTTTTGATGAAACGCTCATGTTGATGCAGCGTTTATAAACCGTATATTGGGAAAACATCCCCACGTTTACACGTATGCGTTCATCATTCCGATATTTTCAACGCCATATCCGCATAATTTCGAATTAATAGTAAGCTCTAACGCACACACTTCAGGATAGTCCACTGTACGTTCCTTTACGGAGAGTGATAAACGTGAAGGAACAAGTCACTTTTAAGTGCATTCGTGGATCGAAGAAGGAACCACGAATTCTTTCTTCAGTCGTATGTTTCTTTGATTCTGTAAGGGGAATACGGGTACAACCTAGCGTCTCTCCCTAACTGTTGAACATTCAAATGGTCCTTAAATATCTACTGGTCGTTTCTATAGGCACACTTCAGAAACACCAATATTTTCTCACGCCAGAGGAAATAGGTTTCAAGGATGGCCGCAAATAATTTCGGTGATGCATGAAACATTGTTTCGAAAAGTGACAAACACTGTGCTGCAACAATCAAATTTCTTGCTGCTTAAAAGTTAGAAATGAATATTGTAACGGGGAACATGCTCAAACTGGTCGATGCTGGTGGCTCATCGCAATACACTTAACTATTAAGGTTTCAGTTATTGCTAGTAGAGATCAAAAATGGCAATATATGGTCTGCTCACCAGCTGAAATCTTTCCATGTTGTACCAAACATCGTCAGAAGGATTTCCTGATGCCATTCGAAGGCTGCCGAATGCGGCAGCTGCGCGACTGAAGCCGCACCCTCCTCCATCGACAACTTCTGGTCCTGGTAGTTTCGCGTTACTTAAGCGACAACTAGTAGCACACATCTCTTCGGGATGAGTGAAACGAGCCATCCCACGTATGAAGCAAATGCAACTTGAAATTCAGCAATGTTGTCATTCCACAAGATCAGCGTAACATTCCCTTAGCGAGCAAATTAGTTATGTGAAATATCGGTGAACACCATTAAGCACACGGTTTGGAAGCTTAATGTTTCCTTAAGAAGAGAGTTGCACAGCTTATGCCAACCTCGAAAACGCTCCACCGGTTTTCTTCGCACAAAACTGAGAAGTCAGTGAAGTGAGTTGTCGGTGCGAGACGACGATTGTTGTGTATGTGGAGAGGGACAATGAGACTGTGACACACAAATGAATGGTCATTCGGTAGGAGCTTTACTCAGTGGGCGCGACATTCCTGCCCTTCTCGACACACCCTACTCCTCAGCTTTGCACTCACATTCACAGAAAGGGACTCGCACACGTAAATCGTCGGCAAGCACCAGCAAGCCAGCTACTGATTGCGTTACAACGCTGCTTGGCACACACAGTCGAAAGTAATATGCGCCTTGTTTTTCTTTTGCTCGGAGAACAATTAAGCTACGCATTTCGTCAGAGCTCAGAGAGTGTTCTTGTTTAGCGTGACTGTAAATCGACCTTCCCTTTTGATTTACCCTCAACTGCAGTTTTGTTCAAAGCAATCAAGTATGGAGGTGAAAACGTTTCGGTGATTTCCCTTTCTTGCAGTTTCACTATAACAAGGTTTCCCCTTGTGATTCCATGTTGATAAGCTTTGTTATAATCAGACGTGTGAATGAAAAGCGTCGCCGAAATGAAAAACCATTCAACTTCTAATGATTCGAATGACCATAGTGACATATTTGGAGATGTAGCGATTTAAATGGAAAATTCATTCAATGAAGCGTTTCAATTATCGGGCATCATTCAATGAAGCCTCATTTTTCCACCTCTAGTTGTTTACTTCATAAATAAATATTCTAATGCGCAGAATTCGCGATTACAAACAACTGCTGATTCGAGCGTGAAAATGACAATTGAACTGAGTAGCTGTTGAGTCACAAAAACCATAGAGTGCGCGAAAAAACAGTAGAATTTTCCGCCTTTTCTAGGTGGTCTCCTAGCCTATTAATGCTGTTTATCTTCATATCTGAAAACACTTTTTCTGCGGAAGGTGAATTTGAATATGAGATTCACATGCGCAAAAAAAAAAAAGATTCATATTTCGCAGTACCATCGACGGCAAAGCATTTTGTGCGAAGCTCTGCCTATCATTCAATTGTGCTATGCTATCATACCGATCTCTAAAATGAAGTGGAACGCCTGCCACCCCAACGCCTCTATCGCTTTTGCGACTTTTGTGCAAGTTTTTGCGCGTTGGCTAACAACAGTGGAATGTGAGTGTACCGCTGCCGAACCGGATTTACAAACTGAGGCAAACGCCAATGACCCCCGATATATAGTTGGAACGAAGATGCCTGCTATGCGATTGATCGGCTATGACGCTTTCGATTGTATCAGACCCCCCCCCCTCCAACCTCCCCCATCCTCCCCTCATTTAATCCAACTCGAGCATTGAGTTCTTCGAGCATCAGAATGACTTGGGTGAATGCTTGTAAAGGATGGGTCGACTGAGAAAATTGTTCCGGAATTTTCACGATGCTTGAACGAAATCTTGTGCCTGAAAGCTGTGACTCCTGGCGCTTTCAGTTTTAAAAACTTTGGGGGTTATTGAGCTGATGAAGTCTCACTGAATTGGTGGAAGGTAAGCCATTTACCCTCAAATGTCTCCTGAAAATGTGGTTTAATATCGAAAGTGAATGTGATCAAAAAATCTTGGACCTCGGACATACGGGACATGTTGCTGTTGCCCTTCCCATAGAAAACGAAACCGTAACGTTAAATCTACGTAAGAAAAAACGTAGGGGCGAAACTACGCCACTCCAGGCTTTCTCGGACTCGAGGAAATGGGAAATGAGTATGAGATCCAAAAATTATTGATAAGTTTGATTTCTTCCAAATTTAGAGCGATTGATATCCACTGTGCTTTGATTTCATATCAGGCGCCTCTCCAAACCTCCTCAAGCATTAAGTCGCTAGCAACCTGTATCATTTAGCCCTTTCATTTCCTCCGAAAGCAAATAGTGAGGTGGAACTGCTGCCAAATGGATAAGATGAGTATATAAAATGGCCGAAAGCTCTAGCTCCCTTCGAAGGAAGTCACATTTTATTGCTTTAATGGTCAGTTGTTCTGCACACTTATGATTCATTAAATTTGTGAGTAATCGCACACCAGTTGATTGAGCAGAGCAACCACTCGAAGTTTCCTAACAGATCCTCACTATTGATTGATTGTTTCTTGCAAACTGAAATTGCCAGCAGTATCTAAGCTTTATAATGCTCCTCATATAAAACTTTTCCCACTTTTATATCATAAATCAATTTCAGCAGCTCTCTGGATCCACATCATCGTCCGCTAGGAAACTTTTCACTGATCTAAACGAGCAGAGAAGTGACAGTGTAAATTAGCAGAAGAGAGACCTTGAACAAGATGAGTGCCTCTTGAACGGCTGATTGTATTGTTGGGGGGCTGCACCATATAAGCTGGCCATCGCTTCAGCTAACCAGCGATAAGTTAGGGCAAGAAGTTCAATGAAACAATGCGCTGAATAAACAGGGATCGAAGATTGAATTCCAAAGAAATAGTGCAAATGAACGAAAGCTTTCTTTTTACATTCTTGCAACATATTTCGTTTGTCTAATAAAAACAAAATGTTATTCACAGGAAAGAATCAAATATTTTCCTTACTTTCGGCTTGCTTCTGCTTGCATTAAGCGTATCCTTTTAGCCATTTGGTACTACTGCACCTAGAAATACGAAATAACAGTTCCTAAGGTATCCTCTAAACGACAGGCCAAGAGAAGCGTTGCACCGCAGCATATGTTGGAGCGAGTGCCATATGAGCCTGGGAAAAAGCTTTGGAATAGAACCTCTACGCCAATTTCTTTTCCTCTCTGAAGCGAGTTGAGTGCTAGAAAGTGAGCGCTGTTATCCAGTGAGCAAGAAAGCATAAGATGATAATTAACGGCAGTTTCTAGAGGAGGTGATAAATAGTATATCACAACGGTTCGAAAGCAGCTAATAGGTGAGTAATCATTACTAATCAATACGCAATAATCTCATAACGGATCGATGACGGCCTCGGAAGTGTTGATTGTTGATCGGAGGGCAGGGGAGGAACCGGAAAGTAGAGAATGGGCATCGAAATACCTGTGAGTCGATCTACCTGTAGAGCGCATGATGAAAAAATATGCCCCAAAAATATGGCAGGCAGTACGGCATATCCCCTTACAACTTTCTCGAATACTACTCCAATACTTACAAAGCGACAAATCTTCAGCAACTCGATGAAATGAGAAATCAGCACGCTTTGGTTTCATGCAGAACATAAAATAGAATCGGATGAGGCACGACCATATGTCAGAACTTCGCTGTCAATATATAAAATAACTAAAACATTGCTTCGTTTCTTTCTTTAGAGGTGATCCGCCAATAATGATCCATCTTCTCGACGCTCATGAAGATGCATGAAGGTTCAGCTGTGAAATGAAACCACGTATACGCTTCAGCTCCAACTGCTGCGATTACGTTATTGAGTTTTTGAATTTGCGATCATATAGAGCCGCTTGAAATTATTGCAGTGAGACTGCGATAAAATTCGCCGACGCACCGCGGTCGGGAAGAGAAGGGATATTGAGGATGCAGTCACTCTCGCGCTAACTTCAACGAAGGTTATATTGATGCTTATGGTATTGTGCGTAAAAATATCTCTCGCTGCGACGATCTACCGCTGCTGTTTTATCCCATAAGGAAGTCCTGTCAAAAGACCTAACCTAATGTGCAGTCCAACAGTTTCAGTCACTAATTAAGTTTTCGGCCTTTTGTTCTGATCCACTGGCTACTAGAATTGCTCAGCAAAATATATGCTTGTAATTAATGCAATTTGTAACTGTTAAACTCCTAGCCGTGAGTCATCGCAACAACGAGAAAGACTTGTAAGGTAGGTAGTTTGGCTGTTTCTAGTAATAGTGTTTGAAACACTCCCTATCCAAATCAGCCTTTTTTGCACGACTCCTCATCTTGTCACCTCATTCTGATAGCATATCCCCCAGCAAATAGTTTTAGTGCATGACATCTGCAGGGGAAAAAGAAAAGAGGGAGTGGCCTACGAAGGAAGAGGAGGAAGGGATAGGGGGAAGGGGGTCCAGTGGCTAATATACAAAGCAGGCGAAACAAATGACCACAGAGAGTGGCCGATACGCGAGAACGCGGGGTTTTGTGGACCTGTTGGCTCCGTTGCCTGTGGCCGCTATGGAGAGGCCGCAGAACCTCTATTTGGTGCCTTGTTGGCAACCGCGAGAGCTTCCTTTTTGGGCGATTGCTCCGGAATGGCGCTTTTGGGTCCTTTGACCCACGACGAGAGTTGGACGGATAACTTGTCCGTCCGCTGGTCCCCGGCTGCCCCCGAACCCTTTGATGCCCACTTATATGCATGGAGATCGTCTAGAGATAACGCAGCTTGCTCATCCGTTGGGAACCTTCGGTAAGATGCAAGCCTTCGATAAGAAGGGAGAGTGTTGGCGGTCAGAGGAAACGGCATCATGGGCTACATGGACATCACGTGCAGCAGGGAGTGCATGGCTGACTCACCTGCTGCCCAATTTCCACAACATAGCCGTTTCGTTTCTTCACGGTTTTTTCCCTCTTCTTTTATTCACTTCGCGACGTTCGTGACATCCATTTCGACGGCCGTGTTACTATTGCCGTCTACAGAGATGCAATTGATTAGATGTTTTTCTGTAGTTTAAGTTGAATTTTTGATAAGCCTAAAACTGCTTGCTTTCGCTTCTATCTAAAGCAGAATTGCACAGATCTCGGAATGTCCATTTTAATAAACAGTGCCCATTTCATTCCTTTCTCAAAGTTATAGAGTGAACCAATGTGCAGTGGTCTGTAAAATATTGCAGACCTTCCACTACTCAAAACAATAGGAAACTTTTGCTTCGATTTCCTTTCTCATAAAAGTTTGAGGTCAATGGACTGAGGAAGCGGCGCTTTCGTGATCTTTGACCGCAAATAAATTATGAATCTAAAAGATGAAATAATGATGAGGGGAATTTGATGAGTCTCATTAACACATTAACACATTTGATGAGTCTCATTAACACGGCGGCTGCCAATCAATTCGAAACCACCGCAGCTGTTCTCTGCGTTGCCGTCTATTCAAATGAGCTCTCAGTCCCACACAATAAGCAACTTGCTATGACACAAGGCAACGCCATCTCTCTTGCTAATAGAGAACGCTCACCTACCTTTACGAATTAGTTAGTACTTCCTGAGGCGGACTTATGAAAGCAAATATACGCAGGAGCCTGCCACTGTTCATGCCAAGAAAATATATAGTACATTTTGCACATCAGCCTTTTGCTACCTTCATAATCGGTGGCGACAATGCTAGAATGCCGTCGATGGTGATGCTGTTCCTTTTCAGACTACTGCTTATTGAAGGACACTCGGGGAATGCAATCAATTATTATATGTGCTTCCTAATTTCCTTTTCCTCTTGAAAGAGCACCATTCATTCAATACTGAAGGCTTCACAATTTGTTATTACTACTTCTAGTATGAAGTGCAGTCAGTAAGGCGATACGCTGTCACTTATGGAATGGTGCAGTTTTTCATGATACATGCCAAATATAACTGAAAATGAAATTGCAAAGCAATAAACAAATTTATGACCACGTTTGGTGAATAGAATAATTTAGAAGCTATTGCAATTGTTTTGTTTTGTCGGCTGTTTTTCCATTTTTTACTTTGCTCTGTCTTATGGGTGTGCAATATGTTTCCATCATAATGCTTATTGCATATCCCGGTTAATTCGAATGTTGCACACAATAATCGATAACCTTTTGCTGAGATTATACAAAGTCCATTAAAAACAGAAAACAATTTTAGTATATTAAAACATGCTTTCACTTGAATTTCGATGATGCGATCACGCGAATGAATTTCGGAGTGTGCAAATATGAATAAATTTGGTTTTAACCAATGTTTTTATCAGTTACGTTCTGAGGAATGATTTCGATGGTGTTTTCGGCTGATGAGGCGAATTTATCAGAAGTTGGATCGTAAATTGTGTGACCTTTCACTAAGGTCTGAACAACGTGCGTGCATGTGATCAGTTTGGCGGTGCATTAATGGAATAAACTGAATAATGCGAAGTTTGGAGCAGCATGAGAGTTACATTTTAAATATAATATTAGGATAATATTTTCTATGTTGCATGTGTTTGTTTCATATGGGCGCATTATCCATGAGATCCAAGCAGGAGTTGTATCAGTCGGATCGTTTAGAATAGAAGTGCAGTCCAATTAGAGCTTTATGACGGAGCTTTTGAAAAGGCGGTCACTTGACTTAGGAAGCTTGGCAACTATATATTTTATTTAGAAGATGCCTTGAAGAAGCCGTTTGTATGCGAAGCAAGCATTCGCTCTTTTTAGCTGTCGAGAGACGCCACAGCTGCTGAACGAATTGATGCACAAAGGTTTGAACAAAAACGTTAATGCATGCGTGTAGAAGAAAAAAATCATGAAAAAATTTGGGGAAAACTGTTTTTTCAACAACTTGAACGAAATATGAGCCCCAAGAGTCAGGTTAATACATATATATATATATATATATATATATATATATATATATATATATATATATATATATATATATATATATATATATATATGAGGATACTGTTTTCTTTGATAAATTGATTTCTTCACGGCGATGCGGCATGCTAGCAGCGTTATGAGGCAGAGTCGGGAATGTTCTCATTTTCATCATTGCCCCAACTGCTGTTTTCTCCGAAATGAAATCTTAATACCTGTACTCTTTCAGTGCAGTTATTGAAATGTATTTCTTTCAGTGAATTACATGTCCTGTTTAACAGTCTTGGTAACAGCATTAGATGTATGATAAGCTTATGAACAAAAGAGGGAAGTGTATGAGTATATCATGAGTGAACGTAGCGTGGGCAGATCAACGCTTCGAAATGAAGGCAAAGGTTTTCTCGTTTGCGAATTTCTAGCTAACAAGAGATTCAGAATCCCTTTCTGACTTGAACTGTGATGCTGGGCTTCCATGCCCTATAATATGATCGCAAGGTGGCTGAAAGGCCATTATTGACTTATCCGCCCAACATAGAGTTTTTATGCGCAGCTAGCATGTGAATATCTTGCGCCCTTGCGTTCGATGCGCACATTTTTCCGTCCTCTTTGCTGATAACTCTTGCAATTTCGGTAATGAACCTCACAACTTGTTATACCGTTATTCAGATACTTATTTCCCGATATGTTATTTAAAGGAAGGACAGAGGAGGATTCGTTTTTGCAGAATTCCAGTGATCTCCGCATATAAGACCCGGAAGGTGAAGGGAGATTTTGAGAAGAGCTGGATATCTCTCTATTTTATGATCAGTGCGGCCGCATCTTTCGAAACTTCGGTAGGATGATTGATGCCCTCGCAAGATTCTCTATTTCGACGAATCGCTTATATCCATATTATGAACGGTTTTAAACAAATGCTACTCAAAGCGGAAATATTCCAAAATGCGCCTACGCTTCCTACTTCTGCCTTTCTCCAGTCTCTGTGAGAATGCACTAAGTAGTCATGCATAATACAGTTAATACTGAAAAGTAGGATGATTCAATTCGCGTATTTTTATGTGTATGTTCTTATCTGATCAGCTCAGATTAGACATTGTGATTAATAAAAAATTTCTTCGTTCACACTTACTAGATGTTTATTGTATAACGCATGTCACAAAGTAAAGCTATAGTTACGACAGCACATTTGCTCGTAAGTTTAATACACAAGCGCCTTTGATTCGATATCAATTTCATAGACAAAGATCAACTAATCAGTGAATATGAGCTTGTTTTACATCACATGCTAGTTCATCTTATCAAGCTTTTACATGCATTTTTTGAACTGTCAGCACGAATTTCTCATAAAGCGAACAACTCCAAAACGAATTTCAGGGTTAAAATTTTTTTCAAATCGAAACCCCTGCGAACAGATTTAAGACCATTGCGCTTCTGAACCATTTTATAGCCTTCGATGAGCTGCCAATATGACTGCACCATCTCGCCACGAAATAGCAAACGTCTGTGAACACTCATTCGCGGGGAAAAGCGATTAATTCTTTTATTCACTGCAATACGATTTCTATCAGCTGCATCGAGTTTGAGGAGATGAATGCCACAAGTGCAGAAAATGAATGTTTTAGTAGTTTGAAATTGCATTCTCTCCATCTTTGTTTCCGCTTGAATAGAAAAACCGATGACATCATATGCATTAGCGTTAGTGCATACTGCGAGGAGTGCCTTATGCAGCGTTCAATGGGCATTCTATATGACTATACAAGATCTCTTGATAGTGTTGAAACGATAAGTATGCTGACTTGTGGCCATTTGTATTAGGGGTGGTTGAGAGAGTAGGAGGAGAATCTATAGGAAGGCACTGTAGTTTTAAGACGCGTCCGGGTGAGAAATGAATAGAGTCAAGGTGCGGCAATTTTTGGGATAGATGCAATGAAGTTATTGCATATCATTGCAAAACCTCCTAGGATCGCTTCAGGAATCATTCGGCGTTACTGTTGGATCATCTTATTAATGGCATAAAATGGCTACTAAAGTGCAGCATGCAAATTTCCCATGCGGAGCCCTTGTGAGTCTCTTTGAGAGGGAGTTGAGGATACACAACGCTCATAGCAATTCAGCTAATAAATCGTTCCCATTCAAAAAATGCTTTCAGTAATCATTAGCAGCATTTCTTCATTTAATCATAATAGAGGAGCATGAATGTACTCCACTGCTCCAAGCATTTGTTTACTAATAGTTGTCTGATGCTTATCTCACACAATCTTTTCTCCGCTCAATATCCTTCTTTGTGAAAACTATTTTCTTGTGCAGCAACGAGTAATGATGAACGGATGCGTTTTTTTTTCTTTCAAGTACACCTTTGCAGATTCCCAATCTGTGTTTGCAAAGTCCATCAAGTACCTGTGCATGTGCATGTGCGTCTATCTGGCACGTCAACGTGTGCTTGTGTCCATACTTATATATGTGCGTGCGATTCTGCATGTGTGCACATGTGCGTATGTTTGTGTGTACACGTGAGTGTACGTGCATCTGTGTGCTTGTGCGCAGCGTTTGGTGTCCACTTCTTCCTCATATTAATGTCGTAGAAAAACAAGAATAGTCCATATATATCGTTTTTCGTGGGGTGTTTCTTACACTCGACGCTAAAAACTATGCACACCTCCCCCCCCCCCCACCCTCCCCCGCTCACTAAAAATATTCAATTTGCAGTTTGCTAGAACATCGCCGAACGTTCCTCCAACATTCTTTTAGAAGCACCGTTCAAATTGGCTGATCCTTTAGAATGACGTGTTCGCGGAGTCGAATCACTTATCACTTCGCAGGAATTGCACGTTAGAGAACATCATTCGAAATTTTCTGCTCGGACTTGTCCCATTATGAGATTTTACGGGACCCTCGTATTCTACTCCAATGAATTCTTCTGTTCCTCCCTTCGCTAAGTGATTTCTACTTTTTCATCATTTTAGAATTCACATTGTACGCTACATTCGGGATGGTGATTATTTGAAGTTAAAAATACAATTTTTTACATCATCCGTTCCTTTGTGCATGCTTTGCAGTTTGATATTTTCCATCGTGAAGAAAGATTTCACTGTTGCCACTACCACATGTATACACGTATATATATATATATATATATATATATTTATTTATTTATTTATTTAAATTTATATATATTTATATATAGCGGCGCATGACCTTGAAAACTTTTGGAAAGGAAATTTGCTGAAGAGCACAGAATTGACTGGAAATGAGCTAGGAATGATTATTGTTTTGCTGAGGTAAAGTATCGCTCGATCTTTCATCTGATGTCAGTATATTAAAATATTAAAGTGGAAAAAAACTAACAATGGGAAGGACCAAAGCTTCACGCCGGCCAAAGAGTCATCACAACGTGTTCACTTATAGAAAGCAAAATGGCTTTCGGGCGTCGTGCAGTCTGCTAGCAAACTCTCTTTCATTGCGCCTTTCACGTTATCGAATTCTTCTGTTGCTCACATTTTCAGTAAATTCAATGCCGTTTATCCGTTTAAACTTTCTTATCTGCAGCAGGAGTATGGCATCGTTGTGAGGTTTTGCACCTTCCTTTACATCGAGAAAGAGCGATCACGCGTTCGTTTTTATGCTGCTTTCGAAATTTCCATTTGCGAAGCGCATCATGCATTGTGCGGACGCGTATGTATATGCTTGTCTATTTGTCTGTCGTGCATTTTATACTGGTAAAAATAACTTGATAGGTACGGCTTGATGGGTATTACATGATGCAATCGAAAAATAGCAACCTTTTGTAAAAGTTTTGCACGAGCAATCCGATTTATAAGAATACTGCAGCAACGTTTTGCATGCATTTTTGTATGGTAGCTGCTCATGACATTGATTCGTAGTTTAAATGTGATGCAGAAGAATGCCTATCAAGTTACAGGCTGATCTGACAGCTACCCTCGCTCATCTTTAGTTCAAACGAAGTTGCTACCGATGAAACCTCGTTCTTCTTACACATCCGGTTTAAGCGAAAGGAATACTTTGCTTTCCATTCAAGAACGCACTTTCATAATGCTTTGCTTTCCATTCTCTCAAAGATGTAGTGAAGAACCGTCTTTCTGAAGTGAGCTTCCTTACTTTGTTTTAGCGTCGAAAGCGTCAGCTTCCCAGACGATTGCTCCTGTTTCTGCTGCGAATGTGCCTTTGCCAAGCGTATTTTGGTCAGGTATATTTGCGTGTGTGCGCGCATTTGTTTGTTTGTTTGTTCGGCAAGCTTTAGTGATTTGAAATTATATGTGTTCAACAATAATTATGTGTTGGCAAACAGAATCGGGTTAGGGAAGGCAACCTTTTGTAGAAAATGTTAGTGATCAGTCGTGTCAACTGAAAACTGCATCATTGCGTTTGTTTCATTGTTTATTGGCATTTTATTTCTAGTTATTCAGTGAATAGAACAATTCATTACGTGCTGACTGTCGAGAAGAAGCGAATGCTAAACATACCGAAGATGTCGTTGTCGGCTAACGATCCGCAAGACAATCGCCGATAAGATCCAAAAATTTCCCTTTCTCAAATCGTTTTGACTCAGAACTGTTTATTTCTCAGATTCATGAGTTCTTTAAAACAAATGTAAATTATCTATCAAAGAATTTGTCTAATTAAACTATAATAAAGCACTACTCTATGTCAATAAATTCATTCGCTCATTCATCTGTTCAACAGTGTGCCCTCAGCCTCACCGACTCCCTTGAAGCACCATTCCATTTGCTTTTGAGCTGAACCCGTAACTGACTCCTTCTATTTTATTCGTGATAAATCTCTTTAATCATAGGTGGCGCAAGCTGAAGGTTTAATTTCCGAATGACGACAATCAGAAATATTTATAACAATCTCAACTGATTTTACACCATTAATTTTGTATTATTTGGCTGCGATCTTTTGCCGTTGTTGTCCTCATGACTTCCGAAGTTAGGAACTTCGCTGTGCCTACTGAGAAACCTTTGTAGCGCGAGGCCACCGACATCTGATGTTAACATTGAATGATGAAATTATCGACCAGTTCGGGAACGAGGATGGAGGGATGAGAAGGAGGGCAAGAGGATAGCAGAAGGAGAGTAGAGGGAAGAGAGGAATGGTTTTTGCTGTTCATTCCATCCTCAGTTCAGGTTCTTTTAGATCTCTTTCCTGGCACATAACCCATTGCATTATACGTGCACCTCCTTGGTCATTCTAGAAGACCAATTGGTCATGTTCACGGTTGTATAGCTTTGTTTACTTCTTGGTTTTCATAATTTATTTGCCTGTTCTGAGCGTGTTGCGGCCGGATCCTCCCGAGGCGGTCTTTGCTATCCTTTGCAGCAACCAGACGTTCTGTTCACCTTAATATCCTTGTTGTCCCCCTGAATGCCTTTGCGATGACACAGCATAGATAATAGTCTTTTGAAACTGCGGTCACATCGTCTTCATGTTCTCGATTTTTATCTCTTGCTCGCCCTCCTCCTTCCTCCCTCAGTCCCCCTGCTTTCTTTATGTCCCTTTCATTTTTATTATTCCCGACTCTAGACTCTTTGCAGCCTTGAGTGCAAGCTTTTTCCCTGATTTAGAGGGTTAAGGAATTGTTTTTTGATCTCTTTTGGCTTTCTGTTGAGGACCTCAGAGTCTTTTGATTGCCTTTTTCTGCCATTTTTTCTACCTTTTTGCCGCAATTATTACTTCAGTACTGTGCACTGAAGTAGCTATTGCCCCCACGTTTATGAAATTTCATACTTGTATTATTGTCCCAAGCAAATGTTCTGATGCCCTTATACAAGTGTAACAGTGCAACATTCAGAAAGAAACTGCAAACGACATTTCTAATATTCGCATTTCATGCAAATTCGGTTCGAAATGTTCAAGCGAGACTTCAGTTTTTGTGGAGAGCAAAGAATATGAGTGCTCTTGACTATGTGAATTGATGTATGTGAGTGCCATTCTTCCGTCAGATCTGTGGAAATGAACCACGAAAGTTGCAGCCATAATTTCGTTTGTTTTGTTGAGGCCCATTATTAATTTCCAAATTTCTTTCAAGTCTTTTTTGCTCGATGACCGAAAGCGAGATGCCGAGAAACAGTTGTCACTCCATAATTTATTTGATGGATCAAATGCATTAGATCAAGAAAGTTACCTGATCACTTCAATTGAATTTGCTGAGATCAAATGATCTCTAGCCCGACATTCGGAGATAATCCCTGTTGTGCACACCCGCTGATTTCGGCTAAAGATTGGAACCGAAGGATGGAGCGCGCAAAACTACAATTAACGAACAAGCTTCACTATGGATTCCAACGGAATTAGTACTTTATAAAGGATTGTGTGCAATGGCCATCCAATCCCGCTTGAGGGAATTATGTTTTCTGAATTGGAAGATGTTCACGTCGATTGACGGCATCAACTCTGAAGGATATCGGCGGATTTGAAAAAAAAATTTTTTCTATGTATAATAAAGCGTAAATAAAATACCGCTAAAATTTTCTGAGAACCCTGCGATTAATTAAACTAAACTAATCTGCCTTAGATGTTAGGAAGCAAATGGTATCTGGAACTTACGAAATTAATGTCTCTATGTAAGCAGAAGGAAAAATTTTTAAGATTCGGGGCAATTTCTTTAGATTCTAGTTGCGGCAATCATCATGGGCAATCAAAGAGTTCTTTGCTTATTGAAGAGGGCCATGTTGTCCAAGTATGATTCTAGTGCACCAACTGATACGAGGCAAACGCTACCCATTGGTATATGCAATGGCGGATATCCATTATTGTACTTTCGCAT
Organism: Baylisascaris procyonis; assembly: GCA_037389465.1. Classification (NCBI taxonomy): domain Eukaryota; kingdom Metazoa; phylum Nematoda; class Chromadorea; order Rhabditida; family Ascarididae; genus Baylisascaris; species Baylisascaris procyonis. The sequence goes on from JAZARR010000266.1 coordinate 1,666,721, forward strand.
GCTACTTTGCAAGTCTGCTTTGCGAATTTACTGTGCAAAAAATGAATTTTCGAGTATTCATGCACACAAACATCTAAGCTTATCTGACTACCTATGGGACAATCCCAATTCATGAAACGCAAAAGTTTGTTATGCGAAATTTGATGAATATAAAGGAATCTTAGACGAAATGATTCGAAAGGGTCGATGATTGGAAGACATAGTGAACATATCATAGTAAACATTCTTGAGAAAAATAATGCTCATTTCATTGTTCTCGAGATATTCTCAAGCAAGTACTTCATTGCCATAGTTTACTCTGAAGACAGCATTACATACCTCGGCGTGCAATCTCGTTTTCGACATTCCCCGTACCTGTATTAAGTATATTTAAAAGTAAGAAAAAGCTTTTGTATATATTTTGCACCGCTCGGGTGTGTATTAAAATTCAGACTGCATGCTATGCATACGCAATATTTGTTGGTTTTTATGAAACTCGTTTGTTTGATGGGCGGAAATTGAAGGGCGTTTATCTTGACAGCCCTGCTGGCACGTTCATCCACTTCTTTCGTGTTTGGGCAATCGGTTGTTCCGGATGTGCCGGGGCCCATTTACTGTGTATTAACTTCTCGTTGTGCGCATTTGCGTAGCTTTCATATGCGCATGGTCACATCACGCTGCATAGTTCTGGACGGTAAGAAGTGATTTTACGGAGCTAGTGAGTTGAGCTGGACGAGAATTTATTCATGCTATTGTTGGTCCTTTGAAATAGATGCAATCAATGCAATGTTTTTTTTCGCTGGTTCTTTAGCGAGTTATGTCATCCATAGAACAATGCATTCACTCCTGTCATTCATTCCATATTTCAGCTAACTGCAAGCTTTTAATAGACATTCATGTACTGAGGCCACAAATTTGTTTGAGGATCGATGAACCTAAAGGAAAAGACCGGCAATGCAATTTATATGCATAACGTGGATGGCGAATGAATATCTTTGCGTTTCTTCGTGACCTATATTGCGCCTTATAAGTGATGATTTGTTATATTGAATGCTGCTGCTATAACTTAGTACCATCAATCGTTTTGTGAATACTTTGGTCAATCTACTGGCCAAGTGACTTGTTGTTGTTGCTTTTAGAGACATTCACACCGATCATTTGTACACATTCGCATTTCTATCCACAAGCATTCCCTTCCAAGAGTATACGAAACCAAACGTCAGATAGCGCACATATTTCTCAACGAGGATACCGCTAACCGCTCCGGCGAGACATCCGCTAATGCTTCAAATTTGACGCATCAAACAGCATGAGTCCAGTGAGTTCTTCCACTTAGCATTCATTGCTGTGCTCTTTTCCTTAATTTTCTGGAAGTCTTTGTCACTTTATCGACTTTTGATTATGTCGCCAATCAATGGAAATATTTATCGTAATACCTCGAACAAGGCTTTATTCCTGAAATAGAACGCTCCATTCGAAATCTGTTGAGAGAGACCCCTCTCCTCGAATGGCACCTAACCATCCAGCAGAGCATCCTTCCACACTCAAAAGAGCTCTATCGTCACCTCATGAAAAATGGAGCCATTGGGAGCTTCATCAGAGGATAATTGTCTGATAAGCTCATCCTAATCTCAGAATGTGCTTAATGAGCTTGTTAGATCTCAATATCTCATTGCGTCATTGCGAATTTTTTCAGCGCTCTTCATGTGCACATCGTGCCTTTTTTGCATAATTATATTGCATTAGGTGTTGAAGCGGGATGTTAGCTTAGAATGGTAATCACCATTCGCTCAGAGATTATCAATGCACATTTTCTTTCCTTTCGCATTGTGTTTTCTTCATAAAACCAACCGAAAATATTATTAAGCGTTCTTCATTTTACTCGTTCTGTAAATGACCATTTCCTCCTCAACCATTGCAGCTTTACAATAAAATTGGCACCATGCAACTCATTGCAACGGCTGGTGTGCGGGATTACCTTTAATTTTTACCACATCTGTACTGTTCCTGTTCAAATTTGGGCTAGAGGCTTCTGTAGACTTCATTTTCGACAATGTTCGTATTGAAATGTGCATAAAACCGAAGATGTTCAATAGCGCAACATGTAACAATGATTTTATGGAAGTTGTTCAGTATAATTCCAAAAGGTCCATTTGAGGAACTTGTGGTGGCAATAGCATTGTTTGCACTGACGGAATGGATTGTATTCTGGTGCCCCCTTTTATGTGAATATAAAAGAGCTATTGCAGTGAACTCATTCAGCTCGAAATATGCGTTACTCCCACTTGATTTATTGATTCATTTGTAACGGTTGTTGAATAATAGCGCTTGATCTTATGTCACTTACAGGATTACTGCTGCACGAAGCCATTACTCAATTACCGTACTCTTGAGAACTATGCTCATTGCCTGTTAGCTGTGCTAATTCATCTCAAGAAATCCGGTCAATCCGGGAACTGACGCCATCAGAGGCCATAAGTGGTTTAGTTTAGTCGCACACCAACAAGACTAACGAACCTTGGTACTTTCTGTTGTTCCTGGTTTGTGGACCTGAATGTTCACCCCGGTCGTACACCTCGTATTATCGTTTCGGTCACTTGATCGTAATGATCTTTATAAGTCCCTTCTGGAACATTTTCCGCGTCTAAACAAGGAGGTTGGCTAATATCTTTTTGAGATGCTTGTTAAAGACTAGCAAAATGCTTGTAATTCAAAACGTGAATGAACTGTTTCTTTGCACTTCTGAAACCGAATAAGACCTTTCGCCTTGCAGAAATTAGCTCGACTGAAACACGATATGGTCGAAAGGTTTTGAGCGTTGTACTCAAGGGTATTTGAAATTTCATCAGAAATCACCAGTTCATTAAACGTCCACGTTCATGTTCGTTCAGAACCCATTTAAAGTGAAATTCGGTATGCCATTTTCAAGTATAGTCGGAGACACATCATGCATGTGAACCTGCACTTTGAAGCAGTCGCTGATACGGAACAATTCATACAGACTTTGTTTACCACTTCACCATTGTGTTCAAAATCTAGGACCGTTTGCGAACATAGATTAATTCAGTGGGACTTGTTGGTTGTTCGCACTATAGTCAAATACAAGGAATAGGTCCAATCAGATCGGCGTCCCTGTTTTCTGCCGATTCAGAGGGAATCCTTCTTTTATAATGCAAAAAGCATGTAATAAGAGGTGATTTATTCGAAATCAGTCTCCCGTTTTGTAAAATGTGAAAAGATTCATTCTGAAAGAAGTTACAACTGAAGCTGCTATAGAACAGTTGTCGCGAAAGTATTGAATACTTTCCTATTGGCACAGATAACAAGGATTAAATGAATTGCGTTAAGGGCGCTATGCAAACGAATGAGACAGTTCAGCGCTTTGAAACGCTTTCATCACTGAAATGTCACTGAAATGAACACTATATGGATCACCGCTGTAGTAACACGCATGGCCCTTCAATATTAGACTTGTGTTAGAAGAGGAAAAGAGAGAAATAAGGCAAAAATAAAGTAGCTAGGATGAACGATAAATTCAGAAATATGGAAAAGCATGCCGTCTTCAATAAGGCAAAGTATATAAGACAAACAGGTTAATAGAGTGCGAGCGAGTGAATGTTTTAGTAGACATGATGTGCTAGAATGTAGCATTAGTACAGCAAAGGTGTAGCATGAGGTAAACCCAGTTGTTGCGAAATCTGCTCATTAGATGAGACGATATTTGGTTGCCTGAAAGATTGCGGACCCGCCTGTTCATGAGATTAGACTTTGCGTGATACTATGACATGGAAATTGTAATATAAAGGGGTTCAAGATTGAAGTTATATGTGCCGAGGACGAGAATTCAGCAAATTGCAAATGAAAATAAACACTTACGCGCTACTCCGAAGTGTGACCCTATGCCCTAGTGGTTTCCGCGGACGCAAGAACAAGAAAAATTGACCGCGCTTATGCATTCAACATAAAAATTTAGCTGATTTTGAAACGTGTAAGTGACGCGTAAAACTGAGGACTTAATTCATCTTCATATAAGATTATATTAGAAAACTAGCTGAATTTTAAACGCGTAATTGAAGCCAGACCAAAACTATTTGAATGGAAAGACAGTTTGCTAAGCTTCTGATTTAGTGCATGTCGATTGAATTTTCCGCAGCAGCGAAAAAAACCAATAAAATGGGGATTGAACAGATGTGTATCCTTCAACATTTTGACAACGAGCCTCTGAAGGGATAAGCTGCAGATATGAGGTTATTGTCGGTAGCAGGCAAACAAAGAATTTGAATTTTGATTTAACACGCAGAGATTATCATACAAAACAGCAGTTATTCCGAGGGTCAAAATGAAAGCGCACAATAGATGGATGGACACCAAGAGGATGTAGTTTTGGGGAATATAGTGCAGCAAATTCAACAGGAATTTGGCCTGGTAGGGCGGAGGTACTTAATCATAACGCGTGCGTTTTCGCTGAACGGTTTCATAAAATTACATCTGAAAAGTGACGTTGACATGTGTTCAGTTCTCTGGGCAGCAGCAAGCACGTATTTTGTGGTATTAGAAGGTTATGGGTATTACGCGCGCAATTTTCGTAAAAAGAGCATCGCCGAGGTAAACACATAATCTGAACATGCACCATATTTGAATGGATATATGCAAATGTTTTGTTATTGATGTGTCTGAAGCTGATGGAAGTGGAAATGAGATGCTATGTCCTGTCATAAATCTCAGTGGAGGCTTGCCTGCCTGCAGATCTTGGTGGGAAGGTGTGGGAAGGTTTTAGTGGCGAGGTGCGGGAAAGGTGAAACAGAGCCGGAGGAAGCGTTGCAGACGAGAATCAATCGAATGACGTGACAGGTTAATTCAACAGAATTGACAAAGTGACTGCATAAACGTTGCCGAAAATCTTCTGAAAGCTGATAATGCAGTTCAGAGCTTCGGAACTATTAGTGTTGTTGTATGAATGTCAGGTTTGACGGTTGCTTTCGACATGACAGCAATTAAGGAAATGAGCGTTCATATCAGCCTGAGCTTTATGAAGAAAAGCGAACAATGGTTCGATGGGTGGCCTTCAAGCTGCGCCAACGAAGCGGAACTTATAGCTAATGTTGTGCAATTAAAGTTCCCAAAGTGCAATACATTTGGATCATCACATCGAATAAAACTAGAAAACGAAGCATGCTGCGCTAGTTATGTACATTTTCAGAACTGTTTTTAACAACGCAATTTTCAGATCTTCAGTATATTCAATTAACGAAATCCGGCTTGTGCATTAATTCCACAGACATGAATTGAGTCACAAACGCGATATTAATATTACTCACCGAAGGAAGTGCTTGCGATAACTCATATTCACGAACATCCATGCCGATGCTGTCTGCATTAATCAACGTCGTCGTGAGGTCGATGCTCCGTTGCTTGGATCTAGCGACTTCCATAATGAAGATAAAAACAGCGCCGAAGCGAATCAAATCTGAAGGTTAGTTGTATTCGTAGAATTATTATTGTTTATATCGCAAAGTGCACTGCGCCCACCTCGTGGCCGTGATTGCAACGTTTCCAAATATATTTGTTGCCTTCCACGAGTGCTTGTAAGGCTACCTTTTTTGGAATTGGGATCATATTTAAATGCGGGAATTTGATTATCTTCGACGTTTGCATAAGCGTTGATTTTTCTGAAGCGGTGCGTCAGCAGCAATCTGGTGGCAGTATTCACTTGGTGGCCTTATAACCACCGGCATTTATCTGTTCGGCGTCGTGAAACGACGGAACATTTCAAACTAGTTCACGGCAGTTTTCATAAACAGACTCATGCCTCTCAGTGAAGTTGGCTAACATTTGCTCATCAGGCCTTGTGCTCAGTCGCATGTGGTTGTGTAGACAAGTTATCTGAGCCCAGGCAATGCTTTGGGTTAGTGAGCTGTTGTAAGATAATTCTGGAAGTGCAATGAAGTGAAATTATCGGCTCCGTATTAAAAAACGATTGGCAAAGATGAAGCACTGAGATCGAAAATATTGAAATATTGACCCGGACGACTCGATCAATAAAATGATAAACGTTAATCTTATAAAAGGACGTTCTGCAAGGAGTAGGGAACGCATCTCAAAGAAACCAATAAGCGGTGGACGAGAATGAGTGAGACGTGTACCCTCGTCATGCCCATCAGGATGGCCAGGCCACGTATGTTAGCGGCGGCTCTGAATTGTACCCTTCGTCAGTTTGTGTTAAAACAAAGTACTTCATCAGGGGATTATTCGTATGCGATGGTGCAAAAAAGGCTTTCAAAGGAGGCGATTTGACTTAGTTTCTACACTTTGATAATCGTCGCAAGCAAAACCTTCAACACAGCGCTTCACGACTTTAAAGCAATAATCGCCAATTTTTTGGACATATTATATCTAAAATGGTTATAAGGTTATCGACTATGAAGGTGATTTTTGAAAGAAATTTGACAGAGAGGTGGAGATGGAGACAACAAGAGATGGTAGCGATGAGGTTAGTGAAAGTGTCGCTTGTAAGGGATTGTATATGATGCAAGTGGTTAAGCAATTAGCCTTTTCCGTTGATTAAAGTGAAAATCGGGTGCTGATTGAGGTGTCTGCATTGCCACTACGATAGAGTAAGCGTAAAGGGATGAGGAACGATCATAAAAAAACGCGTTCGAGAAAGGATTCTGGTGATAATATTCAGTAACTCAGCGAGGTGAAGCTTACTGAGAGCGATTCAAGCTCAGCGACGTTGCAAAGACTGCGCTTAACATCTGGCTTAATGTGGGGAGGATGTGAGAAATTTTGATGAGGAGCAATAAGAGAGGCGGAGGAAGGCTTTAATGTGCAGTTTCCAGTAGAATTGTTCTCAGTGATAGAGGCATCAGGAATGAAACTTTAGGGGAATGACTGAAGAGGATTGATGATGTTGAGGAAGTTGGAGATTTCTTTTAGGTGACCAAGAGAGGGGTTTAGAGTAGAGGACCGTAAGAGTGGCCTGCAAACATAGTCATTTGCAGAAACATACTTGAGCATGACTTCCTTCAAACAAGTTGGAGCATCTCCAAGCAGGAACACCTCACTGCGAACTTCTCGATTCATCACCACATACGTGAGCAGATAGCCGGCGGTGCAAGCTGAAATGAGAAGTGCGTGCCGTGTGCGGCTGTTTACAGCACACTCGGATTTGTTAATTTATGATTCACATGTTTTAGCTCGATCGTTCAACGATGAACTAAACAGCATTTGTGTTGACGGATATGCGCAACCAGACCATGCTTATTAAGTTCGAAACTTAGGATGGCGTAAGCGAATAATGCAATTGTTCATGCGCAGAATGTGTTACGTAGCGCCAAGTTACTACAAGCATAGAAAGCGGTTTTTGCTCAGGCAGAATATTCACTATCTATAACCATCTCATGAGCAGTCCTGCGGTTCCAGCAGTCATTTCTCAGCTGTCATTCATCACGCAAATGGAGCTGCTCGACTTTCGATCACTTCCACCCTCCCCAATTATTGACTGCTTTTGCAGACGGGGCTTCATGTAGAAGGCATTTCTTACAAGGACTTCAAAACCTTGTTATTCTGACTAAGACGCATCAATCGGATGGTTTAATCGCGAATTTTTACGCTGCGAGATGCATGAAGATCGTTTGTCACTCATCAAAGAAGAACCTGGAGAAATTATTCATCCAAAAATATTTGCTTTAAATTGTTGCAGCCATCAGAACTTCCTCGAACTATAATACTCAAATGATACTTCCCAATTTCTGTCGCACAGTGCAGCCATAATTGAAAGAAGGCGTCCTGGCGTTTACAGATGCTGTGTTTGGCGAACATCACAACGTCAAGAAAGCGCCAGCTACCACCTTCCCATCTACCATTTCAACAAAATTTCACGTGAAAGGTTAGGTACATCAATCTTGCAATGAAACGAATCAGTGTATAATTGGTTCCGGAGTGGTTTTATTACCAGAATTGAATACCCTATTAGAGTGCAACAATCGTGAGCTTTTTGCAGAGCACATCCTTGCAGGGAAAATTTAAAAAGCAGCTTCATGGCACTTTAGTAATCGAAGACGAATGACGATTCTTGTTTTCATTCCTCTCCTTCTGTTGCCGCAAATTCAAGATAGAGAATCAAATCAGGGAAATTTTCAAGTACGAAAAGTTCACTCGATGAAGTGAGTTGCCTTTTTCCACTCTTTAAATGCAGCTTCTAGCCACAGCTGCCTTGTGCTGATTTCCTTCATTCAATGGATCGTCTATTAGCAAATCACTTCAATTTGTTGCAAATGATTTTGAATATCGATAACCGATCGGTTGATTTTACCTGCACTTTTGATCGCGTATGAATAATTTCCGTGGACTTTTAATAATATGCATTACCCTGATAATAGAAGCCTGATAGTTAAAAATATTGAACAGTGCAACGATATAGGTTGTTTCTGCTAGCTCAGTGGATTATTTTTTCGAGCAATCTTTTTTGAGCAACCAGTACTATCCTTATGAGCTTGGACAATTTCCCACATTATACCAATGCTGCTTCTCTTTCCCGTTCTAGTTTCTTGTTTCGTGCCAAAAAATTTCAACTTGGAAATCGCTACAGCTAGTATAGAGGAATTTGCCGGTTTTGATAGATGAGATTGCGTAACCGCTCTGCAATTTTTCACCATCTTTTCCGTTTATCCATCAATTTCCGGGTGAGCTATAAGCACCTAGAAGTGAAAAAAATCCACATGTACTTCACATTGGTTGTCTTTCGATTTTACACCGACAGAGTGGCAGAAAACAAATCTTTTTATACAATTTGCACAACTCGTTGCATCGGTTGAAGTATGAATACATATTGCGCCAAGTACTCTGCTTCGTTTCTACACTTGTTTGTTATTAACACTGCAACACCGCAAGAATACTGGAAACGCTAGCGCCGTATAAAAGCTTTAAACAGGTAGAAGGCTAAACCGTACCTTAATTTCATCGAAGAAAACATTTTTAATCTCAGAAGTGGCTGCTTCCTCTCGTACAAAATCTCTATAAAGATATAAAGCATAACAAGTGCACTCTCAACCATGCAATGTGCTCCTTAATTCAAAGGGGAACTTAATTGCTTCTATGAGCAGAACCAAAAGACTATCTTTTTCATTTCCTGGGTTTTTAGAACTTTTTGAACAAGAGCATTGTGGCGACGCCATGCCACAGTGTTTACGTGGGCTGCGTGTGTATGTGCCTATGCGTATACGTTGTGTGTATGTGTGTCTGTGTGTGTCCGTGCACGCGTCTGTACTTGTGCCCTTGTGGCAGTTTCTGGCAGCACTCCCTTTTCCGGCCTGTCGAAATAGATTTGGATACCAGATTTGATCCTCCAGTAGTCGGATTCGGCCCTAACAAGAATTTTCGCTGGCATATTCATAAAAACGATAGTTTCTGAAAAATGAAACATTCTTTAGTATTTTAACATTGTTTTTCTTGTTTATTTGTGATGAGGTTAAATGCAAACACTCATGCTATATAGGTTTCCTTGGGTTGTTTTTCTGTCTGTATATTTCGGTGTCCTTCAATTATGAGAATCCACTCTAGAATATATGTAGCTAAGTGGGCGTTAGCGACAACCGATTTTCTTCGTATCGAATAATCATAGTTGTGTAGTAGTTCAGATGGCAAGCGGTTTCCTGAAAGATTCATAAAAAACACCTTCGTAGTATTCTAATTATTTCCTCGAATACTCGTTGAGATAACAGAGGTTGAAGTGGCTTGTGCGCATGTGTGCATCTAGTGCACGTGCTGTGTGCGAGTTGATGAGATCCCAGTTCGCACTCGCCAGACTCAAGAAGTTCTTTGTGTGGCTCACTCTCTCCTCAAGGAGAGGCTGCTTCCCTCACTCGCCGGCTGCCGCTCAAGCGAGAAACATCAGCCTCCCTCGCAGAATACGAGTAAGAATTTTTTGTTTAACTCAATTCTTATTTGCATCCCATTGCGCATTAATACCACAAAGAGGGTAATAAGGGTCATGTTTCTTTTAGCAGCCCGTTGTAATGTTTGTGACCTGAACGATTAGCTCTGACAAATCGGTCGCAAACAATTAGCTGTTAATTTCAGGCTTTCGATTAGTTACCTGTATGCCCAAGTTTCAGCAATTTTTCAATACTTCTACATATATTAATATTTCACTTTTCTATGCGTTTCTATGAAATTGCATTTGCAAGTTGTGTTATAGCGGAGTCATGCTTTTCTTATGTATGTGTATGTATGCTTGTGTCCGCTGTTTCCAACTGCAGGAAACGATTAAAGCGTAGTCGTTGAACTTGGTTTCTATAATGTTCATCATAGAATGACATCGTATTCGAATATTCACTTAGAAATATTAAAGTCTGAATTAGGTGTAGGTACCTGAGTGTGCACGCACATTTGCATGCACGTTCAATTTGGGATTTTCATTTTAAAGCGGTCAGGCCATAAAAGAATCCAGCAATTTGCAAAAGATAGTCAGTTGAAACATGGATGTCGTAGTGCGCATATTTTGCTATTTGTTGGTACCTCAGAGAGCAGGTGATTGAGCATTGATTTTGGGAAGTAACAGCGCCATATTTACATCCTTGAATTGAAAAGTTATAGCTCTTGAAGGTTATCTATGTGCGCGTATATTATATCAGCTAGAAGCCTTACGAAAACTGGTGACTTCTTTATGTGGCCATCTTTTTCACCTCGTTCAAATCGGTATTATGTGGTTATAAATGAGGATAGAATTCAGAAGATAAAAGAGAAGCACGTTCCTATATGTAAATCTGTTGTATATATACTTTAACCAGCAAAGAAAAAAAAAAAAACTAAACTAAAATGGAAGAAAACGATTGATCTGCTCACTGGAAGCGTTACATAAGCTGCAGGAAAAAGTAAGAAATGATGGACGCGGTCATGTTGACATAAGCTATTACTTATTTGCTTTAGTGAGGCATTCGCATTCGAAAGCATTCATCAAAACACGCATCCTTCTGCGAAAACTGATTGCACCATTGTAAATTTTAATTGGAGTGATTCATTCGTTTCATCCGGATTACACTCAAGTATCATTATATAGACAATGAAATTCCTTTATTATTTTCTATAGTAAATTAGGAATCTCGAGGGTTTTGAGGCTTTTATAGCAATTACAATCACATCGAGTATGCACCTATGACAGCTTAAGAATTATTTTCGAAATCAATTTAACCGAAATCATTCGACAATTGGCCATTCTTTTGATATCTTCGAACTGGTATTGTTGAACATGCAAGCACTAAAGCGATGAGCTCATATCGCTACCAGCTTATGTTACGCTTTTTTTGTCGGTCGAGCAAAGAATCGAAATAAGCTCTGTTTGAAGCAGATTCTTCGCTTTGCTGCTCAATGCAAAGATTTTGCCGGCAAAGAAAAGAACCTATCGACTTTCTTTTATTCAGTACCATTCACTCACCTAAAAACTTGGTGTGGATATTTTTCCTCGTGGAAATTTAACAGCAAGATACATTTGAGATAACAATTTGCCAGAAATTCCTCGCGAAAACATTACAAACGGATCGGGGAACAGCGCATTGCTACTTCTAGGTTACTCTGTATATGTGGAATATTAATGGGTTTTTCAATGTTGTAGGTTTGTTGCAGAGTGAAATACATGTATCATTCTGACTACGTATGGGCAGCTGTTTTCACCTCTCACCATCGTCTGGCTATGACATTGGAGGATTCGTTCTGTTGTCTCAAGATTTAGTTCGTTTCTGTGAAGCTGTTCGAGAGCTCGAATTGGAGCTTCCGATGCTGTACTTACATGCAGTGTTTGTGTTAATTAGGTATGGATCCGCTTAGTGAATAAACATGCCGACTCTAGTTTTTCCGCTTCTTCTAGAGCAGGTGCGACGTCGCTAATGAGCCTTAATAGAGCTGACTTCTGAGGTCATTCTCAGTCAGTTCCAGTGACGTGCTGATTCGATACCTGTGTCGTGAATGCTTTTCTTGTGCCTGAAATGGCTAGAGAGTTTTTTTTTTTCTCATTGATGCCATACGGATTGGGGAAAAGTATCCTTTCCGATCCGTTAGAGATGTGTCAACAACTCTATTGCAGCCGCCTTTTCAAATAAATAAGGATTTGATCGCAGAAAGTATTGCCATATATCTGCTGCGGCGTTCTTGGGACTTATCGTTACAGGTTGTTCCCAAACAATAACACTGAAACAGCAGCAACGTGCCAGCAACTCGCACAATTCCGTCCGCAGTAGAAGAAGGTTTTATTTCTGCATTCAAGCAGACGTCGGGGGTGTCAAATAGGCCCACTCTGCCCTGCCGAGTATCGATAGTGAAATTTAGCAGAGCGTGCTATACAGCCCGGATTGGTTATCGTCGACTAGCTCTTACCAGAATAGCTTGGCGATTAGAAGCTTCGACCCCATCAGAACCTCAACAAGAAAAAGCTGGGTCCTTCTTCCCACTGGCAGTCACCAGCTTCTGGAGAAGATTTCTCGGCTCCATTACGTTGCGTTAGCAGGATGTTGTCAGTAATGAGGGAAAATATCTCTTGAACTGAAATTGCTTCCTTGTTGAAAAAGGTTGCTTCAAAATTTTTTCTAAAATTGCTCAATATTTTCATTAGAATTTGGGATTTTTTGGGACGTGCGGAAAATCTGATCGAGGTGACGAATCGCGTTTATCATGAGCAGCAACAACTAGGAGACGATAAGAAACCACACACCACTTAGGAAGCCAAACCACAGTCTATTTATGCCTTCGGCTGTGGCCCCTCAGCCAAATCATGATCCACATTGGCAGAAATGAACATTAAGATGAACATGAGTGTGAACAAAACAGCTTGATACACAAAATGAAGGTCACCACGATCATGAGAAATCATTTGATGATTTTATGAGGAAACGATATATATATATATATATATATATATATATATATATATATATATATATATATATTGATCCATCGTATTTACATATTCATAGCTTACAAAGAGTGTGTATTTCTCAAGTGTTTTCTCGTTCTTTTTTAGTGAGAGCGTTCCTGTTTAACAGCCGTCTAATTTTTAATGACGCTATATCCAACTTCGCAATGGAAACCTTTCTATGACTGCCATTGTACCATGTGATTATGTTCCTTTGCTATCTCTCTATAAACAAAATTTGAATGCAGGTTTTATAACTTTTCGAGCATTTATTTCCGAGTCATGACAATTGAAGGCCTTTCAATATTTCTTAGACTAGGTTTTATCCATCATATCATGCTTCTAACGTATGAATGACCCATGTAACTAATCAATGAATATGCAAATACTTATCCTTTCCAAAGGTTTTGGTCGCTGTGCGGGGAATTTTGCATCGGATCTTTCTATATCAGGAACGATAAAATCGGAAATTATATCATTTTCAGTTCCCATGCGTTTTCGATGCGTAAACGCGAGGAAATGATAATCTTTAATAAAAATAACTTGGAGGAGTGTATTGCTAGGTGTGAATTATCATTGATTTGTCGATGAATTTTATTCCAAATGAAGATGGCATACATCAGCAAAATCGCAAGAGAGTTGATATTGGCATTTCTTGTGACCGTGCTCTTCTATTTCCTGGTTGAAACGTTTGCTGTATGCTGAAAATGCACAGATGTTATGAGCGAGAAATAAATCTTCTGTGATAGAGGTGAATGGAATGTCTGCTGTAACGTAGTTGAATCGCCGAACCATTGCAGTAAAGATGGACTGTAATGTGCCCATAATACTTTCTGCCTATGCGTTATAAAATAGTTCCAACAATTTGAGTCAGATTACCGATGCTGCTCGTGAGCGTTATTGATCCACATCAGCGTTTGTTTGGATGCCTTAAGCAGTACTGAAGGTATCACCGTCTCAAAAGAGTTTCGAAGCTAAACTCCTTCTCAGTGCTTCTGGTTAAAGACTTCTTTAGCCAAGAAATCTCTAAGTTTGAAGGTTGCATTAACGCCACTTTCATCTTGTGAAGACAGTGATATTTGTCTCTTTTCTACTGCCATAATCAGCAGGACAAGTGCTACGTATACTACATTGGAAAGTTTAGGGCTCTTGCCCATGGTTTATGTTGTTCACGTAAGCGGTAGATTGTACCTGGATGCAGAAACCTATGTTCAGATATAGGGCTATTGGTCATCAGCATCCGTCATCTCTCTCCTCAGCTACTTTCAGATTTGGTCCCGATACTTCCTGTTCCATTGAGCGTGTAATTCCAGAAGAACGGGATCTTACTTACAGAGTATGAACTGAAATGCTATGAGCGGCGGGACGATCTCAAGTTAGTCACGTTAAATATACGCTTTCCACTGCTTCATTAGCTATTGAGGGCACTTGTGTTTCTCTATACCATCTGCTTCTTCAATAGGTGCCATGATGCATTTGAACGTTGCTAAAATTTGTTGCGCTCCATCTTCAGTTTCTTCAGGCTGTAGGCAGCTAAGCTATTCTATCACGAACGCACATAAGATTCTTCAATGGTCGCTGGTGCAGTTAATATGCCAATCTTAATTGCGTTATCGTGATCGCCAGACAAAGTTTGATTTTTTTCAGTTTTTATGGAGTAATTTCCACCTTTGCCAGAGTGAGATCCGTTCACTTACAATCTGTTTGCTTGACTTGATTGAATGAACAATTTCGAGATTGACTGAATCATTTCAATTTCAGCCTCTAAATGCTATTCTTATACACCGCCTAGCCTATAACCTAGGATGGATCCCGCTCTCTTAAATAAGCCCATAAATCTAGCCGCTAAAATGAACCCCTCCGTAAACTTCTGAGTGGGAGACACGACCCCATCATATTCAACAATCCTTCCTTTATCGCAATGAAAATCTAACGACGTGAGTATGTGAGTAGACTGTTGTTGTTTGCATACTGCTGCACACACATCACATATATTTATGCATATATATATACATGTTCAACGACAATGTATATATGTACTTTCTGTTGTACTTTCTGTTGTGTTCTCTTAGTGATGCAGCACAAACTGTTGCATTATCATGTCCGAATATCATGAAAAATTTTTCCGAAAATCGTAATGCATGTGCTTTCTGGAGTTTTTCATTCAGGGTGCTAAGCTGCAGGTTCAAAAACGTCAAAATCGATGCACCACCATCACCGAGCATGTGTAATGAATACCATAGCTTTTATTTATTTGTTTATATTTATTTATTCCTTTATTTGTTTCTTCATTTCAACGTCCCAAAATGAGAAACATACAAAAAGCATTCGAGCACGAAGAGCACGAAAGACAATACGTTTGCAGAACGAGAATTGAGACGAGTTAAAATTTGCTACGTAACATTAACAACAATGGAGATCGAAAAGACCCTGCCACAGCTTGCAAGATGAATGATTAAGTTCGGATTGCATTTGACCAGTTTTGCACGCCTGTTGCGAATTTTTTCAAAATCGTGCTCGTTTGTCTATCCAGCAACCTCACGTCAACAAATCTACAACTAGTAAATCTATTTCCTTGATGCAACCATCGGACGACGTAAATGTTAGACTGAATCACAATTTTTAGAGATATTCAAAATCACAACTCTGAACTGAGTAGTGCAGCTGCAGATGGTTGGTTAGAATGCCCTCACCATTTTTTCTAACGTGTAAACGATGCGTTGCTTCGATCTTTGAGCTCTCCATGAAGGCGATTGTTTCCCAAGTGCTGCTTTCGACTGTATTCATGACAGCTCAGGAATTTGATATACTATAACCGCACTCGAATAAAAGAGTTCTTTGAGTCGCTAAATTTCAATGAAGTTCGGCACATGTTGATCACTTACCGATGTATAGTATAAAAAAGTAGGCAGATGTGAAGTAAGCAAAGTATATTTTCCGAAGATTGAAGAGGCGCCAGAGTAAGTTGCTGTAGAATTAAAAAGAATGGAGATGTTAAAAGCTTTGCTAAAAAAAGATGATATGCCTCGGTGGAGTGTTTCATACGTGAAGTAGCTAGCTTCGTTCGAAATTAGGATTAAGAGGTGCAGAGGAAATGGCTGCACGTCTTGCACGCAGTAAGCAAGTTCTTTGTTATTCGGCCTAGCACGCCCACCTAAGAGTGAAATTTTTTCAACTGAAAGATGCACTCGCTATATCACGGGCGTAAAGAACAGAAAAATTGATGTCCAAAAGTCGAGCAATCTGTACACATGAGTTGTGCTAGATGTAGCGTAACACTGCATCGTTATTGTGAATGCTATGCAACCGGGGCCTACTTCATAAAACGTTGTTACTCCAACAATGAAGTTCAGGTGTTTTCGGACATGGATCGTCAACCACCTTTACGTGGCATACTCATTAGCACAGGCTATAGGAGATATATGCTCAGCGAATGTATATTTTCATATTTAAATGAAATGGGTAGAAACCGAGGAAGCGCCACAACTACAACCAAATAAGCCCCTGCTCCTAAGAAGCTGATGTTGGGTACCCTCTCCCCCCCCCCTCCTCCCTCTCTCACCCAACAAAACAATGCAATGTCCGCAAACCAGCATCACTGCCTCGCTACTCTCATGCAGAATTGCATTAGCGGATGAGAGGTTTTTTATTTCTCCCCGTTAAGCAGGAGCCTTATTTCGGCCAGGTGGTTAGAACTATCTTGCTAAGACTTGCGTTGAGAAATTTCGGCGCACAGACAGTAAGGCCAAGGTTTCATGTTCTCAGACTGCCGAGAACAAAAACTTCGGCGACCATCAAAGCCCTCAAAAGAACTCGCCACTTTCTTCCAATTGTAGCATTCTGGCTTCGGGCGAAGACAAATAAACTCGATGAAATTGCGCTGCCGGAAATTTGCCAGTAGCGGAAAACAGTACATCTTGAACCGAAACTATTTCCTTTCTTAAGTGAAGGCGTTTAAAAAAATTTTTTTGACTTTTGTCTTGTTCAAACTTTCTGTATATATATATATATATATATATGTCCCAAGCGCTTGACCTACTTCTGGGAGTTAAAGACTGAGCCGTCTGTAAATGCCGCGCATCATATCCATGAACCAGTCGCGACTTGCTGAACGTGTCGGGGGAACCATTTTACTGTTCTGCTGTTTTATTCAGTGTTCAAGCTGTTCTTAATCTGCAGGACAGCTTTCTTACTGCGCCTTGACGGCCTGCCTAAGGCTGGAAGGTAAATTTTTGCACTTGCGATTTACTAGGGATAGAAGGCCGTTCATTTAGAGGCTTTTTCTCAGCTTCCCGGATGGATGGCACCATTTATGCATGATGGGTAATAATTGTTGTTTTATTTTCTCGAAGCAACGTGGTCCGTGCGGTTGAACTCCGCACGACGAAAAAAAGCTGGTGGCATGCCCAAAGAGTTATTTATACAGCTGGTCGACACATGAAATACGTGGCAACTTAGATGTGTGAAATTTTAAAAGCTTTAGCGAAGATAAGCAACTAATCCACTTCAGGATTAAATGCAGATTGGCGCGTTGTAGAAACGAAGGATGTATTAATAGGAGCAGTTCAATCGTCGTCTCGTTTTTCATTGTCGTTGCATTCGGTTGAGGGTTGAAATTAAAAAATTTACTGCAAATCGCTGTTTCTATTTCCTAGAGGATTCGGTTTTTCACTTTCGATGCTTCCAATAAACATCAGACGATTTCGGCTGTTTTTGTGATGCGTTCGATGCGCTCTAGGAAGCACTTGCGGAAACAGCTGATGGATTTCGTGCATTGTTGTGGAAGAATCTATCAGCTCAATGAGTGATCCTCTACGCTTACACTCATTAGCACCTCCACTTTTTGCGAAGAGAAGCTCACTTCCGGTGCCGCAGTGCTGTCGAACCTAAACTTGCACTTCTGGGTGTAAAATTTAGTGAGAAAATTGTACTTGATGATAAGTACATCGGAGAGAAGCCGATGCCTTTAATGAGGATGTTGAGCATCAGCTGATCTAATGGGGAATGACCTTTTAATGACAATGTTTGCAAGTGGAGTCAACCCACTTCACCTACTCGTCCCATCTTCATTCTTCAGTTAAAGGACCATCGTGTAAGCACGACAGACTGAAATCGTAATATAATAGCGCAATATCGATTCACTGCAAAATGTGTACTCTTCATGATTTGTGCTTTTGAGAACAATTTGTAGAGGTTATAATATTATGGTTCCAACTAATTTTGCCTAGCAACGGCTCTCATCATCAGTTTTCAACACATTATTACTTGCGACATACCGTGCACGAAATCAAAGGATTTATTATATTCAACGTAAAGCATATAATTCAATGTAAAGCAAAGCTAAAGGAATGCAAATATTAATATTTTATAATATTGTGTTTATAAAAACTATTCCCACAATGTTTGCAATAACAAAGAAATTTTTTTCTCGTCAATTGCTTCGTAGAAAAGGAAATGAACAAATAAGATAGGCAAGCGAAGCAATGGATTCACATTGTTGAGGCTGAATTTCAGCTAATGCTTTTACTCTCTGAAAAGGTTTTTTGTGCACAAATCAATAACGCCACAAATACGGAACAAAACAAGCCAAGAAACTCTCTTTTTTCAAGAGTCTTTCAGATAACAACTAACAAAAAAGCCAACCTTCTACATAGAGAAGAAAATTCGCTTTTTGATGGTAATACGCTAACTGAGAAATGTCTGCATTGCACCATTAGGAGTTGAATTTGATTACTGCTTTCGCCTAGAAAAGTTGCATATTTTTGGGACATTCTTCGACCTCTTTTCGCTGGCCGACAAAAATCCTTACCGGTTACAAGATTTGCTTCATTGATTCATTGAATTCTGCGATATGTTCATTCATTCACATTTTGCCTCTTTTCAAAGCCGCCGTGTTCTCTTCATTTACAAAGATTCGCTGTCCGAAACCCATAAGCGGCGAAATCTCCCTGCAAAACGCATTCCAAACATTCTTTGACAAATCAAGAAAACCTTCACGAGGATGCCACCCCGTTCCAGTCACTGCAAGGGCTTTTCATTCACTGGCCTGTTAGCATGATGCCTTTCAAATCCTGAATGCCAGAAAACCGCGTTTGCTGTCTTGGAAACGGTTTGCGTAGGACGATGCGATTTGTCAGTTGTTTCAACGATCTGAATTTATGACTGTCGGCACATTATGCTTTTCAGCTTACGGCATGTGCCACATGTCGTAATATTACGCCCTCTATTTCCTGCGAAAAAACTCAACTTAGAAGGATGAAGTACTTTGAAATTTTCAGTTTACTGTTCAATTCACATTATTACGCAATTCATTAATACCCCGAATTTCGATTCAATCAAGAATACCATATTTTATGGTGCACTTCGCAATTTATTTTCACCGCGCGCTATGCACACTTTGCCTTAATCGCTGCTATTGAGTTTAAACTGAATGATGTATTAATTAGTTTTACAACTATTAGATTTGTTGTGGTTAGGGAATCTGTGGTCAGTGCAGCATTGCGATGTAGCAATGGTGATTGTGTGAGATGCTAGCCGAAGCAGCTGATAAGCATCCAGCTCAACGATCCCAGACGAAATAGCAACGAGCAGTGCAGCTACCTTGTTAGTGAAAGGCAGCTATCGCTAGCAGCTTGCTAGCGTCTGTTGGCTCTTTTTACAGCATCGTTCTATGCACCTCAGTGGTAAAGCTGAGCCAGTTGGCATTGCTAAGATTTGCCTACCTCAAACGTTTAAACTCATCGCCTTTACCCAATAAACATTCCCAAACACTACGTCCTTCATTTTCTCATACGCAATATTGCATCTTTCACCACTATTGCCACTTTTGACCTGAGCAACTACGTACTACGTCGACCACTCTGCTTATTAAGTTGTGTTTTTCCTGGTTTGTTATTGAATTCTTCATTTTATCCCATAATATTGTGAAGAACGAATTGTCATATTAAAGTGAAATATAGCTCTTTCTAAACATTAATTTTAAATTCATCAACGATTTATGAACCCTAGTATCAGCTAAGAATGTATATCGCATTTTGTTGCGTCGACTTAGTATGCGTGGTTATCTCACTTCAAATGCATAAATTTTCCACTGCTTAAACTAGAGTAGGTTGGAATATTCCTGCTAAATAGGAATTTATCTCTAAAATATTTTCATCCATACTCATGTGATCATTCATGATTTCTTTTTATTATATTTAATCTAAGGAATGTTCTTTGCCTGCTGGGCAGTGAGGAACTCTATAATGTTGACCTATCTATTTTTTCGAAAGTGTTCATTATTTCGCATAAATTAATATCAGATCCCACTATGCTGACAAGAGTCTACGCAGTCTTTGTGCTTAAGTTACTAAACCTATTAAAAGAGGGATCAATAAAACAGCATAGATCTCTGCATTGACACATCTAGTGAAACAAATTGGGACAATCTGTATGACTTGTTTGTGCGTAAGCGCTATTTGTATTTAATGCGTATGAGGTAGTAATGCAATGCCCATTGGCGAACCTTTAACTCTGTATTGCTCGGTCGTGCAAATATGCAATGATATACCCGTGAAATGTGATCTTTCTAAAGGGAAGTGGCATCGGCTAATTCAAGTATGAGTAAGATGTTCACTTGCAAGGAAGCTTCGCCATTTTTTCGATCCCACGCTCCGTCCTCTCATGCTCCTCATCCTTCTTATTGCATTAACTGTGGAACGGTCCTTAGAATGCAAAGCTGAAACGATTTTCAGTTTTCTTTTTTAGCCGCACGCGACTAGGAAAAGTACGGAGAGGTATTTCAGGTTCAACACTCGTCCAGCCACGGATATTTTCACAACTGCACCGCGTTCCCTCGGAATTACGCTGAGATCGGAGGAGAGGTGATTTTTATATATATCTGTAGAGAAAGATTTAATTCTCTGTGGTCTTCTTTGGCGAATTTCTATCAGTAACAACAATTACGAGCCGCTGAGATACTTCTGCAAAGTTGAAAAAAGTAATCGAAACATTACATGAAAGTGACCGAGTTCCACACCATTTCGTTGCTCATGGCCGATGTATGCCTGACAACAGCTGCTCACGTCTTTCTGCAGATATTCCCTTGGGAACCGTTTTATTGCAATTCCCGTCTTTACGGTGATTTCTACTTGAGAACCACTGTGGCCATCGCTGTGAAAGTTCTGCAGCATAGTACCTAACATGTGGTTAGCAAACCCTCATGAACCGTCAATTCAGAAAACATTTATGGGCACATTAAATTTATGGGCACATTATGGGCACAGGTTATTATGGGCGGCCCAGGTTTGAAAAAAAAAGAAACTTTTGCAGGACATATATACAAGAGATCCGATGTTTGAAATATGAACGCAAGTTTGCGTAGGTGCTGTTGTTTGTTCGCAATTTATGAGGCTAGCACTTGTGGTTGAGGACATGCAAAAGCGCATGTTTCGCTATCTGCTGTGGCACGCCCCTCCAGTTATTTTTGCTTCAGGGTATTCGAAAATGCTCAATTCAAGTGATGGATGTTTTTTTTTTGTCTGAAAAGTTGAGTGCATTGTGTCTATGGACTTCTTTCACCCGCGATCAATGAGTACCTCGTACGAAAGGTGAACGCTTTGGGTTCCTCAATGCATGCGGGTATGTGTACGCCTGTGTGTGCGCATGGATGCATGCGTGTATATGGGTGCCCCGTCCAGATTAAGGGGAATTGCCATTTCAGTGCCTTAGTTCCGCTCGTCCATCCCTAACCACTTCCATGGAATTTAATGGCCCTAGTTTTTTTGCGTTAAGAAAGCTGCCTTGAACCCAGTATCCTCGTTCCTCCCCACTTTTTTATAACGAGGCCTCGAGTTATTGAAATGAAATGAAAACGATGCCCTAAAGTTTCTACCTGCCGAACTATCAGAAAAAGTGTTCAGTTCCCACGGGCGTCTGAACTCGAAGTGGCCAAATGAAGCCACTCGCGTCGGTAAGCGCCACCAGTTAAGATTCTGCTATTCGTGAAGCAATTCGTTGATTTCTGCAGCGTTGAAGCATTGCTTTGTAAGATTGTCCGCGTAAAAAAAAAAGAAAACACTTGCAAAGAAAGCTAAAAATTGTAGTCGAATGTTGATTGTCACAGGATACCTGCTCTTGTGAATTTATGCGCCTTTGCCTAGATATTGCGTTGGCAGTTGGAGTGGTGTAAAATTTAACGGCTCACGTCGATTTCTGATTCCTACTTGCTAGTTAATGCATATTCCTATAAATTACCGCCTGTAATGTGAGGAGTGCATTCTTTAATGTACTGATGCTCAATCGCACAGCTACATTATCGCATCGTTGGTGATATGGTGGAGGAGGCTGCGCTATTCTAAGCTTCCATCATCTCGTTCCTAACTCCTAACGGGAAACGTTGTAATTTCAGTGAATCTTTCTTGTTGTTCCTATTGTTCTCCATAATAAAACGTCAATTCAGTGCAATGTCTTTGAGAAAGTCATAACTTGAAAGCTCTGAGTATTCGGTAGCCAAATTTCATTTCACTCCGAGCCAAGTGGATAATCAGTGAAAGGCTTTAAACCTCTACTTTATTGACTGCTCTTTGCTGAGACCACTTTACTGAGATTGCGTGAGACGAACGAGAGTGGGATGATTTGGAGTCGTATTTACAAGCTTGCCCTAATTCAGTTCTCTTCGTCTTTTGAGATGGTCACACCTGACTACTCATTTTTTTAGTGGGAATCGATAAGGCACGCTTTGTTTTGTGGCCACAAAATTTCACAAACTCTGTTGCTGTTGCCCACGCGGAGTCTGTTAAAATGAATGCCAAGAAATCTGAGTAACAAATTGATAGTGATGCATCAGGTGCTGAACAAAGGTCCATAAAAATGCCATCATTCATGACAGCCCTAAATGATTAATTAACCGGATTCTCCTTAATCCCATCGTCAGATTACGAGCTTATTCAGAATAGGCTGTGCCCAACAAATATAAATAATCTAGATTTCAAGTCATATAAATATTGTTCGTTTTATAAATGTCACTGTCTTTCTTTAAGCGGCCAAAATGCATAAATGGGCATTTTCTTTCCTCGCATTTGAGAAGTTAAATTTTTCGCTGAAATCTTGTGCATAGTGCCTAATGCACCACATGCGGCGTCCAAAGAGCATCGATTTTGATGCATGGATTTCCATTAGTGTGTTTCATAAAGCATTCCTAGTCACCTGATTAAGCAAAAACAAAAAAGAGTATGCACATAGCATCAGCTGCGGGTGCTGATTAATCAGTTAACTGGCGAAATTTATTGCTTGCTAGGACATCGTCCTGAAAAGCTTCTCGGAAAGTGTTAGCTATTGCTCAAATATCTCTGGATTTTGATCGAACGAGTATATCCAGTTTGCTCATCGTGCAAATATCGCTCGAAGCGTTCTTGATATTCATGTACGATTGGTGTCGCCAATTGGATTATTTCGAAGAAAAGAGGCGAGAGGATTTCTTCGGATTGCCTTCTGCTACAAACAATAGACAATGTTTTTTTATCGTCTCTAGGAAGACCAGCAGCAGTAGTCAGTTGGCGTCAATTAGCAGCTCCAGCTCTTCCGAGCACTGAGTGCACCAACCATCTGTATTTGTGCAGTGCAGACATTGCGGCTGCAAAATCTCTAAAACGAAGGTGTTATGATTTTTCTTGTGCTGTCGTGACCCACCGCTTAGAGTCAGTTTTATTGGTATGTGAACGAAGGCCGTTTTTAATTTCCTTCCTTCACCTCACCCGCTCTCTTCCCAGGACTTCCGCATCATTTATCGAAGGACCGAACCGCTTTCATCTTTCTATTTGCACTTTACGCTGGTCAGTTTTTTACTTCAGACAACTGATATCACAAGAATTGTACCGTTTGCAGAATGCTTAGCAATATTCACTTAACTAGGAGATGAGAATCACAAATGTCATACCGTGCAGGCTTTTTCGAAGTTCATCGTCACTTGTTCTTTTTTCGAATGGCGGCATGGGGGAAGCAGATGGGTGGAATGAGGGCTTCGAGAAGGAATGGAGAGGGGTGAGAATTCGAATTCATATAAACTTACATTTCTGCGATCTAAGCGTGGTCACAAAATCCTTCACGCAGACTTCAAGAAGCTTATAAGCCCATCCGCCCAAACTCTCAAATGAACCAATTGTTGGAGACTATCTCTATATGCTTCACATTGTCCCCACTATGATAAAATAATATGTGATATCAACAAAGTAACCGCTCCGACATTTACTACTGATCTCAGTAGTTATAGCGAGCAAAGATGCCCGTCCGTTATAAGACGACGATGAACTTTGTAAGTGCGACATGTAAAACAAATGACGCTGAAATTCTTCTCGACTTCTTTATTTCCTTTCTGACTGATCCACAATTTGCATTACACATGATCCTCTAGTATCACAACGAAGAAATAGACTACAATATTTACTTTCGAAACTTGTACTTCAAACTTTTGCGCAACTTGGAATGGGAGCAACTTCAAACAAGGGAGGTAGCTGGATAGCGCGGCATATTACAGCATTAAGAAACACTTCGTTTTCCTCTCATCGTCACGAAAACGCTCAAGTTGCAATCTTGCAAATCGCGTAATCAATCGGCTTTGCTCAATTTTCCCAAACGCTAATTTATGTGCACTTTTATAGACTAAGCAGTTAGGAAAGTTACAAAAACGCATGATGCTGTCATGTCCGCATTCATAGGTTTATGTTCCGCACTTTCTATACGAAAGTCGCTGGCGGTACGATAGCTAAATTCGCTGGGTATAATTTATGAACCAAGCTTTTGCAGCTTTGCAGTTGATTTACCACTTCTTAAAGATTGTTGTTGTCATTTTATAGACAGTCAGTTTGAACAAAAAACGATTGCTTGCATAACTACTTCCACTGATCAGATTGCTTCAGATATCTTTGCGTCACTGTTTGATTGATTTGAATAATATATCACATGAATAGAAGATTAGACAACACCATCAGCTATATCTAACATATGAGGTTTTCTTTGTCTTTATTCACATTTAACGCCATTGGCCTTGGCTGAGGCGCCCACTTTGATTATGCCAGATACCTACATTGCCTTTCCTCGATAACCTTACCAGGCTCAATCTTTCGAAGAGATCAGACTCTGTTCTTCGCAAGAATTTTGAAATGGTATAAATGTTGGAAGAATTCGGGAGAAGCTAGTTGGACTACTTGCACAGACAGTTGTGGGCGAATGGGATAGTCGCAGAGGTACTCATCTCATTATATGAAGTGATTCACTTCATTCATGAATATCCAGGTGACTCACTTATTTCAGCTTCAGTTGGAGACCAATTTCGTTAATCAAAAAGGGGTTACATGGGTGCATGCTAACTTAATTTGATGTCTTTGCAAGCGTGCCTACTTTGCGGATACGTATAGAGCATCACATTATTGGCTTTTGCCTTGTTGAGGGTCGGGAAAGAAACTAACGGAAGGAAATGGCCGAACCATCGAGTACTAGCGCTGTTGTAGACGCTGGATCGGTAAGGTTGCACCGTAGATCTTACTGTTGCAAGAAAAATTAGCGAATCCAATTCCCATCCGATTCCCGCATCATCATATGCCTTATCACGCATCATGACCGCCTATTCCAAGGTCTCATTTTACTTCCGCGGATACGCCATCTCCAACTCTTTGAGCATTTTTTCACTCGGCTTCTAATCTGAACTCTCTTTGGATTTATTGCAGTGACGCTAATGTTCTTCTTTGCACATATGTGCAAGCGTCTCTCGTTATCCTATGTATTATCTTCATAATGACGCACTACGCCCACTTACTCCAAATTCGACATTCCCGTCGATTAAACTGAGTTTAATTGCTGATGATTGTATTAACGGGTTTTAAATAAATGGTAATATGATGAAGTTTTCTTTCATTGTATATTGGAGAATATGAAGGTAGTTGAAAATTGTGTGAGAGTAGAGCAGCGATTTTCAAAAAAGGGAATGCGGAAAAATGCTGGCCATTTGGCCACTAGGGAATAGTTATTCTGGAAGCATCCGACTGCCTCTTGCAAAAGAGACAGCGTTCAGAAAATATTGTCGTATTTTTTGAAATCCGTTTCACCATGAACATTATTCCGTTTCACGAGAAACGAAATGTTGCCTTAATCCCACGAGAGTCACACCTGTTTCAGCTACAGATTCGTCCCCTGCAAAAGTACTCTTATCCACAGGTGAGAACTATATTGTGCTAAGCCACTGAATTCTCCTCAGCTTTCCCTATGGATGTATAGCAACCCCTAAGGACCATCATGCGTCATAGTGAAGAATGAACGCTAGAAACTTAGTGCTATCGCTATTATAATAATTAACCAACCATCATCTCCCCGCAATTTCCTCTCCTGTAAAGTTGCTGCGAAGGTATCAGAATTTATATAAACGTCGATCTTCGTTTACTCATTTCGCGCATATTAATAAGTCCTACTATTGGATGTAGCTATGCAAATCGTCTTTCTGAATCTCTGCTGTTTGCAGTCCAGCATTCTTTCGTGGCTGCTCAGCAGCATAGCATGTGGGTGTGTGGCAACAGCGCATTTCGCCCCTCTAAGTAAATGTGCGAATAAGATGATCTGGGTAGGCGAATAGGTCGACAGTTGCTCCTTTACTTTGAAAGTGAGAGTGCATTACTACTCACACCTTACTATGTGTTTGTAATTTATGGAAAAGAGCAATCCCATTCTGCAAAAATGCATATTGTTCGAGCTGTATGTACCCTTCACTCTTTTATTCATAATTTTTCGCCTTCATTTTATTCGTCCACTTATCCGTTCGCAAAAGTTCACCGAGAGGTTTATTTGTTAGTCCAGAAATAGCCAGAAGATATATGTAAACTTTAAGAGGGTCAATGCATTGTTTGCGGAGGCATCTTAACGTGTCCCCTGAATGTGATCCCAAAGTTCTAAAAAAATTTGCATTCGAAAATGTCAGCTGCAACAGCTATATAGATTTCAATAGGTTTCAGCGAGCAGCGATACACGATCATTTCAACTCTCGTCTAAAACTTCGTTGACTCCATAGACGGCTATTATATGGACAGATGAGGTTTGAATAGGTCGAAAATTTGGACAAAGCATCCAGAATAGAACCTTAATGTGTCCATGAGTATTTCAGTGCTGCTTAAGCGGTCTTTTGCAGGTTGCTCGCTTGTGTCTGCAATGTCACTTTCCGATACACAACTTAGCCTAGCATAGAATTTTTCTCAACGAGACGCACTTAGTGACCAAAGCAGCTCAGTTGACCTAAATATTTCCTCAAGAATAGATGAAACGCTTATTTTTTTATTTCTTCGAACTACTTGGCAATTCAGACGCTTCCCATGCGCACTTCTTTACTGTTGAAAACAGAAGTCGAAAAAGAACCGACATATTTGAATATTTCATTACGCTAAGAGAAACGTAACGTCAGAACGAAATGCTGTGTTGCATGCGCACTCGTGCCGTATTTCACTCTGACAAGCTGGCGTGCATTACAACTCATCGCCCTGTCTGTGTGATGTTGTCGATGATAGAATCTTGACTGATTGCCGGCAATCGCGTTGTAAGTTCCGTTGCAGTCGGTACATTCGGTCTCGACGTTGAAATATGCGGACAAAGAGGCTAGCACAGCCACTATGATGCGTGGACCTTCGTAAATACCTCTTCGTGAAAATGCTGCCATATCGCCTTTCGGACGCCCATGATTTTGTTTCACAAATTTTTCTATCAGGATGTTTCGAAAGTTTTGTCCTTTGTTCTTTATATTAAGTGATACTAAGGAGCTTCTCTTCTTCTCTGTCTCAACTACTTTGTCCTAAATGGGCGACTTTTGTCGAATAGATTCCATATATGTAACAATGGCATATTTTAGACGGGAAACGGTAAATAAATTCTCGTTATTGATCAATCTCTCACTAAAATGCGTCGTCTTTCGCATTCTTCTGAATGCATTTGCAGAAAGTTTCAATGCGCTAACCATCATTTCGGAAATCGACGACGATTTCTGGAAACTTGGTATATTATTTGCTGTCACTCTAGAAGATTCCTCAGACCATTAGCGTCCCCATTTATGAGTTCTCACCGGGACCTATAATTGATGCGTGTATGTTTGGCATTCTTTTTTAGCGGAGAAAATTCAGAAGTTGAGGTAGTTTCATAAAGACTACGAAATTTGTAGCGGTCATCATCTGAGGGCAAGCCTCAGCCGTTGGAATCTTGCAAGTGCGCTCAATTACGCCCCTTCTTTTATCGTTCCATGCGTATTCGATAGCATAGCCATGAAAGCTTCCTGCTCGTCATTCTTTTCATGATTTAGTGCAAACTAAAGGAACTATTTTACTACTTCATCAGCTCGGATCACGCTTTCTTTAATGAATTTATTCTGGTTCTAATTATCGGGTTCCATGATGCAAACTACTGTTGTTTCGCTGAAGAGGAGAGTCTTTCTTGCGAAGCGGGGTTTGTTTCGAGGACTGCTCATACAGACTCTTCGTTTTTTTTTTTTATGAAGAAACAACGAACGCAGTTCTTCGGGACTTGTCTGTCTGCAGATTGGTATCGGCTGTGAATCAAACACTGGATGGCTGAATAGAAGGTTGCATTCCCAGTCACTCCACTGCGATAACGTTGTGATTAAACCTTTCTTCAATAAGATGTGAATATTTTCTGTTAGTGCTGAGGTTGACTCTTTTTCTTCCACTTTTCGCCTCGGTATGCTTAAACAAGCACATTTGCAACGAGCAGACGCCCATTTATTTCATCTTCACGACATGTAGCATTCCACCTGCGTCATCCATACAATATGTGTAGTGGATACACACAAATTTATCCTCTCCTATCGATTGGGGGCAGAATGAAGAAGCACGAGTGCAGATGCAGTTTCCCAATGATTACGGCTATAAAACGTTTATGATAGCTCTCTCAAGTCAGATTAAAGCAAGCGGCTGCTCACATTCATCAAGCAATCGCAGAAACTTTCTTTCTCATCTTGGTAGCGAAGCATATTTTGCTTTCCGCGAATTTCAGCGCCTTGTGAACCTTCCTTGATTTCTCCGTTTGCGATGGCATATCGTATTAGGTGAGGGGAGGATTTCATCATCGCTGTGAAATAACGGGTTTCATAGCTGGCACCTCGTAAGGATCTAAAATATTAGGAGCTATCGGAAACTTCGCCAACTGAACTCACTGTATATATGAGCATCAAGTTGCTTCAGGGTACCCCTTATTTCCAGAGCATCAAGTCCCTCTTGGACGCTTCCTTATTTCCTGCTGTTTTTGGCAAAAGGTCATTGCGTATATATTGCGCCATTGGTTGTTTTCATGAACTGATCTCAGTTTTGGATAGTTTCCAACACGTACTTTGAGTACTCGTTGAGCACCTGTTTTATCTGCGCTTTGTTTTCTATTCCACCCCTATATACGTATCAGGTAACAGGTTGCAACAAGCTGTACAAAATATGCACTGGAAACCGATAATGCAGTCGAAAAGATCAGTTCAGTCTCTTCGGGCTCTTTTCCTTCCCACTTACTAGGAGAGTTACCAAAAAAAGACCACTGTGGTGTCATATTTGAAATGCTTTATCCGACCCTGTCCCGAGCTTTTCAATGTGTCCGCTTGTTTCTACTGTATTCATTCATCTGCTCCAGCACACTGTAATTATATTCAATGATGTTGAAATTCCTTCAAATGATTAAGACTCACAGTGGTGCAGAGAATAATGATTTGATTAGCAGTGGGTAATGACCGATTGAGATGAGAAAGAGAAAGGAGAAGGTGAGAAGTGTGAAAGAGATGGTACGTTTTCAAAATCAACAATATAGGTTGCCTTCTCGATTTCGTTGCAAAGAAAATCGTTTGCCTTTTGTGAGAAGTGATTTTGATACCTTGCATGCTGCGACATAAGTATAATTTGCACAATATCAACCAAAAATTTTGTCAGGAGTTGTCAAAAATCTTAAGCTGACGTTATTTTTGCCTCAAAATGCGTTGGACGCACTGAAACTCCGAAAGAAGATCTATATTCCATCCCTGTAGATTAGTGGAATAAAATAATATTTGTGTAGATCAGAAATGCAAAGGATCCTAAAACTTCATGTAATTAAGGCCATTTCTTCTATATATACTTCGCTGAATGAAGTCATAGATTTCTGAAGGAAAAACATACATTCTGTTAGCCATCGCAAACTACAATTTGCTCCATATTCCCCATAACTGACAAAGTGTGCATCCATTTTACGCATCGATATATGCGAGAAAGAGTTATGTTCTATCATCAAAATAAGCAATTAAAACTTGAAAAAACCTGAACTGTGAGGAGAGCAACTGCAAATTTTCATCACAACTAATAGAAAGCAAATTTTCATAAACCTTACGCTTGAGAGCGAAAAATTTGTTTCGAAAATTTAAAAAGAATTTTCGATCAACATTGTGACATCTAGAATACACACTCTAATTGCTGTGAGTATATGTTCAACAATAACAATTTCTATCAAGCATAATATGATTTCTGCCTACATTATGCACTCCTCAGCCTCGGTATGCCAATGTATGCATCAGTAGGAGGAATTATGAGCATACGGAAATTGATTCTTTATGAAGTACACAAGAGATGGGACCGATTTGATACAATCACTTCTATTTTATGATTCTTCGATTTGTCATCGATGTTTGATACTCCCATCGTTTTGCATCGCACTTGCTAAGAGCTCCGTAGTTTTTGTAAGCGATCACAGCGGTACTCTCCACATCTTCGCTCCCACATATCCAGTGAATGAATGAACTGCTCTTTTTTGAAATATCTTTCTCAAACGACATGTACTTCAAACGCATACCTCTCTGCAGTCCTTCCCTGCTGTATTTCCTACTTGATCAATCTTCTGCAAGTCGACGTCCTTAGAGATCAGAATGAAAGTTCAGGATTCCCCGTGCAAATGACTTCGCCAACCTAGTACGGACTCCGATTGCAGTTAACATAATCTTCCCATGATTCCTTGAAACACGATACGTCGTCATACAATCGGTGGCATTATTTTGCGTCGTGCAACGTCAGATACATGCCCCGAAGCTTTTTCATTCATCGTTTGTGAAATCGACCAGTTTCGTCGCAAAAAAAAGATATCTTTGCCACTTTTATTGATACTGTTTTTGCTTATTTGCATATGGCCATTTGATCCGATGTACTAAAATCTCCAATGTGCATATCGTGTCACCCTTGCTGGAGCACTTTACTTATTTCTTTGGCATATTTTGGGTTGTTTGCGCAGCTCGACTAACGCATTAAAATCATTTTCACCAATCTTATTGAATTATTCGCTACGATGCAAATGAAAGAGTGTAATGAGAACTCAGGAAGCGATTATGCGCGATTTAATGTTCTTGAAATCTACATCAAATCAGTGGAGATGCCTGCCGAAAGCTCAACTCATTTTAAAGCTTCCTTCACACAAGCGCATTCTGAGTGCGACTTATCTGCGTGTCTGTATGTGTAACTTTTTTTTGTCCCTCTGTCGGATCATTTCTCCTCCATAGATTATATCACCGATGCCGCGAAAAGTAGTAGATGCAGTGGCACCTTAGAACGATCTCTTATTGCATACCTCAATTTGGTGCATCGGCATCGGTGGAAGCTACAGACAATGGTAAGTGAAAAATTAGGCAAATAACAGCAAAAATGTGAAACTGATAAAAGTTATTTTATTTTTCATACGTTCCACTCACTAGTCAATTTTTCGTTTCATGATATGCGGTCAATCCGCAAACATAGGAAACGAACATTTTATGGAAGAACTTTCTGATCACATGTGCTAATTAAAATATAAATTAAAATATAAAGGCATCATCTTGCATATTTATAATTTACATTGCATTACTGATGAAACTGGCCAGCCAGGTGATGTGAATGCAAAAACGCTTATCGGGTCAACTCCTCCACCACCCCTCTTTGCTCATTTCACTACACCGAAATCGTGTAACAACTTGCAAATAACGTCTTTCATTCTTCTTGTTTCAATTTGTGAAGGAAATTCTAATTAATAACCCTTCTGGGATGAAGACATGAAACCTTTCGAATATCAGCCTTTACCGCTAACTTTTATCTTATTGTCAAACGCTTTCGCTTTGACTGCATGCTGCTAGTGAGTGCAGCATGAGGTTCTATGCTGCAGTTTGTACAAGCGTGCGAATGAATCATTCTCTTACGTCCGCATCCGCAACGTCAACGGAATATTTGAGTCGACGCTTCAAAAAACATAATGTACTCTTGATCATCAAGTAGCAGCGGTTGCTAGCTCCTTCGCATGTGTATTCTTTGAGTAGTGACTGCTTCACTAATGTTTGCATTGCTGGATAACGCCAATCTCATTTTCATCTGCTTGTCAAGACTATTGCTTACCTATTGATCAGGTGCGCAGTCTCAGATATCGGTGTTCGCTAAAGGTTTCTCAGTCGTCGATCTCGTTCAATATCGAAAGCGAGAGGGATTTGGTTGAGTCGATCGATTGTCGACTCAATCTGAAACATTCCTGAAGAAATGCAATAGCATTGTGAACGCATTGTGAAAGTTCATGTCAACATTCAAATGAAAGCAATCTGGTTGATGTTAAAACGCAGAGATATTGGCAACGAAATTTCGATCAGTGTAATGTGATCGAAGTTCCGATTTGCAATTGTGCTTGCAACCGAGGAAAATTAGCACTTTATTCTCATGCACCACAAATGCATCGTTATTCATTACGTTTGCAACAGCGGAATTATCTCAACCCTTTTGCCACTTGGAAGATATTTCATCAATACAGATAAACGTGATATATGATGTGTTTGCTAACAAGACGATGAAAAAGTTGCAGTATAGGAGGGAAAAATCAAATGTTGCATTGTAAAGACAATGAGGAATACAACGTATGCCCATATGAGCTATTCATTTTTTCATTGATGGATGCATGCTACTGATTATGCTTTCCTGCGGAATAGAGTTTTAGAGGTATTAAATGAAGCTGCTTAATGAGAACCGGAAACCGCAAATTTTTTTCCTGTAACCGAGATGTATGTACATGCAAACTTTTTTCGCAGGCTGTAATAGCCCTGCAACCGCTCGAACTTGTGTAATGAAAATGCTCTGAAACAGGTCCCTGTTGGTATATGCAACTGCTTAAGCTCTTTCCCTTCCCTCGACTTTTCAATTTTTCTTGTTGTGGCATCCAGAATGAATGCAATACTACATCCGGATATGAGCTTTGATCAGGCAACGCTGGATATATACGTATATATATATATATATATATATATATATATATAAACTTCCGAACACGTATCTATATAATTATATTTACATTCATAATTATCTTTGCATAAATATTTGTATTTGTGTTTATATTTTGATTTATATTCACATTTTTATTTATATCTATATTTATTTTTATATTGTAGGCTGCTATATTGCCTTCACTTCCCAATAAAGAAGGTAATAGAATGCATCTGTGAATGATTACCGCAATGAACCTCTGAAGTTTAGTGAGACGGAACACATTGAATTCGAGTAAACTTAATATTGCGCTTGCCTAAGCGGAAATGGGAATGCAGGTTCCGATCCCATTCCATTCTAAGTGTGGCGTCAGGCAATATGAAATAACATGGCTGTTACCGCCCGGTATAAATCTTTTTTTATGAGCTTTGTGGTAACACTACCACAATTCAGGACGTTTGTCTTATGTGGTCGTAATGGCATGATTAGCAGTTTTGCTAGGAATCTGGCGCTTGAAACAAAATTCAAGATGGAAGGCAAAGTTTGTCATTGGTTTTACTGACGTGGACGAATGCAATGAGAGCGAAACAGGCAGTCAGCTATCCACACGGGCGCTTAGCACACTTCACCCAGTCATTTGTCGTCGTGATTTTGTTCGTTATTACACATCCGCTGCCAGCAGAGCTCTGTCGAGCTTGAGCTGTTCTCGCTTCGACCCACTTTTGCTTTACTTCATCCGCCCTAAAGACGCACTTCAACCTCTTCGCTAGTTTTAATTTTAAGCACCGTTCAGGCTTAATTTGTTGTTGAAATGCATTCTTGACGTCTGCATTTCAATGCTGCCATCAACCAAACAGGCTGAGTGTTTTATCTTTCGTCATCGCAACAGTTCCCATACAGCCAGCGATTTGCCTAGGTTAGGGTGATCTTCTTGAAAATTGTTCATCTTCTTGCTCAGCACTGGTCCCAAGGGTCCTACATATTGGTCTTATCGAGCATTGAAGACTTCTACTACGAAAGCTGCAAAAGTCAAATAGGAAGCGAAACGTTTGCTCAAGGTTGGATTTCAGTAAAGATTGGCTAACAAAAGAGATTTATTTGACCTTCAAGGTTCTCCGAAAATCATCTGTTGCCTCTTTAATTCGGCTCACTTTCCACTGTCATACTTGAAGGATTTTGATAAGTGAGTGATTTTCGTAAAGAGTGTATTCAACAACAGCCATCGTAGCTCGCTTCGCTATTTCGACAAAATATTTTTGGCTTACTGTTTAAGTGAAGAACTTCCGTAATAAGTGAATAGCATATTTTAGACTGTTGAACTTTGCGAACTATCACCATACGGTAGTCATCAATGGTATTCGACTCTGCCACCTCTGCAAACAAAATCGCTTAGCAAATTTGAGCTTTCCTGGTTGTAAGACTCATTTCGTTGTTTCGTGAGCAATGGCTTAGTGGGAATTAATTAGATAAATGAATTTCCTCTCAGAGAATTGCAACGGAGCCGTTGGTCATTGAACACCGACTGTTGAAGAAACCCAACTTTGATTAGGTCGGTTCCTTCCTCGAAATGAAACTTTTGAATTTACTTTTCAGGTCTGCGAATGAGGATTCAGGTCTTATAACGTGGTTTTTATTTTCACTTCTAATAAGCTATGCATCCATTTATATATAGCAATGCAATATATTGCCGTGTTTTCCCTTCGTCGAAAGTATCATCATGCATGAACTTTTGCGAAGATATGTGGGTGTACTCTGATAAACGAACGGGCCTTCCGTAGTTTTGATCGATATTTGCGTAACACGCAGCTATGAAGGCATTGCAAAAGAAAGTATTGGTTAATCGATGGGTCGTATATCGTAAAGCCTTGACAACCGCCTCCTCCCCCTCCCCTTTTCTCCACTCCCCGCTTGCACCAGCTCTCAAATTTCAAGGATGCACCACTGTGTTCCAGGTAAGGTGTTTTGATGCGGGAAACTAATCAAGTTTCCTGTTTTTCCACGCGATAAGTTGAAGTGCTGCTGTTATATAATTATGCGATTGCATATGCCATGCATAGTAAGGGCAAACTATATCGCACATAAGATTCTAAGTTTCGGAGAACAACATTGCAGCAAGGTTTTTCTGACAGAGGGCATCTTAAGAGTCTTTAATAGAAGAGAATTCAGCTTACTTGAGGAAGATTGTGTTGGAGAATTTGATATAACTCATGTGTATTAAACCAATGAAACTTGAATTTTTTAACAGCTAGGTGGCTCCACTGGATGACTGGCACTAGTCACACCTAGCCGACTAGGTGCAATTGTTGCAGTTGTTTTCAATAAGCCTTTGTGGATATGGGGACTGCATTTGTATACGATATTCGTTATACGATATTCGTTTATGATCAACTGTGTCCTCTAATCTTGGTGTTTTGCCAACGGCGGCGCGTTGTCTAATGCATTGAGCGTCTGAATTCCCTTCCTAAAAAACAACAAGAGTTGCACTTTAACAAGAGTTGCGCTTTCCCAACACTTGTGAATTGGAACTATGAGTTAGTGATGTGAAGTGCAGACGGGGAAACAGAACAAGGAAGAGTAGAAGAGCAAGAAACGACTAGGGAAAGGAACCTATATCGTTGACAATTATGTCATGTTTCTTACTTGCAACGACTGCACTGCCAATTTTTCGACATATTGAAATGCAGCCAGCAGAAATGAAATCAATGTTTATGAGGTACACCATTAAATTTATAGCTATTGTGGACCGCACGTTGAAGCAATCGAGCAGACCAATAGGCACATACAAATGTACATATAAACGGACTTTACACTATCGTTGTGTGCTCTTGAAACCGAATTGTCAAAGGGCATTAATGCTAGTATGCCACTATTCACACTTTTAGCGTTGAAACTCTCGTTGTGGACAAGTGATTTCGCTTTGTTTGCATGGCTCATTCCGTATGAAAAAGTTGCTTCTTTTATTGAGATTTGTCGTTTCCACTTTAATATTGACAGCTGAACGATTCAATTTACGCTACAATGCGAATTGTTTTCAGTGATGTCGGAGGCGTCGTGTTCAGGCTTTGAGCCGCAAGCCTATCTCAGAGACCGCTGCAAAAAATGTTTTCGCCTTAAATCGAAACACGATGAGTTGGAGTGCAAAGCGACAACCGCTCCGGCCAGTCCAACCTCCTCCGTCAGCACTAACTGTAAGGCTTGTTCTGCATGAAGTGCGACTGAAATATTCCAAAATCCTGAATATAAACCCAAAAATCTCCAATCAAATCGCCTCACTAAAATCGACTCCTTCAAAAATAAATTTTTTCTCATCAACAAGTTTCTTGATTAGCGTACAAGTTGTAAACACATCAACCTATATATCTTGATCACCTATACTATGTGCATATTCACTGTTTT
Organism: Baylisascaris procyonis; assembly: GCA_037389465.1. Lineage (NCBI taxonomy): Eukaryota > Metazoa > Nematoda > Chromadorea > Rhabditida > Ascarididae > Baylisascaris > Baylisascaris procyonis. The sequence continues at coordinate 1,703,228 of JAZARR010000266.1, forward strand.
TGCAATCTACTTTGCTTACATTCTAAAAAAGTTTGTTTGCACCCTAAAAACTTATGCGTACGTTTCGTCATTAAAAAGGCATCTTCAGTGCCTGGGCATTGAAGTTATATCTTGCAGCAAATGTGTGTGTGTCTGAAGAAAAGAGGCGAAGAAATAAAAAGAAAGAACAGAGTGTCGATATTAGCAGGCGCCCTTGGAAATATAGGTGTTTACAAACAGCATAAACATCCCTTCATAGCAGCCGACCTATTGAAAGGCCGCCTGGGTTTAAAAGAGTTCCTATAAAAACGTACGCAAGTGATCGCTGTCTTATTCTGGTATCAAAGCTGGGCAGGGTAGGTGGACCAGAAGCCTGGAAGCATGAAACAGTAATTAAACGCACATGAAAGCAACTACTGCCTTCGACTTGGACTGTAGAGATGGTTTGCATTGTTCGCTGTAGAGAGGGAAATTCCTGGGCAACAGCATAATTTCCCCCAAAGTTGGGAAGTACCGTAAATACAATGCAGAATAGGACTAAATATACTGCTATGTGTAGCCCTTGAAATACTTCGGACTTTTTGCTTTTTTTCCTTCGATATTTCACCTGTTAGTCAGATCAACGAGTATCTACTCAGCGGTTCCGTCTATTTTTTCATTTTCAATGTGAATAGTTATCAAACTGCAGTCCAACTACCTCTTGTTCGCCTTTTTTCGAGCCTTAAATACAAAAACACTTTGAAGCAAGCTGTTAGCGATCGATCTTCTTTTGCAGTTTTATAAAATGAGCCAAAAGTAGCATAGTGCCTCACCTACTTCATTTTTCAATATTAGCAATATTTCCATGACCTGAATTCTTTGCTTCATTCTCTCCTATACTTCATTTTCTTTTCACTGAACGAGCTTCAAGCCCAACTCTAAAGAAAATTCACATAGAAATCACTTTGTTTCCTAATTTCTTAAAAACTATGAGCATTTATATTTGTTTTCAAGCTTTTGTGGCAGCAAAGCATACATTAGCGCTCTTCCAATATTCGACATGTTGTCTCTATCAGATCATTTGTTCCTCGAGAAAACGTCTAACAATACCCACAGTGTATTTTCGGCGATTGGCCAGTTCAAAATTCCCAAAAAAAGATTGGTTTTCACTCCAATAGTAGTTATGGCACAGAGTTTAAGTCCAATGATAAGTCTACAAGTCCATGCCTTCATAATTGACAGCCGCATATTATTTCTGTCCTGTCAATGTTGGCAAGACCGGTGAAGTTTTAGCCAACCCTATCCTCCGGCGTCCCCGCTGGCGGCATGATATTGCTTCTTCTTGAAGGATCAGCTTCGTTGTGATAAGTTTTGATCATTCTGGAGGTGTTCCATTAGACGAATATGTTTTTGCGTCTGTGCTTTATTATGCCCTTGAAACAGTTATTGACAGATGCTTTTGGATACTATAGTGCAGAACACATCATCTTTAGGCCATCTGTGTCTAAACATATGCACATGCCAATATTTTTTTTTTACTAAATTAGATTGCTGCCTCGTTACACTCTCTATCATTTAGCGGCACCATCTTTCTTATATTGCGTTTTTCTTCCTCATTCAAGAATTAAGGCGCTATATGCTTTTGTCCACGCTTAGTAATACGCTCGCTGAAACATGGCCAATGTGGCTGATATAATTGTTGTGTGTTGAAATCTTTATGAATAGTTGATAAAATTGTTAAGCTCATTTCTCGAAATCAGTTGATAGCACTCAGCAAAAAAATTTGCACTCTTGTCCAGTAACATGAGTTGTTCTTAGATTAGACGCGATTTTATATGTCACTCTATCTCGAAAAAAATTAGTTTCCTACATTGTTTATAAACAACATTTTGTTCACTGTACAGTTAATGCTGAAATCAACATTAATCTGCAAAGCATTCAAAATTAGAAGCAAAATTTTGTATGCTCTAAACTAATACAATTATTGTTGTCATGCATCGGATGCATCTAATGAGATCTCAAAGGAGTATTTGTTTATTCAAAGGCTCGTTAACTGAAATAAACTTTTAAGTTTTTCTTCATTTATTAAAGTTTTTATCTTTCAACTTCTATGAAAATGGTGTTGATTCAGTGCACTAATAGAATTCTTCCGTTTTTCAACGCAATATCTCGACTCCCCATCCCGCCATTCAGTTAACAACTTCATTTCGGATTTACTGATAACTGATGTGCATATCATTCGCAAATGCTCCTTTTGTTGCGAATAAAATTGTCGGTGTGAAATGGAAACTTGCTTATTACCAATAGAAGATGTTCTTTTTGGAATGAAATAAGCTGCGATTGTACGTGATGACCGACTTAGTAATTGTTTTTGTTTTGTTGCATTTTTCATTGCGACCACAATGCGCCGATAAAATTGAAAACTTTTTCGCTCATAAATCATAAATCGCAATAAAAGCTAAAAAAGTGTTTTGCATTTTCAATCGTTTTTCGTATTATCTTTTGCGTTGAAAAATTCGGGCGTTTTTTCAGCTCATTAAAGAATTCGACGATACAGAAAAATGTGATGAATTGACGGGTTCTTAGTTTCATCACAATTATCTCGCTACCGTGGCTAACGGTTGCAAAGTTGTTCTCGAGCGTTGCCTTTCTGTTTGATTGCTACGAAGCATAGATATGCAGTCTGCATACCCATTCTCCTCTCCGATATATTGAAAATATTAGAGGACCATGTCAAAAAACACGAAATTTTTGATAAGTTCCATATCCGTTTCGCTGTTGAAAAAACTCATCATTTGCGCGTCACTGAAATAAGACCTCAAGGTTGGCAGCGCTGTCGCTAGGGCTACACTGTCACTGTGCAGAGCATGAGATTTGATAGCCTATCGATTATTCAGCCGAAACTTTTACCATAGACCAATGAGCCGCGAAATTTGCCCGAAATGGAGGTGGTGCGGGTTGCTAAACATCCAGAGGATTAGGTTAAGGCCACTGAAGCCACAAGTTCCCGAGTTTTTTTGTGAACGTTCTGTAAGTGAAAGCTGGAGAAGAGCATTAAAGTTTACCAGGATATCCGACAACTTTGGCCAAAAGGATGGGAAATCAGACGAAAATCACTCTTCACTGATTCAAGCTGATATGCATGTGCCAACGATGTGGAGGAAGAAGCGTCTCATTTGTTCTTGAACCGTTGCTCGAAATGCAAAACGGAAGGCTGCCGAAAGCATTAATTCACATGCTAATCATGCTTTGAGCCAGGAAAATGGCAGTGATTAAATTTTATGGGGTTAGTCTGAGCTTTAGAGTTTATGGAGTTAGCCACACGCTATTCAAACATTTGTAAGTTTTAAAGCTTCAGAGCTGATAGGAGTTTAGCATATGCAAAATTTTTAACAAGGTGAATGCATTAAAAAACGCTATTTCAGATTTTCAACTGCACATTTTCTCGATTTCGTTGTTTATGAAAATATATCAATATGCATTATATAGCTGTTCTTGATTATTTGTACAGTCCACCTACACGATTGGCGGAACTATAAAAGCACAGATTGGGCCGCTCCTAACTTTCACACACTTCTTAAAATTTCATTATTCCGATATATCTCACAAAAATTTGTTTCTGTTGCCATATCACCTGCCTAGGTAACAGAAACTCTGCTTGAGATATAAAAGAACTGCGTAGGAGATAGTGAAGCTTTAAAGTGTTTGCTAGAGATTAGTAGGGCGAAATTCAGGCCAAGGTTCATTTGCTTGATGCTTTCCGTGCTAAAAAAAACGTAAATGCTGAGAAATATTTTCACTTCCGCACTGTCACGTTTCCCGCGTTTATAATTCCCCTGTCTTAGAATGGTCGCAAATTTCAGCGCATTTATATTCGTGATGGGGCATATTGCCGACGAGGGTGAAGTTTGTTCTGATAGTAGCTTTCAAAGCGAGCATATTCAAGACGCACTGAGGAGGAAGATGTAAATTGGAGGAAATTTTTGTAGAGAGGGGCTAGATGATTTCGTACCGATATTCATGATGCGATTGAAGGAACATTGATCTTAGTGCCTCATTGTGCCAGGCCGACGACGAGCCTCTTATAACGTGTATCTATTCCAGAACAAGTCACCTTCATGACCGAGTTTTTTAAGTACTTCGAGCTTATAATGATCATAAGTTTCAAAAATGATGTAAATGATGTTTATTTTTGGAATCTAATAGATGCATGAAGGCTTGTGAATGGAGCAATGCAATAAATATCCACACAAGCGTGGTAGTTGCATAATTCGTCGTTTGCACAAAAGAATGAAGCGGTGCTAATGAACAACGGTTGTTGACATTCACGAAGCAGCTTGTCAGCAAAAACGAAGTTGTCGTTGCACGCTAACTTACGCTTATTCAGTTATTTTCCATCTCACCACCTTGTGTTGTATTAGTGTGTTGGCTCGTCCCGTTTTCATCTTAGAAAAATTGAAATTCAGAGTGCCCGGTACGATGGAAAGATTGAGTACCGAATTGAAACATATGATCGCGATTGATTTTTCCAGTAATTCATAGCGTGATCTTAACTTATTACCCCAAAGTTATCTCGGAACATCTCTATGTGAAAGTTGACGAATGCAGCTCATTCTTTTCTATTCACCTACTGCGTCACAGAAAATTAGAGACCATCTTTGGTATATCGAATCCAAAAGTCACAGTTCACCAACGGTTATCTGCTGACCAATGGAATAAAGAGAACGAGCAGAAAATCATGCCACAGAGGCAAGCACAATATGCAATTTTGCAGTTGTGCTCACTTGATGAACCGATCCTTTGAATTGCTGAATATTAGTAAGGTGTGCGCAATATATTTGAGAAAAGTGGATTTTCAGCACGAATCTTGTGATGGAACCAATACGAAACCCCAATCCGATTGCTTGTACACTGCGAACGAATTTTGGGGTATCTTCAGATGACTTGGCTCTTTCCGAAATTGATAGCTGAAATTCAGGGGCTTTTATAGCAGATCGTTGCATGGCGTGCATTATAACAACCAAACTTCTTAGCTCTGCCTTCCGTTATTTCTGGGTTGCAACTACCAGACTTATGGACCAATAAGCATATGCACAAACATATACAGAGACTAACTACTATGCACTGATGCACGCAAACATAAGTGACGTCATCAGAGTGTATTTGGCAAAATTTAAAAAAAGCGTCTAAAATGTGTTTTTCCTGAAAATTTACACCTTCGTTCCTACTGAACAATTGTGTCATATTTCTTAGCAGCGAAGCAAGTTCCAGTGTAAGCATACAAACTTTCGAAAAATTTCAAAATTTTTCTTGTGCGAATATTGCTGTGTAGTCGAGTAGCACATATGGACGCTGATACTAAATGCGCTTTTTAGATGCTAGCAGACAATTATTACCATCACAAAAGTGAAGCAGCGTTTTATATAACTGCGTTTGTCATTTTACATCTGAATAGAATGCGGATCCTGCTTTGTGAGCACATATGAGATTTGTTGAAATCAAACTTCAGTCAACGCAATGCTTATCACAAAATTTGTGTTTTCATTTGTTGAAAGATCTGCTTGAAGACAGTCACTCACTGGGTCCGTTGTTAGATATAACCCCGAGAATAGTGTCGTTTTACAGTCGAGTCAGGCTGTTTGCTTATTGCTTTTGCGTAAACGCATAACCCTTCTTGCTATGAACATCTCCATTCCTTACCACACAAATGAAATCGCTTCAGTTACTCCGACTGTTTCATGTTTTAACCCACTTCATATCGCTTTCAACCTCTAATTTCAGTCAGTCTGTGTTTACGTCATCGTTCAATAGAACTGCAGAAGCTGAACTAGAGAATTAATTTGTTTCTACACTGGACAGTGGAACAATCCTGTATGGCGCTATAACATTCGGTCATAGATGTTTTGCATGTACAGCTATCCTAATACTGTTAGAGTTCCGTACTTTAGTTCGAGCATCGATCTAATTTTATCCACTCTATATTTTCAAAGATTTATTTCTTTTACTCTCTTAGTGTTCCTTATAAGTGATATAAAAGTGCATTGTTAACTGATGTCAAACAGTGCGTTCGTTGCATTCGCCGAAGTGTTCTGCAAACAATTAAAAAAATGCTATTCGATCTAAAATGAGCTTCAAATTACCTTATAATATTCTATTCCTGCTTGACCATCGATTGAGCAATCGCTGACTGAACGTCTTCAATCGTGATATGGTATGGTGTTATCACTCTTGGTCGATTATTCATTACCCATCTCAGCTCTCACAGATGATTCTATCTAATTATCATGCGCTTGTGCTAACCCTTAGGAATCATTCAGATTAGGTAACTGTTTTTAGTTCTAAATTGCAACACCTACATCGTTCCATCACATGCATATTCAAATCTGGATTGCTCATTTGTTCCAATTTATTGCAGTTTCTGTAAACGGCATACACGTGAAGCGATATGTTTCACTTCACACAACGATGGTTTAATTCGCACAAAACTTTATGTCACTCTCGCGCTTTAAGCTCGGAAAATTTTGTGAGCGTGAAAACACGTGACTGTTCATGTGGAGGAAATTCCGTAGTGTTTTTCTTTTTTTCCAACGTTTTTTTTTAGCTGTGAAGGTGACTGCATCTTATGAGATAATGGTTCATAGGCTTTTTGGAGGTGAATGCAACAGTTTGCTTAATCAAAACACTTGCCCTATCACCTGATAAGGTAACAAGGACACTGCTCACCTTGTTACTGAATTATGGCCAGCTTTATCACACAAAAGAGATTTTCACAGCAAAGCTCTCAAGAGTATCGCCGCTTACTTTCAGACGTGTATCGCTCTCGTGGTAACTAATCCGAGAAGAAATTCGATCACAAAGAAGAAAAAGCGGAAACAGCGGCAAAATGGCTTCCACCTAGAAACTGCCAGCAATGATGTCACATTTGTTTATTGAAATTCACTAATCTTTACTGAAATATCCGTCATTAATTTTCTTCGCTGTCATATGTGAACAGGGAATGCGGCGGATCAATTTGTTTTTGCTAAAGTTTCGTTATATGTTGTACTGCTATTCACGGTGTTAAGAGAAACCATTTTGAACGGTTGCTCATTTGTTATTGATTGGTAATATGTTTGAATAATTGCAGCGGTGAGGGATCGTAATCGAGAAAAGCGGCGGTCATGGCGTGACAAAATGTCTACCGGACAGGACAATAGCGGCCCAGAGCACATAAACGAAGGTAATGCAAATTATTCTTTCCATAATGACATATATCTTAGCCACTTTCTTATATTTTAGCCACCTTCGGCTATAAAATCATATGACAATTCTTTTTTGCAGCAACCCTTCCTTTTCATCTCTGCCTTCTTTTTGTGCAAAACAATTCACCTCAGCAGCACCTGAAAGTACTCGTTCGGTGTTTGCCTTGATTAATCGTGTTCTTCCCTCACAGTACTTGGCAATAGGTCATCTCTAAGAACTGATGGGGTTTTTTTATTAGAAGATGTGCTTCAGTGCACTGAGGCTGCAGTATTGCTGAATTTTTTCACAGCCCTTGCATGCGTGATGGTCCGTACTTTCATGATTGCTGATGGCATAATACGGAAATTTCTCTTCCTTCAGGTCTTCTAGAAAGATATCAAATTCACCAACCTCAAAAACAAACGCATGCGCCAATAATATTTTAAGGAAACAATGACGATGATACGACGTCTTGCACGTCATTCAAATCAGCGAACTCCAAAGGATTGTCGAGTGCGAAATCAATGGAGAGTATCACGTCGAATCAAGACTCAAGAAGCATGGTGACTGCTATTTCAGAAAGTATTGTTGACGAGGAAAGAGCTATCACTCCGACCGAGGCTGATTCGGTATTTCATAATATTTCTCTGCAATCAGAATTAGTTTAGTTGAAATGAACGCATCAGACGATGCAGACATAAGTTTGTGATTTTTTGATCGAACTGCCGTATTTCATAAATCCTTGCATTCATTTCGGAACGCTCAAAGATATATAACAAATAAGAAAAAATTGCGCTACAATTGATTCAAGCACTGCTGAAAAGTGAGTAAGGTAACCTCACGCAGCTGTTAAAAATGTCACTTGCAAGTGATTGGATATGGAATCGTTGCACTCTTTCATTCTAACAGTTAATTTCCATGTGTAATGATGATACAGTTGGATACAGAAGTCTTTATCTGTTCTTTCACGCAAGACTATGCTGCAACTTGACATGCTGAAGCGAAGTTTTAGTTTCACCCTCGAGGGGAATCCGGGAATCAGGGGAGGAGGGGATCATCCTTGCTGCGCTTTCCTTATAAGTTTCCGCTAACCGTAGTGCTAACTAAATGCTCGTGAAATGCAAATAGTTTTGGCCGTTTTCAATGCTGCCTTTTGATTTTAGGCCTACAGAAAAACAAGTAGGATTGGATGAGGCTTATTTGAGTTCTACGATTCTACCACGTCTTATTCAATCTTAGTCCGCTTTGATTCAAAGAGTGTGCTTGAGGACATGGACGGGAATGGACATGAAGATCTTGCATACCCATGCCACAATAAAGTAATGTCACGGCAATCTGCATACATAAGCTCCTATGGAAGACTACGCTGCCATCACCGACTTGACTCATTAGGGACGGGTCATTATGTTTCCTGTGCGAATGTGCGCATCTGTCTATTCCCTGCTTCCTCAGCTTTTTCGTTATGTCATGACTTCACTCAAATAATGAGAGTGCTGAATTCGTCTTCGACAACATAGCTTAAGCATGGAAGAATTTTTGCATTACAAAACCCTGAGGTCGTTGGGACAATGAAGCGAGGAAAAGCACAATTTTCGCTGACGAATATGAAAATGACAGCCAAGAGACCACGCTACTGATCCTTTCTGATAGCGATCCTGGGCACGGGATGGAAAGGAAGAGATATGAATCACCTACTTAATCCTATTTAATGAACTGAATCGAGCAAGACCTGTGGTATGGGACAGATACTGGGGGTGGAATTCCCATCAATCCCGCTAGTCTTCTTCCGCCCTTATATAGAGGCGCGAGGAGGCAGAACTTGTCGATCATCATAATTAAGAGAGGAACTTTCAAGCCACCATATATAGGGGAACGGTAAGACGATAGGACGCTTTCTGTCGCAACGATATTCATACAGGTGTCAAAAAGGAGATAATAAAGAAAACAAATGTAATTCACGCAAAACTTCCATTACTTCAACCACTTCTGATCTGCCAATTTGAATTCTACTTCATTTTCAACCCGTAATAGAGATAAATAATTTTCCTACTGGCTAGGTTGAGCAGTATCCGGCATGAGCACATATCTGTCAAAAAACTGCGATGCTGTGAAGGTTTTGCTCCTCAAAAACTAACCAGTGGCACTAATTCGATGACTCTACAGCTAAGAACTTTCCTCGAAGTTGAGACATTTTTCTATATGCCAACACCGCTGTTTCTTTCACCCATGCCTCTTCTCTCGAGAAATTTTCATCTGGGTAGGTTGTTGTTTTTTCTCTCAACAGCGCTAATTGTTGACACTGGGAGGTGTTTAGCATTAAAATTATGTTGTTTATAGATCGATACATCCGTTATGACAAGCGAGATCGCTCGTCTAAAAGAGGAAGTTGCAAAACTAAAACAAGAAAGGGAAAACTGGACGCAGAGGAGGTAAGAGATGCATTTCACAAGTTGCGGAAGTTGTCTTTCCGTTCTTCACAAATCGTCCATGGGCTTAGAACGTGTTACGAAAATGCAGCAGTTTGAAGTGCTTCACTCTCGTTGCTGCTGTCTTCTCACAATTCATAATCGTCGCCTATCAGAAAGGCAGCAAAGAAGAACAGCTGTTCGTAACATGTGGTTACCTAGAGGTCATTCATAAACGAAGAAAATATGCTTAGCTACTCTGTGTGAAAGAATGTACCACGGCACTGCCCTTCACTCAATCAGCTAGGCAATCTATTTGCTCGAACTAATTAAACTGAATGTTGAAGTGAGCACATTTTAGGGACAGAACAGTGAATGAAGGTGAAGAGAGTTTAATTGAACTGCTCGAAGAGAGGTTAACTGAAGCCGAAAATTGCATTCAAGACTATCGCGATGAGAACACCGTACTCAAGTGTGAACTTCGTGAGTTGCAGGTAAGTGTCAATAAAATTGCACGCTTGCAACAAGTTAAAATCGTACTAGCGTGACCCATACATGTCAATTGTTGGGTGAATAATTGAGTGTAGCAAGCGTGATCATTTGGTTCATTTCGAAGAACGCAAAAGTCACACGCATGTAAAAAGAGTTCACTGTTTATTGGAGGACAAAACATTTCCTCAAATGATCCTACAGGATATGGCCAATCTCTACTTTCCATTCTTAGTCTAGATAACGCTAATATCTCCTTTAGGTATAAGCGAGTTTCCACTGGTATTGCGTTCAACAGTAAACCTTTAAATTAATATGTATGCGATGTGAGTATGACTTATTGAAGGGAGATAAGGAATATAATATATCGTGGCGGGGAGTGCACATTTGATGAAAAATGAGGAAAAGTCTTCCAATGAATCTCTTTACAATGTCATTCACCTATTGAAACAGCCTTAGTTGGAGACGTAAGTTTTGCCGCTTTCAACTACTTTTAGTCAAGAATTTACCGCTGATTCATTCCTATGGCTTCCAAATAAATCGTCCTCCATGTCGATTAAAACTTCACAAATAGAGTGAGAGAAAAGCGATCGCCATGTGCACAAGAGGTGGTGAATTACATGCACATGAGTTGTCTTATTTGTCACCCCATCTGGCCACCTCCCGTCTCTTTGGCGCATTTTGTATTCCGTATTTCTCCTTTATGAGCCCCAATCTTTTATATTTACTACATTCATTATCTCTCCCTCAATCCTCCTCTCGCACAGCACATCAGATAATTTTGCTGTACGACGTGAAGTGCGATTCTGTAAATTCTATTCCCCCTTTGAAGTATAGTTCAGAAATGAAATGTGGTGTTGTTCTAGGAAGGATCCGAGGTTAGCAAAATAGCTGAGAAACTAAAAGCAACGGAGTCGTTATGCGAAGAACTCATGGAGGAAAACGAAGCATTAAAGGCAGATGTGAAAGATCTTCAACAAGAAATCGAGGAAATGCAGGTAACGTTGCTATCAACTATTGGGGTTTCAGATTGGGCTCCTTTCTGATCTCCATGAACGTTGACAGCGGTACTGAGGCTGCCATTCTATATTGCCAACCTCAAATAAATCTTTTATTATGAGTGACCGAGAACTTACTCACGGGTAAAAAAATTCGATCCCACACGGCTGGTTGGATCAGGGCAGATATAGTTCTTACAGAAGTGAGTGGGTAAAACTGTATGGAGCACGAAAACGAATGTACAACTGTTGCTGTTGAAACTCGAACCCCATCATATATGTCCGCAATCTCAAGGGGAATAAATCTTCGTGACCAATTTACACTTTTTCTCAGCTATTATTTCTAAACGGCATTCAACAAAAATCAGCTGCTCAAACGAATTGAAAAATTTCCACATAATTCAGTCGAACTTCTGCTGATGACAAAACATTTAAAAGTGCAGCGATATTATCTTTCAGGATCAATATCGTGAGGAAGAAATCGAAGAGTTTCGAGAACTGCAAAGAGAATTGGAACAGAATGCGAAGAACTGCCGCATATTGCAATTTAAGTTACGGAAATCCGAGCGAGTTAGAGACCAACTTGAGACCGAAAAACAGCACCTCGAAGCAAAAGTTAGGGTGAGCCAATCTTTTCCTTTCTTTCGTATTGAAGCATGACGAGATGAAGGATAGGACTGCGGCTGGATTGCTGGAAGCCCAACCTCAAGTTATAGTAATCAGCAGTCACTATTCCATTCCACGTCTCGATCGCAAAATTTCCATAGATAGTCCACGGTAGCGGAAGTCATTGCAACATTCTGTAGCCGAATGCTTGCGCTATCCGGTCTGCATGTTGCAAAATGTTTCACGTTACTGAGTTTTAGGATCTCCTCCAAGCGTCAGCAGGGAAACAGAGCCCAACACCCGGAGGATCGTGCAAGCAGACCGATCCAGTCCGCATCAAGGAGCTTGAATCCGAACTTCGCATTGCAAAAGAAGTATCCGTGAGGTTACATAATGAACTCGAGGCCGCTGAGGAGAAGCGTTACAAACTTGAAGTAAGAGATATTCGAAGCAATCTCGATTATTGTTTCAGGTTCATGTCATATCACGGGCGATAATAATGACATGAAGTAAGGTGCGCTTAACTTGCTGCGCCAGATGATGATTCGTTTCGGTTTTATGAAATTGCGAGGGTAATACTCGGTACAATAAGCCAGCTTGCACGAGCTCATACAAAATGCTTTTTCAAAGTGTTTCTTAGCTCTAATATCAGTGGAATGGATTCACCACGGATGTCACCTCGGATGTCCCACATATGAAAATCATAGTGGAGTACAACTCTGCGAGGAAACTTTACTGCTAACTTGTTGATTTGTAGTTGTTTGCTCAAGTTTACAAATGCAACTTGTAGTTACCCATAGTTGCAGTTGTTTGCGAGAAAGCAAATTTATTCGCATAGAGCAAAGATGTAACATTTCGAGCTGCAAAAGAATCATTTTCGACAGTGTCAGAAATGTAGAAGAAATGGAGATTGAACGGTTGACATTGATAAGCACTGAGCCGATTTTTAATTATTCAGTGCCTCTTGATTAATCGATTGATTATTACTCGAGATTCCTAGAGACCGCTCATTGAAATAGGTGGGAAATTTACCCGCTTCGCATCCTGTTTTCTCCCGATTGAGTCTTATCCCCCTTGTAGATTTAAGGAGTGACTTACAGCTAACTGAAAGCCAATGATCGAATTCATCCATGACGAAAAGCAAACAGCTTGTTGTATCTTTGTACCAAATTGTTGTGTCGGGCAGCGACGACGTGAAGAGGTAGGTCGAGTGCGGAACGTGTGGCACGCGGAGATAGTAGAAACGGTTTATTGGGGGGAATATAAACGGCTCCCAAGACGAACACAGGAGGGGAGCAAACTGGGACAAAGGCGAAGACGATCGGAAAACACAGAGGAGCGAAGCAGGAACTAACACAAGAAGAAGACTGACCCTGACGGGCTGAGAGCCGACTTTTATAGGCCTCAGATACCGTCAAGAGGATAATGGCATTATGCAAGCCCACTCAACAAGTGCAAATGTGATCACTATGATGATTCATCACAATCGGCTATCTTGGGTTGGCTCTTCGGTGCCATACCCAACACAGCTTTCCAATCGTGATGAATATAGTGACAGCATTCGCTAAGAGAAGCGATGTTATTGCGGTGTAGAACCATGTACTGTTCATATAAACCGAATTTCCCTAGAATACCTGAAATTTCTAAGTATTAAAATTACAAGTGATCGCACCGCCCGAGAAAATTGCTTTATAAGGAGCATACGCTATTTTAGGATGAGGTGTTCTATCTCAAGGAGAAATGTCGCGAACTTCAAACACAAACCAAATGGAGAGAGGCAAGAAATAAAGCTGAACAACAAGCGGTTTGTTTTTCTCTATCGCACCTTTTTCACTTGCATTCATACGGGAAATAGACAATGCGAGTTTGAAAACGCTTGACCGAAAGAAGCTCTCGATTTTAACGCTGCTTGATCTTTCCTGGTATCGCATTTGTTCCAGGACTACAGCTTCGGTTACTTTTTTAGCCCAATGTAAAACGGAATATGATTCTGGAGAGCGGCTACAATCCAGCAAGACCCAATGAAAGTCTTCTATTGGTTTTCGAAATTTAAATACTCTCAATGGGATTTTCTTTGAAACCATCTAATAAACTCTCCAAATTTCTCGTAGTTTCCCTTGTGAACGTTTTTCGGAGTTACAAAAAAGTGCTTTTTAGAAACGAATTGGTTCTGAACTTTCGATGTCACTTAACGATGCCGACATTGGAAAAGAGATGCGCGACATTCTTGAGCGGGAAGCCGATCTCAGGGATCAGTTGAAGTTTGCTGAAGAAGATCTGAAAAGGACGCAACTCCGACTGCAGGTTCGTCGAAATACTGGATAGCTGTGGACGATCTCTTATCCCCGTAATTGGTTACGAAAGAAACATGGAATTTCACAAGTGGGAAGTAACGACAACTTGAGTTGTTTAAAAGAAAATGAGGCAATAATATTGCATCACCTAGAGCTTTCACTGTTCTGAATATCTCTTAGCTGACTCCCTCGCGATATTCATATTGCAATTTGATGGGCACCGCCCACAGCTGACAATGCCCCCATTGCACTGGTGATTTCGTCGATTCTTTTTTGCCCGTTGCTTGCACTTTGCCCATGCAAAGGGTTGCTGTGATTGAATATTGGACAGAGGAAGGAAGTACCTTGCAAGTGAGTAATAACTGTCTTCCCGGACTCATTTGCAATCAAACGTGTCCAGAGTTTATGAACTGAATGAGGAGTTGGGTAGTAGCGTCCATTGCATGCAAGAAAGCGATAGCCGGTAATCTTAGGAATCCAAAAATGGATGAGAGGTGTTACCAGGGCGCATTTAACAGTATCCGGATAAGGGTAGAACTTATGCGGGTGCTAGTATTCCAATCATAACAGATACTGAGATATCAGCAGTTATTTTCTGAACTTACGCAGGACATAAGAAGGAAACGAACAATTTGGAATTTCCTTCACTAGCTGGAAACAGTCTGGAGTAAAGGGCAAAATTCTGAGCTTTCTGTGGCAGCGGTGCAATCTTCTGAGTTATGCTTCCAACTGCAGCGTGATGTTAAGTGTCCTTTGATGTCCAGTGTTGATATTCAGGTTCTTAAACTTCTTAGCCACTGAATGAGATTAAGACGTTATGCAGAGATGGCTGAAGTTCCGATCTGAAATTTCGAAGGCCGCCAGGATGCGGATGCCACGAATTTGGCAGCAACTGGCACCTAGTGATTTCTGGGTGGTTTTGGAAGCCGCTCAGTAAGACTTTAAGATCGAGCAATACTAGTTATGCTCAGGTGGAGAAGAATTTGCAAAGCAGAACGACGCCTCGCAAAGGATCATGCTTTCGACAGAGGTTAACCACAACTGAGATCCCTGCATTTTGCAACCTTTTCTGAGAAATTCAAACGTAAGCAGTTTTAACCCAACGCTAATGAATAAGCGTTGTTGTTTTCAAATAAGTCATACTTTATTGTAGCGCTAGAATGAAACGGCATATTTGAATTCAGGACGCTGAAAACGAGAATGAAGAGCTGATGAGAAAATTGACACGAATGACCACCGCGAAACGTCCTCCGATGGTTCGCTCTGTCAGGTCAGTGGATTCGCAAGTACGCCTTTACGTTGTTTGGTTGCATTCTCATCGCACCGCCTGTATCACCTCGCACTTTGCACTTCTTTGTTTTTCATCCAAGTACCATGATGTTTTGTGTGAGCAACTACGAGACCACTCTTGATAAAGCATTTACCGTATTCAGTATTTGAAATAAAGGAATTTATATCACTGATTCTACTTTAAAAATGCCTTGTCGGTGGTTCCGCAATTGCATAAGTTGTGATGCACTTAACGATAGCATACCCCAAAAAGTTTCATTATCCTCGCTCGGCGCTCATATATAACGTTCTTTTCGCATTCAGCGATTCACCTAGAGAATTTGATAGTGCACGCAGTGGTTGCTCGTTTTTTTTTTTTTTTTTTTGCTGCTAGCAAGCGTATTGGGCGGGGTTTTGTTCCAAGTTGACTATATGTCTCTGTTGAAGTTTCAATCTCAGCATCAAATCTCAAGTGGATTTTCCATTGTGTTGAACTGAATTGTAACAAGCGAGCGAAAGCTAAGAGGAATAACCTTCAGCTGACATTTCATCGAATGGAGTCATCATTTTTTTTTTTATATGAATGAAGAGGCGGAAAATGTTTGCATATCGTAAACATACTTCCAAGCACAAATTGTCAATGTTGTAATGTTGAGATGTTCATAACATTGTTATATCTGTTATTCTCATCTATGTGTTGGTTTTATGTCGTTATTTTCGCACTCTAATAGAATAGCATAAAAAATTGTATTTTTAGCGAAGGTCACGCTCAGATTCAACTGGAACTAGCCGAGCACGAAGTGGAACATCTCTCAACAAAAGTCGATCGACTCGAAAAGAAGAATGTTCACCTTGCCAAGAAGTGAATCATTTACTCCTTCATTAAATTTGTTCATACATTCATAACGTGTCAAAATAATATCATCAATCACTCATCTATGCATTCAACGTTAATTGAGTATGGACCAGACGAAGTGCTCAATGATAAGGAAGTTTTCTCCCTCTTTGGCAACTTTGTAGCCATTCATAGAAAATACCTCTTTAGTCCATAAAAGAAGGGCGAAGAATATGACTGAAGGGAATCGCTCATATTTTCGACAGTTTCTTTTATGTTTTACAGTCTGGACAAAAATGAAACAGAAAATGAAAATGGAGGGCAACTCGTGAGAGCGGTCTTAGAGTGATACCGATATTAGGTGTTAAGATTGGTACGAGGAAGCTGATTTGGGCGAAATCATCTCTATTGTATTTGCGATGAAAGCCTAAATGTGAAACCATGATTTGAAAAAAAACTATTTGGCGTGCCAAAATAGGAGTAATTCGCATTGCTGGTTTGAGTTGCTATTTACCGCAAACTTCACTTTGCATTCGGCCTTCCAATCCTTACAAAGTTTTTTCCCGTTGAATGCGTCACAATGTGCCACTTATCTTACCGTTTTGAACGTGACCCCTATCTTTGCAAGCCATAACCTCCAGTTGAATACAGTCTTCCTCACAATTTCCCGAAAGATATATTCCATTTTTTCAGCTCATGGTGCTCAAGTGGACCGAGCATTTGCTTACTCCACTTTCTTATCTTTCTTTCCTCTCTTTTCCTCTCCCTCTCTCTTTCTTCTTGGATAGGAGAGGAATGACGTATCGTCTGCAGTTGCAGCCGTACTCACAATCTACATAGGGATATATGGGGCCATGATGGCAGATCGAACATCACTCGCTCACTCCTCTCATTCTTGCTCGTGTTTTTGCATGCCCTCGAGGGAACCTTCCGTCTAAGACTTTTCTGTAGTTGTTCTTCGGAATTGGACTTCACTGAATTTGCAGGATCTTGGAGATGGAGATGGATTCAAAGAAATTCTCCCGAGAAGGACCCGAAGGTGCTGGTGGAAATAAGGTATGCCTCTCTTGTTGATACACATTATCCACCTTGTGCAACTTATGGGCGTAATGTATAAAACAACTTTTATTCATCGATGTTTGTCCGGTGAATAGAGAGGAGTTCGAAGCACAGAGCTGAAGAAACTGAGAAAGAACTGGGGGAAGGAAACGAGTGCCTATGGAGTACAGTTGTGTATAACATTAATGGATGAATGAATATGAGAAATTCGCAATAAAATAAATTTCAACATAATCGCGGCTCACTTGGGTTCAAAGCTTCCTAATCGGCATATAATCAGCCAAGAATTTTTGGTGAAAAGGACTTCAGAGAGGAGAGGATTTCGAACGTTAACAAAAATATACTCCGCTTGCATGTCTAAAACCTCTGCTCTTTCCTCTACGCGTGAATCGCTACTGTGTTTATGCAAATTGTCGTCCCAACTATTGACTGCGGTCAAAATAAGAGCAGCGGTGTACCATCGCTTTTTGACTGTTTGTAAAAGTAGTTACAAGAAGCGCATAATATGCTTGCCTCTTTGGCATTTTCGCTTCTCTTTCGCATCTATTACTTATCTCCGCAGTTTTCACAGTACGTTAAGCATTTACGAATGCGCGATTAAGTGCTCGTGCAGTTTGTTATTTGTTGCCAAACATTTGCTAGCGGAACGGTGGAATGCTCATTGATCTTAATATTTCATGATTGTCATATGCTATCAAAGAAAATCGCTCCCTTCTGATGTCACTTCTCACTAATGCCTTTCTATTAATCAATCCCGAAGAAGCAATCATAAATGAACGCCGCATTACTGAAAAAAATATAAGGATTTGACTAGTGTTAAACGAGTAGAATAGTTTTATTGCTTATTTATCTATTTCAGTTCACTCATTTTGATATGTCAGCAGAGATGCAACGAGATACGGGAGATATGATAGCAATAATCACTGAGCTCGAACGTAAGAATATGGAATTGAGCCTACAATTGAAACGTCAAAGGGAAACACTTTCACCGCTTAACGACGAAACCGGTAATAATCAAATCGAATTTCCTGTAATTCATGCTCACTAATATATTTGTTAATTTATTTTTCGATGCAAATTATTTGTGTATTTTTTTAATTTGTTTATGGTTTTGTCAATTCGGTAATAATTATATTCGCTTTCAATTTCTGCGTCAGTTTTCCTTTGCTCTCAAGGCAGTAACAGATTTGGTAAATGTTATTACTACTTGTTGCTGTCAGATCAGAGAGAGTCAAATTAACTCGTGTTAATGCCATCGTGTTGCTAGTAGTTCATCGAACGGAAACTAGTGAAGGAATAAAATATGAGAGCGGGCACGGACAATGAGGTGTTTCGCCTTCCGGGGAGCTGGGATTCGCCAAAATTTTACCCATTATATAATTTCACCTGAAATTACAAGTATGTGATTGCAGCGCAAACCGAGCTAAGGATAGAGAAGGAGCATGTGAAGATCGTGGAAAATGAGCTCCTGGAGCTCAAGAAACTGATGTTGCAGTCCGACAACCAGAAGTTGGTCGCACTGGCTTCCAGGGTTAGTCATCTTTTGAAATTCTTACTGACCTCCTAAGTAGGTGTATGCGTGTGCCTCTGTTGGCGAATAACACTTAAGAAGGCCGATCCGCAACGCCTGATGGCTGTGGTTCGTGAGGATAGTTGCCCTTTCATTTCATGTGGACATTGTCCCTCACATCGTCCATATGTGAGGGAGCAGTTTCACCTTCACAGAGACCACCTACTCTTGTTGATGGATACAAGCATACTGGAGTGCATGAAGATCGTCCAGCAGGAAATCAGAAGCATCGATGATTCTGCAGATAGGTAGACAAACTCCTCGGGTTGTCGCAGAGCTCCTTTCAGCCGCGCTCTGCAATTCGCGGCCGACCAATATATGTTGCGCCAACGAATCGCCATCGGCAGGACCACAACATTTACACATACGTATGGGATAGTTGTTAGAGACAGATCCCTGTCGTGTTTGCATTTAACTTAGTTTATTCTTCACATGCAAGGATTCTGTAGTTCGGCATTTGCCATAGCTCAGCGTCTAATGATTCAAAGCACTGCCTAGTATGACATGAAATTGAGGATGAACAGTAAATCATTCTAATTCCTTTTTCTAGTATAAACATAGTACCCAGCTGAGTATTAACGTGCTTCGCCACGTTACGATAAATTACAAGGTTTAATTCTTTATTTTGATATTCATTGTGTTATTAAACCATACCTGCGCCATACACTGCTAAATTAAACTGTACAGCTCCTACCATTTGCAAAGACCAGATGATTAGTTAACAAAATGGATATCAACTCTGGGTCTTCTCTGTTAAATTTGTAGCTTTTGCTTTGATAGCTGATAGTGTTGGAAGGATTCAAAATTTTAACTTTTGTTAGAAAGATATACTGATACGTTTTATAACGAAAGGAAAAACTTCGAGCGTTTCTTTTCACCTTCTTCACGCCACCTTTTCAATTCTATCCACCTGGTTATGTCACATGAAGGCTATGGAGGTAATAGGATCCACCTTTAGGTGGAAACTCTCAACAATCAGTTAGCCCTTGCAAATGAGCGTTATGACAGTTTCCATCGAAGTATCGCCGTAGAGGGGACCGATGAAGTCGCATATGTGGTAAGCATACATCCATTTTGTTTTATTACAATGAGACTTGCATTTGATCCCCCTTACGTTATTCTTGTAGCATGAGTGGCATTTGATATTCGTGATGTGAAAATAGTATGGTTTTCATGGTGCCAACTGATGCTCACAAGTTCGGTCATAAGTGTTCTGAATAGTCGAAATTTAAAAACAATTCCATTTAATGCTGCCCACACCAAACGCTCTCTACATGCAATGCTCTATTGAAGTGGGATTGTTCCAGGAAAGTAGGATGAGGTCGGGGTTCGCTATTGATTAGCTCCATTCTTCTGAACTTTTGCTCTCAGCAGTGACCGTGGTCACTTTTAGCAGCATTGAAGCTCGCTGACTTTCATTTCTCGAGGGCACTCGAATTTTGAGGAGATTTCGACCTCATTTGGAGGCTCAAGATTTCGAGGGCCTTTAACTGCCAAAATGACCAACTAGAAGACGAGCGAACGTTGGCTTCACCCCATAACGAGCGATGGGGAGGACATAAGCGAATGTTTCCATTATCCGAATATTCACTCGCCATTTTATTTCGCAAATAATCGTAAATAAAGCGGAGTGATACTAGTTACAACGCTTTGATTCGTCCCAGACATATCATTGTTTGATACAGATTGTTCATACTGAATTTAAAAAAAAAAATTCTTCGACGATGTTTCATCGTTCAATCTTGTTCGCTTTACAAACATGCACTTGCAAGTCATACTTAGGCTCATAACTGTGTGCATGTCGGTATATATGTTCGGCAGTTAAGAACTCAGATATCGCCGACGTTATTCAAACGAAATTTACTATACACAACATGCATTGTGGAATGAGGAATTCTAAATGTCCAAAGATGAAAAATTTAATGAGATTTATAGCATGCAGCTGCTCATTTTATAGCGATTGAGCTGTGTAAGAGGGAGTATTTCCTTGGAGGTTTACGTGAATTGGCGGGATAATTGAAATGCAAAGCATTACTTCACGTAATCATTATTCTTCGTAACTTATGAAAGCGGCTGGTTGCCTCGACTAGATGAAGGAGCTCATATCTCAACCATTCTCAATGGAATTCTGCTCGATTATACCTTATTGAAAAATTTGATCGTAGTTGTTTTACAAAATGTATGTAGCGCAAGAACGCCGGTCAAGTTTTTTAGCGTTCTTGAATAGATTTTATTTGGGAAAATTTTCATCATTTGTGGGGTTCTGTGATGCAGGATACGTTAAAAAAGAAGTGCGAAGAACTGGAAAAGCAACTCAGCGAAGAGAGGGCTAAAGCAACGCTCATCGAAGTTCAAGGAGGTACTGCAACAACAGATGAGGTATCCGTTCTTATTTCTCTATACCTACTATTTTGCTTCTCTTGTCATTAGCGTCACTGCTTCGTTCGTCTTGTAGAATACGCTAGATATTATTAGCAAAGAAACCTCAAATGCGTTCAAGTGACCTTTGCTAACCGGTAATTGAGTTCGCCTGAATAAGTGGGCTGGACAAAACGCTATTATCTAACTCTTAAAAAATGCTCAGTAACATAAGATGGATGTTCAAATTTTGCAATTGCCTATTCAATTGTTCATTACTTTCTTATTTTTTCGTTGATTGTACCCCGGAACTCTGTGCATCTATATGTCATCTCATAGATTGAACAATGCTGTGAAGTGTTAGCATCAGTGGAAACGCAAACCAATCGTATATGCAAACAAATCGAGAAGATCGACAACGCCCAAAAGGTATTCCTAACTAGGTTTCGTTTCTCTCTGCGCTATGAATCTGATGCCTATTTTATGCAGTAGTGATTATTTGCATATGAAGTAAGTGATGCATATTTTCATAATGAAAGCAACCGTATCAGTCAAACTCTGGTGTCCGTAGGAACTCTTCGAAGGCACATATCAAACTGTGGAAATGAAGAACTACGGCTTTCGGATAGGGACCATGACGTTGTGTTTCATTGGACTTATAGAATCTGGCATTTACTCAGGAGGATGAATGTTATCTGAATTTCTTCCTAGAAAACTCGACTTGAGGATTGGTCAAGCAACCTATTCTGTCTTCTTGTTGACCGAATTCAACAATTGTGCATTTGCGCGCAGTCTGACCATTCCGCTCATACGATAAAATACCACATAATATACACTAGATTTTTCGCCTCGAAGTGATAGGGTTTTCACTCGTGAGGAGAACAGAGGATATGCTCAACGGCCGTTTAAAGGGGACTGTATTATGTTCATTCGGCACATAATGATTGAGAATGCAGGATGAGAGACGACGGTCACTTTCAAAGGATAACAGCGCAACAATCATTGCTGAATTGGCCAGTGTAATCTCCGAACTAAACAATGTGCATCAATTGCTTGAAGCTCATAAGGTAATCCACGAGTTTCCCAACTGTGAAATAATCAAGTATAATGTCACTAATTGAAAATTTTGAATTCTTTCTTTTTTATTTCTCAGAACTATGAGTAGGAATCGTTAGAATAGTCAATAACAAAATTATGGAGAATTGTTTCAATGCCATCACAAAGTTCGCTGCTGGATAACTCATATGAGGAGAGGAGGATGGCGAAGGAAGGGAAGAAGCTTGGCATTCTCGTCAGTGAACAAAAGGATGATGTACTAACTTCTGTTTCTCGACATTAAGCAAAAAGACTAATTTTCGAAAGAAGTTATCACAGCATACCTCTGATCAATTCATCCTTCTCTGTGAAGATATCTATTCGTTGCCTTAAACAAATTCGCTACCTTTTCCCACACTAAACCCAAAAACGCCATTCTTATGCACGAATACAATAACAGGTCATTGGATTTGACTACTTAACGGTTGGTAACATTTGTAGAAGCAGCTTATATTTACCAATTCCGTCATAAGCTGTTGCTATCGGTTCATCACAAATGAATCCCATAACTCTAAGAGAACAAAGTGCAAATTAGTTTTTGATAGTTTGAGGAATTAGCAGATGTTGTCTACATTATGATGAATTTGTCGTGATGGCTCAAAGAAAGAATGGAGTAGTAACTTTAATAGTTTTTTTGTTCGATTTCAACATTCAAAAGCAATGGGATTTCTCTTTCTAATCTTTCAATGGTTCCTTTCTTACAGCTAAACAATCCGAATTTCATCCGTAAATCACCTGCCAAAGAGGCACAAAAAATGGAGGCCAAGCCATGCCAGAGATGCAGAGAGAATGAGGCGTTCATTGAATCGCAACGTGACGAAATCATTTTCTACAAGAAAAAGAATAAGGTAAAAACATTTGACGCTTAATAGCAGATTTTTTTTTTCTCGAAATTATCATCGCTAAGCTACGTTCCACAACCTTGAGCATAGAACTAAAGAAAATGAGCCCCAGTCAAGATGCTTGAACTAAAGGAGTTGTTAGATTGAGCCTTTTTTTATCCTTCGTACTCATATGTACATATCTGAAACAGTTCTCCAACTTAGAGGTTAAGAGCTGAAGAGTCGTTTTGTGATGCCAAATTAACAAAGTGTCGAAACTTTTCTGCTGATAACCAATGCACATAGAAAGCAAATCGGTGACGATGAGCACATGACAGTGAATCCTCTAGCCCAAGTTTTTTCTTCTTCGCAAAACTCAATTGCACTACACCTCACGGTTGTTTCATTTCGATATGCAGATGAGCGATTCATCGTTCAAAGCTAATTTCACTATTTCTACATTTTCCACTCATCCATATTCCCATTCTCATGAATCATTTTTACAGTTTATACCATCAAGAAGGATTATTGCTTTCGTATGCCCATAAAACGCTGCCTTGCAATTACTGCATTTGATTTATATGTCATGTCATCATCAAACAGCATCTCGTCGAGTATTAAACGGCACTATCTTGTAGATTTCGCGAGTTGTAGAAGTGAATATGGATCCACATTATTTGGAACAAAATTCATTTTATGTTGTTTTGAAAGACGTGTTGCTTGGGATTACAGTTCTCACAACCTATCACAGTGCATTTTTTAGAAATTCGAGCAAAAATAGCCCGGTAAAGGGCGATTTGTTTATGCAGCAGCCCAGGTGGAGCTCGCCGCTCATTCTTCACGTGAATTGATTTCAATTTGTGTCCCATCTTTCTAGTTTCGTTTTGAAAAATTTCATACAAAACCTTTCGACAACTCTGTATTATTTCTTACTGCGCGGGATGGTGCGAACGAAACAGAAGGCAGAAGAAAAGGACGAAAGCGGAGGCGCCTTGAATGTTTGTTGTCATGGTTCATTTCACCTGCTAATTCTTGATGCAATTTGTACTTGTTTATGACGGTAAGGATTGTCAGTCGTGTATTTCAGGACCTCACTAATCAAGTGCTGCAAACAGAGGATCGATGGACGGTTGAGATAGAGAAGCAGCGGCAATCTTTCGAGCTTGAGGTTAGCGTTTCTGTTCAGTTAGGGTTGGAATTTCCCATATTTATTACTTCTAAAAAATAAACCAATTTTCCTATTGAGTACATCTAAACCTACCAGTTTGTATATTATTTTCCCTCCATTTTGCATAAGACAGCAATGCTCCCACGGTGGGTGGGAAGCGCATATTGCGAAACAAGTGGCTGTATCGACCGTAAACGAGAACCGAATGGATCGGTAGTGATACGCAATAATTAGCCGTGAATAACATGAAAGAAGCTGCAGGGGTGTTCATCTGTCTGGACATGTCTAATGACTTCTTTCCCTTGTTGTTCCTTCATTTGACCTCTTTTCCCCTAGGTGTCTTTAGGCTTCATTCAATCTGTCTTGTGTATGTTCTGAAACATATTTTTGTGTGCTAAATAGCGGAAGAAATGTTTTTAACGAGACGCGTCTATCAGAACCTTATAGATGCTTAAAATATGACGATGAAATTGTACCAGATGTATTAATTGGTATCGTGGTTTGATACGAATATATAAATATTAAGTTCATCGGATTTCACATCGTAATCCGTTTCAGATCAAGCATTTAAATTCAAAACTTGTGAACGCGGAGAAGTGTGTGGAAGAGCAGAATCAGCTTATTGAATCGAAAGCAATCGCACTTAATGAGAAGACCCGCATGATCCAGGAACGCGATGAGAAATGCGAAAGGCTCAAAGTGGAACTTCAGAAATTGAAGAAAGAAATACAAGTTAGTTTGAGCTTTCAAAAAGATGTTATCGTTGAAATCCTACAGCAATATTGTAATTGAAATATCTTTTATCGTCTAATTTATATGTGAAAAAGATGCCGCTAGTTTCTCGTAGTTCCTTTGAATATGTTAATATTAGCTGTTTTGAATACATTCAGCGGAATAGTTAATCATAATCCAACTCCATGTAATCGTCGTTCGGAAATCCGTCATACTTTGCGGGTAAGCTGCGCTCTCATAGAGGACGTCTACGGAGGTTTTATTGATCTAAGCAATTATATTGTCACAACGAAACATTGTCACAACGAAACATTAGCAGTTTAGTAGAATCTTTCCATTCAATCGTACGAACCGGACACGATGAATTTTTGTCACATGATTTCTTGTTGGAATTTCAGGAAATTGAAGCTGATCACAAATCGGCCAGAGAATATGAGATCAAGTATAAAAAGTTGGAGTCGTTATACGACAAAGAACGTGAAAAATTCTCACAAGAGCGTGCTAAATCGAAAGCTGAACTGACTGCATTGAAGAAGAGAACCGAGGATACCATCGTCGATTTAGGTAAGCCAATGCTCACAGCACGTAGCGAATAAGCGGAGCGGCCAAAGATGGGTTTGAGCGGCGCAGACGGCCATATTCAATTTTACTCAAAAATTTTCTCCCCTCTCTGATGGCTGTATTTTTGGCATTATATTCTTGACAGCAAGCCAGTTTCCTTTATTTTTGACCGCTACTTAGAAATTACCGAAGTTGTGCTTTAATGTGATTGTCCGGAATGATAACACCGTAATGTGCATATACTATTTTCACCTCATTCCCTTGTCTTTTCATATGTGTGTAAAAGTTGTCTAAGAGTCAACGGCATTTGCTCTTATCTTATCTCGGCCTTTAGCCAAGTTTTGTTTGAGAATCCTTGAGGTTAGGGATTTTCGCTTATGCCCGATTTCGTTTATGCTCCGAACTTCAAGGTTTCTAAGTTCCCGGTTCCCAATAAAAGTATGTGCTGTAGTGCATGAATGCACCATATAATTGAACATGACATGCAATTAGTTCATCTTATACAATCCACATGCATAACCATTATACATCTTACAGTGTGCATATTAGAAAAAAATGACTACGATTAACTAAATGAATCCCTTTTGTGTTATGCATCTACTTTTTTATCTATGTGTTTGCTCCCAATGTGTGTGGACACACTATTTGTATCACGTTATATATATATATATATATATATATATATATATATATATATATATATGTGTGTAGGCATTGACGTATCTGCGTATGTACCGCTGTACTGTTCGCGCGGACTCATCTAGGAGGGAGTGTTTCCTCCACGCAGTCAAGAGCGTCCGGGAATGAGAGCAGAAGGCACGTTATGAGATTATTTGTCCATGTGGAAGGAAACTCAAGTGGCCATTAGGAAATGTCCTCTGAACATAAATAAGCTGTCTGGTTTTATTGCAGTATTGCTAAGTGATACGTATTTCATCGACTTCAGAGAAATTGCGTAATTTGCATCAAAAGAAAGAAAAGATGTGGAATGAAGAGAAGGAGCGACTTGAAGCGGAGAATGTCGCGTTACGAGAACAATCGAAGGCTGGCGGTGGTTCTGGTGGTTCAGATGGTAAGTGTCGAGAAAACTTTCTCTTTCCCTGAAATACGTTGTAATTGATTCGGTGGCCAAAGAGTCGGAGTTCTACTACATAATATTGGTTTACTTTGAAGGCACACTAAAAATTTGCCCAGAAGAAGTGAGCTGTTCCAGAACTTTTTAGCGACAGAGTTTTCATCTTGGATTTTCCTTTCCGTAGTGTAGTAAGCTTTCCGTCTAGTTTTCTGGTACTTTGTATTTTCTATATTGGTTATTGGTTATTCACTGAGTTCAGAAATAAGAAATCCTGAAAAATCAAATCAGCCTGTTCTAAAGTTTCTTGTAACTGTATGATTATTCGATTTGCTCTTCAGAGCCGATATACGCCACTATTCCCGTGAGAACATCGCCTGAACTCAGGAAGCGAGACAATAGCAAGTCGGATATGGATGACTTGCGTGAAGAAATCGCTCTTCTTGAGAAAACAGTTGCGTCTTTTCGACATTTGCCTGCAGCCTATAATTATTGTCTTAGGAGTATTGCTGCTAAATGCAAATAATATACTACTAATTCGACATGTTTCATTTCTTTGAATCTTCGCACCGATTTATTTTACTTTGCTGTGAATATGGCTTATTTTAGATGATGCATGTGCATTTTCCGATAACCGTAACCTTCATGTAACAATGATTTTAAAATAAATAGCCGGAGATCGAAGTTCTGAGTATGAATCGCAGTGATCTTGCAAATCTTATCAGGTTTACCTATTGATAATCTAACTAGCCGATTGCGATCGATCATAGCCGATCATAGATGCTCTAATATCTGCGAGGCATGAATGAGTATTTTAACATCATTAGGGGAATATTTTTGGTTTCTTCCTTTCTTTTCTGGCGTTTCTACGCATGAAATATCAATATTCACCAGTAGCACTGGTCTATTTTTTTTGTTCTCACCTTCATTCGTAATTGTTGCAGAATAGTGAGCAGGCGATGGAAATTGGCAAATTGAAACTTCAAAATGAAGAACTGCAGTCTGAATTATCAAAGACTCAACAAAATTGGACAAGAGATAAGGATAATCTACAGCATAAAGTCCGAACGGATGAAAAGGTTTTCTCTATGTGTTATCTCGTATTCGTCTATAGTTTTACGTTAGCTCATGCGTTGGGATTTTACATAAGTATGCTAACAATAGGCATAAAATATAGTATTGATTGTGATGAAATTCTTGATTTAATGACTTATAAATCATTTATGAAACTTACTTATGTGGTTTTCCTGCAGTGTACCCTTTGGAAGACCACCAAAAACGGAATTCAGCTTCCATAATTGAGCCCACTGCTTTCTTGGAAAAATGCACCCCCTTCGCGGTTTTCGTGGTTTGCAAGCTTGATAGATAGTCTGCCGTTTAGGAGTCATCAAAATGTTTTTGCCTCGTATTCGACTTTGCCCCTCACCCCATCTTTCATTCTTTTTTCACTCTGAGTTATTTTCACTCTAAAATCAACTTCACTGTTTTTCACTGTAAGTAAGAAACTCCTTGAGAAAAATACTCTATTCCACCTTCAGAAATAAAGAGATGTTCCAAAATTACTCTATTTATTATTTTTCTTAATCATGGAAATTTGCAGATTCGAAATGTTGAGTTCGACGCATTGCAGCAGAAGTTTGCAAGTCGAATGAAAATTATGGAGGACACGAACAAATCCCTTCATTCACAGGTTGGTGATGCATATGCACAAGTAGGATGTTTATGACATTTAAAAAGGGATTCTATGCGGAGAACTTATTGCAGAGACAGCAGCATCCACCATCTCACAGTCGTATCTCCATTCGGGCTTCAAGTCCTAAGTTATGGCTGCACCGTTCTAGCAAGACTTTGTCTTATGAGCAGTAATAGCCAACTGTGCTCATATGGAGCAATACTCTCATTACCAGCAACTTTATTTATGCCGTCATTACTTTTTTTGATTCCTCGATTCCTCTACGAAACTCATGACTGACGAGTTTCAGAAACATCATGTGCCAATCAAAGAGTTCGTTCCGTAGATCTTGGGACGTTGATTTCTCTCCGTGGTTAAATGCACGTTTCCACCAAAAATTCTATATCTCCTTTCTCCTTCCATCCATGTTTCCATGCCCCCTCTACTCAACTCTCTGACCCTCACAGCAAACAAGGGCTAGTTGTTGGTGAAGACGGTAAAAACGTATGGATGATCGAACAGAACGCGGCGGCCGAACGACAACGCATAATTTACTAGGCTTTAAGAATATTCGTCCCGATCTTTTCATTTTTTTTATCCTTATATGTTAGATGGCTTTGCAACATTTGAGTGTTTCGTTCTTTTTAATGAGAAAAGAGTTTAAAATATGCACGCATCGAAGTGACATAATCGCTTGCAAAAGTGGGCAAGACTTCATATATTCTCGCTGAATAAATTGTGATGGAAGTAATTTTGTGGATTTCAAAAAGACATGGATGAATTCAAAAAATATCGGAAGAAAAACATGACTTAATATTTGAATTGGAAGTGATCTGTCTGGAATTTCTTATAAGATTTTGTCACATAGGAGAAACAAGACCACGAAAGAAAATTAGATAAACAACAAGAAGTACTAATTTAAATATATTAGAAGCGATCACATTTCGTTTCTTTTCTATCAAGTGAACACTGACTTATGCGTCTTTTTACTTCAAAACAGTTTGCTTTTTGTTTATTTTTTGTTCGGCTTTGTTCTCAGAAAATACCTATATGAGCGATTATGACTCGTTGAGGTTACACTGATTGAAGTTTAGCTTGTGCAAGCACGTCGTGAACGAGATTACAATCGTGAAGCATTGTGCACATTCGAGAGGAAGGTGACCGAAGAACAACAACGAATGGAGAAGGAAACAAAACGACAGAGTGACCTCTCTCAAAAATGCGCTGATATGGTTTGTTTTCATTCACATACATCTGATGAGAAAATTTCCTCGCATCGCAAATCTTTATTGCGTTTTAGTTTTCATTTCGTTCCATAAATAATCTTTACCTGGTCCTGTAAAGAATGAGTTTTGTTGAATTCCTGCTGATATCATTCACTTATAAATCTCGGTTAAATTATGGGCTAATGGTTTCCAACTATCGCCTCATGTTGCGGCACAGGAGTAGATTCACGCAGCTTGCAGTGGAGAGTGAGCTTGTTTTACGTGCATTTCAGACCAAGCAGATCGCGATGCTCGAGGCCGAAGTAAACCGCGTGACCACCGATTTGAAGTTGACTAAGGATGCGCATAACGCTGATAAGGCCTTATGGGAAATCGAACGTTCTCACTTCAAAAGCAACAAGGAAGGTGACGCGAGTGAGAGCGACTCCCCGGCTGTTGCCCAGCCTGGCTCCGAGGTTCGCCGGCTGCATGACAAATACTCGGTTTGCCGTTTCCGCTTTAAACAAGGCGGTGCATGCCAAAACTCATATATAGGCAAGGCATGGGCTTTTCACCTATTTCTCCTCGGTGAACGAATGCTCGACTCACTTTACAAATTAGTTCCTTTTACTTATATTCTCTGAATTTCCTGGGAAATGTATTGGAAGGTCCCATGTCTCTGTTATATATGTGCTTCTGCCTCTTTGCATGGTAGTTTCGATTAAGAAACTTATAGTAACCTGCTCGGCCAGTTTCCTAATGGTCTGATGACTCTTAGATTTGCTAGGAGTTAGTCTCACTTGAGAATCAAGCGGCGTGCATGAACAGTTTTGGAGAGGGGCTTGCGCAGTTCATGAACTTCAGATGGGAAAAGCCTCGAATGATCGTCCACATTCCTCGACAAATGGCTTAAATGTATGCGCGTTGAATGCGTTCTTAAAATAAGTGTCCATGCTTGCTTTTCCATTTGCTGGTATTTTCTCTAATATGACCTAGCATCACTTCATTGGTTCATACGTGATGTAGTGCCCGCCTCCAATTTCACTTGATTGGAAGGATGCTCTTGTACCCGTTAGCAGAAAGCGCAAACGAACTAGGGGCACAAGAAGACGGAGAAAATTTATATACCTTTTGTACCACTTGGTTACTTCTTGTTTTCTCGACCGACTTATAGAATAACGACTATTTTGTTAAGATTTGTATGAATAAGTGAATATTAGCCACATGAAGCGATCATTTCGTAGTATATGCTGTTTTATGTGATAATTTATGCAAATGGCTTAGGGAGAAGAGGAAAACGGAAAAAGCTTTATCGAATCAGCTTCTTTGGTGCGCTTCCACAAATGTTTGTTCTTGGATAATTAAAGCATGCGATATAATTTTTCGCAGCAGTTCGTGACAACAGATGAAGAATATGCGTTTTACCTGGATAGATGGATTCTCTCGATGCGTCAATAGTGCTCTTGATTAGGATAAATATGTGACATTTCTTGAATGAGGAGGTGCTTTCTCGAAGCCTAAAGAGTTGATGCATCTTTCGAACACAAATGCCTTCTTGAAGAGAATTTCTTCTGAAGCATGGAAAACGTATAATATCTTGTTTTTTTTTTATTCAAAAAGGATGTTTTTATATTCTCTTGTGAAGCATTATTTAGCTGTCGATGTTTCTCTTATAAATCAGATGTGTTCATTTTCTTTTATAGAGGTTTCGAAGTGACGTTTTTAATGGGATCAAATTGTCACTTCATTCAGTCTTTTGCAAAATCGAGCACGCCGAATTATTACTATTTATGTTTCATTTCTGACAAAGCATATTCGCCTATTTTCCTTTCCTCTGTTCTTGTTCAATTTCTTGCTCAAATGTTGTTGTTGCAATCCTTCTTCGTCATCAGCTATGTCATTTTGTTCTCCTTATATTAGCAGTATAACGGTGCTATTTTAACGGGTGTTTTTTTCAGCAGTTTACAGAGAGCGCATTGAAAGCTGCTGAAACGGTGCAAAAGCAATATGCCGAGTATCAGAAATTCTATACGAAGGAAGTGGAAAGACTGAACAACCGAATAAAGGAACTCACCAGTGAAAGTTTAACAAAACAACATGAATCACACAGGGCTACTAAAGAGGTAAGCCTACTCGTATTTACAGCTTCTTATATTTTTCCTAAGCAGTTCCTTCAGGAGGATTGTTTATCACATTATAAGCGACCATTTTTTTAAAGTAAAACGGATGGACTATTTAGGAATCATACAAGGATCACAGAACAGGTAGGAAACGAGTGAAAGTAAATTTGACTATGACTTCGAAAGTTTCAGAAAAGTGTATTGCCAAGTAAACGGCACGTATTGGGATAAGGCTGAAAAAAAAACATGAGAAATGCAATCGTCATCATGCAAGAAAATGACATCCTGCGGCCTCACAAAAGTCTCATCAATACCTTCTAGTCATTAATCTGGAAAAAGTTCGATACAAAAGTACACTAGTTAGCGATTTACACGCTAGAACCGCGCATGCATTGCAACGCCCAGTTCGCAATCTGCACGCCTTTTTATTCGTGCAAATCTCATCGTTGGCGGGTCATTTACTTATTCCTGCGCTCGTCCATATTTTTCACCATGGGAGCAGCCAGAGGAAGGGGCTGTGGGAGGAGGTAGTTGGCAGCCTAGGCCAGACGCCGACGGAAGTCCATTTAAAGCCTGAACTGCAAATATCTCGCTGATTTCTGAGCAGTGAAATTTAGGCGGGAGCTCGAATCGTAGCTTAAAAGGGAAACATTTGCATTTCATTCTCTTCTTCTATATTTTTGCCCCAAAATTCCCGCATTTTCTAATCGAATTCACATGTGTTTCGTTAGATTTCATGCATTTCTTTAGAAGTTATTCAAGTGACGTCAAAAATTGTATTAGAAATATAAACGTGAACGAAACATTTTATTTCAACGTAGCGTTTTCATCATCACAAAAGAATCATTGGAACGATTTCGGTAAAAGGCAAAATTTTGCTCATAGAGTTATTATTGAGATTTGCTTAATTCACTAGACGATATGGTGACTTGTTGTTTAGCTGCGTGAGCAAATCAAAGTGCTCGAGATAAGTCAACGCAATCTGATGCAAGCTCGTGATATGCAAACCGGTGCTAAGGAAGCTCTTGAAGCTGAAATCGAAAAACTTCAAGAGACCGTTCATCACTCGGAAGTGCAACGCTTAACGAGAAAATACAAACTATGCTCTATTATTGATCAGGTTTTCATCATTTTGCACTAATTTTATATGTCGTTTTTATTTGGCTTGAATTGTGATATTACTTCTTCTTAATATTAGCATTAAAGACATCAGATGAAATTTGCATTTGCAAATAAACACGACTGAAAATTTTTGCATAGAATTGGAGTGAGATATGAAAAGATTGAAATTTAAAAAACCGAATATTGCACTTCTCTGAAGGTAACGCATACCCCTGTAGTCGATGCTGTGATCGTGATATCTGAAACAATAGACGAAGGCTTATGTACCCAGCATTCTCGAACTAGGTGCATCGATCACACTAATCCCGAAGTCATCAAGCTCTGCGTTTGGAAACCGACGGACCTGTGCTATTCTAACGTTGGTGCCTACCGACAATCTTAGATGGAGCAGCGCAATTCCTGTAAAATCATGGAGGGGATCCACCGCTATGGAGGAATAGGCGATTACCGTTCAAACGACTTGTGCTCCCTTGTTGTTCCATCTGGTTCTTTTGCAGCAGTGCTGTTAATTCATCTTAGTTTCGGCATCGTCGGCTCTTTCAGATAGAAAGAAAAATTTTGCCTTTGTACTAAATCGTAATTTATGGGTGAACCTCAATGTTTGCAGCTTCAAACGGTGATAGAGCCTTCATACAAGGCTTCACGACATGAGTTGGATGCTCCCGATATGTTGAGGCATATCCTTGCTCAGATGAGGGCAATAAGAGATGAAGATGTCACTTCTACACAGTAAGCGGTTCTTATGCTAATTCTACAAGCATTTTTCAGAGCTGATGTCACCAAAGAACATCATATTCCTTTCCAAAAAGTGAACGATGAGGAATTATGGAGTGGATGAATATCCCTTAAAAGAGTTCCTTCCATTCTTTGCATAAGTGAAATCTTCACGAGCACGACTCAGCCCCAGTTTATCGTAGTGAGCAGTGCCGCAACAGATTCTGTATAGGCTTGCTGTAAACGAATTTTGAATGCTTTCTCTTTTCAAATATTTTATTTACTAAGTGGCATCCATTCGGGGGTTTGTGACCTAAATAGGTGCCGATATCCTGAATGTATTGTTGTAGTTAATGATTTGCTACGCTGAGGCAAAGCTTTCTAAATCTTGCCTGAACCATCTCTGAACAGAAACATTTCATTGCGTTTATTTGTTAGGTTTATTGGTCACATTCGTGCATTATCACTGTTTATCAAGCTGTTTAGCGTAATTAAAACAAGGAACGTCTCATTTGCATACATTTATAGAAAGAAGTAAAAGATGACATTAGGCAAACGAAAGAGTTCTACTAGATGAGAGCAAGGTTAAAGGTTGCAGAATCTTCCTGTGGAATGGAGATTTTTTTCAAAATGTAA
Source organism: Baylisascaris procyonis (assembly GCA_037389465.1). Taxonomy (NCBI): domain Eukaryota; kingdom Metazoa; phylum Nematoda; class Chromadorea; order Rhabditida; family Ascarididae; genus Baylisascaris; species Baylisascaris procyonis. The sequence continues at coordinate 1,737,208 of JAZARR010000266.1, forward strand.
TCGCATTATTGTAATGAGCCACGGAGGATGAAAAATTCGAGCTGCAGATTTTCTGAAAATTCTCACTGAAACCCCAGAATGTTCTCAACCGTTGTATTCTTGTCGCTTCAGCGGTAGCAGTGGACAAAATTTGTGTTCGCTCGTTTAGTGTTGCGGTAGATTTACAGGCTATCGGCTAGATTCCACACAAGAGAGAACGATTTTTGAAGCGAAATCAGTTCGACAATTCCATTCATTATTCCATACAATTTCACACGAAGCGAAATCTTTTATCAGTCATTTTCAGAATCAAAATATTAGTAATATGTGTAAATGGAAATAAACACATTCTCCTTCATGATGAATATAAATATTAATGAGTGAACGCTTACGATTTTAAAGAAGCAGCAACGAAGCGTGTACTTCACAAGCATCAACAAGCAATAATCTTGGTGGACGTTCGGGTCCAAATGGTGGCGACTCCAATGGTACACCTCGAAACGATGGTGCTGTGAACACGTCGATTGCAGTGAAGGCTTACAACTATAATAGTCTTCCCACCGCATCACGCAAGTTTGTCTTCATTCCCCTCGGTTCACTTCCCTGAGAACTATGTAGTACAACGTACACAGTGGAAATGACAAGAATGGGGTAACAAAATCTGGAATTTGCATCCATTATTTTACTCGAATTAGGCCAGTTGATGGAAATGAGGAGAGCCCCGCTTCGGATCTTGCTCACGAACAACTTTTTCAGCACTTCCTTCTATATGTCAATTTTAAGGGGATGGTATTTCTTAATCAAAACTCTGAAAGACTACAACAATAATGCACACGTTTAAGATGGAAGAAAAGTTGTTTTATGAATTCAATGATGAAAGGACAGCAGGAGTTCCTTTCTCTGAAGATTTATGATTTTCTTACCTTCGGAAAAAGTGATCCTTCCGTGGTTTTTCTTATGACGATAAGGGCACGATTTTATTGAAGACATAAAATAAACTCAATGCATATCTCGAAAATTTGCTCAGAAATGAACTCTAGCGGAATATTATTTGATAGCCTTCTCCAGGATGATTTTTCTGCAAATTTTCCATATTTTCCATTGCATTTTGATATCGGGCTTTGAAACTGGTCGTTACATTTGAGTCACTTTATCATCAAAAGTAGGCAGTACCATTGTCATAGAATACAGAAATATTGTTGCCAAGTAGTACTCGTTGGGAGAAAGTACCTTCCAATGAACTTAGATTAATTCCCTTAGGAAAGTGACGGATATGCCGCCAAACCTGAAATTAATGGGTATTCCGCCCTTCTTGTCGTATATTTTCAGGAGAGACCATGTCCTGTTTTGCCTCTTCAGCCCATTTGAAATAACTTTATCATCATTTGAAATAGATACAGATGTGGTATTGCGAGACTGAGTTTTTTCTTAAAGAATGAAAAAGGAATCCGGTCTGGGACTTGGAAATTACTCTCCTCGTGAATAAAACTACGAATTTTCCAGGATTTGCTGAGAGTTCTTATCACACCTTTATGAATGAATTCCCATCGGGACGTGGGTCTTTCTTACTCCTAGAATTTTGTTGTGACGTCAGTATAAAATTCACTTTTCTCAGTTTTAAGATCGGAAAGGGAACGTTCATTTAAAAGAATGGATATTTGCTTCAATAGATCTTCTGTGTGTAGGGGTTGTTCGAGGTCCTAAGGTATACTGGAGATTTACTTGAAGTTCGCCTGGACGTGAACTGACAGAACCCTTCGTCCGATATAAATTCTCTTCCCAAGCAGGAGCTTAAGTAGCTGATATTTAATTAGCAGTTAACAGTGAACGATTCGTTTCGAACGAAGTATGGAAAACTTCACATTTGCATTTTCACTGCTGAAACCAAAGTGCCACATGAAAACCTTCACATTTGCATCTTCACACATGAAAACCTCTGTCTTTTTTCCATTGCGTTGTGGGAAAAGAATTCCGAGGGACCCACTCATGTAATAAATAAAAATGCAAATGGTACGGCTTTTCGCTTTTCACGGTTCTCGTTTATGCAGAAGAAATAAACTCAAGAAGAGTCCTAACAACCTTCTTATAATAATCATCGTTGGGATCATAAAATAAAAGTTTCATTTTGGAATCTTGGGAATTGGCATTCGTCAGCCCTCCTCGTTCTATTCCGCTATCTGCTGCAATGATTTTGGTTTAAGTGGACGAAAATTTGACATGATAACGAAGCGATGTTGCAGATGGGGATCTCAGAAGGCAACAATCACGACTACCGCATCGGGCATCGAGAACAGTTCCACTTGGGAGTTCCGTCGTCGCGAAGCATCTGCTCGTGCACGATCGCCTGTTAAGAAAATTGCGGCCTATCCTGATCCACCACCCAACTTCATGCTAAGTAAACGTTATATAACCCACATGTTAAGCAATTCGAATTGCAACAGCAGAAATTTTATCCTCTATTTCGATCGATCAAGTGAACAGATATATCTCAATGAAATGTATGATGCTAATCTCAGGAAAAATTATTTATAACTTGCTATTTTGCAACGGTTCGCATTTTCTATTTATAATTTTTCTGTTCACTTTCCCATGCTTCGAAATTTGAAATGTGTTCACGATTGTTTGCCATCTTCCTCGAGCGTAGGAAGTTGATCTCGAATCGCTGAATTCTATGCGCACGTAGATCCTTGTCCATCTATTGTGGACTATCTGATCTTAATTGTTTGGCTGTCGGAATTTATGAGGACTTGTTGGGTTTGTGCTGCAACGAAGAAGCATCATTTTTTAACATTTCCTTGGTCGATTCAATGTATTACGTGTCACGAGGCCGAAGTGGGGGGTAACGGTCGAAAGTGGGAAACATCGTTGTTGCATTATTTACGACCGATGATGCGAGTACAGTAAAGTCAAGTGCGTTTCCTGCACTCCTTTCATCCTCATCTCCTTCCTTCCTTCCAAATCTATTTCTTTTTCCATCAGTCGCCAAACAACACAAGGCAATTGAAGGTTTGATGCGTTCCAAATATCATATTCGCTTATTTTATCACAATGTTCGCGTATTTACAATTAGTCCGAATTGACTGCTAGCACTGGCAACGTTGAACGGAGAATCATTTGACAGATAAGGAAATGTCGGTGGAATATGACAAGGATGGTCGCCTTCACTATATTCCGAAAAGTCTATCACGATCAGCCTCATATGACCGCCAAGGAGAAGGATCGACGGCAGTGACGAGTGGCGAAGGAAGCAGCCTCACAGACGATGACGATGGTATGCTGAAACCTCTACATTCAAGAACCAACAGTACAGGTGATTAATTCGAGGTGGAGCACCTCAACGGCCTGCGAGTGGTGTGCTACGGAGCTCTTCTTTCTTTGCACAATTGCCTGCCTTTCTTTCACTTCTTTGTGAGATGACAATTTTTCGCAAATTGTACACCGAATTGCACATTAATAGGGCACATAAAATAATTGACTAATATTATTAAACTGTGAAAACATGCAATGACTAATATAAATTCCTTTGTGAGTATTCACAAATCCTTCATTTTACAGAATAGGTTTTCAGAATGTACATTTCATTATATTCTCTTTTAATGAAACTGCATCAAAACCTCAAAGCAAAATCGATCATTTATCTGCTTCCTTTTGCACCTATTTGCAACTTTACTGCACAACTTATTAATATTCACTATTTTCTTTGAATGCATTACACACTGCATTTCTGCATGATTGTCCACCAGCACATCTTAAACACCATCTCAAAACTAGCTTCTGTCGAAAGCAATTTCGAACTTCTCAGATTGATGCTAATCATAAGAGTTTCCACTCTCCGAAGACTTTATACTCTAACATAAAGGAAGTCTAAGTAACATCTCTCTTATTAGAACACTCTTTTTTAATCGTATTGTGTGAAAAAAGGCTGAAAAATTCACTAATCGTAATTGAAAATTTGAACGGAGAGAAGTTTCTCTAGAATATGTTGTATACTACTATGCTCTCCAACCCAATGATTTTCTCCCTAAACAGCTTTCTTTAAGGTTGTGCACAATTTGCGATTCTACTTTAAACTAACATAATGCAAAATATTTTCAAGTTTGGTTTCTTTTGTGAAGGGGAACGAGTGTGTACCAGAACAATCTGGGATCCTTGCAGCATCCATTATCTTCTTTCTTTCTTTTTTCAGCACTTCATTGCCTGCTAGAGCAGAATACTGATAGCGATTGTGTTGCGTTACTTTGAATTTAGCTTTTTACCTCAAGTGAAATGTTCCATGTTAGTAAAGCTGCTCTCGAAATGTTTACAAGGGAGAATCTCGCGGAGAAAAGACACTTCTACATTTGCGAGAAAAAGCTCTCTTCTCATCACTTAGCCATCCTTCCAAATAACGCTCCTCTCAATCAGAAACAATAGGAACATGCGTCCGCTGAAGCCTTCAGGATTTAAAACGCTGGCTTAAAGGCCTCATAGCTGGGTGTCCACAGCTGCGTACAGCTTCACTGAAGCATATTGCTCTGCAGTGCCAGACCTTGTTGGGAACTAAAATCCCCCCCCCCCTCCCCGGTAGTGTGACCCATCACCCTCTAATAACCCATTCTCATGAAAAACATTGAAAAACGTTTAACTTCTTTGCTTTCCATTCCGAGGTATTATGCTGTGCTCATTTTATTTGCTGATGAGTTCATTTTCTAGTATTACTCTCTCATATCGTTTCTATACCATTTCCTCTTGACTGCAACAATCTTCTTGTCCAACCCTTCCCAATTTCTCCAATGTTTCAGAATTTCTGCAAAATCCTTGTAATACCTGCCAGGGGCTACGGGAATTTTTCACTATTAATGAACATTTTTTAAACAGGAACGAATATTCTTTACAAAATCCGTCGCGAGGAATTGGCTCGTGGTGGACAACCATCGGTGCGTCTAATGGCGAAAGCATTCGATTCGATCGAAGCTACCGTACCCAAACCACAGAGTGGTTCAAAACGATCGTTATTCGGTATTCGCAAATCGCGTTCCGTTGAAACTACAGAAACTGGACGCAGCATTGGCTCAGCTGCTAAAAGCGTACGCTATTTTCAATGCTCGTTGAACATTCAAAATATAATGTTATTGGCATAGTAACTGCCATCATATTGGCAAACATTCTATGCTGCCAGCGTAGTAGTTACTACATCCCTCCCTGTTGTGGAATCACCAGCTGGTCCATCTCTCGGTCTTGCCTGTTTCTCCGTCACCGAAATAAAATTTTTGACGTTTATAATATGGGCATAGGGTCGTTCGTTGGTTATTACCAGAGTTCTCATAAATATATGCAACAGTTTTCCCTGCACGATGAATCTGGATTTCATATATATGTTAGTTTATGGTTTTTTCTCAGGTGTTAACACCGGCAGCGCCATCAGCAATGGCCGTAACTGTTCTGGGACGAAACACGTCGTTGAGCCAAATCGAAGAGCTTATGGGAAGTCAATCGCCGTATGGTGCGACTTTGCCAAGAGGAGGACGCAATCCTTTCAAAAATATGGGTATGTCTGCCGAAGAGAATTGTTTGCATCAACAACATACCACCGTTCCCACACAGAGTTGCTTCCACTGCTAACCATTTCTCGTTATACAAAAATAGATACTTTTCTGAGTTTGTGTTATGCGATTCATCTCTATATGAGGTAAAATTCACTTTGTGCAAGAACGATCACAATCGGGACATGAGACTACCAACATCCTGCATCGCTTGTGGGTGGACCGCCCAGTCCTTATCCTTCCCATTCCAGTTTTTATTGACTCTCGTGCACTTGCCTTTAGAGGCACATGCCTTCCGTTGCAGATGCCACGGCGAATCCTCAATTCGTAGAAGTAGAAACGGAAGACGACAATGATTCCACTGTTTCGAAGATGAGGCTGAGAAGGGATGAAAGAAGGGGTAGAAATCATGACCGTTGGTTGCAATGCTGTGGTTATTGTGTAATGAGACGTCAATAGCTTTTATAAGGAAGTGTGATTCTGATTGATCACTGCGTTGTTAATAAGTGGGATGCGATGCAGACGTCCTGCACAGTTGCTTTGATATCAACAGGAAGAAGGCGAAAGCATCTCTCACAACTCTATCAATTAGTGCTCCAAGTGAGCAGTACGTACGCAATGCGATATAGGTATGCTTGCAATCAACTATGAGAAATTTAAGGCACAAAGTTGGTAGAACGTGTGCGACGCAGTCTTAGTAGATCAAGCACTGGCAGAACTAGTGCTGCACCAACCGATAGTGAGACAGGATCAGTGAAGGGTGGTTCACGGCAGACGCTTAACGATGAGAACGTTGCTGAAGCGTCATCATCGAATGGGGCAACTCAGGCTACAACCACATCCACGAAGGTAATAAATCCACTGCACTTCATTTCAGCCTTGTGTCAGTCTTTGCTCATAACTCTATGGCTACCACGTTCATTTATGAGGTATAGATATTTTTTATACTGAGGGCCTAAGTATATCAGATTTTAATACGTATATTGTTCTACCATATATTTACGTATGACATTGCACTTCGATATGATGAAATAAAAACATGGATGTAATTTATTCTCATGGCCTGGTGGCGTTATGAATAAACAAGAGTGTCAAACTTTTTTTCATTATTCGACAGTCTATTTATCCCTTTGAAATTAGCTGACTGCTAAAAAACATAGGTCTACGAATACAGTTACAAAAGTTGGCGTTTAAAGCAATTTTTCTATAGCTAATCAAGCCTCTTTCTTATTTTTATGACCTAAAATAGTATAATATTATGAATGAATGAGAAATTTCCATTCGTATTTGCGATGTTTTGCTCACTTCGACGAGGAAAACTAAGTTGATTCACATCTTGATTTCAAAAACTATGAAAGTATTCAGGTGACATCTGGCGTTGCGCCAACACCCGTTGTCTCGACGAAACGTACGATGAAGAAGAAGGTGAAGAAAGCTGTTACAACAAATCTAGCGGGCATTGGTGCTAAATCATCAACAACGAAAAGCAAAGCATAATTTCTACGATGATAATAAATGTCGCCTTTAATTCCCTTCACCTTCGAATGTCAGATGTGTGATCAAATTTTCAAGCGTATCGTATATTTCAAATTCTTTGCATCTTACAAATTGCACCATCAGCAATCGTAGCTGAGAGCGATGATACAAAACACTTTTTGTTTAATGTTGTTCACTTCTGGCTAAACATGAGAGGTTAAGAGAGAACGACAATGACTATACCCATTTGCAGAGAACCGATATTACTTATAGTTGAGGGATGGAGAGTTTTTTCGCCTGTAAAGGGGAATATCATGGCCCACCTCATATGTACGGGTGATATCTCTATCACTCTTTCGACCAGTTGCGATTATTTCTTTCGTTGGTAATTAGTGCTGAGTTGTAGCCATTACTGGAGATCTCAATTCAATTACAATAGCGCAATGTGTATTTCCTCTCAAATTTATTCAATTAGCACTCGTCATGCATCCTACGATCTATTTTTAGTTTTATTATGGTGGTATTTTTTAATGTTAGCGATTCTTCATTCTGTTATATATGGTGCTTTATTAAATATAATTAATGAAATTATTCTTTTCGTATATTTTCGTTACGGCTGCTGCTCTATTGCATGTTTGCAGCGCTGTGCTGATTGTTCTCTCATGTTTTATTTGTTTTCTTTTTTGCATAATTTTCCCATTAGCCACCGTTACCAGATGATATGCAAAGAATGCATTTTTTTTTTCATCCGGAATCAAATTTTGACGGCAACTTTCAAAAAGAACGAATTGGTTGGATATCCGGTTTATGTTCTTTATAATCCCTGTAAATTATCCTTAACATTTCATATCAAGAGGGTCTTACTAAGCTGAGGATATTTCTGCACTCAGCAGCTATATGAATCAATTCCAAGCGGCGGTACGGATTGATAGCCGAACTTCCAAGATTAAATTTCGTCTCTTCAAGTGGAGAATACTTTGGCTACCAATCAAACTGCCATAAGCAGCGGAAACTTATGTAAGAAATGCTCAGTTATATCTGAACATAAGTTAAAGCTGTTAAATATTTGTGCTTTTTCATATACCAAATATTCATTTTTTATAATTTCCATTTCAAATATTCGTTTATCTAAACAATTAGGGTTGTATAAATTAGGATTAGCAATGCTTTTAGTTCGTTCGCAATTTTGCTCATTTTTATTGATTTCAGCGCAATGGTAATATCATTTTTTTTGGACGCATAATCCCTCAAAAATTTCTTTCCCAAATTCACCGTTCTTTTCGTTCAAATTTCAAAGCAAAATATTGTTTGTTATCGCATAGGTTTTATTCGCATAATTAATTTCGTTTCATGAATTCTATTATTCTTTGATGCATTTTGGTATCGGCTTATGGGCAGATTTTTGCAGCCTCAGCTTGCCTCAAGGCTGGTCATAATGCTTCATAGGCTTCGATCAATCCTCTGATCAGATGCAAAATTTAGAAGGGAGATCCAGGATTGCTTTCTTCGTCTCGGTGGGTAATCCGACGTCATTGGTTGGCTAAAGGTGTTCCTATCGGAATTTATGGAAAGATGAGTATCCCTCTCACCTTGTCGTTGATTACCGTCCCTTCGCTCCGCAATGCTTTCCATGTTCCTTCTGGGTGACAGTTATGACTTTGCTGTATAAGCTAAAGCTGTACGGCAATTTTTTTACAATTCTGAAATAACTGAAGTCACTTTTTTCCTACTCCCTCTCATGCAGAAAATGATACCGGAATGTTTTTTTTTTGCATTATCGAATGTAGTGAATCGATACCAAAACTCATACATCTGTCCTGTGTTGATCTACAAAAACTGTGTTAAGCGAATTGCCTTCTAGTAAACATGTTGCTCATGAATATTTTATGAAATAAGTCATAAATTTCTGTTCTCTTATTCGCTATTTGTTTTTTATTGGAAATATATTTCTTCTTATTCGTATTTTTCGATTTATTTGGAAAAGGAGCTGGCCATGATGGTGGTAGCACTGTAATTTTCTACTCGTTGTGCATATTGAAGTCACCTTATCCGCGCGTAGGTGTAGCGCTTCAAAAAATTACACAGATGTGGAAGCTAATAGCACTTATTCTTGCCTAAAGTTATGTTTCATGCAAACTTTGAGCCTAAATCTCAATCCGGGCGCAAGGTAGATATCGAGCGGGGTGAGAGAACCATTCATAAGATGCGGAAGAGTTTCGTGGCAACCAGTTTGTTTGGTGTTTGGTGCCGGTGGAAACGATTGGAAATCAACAAGGACTAGTTCAACCAAGTGAGCCTTTGAGTTCATATAATTTGAGGACAAATAGGTAGGCAGTATTTGTGTATTTATAGATATATCCTTGATCATTCTTTTGGCATAATTTTTAGATATATTGACCAAATATTAGTACGATCTTTTACGCTCCTTCGGGCCAATAATCATGAACAATTTTTAAAAGGGCGGTGCAAGGTAGTAAAGAGTTTACAAGAATGTTTCTTCGGTTTTGCGATTAGTATTAGGTTCCACAATCTGGAAGCACACGTTTTGCAAATTCGATAGCTGAAACAAATCATATGGAAGTCATCAGAATCAACCGCAGAAGGGCAAATTTGCGCCTCAGAGAGAAACCTTAATTAAAAATTCTTCGTTTCAATAAGCAAAGCAGTAAGCGACTATCACGATAACAACGGCATACATACGAAGCTCTTTGTAGATGACCGCGAAACTTATCGCGTTGGCGCATTCATAAAGTGCTTAGACTTATCGTGGTTAAATGCATCCTGTGAAAGGTGTCATTTGCTTCACACCGACTTCCATCGTGTTTTCTCACGAGAGGAAGTGAGGGTCTTCTTTCTGTAGATTGTGCTCGTGAGCTTGAAGCTATGATAGATGCTGAAACTCATGTGAGTTTGCAGTGTTCCACTTTTGCTGACAGCCGCACAAAATTGTAAGGGTGTTCTCCTTACTTAGCAGCACTGAGGCATCATTGCAAGGCCTTCATTACTTGTTCCCGACCCGTTTTGGGAGACTGCACTTATGCTTGACCTTTGACTTGGTTTCCCTATAGAAAGTTGATAAGGAATGTCCATAAACGCTTCGACCGTGTTGGCGTCATATCAGCTGCATAACACCTCCTTGTTAAAAATTTTTAGGGCCCAACTACTGGAATATAGCAAACCAAAATTTTGTTTGGTTCTTTGCTACAGAATTGTACGCACTTTTTTCAATCTTGTTTCCCTACAAATCTTTCAGTTCGTCTCACCCGGTTGTCGATACAGGCATCAGTTTCAGCTTGCAAAAAATATTGTGGCATCAACAATGTCCTGCACACCTTCGAGTTTCCTTACTCCGCGAGGCTGAGATCTGATTTCTGTGGTTCCCTTATAACCACTACATCTTTCAAACCGCGATTGCGTCGTTTCGATCTTCACACCATTGCTGCTCCTACATATTGAATATCCATTCGTCCGAGCTGTTGTTGTTTTGCGGCCGCTGTTGTTCCCTTTTCACTTTAGTTGTTCCCTTCCGTTGTCTCCACTGCTATTTTTCTTGCTGTGAAATAGTTTTCTGATATTCTTCGTCTCTAAGACAGACGAGACGTCAGAATAATGCGCTCGGACAAAATAAAATTGCTGAAGCACAAAAAAGCACGCTTTTGAAAATTTAGCACCTGCGGTCGTGTTAGATCAAATATGAGGGCGTTATTTCTTTAATTCATTACTTAGTTGTAAGTTGCGAAACTGCTGCTGCAAGTGAATCCAGTTCTTACATGCTTGTTGAAAACGACCGTATATTCTTTGAGCGAGATTATAGCATGTGTTTGACACCGCTAACGTTCGCATTTTTTCATCATTTGCACTAATTTTCTGACTTTTATCAGCGTTAAAGCGCGTCGACATTCCTCCATACTTTCGCCTATCCATCTCAGCTCTGTTCGCAAGCAAGCGAATGTCGTTCTTCAAACGTCTAGCAGTTTCCCACGAGTGGACCAACTTCCCCTCGCAGTTGAATGTTCTTCTTTTTTGTGCCACTTGACACACATTTCGACGTTTGCCATATGTTTCACCATATAATTCTATCTTTTTATGTTTGTTGTAATCAGGATGTTTTCTCATCAGTAATCGAATTGATCCAATGTAATCCGCATATAAATATATGCCCATGCAACTGCAATTGTGTTCATTTTCAGAAGATTTTTAATAATCTCGACGATGGCAGCATATATAGCATTCTTATGAACTAGTTGGAGCATTTAAATTCCTATATTTTGATGAATGCACTTTTTTGAAGAATAGATGACAGCGCCAACTTGCAAAATAATAAGGTCATGTCGTTTGGAGTCGCCATATGCCTCCCTCGGTCCCTTCTCGCCCAGAATGTGTTTCATGCTATTCATTCCTCGTCGATCCATGAGTCATTACGGGTCACCTTATAGAGTTTTGACTTGCATGTTCTGACAAATGGGAATGACGAATCGTTTCTGGTGTAGCGCTCTCAGGTGATGGTCAATGGATGCCTGGTCCATAGAACACTGCTTTGTAGAGGTTAGGCAAATTGAGTAAAACGCATTACTCAAAACCTATAATGTTTTTAAGAATGCACTTTATTTCTAGGCATCAATACTGTGGGATGTGTTTGATATTAATGCTGTATAGGAATGATGATTTCTTATAATATCGATAAATTTTTTATCGAAGAAAAGTTCCACCTTCTAACAGCTCAGAAATTTTCTCATCGAAACGTTGCATATCGACCGTAACTGTTTTAAATTTTCTTTGAATTATATCCCTTCTATTATATGACGATAGCTGGTTTTATTTTACATAGCGAACGAGTGGAAACAATTAATACGTATTTTACAATGAGCATTTCATTTAATGACGTTGCCCATACGTACACAAAGTTCATCAAACTTCAAAGAAATATAAACAACAAAACAACATAACAATAACATTTTACGAAATTGAAATCAACATCAATGCAACTCACTGAGAGAAAAATAAAACAAAGTGAATTCAAACATTTTCATAATCTCGTTTTAAAAATATTTCATTATTTAGCAAGTTTGTCTCTTAAATGGTCAGAATATACATTGTACTCTATTTACTAAGCACCGCTTATCTAAAAAATTATGGTGTTTTAGATTTGAGAAAATATCTTTTAAAAAAATATGAAAAAATATTTAGCTCTTCCCATAGGTTAAACAACGCGACATTACTTAGCCTTCTTCCTTTCCATACGGAGGTTGCTTCAACCGTTGCCACATTCATCACTCACGTGCCTGTCGACAATCTCATCGGATATGCAGGCGACGTTGTTGACCAGCAATAATGCTGCTTTATTCATCTATACGTAGGTATGGTGCTGGATAGATAGCTATGGATTATCCCGTCAGTGAGGTATATACGTCACTAAATAAGAAGAGAAAATATTTCTCCAATAAGCATTTTTCTCTTAAAGCTTATCCATCTTCTTACCTTATCGTTTTCGTATGCGAGTCGATTCAATCCTATCAAATTCACTAGTAGTCAAATTCAGCGTAAACCTCATCGCAAATATTAATATGATGTATGGCTCGCGAAAGACTTTTCATGCACAAAACGTGCACCATAAAAAATCCAATAATAATATGAAAAGACAAATGGAATCGTTCGAAAAACTAGTCTTATAGGCCATATATCAAACTCTTCTGTCAGTTGGCTCACTGAAAGTGCATAAATTTTTGCAGAAAAATTAGAGAATGGAATTCGTAAGACTAGAAGAGACAAGAACAATTTGTGAGACGATAGCGATCTAAATTACTTTTATTTATTATCGTGACGATAGTTCGCCACCCACTTTGCATTTCCCATTTACACTATAAATCGGAACCAATCGCAGAGTAATGATTTTCATGCTATTTTTTCATTTTAACTTTTTTTAGATACAAAACCCAGCTAACCGACAATTGGTTTCCTTCCTAAGTTAAAAGGGATCAGGATCACAAGCAACTGTAATCGATTCGTGGTCCTCTTACGTGGTTCCGACCAATATATAGACTTATTAATTGGAAGCGCTTATTGCAACGAGAGAATTCGCTGTTATATGCAAAAGATCAAAATTTTTGATGAGCATTTTAAAAAACATTGATACCCACAATCCCATTTATTCATTTCCATTTTATCGTGAATGCAGAGCTACTCGTAAATATTTACTACTCCTAGAAATTAAGACTATTCTAATGATCAACGCCTCCTTTTTATTTCTTTACCGTTGAGAAGGAGAAAAATGGGTTGAGGGTGACGTATTCGTTGATCTCTGCACATCTAATAGTTGTGGAAGAAATAGATGCCAAAATGTTGAGAACAGTTTTGCCGCCATCTTGAATACGCCAGAAAAAGGAATCTAAAAATTTCTGCAATGATTTTTACAATGAATGAATAGTCATCTATTCCCATATCCTGTTGAATGAAATAGGCACTTATTTCTTTTGACATGAGGGGAAATTTCACGTAGGAAAATCACCGCATACGTAATCTTCTTAACCACTCTTATTAAGCTGATTCCAATGAACGCAAAATAGCTTCGCCCTATTATCTACAATGACTGCAATAAATGTAGTTCGTTCAATTTGCACTTCTCCAATCAAAAACATTTTTGATTACAATAAAAAGAGATAAAACACAATTATTAAAACAATCACGGAGCTATTCAAAATTCCATTAATCTTCTCAAAGAAAATATCAACGGTCATCGTTGAGAATCCACCTAAAGTCGTTGAGAAGCGCAGAATATCGAAACGAATTCTTCGACTGTGCAATTTCATCGACTAGAAAGCTCATAAAATACATTTCGCTTATGAATTATGGATTTGAACTGTTACTTTTAACCAATCACCGTTAGCTGTTTACGATAACAATATAAATATGTGAGATGTGAATGAATACCGTTCATTTTACACTAAACCCCTCTCCGATACAGCCATCTCTAAGTATTGATAAGCATAAGTCGATCATTTGGCGGATTAATATTCGGTTGTCGTCGTCGTTTCACCAAATTCGGCAGCAAAAATATTAATAAAACGCACGCTGATCCCAAAAAGAAAGAAGCAAATGATATTGCGACGGCATCTAACAGACGCACTCCCTGAAAAGTATTTCCTTACTTTGAAAGAAATATAACAACAGCACAATAAGGATTCATTAAATGCCTACCAAATGCCATATTGCTTTTGCCCAAAAATTGTAAAGATCGAACGATATCAAAAAAGTTACTTTAAGATAAATGCAGACTCAAGCTTATTCAGAGCATTGTGTTCAAGTGAAGAAGTTGAACATATCCGACAGCCAATGAAGATTGTGCAATTACATTAACGCACCGTGGCTTCACTCACTTCTCTTCTGTATGATATCCTCCCTTTCCTTTTCTTTCCGCACCCTTCATGATGGGTTTACTGATTTTTTGCCGCAGTAAGCGGCCACCTACATCAGAAGTCGTGACATTCCTCTACGCATCCGTTTATGTTTAATCAGTGTTTATATGATCGGATCATTCGCGCTGTCGATTTCATTCCTAGTTGCCGTAATAGCATGTTTTGCATACATGCTCACTTCTTTATATGTCTCCAATCGTAGGTGGCTCTCCGTCAAAAGGATTTGCGTGTTCGGAAAGGTACTGGTCGAGTGACAGTTTGTATAGTAGCCTGCCAGTTTAGGCAGCCTTCCACTAGATGGTAAAGAACAGCATCTTTCTCCTTTACTCATTTTATGTTAATCGGATTTCTTCATCTCACTTCCTCGATTGCCTCTTGGCGTTATCAATCTTTCAAGACTGCTTTTCTTAGTACGCTGGAAATCCAAATTGATTCATAGGCCATAGGTCGGTTTCTTGCCTCCCTATCGTTCGAGTTGCATTTAAGGAAGTGGTCAGATGTTTTCCTCTCCCACACTGAAAGTCTCCACCACCATGTTGCCGAAACAATTTTCACTCTCATATCGCTCTTGTTAAGCGCACCTTTCTTCCTCCTAATATTTTAGCACCTCATACAAAACAATGTGAAGGAATAAGCACCTTAGCGAACAACTCATCAAGTGCATAGTGAAATGCTGAACTGCTGATTTCCACACTCAAAACGTTTTCAATAGGCATTCAGTTCAAAGCACCCGAGAAATTCGCGCAAAATTTGGGACGCAAAGTCTTCATTTCGCCTTGTGGGAACGAAGGGAATCAGCCCAAGAGGTGGTACGGAGAAGAAAGTGTATCTCTATGTGCTCTTGTTGTTCATCCTCCCCCTCCCCACCACCACACCACATCATAAGTGTCTCATTTGATTGCTCCGTACATCGATGCTTGCGATAAACTGAGGCGATCCGGGAAATCGCGTTACTGTGGGGCTTTTGAATTTTTATTTGTTTGGATGATGGAAATATTCGGTAGGGTTTTTTATTAAGTGCTTTAATAGTACTCTTATTCCCCGTTCACGGCATTTTTTTACGCTTTTAAACACATTTTCTCTGCTATTGGCAAATCCTGCTTGCTAGCCTGCACTTATTCATTCGATTAATGAAACGTTGACGCAACGTAAATTTGACTGCAAAGTTGAAAATATGGCATCACTTACGATAGATTGCGAATAATATTCATTAGTTCATTTATGCGATAATATCAGTTGATTTATGTTATTTAGAAAACACATCTCAATTAAAAAAAAGAGTTATGTGAGATTTTTTTTTGAAAGCGAATAAAGTGAGCCATTTAAAATAGCTAAGAATCGGATAACGTAACAACTATTTTTGTGACACAATGACGACCATTAATTGCCGGTTTACGAGT
This sequence comes from Baylisascaris procyonis, assembly GCA_037389465.1. Classification (NCBI taxonomy): domain Eukaryota; kingdom Metazoa; phylum Nematoda; class Chromadorea; order Rhabditida; family Ascarididae; genus Baylisascaris; species Baylisascaris procyonis. Next base: position 1,752,997 of record JAZARR010000266.1, read on the forward strand.
TAAGCGCTCATTGATTTTAGCGCTTCTCAGCATACTTCATTAACGCTTGAAAATGTTCCACTAAATGAGCGTGAATTTCGTCTATTTCTAAGTGTGAAATGCAGTGAAGGGGGAAGTGATAGGTAATGGTTGCGGGAAAAAAAATGAATGCCATATTCGCAATAAACTATTCAGAAGATAGAGATCTGTAATTACAATAAACGGTCCAAGTAAGACAAAAAATACGATTAAATGACGAAGAATTTGAATGAATTAAGTTGTTTCTGTGGTCGATGGTCGATTTTAGACCCGTGGGAGGGAATCTCGACATGGGGAGGCCGTTTTCCCAAAGAAAATAGCAAATCGTTTGGCAGAATGCGTTCCCTGCCCGTGGGGAAGCTCGAGACTGTGATCGATCAATTTGGGATCAGATGGAAGCCACGCCATCTCTATGTGGCTCCACCTTGACAGGAAAGAGTTTTCGAGCACTTTTCCATAGCTTCTACGGACTTCTGAGCGCGTTAACTATGGAATGGGTATAGGACAGGATTTGGCCTGTGATCATGCAGCTTATAGAATATAGTGCGACCTAGAAAAGCGTTTCGGTCGGAGTGTGGCTAAATATGGTGGCGCCTGCAATTTAGAAGTATTTGATGCCTCTCAACAATATAAAGCTAAAAGTCAGTACTTGTCCAAATGCCAGAATGGGAAGTGACAGCAAAAAGTCAGTGATATGTTAAGTTTTGTGCCGTCATCAAAAGTAAGAAATAACGAAATCCGTTACGATGAAAGAGAACATTTGCAAAGACAACCGTTCGTAGACAATCATGAGCTTTTCTCGCACATATCAACCGACCAAAGAGTAACTGTGGGTAGAATAGTAAAGAATTGGCAGAAATAGAATAAATGCATCAACGCGTGGAAGATTGCATATCACGAAGTGAGTGATTAGCACCTCGAAATAACACCACTGTAATAAGTAAGAAGTATTGCGTGCCTATGCGTTCATGTTTTTTTCCTGCTCCGATGCAGTAACATGATGATTCACCATGCCGAAAACAGAAAACATTGGTGCAGAGGAAAGGCTGCTTCTCTAAGTACTCTTTGATAAACTTTCTGCCCTGATATATGTGTTGTTCGTAATGATCGCAGTCGAATGAACGAGTTATGTGAGCAAAATCGATGAGTGACTTGCTTTAGGAGTATCGGGTTGTTTCGTTCTCCTCAGGAGTTTCGAATAGGCGATCGTTCTTTGATAAGGACACCGCGAGAGGCACTCATCGTTGATAAGGTAAAACATTGGCACTTCGACACCGAACGGTCCGAAACTCAAAGTTGTCTGTTCTTCGGTGACCAGATGCTCATCAAGCTTCAATACAATGCTTAGTGCCACCATACATATGAGTTACTCTATACAGTTATTGTAGAGTTGGAATCACAAGAACCTATTTTCGATCGATCGTTTGATATGCCTTTGCAAACTAGGCGAAGTTCACGATATAAATGACTAAAGAATTCATCAAAACTTGATAATTACACTGTGCATAAACCTGTGTTGCAAACAGTAGATGGTCACCCCAAAATAGTTTTAAAATGTACAAAAATCTACGCAATCGATGCGCCAATTCGGATATGGTTGAGGAAAAGCGCCTTGAACTTCCGTTCACTTTCTTTCGCTCAGGAATATCTTGCATATGCTTTCAATTTAAAGTACGCAGTTGGAAGGATTGAAAACTGAGCAAAAAAAGAAAATCAATACCAATGAAAAGCATGTATCTTCTTTTCGTTAACAATAGAGATTTTATTCTCTCTCACAGTGGCTGATAGCGCTCATGAATACCAACATACTTTTATGTGTTTTTCACTGTACACTTTAAGCACTTTTGAAGATGCTGCAAGAGGTTCTCTTAAGCGACCATATATGAATGGCTGCATTTTTAGGAAATATAACTTTTTCTTTGCAATGAGAAGCAATATGCTTATTGCTGTTAATATAGTTTGGGCGGATCATTCGTTTTCCATTTCAAGAGTTGCCACAACTGCACCGAAAACAATATGATGGTTCACAAATAATTTTAACGTGCTCTGTGGAGCTTCATTTTCCCGTTGCAAAGAGGATTGCATCAGACTGTACGGGATCTCCTCTAAATATAAATTTTCCGTCAATGCCACGACAAGTGAAGATAGTGAAATTTCAGATTCACGTGCAACTTATCATTATTCTTCAGAAAATTTTGAAAAAGAATTCAAAAAAGTGAATATAAATATATATGTTAATAGCTACCGATTGCGCATTTGCGTCGCTTAACTCGCATCGAATAAACAGCGGGTAAATAGTGGTGGCTTGGACGGGATCCGGACGACCTTCCGGCAGTGCACTCCAGCCGACTCGAAGTGAAACTTCAAATCTTTTTCTTGTCCTGCTCTTATGCGATGCGTTATTGCTGTTGTATAAAGCGGTTGTTATATCTTCCACTTCGTGCACCCGACATTTGTTTTCACCAAATTCATCAATTTCTGAATAGCCTTTTCGTAGAAAATATCTTCTACGTTTACCAATACCACGCCGAGCGTTACTTTCCATCCAACATTCGTTCAGATGTTTTTTCCCTGCAGCACAACAACATTCTTCATTGTTTTGGTGCTCAATTTTTTGCATGATGCGATTTTACAGAAAACAATATGCCATCACAACTGTGCATGAGATAGCTGATAAGATTAACCAGTGTCAGCATCTGAAGGCCTTTCTATAAAGCGGTCATTAAAGAATTCCCGAAGTGATGAACTGATGGTAGAGTGAAATTAAGGAATGCTACTTCCACTGCAGTCAAGGTCGAACATGGAAGGTTATTAAGCGGAATAATGAAATAATGGCTCTAAAAATACAAATCATTTTCTTTCAGAATTATGACTGCAACCTCCAACCATCCAGTAGCTTCCGGTTTTGCTTTTCAATTAAGTGTTAGCGAAGCTGTTCTGTCAACATTAAATCGACCGGTTTTTCAACATTTACAACTTTGTATGCAAATTTTACCTCATTTGGGGCAGAGTCGAATGATACAGGGAAAGAAACATTTTAAAACTTTTCTTTGAGGTTGTCAGTAAGCGTAATTTCTCTATGAAGAACCTGAGAAGCATTTGCTTCATCGCTATAAGAAGTTTGCGAATTTATTGCGCTTTCTGTTCCTATATACGCTTTCTTTCTCGTACACGTTTGCTACCGAATTGCAAAGCAATACAAAGAGAATAATTGACAGCTGTTAATGGTTTCTCATCTGCAGATTCCTTCATTGCTTATTCAAAAAGAAGCAGTAAACTATTACGTTATAACGTGCCGCATAAAGCAAACGAACTGTGGAGAATAAGATGATTGGTGATTGAACGAATATTCAAAAGAACAGCGTTAAAAGAGCGCGAATAATCTTCTAATATTAAAAAACTCTAATTTAAAATTATCTGATAATGAGCAAAATTGCTGATATACTTACTCCGATGAAATATTGAAATATTAATTGTAAAACCGATTTGAAGTGAGCCATTTTCATTCAACGGTTCTCCATTTAGCTGGTTAACTTCCATATAACTCGGCTGAAATATGCGAGTCAAGGTAAGCGGGAGATGGCAATGTCGTTAAATAGCTTCGTTACAAGAGAATTGTGCTGATGTGAAGCCAGGTGAAAGCATCATTTCAAGAAAAAATTGTAACAAAAGCGATAATAGTAGCAACCTATAGAAATTTCAGTATACAGTTGGTATTGCTTGTGCACAATCCGCTTACATTCGCACTAGTCTTAATCTGAGCAGGAAGAATATCAATCTGGGAGCCATTTTATTGGCATGGACACGTTAAATTTTCTCGAATATCCATATCTCAGTGCTGCATTTATTACGTTCAAACATACGGGTGATGAAATATTGAGATATTACTCGAACAACACTTCCGAAAACACAAAGAAAATGAGGACCACTTCCTTCTATAACGAGAATTATTGAAAATAATTTCAGATAACGATTCTTGATATATATATATATATATATATATATATATATATATATAATCTAGTCGTGGTCTGATGTTTCATCCTTTTCACCGCTGAGGAAGCTCGGAAGTAGACTTTATCTCATTACTGAAAACACTAGTGGAAACACAGTGAAAACCTCTGGCTAGTTCCTGCTTATTCAGATACATCTTTTTAGCAGAAAGCAATCATGTCTTTCTGCGTTTTGTTAAAACAACAACAAAACGAAGGATATCCAAGAAATGATCCAAAAACGAATATCGGAGAAGTCTAAACAAAAACACTTTGAATATGAGTTGTCTTGAAAACCTTCACTGATGGTCATTCCTTTCGGACAGCGCTAGTGAAAATTTGACACGTATTTTCCACGTAAATAATTTTTACACGACTCATGTATACTCATGTTTTTATGTACAAATCGCCTTTTTGAGAAAAAACTCGAAAATTTTGATACCTATCATTCATCAGGAAAGAACACCTCATTGCCGAGATGCAACAAGAATTTGCGATAACGTAATAGGAGTGTCAATGAATGCTCACCTCATAATCTCCACATTTGAACGGGAATGTGAGTTCGAAGAGCGATTTATTATTGATAGCCAGGAACTGCACCTGCAATATCGCCCATCCCTATATTTAAAGAAATACGCTCAAATAGCTTTCAAAAACATTCACTGGAACGTCGACGTAATAAATGCGCATTGTAACAAAATAATTTCTTACGAAGAACACATTGTACAAAAAATACCAACTGCACACCCGACTCCGACAACAATCGCTAGCCTACCTCTTTCACGGCCACGACAACTATTGTTGGCACTTCCACGAAAACATTTCGTTTGAAAACCACCAAATCTTAGGAGTTCTAAAAGATGTTAGGCGAATTCTGAGCGTTTCACAATTTCGATCAATCGAAGTATTAGATACTTTCGAAATTCTGAGGTCCTGGATTTCAGTGACCCCCGAGAATCGCTCTCGTAACCGCTGAGTTTCGCAACCTCCGAATTGCCACGAACGCAAAACCGTTCACGGCCCACGAAAATCGACGCCTCCAACTTCGAGTCCCCGAATTCAATCAGGAAGGTTAGCGTCCAAAAAAATTTTATCCGGAGAAACGGAAGTTTGGATGCTCCTAAGTCTGTTTCGGTGGCTCGAGACTCCATAGGCCACCAAACTTCGAGGCCCTCAAATTTCAACAGCTTCCGAAGCTCAGCGGTCAGATTGTCAGCAATGACGTTGGGCCTCAAAAAGATTCGTCTAAAGACTACTGAAAATCGAAACGCTCTAATCGAAGCATCAGACACTCCCCAAAGTCCATCGACACTGACAGCATCGGACTTTGCGACCTCCTCCTGTTCTGGGCTCTTCAATTTAAAGGGATTTTAAAACTCGGAGAACTTCGAATCTCATCGGTAGATCTCCCGACGTCACGTTCTCTCAGAAACTACTCAGGAACTCTCGTGAGAAGAATCTCGCATTTCTAAGCCTTTAGACAATAGTTGGAAGGTCTCAATCGCCAACGACCCAAATTTCTGAAGCTGCCCGATTCTGATTACCTCAGAAAACATCAGAGAATCGCCAAAACCCTCGGCCCGAGTGCCTGAACGACGAGCAGCTATTCAGAGATGCTAGAATCGTTTCTAAGATATCATTCATAGTACAAGGCTATGATGCGAATTGAGCGGAGTGCGACTTTTTGGGCAGATATCAATAAGATAGAGTGTTATGACGATTCATTCAAAGATCACTGTTTCTCGTATATTTCGCTTTTATATCACTGTTACTCGCCATATGGTAGATGGCATGTAGTATAAAAGAATCAATGGAATGACTGGCCTGACCGCAGAAAGCATAAGAGCCGGAACCCTCATTGGATTGCTCAGGATGTATCCCGAGGTGAACTGTAAAATGAGGGCTATGCCTCATCTTTTACGACGTAATGACATTTTCCTAGAAATGCAGGATTCGCAGTCAAAATGGGTTAATCGCACGTAATGTTGCTGTGTTCTCCACTACTTTTTTCTCACAGAGGCGCATAGTCGCGCCCGACTCGCTAGGATCCCCATAATGGCCGGTTATTGTGGGCACCCACGTGGGCGGTTATCCTCTCGCATACTCTGACTATGCCCTTGGTTCGGCTGTTTTAGGCCTACTTGAATTTTCACACGTTTCGACCACATGTTTTACAAAAAGATCAAGGAAAAGGATTCCTACAAAACGGATTTGATAAACGAAATCAAACAGCTTATAGCTACGACACATGTATCCAAAGTATAAAGTGGGGAGGAGCACGTTTAATCCCTATGGCAGGGTTGGCTCGTAGAGTACTGAATCACCTGTGCTACAAGCAGAGCAGCTTCGATAGGGATGTGAAACTATTTTATGGCATGTACGTGTCGTAGATATTTTACACAAAAATTAAAAATTTATATGTCTATTTCGTGATGTGTGCGTATGCGTGCTCGTCCATGCGCTATCTTCTCTATTGATTCAACCACTCTGCACATTGCACAATGCGGCTAGTCCTGACTTTTACGGATCTTTCAATGTGTTCATCTTATCGGCTTTACTAATAGGAGTTTGTGGTTCCTTCATTGCTGCCATTTTCATTGGATGCGAATTTTTTAGGCTAAACCTTTTATTATTTAGGTTCTACTATTGTGTTTTCATTTCGGCATTTTCTGATCTCCTATAAAATCAGTTGTTAACGCGATGCAGTGGGGATTTCTTTTTTTTTCTTTGTAAATAGGTGCAGCACAAACAAGGAATGCTCGCAGAGAATGGGTGCATGTGTCAGCGAGCGTAAAGTGCCTTTAATAAATCATATTTCATGTCGCAGAATAAATGTTCTTAATGCATGAACTGCAAAGTTCCACAAGTGTGCCTGAATCCCCCACCACCTAAATCCTCATCAAATTCTGCATCAATCGTCATTTGGCCTTGTAAGCTTTCTTGGGTCCAACCAATCGTTGCCAATGTTGAGGGTATGGTAATATTAAAGCCACCTATAATTTTGTTGCTTCCAACGTTTTTGTTCTAATGGTCTTTTCACATTTGTCAATTTCGTATGCCAATATGTACTGCAGGAAATATGTTATAAAGCAGCTTGCAATTGAATTCATAGTTTGCAGTTGAAATTAATCAATGTAGGTTACATCAGAGACCCGATGAACAAATCGGTCCTGTCAACGTATGTCTGAGACGATTTTCAAATCTAATTCCTTTGTAATTAATCGAGAAATATGCATCAATAATTTTAAAATATACTAATGTGCCGATGTAATACTATGCTTCAAAAGACGGTTTTATTCGTCAAATATTTCCACAATTTTCCGTGCTTTTATTAGCTTCTCTTTATGAGAGAACTGTTGTGGAAATTCTGAAATTTGTTAGATCGCCTTTCCACTTGACTAGGATAGGAAAGAATACCCATATTATTGGCTGAGAATATTTGTTGAATGAGTATTTCTGAGGCAGGTATGCAAAGAAATGAAACTAATTCGTAAATAAACAGGTGCTCATAAAGATCGCACGAAATATAGCAGCAATAAATTTTTCATCTATAATGCTATATGGCTGCTAAGAATGTATTGCGAAGAGCACACTTACCTGATTGTCTTGAGGCAATTCGCATTCCTCTCTTAGCACACTAAATTGAATTTGTGATGCATCACTCGCATTAGTGGAGCATCTTGCGCTCGCATTTGTTCGTCCAGGATTGAATATCAATTCGGCACGTTCCTGTAGAGAAAAAATTTTCCATTTGCGAATAGAAAAGCGAAAATTATTCTCATTCGTTTTATTCTCAGTAATTTTCATTTGTCATATATTTCTCCAGTAATCACTTCTACACGCTCATTCCAAACTGAACATGGCCATTGCGAAAATATAATTGTAAGGGAGGCTCGCATACATATTATAAGGCAAACTGACATATATGTTTCACCCAGACTTGAACTCTACTGTGGGCAGAAGAATTGTTAGGCAACTATGTGGCGATATGAACGCAAGGATTTTCTTAAAAAGGAATTGTGCTTTCTTTCGAGACAAATTTCGAATGAAGAAAGCGAATTGAGTTTTTCTGAGAAAGCGAATTAATTTCTAAGATGGGCGTGGATGATCACATCCTTCACGTCTTCATAAAGTTTTGTTGTAAACAGAAGAAAGCCGATTGCCTTGTGTAAGTCAAATGGGGTTCCGTTGTGAAGAGGTGTTTAACTATGCTTTCAGATGACCATCTTACATTTTGAGCTCTTCTTGCTTTTTTTCATCAGATTAAACGGAAGGTAAAAGTTTGAAAACATTTCCTTTCACGATTCCTTCTTTAGCATCATTTCGAAGTCTTTAACTTTGAATGAATTGCATGTTCATCTAACAACAGTAAAAAAAACTGCTTACATTAATGTGTATTCAAGCGTGCATTTATAAGAAGTTGTTTGCTGGCGATAATCACGAAAACGGTGAATGAATGAAAAATTAACTTGTTGGTGTATATGTTAATGACTGAGACGTCTACACAGTGCCTCTAGCCGTGTCCCGTTTCACGTCTCAAACACAACTATTTTTGTCGGCCTGCTTTTAGCGCTTTTGTATTTTAGGGCCGCTTCCTTTACGTATAAAAACATTGCATGAATGACTGAGACAAAAACGAAAACTTTTCCAAATCTGCGATAAGAAAATAGAAAGGGTTGAGTTATGAAAACTGAAACTTGAAATGCATAATCGAACAAAATGTTGTAAATGGCACTGTCCTTTTCACATATTTGATCAAAATTTACGCAGACATTTGAACATCATTTCAAATGCATAAAACCACTGAAAAAAAGCGGTGCTTTTTGAAAACTTTGCACATATAGGCTGGCTTACTTTTGTACACTTGTATTTTTAAACACCCCATAAACTTCAGATGAATTGTCAATAGCAGTATAAGTAGCAGAAATTATCAACAGCAATGACGAAAAGATAGTATAGTAGATTTGTGCTGGCCACTGTGGATTCTACGGTGTGATTTATGCCACTGCAAATTCATTTTTTACAACTGAGAAATGCATTTCCGCGATATTTTGTGAAATCGAAAAATTTTACCTACTTGCATGCATATTTTAGAATTTACACGTTGCCAATAAATAGGCGCAGTTTGCAATCTCGCACTAACATATTAGATGCAAGTAAACATCGCATTTTCCAGTCTTTCAAATGGAAATGCAAGGATTTGCTGCATTGCAGAGCATAAAATTTGAAAACAACAACCATGTTTCACATCCAAACACATCTATCCTCCCATGTATAATAAGGTAGTGGAAGATATACCAAAACACAGACAATGCTGTATTATTTCGATTTCGTTAGCATGAAGCGCACAACACTTGTTTGTCAGTCTCGCATTGTCAACACCAAAACATTCACTCTTGCAGTGCAAGGCTAAAGATGCCCCATCGAATTGAAATAATCAAAAATGACGTACTAACCTTAAAATAACCTTTTAATACTTCCGTATCGGGCGCAATTCCGAAGGAAATATGTGTATCGGTGCATTCAGCGCTCACGTATTGCTCCCAAACCTCGAATGAATTCACCTCACGATCGTAGTTGTATAACTCCAACTGAGATTCTCTAAGCGATAGCAATATGCAGTTATTCTTAAATAATTTGCTCGCAAATTCTTCAATTACAATTGAATTTCTTTCTCAAAAATTGCCTGTGAAATCATTTATGACAGTTGCTTTCCCAATCTTGCTCACCACCTTTTGAATCATCCACCAAGGTGGAAAATTATGACACGTTCGCTTTGTTATTTTCGACTATGACTGAACAAATAGTGATTTCTCTAATTTATTTGTGATCAACAGCAACAAGGCCTGCAGGGATGGCCCATATCTTTACGTACTCCTTTCTGCAGTCGCAAATATCCTACAGCTTTCAGGTATAGGACTGGTGTACATACTGTGAGGCAATGGAAAGACTGGCTTATTTCGAGTACCATTCTTTCCTCGCTGCAAAAGAACATTTTAATTAATGTTATTCCAACTTTTCACATAAATTGGGCTATTTCGTCTAACGAGAAGATGCACAACATAGATATTTTCAATAATATCAATAAAAGCTCATTTGTTTCCTTTCGGAACTTTGAATCTCACTAATCAATACTCGCTTTATTCGCTTTACAAATTTCAACTTCCCGAAATAGGAAAACAGAAAATTTTGTGTGTATAAAGGGAAGGAAAGAACAAGTTCGCAAAGCTCTCATTCGGGCGAATAGACATTTGATAAACAAGAGCGGCAACAGCGTGTACATCAAAACGATCCAGCTGCAGCTTGAGAGATGAAGAAGTGAGTCCATTAACGATATTGGCGGAAAGTAGATTCCAGACTGATAGAATGCGAAACCGGAAATTATGCAGAATATTGTCTGTATTGCGATTTGTCTTCATAGTCTCAAACTGACGCGTATCTCGACTACGACGAATAGGAAGACAGAAATATTTCTAATGATGAGATGTTGCAGAAGTTGAACATAATTTCCTGAATATTTTTTACATAGTAGCCTGATTTGGATGGTACGAGCTACGGTGAACTTTGGGAAAAGCAATACGATTGAAGCGTTTCTCGGCATTCTTTAACAGCCTGTTAGTGAAAACCGACTAGGGAGACCTTACAGGATCACGACATTCAAAAGCAGTCGGCGGTGATTGATGGGGGCCTATCGACAATACTCAATACTCTAAGCTGCAAAGCGCGAAGAACATAGTTTTCAATATTCGACGGCTTTTCACCAACAGAGGACCACCGCAATCTCCAGTCAAGTCTGATCACTAATGATCTCAGAATAACGAACACAAGATACCGCCTACTGTAGAAAGATTCACACCTCGTAGACCAAGAAAATAATCATCCTTGTAGTTGAAATCAACCACAAGATATTTTTATGGGAATCGTTTAGCAGTCATCATTTCGACAAGTTGGCGACTACATCAAGGTTCTTTCGCATAATACGGAAGTTCTGGGCTTGTACGATGAATTTCAAAGTCCTCAGTAAAGAACTTGGTACTGCTCTGCTCATACTGTTGTCAGGAGCATCGTTATTACATATGGGAAACGAAACAAAACATAAGATACTTCCTTGTGGAACTCAATTGACTGTGCAGTTGAGTAACTTTTTCCCACTTAAAAACTTCGCCCACATAAGAATAAACCCACTATAAAAAACAGACGTTATGAATTTCGTACATCGTACACTCCATCGAAAATGAAAGAAGTACACCGCAGGTGCTCAATTTTGCTACAAAATATTTAAAAATGGATCGATGGAGGCCGTCATTCTTCACTCGGCGATCAGATCGCTCATTGCTCAAGTATTGTTTTTGATGGATTTTGTTGTGCTTCCTCAGCTCTTCTTTTATTGCTTCAAGACAGTTTCAATTGTTATCATTGTGTTACATTGTCAGCAAGCTCAACGCATTGTGTTGCCATCCGTTTGGTCGGCAGAATTTCAAGGTATGAAATACTCCAATAGTTAGTTCCTGTTCCGTCACTTCACCTTCCAACTTCTTGGTTGCAGCACTTCGCAACTCCATTTCCATTTCATTTTCCGTCCAACTTCAATGGCAATTTTAAAATTTGAAGGAAAATTGAAAAATTTTTTAGCCTAACGACAGATTGAAATCATTTCTGTATTTGATCTAAGGAAAAAAAAGAATAACCTCGAGAAGATCGCTGCAATTTCAAAAATAATACGCCATTTGTAGTTTTCACCTCATGTACAGCTGGCAGTAACAGACGGGATAATGTAGTGGATGCGGACTACGTCCGGTAGAATTCCTCTCCTAGCATCCAAGTTTGTTTAAGGTGATAAGAGTGAAGTTACGGTAACACATTAAAAGCAAAAATACATAACAGTTATTTTGAGGTTGACCTTGCAGCCGATTCCAGAACTGCCTCTTGATCATGCGGAAGGTCGCAGTCACAGAGCTAACTATTCTTCATCCCGATCGGGTTCGAATTTATGGACATCTCATCTTGCAACAGTCATGAAGGTGGATGTGGCTAGAACCAAAAGACGCTCCGCTCTTGTTTGGATATCCACTGGACATCCATGACACATCTTTTGCAAGAGTGAAAAATGACTGCATTTGATTCATCGAAGCAACATCGAGGATGATGCGATGCGGCAATAACAAATTCCCATAAATCGTTTCGAAGACATTGGTCCGTTGGTTAGGTTTTCAAATGTTAGAATAACATAGATGAACGATTAATGATGATCACACAAAATTTTCTTTCTATTCAAAGGAAAATTTTGTCACTTTCTTGTATAAATCAGTGGAAATATTTCTCAAGATGGCTGATTCATGCATTCATGCGTTAAGTTTGCTTTTCAATAGGCGTAACGCTTAAATCAGAGATTCAAAGAACTTGTTTATGAATGCTAACACGTTTATGGGAGCCAATAGCATTTCAAACAAAGTACCAATAGCATAAACAAATATCAGCAGTTCTAAAAGCAGAGATGTTTGCAGTTGGGAAATCCTAGCTCAATAGATAGGAAATGACGTTGCAGAGGGGTGAAGGAGTCCAGAGGAAATTAGCGGCGGAGGAAGCAAACTGAGCTTAGAAAAAACAAATACCATTCCGACGCCACTTTCTTCGCAGTCACCATAGATGCGGAAAAGTTCTTATCTTTCACACTAATCAAATGTCGACTTGAACAGATGATGTTACGCGCTGGGAGGCCAGGAAGTGATTTAGGAGAACACGAACTCTTTTTTGCACGTCACAGTTTTGTGAAGATTTGAGAGTAAAAATAAATTCCTCTCTATACGGCCACATTCTACTTTCTTTTTCATGTTCGATAGGTTAAAAATTGGCTATGAGATTTGATCTACTCAAATTAAAGGTAAATAATCAAAGGTTACTGGTCATGCGAGTGCATAAACTTATGCTCTTCGAGCAGTCAGTCCTTGAGGATGTTGCAGTGAAGACAGGAAAGGTAGACATTGTTTCTTTCACTCAGACCCGAGTAGATATCGAAGGAAGAGAACAAAGAATGAGAATGAAAGCTGATTTTATGATTCTCTCACGAATCCTTCAAATAAATTTCCTCTTTATTAAAAGAGCACCTATCAAACGAAAAAAGATTGCCAGCTCTCTTATATTACCTATTTTCTTCGGAAAGAAACTCTAAATGCAATCTGCACGAAATTATTCATCTCACTGAGACGCTGTTGCAAATTCACTTTTGCAAGTTGTGCCTGGCGACAATGGGTCTGTGTGTTATCACTTTCATCTCTACTCATTATCACTTTCTCGGATAACTTGAACTGGTGAACGGACATGCATAACTTGCCTCACAGCAAATCGAGATGCGAAAATTTACATTCTATTTATCAAGTTCAAAAGTAATTATGCAAATTTAACGGTGTAAAGAATTACCCTTACCTTGCAACTAGTTAAAGTGAAAAATTAGATTTTTTGGAGCACACGCGAATTCATTAATTTATATGTTTTATTATTTAGGAAACTGGTTAGTTTGATTGATAGATGTAGAAAAACGCATAACACCGCAAATGTTCTGATACGCTTCAGCACTTGTTGTTGAATCAAATATTCGGTTAAAGCAACGAAATTGAAGCAACAACAACATCTGCGTCACATATCCGCAGGAAAACGATATCCCAATGGTCGCAGTTGGAAAAGTGATCATTTATCAAAGAAACTGAAAGCGTTTCACATCTGTCAGTGTTACACAAAACGTTTAATGCAGTGTGTAGATGCAGTAAATGCGCATTATTGCTTCATAAATGCAAAATGCAAAATGCATTGGTCACTTCACAATCGTACGTTACGAAAGATGCATTACGTTGAGCAAAAAAAAAAGCACTCACGCACATCGATTCGAATTTCTAAATTTGGAACGGTACACGTAAGCAAAAAAAAAAAATCGTAAAACATCCTTTTATGCCAATGCTACACCCTTAATATGTTCAATTTCGTAAAACTAACACTAGCGATTATTCAGCAATGATTCTTTCGCAATACGGTCACAAACCAACATCTCGTGAATTGTATCGACATACTAGTATAGTACAATCGATCGTATCGGAAGTCAAATGAACAAAGATCAGTTTTATTTATTCAAAATATAATACTACACTTATGGTGACCTCTAAAGACAATTATTTACATTTCAAAAAAATATGATTAAATGTTTCTGATCAGTATAAAAACTAGACGAATTCTTTTCAGCGGGTTTTCTCAGCAATTGATCAGCACGCTATAGTTCACTGCCTAGAAAGCTTAAATTGTTGACGGATTGAAAATGGAACAGGAGGATTTTTGTCAAAAGTGAAATTGAAAGAAACGTTTATCTATAAGCTTTTTTTTTTTCGCACTTCATCGAATAATCATCCATTAGCACTGTAAATATATGCAACAGTATAACTGTGGACAATCGCTTTATGTTTCTCTCTGTTCACTAGTCAAGTTATTTTTAAATCAGATGCATCCCATCACACTAATATATTCATTTCGTGTCGTGTCTCAGACCTGCATTTCAATGTTTCAGATTTTTTTCATGCATGAGGGTTTCATTTAAATGTGGCTAAATTAAATGTTGTATATAAACGTTAGCCGAGAAAGACACATAAGATGATCAAAAACTACAAGTACATTTATTTAGGCGAAATAAATAAAAAAAATTGTTGCGAATTTTATTCGGCAAATATTCATCGTAAAACATTGTGAATGCTTTGATATGTTGTTTCAAAAGGACACATTTTGATTCCAGGAAAATATGCTCGAGTGTGAGTTTCAATGATGGGCATGTTTTTAGGTTTGGTAGCTCTTACCACTGTGAAGACATTAATTACTATAAGAAAAGATGTAAAAGAAAAAAGGAAAGGAGCACTGCCAACTCGGAACACTTTCCCTTTTAGTTTTTTTTTTTTTTTTTTTTGCTTCTTTCTCTCTTCTCTCAGCAATAATGTTAGTGGAAACCACTCAGTGGTAACCTATATACCTTCCAATATTCAATAATGAATTTGACGTTCGATATGTTTGATGCATGCTCTTTTAGGCATAGCTACTGAAACGAACATACATAAACCAAATGAATATTCAACGAAAATATTCCAAAAGAAATGAAAATTCGTTGTTTGATTCGCTAGCAATGAGGCACGTGATTTTGAGCAACCTTTTGTAGTGATAAACTGAATTCTAAATGATCTAACTAACGCCTTTAATAGTTGATTTCAGTTGAAATTCATATCCATTAATTACGATCACAAGGTTGAGTAATTAATTAAACAACTATGCTGACCAAAAACTCGCATTATTTTGACTTGTTTCTTTGAAAAATCTTACAAAGAAACATTTCTCAATTTGCTACTGTTTATATTTACCATCTCGAGAGGTGTAGCATATTCACGCATCGAAAAGTCGCATTTCTGTCATCAATTCACATTGATAACAATGCAAACTTACTCGACGACTCCTCAAATTAGATGAAGAAGAGTTTGAATGAAAACGCAACATTGATGGAAAAGTTGCATTTACAATGATTGATAGATAATCATTTCCCAAAAACAACATTCTCAACACGACACACTTGTTTATGCTCTGTCACCCAAATCAACGATGTCATCCTATTCTTCATTACCCTTCTAAAATAACATAAATTTACACCGCAAAGCACTCAGCTCCCTTAAAGTGATATATGGTTAATAATAGGTTATACATATATTCAGAATGAAAAATGCAGCGTATAATTGGGAATGTGCGGTGAACACTGAAGCATCCATCTAACAAACGAAAATGAGCACATAATAAATGTACGTGATCATGAAATATGCGCATGTGCCAAGTGTTAATATAGTTGCACAATAAATTACCCACTCAACATTCGTCATGAGCAATAATATACTTTCCAAGTAGAACTACCTTCTTTCTATGTGATCAAATATTATCCATCGAGAGGAAAATACTTTACTAGGTCATGAGAACACGAAAATTTTCCCCCATTCATTATTCAACGCCCGAGATACTGATGAAACTGTTGCGTAAGTAGACAGGCCGGCAATGAGACACACAGATGAGCACCCAACTCATTCATGCCTTGGAGTAGGGAATTCATAAGAGCGCATCGAAATCCCATCAAAAGAGCCGAGTGGTTATCTCGATAAAAGGATTAGGAAACAAAGTCGCTCCCTCATGCGGTTTTGGGCAAGGCGTTGATCTTCAACATGAGTGAATTGCATTGCCAGAAGAAGTGCTACCCGCCAACTATATAACCGTTAACTAGACTGACTACCATTCACTGTAATATGCCATTCTGCTAAATGACAATGATTCAACTCCGATGATGCTTCCAAAACGAAAAACTAACTTCTACACCGAAATGCAGTGTGCACCTTTTAATGACTTCTAATTGAACAAAACTCCTAGAGTAACGATTTAGTACGTTAAACGTGTAAGCATATCGCATTATTCATCATACTTGACGTCGATGGGTAGGTAGGTGTAAGCTTGAGAATTATAGGCTCCATGAGGTTGTTTGAACATTGCGCCCTAAAAGAATAATATCGTGTTGCTATAGCAGCTGAAAATCCCAGAATAGGCATAGGTAAAACGAGCCCATTATCTTCTAGGCGACCATATTATGCTCGAATTCGATTCGTTAGAACGAAGTGGCGCATTTGAGTGGTATGTGATCTATCTTTCTTTGGTAAGCATGAACACTTTTAGCAGCAAACCAATCTATAATCCACTCAATTAAGGACTGGAAGCGAAAGAGGAAAGGCAATCCTTGCTGAGATACGGCTTTCGGCACAAAAAAAAATTATGGGGATGTAGTGAGAGCGAATGCATCAACTTCCGCGCAATAGATTGAAAAATGAATGTGGATGCAAATAAACGATTCTTTCATTAATAGAAAATAGAATTTTATTAAGGAATATTTGTTGAAACTTTTGATAGTCATTGCCTTTTTGTCTTCTTGATGACGATCCATTCACCAATTAAATTGGCAACATTTCACTTATCTCATAAGTGTTCTCTCACAGATTATTTCTCTAAAGATAATTGTCGATTTTAAATACTTCTTTACATTTTCATTCCTGATGCACGAAAATAAAATCATAATTAAGGATGTTCATTCAGCAAGAAGAGGAATCATAAATTTCATTCTGCACTTCGATGCGCCGCTATACAATCACCAAATTTATTCAATAACTGCAATCGCATCGTCGCAATGCCACACACTGCATCAAAAAAAAAAAAAAAAAACGATTCCTTTCTTTCGAGAGCTCCTTTTTATCTAGCACCGATTGAACTTACTATTGATTCCTTCACATTGAGTGAAAGAAAAAGAAACAATAACAACCTGACGCCCATGCAATAAATATGTGTCGTCTATGCCGATTTAAATTCCCAATAAACTATTTTGACTTTTTAATATAAATGAAACGCATTCCCTCTTTGTAACATAGAACTAATCAATATTTCCATGAGAATATCCGAATAAAAAATAACGAAAAATATTCCTTTGAAATTAAACCCTCTTCTGTCACAAATCTCTTCTTTCAATTGTCAAACTCTGATACTATATCTGCATATTTAGTTCAGCTCGTATTGATGGAATATTAAAAGTATTCAGATTATCCCAAATGTTGCATATGTAGTTCATCAAAACGTTATTTGTGATATCAATAAAATTTAAGCGTTCGTTTGTGCGTTCAATAGATCCATGCTCAAAAAATATATTATTATCGAAAATAAAAAACATCTATCTAACTGAATCAAAATGCTCAAAAAAATGGCAATAAAATGCAACATAATCAGTAGGAAAATAATATTTGCATATCATATCGACGTAATTTTATGTGTTTAATGAATTAAACTGCAGATTGAAAACCCGCTGATATTTTATGAATGATCTCTGCTAGAAGATCACAAAGTTTGATAGCAATGTCAACGAATAACAACAACATTTTTTTTTTTCAGCTTAGGCTAAGGAAGATGTTCACAAGAAACTTACCAGAAACGCTAATAAAATAAGTGCTTTTAATAGCGTACCATAGTGAATGATTACACGGAAAATTCAATTGAGAAACTGGCACTGGGAAAGATGGCATTAAATGCTTTCTTTGAAACCTCACCGTTCAATCTAAACAATTGATAAATATTTGATAATAAGTGTCTCAGACAACTTCTGCAATATTAAACATCGGCTGCGCTAATCCACAGCTGAAATATCTCCTATCTGATAAATTGGCAAATTTTGCAGTGTTCACGAGTGTCGGTAAATCATGGAAAAAGATGATCAATTGAAGCGGAAATAAATATGAGAGATTAACATATGGCACAAATCATTGCCAGCAAATTACAGTGTCGTTAGTTTTCTAGTTCGTGAGTTGAAGTCAGAGAACGAGTGCAAACAGTGTCGTTAGTTCAAAAATTTGTATGCACTCAAATATAAACATATGCGAGCAAAAGATTATCATAACACGTAAGAAATATGAAGAGAAACGCATGAAAAGAAAAGCTTAGATTTAAACCTTTGTGAACAGCCACAAATGATGGGCGTACTAGAGAGAAATTTTTCGAGCCGTCCAAAGATCAATCACTGACGTAATCACATATTGCCAAGAAGGGAAGAGGGTGGAGGGGGAGGGGTGATGTAGTGAGACGAAAGCATTGCACATAGCGAAGTACGAAAATACTGAAAACTAGTGACTTCTTTTTTCAGCGAGAATGGAGTGGAAGTGGCCGAGGATAGCGATTTTATGCATTTTTGCAAGCTTATGCAAAAGTATGCAATATCTGCGATATATCTCTACTAATGTCTATGGTCTATGTGTCACTAATTTTTCTTCAAGATTTCAACTCATCAATCATAAATTCGCGATAATGAATTTAGAATGGGCAAACAACGTTATAGGATGGCCTCATTTTCTGAATATCGTTTTGGTTGACCATCCTCTGTATGGGCTTATTCTCTTCAGAATTGTTATAACATTAAAATATCTTTTTTTTACAAAGTGTTGTATGCGATCCAGAAAAGTTTTTGCTAACGAGTCCGTAAAGCTGTTCATGTACAAGTGTTCCAGGTTTCTGTTTATATGAACAGAAAATCACTCAAAAATGGACTATGAAATTGCGCAGTTACGATCCACACGTGGATGACCTCCACAGATGTTGCATTATCTGCTTGCTTTTCACAATGGAATTCCTTGGGTAAGTTTCTCAATAGTAACCAAATCAACCAAAATATGGCAGGTTTCTTTATTTACAAACACTCCATGAATTTCGTTATCAAACTAGTTGTAAGAGCGGGCATCGCGCCATTGCCATTGACACACATTCACTCTTGCTGCTCTACTTTCCCTGATCCCGACGTGCAAAATGATAAACGAACTAGTACAAATTTCCTCGCAGAGTTAGATCTCTATAAATCCCTTCGAAGTTGCTAGATCGAAGATAACATAGGAAGTCAGCACATCCTTCAAATTTTTCACTCCGGGTTTCTGTGATTCCCGAACTGAAATAGCAGGGGAAGAAGACGCACTTACGTATAGTCGATTTCATTAACGATCTTAGCAAGACTTTAATGCCGTGTGAAAGGGGGATTTGGCAGTATCCCCCCTTCACCCCCCTCCAACCATTTCCAGATAGCACGAATGCCAATGTTTTGAAAGATTGGTGAAGCTATTTTGCAGAAAAACTGGTTCATTAAGTTTCCAGAAATAAAGTTTAAAGTGGACCACATATTCTCCACTTTTTGTGAACGGCAACAAATTTTTGAAAATTTAGCTGTTTTATGGGAGGCATTATATTTAATTTTCGTCTTTATTAGTCTTCGTCTTAACGGCAATACGGCCCCTATGATTTTAAAATATGTCGCCTATTTGTCAACAAACGGCTGCGTAAAGTTGGTTCACCTGTGAAAACCTTTTCCACACTAATTACCTCAAAAAAGCAACTTATTTATCATTCATGCGATAAGTATGAGTGTAAAGTGTAAAGCGGCAGCACAACAGTGATGAAGCTTTTGCGTCAGTGAGGAGGAGTTGATTGTAACATATCAATTCACTCTTCTATGTGGTCGTTTGAGCAATCGGAAGAAATGATGGGTCGCTTATCGCATGGATTACTTTCATTCTGTAGACAAGTGATAGAGTTTCTATAGCGCATAGGCTATCTTGCAGTTGTGACAGTCTTCACTTTACTTTACTACGATGACTGCACTTCAAATCAGGACCGAGCTCACCTCTGCCTAGAAGAGATTATGACTAAATTCAAGATGCATCATACTTAGAAATAACAACTTCATAATGACTGATCGATATTGTAACAAATTGAGCGATACCCCATCACCAGCAATTCATAAACACAAAAGGAAACGTTTTGCAAGTGTATTGAAGTCAACAAGAAAAAAGTAACCAACCTACTCTCTTCATCATTGGGTAAAATATCACAGAAATGACCACACAGTTTATAAATCTCTTTGCTAGAGAACAAAACCATAATGGTCGGAACAAAGATAAGAATCACTCGTTTTTATTTTTCAATTTATCAACACGACAACAAATACCAACATGTTCGCAACTGAGTGGGAGGATGCATTTATTCCACTTCTGGGAAGATATTAATTATTTGAAGAATTGTGGATGATGCCCCGGAGGAAAAACCGCTATATTGCTGCTATGTGATAATAACAGTCCACATTGATGCGTAAATTCTGCTTGCCAACGCCCCTATTAGTAATCTACAGTAAGCTTGAGTAGCATTCAACTTGAATGTCTAATCACGAAAATACAACCTAAGTTCGGGGAATGCCGTCTCAGAGATATAAGTTTTTGGTACTATATCGCATATAAAAGCACAGCGCCTGCGCTTATCCGTTCCATAAATACAATGTCATAAGCTGCTCATATACAGCCATACGATCACTGGCGCAAATTTGTCTATTTGCCTATTTGCCCGACGGTTTGAACTGACTACCTGAACAAGTATGATGACAGAATTCAATGGACATAACCTATTCAATGTGTTCATCGCCTAACCTAATTTCATCACTTTTGA
The DNA here is from genome assembly GCA_037389465.1 of Baylisascaris procyonis. NCBI lineage: Eukaryota > Metazoa > Nematoda > Chromadorea > Rhabditida > Ascarididae > Baylisascaris > Baylisascaris procyonis. The sequence continues at coordinate 1,774,071 of JAZARR010000266.1, forward strand.
CCAACATTTTTATATGATTTATCTACATTTTGAAGCAGATTTTTTTCTTTAAATCTTTCAAAATTTAAAAAACTTCAATTGCACTCAATCACTTTGATGTAGCGAAGAACGAATTTATGCTTGAAGACGTTTTCAAGTGATAGCTGGCTTAAGGGGGTTGAAGTTTTTCTTTAATTTTTCACCAAGTGATCAATTTTCAAGAAAGAATCGCAGAAAACGCTTGTCACGCGATCCCTCTTGGCGTGAACTTATAGCTTTTTAATATTCCTCTTTCTCACAATATCCGTTAAAATAGTAACTCCTCTAATATTGATGGTCTCGTTATCAATCTGATATCATTGTAACTTCGAGTCTGACGTCCGTTCTGTGTTCATGAACTCTCCATCAATAACGTCAACTTCCGATGATGGTCGAAATATCGCAATGTACTTCATATTTATTGCAACAGTTTTTTGTGACAATGCTTTATTGCATTTTGTTACGATGCAATTTTTCGTTTCTATTGACTTTCAAACAGTGGAAATGTTACTTCATCGATAGATTACGTCATATGAGTTTCACAGAGTTCAACCATCCGAATCCAACAGTTTTGTGGTTAAAGAGATTCTAAACGACAATAAATACGGCTAATAGAATTTGTTGCTAAGAACTTAATGAATGTGCAAAATGCGGCAGCAATCGATCAAAAAAATTATTAAATATAGTTGATTAATGGTTCCATCGACTCAAATGCACATCGATGCATTACCCTAAATGCTAAATACCATTGTATTAGATAAGTACTACTAAAGATCCATTGCGTTGATAACGAAAGGCATAAAACTCAAATGAATTCACTGCAGTAAAAAACTTCTTTCGAGCTAGCAATACAAGTCTCCTCAGAAGCCTAGAAACTTCAACAAACGGCCTATCGTATATCGTTGTATGCACGCTACATCGCTGCAACAGGTTAGTCGTATTGTACATTTTTAACACAAGCAAAAGATAATTAAGCATGCAGTAGGCTTCACTTCGTGGGAAATTCAAGTTACTCATTTTATAACAATTTCTCATTCCTCTAAATTTCAAAAAAAAAACTTCCGTCACATCCCATAACAGAAATAAATAATTCGGGATTCGCGTAGTCGCAAAACTGATCGCAGTTTGCTCATTGATATCTTCCAGAATGTATAAAGACCGTGCAAAAGATACTGCTGCCAAAATTAGTTATTTCCTTTTGAAATGAACAAAAACAGTAGCAATAATAATGTTAAAATCGCTGAGCCTTGGGTTTTTCTATAGACCACACCCTTCCCCTCCCCAGCAAGAGAAACCAGTTCAACAAGCAAAGAAGTCAACAACCTTCGACAGTGAGGAAAATATGTCGGCGAAAAGAGATTTGAAATGCGATTTTTTTACCCTTACGCTGCTTTCACTCGATATTCAGGTGTGGCTGCTACCTTAAACTGGCAGTGAGAGTGCTAGAGTGGGGGCGAAAGACAAGGGGAGAGAGACGGTGAAGAGAAATTCAATTTTGCACCTAGCGAATTGGCAGAAAATTCCATAAGCAAATAAAGAGAAAATTGAGGATTCGTTTCTGCGTTGAAAACACTTTGAAATAATTGTTGCGTAGCTTAAACCGTCAACACACAACTGTGCAACGATAATGATCCCTGCCGAACGAATTACCATTTGATTGCTTATAGTGAAATCCAATAAGCATAAATGCAACCTTGTTATTACGCAGATAGAAAAGTGAATGAAATTAGAGACTGCTAACTGAAGAAAGCTTCTTTCTTATGTTCCTCGTATCAGCTATTCAGCTTTTAGAAACGGAAATAAAGGAGACGAGTGGCAAATTTTCTAACAGATCTTTGATGACTGCAGATACTAAGAAACCGGGTAAAGAGAAGGTTGATGCATAGGGGATGACATTGCTATAGAATCACTGCTAGGCGGATTATCGAGAATCCAATATTGCTACAGAGTACTGGTATGATTTTAACATCTTGCAATTTAATTTGCTTCACCTAAAAAATACCGATTTGTTTGAGCCTGATGTAATTTAATTTACAACACTGCGATCGGAGCAAAGAAAGTATTAGTGAGTAAAATTTCATTATAAACGCTTATAAGCATGAAAGGAAATTGCAATATCGTGCAGCGAATCTCATAATCGTTAAAATTAATAATGATATGTACGTGAATATATGAAATGCTTCCATGCAAATAAACGATTTCAAAAATTGCATAAACGCACGACACGGCATATGCTGTAGCGTTTTTGAACACAAAAGCGGATTCCATTTAAAAATCGGCAGTTTACAGTTGTGATGACAGTTGCCAATATAACGCACGACTATGAGATATTAGAACTCACTTCCACACTCACCCTCAGCTTCAACATTTCGCCTATCTCATTTGGAAACTAGAAAATTCTCATAGAACGGCTTCGAGAACGAGGCTTCTTACATATATTCGATGAAACACTGAATATTTTTTTAAAGAAAAAGGCGAAAATTCGTCATTGATGAAATAGAAATCGCTTAAGTAGAAGCATACATATCTTTGAGACGTAAAAATGAGAATTTTTCCTATTGAATAAATCCGCGAAAAATTTCCCAAATTTCAGAGGACTTTTCAGATGTAAAAAATGCAATGCATTCTACACGCTCGTACGCTTCTTCGAGGGATTCGCACTGCAAGAAGAGCGCAATTAAAAATGTTCAATACATTTTAAAAAAACGTTAACGTTCGTGTCGTTTCATGGGTCTACGCACGAATCGATTTCTCATCATATGTGCCAATATTGGACGAAATCAAACCGAACTTTTCCATTCCCATTTTTGTCTACAGTTGAAATTTACAATATTATGAAATAATATTGTTTCAATTTGAGAAGGATTTTATACTCTTAGTACTCAAACAGTATCATACGGCAATAAGATGAACATCATGAAACGCACTTTGATAATGTACAAAGAACGCATATCATTGTGAATAGGAAGAACGAAAAATAAAGACAATAATTATTAAAATTTATGAACAACATGATATTTCATCGTTCATTTTGTCGAGTCAAATTTCCTCCACTGTGCATCTTTGGTTTCATCTCTTAGTACAACAACATGAATTCTTAAATACTTCACAATTATAGTTTCGGTGTTTTTTTTGAGTTTAGTGAAGATTTCAGCGATAATAAGTAGATGAATTTTTGAGGAAACGCTTATAGATTTTTATTTTTTATGAGAAAAACTTACCGAAGGCATGAGAGACGGAGTTCAACGGTAGAAATTGCATAATAAGGACAATTGTGACAACGCACATTGCACGTCCTCCACATACACTCACGCACTTTGATAATGTACAACGAACGCATATCATTGCACTAATATACGCACAATGATCGGCCCTCTAAACAAGTCCCGCCCTTTAACGCCTGCAGCTGCCTTCCTGGCTTGGCGCTGCACCATTAGCCCAACAGCGTTTGCTTCTCCTTACCGCTTCTCTGCCTAGCTTCCTGGTGAATGAAGTACTATGCGTTCATTATATTACAAGAGGGGTGGTACTCAGTGAGCACTTCTTTCCCTCATACCCGATTTTAGACGTTTTTACGAATATGCGTTCATAAAACGCATTATGAAATGGTAATGTCTGTATGCATGTATGTATGTGTCTGTCTGGCGAATAGTTTCAACTCCAAAACTGCTTAACCTAGATTTACCGAATTTCCAACGTAATCAATATTGCCAGCTTACCTATTATACCAAATTTCAAATTGAGCCATCAAAATCAAGGTAAGTTCAAGACATTTGAATGCGATAAAAAGTTTAAATGTGCTGTTGGGTTCCGTTTCACATCTTTCTGGCCACTAAAGTGAAGCATTTTGTGTAATATTCGTACCAGCAGATGGATCACTAGAAACATAAACGCGTTATTCGGCATCCTTGGTTAGTTGCTGTTAAACTATGTTTCAACAGGTGAATTGGTTTACCTAATTTAGTGCCAGCTCTTCTACTTCATATCGGCGTTTACTGTAGTCTTTTCGCGAACTGCTCACAATTGAGCTGTCAAATTTCGCATATGAATGAACTTGCTGGGCTGATATTTTCAGCTCATATCGTAACGGAAATGAAAATAAGGAAGTATGATAGGTAAACAATGCATCCCAAACCTGTTCTGGAGATTTTTGTCCATGACTCGCCGCTTTTTTAGTGATCCTTGGTTCATATGAGAGATGATTAAATTCACCATGGAAATTGCGAGTTGTGTTTTCCTTTCACGTCCGATTAAGTAAGATTCATGTGATTGCACTCTATCGTAGGAAACAACGTTCTCAACGTTGTATGGTGTTGAGTAGAAGCGAACAAAATCAATTTTGATATTTGCAAAGTGAACATTTTCACGATGGCTTAGGGAGCCTATGTACCATTCATTTTTATCACTTTTCAAGGATGGGATGGGGAACAGGAGAGGGAGGCGGGTTCCATACTGATGGGGAACAGGAGAGGGAGGCGGGTTCCATACTGATGGGGAACAGGGTAGGGAGGCGGGTTCCATACTGATGGGGAACAGGGTAGGGAGGCGGGTTCCATACTGATGGGGAACAGGAGAGGGAGGCGGGTTCCATACTGATGGGGAACAGGGTAGGGAGGCGGGTTCCATACTGATGGGGAACAGGAGAGGGAGGCGGGTTCCATACTGATGGGGAACAGGGTAGGGAGGCGGGTTCTATACTATAATGATGGGGAACAGGAGAGGGAGGCGGGTTCCATACTGATGGGGAACAGGGTAGGGAGGCGGGTTCCATACTGATGGGGAACAGGGTAGGGAGGCGGGTTCCATACTGATGGGGAACAGGGTAGGGAGGCGGGTTCCATACTGATGGGGAACAGGAGAGGGAGGCGGGTTCCATACTCTATCTTGTGGCACTGTCCTATTTTTATTGTTCGTCGTCGGTGCATTGTACTCTTCCCCTCTCGTTCTTCCTATTATCCATGCGAAATGTCCCAAATGCGAATTTCGAATTTCGCTCTTGCAATCCTTTGCCTTGTTATGAAGTTCGATCCTGGCGGCATTATTCTGGGTTACTTGTGCAATCAATCAGAGTGCCGATTGAATTAGCCCTCACATATTCCTTAGTAGATGTTGAGGAAGCTGCCTTTGGATTGCTGTAGAAGCCTTCAGTTTATTGTTGGCTACAAACGGATTAGTGAAAGATTCGCTTCAGATGGATGTTTAGCATTTCGTTAAGGTTTAAAGCCACGCCTCACTACATCTCAAGGAGGGGTGCTCGCATTCTTGCGTAGTGCACATCGATGGTGCTTTGCCTACCCCTCTCTGTAGCATGAAATATATGTGCCTGTAAGATTTGGATCAATTGATCCACCTCATGCGTGAAAGGTAAGCTTATAAAGCTAAAGTCGTAGCCAAACCAATGAAATTATTGAAGGCCATTTTCGAGTTCTACGCTGAAGCAGAATGGGAATTCTTCGGTTTTTAAGACAGCTTATTCCATATCAATGACATTTCAGTGCAAGGATAACAAATGGTGACGCAACATTCCGCGAAATAGCCTATTTCATCCAGGATCATGCCATACATCAATGTTCTCAAACAAACTCGGACTCAATTTTGTCGACCACCCATCTCTTCGCAAAAAATTGCAATTCACTTAATTTCAAGTCATTTTTCAAAGAAGGCATTAGACGATTGATTGGAAATTAAACGTCACTTTAGAGAGTTGTAACGGCGGAAATCTTTTGCTAAAAGCTGCTTCAAATCTGCCAAAATTGACTGCTGTCAGCAATTGCTAACGCGAAACATTAAAATGCACTTACTCAATGAATAAACTCCGATTGACTCCTTGAGAGCTTACGTTTCGATGATTAGCCACTACAGTTGCAATGATACTCACAGCTAGTCTAACTATTAAATTCTCAGTTGGTTTGGGGGGGGGAGGTGGGAGGTATAATTGGTGACGGTTACTCACGTCTGAATTAAAGATAACAAATTCACCTAAATTGGTAATGGGGCAAACTACTAGCGACTTAAATGAAATACAGTAATTCTCTTCGAATGACGGCTAAATGATTCATCAGCAAACAGTATTCGATCAGTTATGCATTTGAATTTGCACAAAAGTCTTGCGAGTTATCGTTAAAATGATTGACAAGATTTCCAATGGCAACTTTATCGTTGGGCTGTTGGAGGTTATTGGAGTTCAACGTTTCACTTTAGTGGTCTGAAAAAAAAACGACATCAGCTTTCCCATTTTCCCCTCCGCAATCTGTAACATTGTAAAAGTTTAGGTATTGCAGGTTGAGAAGGAAGTTGAAGCTGAAGTAGTTCAGTGTATTCTTCGTCTTCAAGCATAGAGATCGATATGTTTCAGATTGCTGATCGCTGATATCATTGATCCCATGCCGGCTTTCTCAACAAGTTTTTGGGATTATGCGCATATAGGATATTTATTTCCCTGCTGACAAGAAATGAAGGTATTATTCTTAATGCTTATTCTCCAAGCTGAATTTTTATGATATTTGACGTTCAGCGGTTGGTCCACAGGAATGAATAGTGTCATTATTGAAATTGGTTGGTTTGAGAATGGCTTATGCGATGCAATCGAATTCCAATCGATGCACCATTAAACGTTGCATACTAAAGGCTCATTGTGCAGATCGTAATATACTCAAGAATATTGCTTAGCAAGCAGCTTAATTCTGTGGTCTTCATTCTCCATGCAAAGCATTCACTGCTGCCACTTGTTTGTTGTGTGATGCCTGAATTGCAGAGAATCAATTATGATGTGATAAACATGCAATTGAATCTATCTAAGAACTAAATTCGCCAATTAGTTTTCAGAAGTAGAGGCAAAAAGAATTCAAACTTTTCTCATTTTTCGCCTGTCACCCATGGAGAAATCAATTAGAGGACGTTATTTTTCTAGAGTATACAGTACGCTGCATCTTCCAGGTGGAATGCAGTATACGGTATATATGGTAGATATAAATGCTTCGAAGTTTGTATGGGGTGAAATTTAGAGAAAAATCGAAAGCTGCTCACTGATCGGTTACGTTGAGTACTCCTTTAGTTCGCAGTATATTGCTGAAGACAATGGCTTACTAGCAATGACGGTACGCTGGTAAGAAGACTCATTGTGTTACACCAGAATGACGCTGTTGCATTACTAGCGGGGTGCAGAAACAAGGCCAAATCTGATCAAATCAAAATAAACCTCAACCGAAAACATTATAGTGAGGAGAAATTCGAAGCTGACAATTTGTTGGATAGATGACTTGGTGAAGGTGAACGATGAATTATATATGTTGGTATGGATGAAGCCGAGTTGTTGAATATCTCTCCAAGAACGAATCGCACTATTTACTAAGCAGTGCTTAGTTGATAAGGATTGAGCTGAGCCTGCCTCAGAGCGCATATCACAACCATGGAATCTTATCGTCTTGGCTATGTGGTATGTACAGACGCTCACACATATAAATAAATAAAGGCATCTGTGCCTATCTGCGTAATTACGTACCTGCATGAGCGCGTGCATTTATGTGTTCGCATTGTACTTCTAACTCTGCAACCACACAACCAACGACGATAAGCTTCCATAGTTGTGACATGCGCTTTGAAGCAGCCTCGATAGCTCAGTCCTATCAGCTTAGCACCTTCTGCATAAGTTATGGGCATTTGAAAGTGCTGTGATTTCTTAATACACAATTGTGCGTTGTTCAGATACTTGAGGAGTAATTAAAATTGAATTTCTTCATAGCTTTTTACAAGCGATCACTTTTAGCAAATATCATTTCATTTTATCAGTCCAAGTTGAATCTGTAAAATGCATGTGTCGTTGAGGTCTCGCAAACCCTTCAACCTTTACTGCGGCTCGTTGCTAACAAAATGAGTAAATCCACGTCAAATTTAATTGAATACGCAAACCATATTGGCAGTATGCAAATAACAATATTCAATAACTAGACGACTCACTGCACAAAATTCTCATCAGATGTGCACCTAAAGCGGCGTTCGTAAAGGCGTTTTTTTAGCTTAGTTGTCGTGAAATCCACTTGGATTTCCCGGAATTGCGAATTATTTGAATTTCTCCGAGTATCGCTAAGGCGCAAGTTGAATCTTTCATGCTGAATTTTTCCACTGATAATATCGAATTTGTTATGTCGATTAGTTTCTTCTGCCAAAATTTGCATCCTGAAGTGAATTCTCTAAAGTGCATATTGTTTTATTAGTTTTTGAATTTTTTGCTCATCATCTATTGTTCATCATGGTTATTAAAAGAACCATGTAGCATTCTTAAGCCTCGTTACAGAGAGAGACCAGGAAATTTTAAAGTTGTTGTTAAACTTGCTGAGAGACCGGCGATACTAATTAAACCCGCAGATACTTTTTTTTTGTAATTCCAAATATTTTCCTGTTGAATATAGAACTCTGTGACTGTTGAGTAGTTTTTTATTGCAAAAGTCTTCCCATGAAACCTGTTCGCCTTTTTAAGACAAACGTCGAACTTCCTGGATATCCTCCTTAGGTGCCATAAATAATTTTCTTTTTAATGTTAGTGAGTTCTTCCGTGAATGATTGACATCTACTAATGGCTCATTTACCACAAGTTTCAAACTTTCGGTGGTTGTCATGCATTGATTTTTAAGCACTGTCAAAAATTATTACTACAGAATCGTGTTTGCATATGTGTCTCTCTCTTCTTCAACAGTGAATCAGACAATCCACAGCACAAATTCGATGAAGATGATTTCATCCTTAGATGATTTCTTAACTCCTTCGTGTATCACTGAAAATATGTCTCTGACCGCGGATAATCTTCCTGCACATTTCCTCCCTTGCAAGTGCACAGGACTTAACAGGTCTTGAAGTGTCTCCCATGCTCTTCCATGCTGGAAGATGAATCAGAATTCAACGATGATTAGGCAGAAGAATCTTCTCAAATCTTCTCATTGTTGTCTTCTCAATTAGGAAGCTGCAGATCTCTGGGCTGCCGTGGATGAGGGCGACAACAAAAAGGCAAGAGCAGAATAAGTAAGCGACGCTTTTTCACAATAAAAGGACTGTATCGTTATAGAAAATCCATCCACACTCAAGAACCCACTCTTTACCGCCTTACACTTCATCATGCAATTCACGGCTTACTTTCGCACTTCACCTCACAATCCGCTGCTTTCTTTCTTGAATTTTTCAACTGATTCCCCATTACCGCGCAATCTAATTCTTACCAGCAATATAAAATCATCATTATCGTCCATTGCTTACAACTTAGCGCTTAACTCACAATTTATTGTTTACCATCTCATATTTCACCACACAATCCGTCACTTACCTGACCCTGACAACCCGTCGCTGGCGACCTAATTGCAACTAACTGTTTATCACTTCTGGCTCAACCTTTGCAACGTCTCATTTGCTCACGTGTACTATCTCACCAGCTTAGGTTGACACACTCAACACCTCACATTTGTACTCACAACACAGACCACTGCCCACTACTTCAATCCATTCCCAGACTACTTCAACCCAATCACAATAATCATATTTCACAGCTCGATACAGCGTGCATCAGGCTGTGTAAATAGACCGAGCTAAAGAGGTTTTTATGTAGATACTGCGCCCAAGCCATATAAATGAAGCGCACTGAGAATATTTTGAACTGCGACAGTAACGGCGAAGTCGATTCTCTTACCTCTAGTAATTCCACTTAAGCTTTCCTGCTACGAGGAACAGTAGACATGCTTTGAAACGCATTAAGCTGAACAAGTTTTTCGTCGCGACTTTGCCACAAACACTGCAAATTTTCCTGAACGCTTGATAATGCTGGAAATTTCAAAAATTGAATGATGTTATCGTTTAAAATTAGATCCATTTTCTGTCGCCGTCGTTAATTACCCTCTAGATTCTTCCGGTGTCTATCCATTTCACTCGAAATGTGAGGAAGTGCCCCTTTATGAGAAAATTATTGGACCAGCGGTAATCGACGCAGTTCACACCTGTTACCATTTGGGCACTGTCTACCACAGGGTTCGAAGTGTGATCAAAAACACCTTTTACATGATTTTTCAAAACACTAGACCCATAAGTCCTTCATGAAAGGAACCTTACTCTGAGTTAGCGAGTTTGAAATTTTTTTTTTTAATTTGCTTTAAATGGTATTTGCTATCAATAATTCGAGGAGAACAAATGAAATATCGAGTAAAGACTAGAAGTGATCACTGAAAGCCGTATTTTCTTTTATTAGCATTCCTCAACGATAACCAATGTGACTAATTATGTAAATACTCTTTTCACGCTATCAGGATTAACAGCACATCATGTCCTACCAGTTCCACATTGAAGGAAACGAAGAATGGACGACCTGTATGCGATGAAAATTGCGAGATTATCAATGCGGTGGCCTCGAAATACATCATTCTCACGAATGTTGAAAAAATCCGCAGGCTTTTACTGGTGCGCCAAATGTTATCCTGTCTTTTCAAATCGTGAGCATCGATTCTATAGACGCGGTATTCCAACAACTTGCCATATATAACAGTCATGTAGCAGAGGACGTTCGTGTTAGGCATTGAATCCAGTTCTGTAGAAACAAAAGGTACTGTAGCGCTCATTTTTCAACTATTTTTTAATGATCTCAAGAATGAAATTGACACTGTAAATTTTTATTTGATTCGAATTCCCGTCACGCTTAAATGTTTTCAGTCTAGCAATTACTTGCATGTTTGATCATGGTTACTGAGAATGAAGGAAGGTGCCACATGAAATAGTGGTGAGCTACAAGGTCTGAGGAAACGTAGAAAACTACATCAATTAGTGATCCTGATTATCTATATAACGCTCTTGCCCCGGGAGACCTGAGCCCGAGCATTCCTTCTCTGAAGTTTTCATCCACAGACAGTTGAGCCAACAACATTATTTATGCAAGAACAAAGAGCAGCTTTAAGCAAAAACTACAATTAAAACTCAAACAATATAGTTTATTCGAAAGTAATTCTTCCCCAAGCTTTTTGTTCGATTGCTGAAACCTTTTTCTGAGCATATCTGATTTTCCATTATATCAGGTATGCCTGAAGCCTTCCGATTTTCGATACAAGAAAGATTTTATAAACTATAAGGTGATGCAAAGGCAACAATTCCTCAAGACAGTGTCATTCGCCAGGCATTAAGGAAAGGAATATGCATGTGTTTGAAGCAAGTTCTTAGTTATAGACGTAAATGTCGGGCGCTCAGTTTTGCAAGATTCAGTTTTCCAGGATTTCCGATGCTAGAATGCACATAAACTCCACATATATTCGAATGTCTTGTGTTAATCTATCCGATCACCTTGCGAAAATTATCGTATCGTATCAAGGATGCCACGTCTCCATCATTCATTTATTGGCTTGTGAATCAGCATCAACTGAATTTAAAAATTTTTAAACTTTTTCTAACCACTTAATGAGTATCAAGTGCATAAAGGGAAAGGGGTTCAATTGCAACTTTCGCTTATACTATTTCCGAAAAACATGAATGATTAGCTTCGCTCAAAAGTTTCCCATGCATTTTTGCAGCAATAAAAATATTGCAGTTGAAAAACACGCTCCCGTCACAGTTGTTGGTTCATCGACACCAAATACGAGTGTAAATTTTGATAAATGTGGGAAAACCAGGATTGCATCTTATAAAAATAGCACCAATAAACTTTACTGTAGTCACTTCCTTTCGCCTGATGAAAAATTTCATGTCCTCTATTTGTATGCTTCATGCACGCTTGTCAAGGCAATAACTGATCAACCCTCCTCTCTTCCCCTCCCCCCAAATCCCGACGGGAGATCGGGTAGTACTCCACTAAAGCGAAGCTGGAATCCACCGAAAATCCAACCGTCTTATGGTGTCGCAGATTTTCATGCACGCTTTTGCATGCCTACTTTGAAAAGCGCTTCATGGCTATGTCGTATCCAGGCATATTTATGCAGTTTCTATCTGTCGGCTAAATAACGTCAACTTGGAAGTAGTTGGATTAGCTAGGAAAATTGGTAGGTACAGTACTGAAATTAAGTGGTCTCCCAAACAAGTACTACTGAAATTAAGTGTCTCCCAAACAAGTACCTGACTCGATCATAAAATTCGAAGACAGTTAGAGATAGCTACATACGCCTCAAAAACCACTTGCTGTTTGCAGCGGCTAAGTCACAAAGTAGGCGAATAAACACATCTCATGTAGAGGAACTGTACGAATGGTCGTCAATTGTTTACGGTATGAACACAGTCTTTTTGTTTTGTGGCCGATTTGGGATATTATTTGGTCAGATGAACGGACTTATTAAACCGCATATCCTCTCAACTGCTCTGGTAGTTTGCTCGCTTATTTCCCTGTGAAAATGCTTTGTTTTAGACTTTTCACCTTAACGGAAGCGAGGGTCAGAAATCTGCTCTCTGTAAGTGCGCAGTTGTCTGACTGCAAACGAAAAAATACAAAAATATTTTCACGTCTGCCAACCTTACAATGGACCTACTTTGCATATTGGCATCACAAATACTCTCAACCTAAAATGAAACCTTTGAAATGATAAACGACTTGGTTTTGCCGCAATAAACGTAATTGATCTCAACCACTGTGTGAAATTTCATTTTGGTCTTCATGTTGAGGAACAGGCTTATCTTCTGCTTGGATAACTATTGATTCATTTTATATCCTTGCAGTTGATCTTAGTAGCCACCAGACGACCGAAAGGAATAACTAAGTGAGCACTTTGCTACTGAAATTAAATAAATTCCTGTATTGCTAGTTTCACTACCAACGTAGATACGTATCCACACTAACGCTGATTCAAAAGCAAATGTAGCCCAGCGTCCGTCAAGCTCTGAGAAACCCTAGTATCCAAACGACAAGCTCATGAACCTTCGGTGATAACTGAAGTCACCCTAATTCAGATGAGCCTCAGGAAAGACATGAGGTGGCGCGGTCTTAAAGGCCCTCAAAGCAACATTGCCCCACACATTTGCTAAGTGAATTTGCGGAATGCAATCTAGCCTCAGAGTAACACTGCCAAACCAACAACGACCAATATTCGATCGCACCAAAAGCAGCGCGGAAAGCGCATGTTGTTCGTCGAGGAGAGCGCATAAAAAGCGACAACTTCAGAATTTATACAGTACTCAATCTTTTTGCCGAAGACTAATGCGCTTTTCTTGTGGTGATCAAACTTCTCGTCCATCTGTTTCTTCCCAAACAGGCGATGTTTTTTCACCAGTTTCGATGAATGCCGGTAAAGCAAAATTACTTTTCTTCCATTTCAATTCTCATCAGCATTGCATCCCACAGGCTTATATCGGGTGGGGAAAGAGGCGAAGAGGTTGGTGTAAGAAATAGGATAGGGAGGGATGTGGCAATGTTCAGCCAACTGACTAACAAAGTTGTTAATCATAGAAAAGCGCCTGTTTTCGAACTAGAGTACGTGGATGTTCTGCGAAGAGAAATCAAATAAACATTGCTTTGTATCAGAAGAACACATAAAATATCGTCTATGCAAATGAATAGTGTGCATACTAATTGGCGTAGTGATTAGCACAGATTATCAGCGCAGAAAACTTCGATTAGCATGAAGCAGTCGATAGTTCTACATTTCAATTTGAAGTCGCAAAATACCATACACTACTGACTCGAGCAATCTCCATATAGCGAATATGTAATAGTAGTTGATAGTAAATGAAAATATCATACAAAACATAAACTGAAGATGCCATTCTACGGCCTAACGGCGAATATATATCACGTCGAAGATTGTATAAAATCAATGAATTTATTGCAGTGAATCCTATCCATTTCTTATAAACGGTGGGCGATGACGCCGATGCATGGATTCATATCCGAAACATTTCGCACTGTAGCAATTTTTGTTGCTTCGCTCATGCAGTGAAGTGTGAAAAAAGCGTCTTCGACAACAACTATGTGACGTTTCTGAATAAAAAACAACTTCCTCAATTTTTTTCCTTTATATAAATCGAAGTTTAAGAAATCAGTGAGAAATTCATATTTGCAGGGCGCATCATAACAATATCCTCACCATGCGTACGTATGTTTTCGCCTCGTATTTGTTCGGCACTTCTAACTTAGGAGGGATTAAAAGCGGAAAATTTGCTGTGTGTAATGTGTTCACATATGTGCATCCATGTATATGTATGTCTGTTTGCCTATCTATCCGTTGGGCAGTTTGCATTCGAAGACTATTGAATTGCAAAAGTCGGACTTCTAAAATTTAGCGGACATTATATATGCCATCGGATGACTTCGCGGCGGTTCGTCAAATTCGAGAAGACTTATAAACATTTAAAAGTGCTCATTGTATAACGGTCATAATGCATTCATATGCGCTGTTGGATCAGGCGAAATTTGAAAGCATAAATACTCAAATTTTAACATTTGCGGGCGATGAATGAAACAGGTGAATCTATTGAGCGGAATTCCTCAAGTATATAGCGCCACACATCCGCAGATACTCTTCTCCTCATATAGCAAGATATTCCCACGTCAAACTTCGCAGAATCAATCGATCCCCTGCGGGAATGTTTCATGAAGTATGGCTTACAATTTCTTTCAGCGGTTTTACAGTTATACGATTGAAAGAGCACAAATAATAAGCTGATAATTTTTGCATTAAAACTTTTCTAATTTTTTAAAAGTGTCGCTCAAAATCCTGTATCTTTATTGGCATTTTTCCCGATCGAATACATTAAAAAAATCCATGAAATGCGGACATGACGGAATGTTTTCCTTATCCATACCGTAATATTCGTGGGATTTTTTTTATCGTTCCTGCTCTCTTCATTCCTCTAGGATTGATATCTGGTCGAATTATTAATATACAACTTTTTAGGGTGCTTGTAACTGTATTTTTGGCTGCACCTTATTGATTCTGATATAGCTCAAGTTTACAGAATTCAAGCATCGTTCCTCATAGTTCTTCATGCGACGGCCAAATGTGCAACATTTCATCAGCGTTTAACCTCACTACGGGGGCTCATTTGCATCGGTTTGTCGCTATAAACCTCGTCGACTAAATAAGTTCAATGAATGTTTCCATACTACTCACGGGCTGGCCATATTTTTATCATTTGTTGTTTATTCATATTATATATATCTCAACATTGATACGTATTTGAGAACGATCTCGTCTCCCATATTGGTTGTTTGAGTTTTCATTTGAAACATTTCAAATATAAGCAAAACAGAGTCATTGAATGATACGGAAATAGATGAAGGAAGGATGCTGATGTTGCACACGTCATATTCTCATTGCGATTCCCGTCAACAACTATTCGTTGGTGCACTTTCTTCTTTTGTTATTGAAAGAATAGCAACTTGTAATGCCCGCATAACATAGGGGTTTTCATTGTACATAAATTGTGCTCTTGCTGTTCACAACAATCAACATTTTCAACTCGTTTTAACGAACAATACGATTCGCAGTGAATGTGATTGTCAAAAATTATAACCTTCCCACAATTTTATTCTAAGGTGTAAATCTGCAGGAGATGATGCATTAAATATTTTCAAATTGCTTTAGTGAAAACGAAATTGATTGTAACGACTATATCATTTCAATCATCCGATTAGAAGTGTAACAGTGGTACTGTTTTGAGCGGTCATTATTGTTTTCCCTTGAAGTATAATATCAAATGACATCATTGCGCACAAAATTGAAGCATTGTAATGGGCCAACATAGATTAATAAAAAGGTTCGAATATCTGAAATAGATCTATCAGTGAGTTTTTACCACCCTCTCGATTTAATGAAGCTGCGTGGAGCCGTCATTTGTCGATCACCAACAATGATTTGTTGTTTCGCAAATGCCGCATCGTACGTTCCTAATTAAAGCCTTTCTCCAATTCAAAAACCACCGACATTGGCGTCGTTAGTCCGGAAGCTTCGCGATGGCCGTCTACAAATTGGTCCACCTGTATTTTCATCGTGCAGCCTAAGAAAGATATAAATAGGGCATAATGGAGATGTATTGATGAATTGGATCGTTTAAAAATGTCTCAGAATATTGCGCAAAAAAACCAGAAAAATTAGGGGCGGTCCCTCCAAAGTCTTTGAAAGTTGATCAGAAAGCTGCAGAATGTGAGTTTGAAAAAAAAAATAACATCACAACGCTCATTTTGAAACGAAGTAAATGAAGTGGCAAGCAATTTTTTAGGCATTGACTACTTTCATGAATGCCAACAGAATAGAAAACTAGAGCGAACAAAAGCTGATCATTCCATCATGGGTGGAAAATCCTCATAGTGGAATAACTTTTATGCATACACAATAGGGAAGAGGTTATAACACAACCTGAGAGGTGAAGAAGACGGACAATTGCATGTGAAATGGCGTGGAGATGTTGGGAAAATAGCACGAAAGGGCAGTGAGGATTCGACGAAATGAGCGGCAAAAAAATTTTACGTAACATTTTCGGCATCTGTTATACATAATTTAAAGGCATATCTGCATTTGCGAAACAAATCTCGAGCACTCGAAGTGAACTTAATCGCAACAAAACCTTTTTATATAAGCAATGATTAAGCCCCTTTAAGTCAATATCTTCCAAAGTCCAATCTTTTAGTTGTCTAAATTTATATATATATATATATATATATATATATATATATATGTATACATATATTTATTTATTTATTTATTTATTTATTTATTTATTTATTTATTTATTTATTTATTTATTTATTTATTCATTTATTCATTTATTCATACGTAAATTCGCAATGAAACGCAGAAAACATATTACGCGACGACAAATACAGTGCATGGCAGGGCAGGTCAAGAGATCTTTCTATGGGTGAGTATGTGAAATGCGAGCAGTATATTACTTTATGAGTGATTGTTTTGTTGTTTAAATATTCGGCAGTCATATGTTTGCATAGAAAAATGATGTAGTCAAAATAATCTCGCATTCCCTGCACATGATTCAAAGCAGCAGTTTGCATTCATGATGTGAATATTCCTTGCTAGTTGCGACATATAATAGACAGCAAAAGTATACCTTTAATGATCTGCAACCCCTGACTGTTCAGTAAGATCTATGATAAGAATTTTTCGATAAAGATAAAGATTAGAAGTTGCCCTTTTTAGTTAGAAGCCATGGCTGCTCTGATGAGGAAAAAGAAATGGCTCGAGAAAGAATAGGCGAAGGCGAGATGGGGCTGGTAGAAATCATAGAAAAATTCTTTGTTATTGGAATGCAAATTTTAAAAAATGAATTTGAAATTTTGAACGAAACTGAAAAGTTCATCACTAAGTGATTTTATTCACTGCTTTCGGTTTCACTCACCAATCGAAGCAAGATGTCATTGCCTTGTCCATCATCAAT
This sequence comes from Baylisascaris procyonis, assembly GCA_037389465.1. NCBI lineage: Eukaryota > Metazoa > Nematoda > Chromadorea > Rhabditida > Ascarididae > Baylisascaris > Baylisascaris procyonis. The sequence continues at coordinate 1,791,420 of JAZARR010000266.1, forward strand.
TATTTTTCTTTGTTGAAAGAATTTTTCTTCTTTGCAAATATTCACCCCACATCTTAAGACTTCGCAAAATAGCAATGAGGATGATGTTGATTTGCAGTTGCGATTAGCGCTCCCAACAGAATGATCGAAATAATGATGTGACAGATGACATCATGTGCAATGGTCATTTATATCGTTGATAATACTTTTTCAGTTGTTCCGTTTCCCTAGATTATCATAGTTTCATTTGTTCTTTTTCTAATTGACAATGAATTGGATTAGTCCACTCAAATCAAATCAATGACCAAGGCCGATCTCTGGCACAAAACCAAAAAAATTCGGCATCGTGGCTGACGAATTTGAGTGATGGGGAATTCAGTTGATTAGGATACTCCATAAACCACCCTTACACATATTCAACTCGGTTTCAATATGTTCACTAAAAAACCGCATGAGATCTTGTATTCCTTACCAAATAACTTTCCCCACTCGTGAAATCTTGCATCCTAGGAAGAAATATCTCCAAATAGACGCTTTTCAGAGATCCTGAAAATACTCGGCGCATTAGATATCAGTGCCAAAGAAAACGATTGCTCAAGAACGTTTTCCATGGAAGCTGAAGAAATTACGAGAAAATTTGCTTACTGTGATGGAGTGGAACAAGTTGCAAGGAGCCCTCCCTCAGCCATCGTAAATCCCTGTCCTCATCAAGATCCATGCAAGGGAAATACGCCATAGTTGAATTTGCTTAGGTAAAAGATCGTTTCCCAACGCAGCAATGAGAGTGCTCAAGCTGCTATCGCAATCCATATAAAATGGTAATGCGCTAATCCATTTGATCAATTTCATGAACTTTTGAGAATTAATATCTTCCTGGGCTCCGGGGATATGCTGGAGTGCCCAAAACTTTCCAGCCCAACTTTACCGAATTGCTCGATTATCGCCATCAGTGACTTCAAACTCGGGATTTGAAACTATAAAATAAATTGGCAGGTACACATATATAAGTGCCTGCATACCATGCCCAAGCTTGATTTCGCTGTGATCGAATTGAGGCGGAAATTCGGAAAAGGACACACTGAAAATGCGGATCGTTGCAATTTTTCTGATTTGCCTTATTGCACATCTTATAGTAGGTGATATTTTTTGCATAAATTCATAGAAGTATTTTAAAGAACGTGGCATGGCTGCTGTGGTCAGCTCTCATTCGTCGCATTGGGCACTTCGTCGAACGGTGATACTGCGAGTGATGGCAGTTTTGGTGAGATTTTTTGCGCTTTCATTATTCAAGTATTTTTCATTGTTTCATATCTAAAATTAAACCTAGTATTTCATTTCTGCTAAATTCGGCACACGTTTCCAGCGAACTTTTTCACCGGAAAAATCTCAGTATTATTCTTGCGGCAGATGAGTTTTTTTACGTTTTTGTTCACACTCTTCATTGCTGTTCATCTGAAACAAGCAAATATGCGTCACTTCTGATACGTTTCATTCGCTAGTTATAATATTCAAAAATTACATGTTCTTCTTTCCGGATTACATAAACGTGCTCATTTGATTCCTCATTTGTATGTTCTTATAAAATACTGACTGTACTGTGGTAATGTCTTACTTTTGCTACTTATCAATATTGTGCTTTTCTAGAAGGAATATCTTGAATGGTTTGAATGCACATGAATGTTTCATGCTGGTGTCAACCCCCTTCTCAAATATTCAAGAGGAACTGTCATGCAAACCAGAAGATATGTTTATCTAGAGTATTTCCAGCAGTACTAGTTGCAATCGCGATTTTAGTTGGAATTTGCAGTTGGAAGCGTTAACCAAAGCATAGAAAACAAGCTAGCTGCCAAGGTGTGCTGCATTCCTTTGTAGAGTTATGTTCACAGCGAAGAAATCAATCTCCTCACTAAAGCGTATGATATAAAAGAAGGAGCTTGCTCAAGGGAAGATCAGAAGTGGAGGCAATATGTTGTGAGTCAGCACTCGAGAGCATTAAAACCTCCATCAAGTAGATCAGGCAATTATTCATCGAAATGAGTGGAACTAACATGACAAGAAGATGACATCGACTGGAAGAAACGGAGAATTCCTGTGAACAGATGCTGCCTAGGTGCGAAGAAATCACCCCTGAGTTGAGGAGTAGCCCGCTGAGAAAATGATGAAGTGATTTTCCGCCTATTATTTTTAGCCAGTTAGGTATTCTTGACACCTGATGACATTCCCAAAAGGTTTTTTAGAAATATGACTACTGCTTTTGGATTTTTGCTATCCTTTATATGCCTAAAGTACTTTCAAGTGAAAAGCACCTTGGAGTTGGAGACGTGCATTTGCATCACCGTTATCTAAAAAGGTTACTGGTAAAATGTCGCGATTTGTCAACCTGTGCCTTGCCCAGCAACGTATGCATGCCAAAGAATCGATCATTGAAGAGGTGATCGTAATGGATGTATGTAACAGCTACGGTTTCCGATACTGCCTTGTGCATTATTCGCAGTTTTGTTTCGATTCTGAAAGCCCAACTAGGCCAGCTGCCAGTTATTCAGTCTGATTAGTTGAATAGCGTGAACAGCTGTATTATTTAATATTTAGAGTTTTCAAAGGTGGGTGATGGAGCCTCACACGCTACGCTATCTCATACTTAACACTTCATAACATCTAGGAAAAGCTTATATTTCTGGTTTCATCTCATTTATTTTGCATACTCAATGTGCGGTCATCGATTCACATAATCCTTGCATCCTGAAATTCTGTCTGCTATGCCACAGTGTTCTGTTTTAGGGTCCCCTTTTTCCCTCCGTTTATGAACGATCTCCCCATTTATAAGACAGGCGCATGTCGTTAATTTCCTGATGATGTTGTTTGTATCTAATATGCTGTAGAACTACCTAGTTAAGTATGGAATCTTTATTCATAGGAGAACAAAGAAGACTGCAGTGAAGCAGTGGGCTACAAGAACGACACAGATGCACATGCTCAGAAAAACATCGTAAGAGAATATATCATAAAGCAGCATTTTAAAGTACATCATCAGTCGCCTAAAATCTGCACCTCTCTGACGCATTTTCAGTAAACCATTCTTAAATGGACCACAGATGGAAAAGTTTTAGACGATTCATCAATGCAGTCAGATTCCAAGCCTCTACAAAATTTTCTGGAATGCAGTTCCAAAACCGCACCACTCTATACTGGAAACTGTGAAGAACGTCGTTCAGTGAGCACATCTTCTGTGCCGACTGAAACGATGACTACGGCGACTGAGGTGAAGAGCATAAGCAAACATACTATCAAGGATACATCAGAAAATCTATTGATTGTTTTATAGCATAATGCAAATCAACCAGAAAATATATTCGGAACTTCTATACTCGGAACTCTCAAGCTCGAAGATCGGAAGGCGCGCAGTGTGGTCGGCTTTATAAGGACCAGAAAGCAGTGTACTGAAGGCTATGCGGGTGAAATACTTCCGCAAGTTTTCCTTACATTTGATGTCAGAAACTAAGCAACGAACGAAACGGGTGAGCATTTTTCAAAAACAGGGCGGCAATATGCAACCAAGGCCTTTCATGTTGCTGGTGTTACCTCTAGTCAAGACAATCGTGAAAGTTCAAAGAATGGGATCCGCCCAGCAGATGGATTTGCCAACCGAAAAGTGCGGGTTAGGATTAGCTTTATCGGCTAATCTAACATTAAAGCATCTTGCAACCACAGTATCCATCACCTAGGTGCTTGGATTTCGGATGATTTGTCATTTCTCAACTACATCCACCAAGCTCTGGCTTAAGCTAGTATTAGAAGCAATATTTTGTTGTATTTCTTTAAGAATTAATGCTTCCCACATTCTCATTGAAGCAATCATGATTGATGCCTTTCGCATGCTTGAATATTGCTCTCAAGTTTTCTCATCGCCCAAGTTTTCCTGAATGAATTTGAAAGAGATATACAAGTGACGTTCAACAGAATAGTGTAATCGCGCTGTTATATATTACCCTGTACATATGCTGAGCGGCTGTCAGCATACTCAAAGTGCGCATAACAGTTTTTGCCGATAGAAGTTTCACCTAATTTTCGTATATAAACTTATTTATATCATATTGGCGTTGCGTTGAGTTGTTCTCTGAAACAATAAACATATGCACACCACATGATCATTGCAATTGCATCGGTTTCATCGTTTTAACGTAAAGAATAAAGCGTTTTACTTCATTCGCGTTGAAATTGTATTGAAATAACGCATGCTGAAATCGTGAAATGCAATGTTGCTGGACACATCTTGCATAAATATTTTTGATAGATCACTTCATAGACTGTCGATTTCATTCGGTGTTATTGCTATCTTATAACGCAGTGATTTCAATTGTTCGCCTTATTCATTTCATCGCACTTTCACATCTTTCTGTCTTATTTTTGCATTCGTTTTTTTTGCTTGCTTTCTGATGTTTTGCGTTTTCCCACATCCTTCCGCTTACTTGCTCCTTCCTTCCCTCATTTCTTTTCACATCATTCTCGACCTTTTCTGCCAACCGACACATACGCTTCTCGGCAACGGAACTCAAGAAAGAAAGTCCGCACTACCACCCTCCCGATTTCCTGCCCTCACCACCACTCGGGCACCCGTCCTACCTCCAATCCCATGCAGCGTATTCCCGCAGTTAACCCCCACTGGGCACGCAGTTCACTACCACGCACTTTAAACTGTCAAAGAACCAGCTCCAGCGCACATATTATGAAATGGGTTTGTCAGCATGCAACATGAAAAACAGAGAAAAGTGCGCGATATAATGGAGCAGAGAAAAACAGTGTCAGTGAACTGTGTGTAAATTAGGAGTTGCTGCGCGGTCGTTTCCCATAACACAGAGATTCAAATTCGGAATTTCATTCAGGCTCACAACAACTCTAGCAACGGTCTCCAACCTTGAGGCTGATCATTGGCAATATGCGTGACGCAGACTGCTGCCGAATGCTCTTCCTAAGAGCCCTTATAAGCAACAGCGAGACATGCATGACTTGGGAATTGTGTGGTTCCTTTTTTAATGGGATCTGAGCAGTGAAAAAAAAAATACCGTCATCCTCATCAATAGTAATAATTGGTGACTGTTTTTATAGACTGAGTTAGTGCCTCTTGAAACGGTCAAAAGAAGTGCCAAAATAAATGGTATTTCTGGTTTATCTCTTTCGGTGACTGAACCCAGACGTTTTTTTAATATTGCCGACACTACATTTTCAAATTTTGATGCGTGCTTTGCTTCTTGTAATTTTTGGAGCTTTATGAATATATTTAGACTCTGGAAATTTGCAAAAAGCTCAAAATTCGACTTGTCCCAATGAAGCAAAGGCCAGGTTTTAAAAGATGCCCCTCGCTCCCGGAATAAAGCAGCAACGTCTTTCTGGAGAGTCAGTAAAGAGTACAAGCATAACTCTTACAGAATGAAGCAGTGCTCTGGGCACAGGGTGTTTTAGACTGCAGATATTATTTATTTTGTATAGCCCCACTTTCTGTGCAAACGCAACGCACTTTCTACTCGTATTTTCACTCCGCTCCAGAGCCTCTTCAACTTGTTTCTTCATGCGAAAAGAGAAATTCACAGATTTAATCTTATCCCCTGAAGTGTATATCTCGGTTTATCTGAACTTCAAAAAACTTAGATTGTTCAATCTTCAGGGAATTATTTCAATTCGCTCCCCGGCTAACCCTGCGCTCGCCAGACATGATTGAAACGTGCTCCAGTATGGTTTCTGTGGCATGTCACCGTCGCACATGACGGGGATTTCGCAGTTTTATCAGGCTACTTCTCATCTTATGAATGTTATCCCACATTAACTGATGTTTCCCACCGTCCCATAAGACCAGCCCTCAAAATTCGACGGTCGAAGGATCGCACATTAAAGGCCTTCGTGTATTCACATAATGAGTACTTCCATTGCATTATAGGGCACCAACTTTAATAGCAGCAGTTTAGGCAGCGACGGCAAGGCGTAGTTCTCTACAGCAGTTCCTTCAGCACATATGCCGTCGTGGATCGTGCCAACTGCTTGCAGCCTTCGAAGTGATGGCACTGATTGTGATTGTCACCGTAATCGTCATTCTTAGTTTTGCAATCGTTAGTTGGCATTTATTCGTCCTTTGTGATTTAATGAATCTGCAGAAGCGAGGTTTTATTATGGGAACAGTTTAGAATGGATCCACATTTATCCTATGAGTCTCAGTCTTCGAATTTATCAACTCTTGATTTTGCCTAATAAACTATCTCAAAGTTTTCTTGTTAATTTGTGCATTTCTTAGTGCTCTCAATCTTTTATTTTTTGCTGATTTGTTGCAGAAAATATGTTTATAATTTCAATTATTTTGAACTGAAATGGACCATTGAACTCAACGGTAGCCTCAAATTGTAGCAATCGAGGAATCAACAAACAAGAAGAATGCTCTTCAAAATGGACTATCTCTCCAAATAAAATACCTTTTTACCATCATTTTCAGCGAACCAGCAAGCGTATCATCAGGGAAGACAATGTTATTCTCGAACTTGAAGCTTTCAAGTCATATCGAGATTGTAAATATAACGAAAGTGTTGGATTCGACCATGTAAGGATAATTGATTCCATTATAAGCAAAACAATTTACTTCAGTTTTTTCTTTGCGATGAACACATTCCTCCTATTCTTTAAAGGAGAGTAATATTAGCTAAGATCGGCGGTAGAATGATAGAAACTGCTTAGAAAAATTGCCCCATGAGAATACTACGAAAATTATGCGCACGCATTGCATCCATATTTCACATTTTGCATGCTAATAATATTATATTTTGAATCGTCCTCTCTTGGATTTTCTATGATGCTTGAAGATGCTCTCATCAACGAAGATTACCTCGAACCTCTTGTCAATTATCGCAATGGCCTTCGATTTCTCAAAGATATATTATCTCTCCCATCCACCTTCATCCGCTACAGCAAAGATTAATTCTGTTGTGTTATGGGCAACGAATGTAACACAAATTTACTCAAATCTTTTCTGATGCAACCATGCAAAACCCAAAATTTCCCTCAAATATGTATTCATATGGACATATTTCAACTTTATTAAAAAATTTTAAAAAATTGCATGCGAGAAGACAGCGTTAACTTGTATCGCAATATCTGCATAAAAAGTTAACAACTGTTGTAAGTGATAAGCGCATTCAAAGATTATTCAGTTGGATCTGTGCGTTTTCAATTTGGGTAAAAAGACGATGATTGTCTAGCATTTTAGACCCCTTGTGGCTACAATCCGAATGGATTCGCTGTGCGAAGGGCGCCTCTCTTGATCCCCAGCCCCCATCATTGTGTTCCCAGAATTGACGTGGTTCGTATTTTCTCTCATTTTTCTTCAAATAAAATTTGCCAATAATTGCCGCGCTCTGTGCCGCATATATGTTTATGTGCAACTCTAGCAATAGTAAAAATGTAATCGTGAAGGAAATAGGGGTGGTCATCGAACGAAATGTCTTGGGTCGGTGGCAAAGTAAAGGCGTTGGCTCGTTGAACGAAGTTCGCCGAGAAACGTATGTTTCACAATATCGGTCGGTTACCAACCGGAAGTGTTGGTTGTTAGCGGATGACGGCTGAAATTGAAAAGTAAAAAAAAGTTGAGTCCGATAAATGAAAATCTGCTGAAGCATCTCTTCGCAGCTGAGTTTCATTTTGTCATAGTGATATTGAATTTTTTCAAATTTCAAGTGATCATGGTGCGTAGATAACAGAAAACAAATAGTCAGTCTAGAGCAGTAACGCTGCAGGCAAAAATGGATATTTAAAAAATATGGGACCTCGCATACAAAATACAATCGTTGTGAAGGAATTGTAATACTCACTATGTTTCGTCAGTGGAAATTTTGTAGTCCGCAGGAAAAAATTAGAAAAGCTGTACACAGTCTATAAAAGTGCATATATAAATAAACAAAGACGGACTCGATTTCGGCTTAATACGAGTTTGGCAAGAAACTGATACGGATGAAAGTCCTCAGTTCCTTGCAAGACCAACAGAAAGCAACTTTTCAAGCTTCTTCCGCTAGCTCGCAAGCTGAAATTAAGACTGATTTTTGAGTGGTGAGCGTATCTGTGAGTGTCGCAAATCTAATGAGAACGGACTGTTGAGAATCACCGATCCTCCTAAATGAAGTTTTTCTCATTAAAAAGAGAGTCACCATACTGACCATAAGTGACCATAAGAAGTGACCACAAGAAAGTACATCTAAAATAATGAGCTCGAGCCTTCTTAGCAGATGGGCAGATTGGTTTTTCGTATAAAGGAAGCTAACCGTCTGATGAATTTACGCTCTATTCAGGTGCCTTGCCATCAAGACAAAAAAGCTTTTCGACTGGATGAATTCTTTCACCAAAGGGAAATCAAAGAATGTCCAGGTTATCGCAAAATAGCAGTTGACGGAATCACACCATCAGAAGTCATTATGGTAGCATTTACGTTCTTCACAAATCGACTCATTCATAATTCTTTTTAAATGAGCTGAGGAGACAGATTTTATTTTAGACAAATTTTTCATTCTATTCGCCCGTATTCCCCACCGTTGGTGTTTCTCGTCGATTTCTTTTTCTCCAGAAATGTATCGAACATTTTAAATATCAATTATGACAAGCCGTGTGAAAGTGTTACGAAAATAAACGTTGGTTGCCACTATATACTCAAAAGAAGATTTCAATGTGGAGTTCATTTGAACCGCCAGCTGATTACCCACAATAAGAGATAGAACTGCTGAGTTTTTATCAATTTAAAGCAATTCGTAAGGTGAAGTGTTAAACATGTTGGCACCAGAATTTCACATTTTGCTTCTTGTTATCGCAACAGAGCAATGTCAGAGTAACGTTGAACAGAAATCCATTTGATAGTGAAGCAATACGAAGCGAATCGTTGCTGCAGCCGCTTCACGCTTCACCGTACAGAGGCGGTGGTCATTTGTCGGAGTAAATGACAAATAAACAAATTGTACTTTCTTGGGTCATGTCGGTTATAGGCCTAGGATCCCTTTGTGGATGAAAGGAACTGTAAAATGTACAGTGTTCACAACCCCTATTGCCTAAACATCGGAACGGTTTTACTTGTACATTTGCGAAAACGATAAAAAACCGACAATTTTTTTTCGGCCATGCATACCTCTTGTTTACATCTCGGCGCTGTCTTGTGAACCACACCTCAAGCTTGAGTAATTAAACTTTTATCATGATGTTTAGACATTGTACACGACACATTCGAAAATTTACGTAATACACGAAAATTTATAACGAAATATGTATAATCGAAAATTCTCTCTCGTGCTCTCAGCAAGCGTGTTTCTGAGAAAAAGAATCCGGCGAATATGCGTACACACGCCCAAACACACAAATGCATACTGACACACACAAACACATACAGGCAAACACACACAAACATTTATCGGACATTAGCCACGTAAAATAGTATATGAAACTCGTGCATATATTTTTATTGGCCCGGATTTGAGAACTTTTGTGTGGTATTATCAGAGGTCGTTTATTGCGTAGTGAAGTCGGACTTCGAGTGGGTATTGTCGCTGATTTTGTCTTTATTTCAATAAATTCGTTATCGTGAACGTAATAATGAAAAAGGAAATTTGAAAAACTAATCTGCCAGAGCTTTAATTTTTTGGAAATATTTTCTAACTTTCTAAAGTCTTCACTTCTTTCCAACGCTTATTACTGCTCATTCGGTAAAGGTTCCATGCCCCGTTTTAAAATTGTCGACACGCTGAACGCCATATTGCATATTTATGGTGCGGTGATTGTCGCTCCCAGACGATGCTCATTCTCCTTGCTTTTATCCAGTAATAGTTAGTTGTCCAACTTAATGCAAAAGTTCATTCCGCATTAGCCTTCGTGATGCGCTTCTCTAACAATTTCCTTTCAATAGCATTACGATATGAATGGTATATATGCAAGGTACATGAAATGAAACTCATGCGCCTTCACAGGATCTTAGAATGTTGATTTACTAAGCTATTCCAATAGTGCTGTGAGAATATTCGAATGAAAAGTCACTTTAGTGATTGCGATGAAGTAAATAACGGTAATGATTGGTGGAAAAATCTTGAAGTTTGTGCAGCAGTACTCACTGCATGTGCTTATAAATTGAATGAACCCAAAATTCAATCTTTTTCCCTTGCCGAACTCGAAGGACGTTCACGCAATCATGAGAAAGACGATCTAACTTAGCGATCCTCGCTTTCACAGCAAAGGATTCACCACTTTTCCATGAGCATTTTGTGTGATGGATGCATTATAAGCTATAAAAAATAGTATTTTAGAAAAAGCATTTCCACTGAAATCCGTGCAGAAAATAATGCGGCAAACGACAAGACCTGTTTCATGTTGTTGTTTACCTGAGGAAGGGAAAGGTTATGGGCAGATGAACGATGAACTGCGATTATTATTCAATTTGCAGGCTCCTGCAGCTGAAAATGGGGCAATAATGAATAGGATCCTTCATGTGTCTCAGCTCATTATTAAGTGCCCAAAGTGCTTGGCCGTATCACGCACAGACACCACCCCGTTAGTTACAATGCTTTATTATATTTGGAAATTTGCGTTTTTGAAAAGAAAATGGATCGCCCCACATATGAATTTTTGAGCGCTTGCTTTGAAATGAGATCGCTTATTGGACGCATGTTCTGAAGGCTTTTAAAGCTTTGTTGCGGGCAGAGTGAGTCTGATAGCGGCTGAGTTAGAGATATGAAAATGAACGTTGACTGCGCCAGTCAGAACTTGAAAAGGCCCTAGGTTTTATTTCGGCTTGCTGCATCGCAAAGTGCCAAGAAGTGTAGATACCATAGGCATCGCAACCATAACTTCTATTACTCCAACTTATCTTCTATTAATAACGGTTATCTAATATGATTACATGAAATGTTCTAACAGTGGTGAATGTCACACTTCTGCGACATATTTGGCTGCTGCAGCAGTAGCCTTACCAACTGCTAAAGCATAATATGAACTCTGTAAAGACTATAGTTAGGGTTTATCACACTATTTTTGACGGAAGGTGCCTCCCTTCATAACACCTTCAATTAATAAGTAGTGAAGAACCCTAAGAGCCATACAAAAGAATTTTATTAGGAGATCAACTTATGAGATAGGTGGTACTTAGGAATTTTTACCTGGAATCAATAGAACTAAGCCGGACTAAATCAGTTATCCTGCAACTATTTCGCAGGTTTCATAATGAATGTCTCTACAGGGAAGCATTTAAAACTCGCTATTTAAGTGCTCTCTATTCAGTTTATTAACATCATCTATTTCAGAATGGTTCTCCATGAGGGAGGAGTGCATTGTCATATCGACGTTGATACAATGGAACTCGGTTGGCCTGAAATTGCTGCCACATGTGACAGCAAACTAACATATTCGCTATTTGACTCATCAAAGCAATGCTAATTGTAAAACGAGATGAGTGCTTTCCTATTTCATTCAGTCAATGTGAAATTTTTCTTATCGCTGGTCGAGCAATTTTCACATATATACATTGCAGGTGACACCTATAATCTATGTGAACTAATTTTGTCGTTATTTTGACACTCCTTATTATGCATACTTGACTGTTTCTTTGTCTAAAATTGTAGGAATGGAAATTGGTTATTTTGAAGAGACAGAAATATATAACTTTCAAGGTTATAGTGTTGACTGATAGTTAACAATCAAAGAAGGGCTGCATTTTCCCTTTGCAAAGTTTCTGAGAGGAAACATTTGACACAGAAAGGAAAGCCATAGAAATAAATTTTTTCTTGTTATCGTATTCTACCGCCATTAGCATTCCACTGATAATCATCAATCTACGTGAATTAGCAAAGACTATACTTAGATACTCTATGGTGCTCACGATGGCATCCGTTGCAATATTGTTCATCGATTAAATAACCAGATTTTATGTATTGTTTTGCCGTTTTGTGCATCGTTTATTACGCATATCATGTGTACAAATATCTTCATTTTGCTTTAACGAAATGTTCAAAAATCCTGATTGGTTGCTTTGTTTTATAACATTATGATAACCGTAGACGGAGAATGAGAGGAGCATCAAATTACAAGACTGGAAATCTGTTTTGTGATCGTTCCATTGCTCAACCGACCAACAAGTTTAATGCATATTTTATCGCCAAATAGATGGAAATTCTCAGCAAAACATTGCCCAATATAGTTGTATTATTAATGGTTTCTATCCAAAACAACGAGAAATAGCTGTACTATCATTCAAATGCGTTCAGTCGCTTTCATTATTTTATGCAAATCACCTGTCATTTTGTAAGCAGAAAAAAACTTCACCTATAGCCCGTTATATCTCACTGAGAATAGTTGAAATTCTTTTGTCGATTCTGCTAGATTTTTTAGACTGGGATTTATTTCAACTTACTTTTTGCGTCTAGTATCAGGAATATGCAAAAAGTGTGACTGAATAGGATGCCAGCCAGACGGTGTAACTTCGAAAAGTGAGGCGTATCTAAGAAAATCTATAAATAAGGTTCCGTTATAAAGGCTAGAGCAGGAAGAAATTCCAACAAGAAGTATGTAACTATTAGTAAATTTTGTTGCCTTTCGGGAAAGACCTTACAATTTTAAACCAAAATTTTGACGAATTTCTGTTGAAATTGAATTTCGATCATTCGCTCTTCAATGAAGGCAACGATAACTGTGTTTTCCGTTCAAATTGTGAATTTGTTTGGTTGTTATTCGCAATTCTTTATAAGAATTGGACAATATTGTTGCAATAGATGATTTCTCTTTTTTTGTGAAACGTTTTTGCATTAAAATTAAGTTTACCTTTATAATCGATCGATCTTATATAATTCACTGTATTCTCGCAAACCTTTCTGCACATAAATCCGTACACTGGCATGCAAATTCATTCGACACTTTTTCTCATCGTTATAAGTCCTGCAATAATGTTTTTACGATAGTGTTTTATACACATGTGACGAAGTATGTGGAAGACGCATTTTGGACCTTTAACGGGTTATTTCGTACCGTAATAGGCTCTCGAAGATCTAGTTCCGATACTAGCATTACAGATGCCTAAACTGCAGACGGCAGATCTATAACTTCCAGCATAGAGAAGAATCAATGCCCGAAATTTACGATAGATGTATTTAACTCTTATTGTTTTGATTATTGAATGAGAGTAATCAGATTATCTTGCAATACGTGAGAATCAGTGAAACACGCTTATGCAAATAGCGATAAAGTTTTAGAATACCAAAGAATACTTCCATATGATTGGGCACATTACTTGTGCACCAAAATAAATAAAGGTACCACGAGAAAGCTACTTCAAGGAATAGCACACTGAGGATTTCATGGCTATTCGAAAGGGAACTATTCATTTCTACGCGCAATGAACGAATTAAAAAAGAAATATTCAATTTATTCTAGCAGGGATACTGATACGCTGTGAGTGTCTAACCTATGGGCGGTCCATCAATGACACATGACTTCGAAAGCCTCTGCATAATTTTATAAACAAAATAGGCCTTTCTCCTCCGATTTAGTGCACTAATCGAATCTTACACTGAAAAATTCACTGTGAAAGCCTCGACTGGCCAGGCAGAAAACTGTGCTCTGAAGGGTTCGTAAACTTGTTTGGCATCAAATAATGCAACATTTTTTAATGATGAATTTTATTATGTTACATTTTATAGAAGTCAGGCTTGCTGGACGGTAATTGCGAATACACGTGAGTGCTGACTATCTCAGCAAAGAAGCGATAATGAATGTTTTATAAGAACTGCAATTGAAGAACAAGAAAGCCTTCCATCGAAAACTATGCCCATAAGAACAGCAATCATGCGATATGTTTTATAAAGTACAAAGGTAATTCGTTATTGTCGAGTATGACATACATCAAAGAGCTAACGCAAGATATATAGTTGTGACTTAACACTGAGATCACATGCACTCGCATAGACGATTCTCGTTTATCATTATTCACATATTGTCACTGATCCACTTATATTATGCTCTTGTGCCGCCCCAGGCGATATCTGGGTTGGGCTTAGGCCCATTTTGTATGTCTTTAGCTTTCATTTTTACTCGTGCTTGGGGGCAGTGGTGCTCACTCATAAACTGCTTCTTCTATCTTGCTTGTGCTCTCGCATATCGTCATCAACAGACGGTTATCCTCTCCTACCTTCCCCCCCCCCCCCCACACTCGGTCCGCCTCAACGCCGCAGCCAGTCGTAACAGTTATACTTTGGAATAATACCCCGTAACGCAAAATACCTTTAGTATCAAAGATATTCTATCGCGTAACCTATCGATCGCTGCTCTAGGAATAGCCCATTTATCTTCACATCAAGCACATATTTGTTGGTTATCAGGTAAAATCTGGGAAGAAGGCATGGGTTTGTTGAAAAATTTGCATGAAGAAGTGGACAAACTCTTAATGGAATTGTCATCCACGATTACCTCAAAATGCTCCTCACAGCATCGATGTTGCATCAAATATACGACTTCCCATTAACATTCCTGTGAATAAAAGATTAAGCGCTTTTTCCTGGCCTCTCTCGATTTTTCTCACACAATCTGAAACCATTAATACATACTCGCATTGTTGTCAGTGTCGTGTTGCTATACATCTTCACTGATACAGCATATTCAATTAAATTGAGGTTCTAAAAAAGGGGTCGACGCACTTAGCCACAAGCGCAAGCGCACTAGAGAGACGGAGAGAGGCCGCGCGCGTCTTCAGCGAGCGACGCGGTACTGGTCACTAGGAAATAAATCGTCGCAATAAGCAAGATTTGAAAAGCGAATTCAAACACACTTTAAAGAGCATTAAAAACACTATTAGAATCAAAAATAATCTGAGATAAAAACAAGAACTTTTCTATACGATCAATTTCTTATATGACGTGCATTTGACTAAATTTGCAGGGTTGAAATACATGCGATACAGAGAGAGATTCGCATTGTTGATTTTCTTTCGGTCAGTAGCCGAACGGTCAGTAGCCGGCCGAAGGAGTTGGCTACCAACCGAAAATCTGTCCACCTCTTTGTTGTGATAGAAAAATACTTCCATCATTTTCTGTAATTTCATGTGGATAAGAACCTAAAGATTGTAAGTTATTAACAGATATTTTTCTTACACGTTATGGTTACAGTCTCGGTTTCAAAGAACGATCACTTTTTTTTTCGTTTTATCGCGCCCAATTGAGTTATGAGTTGCATAGTGTTTTATGATCTACAAGATGGGAACAAACCCGCATTTAACCCGCATTCATCGACTAAATGCCTCATAAGCAAGAAGAGTAGTGCGCACGTTTGAGGCATCTTCTATAAATTTTGAGTGAGGCGACGCGCGACTGCGTTTTTTTTTATTTAAGGGTCTGCATGTTTTCTGGTTTATAATTTATGTTGCACCAGTTTACAGGTTGGTAATTTGATTAAGATTCGTTATGTCGGAAACAATCGAATCTTTATTTGTATTTCATTCTCACGTGGCGATTAGGAAGAAAAGAACTGTAAATTTGCAATTCACTGATGATGTATTTCACTTTGTAATATGGGAGCACTGGGTTTATGGCGAAGGGGAGGGGAACGTTTTAGTTATTCTTTCGATGTTTCGTCCCATCATCAATATTAAAGGGCTTTTTGAAAGAATTTTACGGTGATTTTAACTGAGAAATGCGATTTCAGAATCGTATAGTGATAATATAGCCTCGTTCACTACATAATTATGAAAGATGAAATGGTTTAATCAAGGAACAACGTTTGAGCCTTTTTGTACGCTTTTTGCAACTTTTCGCAGAAGTGCATCATGTCTATGCGTGCATGCGTCTGTGTGTGTCTGTGTCTTTACCTCTGTCCGCGTCTGCTTCTCTGTTGGCTAGTTTCAATCTGCAAGCCACAGAATTTGGTTCGCAAAATTTGTTGCGTATAGTTTACACCACAGAAACGAGCGTTCAAAATTGCCGCTTTCCAATTGAGCATTTGACGCGTTAATTTTTTGTCGTATAATAGTGATGACTGATTAGCGTGAAGCGAAGTTATTTTACATATGGCCAGAAGGAAACCAAATGGAATTCTTTTTTATGAACTTGTACAATCAGTCAGTTTCATGAGCGGAAGTAATGGCATCTTTTTTGAACGGTTAACTAACCTGGTAGATGGGGGAGGGGGGGGGGGGAAGGAAGTGGTAGGTGGAAATGAAAAAGCGGATATTATAAAAGTCGCTTTTGCCATTCGTCAATTCATTGCCTGATATCAGGATTTTCTTTCAGACGTTATTGGGTGTTAACATTAAGGCTACCATAATATTTGTTTCATATATCTGTTTAATATTGATGGGCAATGATTGAGTCGATTTCCATCTCTCTACAATGAAAAAGTACTTAGTAGTTTGATTCATGAAGAAAACTCGTGATGTATGGAAATTTCTGGAAGTTTCGTTGAGGATTTCTTATGATTTTTTCAGAGTTTAACTACCTGCACATTTAGTTGAATAATTTTAATTTCCTTTTCTCTTTATTAATTTCTCACAACTGATCGAACATCGCATCTTGTCCATTTATTCAGCTTTTATTACGCCCAATTTGGCACTGTGATATTCTCTTTTTCTTGTATTTCGTTTTGCTGTTAGTTCCCTATTAGTTGTTCTTCGATGACGATCAGACTCGGTGATCCCTGTTTCTGATATTTACATCATTCTTATAATGTCTTTATGGGCGTCTTCGTTTTCACTTTTGTCTTTACCTTTCCTGCCGGGAAAATTTTGTCTGAGAAGGGTTACATCTCTAAGTTCTACATCTTACTGCCGGATTTGTTGATATGTGTATTAGAGTGCTAAGGAGGAACACGTTATTTATATTTATTTATTTGTTTTCTTTTATTGCCTCCAACATTTTGTTTCATTTGCTTTATTGAAATGAACGGAATGTAGTCTGCCAGGGTAACGTATGATAATCATTGATCTTTGCTCAAGTTTGTTCACTTTCCACAATTGTTATTTTGGTACGTCGATATTTGTCTGTCTTTGTCAAAGAATGAAGGAAGATACAGGATGAGCAAAAAGAAGAGTAAACAGCAACCGAGACGTAAACGCCATGATGACCTAAAGATTGGAGAGTGCTTCCACTGCTTCGTCCTTGGACTTCGATTCGAGTTTGCGACAAGTTTGATGGTTTATAATTTTAGTCGATCGCTTATTTGTTGTGGCGTGCCGTTGAACGTAAATATGAATAATAATATGAAACGTCGTGACCACGCAACCCTGCAGATGTCTATGCGGACGAGAGATATGGAGCTGCCCAACGAATGTGGGCTAACGAGAAGAGTTTGAATGGAGAACTTGGCGGAGAAGGTGAAAGACGAAAGACGCAGCGGATGACCGATGAATCGAACTATAGAAGAATGGGTCGCTGCAGTGACCAGCGGTCACCAAGTCATTTAAGGTGGAGGGGCGCGCTGGGAATGACCACACAAATGTGGCGCAAGATAAGTTGCTTGAAATTTTTATTAGCAAGTTCGAGAGTGCGAACTTGATAGAACGAGTCTTCGAAGCTCTCAATTTCTTCTTATGAAGCAAAGGGCTCCACAAGAGAGATCAACATTTGGTGAATTGGATCTCTTATGCCAAAGTAGAATCCGTCTTCTCCCCGTCATCTCTCCCGAGACTTCATGAAAAATTTGCATCCTTACAGAGTTCATAGAGTTTGTTGAGTGCATTTACCTTATATAAATCACAGAAGTCGGCATATGAACAGGGTCATTGACGAGATTGGTGGCGTTTGATTTTCTTTTCTGCACTCGATAATGACAAGTTTTTTTAGCCCCTCAGTTGGTATTTTCAAACGGTTATTTTTTAGGCGGGAAGGTTTTCTTTCGGTTTAAAAAATTTACGAAATTTCGTAGAAATTTGAAAAGTTTTATCATCAATTCAACGGTCATGAAAATGAAGCCAATCTTATTAACTGCCACATTCGTATGCCGATATTGATGATTAATTGAAATCAGTGATACTCAATGATCTCTGTAAGATTGCATGATTGGTCTCGGCAGATTGCTAAATGAAAGTGTTGAGTGTGAAATCGTCTAAATTCATCTACATCCGAGCGCCGCCGAATCGCTTTTCCTGAGCACCGACATTCTTGCTTTACTTAGGTGAATTCGAATTGCTATGGATCCACTCGTCTCTTATATATGCTTCCCTGTTATGACGCTATTCGAACGCAGAGGTGCATCAATCGTGCAACGAAGAGGAACCTTTCGGCACTCATTTATTAATAGAGATGCAGGTTTTGTAACATATTCAATCACATTTTGCGCAACTTCAATGGCCTGAAATTGTTGGAAGTGTGCATTGTGATGTGATTGCAAGTGCACAGTAGGAATATACGGGAACCAAAAAACTATCCGCAGTGGATGGTTGTTTGTAGTGTTAAACAGATTCATAATACGATTCTTTAGGCTTATTTTGCTTTAGTTGAGTTGTCGAATACCTCGTTCAAGAAGAACGAACAGATTTTTGTGAGAAAGATTATTCGACAACGTTGTTCGCTATTGTTTTAAAAAAATTATTGAAATTATTTTTGAACCTGGTAAAGAGAGGTGCCATTATTTTTCTGAAAATAGTGTTGCTATGATGGGATCATAAAAGAACAACAGGCCTCTCTAGAAAAAAAAAATTTGTTTTGACGCAGTCCAGGGATCGATAAATTTGTGGCGCAATAACATTCATATTATGGACGAGGATATTTGAGGCTTGAAATTGCAACATTTCATCCCCAAATTAGACTAGAAAAAGCACAGTGCAACCAATTACAAAGTTGAATCTCATGGTAGCTCAATAAAGTTGACATTTTACTCTGCATTATGCGTCGCAAAATTTCTGCAATTATTCAGTGAACCATTACGACGGGGGATTTATGTGCGCCTTATTTTCTTTGTTTCTCCTTTGTGTACATTGCTGCATATTATTTGTATTGAGGTGCAGCTGTAAGTTTCTTTACACCCTATAGCTATAATGAGACAGCTTCCTAATTAGTTTATTTTTTGCCGATGCAAATTCTGTATGATAATTTTCGGCAATCTGATAGATTGTTGGAGCCCTGCTATGGCTGGGCTCCAACAATATTACAGTATCCCAAAAGGAGTCATTGGGCGGAGATGCCGGCTCCTTAGCGGTGACCTGTAGAGACTCCATTTCATCGTTGAAGAGAGTCACTGGGCGTGACACCAACTCTTTAACGGTTGCCTATAATGACTCCACTCTGTTGATGAAGACGGGTCATTAAGGCCGTGCCATCACTCTACTGAGGGTCAGTGACCCCGTTGAGGTGTCGAAAAGGAGTCATTGGGCGACAATGCCAGCTCCTTAATGGTGGCCAGTAGGTTGTGTTATGCTCTACAAGTGTCCTCCCAAGGAATAGTCCATATTGAGGTGTAAAGATTTACAGCTGCATCCTTTGACACGTAATTCGTCATTCTACTGTGTGAAAAAAAAAAGAAAATACGGCGCAAGTAGGGAGTCTTAAACCGTAGATGGTTCTGAATTATCGCATTATGAGGCTATTATGCGATTTCCATATTCAATCTGAATCATCCGCGCGACAGATACGTGTATAAATCATTAATGCAAATATAATCTCAACGCACAATGTTGATGAGTAGGTAGGAGGGGGTGAGTATGTTGTTATTAATCGCCCTGGAGCTTCGGATTTATAATTGCTCGCATTGGATTTTTCCAGGCTAAATTAGGAGTGAAATATTGCAATTTCAAGCCCAAAATATTCTCACCCATAACGTAAATTTTTATTGTGCCACAAATTTATCGGGCATGGATGCGATTCAGTGAGATATTCGATGCTTAGCTAGAGTAAATTAAAGCCGAATAAATGCATTAGAGATCTGTTTAGCATGACCAACAACCATCACTGCAGACTGTTTTCGTTTCCTCTTTCGTTCCTATTGCTCATTTTTCATGCATCACAATGCATACTTCATTTATTTGTTCTATTGCATGCCATTGTTGTTGCGCAAATTGTGACTGACATATCGCAAAACCTGCATTCCATTACTTAATGAGTTTCGAAGAGTTTCTTCGCTTTCACGATTTATGATTCCTTTGTGCTTCGGTTGTGTCATCACGGTGAAGTGTATATGAGAGGTGCGGGATTTATCAGTAACTCATGTTCACCTAAGCATTACAAGAATGCCAATATCCTTCGGTAAGAGCGATTTAGTGTGCATATGTAGCTCAATTGGGCAAATTTTAACGCTCAACATTCTCTTTACATTTGCCAAACCTTTTTTTAATGTCTGGAGAGGGGGAGGGAAGCGCAGGAATGGCGGTGAGGAACTTGTTTCTACTTTGAACCGTTTAATATATCTCCATGTTGGGGTGGGTTAAAATTTCAAAATTCTTATTTCATTTTGAATGCCTTGAAATTTTTGCTTAGATCTGGGTGATACGAAAAGAACAAGCTTTTCAAGTTTGAAAACTTTCTGATGTTTTTATGAGGAGAAAATAATTTTGGTCAATCGGTTGAATGTAGTGGGATATTTTCCAAGCGAATCATTCAGCAAACTTTTGAGTGCTAAATTATTCTCAGGATGAATGCGGGAGAGAAAAATGTCTTTTTTATCTGGTCAAATTAAATCTTTACTGTCTTCGGTTTAATTTTGAGAAGTTTTTCAATTCGATTCAAAAATACGTCAGGGTAAGGTTGTTAGAAATACAAAGGAAATGCCGGTTAAGAAGAATATTTCATCGACCAATATCGTATGTTCCTTTGCTGCCCGGTACTAGAGGAGGCATCCATGAGATGTAGTCGATTTTCGGATTTATAGTAAATGAAGCATAAAGAGGGAAGAGTGAAGGGACATTCTACTTGATTTTTGTGGTGGCCGAGTAGTTTCAATTTTTGCAAAAAAACGTATATGACCCATTCTGTAGTGGTTGATATAAGCAGCAAAAGGTGTACACATTGAGACTATATGACGCATAATTCAAAATGTATAATTCAGAAACTATTTTATTTCAGTGAAATTGTTCGTCGATTTCGGGTAACTGTGCTGACATGATTATGGAAAAAGCTGCGAGAAGCGATCTCGATCATCAAGCGTTAGAAATGCGTGAACCTCATTTTTCAAATGGTTAGTTTTTAATTATTGTTGCATATTCCGTTCATATTTTATCGTTCGTTGTCTAAGATAACTTTTTTCTTCATCACTTCCATGATATATGATTAACTAGATAAGAAAGCGATCTATTCACTTTGAATTTGGAAGATGATCTCTTCTAGGCATATTCTTGGCGATTTCTCGCGCGAAACTTCGCCATATTTGCTAAACAATAGCCAGCGCCATTCACCACAAGCATTATAAAAATTTCTACAGACATATGCTGAGTTCCATAAATTGTTTTCCCTCGCTTTTTTTAAACTTCTTGGGCGGCTGTTTTGCTTTTTTTTTTCAGCATGATCTCTTCCGTTATGAATGTTTAATCAATCCTCTTTTGAATTAATTTTGATTTATTACCTTCGTTTATTTGCATCATCGTTGTTTTAAAACTCTTAAGTCTTCTTTCAGTTACTTCGGTTTTGTGTTCGATAACATGAACAATATTTTTGTATCACTTTGCTACGCCAAGATTGTTTGAAACTTTTACTTTCGTTTCCTTCTACGAGCCTAATGGGCACTTCAAAGAAATGTTTCATTCCGAATTAAGAAATACTTGATGCTATGAACTTTTTGGTCTCACTGGAATACATTTTGTGTTATTTGAAGTCAAGAAATCAAACTTTTGCTACTTTATTTTTAACTTATATTCAATTAGAAATAGCGAAAAGTTGGAAAAGAAATCAAACTATTTAGAAAAGGTTTTCAACCGTACAAAACCTACGAGTTCAAGTATTACAAGGTAGGAAATTTTTGGCAGGACATCATAGTTGCAGTTTAGTTGACTTATGGTGCAAACACACGCCTACGTCTCAAATGGTGCTCTGTTTTTCCAGTGATGTATCGAGTGCTCGTGGTTCGCCACAGTTTACGACAATGAGCAGTGGATAAGGTCGCCGCCGAACTATTCAAATTTTTTGATGAAGGGTATTTGCACGTTTGCTGTCTCTTTCAATCAGAGGTTAGCATTTGCCCTTTTTATCACTATCGAGCTTTCGATAATCGTCACCGATAATTTCGTTTTATTTAATGTTTGTTCCCTATTTTTGTGGCAGAATGCAGAATAGTGGTAAAATATGGAAGGGCTTACAGATAAGAGCTGAAATGTGGGTACCATTTATACTTCATGAGATACGCCCCAGTAGACTTTGATTCTCGCTGAAAATTTCCATTATAAAATTATTGAGGGTGTATAGTCAAGCGGTGTCTATAATTTTCCCTGAGTTTTTTTCCAAAACTTATAGTCGATGAAGAAATTTTAAAGGTTCTCCTTCTATGCTTGAAGGTGATAAATGTCGCGGGGATGTGAGTGTCATGGGTAACTAAAAATGAAAGAAAAGAGAGCTGTCACCATGAAGTGTTTTGCGGCATTCGAAGAAGAAAGTACGATCCAAAGTGGGGCGTATGGCGGTTCTCATTTTTATGGGAACTTATTTGAGAGTTTTACGCTAGTCTATTTACATCGTTCCTTGTTAAAATGTTTCAAATCCGTAATTTATAAAATTAGGGAAGAGTAATGGATTCTGAAAAAAATCTGCAGAGCTTAATCCTGGTTGTATTTTATTAGGCGGAAATTTTTTTTTCGCTGAAAGGGAATGCTATTCTATTTCGGGTTACTTAGTCATTTCTTAAGTTGTCATTATTAAGAGCGGAGGTTTCTCATTAGCAAAGCGAGCTTTGGAATTTTAAAGTTGGTCTAAGTGCGGTTCAGTTCCCTTGGTATTACTAGTTAACAACTTCATTTATATAAAACTGTAACGTTCGAGTTCAGTTTTATTTGGTGATCACTTGATGGAAAGTTTATTGTAGTGCAAATGTTTCTCTTGAAAACGATCACAACGAATTTCGATGGCAACAAAAATATAGATGAAATCAAGCAATAGAGACATAGCTCTTAGCTCATTTACTTCTTTATCATTTTGAAGGTGGAGTTCAAGAACGCGATCGTTGTTTTCTACTAAGGGGTGGGCTCACAGCAGTCCATCGTTTCGAATTCACTTCGAACACCTCAGAATAGATGAATTTTTTTCTATCTGGAATGCAAAAAGAAGTATCTCACAAAATTTCAGAATAGCGAATTCCCTGGATGTTTGAAGCGATGAAATGCCTGAAGAAGAAGGTAGCAGTGGTAAGAAGGCTGCGGAAAATGACAAAGCAAATGGACATCGGTGGAAAGAGGTGTGATCTTAATTCGCATTATTGGGAGCTTATTGGCTGCCTCTTTCGTGAAACTTGCTCTTAGCAGAGAATATAAGTTTTATATGTGAAGTCGGTCGTGAAATTTACTCAAAGTTAGAAACTCTGATAAATAATTGATAATACATTTTTTTCAGAACAATGAACGCTTTTGATAATACATTTGCCTGAACGAAGCATATTTTCAATTAGGGGCTACTAGTAAAACATTTTTTTAAGATTAATGGCTTCTTTCGATTACCTTTCTCGTAAAAATTTACCTTTCATACGATGAGCAGAGTTGAATGAAGGAGGCGATTGAGAGAAGTTACATTTGAACCTTGGTCGTTGATCTATTTCAATCTCTAGTTTTCTTTCTCACGACAATGTAGCAGAAATGCTTGGAAAGTATATTGTTAATATTTCACTTATTTTCTCGCTGGTCACAGAATCAACTTAAGAGGAAGACAGCTGTTGTGTTTTAATTCTGTCATTTTGATTCTATATTAGGTACATTAGCAGTTAGGACAATTTTTGAGGGCCTTGTTTACTTCTATGTCAGGTGCGCTCATCGACTGCAGTGAATGGCCTTGTTTTCTTCGTTTCAATGCTGAAAATAATTTAAGCAAAATATTTTCTATTTCATCGGCTGTCACTAAGTTGCACTGAGCAATAAATTTCAATCATGTCAACTGTTTGAGTTAAGACGGTTTAAACGACTTGTGTTGTGGTGAGTGAAATATCCATCACTCGAAATACTTTATTTTTCTGCGCACGCCAGACGCTTCTTTAGCGGCAGTTTTGGTTACCAAGCAAACATCATTAGTAGAAGTAAGAATTTTTCAAGTTCTTCTAAAATGTGTCGCCCCTTACACGAGGAAGGAGGTTGTTCGTCGTTCGAGGCAGAAGAATTGAAGAAAGTCATTCTAAATGATGCTAAAAAATGTCTTTTAATTTTTTTAAAGCAGTGGGATTATGCAAAACAACCTTTTTAAACTACGTTCTTTTAGGGAATTGTATTTTTTTAATCTTTTATTTTCCAGTTCATCTGGAAAATAGTACACGGCATATCTCTAAGTTTTCAGTGCGGAAATTTGGATGTTGCAAATACAGAGATTTAGTTAATGGTCGAGCTTCACCGATTTCTGTAGGGTGAAATGAGCAAACATTTGCATATGGCGAATTATCATCGCATTTATTGCCGATTGTCATTCACGCATGCTTTTCATTTGCTTTTTGAAGCATTTCATCCTGCGACCTTATTGTTCGATGGGCTCTAAGGCGCTTTCCATGTGTTTTCAGGTTGGCCGGACTACCGACTAGGTGGTAGAATATGGAAGTCCGGCGAAAGAAGCGGCTAGAATGGTCTTATCTGAGCGCTACGAGTCTATTGAGTACGCAGAGAGCGAAACGATGATGGTTTCCCGCTTTAAATTTCTGTATTTTGCAGTTGTATATGAGGCAAATATTTTTGCATTTTGTGCTTCTCTGAGGTTTTCTCCATGGTTGTTGTCTTTGCTGCAGTATGCTGTTGTTTCACCTGTCAATTTCTGATATGATTGCTGTTATGCCTTGTGTTTCGTCGCTCTCGGTATTTTAACTGGGAATTTTATTAATCACTTTCTGGGGGAGGGGGACTGAGTTCAAGTCGGAGTAATTGAACCGAGAGTGGAGCTGGTTAAAGGTTTCCTTGTGTCGTGCTCACACTGAATGAGGCCGGTTGAAAACTCGGCCGTGGTCGCGTCCACTGACTACGGAAGTCCCCGTAAGTCCTTGAAAGATCGCACTGGCGTGTCTGCAGCACTACGGACTGCTGAGGGTTGCGGCTGCAGGGAGCTCTGGTTAGCTTGTGCGGCCTCAGGTTAGCTTGTCAGGCAGTCTGTGGCAGCCGGGTTGGAGCGTAACTTGTTTTGTTTGTTTTTTTGTTTTTTTTGCCTAACGGAGGCCGAATTCTTTCGCACTTTATTGAGGCAGTGCGGGTAGCTGTCGCGTTCGGGCCTTGAGTTTTTCGTTGAACCATTGTCGTCGTTTCTGGCTGCAAAGGTGCCAGATGGGGTACGGTCTTTGGTATAGCCTGGGTCGTGACGCTCATCTTTGATTTCTAAAGTAGTTCGGAGATTTTGCTTGGCAATTTCGAGTGTGGCACGCATTTGATCTATCGTCGAGACATTTTGGCGGTTTTCAGGAGCTTGTGCGGTATATTCTTCTGTCCACGTGTAGTGGTTTCTAGGGGCACTTAGTGGGTGGGTGTGGTAGATTTTTTGATCTGCACACGAAGTCTCCAAAGACACTCAACGGTCGGGAGGGGGGGGGGAGGGCAGTGGAAGTTTGACCTACATGTGGGTAGTCTTTGGTGGCTGTCAGTGGTAGAGGGCGATGAATTTTGAGTTTCTGGGGTCATCTGCGGGTGATTGTAGTAGAGTTTTTGATCTACACGTAAATGCCGACGTATAGGGCCATTCAGTAGGCACATTCAATCCCTTTGGTGGTCATTCACATAGGCAGTCGACGGGCGGGGAGTGCAATGAAGTTTTGGCCTACATATGGATGGTCTTTGGGGGCACTTGGGGGTTGGGTACGATAAATTTTTTGATCAACGTGTTTGACAGTTTCCGAAGGCATTTGGGCACTAGTGTGGCGGATTTTTCGATCTTCACGTAAACATCTTTCGACGGCATTTGAGAGGTGGAAGTGGTGAGTTTTCGAATCATTGTATGCAGTCTTTGGTGATACTTTGATGGTAAAGGGCCGAGGGTCTTGTTAGTAAGTGTTGGCCTACTGTTGATCCGGATGTAGTTTGAGGTGGTATCCAGGCGTTGTGGTATCCAGACGTTGTTGTTGATTCGAACTCTATGACTGAGAGTCTGTTGTCTCGGATTGCGGGTGCATTCTCATAGATCTTCCATAGTTTTTCCCGAAAGGAATGCAGAACAGTGAAAAATCAATAGAATATTCCTGAGTACGGCACTCCGAAGGGCAAGGTGCATCGCCATCCTATCATCGTTTAGCTCGATAATAGTTGCATGATTGGCGAACGGAATCTGAAGTTCATTCCACGAGATATTGTAGTTGTTGTGGAATCTTTATTTGTCTGGCACAATACGATACTCGCAACGGAGAATGTAATACCTGTATACAACTTTCACTGTAGATACAACACATCTATATCACAAGTGGGTTCCCACTATGTGCCCGAATCAAAAGTAGATCGCAGCATGACTGCACTCTGTGAAGAAATCTCGATGACAGCCTCCTACAATAACATCACAAAAACTCGAGAAGTTGTAGGAATGTGCGACATCTTTCCTTCATTTGCTTGAGAATATCAAGTAATGTCCTCATGCAAAATTTTTGTCCACTTGAAGCACGGGAAATGCACTTGCTGGGTGGTTTGTATTACAAGTTTTCGAGTTCCTGTGATAGCCGTCAATTCGACTGTGTAGAATACACTAGTGGTGCATGCGCAACGTGGAGCACTAGCTCAGCTCCATTCCCGGTTCGCAACCGGAGTACCGTCGTTCTCTGCAATAATGCCGTATCAGTATATCACGAGAGTGGAGAAAACCTCTCATCTTCGGAATCTCGTTCTATCATTGTTTATTCGTTTTAGGCTGTAACAATTGGATAATGAAGCCCTCGCCGGCTTAATTGTGGAGAAGATGGTCACATCCTGTGCAACAATTCAAGTGCTTCAATTGAGCTGAAATTTTGCATGATAGCATGATTTTGCATTGTAACATGATTTATCGAAAAGAAATTATTTGTTCCATTGGATGTTAGGGGTCGGCGCACTTAGCCAAAAAGAGACGGAGAGAGACCGGGCGCGTCTTCAGCGAGCGACGCGGCACTGGTCACTCTGAAATAAATCGTCGCAATAAATGTGAAAATATACAGTAAGGAAATGAGATTCGAACAACGGATTTCGACACATTCGAAAGAGCACTAAAAGCTCTATCAGAATCAAAAATAATCTCGGACAAAAACAAAAACTTTTCTATTAGATCGATCACTTATATGACGTGCAATTGAGAAAAATTGCATGGTCATCGATAAATGAGGGCCTATAACTGTATAAAGGAACAAGATTTGGGAAGAGTGACTAGGTACATTCGAAAGAGCATTAAAAGCTCTATCAGAATCAAAAATAATCTCGGACAAAAACAAGAACTTTTCTATTAGATCGATTTTTTATATGCAGTGCAATTGAGAAAAATTGCATAGTCATCGATAAATCAGGGCCTATAACTGTATAAAGGAACAAGGTTTGGGAAGAGTGACTAGGTACATTCGAAAGAGCATTAAAAGCTCTATCAGAATCAAAAATAATCTCGGACAAAAACAAGAACTTTTCTATTAGATCGAATTTTTATACGCAGCGCAATTGACAAAAAATAGACTTGCTGACACGTAGAGGCGATGGAAGAAAGAAATCGCTCGTTGAACTATGGAAATCCTATTACTATTTCGAAGTGGCAGCCGCTGTCGTTTCTCAGCAGAATCGTCGGTCTCTGTCGTTGAGGTGAAGGCAACATCTGGAATGTTAAATATAATGATGATTACGACGAAAGCATACTACATAAGTAATGCAAGTTTTGTATAGCTTGAATTAATAACATTAAAGATATAATTTTTTCTCTTTCTTAAATTTCGGTGAGTTTGGTGCTACTTCAACTGATAGCTAATCGTGGAAAAAATCAGAGATGTGCAGTCTATTTATGGACGCGTGCACTCAGCAGTTAGTGGTCTAACTGTTTTTGTTGCGCATAACAGGCTGAGGTGAGGGAAATAAAATTTGAGTCGTGTGCAATGTGTAATGAGCCAACGTGCTAAGTGTCTGAAGGCTGCAGTGCTGTTGCTGATTTTATTAGGTGAACTATGTCAAAATCTGAGCAGTGGCGGCTCATCAGCAAGTCTTTTGCAGAACACGTCTTCTGCGCGTGGGAGATGGCGCTAAAAATTCCACCTCAACCTCCCAAATCTTGGATTCCTCCACCGAAGCTCACCTGTTGGCCTCGTAAGGAACTGAACGCGTTCAAGCGGTACTTCGAAGGCTACTGGCTTTCACTGCCGTTGCACAGGTGGAACCACTACGACTCAGATCTGCGCACAACAAATGCGGCGGAAGCATATCACTCAGTGCTAGCAAGGCGCGTTTTTCGAAATTCATCTACCACAGTCCTCTCTGAGTATTGCCTGTTAAGCTGCAATTTTGCCAACGAAGCAATAATGTAGAAATTTTTAAGGCAGTGGCGTGCTCCTCGCAGTCCTACGATCAGCGCATATTTGGCCTTCCTTCACTCCCGTCATTCAGAGTATTTAATGCGCATACAGCAATTGACAGAGGGCGCGAAGACAAAACCAAGAAATCCGAAATATGTCCGGCTCAACTATCGCCTTCTGAAATACATGCAAAAATACCAAGTTAGTTTTGTCTTATGCATTATTTTTGTGCATTTATGACATTGTTCTTAATAGAGAGCTGAATGAGATTACCCATACCTACCGATAATGGGCATTGCAGATTCGCTTGATGGTAAAGAAACCAACCGACGCACTGAATGTATGGTTGATTGCATTGCCATACCTTGATCGCATGCAATACTTGCTTTCCGACACGGACCCGTCAGGGCTGAAGAGCAAAAACGCAACTCGAAGGCGGCATGCTCCTCAGCGGAAATGTTGCATTTCGCTTGGAAGGCAACCGCAAGTGCTTGCAAAGCAGGAAACCTTCAATGCAAGCAGCCATTTGAAGTGCGCAATTGCAACCAAAGAAGCCAGATCACATGAAGATGTGGAGGAGATCGGAAAAAAAATGGGGGCTACCAAGACCATTCGTTTCGAGCCGCCTAGTCTAGAATGGTTGAACAACGTATGGAAGAAGCACCTGCCTCACGTGCAAGGTAGCCGTCCTCCACACACCGACTCGTGCTCGTTCCTAGTCAATCAGAAGCCGGACAAATGGGCGACGGTTTCAGTCAGAGGCGATGGCAACTGTCTTTACAGGTCAGTATCACAGCAAACAAATTCTCGCATTAGAAGCCCTCCAAAAGCGAAAACTGTCGCAACAAAATTTGCACATTGCACATTGCAACCTATTAGTTTAGTCCACTAACAGCAGAACGGAAGCTTGCTAACTGCATAAGGCATCTGCAGTACTAGGTGTTCAGAAATGGGCAGCCTATTTTTGCACAGCGCCATTAGGACGCTAAGGACTTTCCAAGCACCCTTACTTCTGCAAGAAAGGCTTCTAACAAAGAAATGTGGCATTGGCATTAGATGGCGTGCAATTCATTTTGGCCTTTCAGAGCACTCGCTTATTGCATCACGGGAACGGAAAACTATCACCAGGAAATGCGGTCGGTTCTCATCGCCTTTATCGTATCGAAGAACACTGAGCCTTGGATAGGCATTCCTTTGAATGTTACAAAATAATTCATTACTTCAGAGGAATTCCCAAACGATGCGCTAAAAGTGTGCCAGTACCGTTATAACCTTGTAGCAACCTGTAACATTCAGCAGTTAAGATCGGCAGAGTGCGGGTAGATTTCAGGGATGTTCATGAACACGGCCACATAAAACAGTGTAGACAAAATGTTGCAGTGGAAGCGGGACATAGCTCTCAACGCTGCGGATACTCTGCGTTGGGGAGACGACGTCGACTTAATGGCTGCAGCGCTTTGCTTCGACTTGAACATCTACGTGTACACTGAGATGAATGGAATCTGGCAAGGATACTTCGAAGAAATAGCTACATCCGGCTCGGCAGGCTATATTTCCTACATTATCGTCAAACATAGACTGCACATCTCTGATTTTTTCCACGATAAGCTATCAGTTGAAGTAGCACCAAACTCACCGAAATTTAAGAAAGAGAAAAAATTATATCTTTAATGTTATTAATTCAAGCTATACAAAACTTGCATTACTTATGTAGTATGCTTTCGTCGTAATCATCATTATATTTAACATTCCAGATGTTGCCTTCACCTCAACGACAGAGACCGACGATTCTGCTGAGAAACGACAGCGGCTGCCACTTCGAAATAGTAATAGGATTTCCATAGTTCAACGAGCGATTTCTTTCTTCCATCGCCTCTACGTGTCAGCAAGTCTATTTTTTGTCAATTGCGCTGCGTATAAAAATTCGATCTAATAGAAAAGTTCTTGTTTTTGTCCGAGATTATTTTTGATTCTGATAGAGCTTTTAATGCTCTTTCGAATGTACCTAGTCACTCTTCCCAAACCTTGTTCCTTTATACAGTTATAGGCCCTGATTTATCGATGACTATGCAATTTTTCTCAATTGCACTGCATATAAAAAATCGATCTAATAGAAAAGTTCTTGTTTTTGTCCGAGATTATTTTTGATTCTGATAGAGCTTTTAATGCTCTTTCGAATGTACCTAGTCACTCTTCCCAAATCTTGTTCCTTTATACAGTTATAGGCCCTCATTTATCGATGACCATGCAATTTTTCTCAATTGCACGTCATATAAGTGATCGATCTAATAGAAAAGTTTTTGTTTTTGTCCGAGATTATTTTTGATTCTGATAGAGCTTTTAGTGCTCTTTCGAATGTGTCGAAATCCGTTGTTCGAATCTCATTTCCTTACTGTATATTTTCACATTTATTGCGACGATTTATTTCAGAGTGACCAGTGCCGCGTCGCTCGCTGAAGACGCGCGCGGTCTCTCTCCATCTCTCTCTTGCGCCTGCGCTTGTGGCTAATGTTACCCTCACCTCTTCCAGTGACCAGTACCGCGTCGCTCTCTGAAGACGCGCGGCGTCGCTCTCTGAAGACGCGCGCGGTCTCTTTCCGTCTGTCTCTTGCGCCTGCGCTTGTGGCTGTCTACCCGCACCTAATTTTCAAAAAGAAATTTCGACGAAACTTCTTTTCGTTCGTACTGCAATGACAGCGCAGCTGAATCGATCTTTTAATCGTTACAACGTTTATTGTTATGTACTTAGTTGCAATTATTGCCACTTGTTTTTGGTGTTAGTTGTATTGCAACATTGCAATTCATTCGTTGCATTTCGTGTTTTGCTTGCAATCCTTCCTCTCTCGCTTTTGTGTACCTTTGCAAAGGTAGGATATATTTGGGTCATGTCTGTGCTTATGTGCATACGTATATCTCTCCGTCTGTCTGTCCAATAGTTCCAGTTCGTAGACCTATGAAGCCTCAGCTATGAAATTGAGAGAGTGGTGCATACCAAATCCAGCTTTTAAATTGATCAACGAGCTCCGGAAATAACGGCACCGGAAGTAGTTATAGTCAATTAATCTCCCCTAAAAATTTGCATGCATTTCACAGCCAGTTGTATAACATATTGCACCACTCCGATCACTAAAAAGAGAACTCTTTAAAGAAAGTTTACCGTAGATATTGAATTAGTTCAAATAAAATCGTATTGTTATATTATTATTTTTAGTCTGCAAAATTTATTGGCCTGGTAAATTGGATGGTATAATCTTTTATCATGCTAGTTGATCTGACACGTTCTTCCGATCGTAATTAAATAGGAAGTTGTCTTCTTGCTCGTCTTAAATGATAATATCTCTCTTTGAGGAAGCACTGCGGGGATATGCCATCGGTTGTCTCTGACATCAACAAAATGATCTCACGAGTGGACCCCACTCGACGACCATATGATGACGACGAACCGATCGTGAAGGGTGCCAACTCGATACTTACGTTTCTTCAGAATATTCGCAGGCAACCGGTGCCCCTGCAGATTGGCGTTGGTGGATCAGCTGGAGTGTAAGTTGTTCATATTTGATGTTCAGTTCGCTTCCATAAATGCCCATCAGAATGAATGAAATGTGTTTTTACGATCCCACCGAGCTCGATTCTGCAGTGTTATGTGCATTCCTCCTTTAAATAAGCAAATGATTCAATGGTGTCTATTTGTACTGGAGTCTTTGAGAGTGAATTATAGGGCATAAAGTACGATGAATAGTGCAACGAAGTAATGCAGTAAGCATGGGCTGTGATAGGGCAAACAGGCTGCAGAGGCGGAAAATGTAGATATAGCACCTCTTGCTCAAGCTGCAATAAGGTTGAAAAATAAGAGCATTCTGAGGTGTTTTTTAGAAAGTTTGTGGCCGCTTAGCAACACCCACAATCACAGCGTTTGGATACTCTGGTTTTACCACTGCTCAGGTGGTTCAGTTGATCAGCTCCTGCTTTATCTCAGCAGGTAGGATTGAAAAAGAGTGCCATAGGATGGAAGTGCTTTAAATGAAATGAAATACTAAGTTGAAGAGGGAGAGAGAGGGGCATGGCGTTAGGGGACGTGCTGGGCGAGGAATTAGTCCGCTAAGGAACTGAGACGGGACACCTCCTCGCAGTTATGGGAGAAGGGTGGGTAGAATTAGCAGAAACCTTCGTTATCAAACTACCGCGATTTTCCGTCTTTTTTTCATTCATTGTGGTTTTCATTTTACCTTCCCAACTCTTGTTTACACAGATTAAAAAAGTCCTATGTAAATAACCTTTCTAAAATACTCAGCCCCCTTCTTGATGAGTGTGACTAGTAAGCAGATCGCCGTCTTTACATCAAAAATTACACACAGTGATATTTTCAATCAACGGAAATTTCCGTGTTATTAGAAGGGGACCGAATTGGTCCACTCTGAGGGAAACTTTCCTGGATTTTCCTTCCTTGCTTATGCAGACGAAATCTTTCCATGCCCACTTATAAATCGTTTCTTCACTTCACATTATTTTCCAATTCGAGTTCCTTTCGTTCCATCGATTGCTATTGTATGCGTCTTTCTACCACTTCTGAATATTGCAGTAGCCATCAATTTAAAAATTTAACAGTTTTATTGTGTAAAGGGCGAATTCTGTTGCATTTTTAAGCAATTAAAAAGAAGTTTTTACCAGAAAAGAGAACAGGTAAAAAGGTTATTGGTACCATTTTTGTCCTTACCTCCCTCTTTCCCTCAACAGTGTGCGCAAAACTTCAGATGATTTGAGAACCCTGTGCAAAAATTTGCATAAAATGCGATAAAAATGGTAAAAATGATGAAAAGTTGTAATGAGTGACACATCGAATATTCAGATTTCCTAGTGATGCATATAAGTTTTGTTAACTTTGGAGGAAGCGACGAGTAAGAGGGTGACCATATTTTTTGTGAATTTAGATGAAGTATTAATTTCTTTAGTGGAAGGGGATTGCTGTCAAAAGTAGATTGCAAAACATATTCGAAGTAAAGACGAAAATTTTTTCCTTGTCTATCCTTTGATGTGAAATGTTTTATTAATTGAAAATCTGCCCTCACATTTAGGGACAAATCTTTCTTGCTGTCATATATACTGCTGAAAGATTTATGAAGTTTTTTCGAATATTTCGAAAAAATAAAGTAATGAATTAAAATGTAAATGAACTATCAGATTACTTTATTATCAAAAAATTGCAAATTTGATGAATTTGATTTAAAAATTATAAATTGTTGTACAACATTTTATGGTTGATTGCGACTTTTTTAGAAGATTTTCCCATGTTGAGTATCACGTTTCCAATTACTCGTGGATCGTCGATTATCTTTTAACGTCAACAATTATTATGTTAAGTACTTCCAGGCTGATGTAATACTGACTGAGTATTTGAGAAGTAAGAAAGTTTAGGTCGGAAATTATCTATATATAATCCTAAATTCTTCTCTGTTTGTAAGCTTGTTGGAGCTACGGTCATCAGCAGAATTTGAGACCCATTCATTTTATACGTCATGCTTTCTTCAATGGGAATTTAAAATCGCATTTCTTTTCATGCGTTCTAATTGGTTCACATGTCTAGTATTTTAAGAGATTCAAAAACTTTGCTAACTACAAATTTCCGCCCCACCCTTATCCTTTTTCTTTTCTTTTACATCGTATTTTATTTCTTGAAAGGTTTTTTTTTGCATCATTTCTTTGTGGTTGATCCCGTGAACACTTCCTTTCCGTCTCTAATTTATACGAGTAAGGGGAGGGTGTTAACTTATGCATCAGGTGCACTTTTGCTCGAAAAGCATCGTGCATGTAAACGGTGTGGAACTGAGAAGGTGAGTGTTATCATCTCTCAAATATTTATGTTTCTTTATTAGTCACTGCTGTTTGGTCACTCGCAACCTGTTATTTTCGTTCAATAAAGACGTTTGACAGATTACACTTGAAGCGCCTTCTCGCTTTTATTCCTCCGTTTTTTTTTTCTTTTTTTTCCTTTTTTATAGTATAAACCGTAATTGAAAGCTTGTTTTTATGTAAAATGATTTACGTGAGGAAATGATGAAGAAGGCGAACGTAGCAGTATTGCTGCATATGTTGTCTGCCATCTCTTTCACACTGTTTGTATTTGTTAAGTTTGTTTGTTTATCTGTTGTCTGTTGTCTGTTGTCTGTAAATATGTGAAACATTCGAAATGAAGTTCGAAAAATCATATGGAAGCGTTAAGAATGAGGGGGATATGACTGTTCGAAATTCAACTTATTTGGCGGTACTCAAATTTGGGTTTACATTTAAAGATTAATGAATGTGATTGATAGAGTCATACATATTTGCAATGATGCAGTTGTAGCATTTACCAAAAGTTGTCTTTGGCAATGCCCGAAAGCTTATTTCTCAGACTGTGATGAATGCATAGATGAGAAGTAAGGAATCTGTAAAAAAATAAATAGCTCCTCTTAAGCAGGAATGAGTGATATATTGGTGACGATATTCGATCCTAAGCTATGAGGGGGGAGGGGGGGGGGGGAGGTGGAAGTAATCTGGGAGGTGTTCCTTATCAATATTAACTGATTTATTTTCTGAGGCGATTAGTGATTCAATGCGAAACATTTTTCAGCATCATCCACAAACTAACGACGTTTTCATGTCATGATGTGTTTTGATTTACACAAGTGATCTTTAACAATCCTCATTGGCAATGCCAATTTTTTTTTTTCTCTTCCACTCTAGCCATCGCTTCATTGGCGATGATAGAGAGATAGAGATAGGCAGCAGCGGTGTGTGTGCTTGCGTGACTTTTTGAATAGTATGGCGTGTATGCTTGTCGTTTGCGTTCTCAACGCATTATCGAGTGGACGTTGTGCTTATATATGTTGGGAATTGTTGCTTCATTTTGTTGGTTATGCTAAACTTTTTTTAATCTTTGAAAAATTAATTCCTTTCTTAAGGATATCTAATTAGATATGCTGCAGAAATAAGAGCCATAGAACTTGTTGTGCCACCTACAAAGAGACGTTTGGCTAATAGTTCATTTCGGCTGCAATTTTACTATGCGATAATATTGTTTTAATCACCTCAAATGGCTATTTTTTATGTTCGTTTACAACTCTTTCAACTTTTGGGTTCTTCCCCGTCTCAAATTTTTTTCTATATTTCCTCCCGCATCAAACCGAAAAAATGATCTGGCTGAAATGAGTACCAGTGATAGTTTTTAGGTGCGTTAAAGTTTTAGCTGTGCATTTTCAGTTGTTACGTTTTATACATCAAAAAAAAAAATTATTCTCAAATATTTTTAAAACGTTTATTTCAACAACGCATCTTAAACATTTCAGTTAGTTTTCAATAATATTTTCGAAATTTAAAAGCTGAGGATCGATATATCCTTATGGGTTTATATGTAATGGTCAACTCCCTTTCGCTCGTCCAGTTGTCCAGGTCTCCTTGAGCATCTGCACCTTCTATGAAGATGCGGTCGAATAAACTGCGAGACGATATAGGCGTGAGGGCAAACAGT
Source organism: Baylisascaris procyonis (assembly GCA_037389465.1). Lineage (NCBI taxonomy): Eukaryota > Metazoa > Nematoda > Chromadorea > Rhabditida > Ascarididae > Baylisascaris > Baylisascaris procyonis. The sequence goes on from JAZARR010000266.1 coordinate 1,827,463, forward strand.
TTGTCACACTTACAAAATAAGGTGACAAACATGAAGGGACACCAGGATAGCTTAAATCGCCTGCACGATCCGGCCCTTCCCCGGTCCCTTGTCCCCTCTGACATACACCATTTTAATCGTCCTCGAATAGTGTAATTTTTTTTCAAATGTAGGAGAACTTGAAACAAATACTTGCTTTTATGGGCCCTGTAACCGGGGGGAGGGGCTATATTTTAAGGAAATGGCATCTCGTTTGTTTTATTACGACTATATTCGGTCAACGAGCGAGTCGATAATGATGCAGAATTCAACCAGTCATTCGGCATTTTTATTAACGTTTTCTTGATCTTGTTTGCAAGTCAGCACTTGTGGAAAGAACTCTTTCTATCAGTTTCATAGTTATTGTTGATCGCTTGTTTGTATGTGGAGATACTCGGAAATTCGTTGCCTTGCAAATCCCATGAATGTGTTTTTATCTGTTATTGTTTTTTTTTCTTTTACATCTTTCCTACATATGATGCATAAGAAGAAGAAAATAGATAAATAGAAATTGGTGGCAAGCGTTGCTATAGAGTGCTGACATGTCTACGATAATTTCTTCCCGTTATATGCGACAGTCTTATTTCTTCAAATTTTCAAATTGAAACTTCATTTCAGGTTGACGGGCTATGTGTTCACCAAAGGAAGCAAGCTAACGGCGGGTTTCATTGGATGCAGCCTCATTATATTCCAGGTTTTTGACCGCTTTTATTGTATTCTTTAAATTCGCCTTTTGTATTGTTAGGTAAGGTGAACGGTAGGTTTATCCTGTACTAGAGCTTCGAATAAAACCTCTTTTTCCTTATAAACTGTTCCATTTTATATTTAGATGGGGAGTTTATAAATCATTCATATCTTCTTGTTCTTGTCTTCTCCATCGCCAATGCGGCTTGTCGGTTCGAATCGATTGAAGTGCACTTCGAATGCTGAATGCTTTTTGGAGAAGAATTTGCTTTAGTCGATAAGTGCGCAACTTGAGTGTTTTTTTTTTTACTATAGAAAGTGTCCCCAATTTTTTTCAAATTATCTTCACTTCATTCTTTCAAAGCGCCAATGAAGCTGGTAAATTATTCGAAATGCGCGATCGCATGGCCATCTCTTGCCTTCAACTAGAAGTGTGCACTTATATTAGTGTCTACTATTGTTTGTGCTTGCTTGCGCAATATTTTAATTGAAGGAACTTTTAGATGGTTTGAAGTCTTCAATAAGTTCCTTATGAATGCTCTTAAAATGTTTTATTTCTTTTAAAAAATCATTACCGTTGTATGGAAATTAATCATGCCCAAAAATGATTGCACTTTGTTGTTTTAATTTCAAGCATCGACAGTGTATGTGGCACTTTTTTCTTATTTTAAAGAGCGCATTTGGAAACGTCGAATTTTTTATTGCTTTAGAAGAAAACTCGTGTTGTATGTGTGAGCAGATTTTGATCGGATTTATTGCGGGTTCACATGGAATAGGTGTTGTTTACAGATTGCTCCCGAATCTTCTAGAAACAGTCATCTTATAGGTCTTATTTGAATTGATTGCACGAGTTATTCGTTTGATCGAAAAGCAAAACGAAATAGTGATTTTCTGGAAAGGGGAAGTCATTTTCGTAAGCATACTTTAACTTTGCAGTGCATCCTATTGCTGCGAACATAGAATGAAATGCTGAAGGCAATTGCATAATGCATACATTTGCAATCGGCTCTCGTTAATAGAGCACTTTTTTAATATCTGGAAGTTTTTAGTCTCACTGATCACTTCCCATTCTCTGAGGCTGTTCGCGTTTTCCTTCCGTGCCATCTCCTTTCGAGTTGGTCGAATTAAAAGATAGTGAATTTGGTTAATTGAATTTCGCTTTTTATTTATTTCTTTGTTGTGATATCCGGACGATAAATCGCTAATATGCTTTTTGTAGTACAGAGGGATAAGTTTCGAGATTGGTAAAATTTTTGGCATAGGTGGACGCTGCCACTAAATTATTAAATTTGATGCACGATACGATAACTTTAGCACGTTGCTATGCTCTCAACATTTGCATATTGATCGAGTATGCCTTATTTGATACCGAAAGGATCATACCGCTTCCCATAGATTAGAACTAACTGAAGGCTTGGTGAATCGTTTCTTAGTTTACGATACCGGAGTCGGATTCGAAATTGTTTTTTCCCATCGTGGAGAGATGTTGCAACAAAAATTTGTGTTAGAAATAGTCAACCGGAACCATTAATTTTATTCCCTCGTTGGGTGTGATAATATTTAACGAGTTGTGTGAATGTAAGGAAACGATCAGAATGCCTGTTAACGATCGCTATAATTGAGTAGAAATTTCGAATCGTTTTCTGGATATATGTAAATGAGTATTGATGAATTAGCAAAATCGTTTTAATGAAGTGTTTCTTATGGACAGATAAATTTTGATTTATTTGGGAAGTGAGGGACGAGAATGCGAGTTGTAGGTGCTGACTTGGCAACACTTGTTCACCATCAGTTTTGCACGCAGTGCATGACATGGGGAACGTAGACAAAGTTTTTTTTGTTCGTCGAAGAGATGTTATGTTTTCAATAGAATTTTAGTATCAATCACCGCTGAATTGCTTAATTGCTTGCATATTAATTGCAATTGTGCAATAAGTATTTGATTATAAGATTGCTGCTTCTGGCATATCATCAAACTTTTATTTGAAAGCGGCAAACGTCAATCAAATGAACGTTTTGATGATGAAGTTTGAGGGAGGTTATTAGGTTCAAAGAGAAGCGTAGTGTATTTATGACTGCCCCATTGTCGATCTCCTATTTCAGATTGCGTTTTTGATTTCTCTCTGTTTTTTTATATCGATCTTTCAATCGATTTCTTCTCGCCATTATTTAAAGCTGAATATGTTTTTGGCAACACAGTTGTTTTTAAACGTCTGTGCTGAAGAAACATTCTATCATCGCTTATCATTGAAATGTGCTTTCAGTTGGGAAACCTTCCGTCATTGATTATTAGGCAGATATGCGTGTATTACGGGTCTGATTAACTGCTGTGTCATTTATGCACATTTTGTTTTGCGCACTGGTATTCTGAATAAGAGGGGAGGAGTACGCTTGTGGGGAAGTCTGCTGTATCTACAGGAATTTTGGCTTTTTTCTTCTCTTCGCTAACAAACTGTGGGAAATTGTCTTTATTTTGCCTTTATTAATTTCAATTTTTTCCTTATATTTCTCGAAAAAGCTTTACTGCAGGTGCCGCAAATTTAGATCTGTTGTCTCCTTCTCCTCTGTTAGGAACACCTCAGTGCGCCACTGTATTGACGAATTGTTTGATGTCGATAATACGTCTGACGTGTTTTATGAAGTATGAGTTAGTCATTCTAACGAATGATTTATGCAAGGCTTTGGGCGCACAATGGAGACCGTTTGGGAGCGCGCAGCAGAGATGCTCGTTTATGTGCGTCCTTATCTGCGATATTTGCTGGTACCGGCTGGTGTATATGCAGTTAGTCGTCTTCTACCGGTATTTATACCTGGACCTCAGCATCAATCGAAGCTAGTGGTTCGTGATCGTACTGTGCTTATAACAGGCGCTAGTTCAGGATTGGGGCGGGAATTGGCAATAAAATTCTACCGTGAAGGGGCTAAGTTGATTCTCACTGCGAGAAGCATCGACAAGCTGAAAGAGTTATGCGAGCAGCTGAAAGCAATGCGAGAAGTGGAGAATAAAAACGAGCCTGTTTATAAGTATTTGGATATATGCGATCCGAATGGATTCGATGAGATAATAGCGCTTTCACCGAGTCGTCGTATTGATGTATTGGTGAATAACGCGGGGTTGAGTATGAGAGGCAGCTGCAAGGATACGCCGATCAAGGTGCACAAGCAGGTTTGAATTTGTTTCGATTCTTTTCAGAAATTTCTGCTTTAATATTTTTGAAGATTAAATTTGGTTAAGAGTTGGTATGATTTAGGGTGCTGTTCGAAATGGGATGCTATGATTTCGAGGTCATTAGGCCGTAGATATCACTAGGTTTAAATAAGCAGCTTAACGCAAAGTTATTGTGATGAAAATGTACTCAAAAACTTGAGAAAACTGTGGAAAATGGGCTCATTGGGATAGATGGACATTCTCCGGGAAATCAATATTCGTTATTTAAAGGGGCTTTGGCTTGGACAGTAAATAGAAAAGACTCATGGCGAGAAACGTTTGTTTAAGTGTGGTAGGTATTTGAGGAGTTGTTTACATGTTAAAAAACGTTATGGTAGAATCTTTCGATCGTTTTTGACTAGTATTGATGTTTCCTAGGGGGTAAGGGTGCTAAGGAGAATTTTATTTTATTTTTGAAGGATGAGAGAAATGTGAGCGATTTTTGAGGGGATAAGAAGCCTAGGCAGGTTTAAGTCTTTCCTTTTCTGTAATTCAGGTAAGCTTATGCACATTGTTGGTTAGGCGGATTAAGGCATATGTACATTGCTTGTATGCAAATTTTTTCATTTCAGCTGATGGAAGTGAACTATTTTGGGCATGTAGCTGTGACAAAAGCGCTTTTGGACTATATTCCCGATGACGGTGCTATTCTGGTGACGAGTAGTGTACAGGGTCGTATCGCCGTACCATATAGGAGCGCCTATTCTGCTAGCAAGCATGCTGCACAGGTTTATCTCTCTATTCATTTTAAATATTTTCTTTATCATTGAGTAGAGCCTCCTGAATTCAAGTTTTATGCTGTAAAAAGAGGCGATTTGAGTCACTGCTTACTTCAGAGGAAGTGTAATCAAAACCTGGAATTTTAAAGGTTAAAATTCTGAAGGTTTGTCCGATGTAATGAGTAGAAGTGTTTCTCTTGAAACGAAACTTTAAAATGCAGTATGCGGCAGCTGATAACATAAGAATTGTCTCGAACGGTAAGAGTCGAACTCAGTTTCTTTGATCGGTTTCATTTATTTTTTACTGCGTGTTGTGGGAAAATCAAAGATTATGTTGATAGAGGTATTTTCTGAAATATTCTTTGTTTTATAAATGGAAAGCATTATTCATTTATGAATCATAAATAAGAAATACTAGTGATGTAAATTACCACTTAGCCTTGAAGAAACATCGTAACAGTTGGAAATTAATAACACTTGGGGAAGTCGATACAGATATCTCAAAAGAATTAAATGGAGTTGTGATTTGTTTTTATTTTCTTACTTATTAAGTTGTTGCCGGCGATAGATGAACTTCAACTGCTAAGATGTCCATCATCATTTCCTTATCACTAACAGTTGTACACCTAATAGATCGGGTAAGTGATAGTAGTAACGGGCTGGTCAGTCGTTTTTTTTTTTGGTTTTAAACTGAATACTCATGTGGTGCAGCATATAATTTTTTGATTTTGTGAGACAGTGTGAAAGGGAGAAGGGGATAGTAGGGTCTTGATTTTCTTTGATGGGATTGGGCAGAGGCCCGCAGTCATTGTTTCGTGCAATATTTGAAATTTATTATTGTTACAGGCGTTCTTCGATTGTCTTCGTTGTGAAGATCGCCCAAAATTACAAATTTTGGTGGTTAGCGCCGGTTACATGAATACGGGTTTTGGGCGCCATGCTCTCAATACACAGGGTGAACCAATAAACAGAGATGATGAGAACCAGGCGAAAGGGATGAATCCGGTCGTAGCAGCTGAGAGTATCTATACGGCTCTTGTGAATCGTCAAACCGAGCTTGTCCTGGCGCCATTGCATCATCGTTTCGCGATATTCATTCGTTGGTTGTCACCAAACCTCTTCTTTTGGCTCAATCACAGGCGTGGTCTAAAAGATGCACATATCAAACACGACTAGTCTTTTAAGGCGGAAGGCAGTACTAAGGGAACCTTAAAAGTGAGATCAGTATTCAGCTTGTTAGAGAAATATTCATTGGGTGATAGGGTAACACGAGGTATCGTTCCCGAAGGAATGATCCCTGACGTTGGAGAAAAGAATGAGTTATGTTTTTGGTGATATCGAGTTGGCTCTTTGTAATCTTTAAGGATCTCTATTCAATGGCTAGTTTCACATTTTTGGGGTTTCTTTGTGTCACGACTTTAGGGCAATAGACTTTTTTATCTTCTAATGAGTTTGCTTAATCGCTAAATATTATTTAGATCACAGTTGCCTTTTTTCCTCTGTACATATTTCTTCGACGCATTTATTAATTTTTTCTTCGTTTATACGTTTGTAAGTGATATGAAATGATTGAAATGTAATGAGCGGTTTCTACAAGAAATGTCTCGTGTATTTTTCATTTCCCTTTAATTCTTAGATATCAGTTGTTATCGCTCCTTGTTTCCATTCAACGCAATTTTTAAGGTTGTATGAACATCCATGAAAGGAGTTAGCAAGGAATTCATAGGTTACTTCTTAATTTTGATGAGACAGTGGATACAAGGAGCTTTTGCACGGCACGTCAGATTTTCTTTTTACTTCGAGAGGAGGGAGGAGGGGGATTGTAAGGGCTCGAAATAATAGTATTCAGAGAACTACGGAGAAACAAAATTTCCATCTAGATTGTTGTGGTTATCGTTTAGGTCGTGGTATTGGCGCTTATTGTGAATTTGCATAATTATAAAAGGAGGCATCATATCAGTGAATTGTCTTAATTGATTCTTGCGATTGCTTTTTCACGCAGTTCACACTAGATGCAAGCCGCAGCTAAAATTAATGTTGTGGGGATAATTGGTTGAGCTAATTATGCAACTGTCTGTTATTGTGTTTACTTTTAATGTTTTATGTATTGCTTTGGTAAAACGTTGATGGCTATGTGGGTGATGATGTTGCTGTCATTCTTAGTGTTGGTAATGTATAAAATACTTCTTTGCCTCGTTTATGAATGAACTGTAGTTTTTGATTTGCGCCATGTTTTATTATTAAATTTTAAAACAAAAAAATGTTGACAATTTTGAAAAGGGAACTACGTTGGAGTTATTTTATTCGAACCTGATATGTCTTCTATCGCTCACTTTTGTTCATTTCTTCGCCAATTTAAGCATTGTTTATATTCCGCATAAAGAACGGGTTTCTGTTCTGTTGTCTATTGCTATTGCATATAATTACTTATCATCGCTACTTTTAGAAGTGATTGAGGAAGGCGTGGATTGCGGGTATGTTGCCGAAACATTTATATCGCCATATCATTCAATTCTTTTCTTCAACGAACCGGGCTCGTTAGCAGTTCTCATTTCCGAAAATATTCCAGTCAACCTGGTCATCTTTGAATTTGTTACCTTAACAACTCCAAAGATGCTCAGGAGGTGGAAGTATGCCAAAACAATGCATATAACTATACGATCGTTGAGCACGGTTCGAACAAGAAAACGATCAAATGACATGGTGATATTGCGAGTAATGGCTGTGATAAAATATCAACTGAAATGATTAAAACGTTGAGGTTTATGCGCTGTATGATTGTTTCGGGATTAGTTGCTTCTTAGAAGTCTTTTCATTTATTTTTGCATACTAAGTGCTATTGATTGTAGAATATGAATATGCTATTCAGTCACGAAAAGATATGGTTGATTAAGCGGTCTTTTGAAGTAATGTAGAAGATATGAACATAGAAATGCTAATTGGAGTTTGAAGTATTACTGGATGTGGTGAATATTCGAGTGGATGGTGGCATATTGTTTCTCTTTGCTCACAATTTAAATATATTTGGTCACCATTTAAATTGAATATTAAATTAATTTCAGTTCTGTAACTATCGCGGCTACATTCAAGTGAATAAATCGAAACTAGAGAAAGACGTTGCTCGACTTCGCAGTTCCATTGAACGTGAGCTGTTCGGCAGAAAATCGGCACTTCCCGATCAGCATGAGGTATGTTCACTATACTCAACTAAAACTTTTGTAATCTGGTCCCTCAAGGGTGATGACATATGTTTGTTTCTTATAATACCGTTGATTGCGTATGATTGCTTAGGTAAATAAAAAAGAATACAAATGGAGGTTCTACTTTAGCGAGTGCTTTAATCCTGCTCATCAAAAGCCCGCATTCATCGGTGATGATGTTGCGCGCAGGTGATATTGCAATGTTAGTTCCCCTTGGCTCGTTTAGTGGTCCTGGCATCCTTCAGGAGCTGCACCCTTTGTCGAGCTGCGGTCGAATAAATTGGCAGATAGTATAGGTGTATGGGGCGAAAAGTTGGTCATACTTATAAAACAAGGTGACGAACAAGAAGCGGTATTAGGATAGCTCGAATCGCCTGCACGATCCTGCAGACGAGCTCCACGCTGCCGCCGATCATCTCGCGCTCTCCAACGGTCACCCGCAGACTCACTCGGTCCCAAGATTAGTGTAGAAGCTGGAATGAATACATGAGCCCGTCAACCCCTTTTATACTCTCCCGATTCTGCCTGGGGTTAGGCTCACGACCCATGCTAGGCAGCCATTTGATCTATCTGTATGCTCTTAACCTTCTTTTACTTACCTCGGATAGCGCATTATTCGCTCTTGATCTATAGCCGATTAGTCTACCTTAAAATATCGATGATGATGTGATGCTAAAATGATTGCACTTTCAATTTCAGTATGCTTTCGATTTGAGTGATAGCGTTTCGTTTTTGTTGATGCGAAGAGAGTGAATAAAGGAAATGCATGTTTAAATGAAAATTTCAAGCGTTGACTTAGTTAGTCAAAGGATTGAAACAGTTTTCTTTAGCGATATATCATCTTTCATAATTGTTGTTTGCTTATAGATTTCGAGCTTTATAAGTGATAACGCCTATTTGCTGGGTGGATTTATGGCTGGATGTTTGATCGGTTATGGATTCGCTTGACTTCAACACTATTCTCTTCAATCGCCCATTATTCATTTATCATTGTCTATCACACTCAATTATCACCATTATTAGTCACCACGTTTTCTAATACGTGCTAATGTAAGATTTTGCTCTTACTCTTGTCTGTTACAGTGAAATCTTTTGGCAGAGTTTTTTTTGGAATTTTGATGATTTTGTCATATGGGATTAGTAAGGGATGTTTTTATCGCTTAGGAAGTTTTTTGGTGATTTATTATGATGCAGTATCTCTTTGCTGACCTTGTATTGGACGGGCATTTGTTGCAGAGTAGTAGATAATTTACCTTGGGGGAATTTTTCTTGACTAAAATTCCCAACATCTTCTTTTTAAAACGCTCTCAGAGTGGCGTCGTGGCCGGTAAATTTTTTACCTGTTCGCCTGCTACAGTAAATTCGCATATTTCACTGAAAGAGGGTAGGAATGAGATGTGCTGTTTCATTGCACAATACGAGTATATCGATTTGTCTGCATCATTTGCTTTTGCTTATTTCTCGATGCATTGTTTTCCTCACAGAAACATTGCTCGATTCCCTATGGACATAATTCGACCGCAATGTAGACCATCTGATTGCCCTATGCATCAGTTCATTCTATAAATTTAAATAAGGGTTGTGTGTGTCCATTTAAGGGTACCCTCTCTTCATCTATTCATACTTGCTTATAATTTATTTTTATGTTTTTGTATTATTGCTCATTCGATGTTTTTATGACGCGCACTGTTCAGTTAAAAATTATCTCCTCTCCAACTCTTAATGTGATTATTTCTTTTTTTTTCTAATATGTGGAAACATATTTACCCCACGTGAGTGGTTTTAATTTCGCATTACAAAATATATTTTTTAAACGACTTCCATCAAAGTGATATTAGATTTCACTTCCATTATTTGAAAGTAAACATTCTTAATCGATCTTATGTAGATATTTTGCCCGAATCGTTTCTTATTTGCAGCAGTGTTAATCACTGAAATTGAGCTTGGAATATTTGCTAAAATTTACTCGATTCAATCCATTGTTTCACTCCAAAATTTAGCATATTGCACCATGAATGTTTACTTAGTCGTACACGTTGATTTTCTTATGTCTCTATTACTTTATTCGCGTTTTTTTTCGAAAGGGAGAGGGAGTATGGCGAAAACTTTAGACTTGTAATGCCTGCCTGCTTCCTATCGTAGAAGCACATCCTATGAGACTGAAAACTGTGCGCTTAGCATTTCAATTGCCATGTAAGCATTATATTTAATCGCTCATTCGTTCAATTAGAGATTTTTGAAGATATCTGGGCGCTATTTTATCGCATTGGGCGCCTATGTTTGATAGTATTCGATGATATTAAATAGCCGATTGGTGCTGTTGGTCATCATTTGTAAATCGACCTAACGAATGTCAGAATATATTCATTGCACATTTCCTAGAGCTGAGGAAACCGCTTTTAAAGCACTATAATGATTCTTTGAAATTCGAGCTCATGTTTTCAGCTGCTTTCATAGCGCTTGATGAATGATCTCTTCCTGACTTTCGCTTTGTCTTCTCTGTTCGTGGCGATTTCAGTAAACAAACTTTTAGATTCGTTCTGGAATGTTCCCGTTGTAGTCACAAGTAAAAATTTTGTAACAGAATGTAATCAGAACATTATTCACAAGCCGACATGTATGTAAAAGTAAGGTGAAAGTATCATAGGAAGAAAATTGACCAACATAGGAAGAAAAAGTAAGGTAAGGTGGGTATCATAGGAAGAAAAAGTAAGGTGAACTTCGAAGGAGGTTGGGGAAGGGGAGTTGGGCAACAAGCTCAAACAGATGAAATGGGAGATCGAACTTCTGGCAAAACAGAAGCCTCGGGTTTCGATTGAATAAAAGCTTAGGCCTCTTTTTTGTAAGACGTTTTACTTTCCGTTTAATCAGAAGCTGTGCACTGGATCTAATCAGAGGTCCAAACATTTCTTTAGTCACGATCTGGAACCTCAGTTCATAAGGTCGAGGAGATCCTTGCGAATTGTGGGAAGGGAATCGGTTGGATCCACCTCCAAGACGCTGCGGTGAATTCAAAGAATTCGAGCATCCATAGTGATTGCGGAAGTGGGCAGGCATTCCTGCAATTTCAAGCATAACGATAGCGCTGGGTCGCCGCGATTTCACCCAGGAACAGCTCTCGCGCAGTTGCTTGGCATTGGACATCGACCATGTAGCCAGCCCATCACGTGATCGCCCAAAGCTGATGCCGTTAATGCAGGATGATTGCTATCAGAGATAGAAGGAAATGAGAGTTGAGGCGTAGTTCAGATTTAGCAACATACTGTTGACATTTCGATGGTAATAAATTTCTCGCCGGTCATTTGCACTCTGTCCTTCCACCCATCTCCATACTTTCGAAGCAAGCGTAACGCAGTTTAGGGGTTAGAAAATTGCGAAGACGAATCCATTCTTAAAATCTGTCAATACTAGTTATCTTATCTCTCTTGGTAAATCCTGAAGTGAAGCTTTGAGAGGGATATTCTAGTAAGAGATGGACATGAGCAATAAAAATAACCTGGTCAGGACAGAAACTTCTTTGGTGAAAAATGACCGCAATGTGATGACTGCTTTCGCGGTAGCTTTGTTAACAGCATCTAAAATATGCTGGTGGGATTTTAGATCACTCCTTACGGCAACGCTTATCTCGGCTTCTTTGCAGATGAACCTCTGTTCAAAAACACTCAGGACGTCGTGTCTTACGAGGCTCAAGTCCCTTCAGTCGCTGATTCAAACGTTTGTGTCACTAGAGGTTGATTCTTCTTAACCGGCGGTTCTTTTTTTCTGGACGTCTGCTTTTTTACGGGCAGAAGCCTCTAGTCTATTACAAGTTAAAACGTTTGTTCAATCAAAGGATGCTTGCAACTCTTTAATTACATGGCTAGACTAGGATTTATAGGAGGGTTGGCGTTCCCTCTCCCTCTCCCCATCGGCGCACGATGCTCCGAGACGTTTGATTGAAGAGGATCGCCGGTGGTCGAAAGCTGCCTCTCCACCTTCAACTGTGCTTCCTCGGTAGTTCGTTCATGCAGAAAACTGGTCGGAGATAGACTCAAGATAAGCGGGATTCATCTATTTCCCCTCCCTCTCCCACATGTCCTTGTCGATGCCTTGGCGAGGCCCAGGTGACGGCATTAGTCGGCATTCTGTGGGCGAACCTTCCCTCCTGCACGAATGGCTACTATATCAGCACAGACTAGTGGCGTTCCTGCTGAACGAATCACAGCCACCACGGAAGTGGAACGGTTTCACCTTGGCCTGAGAAAGTGGGCGGATACAGCTTCTTATTTTAGTTAATGCAGTACGCAGAAGCTCGAAGTTTTAATGAAATGCGAATAATACGGCCCAGATTCGCAAAACGAAAAACTTCAGGACCTGATGCCTCTGCAATCGACGAAGGTGACACAACGAACTGGCAGTGCATCGAGAACTGCAGCCGGCTCCCTTTGCCCTCAATTGTGCCTCCCCAATTGTTTGTTTTTTTCTATTCTTCATCCTTTACGAGTACACAGTTTGTTACTTTTGGCCGTCTTTATTTAGCACATCTACCATAAGTACAAAAATTGGTACAGTAAAATGGGATTTATCTGAGCGATCATGGCACAGATAATATCACTCAAGACCATAATAAGGCAATCAATAATAACAAGAAGAAAAGGAACGCAACAAATATCGGAAATTTCAATTTAAATTGCATCAATTCGTCAATTTTGCTTATTTATTATCACTCACCGCAGTCAAAATCTATCAGTCAAAAATGGAAGCTATTGAAAGCACATGGCGGAAACTCCCCTTGACATGTCGACGTCGGATATACGCCAAGCCGGGAAGATAATGAGGGATGCGGAAGAGATACCGGAAGGAGTTGTCTTGACGCTACGTTTATCCTCGTAGAGGATTTCATCTACTCGGGACTCAAAAATTCTTTCCGTTATTAATTCGAGGTCCCAGCATGCAGAAGAACCGCTTTCTGTCCCTACACTCTCCTTCCTCTTCCTCTTCCTAGAAGCGGCTCGATAAGGTGTACTGCAAGCATGAACTGTAAGGCGAAGTGACTAATTAGAGAGAGCGAGCGGAAGGGAGGGATCTAAGCATTGTACCTTTTATAGAGTCATAAATCGCAAACGAAAGTTTCCCCAATCGGGTAATCGTGCCGTATGCACTTCACCTCATGCCGCGCGATGAAAAATTACAGCGATTCGTGCATCGTTCTCTCATGTTAGGAAAATGCGAATACAGAATTGAATGAAGATGGAATAGTTTTGTCCAAAAAGCATCATTTCGCATTTCGGGTGCCTCAAGTCAAAGCGATAACCAAAAATGGTACTGAGCAGAAAAATTTTGTCAGCTTCTTCTTTAAGATGAGAAAGAGGCATGAATTTTTATCTTTATAAGTTTTGAAATTTTAATCTGAAAAAAAAATTCAAATTCGTGAGCTTTTGCAAGAAAAATGTTGACTGCATGAGGTTCTGAAGAAAAAATTCAAACTGAATAAGACTTTAAAAGGAAAATAAAAATGCTTCCAGCACGCATTGTGATTCTCACCGTTTAAGATGCACAAATTTTTGCCTTCGTTTTGCTAAAAGCTGCGAAATAACGCCGATTTCGAGGGAAATGAAATGTCGGTTATTATAGAGTTTTTCGGTGTAATCATCACAGTGGCCACATGCTATTCGTTCAGCAGCACGAATGGAAAAATTTTGTTTTGAAAAAATTTTTTGGTGGCAAAAATTTGTATACTTCAAATGAGAACCAGTTAAATAAAAAAATCAGAAGAGTGCACATTGATGACATTGCACGATAAGTAATAGAGAAAACATCCTTCTGATGAATATCGAAAGAACAAAACTGAGAGAACATAAAACAGTGAAGGCATAGAAATATATATTAAAGCAATTGCACTTTGAAAAACCCATAAAAAGAACTGCATCTGAATTAGATCAAACAATAAATCAATATATGCACTTATATCCATTCAGATGCAAATCTGAACAATTCATAACATCCCTCTAGTTTGTTGATATCGTCTCATATTCCCTCACGAGTGGAAATACGTCAATAATTTGAACAAAAAGCCTTGACGAATGTAGGCACTCGTTCGCTTTCTTTCATTCCTTCTCTCGACCTATGCTATTTCACTGGCGATTGTTCTTCGCACTCGTTTCCATTAAATATTCAATCTTGTAACATCGTTGGGCATCATCTTTTCCACAGTAGAGACAAACGGCGGGGACTAAGGAACTATTGCGAACAGAATAAACAACACATCGACACAATGTTATAATACTATACCTACAAGATCTTGCAGATTTGTTTACACCGAGAGAACTGGTGGCACAACAATATTACACTTATAGTAGAGAAAATTGACCAGTTTGCCGACTTATGGCATTTTTTCAGATAAAACTTTAGCGAGTCTGCCACCCACAAGACAACAAGGAAAAAATTTTATATATATATATATATATATATACACATTATATATATATATATATATATATATATATATATATATATATATACATTAAAATGCAACAATAAAATACCGCCAGTTCAAAAATTTTTCAATGTCTAATCTCGAAAATCAATTTATATCACACGTCAAGAATGAAAAACAATTACACTTGAGGATTCAATGAAACATAAGCATATAAAGAAAAAGGAATGAAGTATTATTATTTTTTAATATAAACGTTTAAAACTCTTCTGGGCAGTAGCATAAAAAAAAAACAACGCGACGAGTGGCTTAAAGCATAAAAAGTGCTGTTGGAAAAGACGGGAATGGGTTGCACAGATGGAAAGAGGTACACGATCCTCTTGTCAAATGACTACTCTCCTTCTGCTCGCAAAAAAAAAAAAAAAACTGCAATTGAAAATCAAATAGCCTTCATACCTTTATCTCGTTTTGTGTTGCTCCCAAATATCTCATATAAGTACTATCTCCACCTCTTTCCGTTCAGGTTTTTTTTTCAGAATATTGTTGTACCGCTTAGAGCAAAACCAAAGAAGCAAATAAAGTATCACATGACTGGTAGAAGCACTAGGAATCGTTGTACTTCAAATATGAGCCGAACAGTGAATCAAAGACCTCGAGGTTAACAGTAAAAATCAATGACATCATGAACACAACTTCATTTACTTTTATTACTATTAGTTATGGAGGAGATATGCATAAATTTATATTATTCGAAGTTCACATATGGCAATCGAATGATAACGTTTTGGAAATAAATTCAGTCCCTTCTCAAATCAATCCGTTAGGAAATGGATTTTTTAAAATATGTTTTATTCATCAGATGGAAGGAGGGAAGAGTGTGCGGGGGTGAGGGAGGGGTGTGGGGAAGGGAGGGAAGGGAATCTGCATCTTCCTGAGATAACTTTGAGTATAGATCCTGCAATGGATCTGTCTTACTAATGCAGCTGCGCTCATTTAAATATATGGGATGATACTATAACGGTAAAAAATTACTTGGGAAAGTTAAAAAAATAATTTGCGTAAAAACACCGATTGGGCGAAAACAAAAGGAAATACATGGCAAATGGCATTTCTGGTGATTTTCTTAGTGGATTTTAGATGCGTAGTGATTTCTTCGTTTTGTATCTCTAGTCGGTAAACAATTAGCGGAAATGAGATCGAACTTATATTACGACTCTTCCGGAGCTGATTGATTATTTGGTTTGCTCTAATTTCTTATTTGAGCACAATCTATCTCAGAGTATGGAGAAAATCACTCATATAAATGCCCTTTCTTTTGAACTTCAATACAACCAAATATGCGCTACTGCTATATTATTAAACAAATAAAACATGAAATCAACTGTTTTTTTTTTTTTGTTTTTTTGCAAATAGAAGAACACTAAATGGATCTACAGATAACATCATATTGACTGTTCGGCAATAATGGTATAGCTAGGGGTGTGCTCGAACTAGCCGATATTGGAAAGTGACATTCCGATTGTTTAATATTGTTTCTCTCCTCCAAACGGGATATAGCCGTCGATTTTTTTCTAACGACAGTCTCTTCATGTAATCTCTTCATCGTTTCATCGTCAATAATCAATTTCATATTCGTTAACATGTTCGATGATGGTATTGACAACGAAGTTCTGAAAGAAAAACTTATTTAATTGACTTCTATAAAATTAAGAGAGATTATAGCAATGCAAAAAATTTATTCAGAGATAAATACAGTAATCCTCATAAATTAGTTTCTTCTTTCATTATTAAGGCAAGAATTTTGGTTAAATGAAAACAGCAAGAGCACACAATGGGACAGATCGGATCTATATTGAATGGATTAAATTCATTCAAATTTATTTTTTTAATATAATTGAAAGAGTGTACATGAAATCTAAGGAGAAAATGAAATGTAAATATTATCAAAATATACCAATGATCGAAATCTTACAAATATCCAAGAAAAGGAATTTGAAAGACGCGATACTATGAAAGAGGCTTTGACTATAGCCTGTCACTACAAGAGTAAATAATTTTCAAACGATCGAAGAGGAGAAAACTATTTCCTGAGGGAACAACATTCCTTAATCAACTTCAAATGAATTCTTGTGAATTGTACGGAACAACTCTCTCTTATGTTTCTTCAACATAATCATAAAAATCGTCATCACAGCAGATAAAATTTTCATTCTCGAACTTTTAAACGACACCTTCGATCTAAATCAGTGAAGAGGCAATCCGGAATAGCAGCCAAAATAGCAGGTAGAAGAACGAGACCATGCAATAGCCCCCAACCGACAACGAGAGTGATTGTGCGTACAAATACGGATGGCGTATAGTCGGGATGAAAAGCAACCGGCAGAAAACAGACAAGTGTTGAAATAGCCGCTTGAACCATTGGCCAGCCGATCGAGTCTAGCGTATACATGAGTCGATCTTTCTTTGAGCTCAACCTTCAACAAAAATCATTTAAAAAAGAAAACTTGAAAACCTCCAATATTTAGTCATCGTTTCTACGGCACTAATCTTGTCATGACTAGTAAATTACGCATAATTTGAATTGTACTTTAAAGATAAGAGGACCAACTGAAACGACTAAATGTGAAGATAATCAAGAAATGTGTTTGAAATCATAAATAGATAAAATGTGACATTTGAAAGAGACGAAAAACTGCGAGGGGTTGTTGGCGCTTAAGCGAAACACACATGTCACGCTAATAGAAGAAATTTTGGTAATGAACGAAAGCATCTATTTGTTGACCGTTAAAAGTGACTGTTTAGTTGACTGACTTCATCGAATGGCAAATAATTCCTTTTTGATATACATATGTGCTACAATTACACGATGCACCGATATTTATGAGTTTGATTTCAGATTTACTTGCATCCTCAATACTCATTTCAAAGTTGATAAAAATGCTATCGCAAATTGAAGTTTAGAGCATAGATGCACCTAATGGCATCCGAAAACCAACCGTTGCAAAGTTAATCGACCACAGTAAGATCAATCAATCAGCAAAGTGTAGAATTGAAAGTCTACGGGATGAGGTTTGTCAGTGACAGTCTACTCTACTTTATATATGTCAATATAACCAGTCTCCTAGCGGCAAGAAAAAATCTTACGGCGGAAGTATCTGACGTGCCCTCTGATAGTGATATGACACATGGGCGGTATAGTCGACAGAGAATCCGATTGACATCACAATTGCCGACATGGTCACTGGGTCAAGATCCAATCCCCACCATGATAGAAAGCCCAACACCCCTGAACAACATATGGCAGAAATAGCTCTCATTCTAGATTTGAGAAGGCCCTCAATAGGGCTAACAAAAACCCATTTTCCCCCCTTAGCAACGCCAGGGCATTTCTCGCCCTTTTGTCTAACCTTCCTCTCCCTGATCATCGAAACAACTTTTTCTTCCTATTCCTCGCCACTGTTCTCTGCGTTTATTCAACATGGTCAAAATGATGCAATTACCATTGAAACAGAAAAGTGTACTTTGGCAAAATTTCGATAGCATATATAAAAAGAGGTGATACGAGTAGTTTGGATTTGAAAATTTTTGTTGTATACGAAAAGGAAATGCACCGATTTTATAGAATCGTCATTCTCAATTTCGCTTCGATTGACTACTGCAGAATATGACCTACTGTGGTAGAGAAAGAAGCTCCTTCCCCCTCCCCCCCCCCTCTCCCTTTACAGGTTCCCCCTAGCATCTCCTTTTCTTTAATAATACGACAAGACTAGTGTTATCGCTTTGTGATATATAGGACGCTTCTGAGGAAACTTGCACAACTAATTTCTATGCCAACTAAGCAAAAGTCTTTATTACAAAAAAAGCAATGAAGAGTCGATATACACATTTTGCTCGCAATTAACAAATAAACTAATTCTTTGCCTTATATTATATTCGCAGAATTAATGCAGCATTCGAGAGAATGCCCATAACACACAAATATATCCACTTCATTGCAGTCATATCATTTACTCGATGAACTATAGAATACTCCTTGCAGCGTTTCTTAACACTCGTTTCTTTCAATAAGCATATATAGTACAATGCTGAATAAAGCCCCCCCCCCACCTCGAAAATCTGCAATTTTATTCAACTTTCTACAGTAGCCCGAAACGCAGATAGGTAAATGGTACAAAAAGGGTAAATATGATAAATTAAGAGTGATAACAAACCAAGACTGATTGAACAAATCGCCCAACCAGCAGTGAGAACGCCGGCCGCAGACGGTACAAAAAGGATGCAAACAGCAAGCATACAAATCAGCGTGACAGTAGCCGTTTGTACGGTGGTTCCTTTCAGACCGAAAATACCCTCGAATACTGGTGAATTCTCCGAATAAATCGTTACGTTGAATTGTTGCCAACGACTCGCCGCCTCTCGCCATCTCCAATGAAATTTTTATTGAATTACGAAAATAAACATTTAATTATTTCTGCAATAATGGCATAGCATGTAATCCCCACTGAGAATAGAACCGATAAAAGAAACACTTACGTTAGCATCATTTCAGCTCGATCCCACCATGATGTAGAGTTGCAATATCCAGTCACAAAGTAAAACGCTGTGACGTTCACTTTTCCACTGAAACAGAAGATGAAAATAAAAAGTGAAAAATACAAATGTAGAATGGTCTTTTATTTAACCTACAACTTTAAGACTGCAGTTTATCGTTTTCAAGAGCTTCCTTCTCTCCTTCACTATTATATTGCCTCAGCATTCATTTCTACTCTATTTTACTGCTTTCGCATTCGTCGCCACGAGTGTTATTTTAGTGGACTGAGCCTGAACCTCGCTAATATTCAGACATCTCACCTATTTTACCATTACGTATTCTCAACCACCGAGTTTAAACGATCGGCAAAGAAGATTATTCTATTTATCGTAAATCATTTAATAATATTTAGGTAGATGTAATTAAGTGATCATTGTTGTCATATAATCGATCATAAATCGGCAGCAAATGAAACGGAACAAGACAAACTAGTTCGCCTTATTTCCTAACATCGAAGATACCAATAAAAGGGCAAACGCGATATTCTGTTTTGTTCAAATAGCCTCATTTAGAAAAGAAAAAAGAAAGAAATTGTTATTCGTCTTCCACATTCTGCAACTGAAGTGTAGGCAAGCAAATCTTCAAGGCAGAAAGCTACATACAAAATAGTTGCTACAGATTAAAAGGTATTTATCGTATATGTTGTATAAATTGAAAATATTACTGATCGTGTTATTAATTAAAATTTAAAAAATAAGGGAACTCACTCATCGTTACGATGCCATCTAATTGTTTCGTTCCAAAAAACAAATGTGTTCAGAAATTCGGGTACCGAATTGTATGACTCATCCACTTCAACACCGAATAGTGTCATAAAACCGTTGATTTCTTGCATCATCTGTAAACAGTGTGCCATCACTACAGTAAGTACGTAGAAAAATAAGCTCAAAGAATGTGCAACTTCGACCAGGGAACAAAAAATAATGGACCTAAGAAGATGAAGTTGGGAAGAGAAAGTTTAGAATGATGTCTAACAGTGAGAATTGTCAAGTATATAGCGGCATTTTTTAATTGAAATGAGTGTTGCAATATAAAAATGCGAAAAGCGATTGCAGATCATGGCCATGCTTATTAAAGAAATGTCGGAATAAAACGATATGGCAATCCAACACAAACTTCATTGCCAAAATATAACCACAAAGTCAGCTTTTCACTGATCCCCATTCTAAGGGAACCGTTCAATGGTACGGAAGATATGAAAAGGATTCTAACTTTTTGGTAGTCATTAAGCCAAAACATAGTGGCCGATGGACCGATCGCATGCGGTAGCGTCTCGAAATCACGAATCATTGCTTTCAGTTCAGCCAAAGCCTTCGGATCGCTTATATCGGGTGGGTTGTTGACGAAGATCTGCAGCGGCTCGTATTCCTGCAGCGATATCGTGAGATTTGCTGAAAGCATAAGGAAACTTCGAAGCCTAACCCCCACCCTTTACCCTCTTAGTGTAATATTTTAGTCTCAACGTCTTTGCAAACAACTGCAACAAAAGACATAAAACTTAGATTACAACCTACTCAGCGAGATACGCTGAAGATAAACTAGAACGAAATATTTTGTTATTCAGGTAGTAACTCACAGAAATAATAGCCAACAGATTTGATTTCTATAATAGCACAACTTCGGGATGTTTTGCAAACATTTGAAAAGCAGTAAGTCGAAATCGGAATTTAAATTCTCTGATCTAAGTAACATTTCATTGAGAACTCATTTCCTAAGGCAGTTATACTCATAAAAATCCCCTGAATATGTCTGACTATGCAAGTTTTATTATAAGTGTATAAAATTTTTTTTCATATCTTCCAATTAAGCATAGTTGCAAATTTTATGGCCGATTAATTAAGCTTCTATAAATTCAAGATAAACTGCTAATATTAAAAGAAAATTTATGGAGAATTGAGAGAATTTAGAATTTTTGATTTCGATTTTGAATGCAAAATAGAATTCTCGTTTTGTGTACTCAAAAACGACCACAGAATCAAACAGAACCATTCCATAACGAGTCTTATTATCAAACAACAGTGCTAATTATGGACCACTTGCTATATAGCCGAAAATAGAGTGGAGCTTGTCACCAATAATCATCCACCTAATTTGCTGCTAAAAAATATAGCAGCGTTAGGAATGCAGGATCGCAGCGGAAGACACAAACCCATTTCTCCTCCTCCACTGTCTCTAAATGTTGCCTTTAATAATGTCACCCCTCCCCCAGTCCAATTTGGAGGATATAAAAAATGATTTTAGAATGCACTCACCTTCCATTGATATTTTTCGAAGAGCGCGTCAGCGCGACGAAGTCTAGAGTCAGATGGGATTATTTTCTGTGCGTTGATATAGGTACGAATCCGAAGCGTTCCAATCAGGCTAATTACAAAGAAGGCCGATGTGAACGTTACAAGAAATATACGCACACCTTTTGTCGTTAGAAGACGACAGTATCCCCTTAGCAGCTTCGAGAATACCTTTAACGTTGATCAACTTTGAACAACTCTCAAGTAAAGCAATGTGGCACTTTCGGATTATACTGAACTATGCATACTTCATTGAAGAAGTGGCATAAAATCTATGGATTGTCCTAAATGTTCTATTCAATCTCCTTTTCATAAACACATAGCTTGAAAACTCAAAAATTTTAAAAAATATTGAAAGGCGCAAAATTCTGAGTGTTTGCAAGTAGCACGATTGTTGCTGTATGAAATTAATAATGAGTTATGTCCTTCATCTGTTGCAAAGTGAGAGAATTGCGACCCTCATAAATGAACTATCAAGGTGGAATACTTGATATAAATGAATGAAAATCGAAAATCGATAGAAATTCAAAAAGAATTCGATAAATTTAAACAGCTTATTGAGAAATTACATAGTTCACTAATCTAGTCATGTAATAGATAAGCTTTTTCAAAAGATGCTGTCAAAAATGAATAGTTTAGTGCTAATAACTGAATAATATAAGGGGTTTCAAATCAAACCAAGTAGAAAAAAATTGGATGCCCGGTTTGAACGTTTCATTAATCTTACTTAATAACTCGAATAAAATGGCGAGTCTGAAATGTTTTTTTTTTTTGATTTCTATATTCTGTTTAAGATTTTTATTGTAATTTCCGATTTGGTGGCAAGACTTAGGCAAATAATAATAAGAGAAAAAGCAATTTTCCAAAGAAGACAAGAAACGAGTTGAACAAACTTTTCTCTTTGTCGATTGTTGACACACGCTTAACGGTTGATTTGTTGTCGGTATACCGCTTTCCAACTCAACGGTAGTTCCCTAAACAAGAAATCTGCAACATGGGAAAACTGCCAAAGTAAAATCAATAGAGATGAGGGAAAACCAATGAGCCAATAAGCGAAATAAAGTTGTAAAGAAAATAAGGAATGAAAAGATATCTAAAATTTTGAAGCATTCGAGAGTTAAACAGCTCACCTGACAAACTCTTTCAAGACGAGCCGCCAACGAGAGCAATGCACCGAAAAGTGTCAATTCAAAGATGAAATCCATTACCATCGCTATTGTTGCCGCCATGCAAAACAGCTAAAACTGCATTTTTTTGCAAGTTTAAATTCTTTAATAAACACCAAAATATTTACTACGATGAGAGAGACTTTTACATCTTTAATGGGCAGGAAGCAATCTTAATTGTAGCAGAAATAAAATTTACTCTTAGATTCCTGCTAAATATTGTGAATATTTGTTATAACGGTAAGAATATTCATAAAGAGCAATTCTATCATTCCACTTTGTGTCAGATACCCCAGTTGATGCTGCTCGACAAGAACTTCCTCTAAAAATTTCACAGCAATTGAACATTGTATGTAGTACTATAGCACATTTACCCATTATAGCACATTTATTCTCATATTCGAACTCTCAAGGCAGCATACTGATGTACCTGAGGAAGTTGGAAATAAAGTATGCGAATGAATTCCCCTTGCAATATTAAAGATGACCTGAATTGCCGGTGTCGATACAGTGGTTCCAATCCCAAACGCGATTGCATTTGTCAAGGAAGTTATCGTTATTGATGGTCCAACCTTGAAAATATTTAAAATAAGAGAAATAAGATTGATAAAAATTTTTTATATTCGCCGTATTTGCCAAGTGACCAGAAGCGTGAGCAATCACGTCTTTGATATTCTGAGAGATGAACGCGAATAGCTTTACTTGGATTTTTTGATGGACATGAAACAAGGGTATGTGCACTCTCGTTAATTAGGTTTAGGAACTTTGTGGATTACGAATACAAATCAGAACCATTATTTCTGAACTGGCCATTATTCTCTGACTGGTATCTAGCTCCATTAGTGAATTTTGCTAATAATAAATGCAGAAGGAAATGCTGTCTTAATGACTATCCCTATGGCACCTCCTCCCTTTCATCCTTCCCACCAATTCCAATTCTATAGAGAAAAAATACTTTCGGACGATTATATCAACTGTATTCAAATCTTTTACACAACTAGGCGAACAATATCTATGAATGACAGGTTTAATTAATGCAACCTACTTCCTCTAAAACTTTGCCAAACATTGTTGGTATCATTCGAAATCTCTCCTCGCTATTCAAATGATCATAAGCTGGCGTTAAACGATTCCATGCATGTAGCATTAAGAATGCATCGTCCACTCCTGAATATCACATAATGAATTGAATCATTTGCCAATCGAGAGTAGAAATATTTTCTAACACTAACAATCAACAAAGGTGAATAACAATTAGCCGATATAGTGAAATTATCATTGAAATATTTAAATTAGAGTACCGTATCCAAATTTATTATGATAAAAGTTATTGAAATCGGTGTCACTATTTTACTGACTTACTGTAATTCTTATGAGAAACATATAACCTAAGTTTACCCGAATCAAATTTTCAACAATTAAATTTTATGAGAATTTCGAGTTCAAATATGCTTGATATTTTAACACACCTTTGTGTTATCATAATGAATGACCCTCAATAAAGATTCGTTTCCAAACGTAAATAAAATATGCGAAGAGGAAATGACCTCATGAATCAATTAGAAAAACCATTTCAATAAAGATTCCCCATGCAGAAAATTCAATTTCACGTCAAAACAAATGTAATATCTTTTCTCAGCACATAAAAAGTTAAGAGGTTCAGTCAAAGATACAGAAGATGTAATTAAATGTAAGATAATTCGTTAACTTAAAAGCACCATGTGAACATAACAGCTTACGCATAACAAAAGATAAACCATTGCTGCGTAGAGAGAACGTCTACAGAAGTGAAATGTAGAAAATAATCGAGTATGAGCATTGTTTGAATATGGAAATATTTTTCTTCAGGTTATTAAAAATATTTCTACTAAGCAATATTGTAACTTAATGAAAACATAAAAGCATTAATGATATCTAAATCACGTCAACACATTAAAATTCACATCTGCAAACATATCTATCACTTACCTATAGCGAGAATGAGGAAAGGAATGACCATTTGAATGGGATATATTTCGATATGAGCCAATCCCATAATTCCAAAGGTAGTGAAAACGGCGAGCAATGGCGGTACGATGATACCAATAACTACCAATATCTGTACAAAAGATTTTCACATTGAGCAGACTACTCGAAATTTGTAATTCCATTTCACAATTTCTATCTACTATGTCTGTTATAAATTTTAAGTAAGAGTAAAAAAGAAATGTAGGTGATTCGATCTCTGAAATTACATCACTTCAGAATATCGTTCTTTAATACGGCTGTTTAAAACATTACAGTATGAATATGACCAGGTAAACCTTGAACTTAAAAGTGCCAACCACGTAAGTTTCAATACAGTTTTCAAATTTACCTCGAAAATTTCGTTCGGAGAATTAAATTACCGCACAAAAAACGATCGATAGACATCAAAACTGCGATGAAAACAATAGTACTGGTTGGAGCAAAAGCATTAAATACAAATGGAAGAGGGCATAGGAGTTTCAAATATCCCGAAATAAGACAAAAATTAGTATTATTATTCAGCTAGGAGTGTTACACTTCTCTTCTACAAATTTCAATGTTCCGAGGGTGGAGGGGAGAGGAAGACGATAGAAGGGGTACATTGCTCGAAAATTCTGATCGACGCAGCATTACGGATATTGGTTGACAGCACACAGTCCCTCATCGTTAGATTTTTTATGTCGCCGTTCAAAATTTCTTGGATTTGGCTACAACAGCATAAATAAAAAAAGCGGAATACCTTGCCAAGGTCGACTTTTCTGCTTTGCAAAGATGAGATAACAACCGAGATCATTACGAAAGTTATCGATAAAACAAGCCCTGCCAATAAATGTGGAATAAGTGATAAACCTCCTCTGACCATTTCGTGCCCAAGAACCTGAAACAAATAACTTTCTATTTGAATTTAATCAATTATCATTTATAACTCACTTAACTGTTTCGAAATTTTACGTCCTAAATAATTTCCCCTTATTATCATTTCAAGTAGAGTTCATATATTGTGTTTCACAAATAGAACTCTTTCGAATACTTACATTTTAATACCAGTATTTACAGGTAAATCAACATTGCAGCCATATCTCAATAGCAAACATACTTCGACAGGAAAATTCCCATTTATGGGCAAGCAATCCTTAATAACCAAGGCTTCCTTCAGACAATCGCAAATAATTACTGATCACATACTACCTGAGTCGGCCTGTGAAATTCCCTCCTAAGATATGTCTTCTGATCCGACCTCAAAACGTATATAGACCATTGTAGATTGCACTGATCAGTGCTATCAGTTGAGGATGGTAAGTAACACAATGAAGCAGAATGAAGTTAGTTCACTGATAAGATTAAAGATGAACAAAATGAGCAACGATCTAGACGAATCGCAATAATGAGATTTCGTTATCATATCACAATATCATATTAGGACAACTAATTAAATAAGCATACTTTATCACCGAGTACATCGATACTCAACTCGTGAAATTCGGTTGTACCGTTCTTAGCCCATTCGAAAACTGCATTCTCCCAATGTGTTATAATATTTGTAATATTTGCATCGGGTGCCTCAGCATAGAATAGAAGCATAATCATAGTAACATGCTCTAGACGATTGCTATAGAATAAATCCGATGAAGATAATCGCAATATTTGCTGCAATAAATTCATTTGAAAATAGTAAATTAAAGTTCTGCCATTGAGGACAACTTATTAAGTATATCACACTTTGCGCTCAAGTAAAATGGTACATTTTAAGTTCATCTGACCTAACGCCCCAGTAAAAAAGCATTTTTAAGCACACCTGACCTCATCTTGAAATAAAGGAGCTACCAATAATGGAGAAAACTCAACAACCAAACTTCTTCATATCAAGGCACTTAAGCAGAAGTTTTTAATGGCCTTATGAATGCAGTACGTTGAATCGAAATTTCCAACAAGGGCAATCGTCTTCTGAATGCTATCATCTAGTTTCGAACGTAAGGGAGAGAAAATAAATTAAAAGAGTTTATCTGTGCAAATCAACAATTGAAGACCTCAAAAACTGCACTATCTCTGTGAAATTAAAAAAAAAATATTTCACCTGCATTCCCAA
Organism: Baylisascaris procyonis; assembly: GCA_037389465.1. NCBI lineage: Eukaryota > Metazoa > Nematoda > Chromadorea > Rhabditida > Ascarididae > Baylisascaris > Baylisascaris procyonis. The sequence goes on from JAZARR010000266.1 coordinate 1,853,845, forward strand.
AAGTTACTGGATTAATCCTCGAAATCTATGTTTAACACCTTTTGGTAATACAATAACATTTCATGAAATCCATCAGCCCTTTCCACTATAGTTTTTGAACTTTACAATGTTGTGATCTCATCTAATGACGAAAAATATACTATACAAACTCTATCCCCTCCTACGCACTAACTACATTAGTGATCGAACCGACTGATCGGAGTGGCGATTGATATCTGTGATAGTTTCATCTGGGAAACCATCAGGCGAAATCGGATCATAGATCGCATATCGACGCCTAACACCAAACAGATGTTGTGCAACACTGTACTGATACCTGCAAAAATATATTCACATTATCAAAAAATTGTTTCGAGCAGAAAACTACAATAAAATAACATTTTTTTTTTCTGCTAGAAATCCGTTCCATTTCTGTCGATCAAATTCATTCTTAACATTCAAGAATTATAGGACTGGCTTGCCGTATGTCTGAGATTACAATTGCCTTCTGAATATACGTAGGCTTGGATAAAGGTGCACAATTCGAGCATCTATCTAGTCGAGTGCGAAAATATTGTGGGATTTTTTCCGGTTCTTCATAAAACAAACGCATTCTTTTTTAGCACAAACATTGAGCAAAGAATTCAAATAACGTTATCAACAAGCATAAGTACTTTGGTTAGTGGCAGTTTTATTTTAAGATAAAAAAAGCCATAGATCATTTCGTTGTTCGACCACCGTTTCGATTGTCATAAAAATCGCTCGTTTGGTTTTTCAAATTTATTTCTTCGTAAATTTCATGCATTGCACTTTTCAACATAACACTTTCGCTATAGAGTTATTACTGCAATGCCCATTCTATTTTCAAATATAAAATGAGAAAATATAAATGTCGGAGTTTTTCCTAACTTACAATAGATTAAATTAGTGATTCGAAAACAAAATATTTGAGGCGTTATATCTCTTAGATAAAACTTTTAAACCACTGATTTCTTCTCTTAATTTGGGGGATAATTCTCCGAATTTTCTAATTATGACAGTTCTTCTATATTCTTTAAGATCTCTGACGTGGAGCTTCCATTCAAAAAATACATTTTGCTTGTTTTTTTTACAAAAATGTTTTTTATCATTTTTTGAATCTGAAAGATATTGAAAAAAAGGAGAAGAATAAGGAAGCAATTAGCTCAAGATGGGATAAACACAAAATGACTCTCTGAAGTTGCAAGAAAACGAACCCATGTATTGTTGATTTTGGATGATCTATGATAACATTTTGTAGAGGCAGTTTATTCGCTCGTTGCGCTTCCATTATCATCCGTTGACTATCCTGTAAAAAAACTCATCCGATTCCATATTTTGCCACCTTCATACCTTCTTCACTGAAAATTTTACGAAACAACATAATTCACACTTTCATGCAATTCGCACTATAACCCAATCAATAAAATTGGCAATGCTTATAGAACAGCAAATTGAATATCGATAATGAATTGGCTGGTTAGCAGAAATGATTGCTGTATAGACGACTGCAACAATCGACAAAAATGAATTCGAGTTGAGTAATGAAATATTTTATTTTATATATATATATATATATATATATATATATATATATATATATATATATATAATGGAGTGAAGGGAGAGCTTACCTTAAGAATATAAAGAGCTTTGTTTATATCACAGTATTGTTTACAGAGATCAATATGTCGAAAGGTATTTCCATCAATGACCACAGAAAAAGATTCGCTGAGAAATTTGTGCACCTGAAATATTTCCCACATTTACATTACGAATGGGTTTTCGCATTCCATTCAGAACCCCCATTCATCACTGTGCACTATGAAGATAAGTGCTTTCTAAAAATTTAAAACCTGAAATAAAATTTTGTAAGTTAAGCTGCTTAAAGTCAGATAAATCAATCAATGTACTCCGATCTACCAAACTGTAGAAGAAAATCCAAAGTGTTCAGTAATACTTGTTTGCCATATGCGTGATGCCCCAAACAAACTGGTCCAGGTACTACCAGTTTGCACAATAATTGCTTTCATATCATAGTGAGCTTCCTTATCGAATATGGCGTATAAGGAAGGAAAACAGCGAAAGGTAAGCACTGTGCATTTCTGATCGAACGCAGATGTCACCTATTGCTTTACTTAACCGTACATACCACCTAATATGAAACTCATCGCTGTTAGTGCGGATGAAATGATAACTAAGAGACATTCGGTTACGCAGAATGCGTTCATTGATGGTGTTCACCTGTAAGGCACGATCGAAATATTCAGGCCTCAGCATACTACCACCGTCATCGGCTCGTACCAAGGCAACAAAACGCTGTGTATATGTCCAGTTAGTACCACGAAATTGTACACTAATTTCCTCTTCATAACGCGATGGCGCATTTGTTGATGTGAAGCCATCCTGAAAATTTGTGGAAACAACCATAGATGGGTGCGAATGATTGCGAAAACGAGTATTAGCGACTAGAAACTAACATATCATAGGTATTCAGCACAAATGTCACCCCGCTTCTCCATCATCCACCGCATTCCCCCCCCCCTCTCCCTCCCCTGCACCGTACTCTGCAAATCCACCACAGTTTCAACATAAGGCGAGATTAGGATCGTAATGATGCAATGCCTCAACAACACTTGCTAACCCATTTCCTCATCGAGTGACCACAATTCCCTCAAAAATAATTCCAACTAGTTAGGCATGCTTGATCCCAACCATTCGTTATCATACTATATCTAAGTGTTCACATCTGAAAGAACCAAATAAAAACAAGGAGTTGAAAAATTTCACCTGTAATCTTTGTGCAAAGCGCACATATATGACACCATAAGAGATCGTCGAAATGCACAACGTTGCTAATATGAATAGATAGGGGAATGAAGCGATGAATACACCTAATGCACCGAATGTCCTTTGAAGAAGTAACAAGAAGCCATGTTTAACCGCATGCTCGAACCTTAAAATTCTTTTGGCTTTACCGAAGTACGATGAAGGGTAAGGGGACAACGTGGCTTCGGGAGCATCAGAAGGCTTTTCTATTCTCGGTACTTTTACAAACCAGATGCCTCAAGAAGCAAAAGTTACCGATTGAACGACCTTTCTTTCTTTCGTACTTACGAACTAAATTCCCAAAAATTTAATTACTATCATTGGCGAGGTTAGCAGGCAAATAACATGCATGTACCTTTTACCTCCCTCATTGAAAAAAAAAAACAACCTGATGTGTTCTATGATGGCAATCGAGGGATTTAACAGCTTTATCGAACAAATGTTAAAATTAATGCAGCAGTGGGCGAGGTATGCCAGACAACCAAAGTTAATTAAAGACGACGTTTTCAGATTACCCTCAATGCTTTCAATTTCTTGATGATTGCTATCAGACCAACTGCAATAACAAACGGAATAGATGTGACAACCATTCCGGAAAATATTCACAGAACGGGACATTTATCTCATAAAGCTGCATGCCGACCGAATGATACGACGACGTGTTACAAATAATGCCATCGATTAATGTCGTTATTTATATGAGAACACAACGATTAGCTAAGATTTTAAATTCCTCTTGATTTGTGGTTCTATGTTCTGTGAAAGGTAACTTCTGCACCTGTTCTGATTTACTCATTAGGAAGGACTTTTGTGTTGGCATAGCTGTGCTGTTGTATTTTACTGTTTACCTGAAGTGAATATGTTTTGTTGCTCCCTTGCTGTTTTCTTATTCTTATCAGCAGAATTAACAAATACATGAGTGTTTATATGTATGTCGATTATATATTTGGTGTAACAAGATTTCACGACCGCCGCCTCACGAACTGATCAATTGAAAGTGTCAGGTAAACAGACGAAAACAAATGAATACTCACGCATAAAGAGACATATAAAAGGAGTACGAGACAACGAACGGTTTATACCAAAGTGTAAGATAAGTTGGTGAGAAAAATTCATTGCATAATCTCTGATGCTATCCCTTTATTAACACTATGCCAATTCTTCAAGTTTCTGAAAGGGTCCACTCAGGCATTAAAGTGCATCATCACGGAGTAGGAAGCACTCATATTTTTGTTGCATTTCGCATCAATATCATAGGAACCGATATATGTTTACTAACGTTTTCAACGGACAAGAATGCCTTAAAAATTCTTTCAAAAATGCACTTTCCTCACATTTTTTACTTTTTTTCTGAAAAATTGCCGGGTCTAACGAAGAACTATGTTATTTATTTAACCTTGACACCGAACAAAGATTAAGTAGCAGATAGCAAACAAATACGTTAAACGAGGTGGTTCTCTGTTAGGCCTAATCTTCTAGGACCGAATTATCACCACAACGGAAAATATCAGTTTCTGAGAAACTGTTAGGACGTTCCTTCAAAAAATTCATGCAACTACAAACTCATTTTCCAGCACTATTGCATTATGCATTCCGACTCGCCTAACATTATTTAAGGGAAAAAGATTGCGAGCAAATTATTACTTCTGGATGATGGCACGAGTCCTCCGATGTGAATTTGATACCTCGTTTGGCTGCTCACCTGCGAACTCATATGGACCCGGTTCGGCATCATCCATTATGCCTAACCTCCAACGAATCACTAGTTCGCCTGGAAAATACATCGAAATAACAACGAAATACGTTATTGGAATTAGATGCATTTACAGAAACATTGCAAGAAATTGGGGAATTCTTGGGCGAAAGCAACTTCTCATCCCTATCACTGTATCAATGTTAAAAAGAAATTCCTCTCTCCTTCTCAAGTACCATCAGTGTCTTCCGTCATTCATCCACAACACACATGAAGATTAATAATTTTCAAAGATTTTTACTAAATCCTCAATGACGAAGATATTACAGCCATTGAGAAAATTGAGAAAATAGAATGGAAACCAAGAATTATAATGAGTACTTCATGTTTCAATAAAATAATAGAAATTTGCATAAAAACGAAGCTCAAAAAGTTTATTTTCAGTGGCGAAGAAATTACAAAAACACTTCACAACTTCGAAATTTCTTCAGAAATTTACAAATTAAGTAAGGGCTCGTAGATATAGCCTTAAAGCTAAAAAAAACTGGCTGCTTCAACTTTCCAGAAATCCACAGTATTTAAAATGGCCATAAAAAATACAAGACCAAGAATAGTGCCAAAAATAGGAGAACCAATCTGCTGGATGATTGGATCGAGTGGAAAATATTTGACAAAATAAAAAAATAGATCAGTTCTGATATCTCAGTGCAGACTGTATAAGATATATATGCTCAACAAAGTACATAATTAATATGTTTAAGGCAAAAAAAAAACCCATTGCAAACAAATACAGAAAAAAAAAAGTCACTCGACTACAAAGTTGGCTCAAAACGAAGAGGTACTAACATCTACATTTTCAGCGTGAAGCTTTGCTTACACAGAGGCAACAATCATTTATGCTCATTGCATTGGCGCATAGAAACGTTCTAATTATCCTCATTCTTACGTATATTTATTTCCTTTTACATTAATTGTCGACTAAATCTGTCTAATGGCGATCTAATTCAGTAAAATGACTTCATGTTATGATAACCCAATAGAAATTAGCCCTCTGAGATGATCTCAACATAGGAAGGAATAAAAAAGATGCCGATTGATTATATATAAATAATATTTATAATTCGTTCTAAAAAAATGAGCGCATTCTGGAGAAACAGAACACCGGTGAGTACTGCAGAAAAAACATCACTGAAAAAAGAATCTTTCGAGGAAATTTGGAGATATTTCTAAACAAGCTCAATTCTAGGCGTGAGGATAAACAAATGAAATAAACACAACTTAAGAAATGTAGCAGTGAAACGAAAGCTGGAGGAAAAATTAATTCATTTAATATCACGACATTAGATTCATAAAGAAATATTATTTAAAGGACAAACAGCTGAATCAGTGTGCCAAAGAAACTCGTTTGATTTGTGATTTTTGTATAGCATCCAGCTGATCAATCACTTATACAGTTTACTACCAAAAAAATGGAATATGCAGAACAATGTCTTCGTATTTCAAGTGAACCGATTATCAACGCAATTCTTCCACGAAATAAAAGAAAAGTCTCTAAGAAAATCCGGCAGATACAGAATGAAAGAATTTTCTTGCTTTTAAATGTCTACAGCTTCTGATAGAAAAAGCATAGAATACAATTGATGACGTCATGCTATAGTCTATATTACATCTATCAAAACTTGCCACACTAACTTCTGTAATCCCCAAAATAAGACCGCCAGATGGGCGAAGAGACATATGAATAGATGCAAACACTGGCATTCTGCATTTTTGCGAAGCCCATTTGCAAAAGAGCATAAAAATTGTCCACACGTTGAATCCTCTCATTGCAATCGTTTCCTTAATTTCGATTTTGTTATAAAAATTAGAGTTTCCGTTCAATTTTGTAATATTTCGATAGCGGATTTCCTTTGAATTTTCTCTCTTTCTTTTTGCTTTTTTTTTGGTTTTTTCATAATTTGGAGAGTGAATTTGCTAACGAGGAGACTGATTGTGTAACTTGAAAGTATTTCATCTTTTTCTTTTATATTTCCGTAATTTGTAAATGAAAAAATAGAAAAACAAAGTGAACGAAGGAGTTGTAAAAAAAAGAAAGCGAATTGCATCAACCCAGACTCAGTTTCAAGAGCACAGTAATGAGTGAAGAGGGGCAACACAGCTGTGCAACCAAACCAACTAATGGGCGCTACAATGACATACGTACAGGACGATTGATCAACCGGTCACGCACACTCTTCAGCACCAATACCTATCATCCAGTTCAATAACTGTCTGTGAACAACAGAACAACATATAACATTTCAGGATGAGAGGCTGAAGTGAAGGGGAGAGGGGGATAGGTGCTTGCATTCATTTTTTTCATCATCACTTCGGTAGAACCGAATAACCGAAGATATGAAAGAATCTTTTTCAACAACGCCTATCGGCTATCATCTCTTCGCTTCAACAACGACTTCCGTCCACTTCCACTAAAAAACAAAGACGGGAAGAGAAAAGCTAAGCACGATGGCTTGTTCTGGAGAAGCCTCTCAACTAAAAAAGAACGGCTATTCAATTTCACAAGAATTCGATTCCCTTGCAGTAATGAAGCAAATGTTTTTGTGCTCAACGGACTTAAATGACTGACTCATGAGCTTACAATCAAATAAGCGATAACAATCCTGCTTTTAATTTTCGATGATTCACTAAGGGAAATAAAAATTCACATTTATTACCTGTCCAATCTTCGGTTTCATCAAATTCTACACAGTAAATCAATAAAGACTATAAGCGAAAAGGTAGGTAACTGTTGCGAAAGTTATTGAAAATAGCGTTGTGTTGACGATTCTTTTAAATCTATGACGATAAACGGCGAAAAGAAACGTTTCATTGGACATAAAAACGAGCGATAAAAAAACAGCGAAAAGAGAAACTTGATTCTAGCAATAATGGATGATCATTTCGACACAGGAAAATGAACTGTATAAATGGACAATGAAAATTTGCAAGCTTAAGCGTATTAAAAGTACGAGTAGTGGATGTGTTAATTGGCTTGGTTATCGAAACCGGTCGCCATTCCCAAGACACCTGTAGAAGAATCCCAACAAGGTACCTTTGAATGTAACAGTTAACTTCAGCCGCGAATTTTAGAACGCGATAACTTGGGTCGTGTCGCATATGACCTTCGTGTTCATTGGCCAGAAAGTCGTTATTAGCCAGAAGGTTAGAGTAATCACGTCAACGCCTCTCCAGGTCAAATGTCCAGAAAAGGAAACAGCCCACTCTCACCATGCCACAAGTTATCGATGCGAAAACCCACTGCAGATGTGATTCAGTGTCTATTTGCATACGACCTCTATCAGCCTTTGACCACACTCTTATCACTTCGTAATCAAAGGATCTGTTCTTGAACTAAATCACAAACAGTACGCTCCCAATTGTGAAACAATTTTGCATTGTGCTAATTCCGATCGAAATTTACAAGTTAAAAAATTTTAAGGTAGGGAAACAGCGAACATACCGGAAATTTTGCTTTTTCGGAGATTTTTCTCAAAAATTCACGAAATTTTCAACTCGTTCAGCGTCTGGCTGCATTACATTCACTCAAAAAACAGGAAATGTGATAGTGAACCTCTTTCATTTTGATGTTTAGGAAGGAGATGGCTATGCTGTAGGATCACTTGTGCACATGATAATGTATGTATTAGCCTTTCCATGATGCGAGAGATTATACATCAAAGATGTGATCAAAAATTTTTTGTAGAAACTTCCTTGTGATGAAAGAACATTTGCTACAGAGAAAAGTTTAGACGTACAATTAGACAGCCGAAAATTTTGCACGCTTATCCTGGCATATTGGAAGAAATGAAAAAGGAGAAGACAGCAAAGGAAAGAATTCGATGGGCTGAAATCAACTTTCCTTCGCCCACCCCCTCCACCCGCTCTAGCCAGCATTCACTGATCCCGGCCACACTAGTGGTGACGACAGCCACACTAGTAGTGACGACACAGCATTTTTATTGGAGAAACCTTCGGATATCATAAGATAGTTTTTCTATTGCGTTCAAAAGGTTTCATGAATAATTTATTACTAAATTTTTTGAAAATCAGACGGAAGTTTTCTCTTAAACACCGATTCCCAAATCCGCAACGAGCTGAACTTCCTCCTCCGTCCAACTCTCTCACAAATCTTTTCTCCACCATTCAGCTCAGACGAAACTCCTGCTCGTCTCACTTCGCTCCTCCCACAACTTCCTGGCTATCTAACCTGAACGAACTTAACACACGGTTTACATCCGCTATCTATGTGTATGAAGAAAGAAGAAGAGTTAATGTTCAATGATAGAAGGTGAGAAAAAAACATCGCAGTGCTGACAGCTGCCGAGTTGTGTTGTTTGACATGAGTGCGTCTGTCTCTCACAAGGAGTAGTTTTCTTTGACACCACATACGTTGACAAAAAAGCCAAATCAAGAGGGTCTACATCTTCTAGCTTATCAAACATCAAACTAGAAAACTGCGCTTCCCTTACAACAGAAGAAGCCTTTTGCTGCATTGAATTTCTCAAGGTGTTTTGCTTCAAGCTTGCTTTCTATAAAAGCACTATGCCATTGGCGGGCAAGATGTTCATTCGCAAACGTCAGAATTTAAAAGTTTCGACGGTTACAACATTTCGCATGCGAATATCGTAAACATGGAAATTGATTTCGCATGCGAATATCGTAAAACTGGAAACTGGATTTCGCACGCGAGTATCGTACATGTGGAAATTGTATTCACAAAAAGCCCAAGAGTCCAATGTCTTGTCTCATAAGAAAATATAACGGTTTATCACATCTGCAAAATATATGAGAGTCTAAAACTCACAACCAGTTGTATGCATCAATAAAAAAAAAATCAATGTGACCCACATACTAATGCCATACATTCGTTCTTAAAATACAAAATTCTCACATTGCAATCAGAGTGCTCTATAGCGCAAAACATTTCCATCATTCTGCACCTAAAATATGTAGATCCGGATACATTTTCTTGACTGTTGAAAAGTACCCGATGAGATTTACATGGATAACTATGAAAAAGAAAAAATAGAAGGAAGAAAAGTCGAGCCTATGAACAAATGTGTGCAACATTAATAGTCATCACAACGTATGTGAAAATTTGTTTCGCTATGAGAAGGCATCATCGAGACTCATGGTTTCGATTTTGGAATCGAAAAACTGATAAAGAATTGAACGATAAATGAAAGTGGCGGGATTTTTATGTGTTTTGCGATGCTATTTATTAGATAAAATTTGTAAACATTCCAAAGAATGTAAAGAACAGCGACAAGGATCATCAATGCCTTAAAGATACAGTTACATATTAACTCTTAATATACTGGCTATCTTAGACCATGAATTATGGGAAAAAGATATTTGATATAAAAACAAATTTTTCAACGATTCTTCCGTTGTAGCTACTCTCGTGCAAGATCAAATTTATTTTCAATTTTAGCTTCAATTTTTAAAAAGCAGGTCTCTCATAATTCGTTAAACAAAAAAACTGTCAAGCGACTCATTCAAAATGGTCGTAAAAAAATGGAAAAAAATTTCATCGTTGAGATAAAAACTCGATCGAGCATTCACTATCAGTACGCTATGAGTGCATTGCTAATAAAGCAAAAAGTGAGCTGTTATGTTTGCCGATTCACTAAAATGAAATTTATACGGTCGAGAGCGGAAGGACAAATATCGTAAAAATTAATATCAAAGATAACATCAGTGCAGAATGCCATGAAAAAGAACGACGGAGGCGAACTTCATCTTCTCAATGAATCCCATAAGAATGTGTCTATCAATGCTTTTTACTTGTGAAGAATGCTATCAACACATTGATCAGCAAACACAATGATCGACAAGATCCAAAGTATACGGGTACAAATGTTTTCTGCATAGAACGCTTATTATCATTTATTAAAAGTAAGTTTTTATCAGTGCTGATAAATAAAATCTGCTGCAGCAATGTTATCAATCACAGCCCAAATTATGCAACTCAACAAAAGCGAAATGTTTTATAACTAGAAGCGAGAGAGGATCGAAAGAATTCTTTAAAATTTTTTAATCTTTGAACTTCGTCGTTTTGACAAGAAACAGCTGAAGTGACTGATAAGCAAAGGAATGCGCTTAGAAAGATTAAAGCAAAAATATGATGATGGTGTAGAAATTTGATTAAGTATTAAGGCAAAAAAAGTAAATGAGCAAAGTAATTGCGTAATTATATCGTCATCGTTCGGCAAAATACGTCTATTGAGTGAGCAAAAAAAGTGTGAACAGATTAGCATTCACTGATTGCCTTAGAAAACAATTCATAGGTTTTTTCCCTGGTGAAGAAGCTATTTGAATTAAAATAAAAACTCTTAAAGCATTTTTCCCAGTAGTGAGGAAGCACTTTTGCCTACAAAAATATCAATTTGTGAGAAATCAAAGTGCAAGAAAATGTAATATATCGGTTGGAGCATATGATAAAACTGCATAACAGAAAAAAGCTTTGAAATGAAGAGCAATCAAGAAAATTCGGCAAATATGGAATAAAATATCATTGACAACTAAAGCTAAATTAGACAGAATAATAGCATAAAACCCCTTCGACCTTTAATGATAATTTTCTATGCGGTTTAGAAGTCAACCTCGTTAGAACGACCCCGTGACTACGGTTTTAATTAGTACTGCTGAAGGAAATGCATATAAGTGAAACGATCCCCCTATGCCTCTAAATAGAAAGAATTTGCCGTATTATTTTTCCATCTTTCGATAGCAATTCTTTATTCCAACATACGTTTAGAGTTTTAGAGACGCCATAAAATACATAATTCTCTAGATTTAAAGATGTGCTTTCATGAAAGGACGCACTTTAATTATAAGAAAGACCTAAAAAGTTGCAGAAGTATAATTTGATTCCGTATTCGACCTCATAACGGCCATTAAGGAAATAAAACGCATACACATATAAAATGAACCTCGCACGCACACATATGGCAGAGATTTTGCCAACATTTCTATTGCATATATGAAATTTTGCCTTAAAATACATCCATATAGACGGGGCACAAATGATAGGAAAAGAAATATAGAGCGTCAATACTTCATTCGTAAATATTTGCAAATATTAATATTTTCAAGCATAGTCCCGCTCAATTTAATATATACTGAAGTACTATGCAGCTTAGAAACCTAATGAAATGGAATTGCGAGAAAAAAGGCTAATCGGGATAGCACTAAAATTTTTTGCTTCGTCAAAATAAAGGATCTGAATCATGCATCAACAGTCTGATGGGAAGGGAATATATTTTTGAATAAAAAAGAAACGACAACGATCTGATATCTGTTATATGATTCAGCGGATCGCAAAATCTATTCACAGGTCAAAAAAAGTCGACGGTATAAAAACTGTGATGCGTTAGAGGGAACCATCACAGGGAGAAAAAAAAAACTTATTTGTTAGTCCATAAAACGCTCTTGAAACCTAATAAACTAGAAATAAAAATTGTGCAGTAGAAAAAAAAAAATTGAAAATTTGCAAACTTTAACGAAGCAATTTTTCATTGCGAAGGAATTTGACAGGTAGCATAGAATGAAGGAAGTGCAGAAAATGACTGCTTTATAAGGCAGTAAAAGAAATGGTTAGATCAAAAAGCGCAATAAAAATATGATTCAAAGTAAACACAAATTTTTCTAACATGTGGACTAATTTTTTATCGTACGCTGGCAAATAAACCAATGTCATCTTCAGAAAGAATTAAGATGGGATTGGAAAACTCTAAGAATCTTAGCAGATGACAATTTGAGGATAAAATTCAGTCCTTGAAACGCATTTCGAGTATAAAGATAAGTGATAGCGAAAGAAATCTACGGCATGACTTTACAGCAGGCCAGCACTACAACAATGACCATATAGAAATCGATGTCGTTTTGTTTATACGAATACTACAGCAGAGATGGTTAGGAACATGAATGGGGAAAATACAACGCTATCGTTTCATTATTGATGCAAAATGTTGACTGAAACAATGAACCTATGGCAAAGCAACGAACCACAAAAGATCATCGCCAACACTACACAGGTGATGCAACAAAAGGTAAATTCACTGTTGTGCTTTTATGTTGTATGCCTTTAGAGCTAACCATTTATCGAATTTTGTCTCTGAACGATAGCAGTGCTTCGCATAGCTCTAAATTTTATTAAATATCGATGAAGCATTGAACAACTCTAGCTATTCAACGCTCAGTTCTCATTTAGAGACTGCTGAATGAACAAGTGGACAAGAATGCAAGTGAGACTGGCATGAGATGTGATTTCACAGACCACTCTTATGGACAATCGCTATTATTAATAAATAATGATATACGCGTAACAACGCCTCCAAATTTTTGTTAGTCCGATTGCTCGCATAGATCCTGTATGAAATAAATCTGTTCATCTAGAGCCAGCTGCTGTAAGATGAAAGACGTGCCAGCTGCAAAATATATGGAAATTTTTAGGACGATTTCAACGATTACAACCCCTTTCGAATTTAATGCAACAATTAGGGAGTTGCCAAAGAATGTGATTTTATGGTGCATACATTATACCCACCGAAATTCACAACTCTAACTACCGTAGCTCAGGAATCGAAAGAAAGAAATACCTATGCTCAGATAACGTTTTCATAATGCGCGTCTCGAGAGCGCATAAAATGACCTCAATCCCCATCAGGCTGGCAATATTGCCAACTGCAGTTTCTGCTGGCAATAACAACGTATAGCTGCATTTGTTCAAGCAAACAATAGGTTACTACCTGACGTGCTACGACCCTAAACATCTTGGCCTATAGATGATTGTTCTAGTCACATATATGCAACCTCTTTCCACCAGCGATAGTCAGTGAGAAATGAAGCAAGCTATGCGTGGCCACAATACATATAGTATATTCCTGTAACAAAATGTATAGAATTGAATTTTGATAAGATGTAAGTGGGCAACACACCCCTCAGTAGTGGGTGGCATTAAAACGATTCGTAGATTTTTTTAAAAATAATTTCTCGAATAAATTTTTAAAAAAATGCATTATGACTCCAGCCGGATCATGTATATCTAAAACGATGATCTATTGTTGATTTCGATCAGCAGCAAATAAAGCTATAACCATCGAATATGAAGCAAATAATTGCTCCACAGGAAATAATGCAGAAATGGAAATTCGCTCAAATTAACAAAGCAATAAGTGAGTTCCAACTTAACATACTTCTAGTTGGCAGACTTGCTTTAGGAGGCAAGCAGGCTTAATATATCGCAATGCCCTTTTATTACTTTATGCGCAGTTCTTTTTAACTGGCCGATTGTCTTAAACAACTGAGAAAATGGATGGCATATTGGAAATACTTACAGGCAGGCAGTTCACTCACTTTTCCCTTCGCTTTCTCTCCGTTCTTTTGCAGCCGAATTAAGCATTTATTTCCATTTGGCAGATGAAGAAATAATTTGTCACAAACAAACTGAGAAGGTACAAAATCGGGTGATTCATGCATATGGAGAGTGCACTCAATAAAAGGTTAAAACGGAACGATCGAAAGATGAGGTGAATCATGCTCGAGAAAACACGACAGACCTCGATGAGACTTGAAACGTGAGGCGGGCTGCTGAGTTTAAATGGCTTGCAACGTATGGCAGAAAGATGTCTAAAAGTACGGTTATCATATTATAGCAACAAATCAAAAACTATCTCATTTATTACTCGTCCAACGCAACAATTTATGCAATTTCTGGTGCAGACATCAGGAAAAAGATTATAATATATTCGGAAAAAATTTTGGAGATATATATGGCACGGTTTCTTCATTTTAAACAACAATGGCGGACTGATCACTTCCTCACGGATTTAATACCAATCCACACCTAAGGCTGTTGCATGCAATATTCAAATCATATTCAGTTTACGTTTTTGTATCGATATAAAAGAGCTAAAAATCGTTCAAATTTTATAAGTTCCAGACCAACCGCTAAATTCTAATAAGTTTTTCATAAAGCAAAGCGTAAAGATCATATTATTTTTGACCGTCTATAAACGGTCACAAAATCATGAATGAAAACAAAAACTCCAGCCTTGCAATACCGCAAATCAACTTTTTTTAGAGTAATTCGGTGTGATTTACTTCGAATTTTGTTCTCAAAAATCCCATACTAACGAGTTGAATAAAACATTTTTTTTTTCTTCTATAATATGTGCTGTTTTTTATTGGTATACAAGGATAAAACGTGACATAAGATCGAAATGTCACAACCTCCAAAAGTCTGCTGCTTAAGCATTTTAAGAAATTGTGTTCTGTGATATATGGCACGATCGTCAATTTCCAGGTAAATTAGAAGTGTCCAATTTCTGACGTAGCACATTCCATTGGTATAAACCAGTTTCCTCAACGCTACCTTTGTTTTCTCTCTTTGTTCTTGTCTATATTTACTTTACAATCATTTTTATTTATTGCAATGGAATTCCACAAGGAAAGAAGATAGGAAAAGAAGGAAAAGGTGATAGAGAGAGTGTCTCGAAGAATAAAAACAATAGCAATATGATCACAATCAAAGTTAATCAATTATTGATTGGAGAAGTGTTACAGTGACGAAAAGGAAATAACTGCTTAAGGAAGTCTTGACAAAATCTTCACAATAATCCAGGAAAACCTTGATTACATCAATGCAGATGGCCAATAACTACTGCTTCATATACATGATATACAGGCAACTCTGATCATACAAACTGAAGAAGATAGCGACACTATATATCTGAAGATAAGCCACAAAGTTTCAGAAAAGAACGACGTCAAATACCTTCTATAATAATTAACACATTCCGTAATGAGTATTCTCGTTCGTTAAACTGCGATTTATTTGATCGATTTGCTATTAGCTATCACGCCAAGTCAATTTAAATATTCAACAAGACATCGTCCAGCCATAGCTGACATCATCGCAAGTCCAAAATTCGCATATTTTATAAGATGCCTATCGAATAGACTTTCATTTAGCTGAGTGCAATTTCAACGCTGCTCCACTGGTCTAATTCTGGATGCAAAATATTTCGCAGACATATTCATCATTCCCCAAGAATGAGATTAAGAGGCATCATAAGTTAAAGAGAATTTCTAGTAATCACCAATAACGCGTAAGTGGATGCATCAAACACAAGCAGCTGCGTGTTGTGGATGACTCAGCAGCTGGCACTTGTTTTCCAATAAGGACGCTGCGTTGTGCGGTTGGCACAAGAGTGGACGCCCTCATAAACACGCGTATGAGATGCATATTAACCTTGTGGACGTAATAAAAAATTAATAAACAAAGGGTGAATAGGCAGTTTGACCGCTGAAAATTGCATTTTTTGATGCAATGTATCCATCAAAACATATCAGTTATATTCTAACAATAAATATTCTACATAACTTTCAGTGAAGTCCAGGATTACTTGAAGTCAAGCCACATTTCCTGCAACAGAACTACTTGAAGTCAAGCTATGTTCCCTACAACAATTCGTCTGTCCCCTCGTTTATTTGACGGCGTCAACTCATTGGATATCACTGATAAAGAAAACGATGAAAATATATGCACATTTATGGCATACTATGTTCAGTCGAAATCTGTGAACAAACAAGGGTACAGTGACACATTGCGATGTGGCATGTAGTAAGGGAAGAATCGCATTGATGCCGTCCACTGCATCCACCGACTACATAAGTACGCAAAAGAAATAACAGCGCCCAGTAGCACGCCCCTCAGGGAAACAACTGCTTGCACAAATAGGAAAATTACTCAACGCAAATGAGATGGTGATTACTCAAAAAATTGTTCAAATCAGCAACTTCCATCGCTAATTTTCCCACCTTGCTAATTGAAGCTGCCGAACAAGCAGAATACGCTCATATATAATTTAGTATACGGGAAAGACCCCGCTGAGGATGAAGGATTGGAAAATGTCTGGTTTTATTAAGAGACCGCTTTTACATTGTTTATGCTAATGTGATGTTTCGTTTTCAAATGAAGCTACACATATCACTTTTTGAAAAGCTGGTAGAGAAATTGGAGCTAAAGTCCAATATGCGTATTTGCGAAAGGTGAGGTGAGTGCTTCGTTTGGTATAGCTGCCAGTAAATTATAAAAAAGGTGGATGCGAAGGAAGGGACTCGGGATGATGTAAAGGATCTAGATTAGTACTAGTAATACTAGTAATACTCGTTGAAATAAGCAAGTACTCCTGAAGTGCTAGCTCATTTCAATGTTGCAAAACTGGAAGAAAGTGAGGTGAGGAGCAATGTGCACTTTTGACACATTTTTGCTACTTGTGAAGCTGTTAAGGACTGCACGTTGTGGAACCTCAAGGGTGATGAGGTTTCTTCGGGAACCGTTTGGTTTATGTAGATGCCACGTCACTGAGCTTCTTAATAGGTCACGGTGTGTCTGAAACCTGGTTTTTTTCACGTTAGGTTGAAAATGATGTCGCATACCGTTTTCTTATGAGGTTGATTTCATCTATGAATTCGATGATGTTAGCCCGTAATGGATGGTTATCACGAGAAGTTTGCTGAAAAATAGATTTTCCGGCTTCAATGCAACGTAAATTTCCGCTTCAAACAAAAAATTGAAAGAATTTACATAAAAGACAGTTGTGAATAGTCCTGGAGTGTGACACGTTTATCATACGCTGTTTCTTTGCATATGGACGTTTCCATATCTCAGGCTATCTTCTCGTGAGAATGATGCAGCTAAAAAGGACTATTTCTCGCACAATCTGCTTTTCTCGAAATCCAACATTTCACTTGCAATCACATCAAAGCATGGCAATTACATCAAACTTGAAATGAGATCAAACCATACAGACTCCCCCATTCCATTAGCAATATTTGAGTTGAATGCCAAGAACTCATGGTTGAATGATCGCTTTTTTTTTCGAATTATGGCCGTTTGGTAGAAAAAAATTCTTCTTTGAAAATATCACTCAAGATTGCATCTTACGTTGCACAACGCGTTTTATTAGAGAAAAACAAAGTGATTTTCTCTCAGAGATGATAGTTTTCCGGCGGTCTGCCATTGCCAAAATTCAATGATACTTTAATTATTTCCATTTGAGTTTACTATTTCATCAATTTCGAATATTTCTGTATTTTTCTCTTTCTTCTCACATATAATAAATGCTTGGAGAAGATTTATTGGGATCTAAATGAAGTAATCTATATATCCAACAAGCAAAAATGAACATGAACGTTTCATCGTATGCAAAAATTATTGACGAATCGATTTGCAAAAGAAGTTAAGTCGAGTGAAACTGTAAAAGTCGATTGCTATACTAGGAATTGCAAAAATGCACACCTATGAGCGTGTTCCATACACAAAACGTCGAATGTGATGAATGAAACAAAGTGAAAAGGAGGAAAAAAAGCGTAATTTATAGTCGCTATTAAAGTGCCCAATGAAATCGTTTCGTATTTATCGATGCTATTGCTTCATAATCAATCTTGCAGTGAACTGTGTTGGCCAACTCGTACGTTGCCCTTACTATAATAGCGCGATCTCCACATTCCTCGGAAAAGATCTGAATGAAATTCGAAAGTTTTGAAAACAGTTGTAAGTATTCGAATTCAACTTCCAACTTAAGGATGGTAAAATTCAAAATTGAAAAGAATTGAAAGCAATGTAACGTTTTTTTAGAAGTTTTCACGGGCACCAGATCACATAAAACGATAATAATTTGAAAATTAATCGGGCAAAAGCAACAGGTAGCCTTCGAGGCAAACTGATTTCCCCGCTGCTTTACCTTTTTTTTTTGCTTTACCACCGACGTCATCAATATCAATATCAATATGAGGCAATTTCGATCTCATATTTGCCCCCGCTGTCTAGCTACTTCCATATTTTATGAAAATATAATAAAATATGCGGAATTATATATTCGCATTCTAACCGATATCATCATCTACAAAAACGCCTCTCAAAAAATTTTTATATATTATCGATGTGAAACGGAAATCTGATTAGCTAAAAAGTGCAAGTGATGTTTTAGTCATCACATTCAAGTACCTATAACTCTTTCGAGGTGGAATCAACTGGAATGTTGGAATGAGAGCTGATGCTTATGGTTAGCATTTCACTTATCGCATTTTGTGACTCCACTTTCGGAGGCTTCCGTATTAAGCCACTTGGCAGACAGGTAGTCACATACGTAAACGCACAGATGTGGAGCTGCCACGATGCGCTTGGTAAATACAGATGTGGGAATGGGTGTAAAGTTGTCAAAATAATTTCAGATATATAGCTTCCGCGTCTATGCGCTCATACAAATTTGCATTTTCAGCGTGCAGTATAGCAACGTTTGTAACAGCGATCAACGAGGGCGATCAACCAATCTCCGAAACTGACTTTTTTCTAGCTAGGAGCAACAAAACTGCTATGGCGTTGCCGCTCTTATTACATGAATAGATGAATGTTTCGACGATATAACCTCAGTAATTCTAATAGCGTTTTAATCTACAAAATTGCGACAGCAGTTCTACCCGTCATTTGGAGCACTGCTGACCGCTAAGGCATCAGTGACCAGTCAATCAACATTTGGGGTACCGGTGACCAATCAATAGATAACGCTCAATGCATCACTCCATAAACCGCATTTAACAGATCACAGTCAACAACTCAACGATAGCCCGAAACCGGAAAGCACTGAAGCAACAAGCTGCCAACCGTGAACGACGTACGCATCACTACTAATAAATGAAACGTATATGGATATATTATGCTACAAAAAACAGGGCCTAGATCTTTTGAAAAGTTGGCTCAAAGAAACACGATAGCACCCAACAACCGGAAAATCTTTCCTACTCGATCGAGCCCGCCGGAGCTGAAAATAACTTCCCACTAAGTGCTGATAGAGGCAGAAGGTTTTGCTTCACGTCAGTTGTCACGATTGAGCATTTCTCTTTGATCTTCAGTAGCAAATTTTACATCGCGTTTGCACTCGATTGATGTGGAAATGTGAAATATCCAGGCAATCACAACAACTAAAGGAGAAGATCGTCCATTCCAGCAATAACATTCACCTATACACAATAGGATACGGAAAACCCAACTATTCACAATGCACAATTAACGCTCGCCACTGCATTATCCGCTGGCAGTTTCGAAAGTTTTTAGCATTTAACAATGTTTTTTTTTGGCTTCATTCCACCTGCCACCGAATATTTTGTCATATTTGCAGGAGACGAAAAGGTAACGTGAGAATCAGCACCGCAATTGTCCGCGAGAGTTGTGTTGCTCCGAAACTTAACTAAGGTGGCTATTGCGGTTCTAGCTTTTCGGCCGAAAAACCGGAACGAAAACCGAAAGCCGGAATGCCCAAAACCCTGGAAATAGAGCCTTCCCGATCCTCCCTAGCATATATGCAGGCATTCGTATGTATCGGTCTGCCAGGCTTCTATTCAGGAAGCACTCAAGCCAAAGGCGCAAAATTTTGTGGACAGAGCAAATCATCTGCGCCAAAGAATGGCCTCCTATATCAATCTCATATTAATCCATCTGCTTCTATAAAAGTAGTTCACCTAGAAATCTGTCCGCATCTTACGCAGGTTGGACAGCACCTTATAAACACTTCGGTCAAGTAAAAGTCTATCGTGAAAGATTTGCACAGTCGACTGGTTCAGTTGAAATGTAAATGCATTACTGCGAATCCTTAAATTTTATGCTACAACTGACGATATTCGTTGGCCTAATGGATGAAATTGCGGCAACGCACATCTTGCATGCTGTTTCATTTATTTCATATGATGCTGACTGCACTCGAATATCAGTGAGTAATAACATTTCTGTTGATAATTTTTTACTCATTTACGATATCTAAAATTCTGATTGGTGATGAAATTAGTTTCATTTTATTTTATGATTCAATTGCTTATTGCTTATTGCTGAAGAAAGGTTTTATCGAACTCCCGGAAAATATTTTTTCAAAATCTGTCATCACTCCGATGCAAAAGGCAAATAAAAAACTCAAACATATTCTCAAACAAACAGGGTGTTGCGCGCGTCAACGTAATGCGATCCCCTATGCAAGTAAAAATAAAATCAATTAACCTGAGCTAGGAAAGAAAGAAGTAATACTATTGGACAACAAAGATAAAGAAAAAAGGGGAAATGGGAAGAATAAAGCTGAAGATGCAAGCGAACAACAACAAATCCATGAGAGGACTTGCGCGGTGAGTTGGCAGAAAGCGTTGCGAAAGGGCAATGAGGAAATATTCGATCATGTCCAGGCCATGAAACATGTCAACAGGCCATTGTAGTGCTCATTTTACAACCTAAACCTCATTAACCATGTTAATGAATGCAATCACTCATTCCAGTAATGTGGTGAATTTACATTTTTAAGTGCCACTCTCGAATCTACACAAAACTTTTTACAGACGCATCCCCCCAATACCCATATATCTTTTTCTTGAATAAAACACCACAATTATTTCGAAAATATCACAGCCTAAGAACACTAACAAGGAAGATGGCGAGGAAGCGATGGGGTGGGGGATATAAGGGAGCAGTTGAACCTCATTCTTATGAGCTGCAAAGATTTTGCGGATGGTGATAGCAAAAATTAGTTTGGCACAGCGGAAGCAAAATCAATCAATTAAAGCTATTGTGCTTTTGCACACGGTTGCGCACTCCACGTTAAACTATGCTGTGTTCGTAAATCCCAGCCCAATGGGTCCAGAAATGATAGGGGTTTTCATCCGATTTACTTGAACCTGCTTTCTTGGCATTCTCATGACGCACCTCCACCAAACCCATAACTAGCTCCCTCTCCTCCACCCCTCAACTAATAACCAACACCTCCCCCCTTTGTCTTCTCAACCATATCGACACTTACGTTACTACCATGATTAGTATTTTTGTGTTTATTTGGCATTTGGCGTTCCAACGTACAATGACGTATTTATGGAATACCCGCCATATATGCGTAGCCTAAATGGAATGGAGCAATTTAAAAATGAAATAGATGATATGAAGCGCTGTGATTTGTAAACAATTTAAATTGGTTCTTTGAAGGTGTTAAACATTTTGGACAGCGTTGTTGCTGCGATTACTGCGGTCACCTGCTAGCATAGCACCTATATCAGAAACCAATCTAAGTGATGGGCATAGCTGTCACGATGGCAACATAAAAACAATCACTAAATCATTCAGTAAATTGTTGTCGCTGTCGCATAGACAACATTTCTGGACAATCATATCTGTTTAACTGTAGCGGGAAAATGTCATATTTTGTCAGGCATAATACCTAAGGAAGCTATGTCAATTAAGAGCACAACTTCGAGAATGGCATATTTGGCTTCCTGACAAATTCACCGTTAAAAATAGTCTAACTATTCTATTTATCCTACGCCAGTCGATTCAAACTGTTGAGGGTGGATCATTCAAAACTGCACGAACTGGATGGCACAGGAATAACACAAACCTAATCGGTGTTCGTTGTGAAAAATGAGGAAGTTGAGCCGGTTCGACTGCTCGATTTCTACGTATGCAGGTGATTTCTATATGTTGTTGTAAAGGTGACATCAACAAAGATTACGGGCAAATTACAAAAGAAAATATAATTTTGCAGTCAAAATTTTTAGTGGAAGCGCGCTATGAACAATTTCTAGTACGACCATTTGTAAGAAAAATGTACGCTGGAAATGACTTAGAAATGATGCTTGAACAAAACTTTAGCGGCCTATTGCGTGTTGTTTGTATTGCACTATTTCCAGGAAACTGTACCTCTCAAAACACACTAAAGTATTCACTGCACTGTATCAACCTATACCGTGAGAGCTTTCCAGCGATATCGAATGGGCATTAACGCTTGCTCACTACTTGTTTTCAATACATCCATTGATTGTCAAATATTTATTCAGAAAGTTTTCATTTGTGCAGTGTGCTTCGTTCTGTATTCACATCAGTGGCTGGCTATAGTTGTTGGCGTTGAGGTTGAATAAAGGGTGCTTAATATGCATCCTAAAGTTGCATATAATTCACATAGGCACTCAGCTAGATATGAATACTCAGAGGAAGCTGTCGAAGGATGGAAAATAAAGTGAATTAGTGAATGAGCCACAGATGAAAGGAAACTGAGTTCATGTATCGCTCGCTTGTTAAATGTTAATTGTTTCCTTAAAAACATTATCAATTAGTAACCTCTTGTTTAATCATCGTTCTTCATTCATACGATCCAATTCAACTTGAAATATCAAGGAGTAAAGAGATGTATTCGAGTAAGTGCTATAATGTCTGCCACCACAGGAATTCTTATCAGATTCGATTATTTATACATTACTCGTGCTGTAAATTAGTTTTATGAATTACTAAAAAATAATAAAACCTTTGCAATAAAGTATTTATATGACTCAGTTGTTCGAAGCAGCCGATAAAAAATCCGTTTTTTTAAGATGCGATCAACGAAAATCCAACCATTTTTTAACAAACCGACAAACCTTAGGGTATGCTTACTTGCCTATAATTCTTTTTAAAGCTGAATCAACTTGAAAGTTTCTTTCAGGGCCTAACTGTGACTCATGCAAGAGCCATCAAATTCAGCAATTCTACATTCCCTGATCGATGAGGCGGGACTAGTAAACAGACAAGCGGATAGCTACACATAATGTACACACAAAAATGACGTTGTCATTATATGTTTATCAAACGCAAATTTATATGAACGCATAAAAAATGCCCTATATAAGTAGGCGCATATAGAAGGCCTGTAAAGGAACCGCTAAAATCTTGAGAGGTAAAACAATGCAATGGCGAAAGGCGCAAAGAATCTCTCGAATTGCAAACTCGCAAAAAATGGGGAAAAAATTGCAGAAAGTACAAAATGATCTTACAGAAAAAGAAAAAAGTTTGACAAATAGAAAGGCCAAAGCACACGAAAGAAAAAAAGGTTCGAAGTGTTCGCTGAAAAAAAAAAAAAGACATATCGGGATGAGTAATACAAATTCTAACTGTAATAGTGAGAATAAAAAATGCTCACCGGGCTAGCGTAAATCCACCTGTTCGGGATCGTCGCTACACAATCCACATCGTTGGCCAAATCATCGAGTAACGCATTCAAATAATGCTGCAATACAATCACTTATTCATCCGTTCAAACATCTTGCATTTTTTAGAGACAGAAAAGACCGCTTAGCAGAAGTAAGCATTTATAATGACGTTAAAATGACCATCAGATGTATTTTCAGATATTATAGTGTGATTAAGACTAGAAAAGCGCAAAGAATGATTCGATACATTCACTAAAATAAAAATAATCAAGAAGTGCTATGCAAATTTTTGGGAACGACATATTATTTGAATTATATACAGTATTGTGTTTTTATGCAGAACACATCAATGCTTGGTTCGTTAGTCCACGGCAGCAAACGCATACTGCTTCTCAGGATCTTCTGGTGCATCTAGACGCAGTCCGATTGCATCTTAAGCTTCAAAAATTTGTAGCCCTGCAGGTGGGAATACGGAAATTACATCAAATTATGGTAGCTAGGTCAATCATTCTTACAGCTCATACCTCTCTAGTGAGGACCTTGCTGAAGCACTGGATGGATGCTGGATGGAATAAAACATCAACTACAGACTCATAGGAAGGAGCCCACCCTGACGTACAACCTCAAATAGTAATGCAAATGTTGACATAGGAGGCGTCAAGTTTACATGCATACTTGAAATGAAAAATATGAAGCACAAAGAAAAGAATAATATAACTTTTTTAAAAAACAGATCGATATTACAAAACTCAACACTTCGATTGATGTTTTTCTATCAATCGTTGCTTTCAAAGAGCAAATTCTGGAACGCAAATTCTTAATAGTACATATTACAAAGAATGATATAAACTGCGCTATCCTATAACGATGTTCAAGAATCATCGTTTGCGTTGATTTCAAAAGATTCTACTGAATGCAGCTTATTTGAGCTGTCACGAAAGCATCAAACGACGTTTTTTGTTGACTAATAAAGTTTTCAGCTTTAGATGGCTAAAAAAAGAGAAAGCTGCCAGCTGTCATAAAAGACAACAGCAGAATTGTTACGCACATGAAGATGTACTATCATTCACTACAACTCAAAGACAACGCACAATCTTTCAAAGACGATGACATGTGAAGCACTATGATGCGTTTTATATCGAAAGGAAAAA
This sequence comes from Baylisascaris procyonis, assembly GCA_037389465.1. Lineage (NCBI taxonomy): Eukaryota > Metazoa > Nematoda > Chromadorea > Rhabditida > Ascarididae > Baylisascaris > Baylisascaris procyonis. The sequence goes on from JAZARR010000266.1 coordinate 1,878,550, forward strand.
TGAAATTGCATCAAACAACTGTGATGTATATTTTTTAGCAGTATCCATCAAGATGAAAGGTGCTTTAAAACGTTATAGTTGAGCAACTGAGTACATTTTAAAGGTGAGAACGAGGAAAGGGCAGAGTTTCTTTTTTATAAAAATCACTTGCCTATCCTGACTATATTGGGTAAATAAATGATGATATTCTATTAACAAGACTTCCCAAATCTCATGTGATGACCTCCACCTTAGTACTTGTTGATATCAACGCTTACATGTGACTTAAATAGTACACAACTAGAAACCATTCCAAGCAATTAAAAGCAAAAGTACAATCCTTAACCGAGTTAGATGCTCTAGGATATGAAGTATCAACATTATAATTTAACCTTTAAAGTGATGTGCTAAAGATAACACGCATTGTTAAGCTAGTGAGGAATATTAAGCCGATTTTTGTATTTGTCTCTATGCCCTATAGTCTGGAAAAGAGAATCACTGAAACTGAGATCAGGAAATTATCAGCTATACTTCACACTATATAGCGTCAACCTCTGTAGCAACTTTCAACTTTAGCAATAAATTGTAGAAGAAGTATATGCTCAAAACTTTGAATACATTTTATATCCGGTTTGATGCAAATTCATAACTACGGATCGTGAAGACAACATTTTCGTGCAACATTAATGAGAGTATTTGTTCCGATTAAATCATTCATTATAAAAATCATTATAGCCATTTTTTGTTCTTTCTAAAGCATTCATGAAAACGATCAGAATGGGCGGTGGAACTGCGAACAGATCTATTATATACCACAGCAAAATAGAGAGGAATAAATGTGCATATGTCCATGCGGAAAGGATGGAAAGAGCAGAACGTTCATAAATATGCAAATACAACAAGTAGAACGTATTCGAAAAGCGGAACTCGACAAACGTCAAGGTGAACGAACACTAGGAACGACGAGTATTGAGCGAACTCGCCCAACGTTTCCATAGCACACTAAGGGAGGCAGAACATTCTCTCTACGCGCTGATGCGTTAATACTTACTCGCATTGGCCATTACGCACGCTGTTAAGGACGCTGCTTTAGATCGTCGTGTTTATGCGTCAAGATAAGGCTGTGTTTGACTTAGGCCAGTCATATCATAGTCAGCTGTCTATACCACTGTATGCGAGGAATAGCGAAGGAACGTACATTTACAAAAGAATGGGTAAATAAGAATAATAACAACGAAGAGGAAATAAATCACAACTTATGCTTACCGCTAAGTTTAAGGTGAAAAGCTTGCATTAGTGAAGTGATTTTCATCATCTGAATAGGTAGCATAGGTCATCATGAAAATTCACGATATTAGCTTTTTGGTGGAAGATAGAATTTTGTGCATACATAAAGGACGACACAAGCTTGAATATATGCAAGCACAGTACCACTGCAATAACCTCCTATATAATATTCCAATTCTATGGTTATTGATGAATATTGCTAACAAATGAAAAAGAGATCGAACTTAACTTGAATAAGAGAACCGTATAGGTAACGGAAGCAGAAATGCAATTAATTATCTAATAGAAATCATAACGGACAAAATTCCAGAAATGAATCTCACATTATGCTCATCATATTTTCGCCCTTAGCTCCGACAACTTTCATAAATTAGCAACAAACATCGAACACGAAGAAAATCAGAGAAAGCAAAATACGCATTGGATACAAAAATTTCAGTGAAATTCGTTAAGAGTATGAAGTGCAACAAACAGTCTTAGAAATGATTGTCTGGCTAAAGGGTTTTTTCTTTTTCAAGATTTCTAGCCATAAAGGATCTACTGATGAAATCACATAACTGAACTTTCAAAGAGCATTTTTTTGCGTAAAAATTGCTGGAAAGCCTCTTTTATTCGAGCATCCGATCAATAAGGAGCCAAAGGAGAATATGACTGTTGATTTCCGTTCAGCGAATATGATCCCTTATCAACATTGCGAGTTATCTAGGATATATGCGGATCTCCCACAGTGACGATCGCGAAAAGAGGAGGGATCATGTTTGATTTGGCCACTGCAGCGGTCGATGAAACGTCACAAAGACCACACTTAGGAGACAATGGAAAAAAGTGAAACTCCCTGATTCAAGTTAAAATCTAAAGTGTTCACCTTCCGCAAGTGGCCGATCATCAGAAGCAGTCGGCTACAATAGCATACTTTACGTTAACTGGTGATCGCTTGCTCAAATGCCACGTAATCAAAGATGACTTTTCCTTCGCTGTTTGCATTGCCATTGTGAAGGCATCGTCTTCCCAAACAAACAGTCACAAAATGTATGCAAAGTGTAACTTTTTCGTGGAATGACTTCATTGTAACGGGTTTTTCAAATAAGAAAAAAAAAATCAACTATGTCATTATCACATAACAATGACTCAAAAACCTTGCGCTAATATGAGAAAGTTATGCTTAGACCGACAAGATGTTTGTTGAGTAATGTTTGACATAAAATAAACTCTTTTTGAGAACGCAAATATTTGCGAACATATGAGAATATCGTAACACATTCATTTGCATTGATTCTAGGTGGAAAAAAAATGTTTCGAGTGTCTCCTTATCCCTATAACAATTTTCCAATGAACATGTAGGCGCATAAACGCTTTAAGAGGTCCTACGGTGGTCAAAATTCAGCAATAAACTCGAGGATAAGCTTTAAAGTTTGATCAGCAAGAATCCTCTATCGGAATAAATGAGCAGCTTTGATTGACAGCTTTATCACGGTAAATAAGTGATATGACTTTATATCACCTTGCAAACAATGTCCTTCTTAGCATAGATCCGAAAAAATATCCCGATCAAGTTGCTGTCCAAAGTTTAATGTTTCTACCAATAACTTGTAAACCTTATCTGTCGCTACTCCACATGATAATAAACTTCTTTTTTCACTTTTAACATTTTTGCCCTCTGGCTGGCTGTTCAGAGATTTTTCCTCAAATTTTCATAATAAATCTACTTGTACACATTTGCTTGATCCAAAAGTGTAGCAAATATTCTCCACGATTCAACGCCGGATTGTTGTGCTTCCTCGTCTACGAAGCCTCAATTCCTCAACTACTGAGCTTACTTTCCCTTCTCTAATGTGAAAATTATTTTCAGTGGTCTCATCAGAGCAGCATGATAAAGAAACTTTGAGTAATTAAAATACATGAAATAACGGGAAAATATCCAGGTCCTTAACCTTTACCATACAAACATGGATGCCGCATTCATGCTACTATAAAATATTTCTGTTCCCTATACAAAGTAGAATTACAGAGAATGAACAAGATTATGGTTTGCTATTAAAGCTCCTCTGGTTTTATGATCCTTTGGGAATAGTCAGCCAAAAAGCATGCACAAATGCATGCGACTTGAATAAGATGAATGCGGCGTTTAATTGCCGTCGACAAAACGAACGTCAATCGCATCGTTGATGCACCGACACTTTTCTATGTACATTGTCACCAGAGTAGAGCACACACCGCTAAGCATAGACAAACAAGCGTCATCCACCTGGTGTTATAGCAGGTTCTTGCTCTATGCAACTCCCTCTTTCACTTTCTCTCTCCTTCCCTCTCTCTATGCTTGTTGATATTTCGTCATGCAATCTTACGAATACTATCCTTAACAGCACATGGGAGATGTGATATGTGTTCCACTGAAGCTGGAAGCCAGCAATTTTCCAAACTCAGCCAGCATTGCGATTGTTCACGAACGAATGCTTTTGTATTCATCGGAATCGAGGCAGTGAGCCATACTTTGACCCTGAGGGCAAATTCGTTTGCCGCCTCCTCCCTCAGTGCCAAGTGTGATATACTACAAATTCAATTTCAGGAACCCCGATTTTTCCTGTCTTGGGGATAGATTTTTCCTTTTTTTCCAAACAGGATCATCATAATGCCAAATTGTCATAGCAGAACGACCAATGAGGAGTGTTAAAATATGAAAAGCTCATTAAATAAAATGATGAAATTTCATCCAAAGCGGTTATCACCAGTGGACTCACATACATACCCGTGATTTTCAATTGCTTTCGTTTTTGTCATCCAGCAGTAAAAGATACAGAAAACACCGGATTACAGCATTAAAAATTTAGATGTATAGCTATAAGAATAAAAAAATTCAGCACTTGAAGCAATTTATAATTCCATCAAACCAGCTCTCATATATATTCAAAAACATAAATATGTTGAGCTCATTTATACAGCGTCTTTCATTATAAAGACTTAACTCATCAAACAACATCGTGTTTCCCGTGAGGAGTTGACTATCGCAAGAACTGATATTCTGCTGTTGCTAAAGGCTTTTAAGAAATCCGTCAAGGGGGGAAATCGAACAAGAGGTTTTCGGTTAGTGACTGAGCATGTATCCAATAATTCACACACGAACACAGAAATTTTTATAAAGAAGAAATAAACAACATTCGAGCATGAATAGGGCACTGAGAATACCAACAGAATATTTCTTGTATGAGTTGCTTGACAGTCGGCTTAAGACCTTCACAGAAAAAGAATTGTTCAATTTTGTGATGTTTTATACCAATAGCATATTTAATTGATTACCATAAACTGGTTTATATAACGACATCAAGTGAAAATGTTGAATAAAGCTTCTCGTCTTATGTGTTAAAAATCTTTTTCAGCAATTCATACGCCTCAAGAGACGTTAATCTTGAAAAGAAGATAACATTTCAAGTAAATAGAGAGTAGTTACCCTAAGCAAACAATAAAGCTATACGTGATTCAGTGAGGCAAAGACGTAAAGCTGTGTGCACTACATTAGATCGAACGGCTGATGCGGGCTGCCGCTTAGACAACAGCGCACCCGCCAACTTCATATTAGCCTAAATGCCAAGCATCTAACTTCTTCGAGATGCTCTTAAAATTGCATTGCATTGCATATGAAACTATTGCATTATTGCATATTTATAAGTCGAAAAAAAAAAGCTTTATGCTTATGGATATTAAAAAGTCTATTTGCACTCCAATTCGCATTATCAATGCTGCAGCATCAGGTTTGAGATAAAAGTGCAGTCATGCAACTGTTTCGAATAATATGCGAATAACCAAGACACCACAATATAAAACACATTGGGGCGGTTAGAGTGGTGATTTAATATTGCCTTTATATCAATAACGGTTCATTGACGACGGTGAGATCATCAATGATTCAGTAATTCTTTCGAGAAATCAATATAAAATCAAATACTCACTTTATAGATGAAACGATAAAAAATTTGCAATGGAAAATTTTTTTTTGAAGATTTTTCATTACTCAAATTTCATAGAAATTTATTTTGCAAAATTAACTGCCGTTATTTCTGAATGATATTTGATTAACTCTATTCCACTATGTAAAAAATTAACGGTCGGAAAGTTTCTAATGTTTGAAAAACTTCACCATAATATATTCACTATTATCGGATAAAAGATAGGCTAGCAGATAATGATCAACGCATTTAATTTCCTTATGAAAAATTAACAAAAAAAAAAAGATAAGCATTGGAAAAAATGCATTGGAGTGAGCGAATGGAAACATGCAATGTGATTTACGAAAGAAGAGATATTGTAGCATATTTGATCGAAATCTCATCTAATGCTCTTAATGCCATGAACGTTGAAAGCATTTCTGTTCAAGATGCCCTTTGCATAGCTATGTACATCAATATCACCTTCAAGTTGTATTACTTTGAAGCAATCTCAGCTAACCACACCAATCAACTAATGTACTTATTCGCGGTGCCGTTCGCGTGCTAAAAGTGTTTTTACGTAGTTAACGTTGAAAACATTCTCGGCTTGCCGATGATGAAGAGGGTGACTCAGGCGTGAAAACTCATTCCAGTGATCGTGAACTATTTAAGAGAACCTTTTAAAACGCAATATTTTTCTTATTTCGAATTAGCAGTGATCTTGCCGAGCCAACCCGCATGATTACACAATTTTAGAAATCTGTGGCATGTTGAGACAGATTTATTGCTACTAAATATACCGCCCTAAACAGGTCATCTACGGTGAGCGAAATAACTGCGCTCAAAATCTTTTACAACTTCGTTGATTGCAACTTATACAGCGTGTAGCATTTTGCCACATATCGCCCACGTTCATTCTTTCTGTTGGTGGCCAATACACCTTCCTAAACAAATCATTCCTGAGAGCATCAAAGGTGCCAATTGTTATGCCGAGGGACCAGGTAACTCATTCACGGAAGTGGGACTTTACATGATTTTTTCAGAAAGACGGCTGAATTCAGTGGAATCTACATCTCTTAGACGAGGATTGGGAGATGGAGATCCATGAAGATGTATGAAATGTTACCAGTTCATGATGGAAAATCGGATCAGAGTCTTGTGAAACCGCTTATTTTGAGACAGATGACAGCAATAAATACACGAAAAAAATGTGATCGACCAGTTAATGGGAAAAGAAGAAACCTGACTGTAAAAGAATAGTATAGCAGACGTAACAAGAAAGAGATGCACGGTAGTTTGCATAAAAAATAAACAACGTCCCTCCCTAATAGTTGAAATTTTCTCACTTCGCCTCACAGTTAAGAAAATCCCACCTCTACAGGTAAAAAATGCTGCAAGAGCTCTTGAAGGACCACATCGATGACAGAAATCGATTCAGTTGAAATACTGACTTGTGAATGCAAGAAATTATTCTATATATATATATATATATATATATATATATATATATATATATATATATATATATATATATATATATATATATATATATATATATATATATATATATATATATATATATATATATCACGTCACGCGTGATTAGCTAATATGTGCTTCGATGGCAGTAAGAAGCATAAATATTAGTGCTATGACCAATTTGAACTGAACTACTTATAAATTCATCCATCAGTGTGTAAAAAAATTTCTCGGAAGAACAATTAATATTAAATAAGAGCACTTTTTTTCAAAAAGCAGCGTTCATGACACCACCAGGAATGTAAGGGATACGGCAGTCAGGCACAGGCTGAGGATAGGCTGTCTATATCCTACTTCGATGCCAGCCGGCATTCATTTATCAGACAGCCTTATCAAGTATTCATAGAGATGTGGTCATTGTAAGTACGCGTTCAAATGCACTCGTTTTGTACTCTTCTACAAGACAAGATATGTCTTCGTAAATGAACTTAGAATAAACGTTAGCATTGGCTTTATTTAAAATAAATCAAGCGTTCAAAACTTCTTCCACGAAAAAAAAAAAACAGTTGACACATTCTGAACGGTGTTTTTGCACAATTGGTGTCTCACCTAGCCATCTGGGAGAGCATCTTGAAGTTGCAACTAAAAATGTTGCATATTGTCAATTATGGATTCGTTCACATTTTTTGTTCTTCTTTGCATGTGCAAATAAGAACGAGTATAAAGCACAATAAAAACAAAAAAGTTGTTGAACGGAAATTGAACTAAGATTGGCCTCATTTTAGTGAACGGCTGACAGTGATTCGCCAAATGCTTAAATCTTAATGAATGAGCAATATGAGCACTTTATAAAAAGGCATTTCCAAAAAAAGAGTCGATTAAAAAGGGAAATCAGACGGAAAGGAAGTAGCTTAAACATATGCACAGTGAGAAGGGAAAAACATCACAGCAGCGCATGGCTTTATTTTAAAAATGAATTGGGAAAGCATAGAGGCAATTTGACCAATTTAGATTTTTGCAAACTGCGCCCATGATGAGCTGACCGATTTCAGTAGTCTTCGATTAAATGAAACTTGGATCGTATTCTTATATGCTTTCGGCCCATCAAAAGACTATCCCTCTTAATTTCACCCCCCCCCCCGTCTGCCTGTCTATGCTTTTTTTCCACAAATCTAAAGGCATTACAAATATGTGAATAGGTTTTTGGTCAAAAATAGTACTTCTCATCACTCTAAAGTAATTTTATCGAGAAAAGTTACGAAAAGAAATCGAATTCAGAGATTGATAGAGCGCTGATGAACTCAAGCTCACGTTAGAACACCTGATTTTTGAGGCTTTGAACAAAGGGTTGAACAAAGGGTTTCAAATGTCCTATAATCGTTCCATTGCGCATCGCAAATCTGAGAAATAACTGTGGAGATTTTATGCGCTTTTGCAAATTTCCTTATGCAAAGCACAATAAAGCGGTCTCATGTCGGCGCATATATATGTCTGTTTGGCGATTTGAACTTAGCAACGATAAAGACTAAGGCTACGAAAAAGAAGTGGATATAATGTACGCCTAAGGTGTCATTGAAAATGCTCTCAAAAGTACTTTCAAAGACACATGCATTTTCTAAATGCTCTATAGTTCGTGCTATGTATATCAGTCGAGTTGCCAAAAAAAACGATCTCTTTTGCAGGAGATGTGTGAATGCAACCGGATCAATCGAGAAGACGGACGCGTTACTGAGCATATTTTATTGCTTATTGGCTTTTACTGCTTATTGACAATTCATGAAAATGGTTGTTGACTTGATGAGCGGAATTACAAAGAAGCGTATTGCATCAGCTTCTCTAGGATGCTCTTAAAGTTGTTTAAGCAGCATAAAAAAGGTGGAAAGCCCTGGCCGTTTTATTAAAGAGACAAGACTTGATGTAGAAGTAAAACGGTTAAGTAATATAGACTGTCTTGCTAAACACTAAAGGCTTAGATCGCCCTTTACTACAAACTGCAACAGTTTTGTATTGAGAGAATAATCTCAGAAATGGATATCATCCATGTTTTAGTCTTCGAAATTAGGCGACATGTCAGCAATAAACCAGATGCCGTTTCAAAAATTAGTACTTCTCATCACTTCAGAGTAATTTTATGAAAAAAAAAATGTTACGGAAATAAGTCGAGTTCAGAAATTTATAGATCCCTAACGCACTCAAATTCAAATTAAAATATCTCATTGATACTTCTCGGCTGTTCAGTTACGCTTGAATAATCATGCCTATTTTTTTGAAATTTCTCGAACAATGTACATGTAGTATATTGAAGTATTTGGCATAAAAATTTCGCAAAATCTCGTTTCTTTTAATTGATTGATTCATTTGGTCGAATTTCTTGTGAATTTCGAACATTCATCCCTTTCGAATGATGTGGTGATTTCGCGAACAAATATAAAATTTACCAGTTGAATTCGCATTCGCTTCAATTCACTTCACTGGCTTCACTTGCGCACAATGGTCACAGACACGTAGAGGTACAGGAATCGTGGAATAGTCTAGACGCAGCCATTATGTATTCGCTAAGAAATAAGCGTTACGGTGAGGTTTATGCTGAAAGCAAGCTGCTGGGAAAAAATAAAATTAAGAAAAATAAAGTGGTTTAGTGCATTTAGTGAAGCGAAAATACAAATAATGGCCAATGAGCACACAAGCATAGCAGGCAAGCAGTGCAACCAGTAAATCAATTCAGAACACACACGGCACCTGAAACCATCTAGCAACCATCCACTAGTGGTGGTAGATAAGAGGATAGGTAGGTAACAGACAGAGCGAGGAATGAAACTTGAAGCATCGGATTGCGACGGCATGCTTTCAACTTGAGCACATCGCCGGCAGATTAGCTCGATTCTAGCACATCGCAAGTGCACAATGAGCTCTTCCGCCGAGGAGAGAGAAAAGAAAATGACAAAAAAAGATCGGCGAACTGCTGTTGCTGGCGAAAGGATACACAGGGCGTGGAAAACAAATATGTGGTGTCATTTAATCTGCTATCGTGAACGAATGAATAAATTGACGAGTTGGTGTCCTTTCCACTCACTGCGATTAAAATCCCTCGATGGTGAACATGACTGCACGAAATTACATACAGCATACTCATTATTATGAGTAAATTGAAAGAATTACAAAAGTAACCCGTAATTGACAGCTATAATTGATAATCGAAAGGATTAAATGATGGCACTATGAACCATTTCAAAATAAAATTCTTTTCTATTCACATCCTAAATATCGAGGAAATCAATACTTTTCGTTTAAAGTAATGCTGTCAGTATTTGAATCAACTAAGATTATTCCAGTAATCTGTAAGTCTGATTATAATAATTAAATGAACATTAATAAAGTTGCTTTAAAATTCCTATAATCAAAAGTAAATTAGCCAATTAAGCCTCAAGAAAGCAAACTTTACGCCTCAATAAATTGTTAGACGCATAGCAAGCGTTTGTTTATTGCTAATATAGTACAACAAACAATGTGCTAGTTGCATCCTTGTAACATTCAACAAAAAATATCAGTGTACATTTTATTTGCATTAAGATATGAGGAATAAAAGTGGAATGTGTTCAGAGTTATATAGTTAATAAACAACAAGCAACTCATCATTAAATCTTTATAACAACAACAAAATATCTACATAAAGTTCACTGTTGTAACGTTTATGGATTTATTACTCTTAAGGAATTATGAATAAATTTTTTGTAATCAAAAATTTGAACAATGGACAGATTTTAGGTGAATCAACAATTCAAAATATTTCATTTAAAGATGATCGAAATTATTTACTAAAGTAATTCGATTTTACAAAACTTGTTTCATTACCCATTGGTATTTTTTGATTTAAATCCATAGCGTTTCAATTGCCCAAAGATTTGAGACTAAACGATTTTCAATTATGATCCTCACATATTTGATAATGAAATAGTGGATTCTTAACGATTTGGAATGTAGAATGTGATATAACAAAAATAAACATATTAATAAGGTTCGAACTTGAAATACCATTTGGTCACATAATAAATAATCGCTTTCTTCGTTGGCTTATAAACAATACTCTCACATACCACAGCAAAACCATTAGGCGTTACACGGAGATATACGCAGAAAGAGAAAAAAGAGGTATGCGAAGAATGATGGTGATGTGAAGGAGTCTCACATATTGTTGCATAAAGGAACATTCATTCGCCGATGAATTTGCAATGTTATATGCCTTTGATAGGAAGTTTCAAATGAATTTCCCATATTTAGATGCTCCATTCAACTTCAATAATTTGCTTATAAAGCGACAGAAAGCAAGGAGCCCTATAGAACAACTATATTAAAATCCTAGAAGCAACGATCTCATCTTTACCCTACACGTTATACATATACCTAACAGAGGAGCTTCAAAGGTCATCCATTTTGACTTATTATATTCTCAATGATACGCAAAAGATCGATAAATTTCTGAAATAAAATGCAAATTTTGGAATGAAAAAAACTTAGAAATTGGCAACAACGGAGAAAATTCTAAACAATCGAAGCGAATGATTCGTTTTTTTTTAATGTTTCTCCTCAGCTATTTTCATAAACAATGGAAGAAAAATCGCGTCTATGATTAGGAAGAGTTCTTCCAAGGTCAATTTATTTCCAATGATCTCTATCTGGAATGAGTTGATCAAATGTAAATCATTGCTCTTCAATCATCACATTCCTCATTTCATCTCCTCCTTTCATAAATCAAATGTTGTGGATACAGCTTAGCAATTTGGCTACTATAATCTGGTTCGGAAATATTGAAAGTGCCAACCATACCTCTTGAACGATCGGGGCAATGACAATACATTCGGGCAAAGCCTAAAAATCATTCAATTAATTAAAGCAACATAATTGAATTTGAATTAAATATCACCGCTACAATACAATTAATATCGATTATACAATATCAATTACGCATTCGTTACTACTTCCCAACTATCTTCATCGCATTTGTAGAAATTTGAGGTGATGCGCACTTATGGGGTGAAAGAAATTTTTATGAAATGAGGCGTTATGCAAAAACTTTTGTCGTAGTAAATGTTTTTTAAGGCTGAAGCTTGAAATTGCTGGATGATGCATCGCACAGCTCAAAATGGGTTGGTTACCTTTAAAATATATAAACAATACAATTTTTAAAGTTCAATGAGAAGTTCAAAGCTCAAAAAAATGCTATCGTTTCGAAGCAAATCAGCACTATAAAAAGAATTGAGCCTGAACTAAGATTCTAAGCACGAAACGACAACGATTCTATTTTACTCTAGCGTAATCCAATATAAATATGAACATCTCTTATATATGCGCATTCCAATATCAAATATATTCAAAAGATGCTAAATTTGTGTGCTAGAATTGCTAAATATTTATTAAAAGTATTTGTAACACTTCATTTGTAATCTAGCAATAACCGAGCAAATGAGTAGAATTTATTTGTGATCGATACGTAATTAATTTTATGAAGTATTTTTATTGACTACATAATGAATTTGACGTAATTTACATATAACTGATATATCGCTATATAGCATAGACATATTTGACTTTATTTCGCACTGCTAAGGAGAACCTTACTGGTTTATTCTTTATAAAAACTTTTCTAAAGTTTAAAAAAATAGAATTATTATAGAACAAATGAAAAACACCTCTAAGTTAGTGACGAAAACTGATAAGAAAGAGCGACTAATTGCATGTCTATTTCATGAAAGTTATCATTTTCAAAAATTTTCGTCACAGAGTTTATAATATTGTATGATGGAAAGCATACCGGAAAGTCCCTTTCTTCCGGGAATACCTCGATGTCCCGGTTTCCCATCTTTGCCAGCCGCTCCAACCGGCCCTCTTGGTCCACGTGGACCATCAACGCCATCTTCACCAATTTCTCCCAAGGGTCCTCGTTTACCTATTTTTCCCGCTGCTCCTCGTGGTCCTTTCTCACCTTTGTCACCGATTCTGAATCTATAACCATCTCTTCCACGCTTTCCTTCTGGGCCTGGTGGGCCTGTAGGTCCTGAAAAATAAAGAGAATTCATCGTTTTCGTAGCACTCTGAGCCTTGAATTTGACAGAAATCTGGATAGCACCCGGAACTGTCATTCGCAATCTGTTCACTTAACAACACCAGAATTTTCTCTGACAAGGAGACCTTGTTATGCCTATCGTTTTCTTTCTGATAAACAAATTTTGCTTTTATTTTGACGTGGTTTGTTCATGTCCCAAAGGATGGTTCGAAATATGTGCAGTGCTTTTATTTTAACAAAGCTTCACATATAGGTACCTTGTGCTGCTATTTACTTCAAAAAGAAACTCGGCGGATTAGTTTGAAGTTTCTGAACGTACATATTATGTTTAGCCCGGTATCCTGCAGAATCCATCGCACTCCAAAATTTCTCTTCTTTAGCTACCCTTGGACGTATTAAGAAAATTTCAACATACCAGGCTCACCAGCGATGCCTATCGGACCAGGTGGGCCTCGTGGCCCAATCGTTTCACCCGGAGCACCATCTGGTCCACGGGGTCCGCGAGGACCTGGTGGTCCCGGTTCTCCACGTTCACCGACGCCTGCTGGGCACGACATGCAGCGCTTTGGACTGCGACGTTTTGTTGCAGCGAAACTTATACCTGGTTGTCCGGGTGATCCAGGTTCACCGTCCTCTTTAAATTGCTATTATTATTGTCGGAAAAAGAGCATCGGCATGGAAAAAGAAGGAAAGTGATGACAAAAAACCCAAAATAGTGCACTTGAAAAATTTATTTTATTGACAAAAAGTTCATTATAAAATCCCCATTCATCGAAGAAAATTTCTTCTATCGTTATGCTTATCGTCCATGAAGTTCATTTCCTTGAATAGCAGAAAATGGCAATGCAATTGTAAGTGCAAGAATTCACAAATAACTTTTATAGAATGCCCAATGAGATAGTTTAAATATCAATTCTGTAACACATTAAATCCTACCTCCGTCCTCGCCATCTATGCCTGGTGGGCCAGGTTTCCCTCGTGGACATTTCATATCTTCGTGAAGTGAGCAGCGATTTTGCGTTTTTAGCGTTTTATCCTCGGGATGCCGTCTAATTTCAGATGAAGAGTAAAAGACATCTGGCATCGAAAGGCTGATCGGCTTTTGCAAAGTAGCTTGAAGGTTGTCGTTTTCATTTTCTAGACTTTGCTGCTCTTGCTCTCTTATACGTGCACGACCCTTCCATGATCCTGGAAATGTCAAATGCCTTTTAGATCCATCCATTCAACAGCATTTTCAAAGATATTGACATGATTTATCCATTTACCATGAAAGAAATACTTGAAAAAATTTAAGTTTGTGACCTAGCGAAGCGCTGATATAAGAATCGGTTGTATGACGAAGTTCATATCGACAATGCGAAGAAGCATTCTGCACATTAAACCTCTCCTCCAAAATTTTCATGGTGGCTTTATTTAGGCTGGCTTTTTCCGATAAGAGAAGGAGCTTTGGGCGCTTTCCCACAAAGTTGTAAAGCTTGTCATCAAAATATGACTATAAGCTTTGAATATTCACATGTCTTCAATTGGAAAGCCCCTAAAAACGAAACTGCTTGAGAAAAATAACCGTTGTTTCTTTCCCACCTAAATTATACTGTTTCTAAGCGAACGGCTTCAACGCAAGGGCAAAACAATGTGAAACTTGAAGTGAGGTGCGTCAGAATGAGGTGCCACTTTGAATGCGAAGCATTTTTTACAATAGTCTATTTGTATGCGCTTTCGCAAATATCCAGTTTTTGCTAGACGCATTATGACATTGTGCAGGTATATGTGTATCTATCTCCCTCTCAGTTAGTTTCAATTCGAAAATCACTATTTCTCCCATTGTCTCACGAAATGAGGAACATTTTTCAGATTTTTGTGAATTGATCGATTGCCTAAACTACGTATTTATCGTTCTACAAATTTGATTATTTCTTATTAACTCATGAAACTAGTTGATGAGATAAGCGGAACTATGAAATCGTATATCGTACCGGTCGAACATTTCGACATTTGTTCTCACATATGAAGATGCAAACAACTGTTTAATTTACATTTGTTAAGATCATACATAGAGTTTTTTAGTTGAAGATATAAATTTGATATAATAGGTGCATTTGCGTCTTTTATTTTTTGTTCACGTCCGAATAGCAGTAAAAACGATCGATAAATATTCATGTTTGCATAATGATGGTGAGAAATGAACAACTAAGGCGACGATGTTCAATACTGAGGCATTAATTTCCTAATCAGAAGAAATATTTAAAAAGTGACATTCAAAATTGATTGGATTATTGAAGCGACAAATGAAACGATGCGGTGCAAACTAGAGGACGTGAATATCCGCTATAAACGACGACAAAAAGTCGATTACTCTCACAAAGAAGAATGACAGATTAGATATTAAAACCTAACAACAGTGCTTCTAGCAATTCCCTCCTTCAGAATTCAAACGTCATTAGTGCACCTTAGAGCATAAAATAGAGGATCCAAAAATAAGCGAACTTACTCTTTTCGAGATCGTCAAGTAAACTGTTTCTATAGGGAGAGCGTCGATTCCTGTTTAAAGGCTCGATCATCAATGCTTCGCTTTCCATTTTAATCAAATCATCCATAATCCGATCGGTGTAAAACTGCAAAAGATATAGGCACAAAATATATTAGAATCCATGAAAAAAGAAACTGATTTACTAATGAGTTATGAATATTACAGACAATGAATAGTAATGAATTATGAATTCCCGTAGCAATAGTTTAATGAATAATATCTACAACTTATGAATAATAAATGAATATAAGATGAAATTGATCTTCAAGATGGGTCGTATTCGACTTACATTTTACCTTTATTATCCTTACAAAATCATCAGCAGTTTTGCTAAAATCGGCGAGTTCCGAGTTCCTTACCACATTTGTTTTTCTATGGACATGACATAGTTGCACAATACAAACAACATACTTTAAGATAACATCATATCTAAAATATTCATCTACCAAATAAATTGTCAATTAATCTACAGATTATTAACGACTGGAAAATTTTTAATTCAAAAAAATAAATACAATTGAGCGTAGCAGTTGTGGTTGATTTTTCATTAACCACATAATTCTCACCTAATACAAAATTATTCCTCATGTTATTCTTCAATCATAGGCGTTTATTAGATTATTAAGCCTCTTATAACGGATTTATGGGATAATATTTCCAAACAAATAAAATCCTTATATGAAAATCCCTTAAAATATTACCTTAAAACTTTTTACTTCAGAGCGAACTTCGAATTCGATTTGTGTAAACTGCTGTATAATGACAGGTATAACTGCAAGACACGTAGCAACTACAATAAGGCTTATCGTTGTTGCAACTCCGAACGCCATCTTTCCATGGTCATAATCGTTCATTAGTCTCTGAAATCTTAACTGTAATTACACTTTGTAGAGTAAGCATAGTAATTACCTGTCAACGATGTTAATTATGTCTAAGAAATACTTTCAGCTGATTACTAATTAAGACATTAAAGAAGAAGGAAGTGGGCCAAGCACACGGCTAATTCATTTGTTCATCGATTTGTTTGGAAGAATAATTGAAAAATCTATTTTGGAATCAACAAGAACGTTGCTGCATATACTCTAAAATATGAAGTAATGAAGAAGGCTAAATGATTGAACGGATGTATGCATAATTTATTTAGAAAAGATTAGAGATTGCAAATAACAGAATAAACGAGATTGGTGATTTCACGTTCAATTAATTTGGATATTTTAAGGTGGTGTGACGGAGGCTTTCAGATTTCATATAAGTAAGCAAAGCTGCACTAATGAGAAAGTCAGAAATCAGCGGAAGACTTTTATAAAAACCAAACTATTCACCGTTTCGTTAAATTTTACAACATTTTCAGCGTTATTTTATCATAAAAAGTGAAAATTTGCTCTTCAACGCCGAATAAATAAATTTTAATTACCATGATCTCATAAAAAGTATGAAAATCAGGTTATAATAAAGGCAGTAATTGGTCAACAATATAAAACATTCTGACCACTAAACATTTAAAAACTGATGTTAGTCCAGGAAAACGACCATAAGGATGAAATTTTAGAAATGATGCTAGGTGAAAAAAAAAATGATATTGGATAAGCCAGATTGTTTGAAATACGAAATCACTGTGCGATAAAGGAACACTAGAATCGCACCTCTTTCTTAGGACCTTGACCGAAAGTTAGGAGCAAAGAATAGGTATAGGAGTACACCTTGCATAATACGCTTCCACCAAATTATCTGGGCAGGGCATTGAGCCCATTAAATTTCAGCATCGTCTACTTATTTCAGTTAGTTTAAACGCCCTCAACGATAACAGGAAATCTCTTACAATGCAGCGATTGGGACATAGAGGTCCTTTATAAGAATAATTTCGATCGGACAAATGAGTGAACACGAGAAGGAATGGAGTTTTCGGTGGGAAGGGGAAAACAGAGAGTTTTTAGTGTTGAAGGTTGTATTACTCAAGCATGAAACTGCTAAAGGAAAGATTCGAGGGATAAGATACGATTTCTAAAGAAAGGCAGTTTCTCTCCTCGCGGCAAGAATATTACATGAATTTTTTCTCAAAAAGATTCAAAGCGCATCCGTAAGTAGTAAAATAACGATGTCAATACGTAAACTGTTATCATAAATCAGTTCATATGGATTGTTACGGCAAGTAACGATTGCTTATTTTCGTTTTATGTACTAGTAATGAAATACCCGTAGTGGAATACAAGTAATATCGCCATATCCATATCAATATGTAAATAAGTAGGTGAGTAGGTGAAAGGTTACGAATATATCAGCTAATATTTTTGATTATTAGTAAGATTTTATCAAAGTAGAATTAAATTGTAACCTTTATTATTCGTCAATCGGAAACGTTCAGTGTCTGCAATAGAATCGGATGAGCTGAATAAATCGGCTTTAATTTTGCAATTATTTTTTTTCGGTCTGTGAAATTGAGATAAAATCCTCAAATATTAGAAGTTGAGATGGAAATTTTGGAAAATTTATGGTATTTTGCTCAAAAGTCGACAAGCAGAAGAAGTAAGATTGTCGATGACCCAATGGCTGGAACAATACAAAAACAGTCAGTTTAGAGGTGGAGTGAAGTGAGCAATTCCAGATAAGTTGTGTGCTCAAAGGTTTAAGAGAATCTCTTTAAGGTCAGTCAATGTTCGGCGATATAAATCTTCATCAGCTGGCACGTATTTTCTCATAAATATTTGTGATTGAATTTATTGATAAGATAATTTCGCATTCACAAATAGGCATCCATCTGTATGCCTTTTGAGTGATGTTAGCAGTTTCATTTTTCATTAACAAAGTGAACAATTCGTCAACAGGAAATACTAGAAGAGAACTGAGGATACTGTTGAGAGTCTTCAAATTTGCATATTTAATGTTATCATGAAGAGCAAAAATATCATCTATGAAGGCAGTTTTCATCTATGAAGGCAATTTTCAAGAGCAAAAAATATTATGGAAAACTCATTGAATCACTCGTCATTATATAATTCTTAATTCCTTACATGTTCCTCATATTTTTCATTTCCATATAATTTATAATTTTTCAAAAGTTCATAACTATTTACGTGATTTGAATTGAGTATTTTTAACATAATCAATGTGCGCTATTCATACAGATTTGATTCCTCTCTCTTAGAGAAATTCATCGTTGAGCAGAAGAAATTTTTTAAAAAAACGAGTGAAATGAGATTATTCATACATGGGGCAACTAAAATTCATTTAGAGAAAATTATAGAAGCAAGAAAAGTGTTTAAATAGGGAAACACAACCGATCTCTTACAATGAACGTAAAACAAATCAAATAGTTCGATCTTTATACGCGTTTGCTGGTTCGCTTTGCAAATATGCATGATAGCCATATACCTACTATGTGTGTTTATTATGTCTCTATCCATCTATCCGTCTGTCCAGTAGTTTCAGTACAGAAACCAATGAAGTTAGAGTTATGAGCGTTACTGTGTATAAGATTATCGTATATCGTATTTCGTGCTCATCACTCAACAGCTGAAGTTTAATTCATTCAGAGATGGGAGAAATTTTGTGTATTTCACCTAATGCGATATGCGGTTTGCCTTCGCGCTCACCTCAGCAGACCGCTTCACCAGAAGCGATCAATAAAAATAGAGTATATAGAATAACTCCTACATATTTTAAGTGACTCGGTCACTCGTATAATTCATCCATAAAAAATATCTTAGAATATCTTAAAATCTAACTATTGTAAAAGAAAAATCTGAACCGTCTGTGAATCCGAATCCACGTAATTGTTTTTACCATTTAATGACTAAAACACCGTCCGGATGCAATGGATCAATGTGGAATATGATATACGAGATGATCTTATTGTGTCAGTATGCCCACAAAAATTTTGTAACTTTAGGCTGAAGTGGTTTCGGAATTGAAAATACCAGGTACAGAGATAGACAGACAGACATCTACCTACACATAAGCAATCACCGCAATACATTCCTGAAGAGCACATTTGCAAAAGCGCTCAAAACCGAATCTTTCACAGAAGGTTTCTGCTAGAGATCGAGTCAATTAAAATACAGATGGGAGATTATTTTGCATATTCGTCATTCGGCTGAGGATGGAAGTAGTTGATCGAATAAGAGAAATGAAAAGGTGTATATCACGTCAACCTTCTCACATGCTTCTGCACTAGTTATTTGAATATTTCCTGCAGACGAATATCTGTATGTCATATGCATCTTTCACGTTAATTGACGAATGTGTCAACGGAATGGACGACCGAGTCGATGAGTCCTAATCGAGTAATCTAAATAAAGATCTATTTAAGTTTATATTAACGAAGTGGGTTGTACTTATATATATTGGTAGCAGTTAAAAGTTGTAATTGCAGGCAGCGTTAAGTTGACAGTTGAATAGAGTTCAGATAATGCGGTCAGTGAGGTGACGAAAAGTGTGTCGGTGTTCGTTGTCTAGCGATGATCTTATCAATTCAGTGCATATTTGAGGAATTCGACCTTGACAAAAATCTATCGGCTAAGCAATGTTCACCAAAACAACAATCCCTTATTCAAAAAAGAAGAACCTTTTTTTTAAAACCCTCTGTGAAATTATCACTACTCTACGACGATGATGAATGCTCATAGGTGAATTGTCACAAACTTTTAAGTGTTATAGGCGTGATACGTCAATACGATACATCAATAAGATGACATCGATAAACAATAGCAATACCTTTATTTAAGAAAATTCGATTCACGAACAATTCAAAGCTGTAATGCGACCCAATAATGTGTTCATTAATGCATAGAATGTTTTCGGGTTACTTAAATTCCGAGTTAGATATTTATACCATCCTGGCAAGCTGAAATATATGCAAACTAATGCTAAAGGTGCTCAACATAATAGGTATCTCTCAGTGCATCAAGTTGTGGGGAAAATTTTTGTTTTTACGATGGAAAACGACCTACAACCACTTAAAAAGAATATGTTCATGACTACAGGTTTGCGTGCATAGTCCACTTGCATTTCACAATGTCAGGACTTTTTTATATGATGCCTTCTAAAAAGTGAACCCAATAGGAAACTGCATTAGCTAGTCGTTCTCATTCAGGAAACGGAGCAGGAATTTTAGTGCATTACTAGAATGCACTGGCAGGCTGCATTTATCATGTGTTTGTGAGCGAAAATCTCTGCCTTTATGGGAAGCCATACTACTCCTTCCCCTTCCTTCCCGCCTCTTGAGGCCCTTTCCGCCGTCTCATCTCCAACACGGCTTCCACTTGTTCGTAAACCGTTCCCCTTACATCATAAAAATGCATTCACGCTGCATCGGGCCTGAAATCACTGTCGTGTCACCCTCTCACAGTTGGTGTGGTGACTGAAGTTGCTAAGCATTCATTCCCTCAGTGGATTAAACCAGCGCCACTTTTGTTGGTAGTAGGGATGAGCTAAAGTAGCAAAAACTGTACATCAACTATTTACAGTATTTTCCGTTGTTAAACGTATTTTGCATAACCGTGCATACAGCTCCTCGCCGAGGTGAAACCTATACAGACTCAACACCTTTCATAAAATTCAACACTTATTTACGCATTGTTTTGCAACGATGAGACGTTTGCCGGCTATGGAAACTCGTCAAACCCATACACCAACTGATGGAAGGAGTGAAATTAGGGGTTGATGTTATGGTTCATTACCGGCAGCCGCACACCACCCATCGATGGTGCCAGATGCACACGTCAGCTGGTCGGCGCTCCTGTTGCACACAACGATGCGTTCGACGCGTGCGTTCTCGATCCAAAAGAGTGCGGAGAATGTGGAGAGACGATATGGCACGCTGCAATGACGATTCGGCGCGAGCGGTGTGACTATTTGGCGTGGCTCACGTCTTTACGGCACGTGCCTACTCCCGCATTGCGACAACACAAGCGTGCCTTGTTCCGTTCGCATTCGAACAGGTAATGCTATATTTCATTATAATATTCGATTGCGAATAATAATTAGGCACAAAGAATTGTAATTTTATGACCACTTCACCGCTGACCCATCTGCCGATGTCGGATCTGGTACTATTACTATGATACGTGAATTCGACGTCGATCGAACTCTCGCTTATTGAATTAGAAGCACTAAGATGAAGTGACCTGAGGTCGACGCAGTTTCTTTCTCTCCCTCCTTTCTCCTCAGGAAAACGTGAACAGAAACGTCGTCTATGGAAAACTGTGCAATTTCTTTCCGTAGTAAACGTAGTCAGCGACCCTACATAATGCACTCTACCTTCTGCTGACGACGCTTTAGGTTCATACGAGGCCAAAAACCAATGGAGTAGGGATGTCGAGTATGAAGGAGTCTTTTTCGGAGGCATAACCGTTGACATTTCATAGAAATGTGGAGGTTAGCCAACTCTTGCCCCTTGGACGTCTTCTTGGAGATATACGAGAAGGTGGCGGATAGCATTTAGGAATATAAGAGTACACGAGCATATCGTTCAGAATGCTGTAATAGAGCTATAATTCATTTGCACAGATCTGCAATGTACCTCCAATAAAACCTCAACAGTTACGAATTTCTAATTTTATTCAAGGTAATGCGGTTAATATTAATCACTATTTACAGAGATTAATGTCGTACTATATCTTTCGTTCGAAGAAAGGATTCGAGAAACTTGGCTACGAAGGATATTTGTATAATCTTGATAAAAGAAATGCCAACTATACTCTATGGAGATGTGAACTAAGCAAGAAACCTGGCCATAAATGTAGCGGAAGAGCAAAACTTACTGCATCAACAATCGAAGCAAGTTTTATTGCACTTCATTTATGAGGAAAAATCATTTCAGATGTATTTGACTATTAGAAGCGTTGATGATATACTTCCGAATGCGTTTGTGAAATCCGTTGATTTTTGTAGGTGGATTTGGTAAGGTGCATATTGCGGATAGTTAGAGAGGCACTCCTACTTTTCATGAATTCTTCGCTTCATCTTTATCCTGTAATCAATTACCTCATAGGTTTCAACAGTAGTTGGATAATTTTTAGGAAAGTGCAATATTTGCCAACAAGTAGTACTTGTTGTGGAGGATTGAGGTTATTGAAGTAATCATTCTCACTGTTCTCATAGGAAAAGCAAAGGTTAACAAGTGCTAATGCTGAGGAAAACTTTGCTTTACGGTTCTCTTACCATTCGAGACAACGTAAAGTCGACAAGTGTTGACGTGAACGATTGCGAGCGTTTCAGGTGTATACAGCACATTCACATCCACCCGACCATTGCAAGTTAGAAGCGGACATTTTGAAGTCGAAAATATATGAAGCAGCTGAAGATCCATTCACCGATTCGAAGTCATTACTGCGCGAAGCAGCACATCTCGCATCAACAACACCCGGTATGTCCTGACCACTGGAAATGCAAAGCCTTGCTATTGAAGAATCCATTTTTGAGGAATCCGCTCAGACATGACAATGCAGAATTTAGACCGAGCAAAGGAGGTTCAGATAGCAAGTTTGTATCTTATATCATTCAATCCATTGTGTACGCTGTCTCAACTCGGCGCATATGAAGAATGCAGGTGAACGATTGCAAATAATTCAGTATAGATCGATGCGTAATTATATGACTTTGGAATTTTTTCTGGACCAGTGAAACATCAGTTGACGTCTGCATGTATATATATATATATATATATATATATATATATATATATATATATATATATATATATATATATATATATATATATATCAGTTGTACTTTTTTGTGCTACTTAATATGCTAATGCACTGTCATCGCTAATTAATAAAGCAGTTTATAGGAGTACCAAAACTGTGCTCAATGCAGCGAGTTATCAGTAGGAAACGACGATCCACTCAGTGTCTCGTTGGTACAAATAAATCCAAAGTTGGCAGACCGCCGAAGAGCATTAACGATCCATGCACTTCTCTAGAAGTCCTCATCGCTGCATCCGAGCATTTACGGCTTCTATTTACGCCTAATTCAGGTCAGCCGGCTGTTTCTATTCATATATTTCCCTTACAATTAACATTTCTATTTATCCTTTTGTCTTTAAATCATTGTTTGTTTTTCCTTGAAGGCGACATTTCGTTCTTTGCCTAACACCTCATTATTTCTTTTCGAATGTATTATTGATATAAAAATCACTTGTTAAGAGACCATCTTTTTTCGGCTTTCGTTCCATCTTTAATGCTTAGAATTTAATTGTGTTTACAACGTTGATTCTTAAATTAGTTCTCTTATATTTGTTGTTTAGGTTGTACTTTTTACTACACAAAGCGGTTCAACTTTTCGATGACCGTTCTGATCCGACATTTCGATAATCATTTTGAGCTCTAATAGAAATCTGTCTTCCCCTCCAGTAAGGTTCAAGAGGAAATTTTTGCGCCTTCGACGCATTATGAATTAAAGCGCTAATAAGGCTCATGTAACCAGCCCTAATAGTAGACTTGAATCTCATGTCTTGATGGTAACATCTGCTCTTCGAATTCATCTTTCTTCCTTTCATAATACTGGTTATTTTGGAATTTCATAAGTCACTTTTAGCAGTTTTTGAAAGTATTCTTAACTGTCTAGGTAGTTCACTAGCTTCCTTTTAGAAAAATATCTTAACAACAACTTTTAAAGAATCTAAACCTTGTAGGGATGAAAGAATTGGACAAGGCCGGCAATTCTAAAATTAAATTTACTACATTACAAGCGGACTCTTTCCTTGAAACTTCCCGAGATGATAACGCGCTAAACGAAGAAGCAACTAGCTCGACATTTAATGATCATCTACAGATGAAAAGTCCGACCGAACACTCTGAAAAGGTGCTGTTTCGATCTCTTTTAGCTGTCAGAATGTTTCGAATAGACTGAGCATTGATGATTTTTAGCCGTAAAAGAACTTAACATGCATAATTGTTTAAAGGGATTGAAAGTAGCAATACCTTTACAACGATATTTTCATTCAAACGGGATCAATTTTTAACTGAAATAATCGAATGGAGCTCAAAGTCGACGATTGCTACAGTGGACTTTTCACATCGATATATTTTACTAATTGGTTTTATTCGTTCGTTCTTTTATAGCTCATTCGAACTCACATTGATCATCGTACTTAGATAGTGCAAGTTGCCTCGTCGAAATTTTTACTGTTCGTTTTGAACTGGGTAATGGTTTAGAATTGATAGTTGGAATGATTAGTACTGCACTGAATCCATTTGTTGTTCTCTTTTGGTTGTATCTTATTCCAAACCTTACACCTAGTCAATGAGGTATAATTGTAAATCGACGCAGGTGTGGTATTGAATTATGCTTCAATTATTCCACCTATTGTGATGTTAGTATAACAACTTCATCATTTAATACACTTTTATTCACACCGCTTAAATGTTTGAATCGTTTTGCAACAATAGTAAGGAGTTTTGTTTGATCCGTTCATAAATGTTTCACTTTTATTGTTAATTTTGTTAGAGTAATTTTCATTAACGATTAATCACTTTTTGTTATATGCATTAAAAAATATAATATAGGAATATAAAAGCAGTTACATCTTTAACTGGATGCGTCGTTGTTTTAAATTTCTTAGATCAATTCGATTTCTCGAGTGTGAAGGCTTGTTACAGCTCTATTGCGCTAGTTCATATGTTTCTTTTTTCGTTTGCTTTTGATATTTGAATCATGAAAAGTTTAACTAACTGTTAATGTGGAAGGGGAGAGGGGGTGAGGATGTAGTATGAGTGAGAATGTCGCAACAGAAAATTCATGAAACTAGGCGCTTGGCTTGCATTTACAAATTCTTCGATTATTGCATAGTACTAAGCGATAATTTTTTTTCCTCTTATTTTAAATTTCAACGTATTGCCCATCTAATTTGTTGCGGCATATATTCTTCGTTTACTTTACGACGCATTTGTATCAGTTATTAGCGTGCAAATGGTGCGATAGCGCGATTGATTACGACCATTGCAATGATACTTTAAACTAAACAAACAGGTCTAGCGGAGTGTTCCACATATCATCGCTACCGTTGCTTACCGTCCAAAGCAATGGCAACACTTCCTTATATTTATAGATGGATTTTCTTCTATAAATTAGTGCCGTTGCCCAGAATTTTTATCGCATAATTTTATATCTATACTTAACAGAGTCTGGAAAAGAACTTCAATTCCGGGATCGATTTCAAAATTCAGAAATTATTTCTGCTCTTCGATGTTTTTCTTCTGCGCCGATTTTGTTGACATCAAATCGGTTCTTTGAGTCGTAAAAGGGCTGCTGTGTGATTCCAACTGTTTTTGATGGACTTTTCATAACTACACGCACAACATTCACAATAAATACATTGCTAACTCTAGTCGTTTATATTTGTGTATATATATATATATATATATATATATATATATATATATATATTGTATTGGTGTCAGCCCTTCGGAAAAAGTATACTTGAGGACAGCAGACTGCAAAGCTTTCTAAATTTTCTTCGGATCTCCCCGCTTCGCCTTCCCCTTGCATACCCATTTTCGTCAGCGCTAATGCATATATCTATTAAATGTTAGGGAGACTACACCGATAAATTAGGTTTGTTACTTAATTTTCTCTACCGAATTTTGCTACTTTTTGTCGCTTCCGTGTAGAGCTGAATGGCGATATCAAATTTAATCGCGGAAATTTTGAACCGATCATTTGTGGGCAATAGTAATAATCGAGTTTTTAATTACGATTTCATGCAAGCGATTGGTTTTCTTAAAAAATCGATCACCATGTTCTTCACACAATTTTTGGTAAATAGTTCAGTCGAGTCACAAAAAGCGCATTTTGCGTATTCTTATTTGTTCGCAACGTTTATTTTGCTTTCCTATGCTTGATTCTTTATCACTTTGTTGTCGAATAATGTTTTCGAATTTTTAAATGAATAAGAAGCTGTGCTTTCTGCCAGCATTACTTCATCGGCCAGAAGTTAATTGTTGATCTTTTTCTTCATTTATTATACTTGCAGTTACCTCATTTTGTTGAAGAAATGAAATGCGAGTACGCATATCCCTTGCATAGTGCACCACCGTTGTGTATCATTCTTCTGTGGGAAGTAATGTGTTGTAAAGTCTATTGCACATTGAAACATCAATGTTAAAATGAGGCTAACGTATTGCAGCCGGTGATGGGCAATTTAGAGAGTTAGCTCTAAAGAGTTAACTCCAGGCTTCTCACTGACTCCGGAGTCTAGTTCATTTTTTATAGTTGCAATTGCCTCATTTTGTTTGATTTAATCGTCATTAGTTACAAATACTCGTTTCTTATCGCAGCTTACGGCTCGTTATCTCAGCAGTTAAATATTTAGTTAAATGAATCTCCATGCTGTTTCAGGAAAGCAGTGAAATGGATGTGAATAATTACCTCAATGAAGTTTCAAGAGAGGCTCATATCGAGGATCTAATGTGTTATGATTTGGCAGTTGAATTGGACAAGAGAGATCCTTTGAAGCATCTTCGAGATGAGTTTTATTATCCGAAAATGAAAACAATTCCACACGGTTGGTTTGTTTTATATTTGCATACTTTATCGATTTTTGCATAGCAACTTTGTGAGGTGAGAATCAGTGTTTCATAGTAATTTTCACATAGTCATCACATATTCGCGTAGTGATAGTCTGTTTGGAAATGGAGAGGAAGGGGGCGGGTTGGTATTGAAAAGGAAAGAAGGAGGGAGGAGTTATTTTCTCATTGCCCAATAGGTGATATAATTTAACCTGGGTTACTAGTTTCATTTTTATGTTGCGATCAAAAACTCCCATGTAATTGGCACTTAGCTTTAGTCTGTTGAGGTTCTCTTCCTTTGACGAATACCAATTCTTGGATTTTTTTCTCGTCTTTCTCGTTGGCGCCTTCACCTGGTCCAAAATATTTCCTGAAAGCGGCCAGTCAGACACAAAAAAGTGAATTCGTCCCATAATAACGCTTGCATTTGTGTTGCATATCGATTTTGCCTTCCATGGCGTTCTGGTCAGGATCCACCTGAACGCCATTCCGCTTTTGATTTGAACACATCGTGATCTTGTCACCAAATAATACCCAACGTAGAAACTGCCTGATCACAACGTATATTCCTTGCATTCATCTTCCTGAAGAAATTTGTCACTTCCAATATATTTCTACAATTCCTCTGATTGCTTTATTACGACTGCAACAACAAATTTGCGACGCAGTATTATTTTTACGCGCTTTCTATTTGAGTGGATAATTGTTGCCTTAACTATCTTTTACTTCATATTTTCATCGAACAGCATTCCCACTGTGCTCTCCTTTGATGAATGCTCTCGAGGAAATAGCTTTGCAGTTGACTTTTCGCTTGTGAATGAAGATGATGACTGTATCTATATGTGTGGTAATTCTTTGGGATTAATGCTGAAATCAACCAGGAAATATATGGATATACAATTCGAGAAATGGGCCAATATGTTAGTGCTGTTCTTACCCTATTGTTTTTTCATCATTTTAAGTAACCTATTTTGCACAACCATGTAATTGTTGAATCGTTCTCAATGCGGACATTTGGGTTAGTTCATTGTTTTGATTCTCTCTTCTTTTTCCTGTTCGATGAGACTAATGGCAACTTTTGTGGCTTATTCTATCGAACAAGTAGTACCTCCGCCTTTGAATTTGGCACACTAAACAAAGCTAAACGTAATTTTCTGGTATTTCAATCTCGAGAACTAGAATTTAACAGCCGTTTGCCGAAACTGCCGACTTGCATGAAAAATTTGCATTATGTTTGACGTTAATATGTTGAAAAGAATGAAACAAATTTTTAACTGAATTTCCAATTCAGAACAATAGATTCAGTAAGATTACGGCATAAGCCTCTCTTAGCAGTTTACTTCTTTGCAGTGTGCCTCATTCCATTGTTCAATTCAAACGATTGAGCAATGCAGATTGCATTCAACTGGTAACAACTTTCGTTTTGCTGCGAGGGATTTCCTATTCAACATAAAAATTTATTTTTTAAGGCGGTTCTCAAAATTCTTCAGTTGAAAATTATTCAAATTTTTGCAGCATATCACTGAAATCCCCTCATTTCTAATTCTGAGTACTATTTTGATCGACTCGTTAGTCAATTCGTATCAACCTTGAAATATATAATGGTAATGAAGGTAATCGTTAAATATTATTTCCATTTCAAACTTGCCCAGTGTTTTCTGTTGATGAATTTAGTGGACAAGTTTAACTATTAGAATAATAATTTTTGATCGTATTATAGGGGCGTTTGTGGTCATACAGAAGAACCTTTACCGTGGGCACATTGCGATGAAGCGGTTGTTGAAGGAATCGCAAAATTGGTTGGCGCTGAGCCTAGCGAAGTTGCACTCATGAATGGATTAACTGTCAATCTGCATATCTTCTTGGTTGAACCTTTTCTTTTTGTGACTTTTCTTTTATCATTTCCGCTGACAAATTATTAATAAAATAATTTGGAGAGGTAACCTCTCAAATAGTTGATATTTAATATGCATAGATGAATATTTTCATATTATTTTGATTAAATCCAATATAAAAACCGCTTTGTTTAGAAAATTTTTGTTGTTTTTACTGATTTTCTTTTTACCTTTTAAAATTTGAGGTTTCGAGCAAGAAAAAACAACTTAAGAATTTTCATAAAATTTGTGATGTGAGAAGAAAATATGGTGTGAAATTTTTTCAAGGCATTTTTTTTTTGTAAAATTATCGCCATCTCGTCGAATTTTATGATATCGTTGATATTATTCAGGCGGCATTCTACAAACCGACAGAGAGTCGACATAAGATTTTATTGGAGTCTAAAGCATTTCCGTCGGATCACTATGCGATTGAATCGCAAATTAGGTTGAAAGGTTTCACCGTAGAGGATAGCATGGTGTGCGTTGAACCGAGAAAGGTATCTTCTAACGATATTTTTTCTTTGTCTTTAATGACGAATATTGTTGATTAAGGATAGTAAACCTTGGCGGTTTTGGAAGAATGGTGGTATTGTCGATGCAATAATGGCATTTATTCCGTAAAAATACTCATATTTGCCAGATTAAATTCCATTTTATAGTCATCATTTACAGAGATATTTTTAAAATAAGAACATTTGTTTGTTATTCAAAAAAAAATTCTATATCTTTATGTAATGGTGAAGCTGAAAAATCATGGACTTTATCATTCGAAAAAAAACTTATAATCAGAACCGGTTCAGCTAAGGCAGTGAAATGCTGCACGTTTTGCTCACACTTTTTTTATAACTCCTCTTCTGTGACCTTCAATACAAAATTTCCTCGCAGACTTGTATGAAAATGTTATTCTATTATATAGATAATAAATCTCTCTAAAATGAAGGAAGTAGTTGCATAGTATTTGAGTTGACTGTACGTTGAATTAAAGGATGTTGATCTTATTGATTGTAGTGTATCCTCGGTGCTGCCCATACTTTACCGCTTCTCTCTCTCATCATCATCACTGCTGATGTCCTTATATTGTTACGAGTAATGCCTAAGGGGACTATAGTTCGAACCTATACTATTTTATTTCAGTTACTATACATAACTATTGTTTTTTTCCATTACAGCGCTATTAGTATTTCAGGATGAGGATTGCCTACGTACCGAAGATATATTGTCGGTGATTGAACGTGAAGGTGATTCGATCGCTGTTATTATGTTTAGTGGATTGCAATATTATACGGGCCAGTTGTTCGATATAGAAGCGATTACTAAGGCAGGTCATAAAAAGGTATAATTCTGTACTGCTACCTGTCTTTTTTGAACTGTTTCTTGATCTTCAGGTATTTATTTGACGGTTGAAAATGTTTTAATAATAAAAATTTTGCTTCTGGTGTTATATAATTGTGATAATGAACCATCGTTTTAATCGAGAGCTCTTGAATTCTCTATAATTTGCATTCCAATTTATCGATCTGATAGAAAACCATTTCCGATTGGGGGAAAGATGCAGTGGAAGAACACTTCACAATTCTCTCTTCCTCTCTTCCTCTCCATCTCCTAAAAGTTGCGAGCATCATTATGTAAATAAGTGGATTATCATCTAGAGAGATGATGGCATAATTGCTTTAGGGTTGTATTGTGGGATGGAATCTAGCACATGCGTTTGCGAATGTGCCTTTATCGTTGCACGAATGGAATGTGGATTTTGCATGTTGGTGCACCTATAAATACGGCAGTTCGAGTGCAGGTGGCCTCGCTGGTGCTTTCATTCATAGTAAATATAATAGCGATAAACGTGAACGAATGCTTGGTTGGTGGGCACATAAAGCAAGTACTCGCTTTATTATGGATAATAGTGAGTATTTTCATTGCAGTTTTCAGCATCACAGCTATAGGAAATTTAAAACATCAGTAGTGTTTGTTTTGAAATGCCACGACCCTGTTCGGAATTTGTTTATTATTTTAATAATTACGGTTATAAGAATTGTTGGCAAAGGCATTTTCATCAGTCATATCTGATTGAAAAGACGGAAGTAAATACTTTGATATTTGATGATTCCATCAGCTATGATCAGTTGGAAAACTTCTGTTAATATTAGATTCACACATATAATTTTCACGCACCATTAATATTCGCTTTCCGAGTACTCTCAAAGGTGTGCACAAATCTACTTGAAGTTTATATAAAAATTGGCGATTACAATCGGCTCTAATAAAGCTCGCTTGGAGCAGTTCTGTTAAACTAAGTTCGATAAATAAATAAGAAATAGTTCGAATAAGAATGAGTTATTTAATTTTATAGTGAACTGCTTCTTTGCTAGTGACTAGTTTAGATTGAATTGTTGATCATGGTAGAATTTTCTATTTGCACTTTCAACTTGAAATGTTTTATGGTTATTTATTGTGTTTTAAACATTAAATTACAGAATTAGAATTGGATGATGGCGCTGCTGGTTATAGAATTAGTAATCCACCAATGATGCTCGTTGTTCCACTTCAAGCATTTCTTGAGGTGAGCATATTGAATAGCTATTATTCTCTCATTTATTAACGATTATTAAAATAACTGTAGAAGAATATGATCTTGTATGAAATGAAAGCTAAAAGATTTGTTCACATATATTATGCTTTTATTGCCTTAAATTATTTCTTTTATTAAACAAATATCCCCAATGATCATTTATTACAGATATATTGGGATTTTAGCAATGAGCGTAAGTATTTTAATTAGGTGTCGTTAAATACGCTATTTAATTTTCGCTATATTTGAAATAATTTATTTTAGATTAATTACTTCAAATGTAAAGCTGTATTATTATTAAGTTCATTTTATTTAAGTTTATTCAGCTCTGTATTTAAGACTGCAAAGAACCCTCAACTTTGTTCAAGTTAATGGTAAGTTATATATATGCATAAATGTAGTTATATTTTAACGATTATAGTCGAGGGTAATCTGTATATTTAGGTAATGTCAAAAACGTCGTTAGAAGAACTCAGAAAGAAGTCAATATTACTTACGGGTTATTTAGAATTTCTCATCAACCATCATCTCAGTCCAAATTCATCGACTGGAAAGACTAAAAAGGTAAGGCAGTTATCGTATCACCTTTAAGAGAACGCCTGAGTGTTCTCTTTTTGCATCCTCTCATAGGAGCTCCTAATTATTGATGAAGCCTTATATTCAGAGTAACGTAGTAATTTAAATTTTATCTCTAAAGTAGCTGAAGAAATTATACCGAATGAGAGTGTAAATGAATCTCGAAAGAGTTCTGTTATTACGGTCGCTTTATATGCATTTTTACCCGTAAGTGTTGCTGTTTTTTCATTTCGTGACTGAGCAATGAAAAGCACTCTTGCTTTCGTTCTTAAAGGATTTCTACGATTAATGTGGTTTTTAGTGAGGATCTGAATTGGGCATTACACCAACCCACTTTGTTGCATTTCTTTTTTATCAAAAAATTCCAGGATATCACCGAGTCATTATTCGAATATTTTCACTTCCTTTCAGTGCAATGCATGGATGTTGCAGGTGCAGTGCTCAATAATGACTCCATCAGATCCGAGACAACGAGGCTGCCAACTCTCACTTAAGTTTAATATCGATATCGCTAAAGTTTTTGAGGAATTAACGAAAAGAGGAGTTGTTGTAAGTTTTATGCTCTCAATTTAATGATAAATGAATGAATAGGAGAAAAAAAAAAGGAATTCCCTTCAATATCGTTGGAAGCTTTTATGCTTTTGCTGATCTCCTCGTCGATAATTTCTCCGCAATTATAATTACTCTATTGATGTCCATTTCATCAGTGTTATTAGAAATGATTGTGCATTTGAATTTACTCAAACCGTATTATGCATGGAATTTTCGGAGTACGGAGGTTGCCGGAATAATAGTGGTTTCTGGATCTATGGAGGCAGCACCGGATTAGGTACACTCTGAACATGATATGCGAAGATGCTGTTGTGTGGTATTCGAATATGAACGTTTTAATGTTTAGTATTTGTGAAATAGACCTTTACTTCGAAATGAGAAAGGATTTTGAAGATGTTTCTCAGGATTACATTTTTCAGGATGTGCATGCACTTCTTTATTGAAACATAATTGACGATACTTTATGGAGTAATGTTTATCTCACTAAATGTTTTACAAATAGTGGAAAAAAAATCGTCGCAAAAAGGCTGTCAAATTTAGTGCCCCGAATGAAATTTCTTCTCAGACCAGCATTGTATAAGCTTGTAGTCTGCTTTGTGCCTTGCAGGATGGAGCAGTGTGAGGAGGGGGTGAATGGGGGAGGGGGATCGAGCAAGAGGGCAACAATATGAATTATGGAAGGCGGAGAGATCCTCGTTACCCGTCCATTAAGCCTCTACTTTAATTTGAATATTCAGGTGGATAAGCGTTATCCGAATGTGATCAGGGTCACACCTGTGCATCTCTATAACAGTTTCAAAGATGTACATCGATTCGTGGAAGCGTTACTCAATTCACTCGATAAAATTGAAAATTTAGTGTAAATTCAATTCCGATTTTATTGTTATTTCAGTCTCATTCACAATGAGAACATTGTATAGTATTTCTTATAGTTTTGCCCTACAATTATCCTGTTGGGGGCCGCAGAGTCAGGAAGAAATCACTTTTGTGTTAACTCCGACGTTGAATCTTTGGTCTGAGAGCGTCTAATCGAGAAATTGGTTCTTTTTCCCCGCTGTTGAAGTTACGGGAATTGACTATTTTTTGTGGGGTTGGAGCCTAGGAAAGGATTTTTCGCTTCATGAAATCGCAGGAATTTCATTTGCTGAAGTCGCCGGCTTAGGTTACGAAACATTGGTAATGTTAACGTACCAGAAAGGGGATTGTATGATTTCAATAAAAACAGTGACACACTTGTAGATGCGTCTACTTCATCCCCTCCCGTTCTCCAATCTTCCTGCAAGAAGAGATCACAATCATCCCTTCCGTGAAAAATTGAGCTTTTTCCGGGTTTCGAAAGTTTTTTTCTGTATTCCTGATGATTTTTTTCCGACTTTTTTACAATAAAGATTCCGCAATATGTCACTCTCAAGCTTGTCGATATAACCAAGCCATTCCATGAGAACAACCATCCGATTATATCTGCGTTCTATTCGAGGAATTAGGTCATTCAGATAAATCTTACATTACTTGCACAATACTTTTGATAGAATGCTGGTTATAATTGCAATAGCTATTTGTGGCATAAGTACAAGATTTTGCTCTTCAGAAATGGTGTGGGAATCTGCTTTACATCGTGGAAACCGCTTCCATTAAGTAATTCCATGGCTCGCTTACGTCCCCACATACTACCGAGACATAGCGCATCTGAAAATACTCAAATTTCAATCAAAAAATGAAAACTTTATAGATAAAATTAGAGAAAGTAATTTCATTTGAAAATATGCGCATTTGGGAGCTTTCCTTTTTTCTAGATATGATTTGTTTGAAAGTCGCGGTAAAATATACCATAAATGGTGCGGGTAGATAGTTTTTTAAAATATTCTTTGATTTACTTCGCTACTAAAAAGGAAACAAGAAGTGTTGATGATTCTTTTTTTGTGGGTATGGTCTTGAGATGACGGATGAATGTACCTCTTGAATATGATTAGGTTATCAATCAGACGTCTAATTCAATATTCTACTACCTAACCCCTTGAGGTGACTTTAGAAAAGTACTTTTAATGTATCGCACAGTACCACAACCTTTGAATACCCTTTGCAAAAACATTCTCGAACTTATCGTGCCAGAAAAGCATTATTGTTTTAATGAAGTGCTTGGTTGGCAATCAACAAATCCCTATTTGAAATCGTGAAATAAAAAAATTTCGAAGTGGAACCTCTGCTCTGACTGCCGAACGGGAGACACGCCAATACAGATATCGCATAACCGAACACAACATTCTCACCGAACTCAACTTTGTCAGCGTAGACATTACCTGAGCCATTCATTTCATACATTGTGAATGTACCCTCAGGTTTCAGCACACGATGAATCTCTTTTAATGACTGAAAATATTTCTCTACATTAAAACATCACCTGCATTCAATGCAATCCAACTTTTATTTATGACCCTACAGATGTTACTTTAAGTGTCACTCGTTTGAATTTTCCCTATCACATTCATCCAAGCAAAGAAACTTCAATATTTCACTCAAATGGCGTTCGATTAAATCCTTTTACATATTTTGATTTCGTATCTCTTAATGATAGAAAAACATTGCATCATTCCCCGTGAATTTTTTTTTCAAAAATTTTTTTCAATTTTTTCATTTCTTTATCTCATCCTCCTATACCTGATTAGTTTTTCTAAAATTTTATCACTTCTTTTAATCATAATTCATTAGCACCTCTCGTTTCACTTAAGAAAATGGTTGATTTCCAACAAATTCCTGCCAAATTAATAAAGATAGCCAAATAACTGAACGTATTGCTCTTCATCAATGACGGCAATCAAATATGAATGTAAAGACATCATCGGTGATGTGCCTATGAGATTTGGTTTTTCGATCTTATGTTTCTTACTGAATCATCTCTCAGTAATATGAAAGCGCATTTGCAAATATTGCAATTTGACCTTTTTTGCATAGTCTAGTAAAAGTGATGTGGCATGGTCAAAGATGGCGCCACTGATAGCGAAATTTAGCAGTGGTACAGCAATTATTCTTTTTTCATATAATCAAGGAGAACTGTGTAGCACGGAGCACAGTTTGACGGGTAGGGCAGCACAGGACTGCGTCGGGATACGATCATCTCAAAATAAAGCAGGAGCTTGCTTTCGTCAACAAAACATGCTTTAAATATGGACTACAAACATATGATGCAAAAATACACATGAATTTCTGATTGCAGACAACTGAGCTTTTGGAGGTTTTCGACAATTCTGGATTGGCAATGTCTTCGGAAAAACAAATATTATCAAATCAGGTCCTAAGCTTGCTGTAGCAAAATTATTTGCCAAATAAGGCCATGCCTGATTGTGAAAAAATAGTGTCTGCTAGATCAGATCAGATCTGCTAGATAGTGCAAGTCATATTGTCCTTGTTTACCAGAAAACCGAAGCTCACCAGGTCAGGTCTTGTTTGGTCGTGACAAGCATCGAACATTGTTATCCAATCAAACTTCCCGACCCATTCATCAGGCAGCTTCTGTGCATTCATCTGCACAAAAGAAACATTGTCTAAGCCAAGCTCTTGCTTCGCTCGTTGCGCATATGCGACTGCATCTGTGGACAGATCCAAACCAATAAATGTCGACTTTGGAAAGTGCTGCGCTACAAAGCAAATTGGCGCTAAGCTCTAGAATATAAGTAAGAGTTCAATACAGTAGTAGTTTCAATACAGCCCTTTCACTCAAATTCATATTCGCATACGACATCGGCCATCTCCGGACTCCCTTTCCCTTCTCAAGTATAATTCCCGTCCACCTTCTGAACAATTTTCCACTGAAGTCTTTCCTCAAGATGAATTATCCATAAATTCATTCCTCACTCCTGACAATTTCTTGTGCACAAATCTCCATTCGAATTTCAGATCTCCGATGACTTCCCTCCGGTGACTTGAAATGTTACAGTCCTCACTAGAAGACTGAACTGAGATTAACTGAGATTGTACAGCATTTTGTCTTGCATTTACATTCGCCAAAGCATGACTTTATTTATAGAATCGTTCAGTTTTGAAAACCACGTTGCTCTATTACGTCCGACTAATAGATCCGTCTTTACTAAAGGTGGGAAGGGGCTGCGAATTTTTGGAGTTTATTCCTCAATTAGTTGTAGTAGCTTTCTGCATCATTTTAACACTTCCACAGAGTTTAGCAACGAATTGTTGTTCTGATATGAAGGCATTTGTTTTACAACAAAAGGAAATAAAATGAGTGCATTATGAAGTTTATTTACATAATATTGGTAAAAGTGAACAATTTAATTGAATAACTTAATTTTTCTAAGTAAACAAAAATATTGATACCAAGCTCGAGTATGTGATATCCATTACCACAACCAATGTCGAGCACTTGCAATGCACTACTATTCAACTTTTCCATCATTCCCGTTAGCGGAAGAATATCACTAATTAAATATTTCTTTTGTTGTGAGCGGCTTATATAGTCGATTATCTTATGAATACCTTCATATTGGTCATAATTAACACCTGAAAAACTCCTTTTATAAATTTAAAGCTCCGATTACTTTAAGCACCACTTCAAAATTACGCAACAGTTATGCGACATAAAATTTCACAAAATATTGTCAGCTGCGAATTGACAGCTTTCTCTAATTTAGAAATTGAATGATGAGGTTAATTCTTCCTAGCTTGATTATGTTGCTTATAATCATGCAATGCATCCATTATTTTACATAAAATTTAAGAATTTGAAACAAAAAATATACAACTTGAAAAAATTGAAATTTGCGAGTAAGAATTTGGAGATTTAAAAAGACCTACAGCGAATATTATTTTTGGCATATCGTCCGATATCACTAAAAATATTTTTAATCTTATCACATAATTAGCAATGTATGAGAAGAAGTTACCGTACGGCCCATCTTCTTTGAAGCATTCCTCGACTTTTGGCATGACACCTGAGAGAACAGGAATGAGTGTTTGTGATATAAATGACACGTGAGGTGTTTCCCCACAGATCAACGGTATTCTATCTTTCGGTATCCAGAATTTCTCTCCTGACTCATCCACCTCGATTATATTGCCTGCGGCCATACAACATAGCCATTCCTTTACATACCTAAATTTGTTAACGATATAATAATACAGCAGACGTTATACAGTCATTTGAGTTTCATAGTACTTTGGCGCCTTCGAATGTGCAACCAGCCGCTCCCTCATAACGATGAGCCATAAATTTCTGGCTTTGTTCAAAGTCTGTAGTGTTTTATTCTTGTTGTGTTTGATAGCTGACAGCTAATAAAAACTCTAATGATAGCTCCGGGCAGTCTTACTTACGCAATATCTTTTCACATAGGAAGCAATCAAATTTGCGTGCATATATTTGTTTACTAATCAAAGTGAAATCAGACCCATTCTCGCTTGCCCTTTTTGCGAAACTTGTCGCAGCGGTGATCTTAAAGTTGTGACCAGTTATTGCCATTTCAGTTATCTAACACAAATATTTTGCATTTTTAGATGAAGGAGAAGTGTATGATGCTAGAGTGGTGACTGACTCGAATTCGCATGCGAAAGATTTTTAATTCGATGATATGCATTCAGCGTGTGACCCAAACTATATAGAGAGACTATGAAGGCAGTTGATACAAAAATATAAAACAAA
The DNA here is from genome assembly GCA_037389465.1 of Baylisascaris procyonis. Taxonomy (NCBI): domain Eukaryota; kingdom Metazoa; phylum Nematoda; class Chromadorea; order Rhabditida; family Ascarididae; genus Baylisascaris; species Baylisascaris procyonis. The sequence continues at coordinate 1,916,525 of JAZARR010000266.1, forward strand.
AACTGCTTAAAAAGTCCAATAAAATTGCACTACACAGCGATTAACCACTACATGCAGACATATTTGGGGACATGATACGCTCGTGCGAATTTATCTTCATTTTTACAACTGCATCAACGGTCGACGTTTGCGAGCAGTCTCTTGAAGTTCGAAACTTCACAACAAACAGAGTTGTAAAGGTCTGCATAGCACCTGTACTATAGGGTCAGCTTTGTTGAGGTGTTGCATTAAAAGGTGGCCGGCTCCCTTTGAAGTGCTTCATTGTAATATTCCATGAAAGTGTAAAACAAGCTTGTTGAAATAGCCTATTACTCGGAATTTTTAAAATTCTTTATAAATTACCTCCTTTCTCAATAAAATCTTTTGCGCACAACCGACATAAACAGGGGTGAATTATACCAAGGTAATCAGATATTAAAAAACGTTGCCCTACCTTTCTTTCAACTTCAGTCGACTGGCAACATCTTTTGCAGTTGCAGGGGATGATTCCGAGCTAGCTTCAACGAGGGCATCGAATAATTTTAATCGTTGGCCAAGTGAAATGTTAATGCTGAGTACTCCATTTGTCAATATACTCTGAAGATTTTAGCCTTCATTTCACACTCTAATTACAAGTCACTCAAATAGTTGACTCGCTCGCTCACTCTCACCCCTCTCTATCGTTGTTCTCCAAATTCGCATTTATAATGCGGCAACTCATAATTTCGGCCGTCATACCTACCCCACCCTACCTCTTCCCCTCCCCTTGCCGAATTTTAGAATAGAAAGTTATGTTATATTCGACTCAAAAATCAATTTCCATACATCGAAGGAATTCCTCATGGAAAACATGGTGAAAATTAAATGTCACCACAGGAATATAGATCAACTTCGAATTTCTTTACGCTCGAGTATTCATCTTTTAGTTAGCAAAAATAAAATTTTTCGAGGATCGTTTAATTATTTAGATATTATATTATGTTGTTTTCAGTTTTATTTTATTTTATTTTATTTCTGAATACGTAATACTGAGGTTTCTCAGATGTTTTTGATCATTACCTCTTTCATAAAAAAGTTTTACGATAAGAACATCTCAAATGTTATTAATTATCAACCTTTAATACAACTTTCTGTAAAAACGCAATTTTAGAAGCAATTTTAATGCTGTTATGTTATTACATAAACTTATTTAAAATAATTTCTGCTTTTATTAATAAATACAATTTAAGATTCTATGTTAAGCGTCGAATGTTTTATGAACTCACTCAAATACTGCTTAACACTTAAAAAGAATAGAAGCCCTACCGAAAGAGTTTTCTCGAAATCGGCCATTCGCTTAAGAATTTGATCTCGAACAAAGGAAGCTATAGAAAGTTTGAACAGATAGGGAAATTCCGTTGAAATGATCCACCGAATCACCTGGAAAGTACTTTTTGCGTAAAGTAGATCAGGCGACTTTAGATTAAACAGAAATGGTGTTTCGTACTAGCAAGTCAAAGAAGATCAACAGCATAGAGGCAAATCAAACGACTACTTTTCATAGGTCGTGAGGCTAGCCTGAGGCAGAATCGGGAGGATATAAAAGAGGTTGACATGCTCATGTTTTCGTTCCAGCTTCTAGACTGGCTTTAAAGCCGAGTAGGCCTACGAGTGGCTTTTGAAGTGCGCGAGGTGCTGGCGGCAGCGTAGTTACGTCTAGAGCGACTACGGGATCATGTCAACGATCGAAGGCATCCTTGTGAACGAGTCCGCTTGTTTGTCACCTAATTGTATAAGTGTGATAAACTGTTCGCCCCTCATACCTGTGTCGGCTCGCAATTTACTCGACCACAGCTCGACAGAGGGTGCAGTTCCTGAAAAATACCTAGACGACTAGACGAGCCTAAGAGTTCAAGTTGAGACCCCTACATCTGTTCAAGTTGGAAATGCACTTGTACAGCTGGACAAATCTTAGAAAATATTAACCAATGAAGGAGGCGGTAGCAGAGTGTGATAATGGCCTTTTGCAGTTCAGTTCATTAAATCACCCCGGTTAAGCATTCGACGAAAGAAATGAAACAACACCTAGATCGGATTTCATATACGCACACTCAACACATAAAAGATTCACTTTTGATCATAACCAAATGATTGCGATACAACGATCTAACTTGGAAATTGCGATGTTAACATCTCTAAGACCTTTAAATTCTTCAAAATTTAGGGATTGAAAAGATACCTTCGGCTATGAACCCTGAGGTCCACAATCTACCCATCATCTACAAATGTTCTCTATCTAGTATTAGTAAATTGGTGTTGGAATTGTCGAAGACAGACAAATACGCATCATATGTATGTACACGAATGTATACAAACACATACATAAGTTAGCACACATGCACACACACACAAAAAAGCGACAATAATGAAGTTGTTGTGATGAGAACCAAAATCATGAAAAGAGCAGTTTTACAGAAGAGGAGGAATGCGACCAAAGTATTTTCAGTTTGGCAGTTTGATTGATGCGACGATTAGTGCAAATTTATATCACTCACGGTGTGCACCATAAGAACACTCACAGTTCATTCATAGGAGTGAACGATTCGGAATGATCAACACTCGACTTAAAGAGATGTACGAAACGACTCCGCCAAAAATTCTACCGACATTCTTGTCAAAGCTGTTATATCCAAGCTCCCCTTCCCCCTTTCCTTACATCCAAAATTGCCGAAGCGCTTTCTCATCCCAAACACATATCGCTCACTCGAAAAAAGAGAATTCGGTGTCATTCACTGCAATGGCAGCTAATCGATTATGCTGTACTTAGCGATTTTCTCATATTTATTTCAAAGTACAAAGTGGACTTTGGCAGAACTCATGAATAATTTAAACGATAGGATTTAAGTATGTTATAGGAAGCGACCATGCAGCGACTCCTCTCTGGAATTTTGCTCAGTGATACGTGTTTTTCTCTGCTCCATTATGCTCATATTTCTCTGCTTCTCATGCTGATAAACCCATTTCATATTACATGTATTCCAGGAAGTGGATACAACCACGACACTGCAAGTCGGTTGATTTCATCGGTAAATGAAGAATAAATACCCGGAGATGTATGCTGCAATGCCATTAATTGTGTGCAGACCTTTTAATATAGGGCCAAAAGCGATGTGTAGGTGAGAAAAATATGTAGAGCACCTTGGCAATGCGGTTCTATATGTAAAAATGATCGATATATGTAAAAAAAAGAGCTACCCTTTAAGATCACATGGCCTTCAACTGTTATATAATCAGTGCAACCCCTCTTCCCCCCTCCCTCCCCCCCCAAAATATTCACCACATCAGAAGGCAATTTTTAAAAGCGAGTATCAGATGACAAAAAATGAAGATCAAACATCTCAAGTGCGGATTTCCAAGTCAATTCCAGAAACTGAACCACTCATATATTCCTTTCTGCATTCTGCAATTGCTACTATCTTACATGAGAATTTATACTTAGTCATATATTTTGAAAAAGTTTATAACCAACAATGGTATACCCGCTGCATATATTCGATCCCAGTTGGGTGTAGAATTAAAACTCAGCATTATGTAATATGACTCATTAAATCAAAAGGTTTGGGCAAGCGAAAAGATATGCACTCGAAATGAGCAAAAATCTTTCTAATAAAATGAGAAAATTTGTCTTCTACAAACAAAAGTACATACGTCGCATATCATTCCTCACCGCCGCCCCTTCCTCTCAATTCTAACAAACAGTTGCAAGCTTATAGTTGAGAAAGAGGTTTTCTTTAAATAGAAAACACTTCATTGCAACTTATTTTTTGAAAGAAGTAATGCAAAGTTCGAAAGTTCATTGCAATAGAAAGAATGTTGTTGAGAATATCAATCATTGAATGAAAACAAAAACCGAAACCATTCGCAAATGATAGACTTGTCTGCCGAGAAAATATCAAAGCACTAAAAGGAGGAATATGCACAACATTTCATCAATTCTACTGGATAGTTACAAAAAGTTTTCGGTATTACTGACATGCTGATTCATTTACTTAAGTTGGAAATTTCTTCTATTATGAGATGATTATGACTAAATTTTATAAAAATCACAATTGATACTAAGAAAAATCAAAACGTTTCGTATGAAAAGTTGTTTGATTGGAATAGAACCAACAAAAAAAAATTCAAACAAACTAGGAGATGACGATAGCGAAGAAGAGATAAAATTGACCCATGAAATTTGTTACTCGAATTTACAGTTGAAAAACAAACGAAACATGGAAGTAACAAAGAATTTAGTAATAAACTGTTACAAATTATTATCGTTTCCAAATAATAAAAAATTTTTTCTTTCAATTAAATTTTCTCCACCATAATGGGAATATCTGCGAGATATTCATCAGCAAATTTAATACATTGCAAAGAAAAACGCTCGCAAATGTTATGTTCAACCATTCGGTTATCTAAACAATATTTGTAAATAAAAACATTAACAGGACAGTCGATATTTGTAGCTAACAATCACGTTTACCTGCTCCCTTTGGGTAGCTTTTTATTAAGTTGCCACTGCTCCCTCACCTGCCCCCTCCTCTTCCGATGTGTATCCCTCCTTCAAATGTATGAAACACATTTTCTGGGAGTTCCGATTCAGAGGAGATATCCATGAGAAATTTTATTTTTTAAAGTTTCTCCATTTCATTTGTTCTTACTTTTACGCTATATATTATTTAATTGTATATTATTTACGCTGATCTTCAGAGCCAATTTGTTGCAATAAGCATAAAACAAATTATATCACATTAAATATCTATCAAAATGTCGCAATAGAAAATGAGGCAAAACAATGGTTCGGAAAAAAAAAAGCGAAGTGAATAATGGCCATAAAAGTTTTTTGAGGAAAGTTGAATGATCAGAGGAGAATCCGTTTGGAAAAATGAACGGAGATCGGTTAATAATGAAACTTTCAAATGCGCACAAATCATTAACCGGATGAAACATAAAATAATGAATAAACTTTCGAATTTTTTCAGAACGCATTGATCACTTTCAATTTATTTATAAAGAAGAAACAACAGAAAACAGCCCTCATCCCTTTTCCTCTCCCTAGTTACCACTGAATGCCTCTTGATAACCATAAAACTCTATTGAAAAAAAAAAAACCCGTTTTGCAAGAAAATGGAAGAAACAAAGAATTCATATATAATACAATAAGCGCCATATGGCTAACACCTTCAATATCATGTGCACATCACATATAAGACGGAAATAATGCGAACCTAAATCATGAAAATATGCTGCTATCAATAAGAAAATCAATAAGTAGAGATTAACGGGAAATGATAATAATTCTGTGGTATGGAACTTCATCCACCAATATGTATTGCCTCTATTCTACTGAAACATGACTTCAACGCTTAGAGTGCATACTGATGGCTTATAAAATATTGAGATGGGTTGATATGCAGTAAGCACTAGTGTGATTTTGTAGTTCACTGCAATTTTTTGTTTGTAGGCAATCGGGATATGCTGGAACGAAATAAATAACTAGATGGGAAGTAAGCGATGAATAGATGCCAGAAATAGGAAAATCGGGTTGTCGGAAAGCCTGATTCGAACAAGTTCGATGGCCTGAGAAGAAATTGAAGAATAAAACTGCGAGAAACTGGAAACTAGACCGTCACAATTAATTTCCAATATATACATGTACGAAGCATGAAATGCATCAGTTGCAAATTCAATTCCAATGAATCGAAGAGCAAAAGAATAAGATAGTGCAACGAATGCTGAAACTGCAATAAGCGCTTATTATATCGCTCAGCAAATATCACAGTATTTTTTGACAACATCAGAAAACCATGTCAACGTATTGGCCTTGTGCGGAGATTGAAGCTCGCGCATTCTGACGTCCTTGATGGTGACCTGCACCACCCCTTCCACGACCACTATGAGCTCCACGACCCGCCGTATACTCGAAGAGACTCGTCTACAAAAACAAACGCTCTAACAAGCGAAACTTTGAACTATAGTTAATAAAAAGCATCACCTTGTCAGGCACATTTCCGATCAGAAGAGAGGAGGATGAAAATGAGATGTAAAATAAAACAAAGTAAAACATCAAATATTGAATGACCAATACATATAAGATCCAGCCAACTTTGGTGGGTAGTTACTTCTAATAGCAAACCTACACAGTTATAAGCAGTATAAAAACGGAAATTCTTAACTATAAAAAATGTGATTTGTTTTGTTTCAAATGCAGAATAGATGTAAGGATTTTCCTCACTGAAGATTTTGGATGAGTATGCGATAATGGCTCGCGGAAGAACGTCGCCGTTGCAAGTCACTGTTTCTTCATATACTATCATCAGTAAGGTGTATCTTTCACGCTTCATTTCATACTTCAGATTCCAGATTATAGTACCGCATCTATCGATATATCCATTCAAAATTAGGCAGTTCAACGGTGATCGCATAATGACCGAAGAACTGCCACCCCAGATATATATACCTATTCCGTAACAATTTCCTTTACACAGTGTCAGTGTTTTAACAAGGGTTCCACAATCTTTCTTCGTCATAACTTGTCGTATGGCTGAGTATACTGGGAATGTCTGCAACAACCACCTGCCGTCGAATCGAAAACTGCATAAGCCTTAAAAAATGATTTAAACTAACCGGAATGGTGCTCATGAGATCACGAACGTCAGCAGCCGGAGGTGGTTGTGAGAAGAAAAATAAATGATCGAGTGCTTGTTCTGCACTGAGACGTGATGCTGGATCCAGTGTCAATAGGTTATCGATCAAATTCAACGCATTACGATCCTTAAAATATATATTTCACTTATTTGCACCCAAATCAATATTAAGAAAAAGAAATTTGTTTCTGCATGTTTTGATAGTTGATAAAAATAATGGTGCCACACATTTAGTACATCGAAATGGGCTAAATAAAAACTTTTTTATTGATTAGTGATGAAAAACATTATTTTATAAACATTCTTAGTAGAACTGCAAACGAAACATACCCTAACGTAAGGATCGAGCCTTTCAACTACACGACGATTCAGATTCTGTGGCAATTCCATCTTGCCGTATAAGGGTAGATTTTCGACGCCTCTCCACGTCTGCGGGTTTATACTACCACAGAGATTCGAGATCAGTGTTAACTGCTTCTGCTCACTTTCACCCTGAAACATCCTGCCCGATATATGACAATTCTGACATAATGTATACACGTTACAGTAAAACTTGGCTTACTATTAAAATCCAGTGCCGTTCTTCCGCCTTCCAAATGTGCCCAGATCTTTATGAAACTTCGCTAATGCCCCTTTTTTATGAGCGTAAAGGGAGCGAAGATGGACTTCTTCAAAAACCTCAGACTTCAATACTTACCCATACTCTCCCAGCCAGCTTGAAGCAAAAATTCGCGACTGTGTAGAAAACATTTCTACTATGAACGAATTTCAGCAACACACGCCACGAAAATTAGGAGTTTAAGTGGCTCATATGGCCATGGAGCGCCTGCACTCTAGAGGAATGGAAAGCCTTAACAGCAGTTTTAATTTTTCATAAACATCACTTTGGCATGCTCTCGTTTAAAATTGAGCGGAAGCGAAGTGTGCCTACAAATTTTTCTTTCAAACGGTATATACGAACTCATAAAGGTATGCTTCAGCTCCTTTCTTGGCATTAATTGCAGCCGAATGCAACGATCTCAAAGACACTCTCAATATAACGGTTTCTTCCTGAGTTAAAAGTTACTACTTCCCTCTCATTCTAACATTCTTCTTCCTTTCTATGCGTCACATTCTCTTTCGAACTCTACTTTTAAATAGTCGAGCCAAATCGGTCGAGAAGTCAAGCTCGATTTTCAAAGCTTGCTTTTCCCATACATCAAACAGTACCGACCATTACATAACCACTCTGGACAGGATCCCATAACCTCCGTTAAAATCCGGGCTTATAGCAAGAAGTAAAATTCATAGCACTAAATTCAGATAAAAAATCTAGCTGGCACCATTCATGCATAAAATAATAACCTGTAAGATGGGTGTCCGTGTCCACAATTCGGCCATTATACAACCTGCTCCCCACATGTCAATCTGAGGACCGTAATGGCGTTCACCGAGCAACAATTCAGGTGGTCGGTACCATAGCGTTACTACCCGATTCGTATAGCAATGCTCCGGTTGACCTGAAGAACCCAATGTCTTCACTGAATCTTCCTTTGACAAACCTGAACTCAAATTCGAGGTACCATTCTACTGACTCTCCCCTATTACATAAGAAGCCGATTATTGGGAGCAGTAATTGCGTCCAATGGGCCAGCAGGAAAATTCCGATTTACTTGAAAGTGATTCTCTTTCCTATTTGAACATCAAGGAAGGGAAGTCAAAGCTTCCCTATGGAATTAAAATAATAAAGAATCGAATATTTCCATTCAAATAAAACCGGAAAATCGGCCATTGGAGGCTTACTTTATAAAGAAGCCTCAAGAATGTTTCTTTGAGTTGCCACAAGCCAGGCTATAATTTTCCCGAAACTGAATAGATTTCTTTTACTTACGCTCAACCAAAAGTTCTTCATTCTCTGAATGGCAAAAAGGACGAAAGGATTACAGACTGATGAGGAGGGGAAGAGGCTTTGTCAATGTAGAGTTCGTGTGAGATTCAATGAGATAAGTATACTGCATCAAGTTAAACCATAAAAACGAATCCTACTCAACCGTATTAACTCGCAACGCCATCGCCACGCCAACAAGACACCCTTGTCCGCATCCCTCTGCATCGTTTTATGTGTCTTTACACAATTTCCAATGAATAAAATGACGACGTTCGATTCATGTTATGCATATAATTTCCTTGCTCACTCAACTCCCTTACAAGATCAACAACCATGAAAACTAAGACCCAAAATTACACATGAAGCAAAAACATTTCCCAAATCTGTTCCAATCTCCCTGCCTTTCTACGTTCTCCTCCTACCTCGCATCTCCCCGGCTCTTTCTATATCACTGAATCAATTTCTTTCCTCCATGTCCGGTAAAGTTTTACATCAAGAAATGCGACAGAACAACAAAAATAGGCGATGCAAAAAAACCTGGTAGCTTTGTAAACAACGGTCGTGCTAATCCAAAATCAGCCAATTTCAGGATTCCATCACGCGTTATCAACACATTTGCGGCCTAAAATAAAACACATTCGACTGTTTGCGATGTTAACCAACTCCAAACGAGTTCACAAACTATAAAACACTCCGGAATAAAAATTTGTTTCTCGCAAAATTTTGCACAAAGGATCAACGAGCAAAAATAAGCTATAGCTAGCATAAAATGCGCATTCTCCAATATCGCTCATTATATCTATTTGTTCAGTTATCCCCAGCCAATTTCAAAGTTCATAAAAAACAAAAACAATACCTTGAGGATAAAATAGAATTTTCCTATAGTTCAGTGATATGCATCTAGCAACTGTGTTATATTATAGCACACACTATAATAATCTCAGGAAAATATTAACCTTCATATCACGGTGTAAAATTTTTGCATAGTGTATTTGATAGAGTCCTTCAAGTAGATGCTTCATGAGGGTTTTTATATGAACCAACGATAGACGAACATTCGAATTTGATAATAATCCAGCAAGATCATGCTCGCAGAATGAAAATACAAGATAGAATGTACTTCGCTCTCTATTATGTGAGGATGCTGAAAATTAAAGGAATAACTCGTTTATATATAACGAAATAAGCTGAAAGCAGAGGATGAATTATTGTGAAAACTCGAAAATGTACGGCAAATAAACATTTCCGCATTACGAAAAGAAGAAATGCGAATGATGGTTAGGCGTGTTTTTTCTAATAGCAACTGCCACACACAAACGAACAGGCACTTAAATTTACCGCAAAAGTAAAGCTGAAGACCTCGAGTACTAAGTGAGAACACTACAATCACGGAGCGTTAGATTCTATGGAAACTCAAAAAAGTATATCTTCAATAAAAGCCCACTATCGATGCGAGCCGTGACCTGTCATTGACCACATTCCATCCTTCCCTCTCCCTACTCACTGATGAAAATTACAACTGGCGGATGCTCGATACCAGACTTTATTCTAAATTCATCAGTGCAAAAATTACCTTCATAGCATCTAATAATCTCTCAGAAAATGCACTTTTAAACAACACTAAACAAAAGTTATACCTTTACTGCTGCATATTTCGATAAGCTCTGTAATATGCTTGTGTTTTAATTTCTGAAGCATCTTCACCTCTCGTAACGCTGTTATTGGAAACTGGAAATACCCACACAACATTTAAATATAAATGCTGGAAAAACCAAATGCACCATACATAAATCGACAAGACCAACAGTAACGAGAAAGTCAGTTAAGGAAAACTTCTTATAACCCTCACCTGCACAAGTCAGTACCCGCATACGCCGCACTTCTGTAAACCCATAACAGTGATATCACTTGCAGATTCTTTTGCTTTTTTATTCCCTATGTGTGCTAAGAGCTTTCAAGTGGTATCACGCTTTACGCACCAGCGACCCGCATATACATTACGCTGATGGGTACGGCATTACGTCGGTCACTTAGCACAGGCGGGAAATTACGACGAATGTAGATATTGTGCAGTACAAAGGTAGAACATTATGCGTTATGAATGTCGATTTTGTATAAATGCAAGGCAAAGAAGAAGCCCTAACATACAAAAAATTTCGGCAAATGAAGAGGAAAAAAGGAAGAAGAATCAAAATCTCATAGGGAATCGTCATTTCCACCACAAATAAAATAACTCTCAAAAGGATCAAACTTTTATCAATGAAACCTTAACGAAGAGCAAAGAAATTTTAAAAAGAAAACTTACACCTTCTTTCTCATTTTCCATTAAAATTTTTTTCAGTGCAACTAGCCGGCCGCTACGCCGACATTTCGCTTTGAATACTTCGCTGAAATATTAGTACATCATATCACTTATCATAGCATGAAATATTCTAAAAACAAATCAGATATGCCAATAAAAACTTTATTCAATAATATAAAAACATAAAACATCATGAAGACATGTAAACCTAATACTGAATAAATGCCTATCACGAGAAACGTAAAGCTGCTGATGGGAAAACGCATGCTGTTCCACATATGCTCCTTCATCTGCCTATAAGCTGCCTAGCACAATCACTGTACATGAACAAATTGTACTTCTTGTTTCTTTCTCTAGAATGCTACCTGTTCACGTGCGGGAGGTAACTGATAGTGAACCCTTTGGCATGTTGACTGTTGTACAAAACCTGATCACATTTAACGCCTTAGAAGCTAATCCGTCTTGTTTCTCAGTTCAACAGGTTTTGCCTAACCTTCATTTACTGTTTACACTTCGGTCAATCATTGATGTACAACTTCATCCACTGAATATAAGGGCTGATTACAAGAGGTGATCAAGTCTTTTTATGTTTTGCTAGTGAAAAAACATTACATACTAGGGTACGTTACGTAGTATCTTAACTGCATATTTAAAACCTTACAGTTTACCAGTCTTTCACCAACTGCTCTTATTACCTTAATGCAGAACCACCCTTTATTTACAGCATCCATCTGCCTGTAACAATAGTATACAAAAAAATCACACCACTTATTGCACATCGATGGATAAGCGGTGTACCATTGATCAAGAGGAAGTTCAGACACCCCACAAGAACCAAAATTGCCACATTTTCGCACCAAAGAAGTTTGCGCTTTCTATTACAGTGTTTTCGTTTCCAATATTTTTTCTTTTATTGTATGATGCCACATTCTAGCACATATTATATTATTACATTCGTATTCCCACATTACACTTTACGATAAAATCTTACCTTTCTCCCAGTATATAAGTCATCTTAACCACTTTGCCAGTTTCTCATTTTCCAACGGTCTTATTTTCTGTCCCCTACCTCCTCTAACACAACACGACCTCGACTTGATGATGGCCCATGCATGACCGACATGTTCATGCCAGTGGCTAAGCGCTGAAGTACGAACATGTGCAGCGTTCTCATCTCTTAATATAACACTCAGATGTTTCCTATACTATCGGCTGTTTGCGTCCGTAGAAATCACTAATACAACTTTTTCGTTGCATATACTTTCCTATGAATGTAATCATTATTTTGCTTTGAATTTTTCAATTGAAAAAAAAAAAATAAAATAACAAAAACAAACGAATTCTGTCAAAAAGAAAGTGAATGAAGGAAAAACAGAACAAACCCGAATGTTCCTTGGCCGATTTTTGCAATTTTCTCATAATTGCTAACGTCGTTAATAAATGGAAATTTAAAATTCTCGACATAATTTATCAATTCGGGCGTCACCTGAAATATATTCAATATTGAAATTCAAAAAAAAATTTAGACATCTTGCAACATTTAAGAGGTTGACAGAAATTAAATTTTTCCCGATCAAACAAAAAAACAATTTTAAATCATCCAAAACTGGCCACCAAAGCGAAAAGAGAAAATGCTGCTGCATATACATAAATGATTACTACAAGAAAGCTGGCCATTAGAGACCGTAAGTGAGGCTTTCTATATTCCAACGAAGACGCTTTGCACTCAACTGCTAACGTATCTAGAATTCCCGAACGGGTACAGGGTCACTGAGTCGGATAGCTTAAAAGGAGAGAAAAAATAATTGAACAAAAAATTGGCAGTGAATATGGTTGCGAATTTTGGAAGTGGAACAGCCAAAAAAAGAGACGCTAGTATTGGTTCAGTTCTTTTGGTATTATGACGTTCCAATTCAGAGACCGGAATCACAAAGCGAGAGATTTTAATGAAGTTTATGCAAATATAAGCAAACATAATCAAGAAAAACGCCCTCAAACGGTAAGGATGTGCAAGTGAAAAAAATCTTTGGTCTATTTTACGCAGCACCTAAGCAATCCCTATTTGTTTATAAACACTTGGCCTCAGTGAAAAGTTATCTTAATACAGAAAATGGACACTCATTTACATGATTTCGATTAATTTGCATCGTTTAACCGACAGTCTCAAATGTGCAATGATACCTGATATGCGCTACTATCACTACTTTATAAATACGGGGAGTCAGTTAATTCAGTTAATAAAACAACAATCTTCCAGCTGGTTCCCCGAAATAGTTCACTCAACAATGCCGATTTTGGAAGCATAAGATAGACGAACAAAAGAATTTGAAGTTAGCTTTGGGTTCTTTTATGCAGTAAGCAATTTTTGTTGTTGCGTTATAATAACTTCAAAGTCTACTATTTAGTGGTGAAAATCCGTAACCAAATAGAAGCATAACTGGATTACTTAACTATGAACTAAATATGTTGGTCTATGGCGGGAAAACAATAAAAAAATTCAATTGCTTCAATATAGGGGTATATAATCGGATATAACCGCCGCTTTGATAGCATTTTGTTCTCCTTTCGTAGGGATTTATGGTCTTCAAGGATTCATAGCCAAACTGCTGGAATATCTCACAGTAACATGCCACAACAATTACCCCTCCTTCAACATCCACGCACACAACGTGTTTTAAGTGTCCATATGAACAAGAAATAAAACAAGCGAAGCACGACCATAAAGATATGAACCATTAACTTCAGGAACCTAGCAAATAGAAATCTCGAATTTTTCTTCTGGGTAAATAACATAGAAATCTCGATATTACTAACGCATGAACTCCTCAATGGCACAACTAATAAAAATTAAGAATGCAGAAGTGTCTAACCTTCTGACGATTCATGAGCTCGAGCTCCTCTTTTGTTGGCGGTCGAATATTTGACTGCGATGATTGAGTTGTTTGTTGCGACGGCCCCAATTGGGCTTGGATAGTTGTTCGCGAACCAGCTGCTTGGTTCGGATTTTGCATTTCGCAAGTGAAATACTTGTCTCTTCTCTGTTAATATGTCACGGAAAAGAAAGAAATGACAAGATTATGAGATAACATAGTAGAGACACTTCAAAATAAGCGACGGAACGTGTTATAGTGACTAGCACAATATGTATTTTTTGCAACCATTGAACACCATAGAACACAAAGAATACCACAGAGTGAATCAATAATAATAATACGTAGTCTCATAAAAGGGCACTTGCACAAAGTACCAGCAAGAAGATCGCTTCCGATCAACTGCAGAAGAACTTCGGGTATTTTGGTTGAGTGGGCATGCATAACCACACACAAAGCAATCAAGTGGACGATATCACTGAAGCGATGGAACAAGAGGTCTCAATGAATGCTGACTAAAGATAAATTTCAAAACAAAACGCGAATATTCAAAGGATGAGAATTGTCCAGGTTTTATCGATTTTATACCGAAGTGCTCTCCCACAGAGAGACAATGCAAAAGCTGCTGCAAGGTGTGGTTAGGCAAAAAACTGGTAACTACTTTTCAGACCTTTCCGGAAGATTCGAAACTTTGTAAGTGAAGTAAAGAAAGGAAATTTTCCGTTTTCACATGCAACTAGCCTTACTTCTCCACGCCCCCTCCCCCCCCCCTCACCTCTTCTCTTCGGTAATTAAGCTCTCAATGGTTCAAGCATACAGCAACTTCTACACAATATGTGTTGCATTTTTCCAGATTTCTCTACAAGAACGACGATGATTTCGATGTCAGATTTTATTAGCGGTTGCAATTGACGGTAGTTCATTAGTGCTAACTAAAAAAGAACTGCCAGACAATCGCCGATAATATTATACTGGACTGACAACCTGCATGAAGCATGCCTTCACGATTATTATGCAACAATACCATATGGTACTAATAATGATCAGACATCATACTGCATAAACTAGCCATTAAAAACATGGTATATAAAGATATGCTTGGAAATACTACAAAACCATCTCCCGAGAAATGAACAAGTATAAACAAACTAGAATTTAAAACAAGGCGTTCGATCGAGTCCGGTTGCAGGTAACAGTAGTGGAGTAGGAAATACGGAAAAATACACAACTGGTTTAATTTCAAACCTCTCTTCAGGATCGAGAAGGAGTCAAATCGAGTGCTGGACAACGAAAGCAAAAAGGAAACTTATTCAGTAGAAAAGCGAAAAACCTGAAAAACCCGAAATCACCACCTCGATATGACATTAAAGTTAAATTTCATCGCTGATATATATGTGAAGCCACCATCCATCTAAACGCACACCTCGAAAATTTGCATTTACAACGAAATATTCGAGAGCATCCACTCGATTTCAATGCAGAGATTAGCCACAAGCCAAGAATTTGATTGGCCTAACGCCATCCATCGTTCGCTTCGGGAAAATTTCACATCTATTGTAGCTAACAAGCACCTTTATCAATTAGCTGTTCCCATCAATAGAACTTATCAGACAAATGGGTCATTATATTAGATTAGAATTAGTAGTGGAATGCCAAAGTGATGCTACGATGGGACATTACCGCCGCCCATGGTTGATTCTTATCGATTAGGGTTAATACCTTTCAAGATGGAACATATCCCTTCCAGCAATGGACAAGAAAGTGAAACATTAGCACTCACCTTGTTGAGTTTCATCAAGTCTGAAGTATTTCTTAAGGGGCAACTCACCGAAATTTGAGTCGTATATTGCAAGTGTCCGATGATGGAAATAACGCACTACCATGCCACTGTGGCGTATTGCATAGCACTCTCGGCAGTTCAAGGTATATGCTTGTCTCGAGAATTGCTTTCTGTTTATAAGCGCAACAACATATTAAACACCTTTCTATGCACCTAATGGACGGTGGAGGTCATTGAACATCATAACAAAGACGGATCTTGCCAAGTGGTTCGTCATCTCCTCGTTGCAGAAAACCGATGAAATCCTTCATGAGTTGCCGGGTTGGTTCATAGGTGGGCAGGATAGAGGAGAGGGATAAGATTAAAGTCCGTGCTAAATAAATGCTTCATTCCATTTGGATTTTATATCATTTGTTATGAAAAGGTGGGACTGAAGATGTCGTATTATTTTCTGAATCACGACATCGTGATACCTCGAAGTCATCAGCAGTAACATACGAAGAACGTTTTTTTTTTTCAATTGTCGAGACAGAAGAGCCAAGGATTGAAAGCGACCATAGGCTGAGGTAGTGATGAACGTGAAAGAAATCCGCTGGGACATTCCTTCCGATTTATTTCTGTGATCTCCACTTTGGCATTAGAAATGGCGTTGAGCTTCATTTCTTGAGAATTCCCACTGCTTTGGAATGAAATGTTTTATCTGCGCTTTACCTGAGTTCCACTTGTTCCTCTCACATTCGCTATTAGAATGGATGTTGTGTGTTGGGTATGGCACAGAAGAGCCAACCTAAGGATATCTTCTTATGATTTAACACTGCAGTGATCACATTTACTCGTATAGTTGATTCTCGTTTATTGTCCTTCACATATTGTTATTAATGAGCTTATGTATTCTTGGGCCTCCCCAGGCGATATCTGAGTCCTATATAGGTCACGCTTCTGCCCGCTTGTATTTCTCTGATTCCACTCGCATTTGGGAATTGTGGTGCTCCACCATAAACTGCTTCTTCTATCTCGCTTGTGCTCTCGCATATCGAATCGAAGATGATTATCGCCTCCTGCCCTCTGCCGACATTCAGTCCCCTCTATGCCACCACTGCCGTCACAACTTGAAATTTGCGAGTATCTAACTAGCGCCATCTAAGCGATATAAGTAAAAGCAATGAACAACATAGCTTTAAAATTTATTCCTTCTTAAATATTCTTTTATTGCTGTGTTAAGTAGCGCACATATAGAACAATGAAGTTGAATCAATTTACTTCCAATTCATTTCGTTCAATTCGGAGTTCTAAATTGAGATGCAAGCATTGCTAATCATATACCTCAAATCGACATAAAATTTCCCATCAGGAATGCATTAAGATTTTTATGACGATAATATTTTAGAAAGGAAATATTAAAAGCATAAAATAAGAAGAGATTTGAGCGTTTCAGCATAAATCGAGGCGAATTTTTGGCATTTAATCTCAGCAATGAACGAATTTTCAAAACTTCTACAATAAAATCATTCCTCTAATTATCTCAAATAATTGTAAGAGGATTTATTAGCACTAAGTAGAAATATGTTAGCAATTATTTCTATGTGATATCATTTTTTTTTTTTTTTTTTTTTTTTTTTTTTTAGATTTATTTAGAATGCATAAAATCTTTACATAACTTCGAGACAACTATTGCACTCTTTTACTTAAATTTTTGCTTTATATCACCATTAATTTTATCAAAAAATCTTCTAATTTTGAATAAATATTACTGTAATAGTGGCACTTTATAGTGCCATAAATAAATGGATTTTGCGAATTCCTTCCCATTCATCTAATTGCAATATTGTACCATTTGCATTAATGGACAGGAAATAAAAGTGAATTTGCCAAGTGCTTTACCCGCAGTGACTGTGAGGGAGACAATTTCCTGTTGTTTTTGTCACAGAGGGTTGGATTACCTAGTATCTATATCTCCTTGCAGATAGATCTGATATAGGTATATGCAATAATGCTATAAAAAGATTCAATATAGCTGCAAATGTTAGAAGAATAGCAGTAATGTGTAATTTGTGACTGATGGTCGTAGAAATAGAAGGTTGACAAAGATCGATAGTGATCGATTATCGATTAGCCGAACTACGATTAGCCATATACACTTAGATCACCAGTCGTTGATCTTACGATCATAGGAAGGCGAAAACGCTTTAGGTCTTTCACCGTGTCGTAGTGTTCCTTCGACTGGTGCAATAGACAACTCGTCCAAGCGAGCCGTATTTGGTGCTGATTTCACTTTTCCTCTCGATTTAAAGAGCTGATATGCTCTTAGACCGATGATTATTCCAAATATGCATACGGCAATCGTTATAGGACAATTAACGATTGCAAACGTTATTCCCAATCCAAAATCTAATCGGGAATCTGAAAATGAAAAGAAACATTTTTATAAGTTGCTTTTTAAGTTTTTTTTTCACTAAAGTTTTCAATTAATTCACTAAAAAGCGAAGAACTATGCCCAAAATTATGCCAGCGTAATTTCGAGAACTTCAAATCAAGGCCTCTTCCAAAAATTTGCAAAATTTTAACTGGAGGCCGTCAAACCCAAATGCCTTCACTTCGAGATCTAAAAAAAAGACCACAAAAATTCGTGTCTATTATTCACAGCAATCTAAGATAAGAAAGTTTTTCCAACTGCATTCTAGGCTTGAAATTTATTATAACCTAAGTCCCAATTCTACAAATCATTTCAGCCTGTTGCTTTATGGATGAAGAGTAATAACGTAGACTAATTGGTCATATTTAAACTCTCTATTGGTTTTTAGCTGATTTGGCAACGTTAAGATAACTGTCCTTCAAAAGATTTATCAAGTGAAAATAGTATGTTGCACTATATTTTTATGGTATTCTCTTTTGTGATTTAAAAAGTGAATACTGTAAAAGCTTATTTAGTGATTTCATATCACTTCTAAAGAATCGAATAAGTGTGAAATAATTTTGATAGCTGTACATTTCCTTTTTATATATGCTCAAGTTTACAAGGTGATATAAGCATTATTATTAACAATTATATCTTCACTTCTAGCTCAAATATTTCTATAGTTGAAAAACAAAAAAGAAACACATACATAAATACTTTTCGTTGAAAAGAATTAAGAGCTCATAAATTTTTGCAAGAGTAAATAGAATAATTTGCATTGCCTGAAATCGACTTATTAGTACATTTTTGGCAACTCTCTTTTCGAGATAATCAATCGATAAACTATACATACAGCTGTTGCTAGTAATTCATTTCAATAAATGATAATCTCGTTTATGTGATAATATTTCCCATAAATTTACCCATCTTTTTTTCCGGGGAGAAAGAAAAAGCCATCGAAGGACCACTTCACTTTTCCTACTTAAAAGTTAAATGATAGTATTAGGATCTGCTGTCAATCTTTCTTTCTCTTTATATACTTTCGAATGCACTTAGTTAAAATGCTACTTTCTAAGTTCGTTTAAGTTTAATCGCAGAAATCGTGCAGCAGAATTAATACAAGAAGCGCATAGATACTGCTTATATAAATTACAATCCTGAATTGTTCCTATGCATTCGCCTACTTCAATGACCTCTTTCTCCTATATTTTTTCATATTTGATTGTCCTTACACACATCTTCAATGTGCTCTATTAGATTATTCAAAGCTGCATATTTTGAATACATTTTTGGTTCAAAAAGATATGTAGTAATATTCAACACATTTTTCTTCTTCTGCAGTTAAAAATTTACAGCATTCAAGTGAATTAATAGAAATTCATCAAAGAAAAAAAAATTAACAGAAAAGATTCGAATTTTTTGTTTTAACAATAAAATTTTTAAAAATGAATATTTCCATCGGAAATGTTGAATTAATATGAATACCTGAGCGAAAATAAACGGTAGTAGCATCCTATAGTCGTTATAATATCTTGAAATACTCAAAAATATAGCAGCGAAAAATGATGAAATCGCGCAAAGACTCATTAAGATTGTAACTGGTATATAGGAGGCAAATATGGCCACCAGTATGGCGAGTACTGTGAAATAACACAACCATAAAAGGAATCCATTCAACCAATCCTAAAATCGAAAAGAATTTTCAGGTTAAATCAGCCACAACTTGAAACCCTTAATATTCTTTAACGATACAAATCTTTTAGTTAGCTGCTAAACAAAATGACTGTAAAAGTAGTTTTATGGATTTATTCTCAAAGATACCGAAGAATAAAATTGCTTTCGCTGCCTGCAGTAACCCGTACCCGTAACTTATCATGTTTTAGTACGCCACGCGGACACATCCGCCGAAGTGTTAGAAATCCACCAAAAACGAATATATCCACAAAAAAACCTCTTTGAATTTTTATGCTTTTCAATTATCTTCGTTTTTGATCTCTTTTCTCGCTGATTCCATCGCAAATTCTGAATTAAATTATTCATCTTCAAACGCCAACTTAAAAACCTTTGTTGAGATTATATCGATTATTGTACTACTAGTTTCATCGTTATGTACGCTATACAAGGCAGGCAGTATATGCATCGTTATAAGGCAGTATATGCATATGCAGTGAACATTAGGAAGTTTGCGAAATCAGATTATTCGCATACTTTTGATAGCTTCATTTTTAATCTTAGCCCTCGTTCAAGCGTAGGAAGATTTGCATGATTCCAGAGTATCGCAACCATCGGTTGAAACAATTAGAGAGTTAAAAATAGAGCGATCGAATTGGATTTTATAGATGATTTAGTAATTCATGCGCTGACCTTAATCCTCACACTTTGTTTACAGACGAACCAAATGAACAAAACAAAGCTGAACTTCCCACTCAATACACTTGGGCAAATTTTGGCTAACAGTGCATTATGTAGGCATTATGTGCGCTTATGCACTTCATTTTGTTCTATGTAATCACCTCTTGTTTGTCCAATAGCTTCAGCTTGCAAGCCGAATGAGCCAAGCCTATGGCACCTGGCATGGAATTTTGTGCATAACTGACCCAGTAAACCTAAGTGAGCTTTATATTACCGTCCTTTGGGCAATGAGGGGCACTATCTTGCCGGGAGCCTACTTTCGCGCCAAGAAGCAGCTTATTGGCGAGGCATCGACTGGAAGGCCCGGTAGAGCAACATAGTTGAGAGCGGAGTGTCGGTGAGGCATTTTTCCGAAGGACTACGACAGGAAGATCCGCGAGATAAAAGTTCGGCTGCCGCGAAAGCAGGAGATAAAGCAATTTTCTGACAAGAGTGACCCTACCGGACAGCACATTAGCGAAAACAACAGAGTGAGTTGCCAAGACTGCAATCTTTGACGGTCATTTTGATCGATGAGAAATCCGAGTGAAAAAGTCAACGCGAAAAATTTAGCGGAATTGCTCGTTACCGAGGACAGCGGCGAGGACCATTGTTCCCGTCGAGGACATGAAGGACAACGTACTGTCTTTGAGACACCAACACCAATTAAAGATGGTGTGACTTATATATGTAAATTGCCTCAAACCGCCGAGTTCATTCTAAAGTCAAATTTTTGCAGCCGGCTAGTCTATCACGAATTATGATATACATTTATTATCATTCCATTATTTCTTCCGAACAGTGATATAACCGGTCGGTCCACTTAATTTGAATATCGTATAGCGCCAATGATGTGTCTTCCTTCCAGATCAAACGCAGTGCAATTGATGAACTGGCTTATGCATTAATGTTCAGTTCAGTAGAGACAGTTTATAACTCACCGTTATGAAGAACCACCACAACTTCTTCATACGTAGCTGCAAAATATTTTGTCACATATTTGCAGACATCAATATAGACGTGTGTAGGAAGCGTTGATTATAAATCCACAGTCAACATTCCGTATATGTCGGTACAGAATGATGAAGATTGCAGCATGAGTGATACCAAAAAAGAAACATCGACATACTGCATAAATGGATCGACATATGTTGGTAATTTACTGCTTACTGCGATTCCTTCAAGGAGTGTTGCGGACAATCTAGACTGATCTCAAAAATATGAAAGCAAAAGCTGATGAATACCACATGGTGAGATGGAATCTGCACTTATGGATACGAAAAAAGTTTGAAAGTACATGAAAAAGAGTTTTCCTCAAATTTGAAATGCAAAACATTGTGGAGGACACACCGGCGTATGTTCAACTTGTTCAATGCCGAGATTATCGACGAATTGTTGTTGAAGTGCGGCGTTGAATTCCATTTCTTGAGTAGTAAATTAAATCCAACCGATTGGTAAGATAAAAAAATATAACAATGAATAGCACTATAGAATTACAAAGTGGCAATGGTGAACACTGAGGATGTAAAATTTTTCAATAAAAAAACTTTTCATGCAAATTAAAAATAAGAACAAATCAACTGGGTTTCATCAAAAATGAAAATTCTTACGATAATAAATCTTGTAAATTCCTTTAACGACATACATTTATCGAGCATTCAACGTATATTTATTCAATCATCAATGGAACTGCAAATAAAATGGTGCACCAACATGATGAATTTTGATGGAATATGCAAATATATTTATTAATGATTCCCTATCAATTGTATTAATAAAATTAGCATATGTAGCGTTATAAAAGATAGAACTGAGCCGGACATGAAGCGATGAAGCGTTGCAAAAAGCTAAAAAATTTCGTCCAGGAAAATGGCGGACATTATGTTCACATTTAATAATGCATGATGTTTGTGAAGATTATTGTATGGTATTCATGGGTGAATTTTTATCGCAAGAATTTGGTAGGTACCGTATTCGTAGAAGAGATTATGGCCCATACTTGAACTTTGTCCGGACACATTCAACGACAATTGCGGCTTAACTGTCGATATCTACGAACACTACTGTTACTCCCCACTCCCTCGGTTCATCCTGTCACATATTGTTGGTCTATCCAATGGAACTTGAACTCAAAGGAAAGAATATGAAACGATGAAGGAAGTAATTACTTCTGACAGTTCGTTTGCACTGGGATCAATGCAGCTATGTGGCAAGAGAACGTTTTTTGGAAAATTCTACACTGCTTGTTTTCTATAAGATTATATGATTTTTTATGAATACATTTCAAATATGTTCTATGTCTCAACTTATTTCCTATTGATTTCAGTGCTATCTTCATAGCCCACCAATATTTCTTGCATTAATTAATTTCGCGTTTCTTTGCTGTCTAACCTATTAAGAGTTAATTCTCAAATAAAATTGCTCAGTGGTTAGTCAACTTTGCTTTTCGCATATAATCATTCTGCTCATACTGAAAAAGCTGCAGTTTGAGCGCTCATCAAATGAGATTGTCTACACGTTCTTAAAAACTTTCAGCAATGGTACCCAATATGTTCCGATAATTTAAACGGCATCAAAAACGACTGATTAGGAGAGAATTGCCAATATTACCAATGAAACATTGGCGATTTCCTTTCCCGTTTAACTTTCACCATGAAGTGTATTCATAACTGCAAGTTTATCTCTTTTAATCCATCCACACATAAACAGTGGATGTGAAATATAAAACAACCGAGAATTGCGCAATGATCACAATGAACGAATCTGTAAAAGCATTTTGGAATGAAATGATCGACGCATAAACGGAATTAGTATCCTGGTGCTGTGCGGGGTGGAGGGCAATGGTCACAGCTACCTGCAAGCCCTTTGTCGCCATCCGGGCCTGGCTGACCATCGGGCCCTGAGCGACCTGGCTCACCGTCCGCTCCAGCGTCGCCCGGAGGGCCCTGTGGTCCAGGAAACCCTGGCTGTCCGGCGAGGCCTGGTTGGCCATCTGGGCCAGGTGGCCCAGCAGTTCCGGGGGGTCCGGGATTTCCAACGGGACCAACAACATCGTTGACGACTCCTGGAAGTCCTGAAACTCCTCTTGCTCCGGGCGCACCAGGTGAACCATCCAATCCAAGGGGACCAGGAGGTCCATCAGGGCCAGGACTTCCAGGAGCTCCATCTTGTCCATTTTCGCCGGCCTTACCCGGAGGGCCCTTTGGTCCTGGCATTCCAGGCGGTCCAGGCAAAGCATCTTCGCATTCGAAACAGTGGTGGATAGATGCAGGGACGGGAATTTCAGACCCATCAGGTCCATCTCTCCCTGGAACTCCTGCCTGTCCATCAGCCCCATCTCTGCCATCCGGTCCTGGAGGACCTTGTGGGCCTGGCGCTGAAATTCCACAGCCGCAGCATCCTCCAACGTTGTTCGAGTAGCTCGCTCCATTATAGATGCCATCGGTGCGACCAGGAGAAATAGCGCTACGTTTGCTTCGAACTCCCACTTGAGCGAGTACCTTTAAAGCAGCTGTTTTAACACTTCTATATTAATAAGCTAGATGTGATAAAGAAATACATGCATAAACGATTGCCATTGTTTAGCAATGTGTTCGGCTTCGTGTCTAATCGGCTGAAGTAACTTTGTTCAAAAATCTATCTCTATGCATGATTAGAGCGGTTAGCAACAAAATGCATGTGAATAACTTCTGTTCGAACCCGTTATCAATTATCATTTATAAGCGTTCCCCATATCGTTCATTTAAGATTACCTGTTGAGGTCACCTGCTGCTTTTCTAGAAAATTCTGGATTAATATCAAAGCAAAATACTTTCATGCAAAAACGCAGGATTAAACGGGCCAAGAAGTATACTAAAAGAAGTGGCAAGGTTTGCGCTTTGGCATTTCCGCCCACCAGACCAATATTGCTAGCAATCAATAAAATATGTGCAATAATACTCCTCTTTTCAAGCAATCCGACCACTTAGACAGGTCTTTTATATAATCAATATAAATTTTCAGATATAAGTTTTTTCGAGACCGATCGATGAATTTGAATGTTAGTAGCAGAAACGCAACGTTATACGTAAAATCTATCAAATTAATAAATTTTCTATCTTTAGTTATGGTGTTTCCTCATTTGAAACTATCAGCTGCTTAAATAAGAGTGCACACGCATGCATAAATAAGTATAGGGGGACTGTTTTTAATTACGGGTCATTGCTAACCGGTAATTAAAAACAGGTTATTAATATAGGTGAACATGAGAAATGTAACATACAACACACCTGAGTATGACTAACTTCGCGCAATATATTGTTTGAGCGCAATTTGCAGAAATCGATTTCACTTTGCATAACTGATTGCACACGTTGCATATAGTTGTATAGCATCGGTACTGAGATAACACAAATGAGTGTTGCTATCGTTGAAATCGCCACCCCAAAGAAAGCAATACGTCGGAGGTTATTTGCCTCGATTTCTTTGTCCATTTTTTCCAACAACATCTAGAAATATCAAATTAAAGACCCACCTGAAATATGCATCAAACGTAGTTGTAAAATTATGTTTTAAACGTAAATCAACTCTGGCTACTATGCCAGTTATTAAATTAGAACTTTGAAACACATGAAATTATTTTTGATGTAAATAATGAAAAGAAAGGGTCATTTTATTAAGTTCAAAGCCAATTCAACCATACCCTATATGATTATCTTGCAGATCCTCAAGCACAGGTCATATTACATGATTTTTCAAAAAGGCAGAAATGTAACAGGGTTTTGATATTAAGCCAAAAATACAGGTTTCTATACCATGCAATTCAGATTGCTATATTTCTCATAGGATCGAAGAAATTGAGTCTCATCGCCAACTAACGGATAGAATTTAAAACTAAATGTTGGCGTCTCGTAATATGCTATAGATAGAGCACTGCTTCCTCATAATTTCTGCTTTTTATTCAACTACCCTCAAATATATTAGATCTGTAGCAATACCTCTTATTCATTGTTTACTCATCAGAGTTGAGAAGTAAACTTCCATTAATTCAGAATTTATTGTATATAGACGATTGGTTAGTTAAAAATTCTTGCTATTTTCTGTTCAGGTCATTGCTACTTAACCTAGATTGTATGCGATGTCTGCCTTCTTGCCACAATGTAAGATCAAGCTCATCGAATTTGCGTATATTTTCTGTTCGCCGTGATCATATTAGAGCGTTTCTATTGTGTCATGTACCTCACTGATTAGTATTATTGAATGTATCAAGGTAATTTCAATCGCCATAGAGCAACAAACATACAAATTGCTGTTGCATCGACGTCAATGAAATCCTTCCCTCTTGTTTAGAATGGGGCAACTAAATTTGCATAATTAGTTATCATTTATTGTCAGTGATATTGTTTTATTTCCCCTTAACAAATTACCTCGTGTTCAAGCGAGTTTTATACTTTCGATTGATGTTCTATTTCTATTCATTTTCCTCTTCACCGTCGAATGACCCCGTAAATGAAACTTCGGAAGTTTGAAACACAGAGCGTTTCTATTGTGTCATGTACCTCACTGATTAATCATTTGATCTTGTTAGCTTCACAAATATTTGAATATCAAACGGGAAAAGAGCTCACCTTGTTTTCTTTTCAAAATCAACATCTGTCGTGATGCCGCTATGTGAATTTTTGATAATGAAGTTATAAACGACAAAAAATTAGTCACCTTTTATAAGTTATTTTTGTTGCTGATAATTGTGCAATTTTCATCAATTAGTTCAGAAAAAGAGTATTTTGTCGTCGCAAGAATCGACTACTCATTCATGTTTACGTTCATGAACAAATAATATACATTCAGAATTTTAAAGGAAATAAATTAAAAGTAGAAATGAACTTACTCTGAGATTGCAGACACGACTCTTATTGTTCGAAACGATAGAATCCCCCTGAATTTAATTCTTTTATAGGGTCGCCGATAATCAGACGTTTGAAGGAATTAAGTTTTTGGCTAATGATGCGACTAATTGATGAACGCTGTTTGATACGAACATATTCTATCGATGATGAACGGGAAATGCAGAAGAACAAAGATCACGTGAGCGGTTTGCAGAGATATCGCGAGAATGATAGAAATAATGCGATGAAAATGAAAATAGCCTTGAGAATTCATTTTCTAATTAAGAAATGGGCCGAAGATCTTGTTGAGGGTCGCAGCGATCCTTTCACTTGGTTAACGCCATTACCCGTTAACCCGTTTGCTAAATGGGTAGATTGTTCAATGTTGCTGAGAGGAAATCAAATCAACAATAAGATATTTGTTGATAAGATAACAGCAATTAGTTCAGATAATAAATAAAATTATTTGCACAGCTGCACAGCTTTGCTCTGAATTAACTCTTTGACTCTCTCTTGCTTTTTACTAAGTGAAAGTAACGAAAGCCATACGAACATTCACAACTTATGTTGATATTGCGTACCATATTTATTTCTAGTACATAAAACAAATAATTCCAGCATGATTTTATATGCGATGCTTCCACTATTTGAAGTTTTGCTCCCTTAAGGTTCTTCTTGCGAAGTGTCTATCGCTTATACAAGGAGATAGATGGCTTTATCCACTAAATAATCTCAATTTTAGAAGCGAATAGACTCAAAGAAGAAATAAACGCATGGACCAACTATTAAAGTTGGAATTTCGGAATATTTAAATGTTCCATTGTTCAAAAATTTTTTGTTAGCACGTTCGCTTCATCGTATTTCAAAAGTTTCTTGAGTTTTTCCAAGTGCGTTGTAATAATGCATTTCAACGCTATATTTTTGAAACATTTAATATAGTATTATAATTTGCAACAGGTATAAAACATACTATTCCAAATGTTACTTTTTATTTCATGCGATTTATGCATCGATTATGCGAAACTATACTTCAGAGAAATTGCTCATCTTTATGAGGGAATCTTTACAAAGAAATGTAATGCGGTATCAGGTGATACAAATGTTGACTGTTTCCAGTTTATTCCTAAATGCTAAGCGAGCGGAGCACTGCTAAAAAAATTTCAAGGCAGAAATAGGCATTATAGAACTAAAAATGGAAGGCATCAATGCACAAGTTGTTTTAAATCATATGCTCTGTTGAGTTCACCGAATTTCAGTGAACATCACTCGACGATAAATTGATGGCCCATTGCGATGTTTTATTCAGTTCCCGATATTTCGAAAAAAAAGAAGGTTAGCGCCCAGCAAAACGCTCGCGAGATGCCATTTCCTCTCTTTATGCTCAAATCATTTGACGGTCATTTATGAATGAACTATTTGGCAGTCTACTCTTCAAGCACCAAATGGCCGCTTCTTATATTCCATCATAATCAATGCAGCAATCAATTATTGATTTGTTATAAACTATACAGTGCGAGGTTGTGTTATAATATTTTTGTTATAGAGTAAATGTTACAAATGCTGTAGACGGTGCCTCGAAATGTTATAAAATCATAGAACTGGTGTGTCGAAAAAATTTTCATTCGAGTTGATAGATCGATTACGTGAAATTGCTCAAAATTTGTTGACAATAATATTGAAGAGACATTTTAAAGCAAATGAGTTTATTTTGGAACTAAATGGTACTAAGAGAACCCTATTAAATATTGACCACCGCCGAAATATGATTTGCAACTGAAAGTATCCCAAGTTTAACCCTCGATAGTAAAAGTCTAGTAAGTGAAATAGCTGACTAGCTGCCCACAAAATTGTTTCATTCAGCAATTTTATAGAAAAGCAAGGAAATTTGAAGATTTCGAGTCCAGGCAGTCTATTTATAAGCATGCACGCGGTACTTGTTCAACAGCATTCACATAGCCTTGGCTGAATCGTCGTGCTGTAGCCCCGAAGGACGGGGTTCCCAAAACGCGTTCTGATTGGAGTCTCTCTCAGCCGTAATTTTGAAGAGCTATAAATTCCTTCGTCATACAGTCGTGAATCACATATAGGCACACAGGCGGAGAGTTGGGTGACGGCGTCTGTTGTTGGGAGCAATATCTTGGATTCAGGTGAAGGGACCCTCAACCAATTTCTATGCTTCCATTTTGTATAGACCCGTAGGAGTGAGTGACTGAACCTGTGGTTGGTAATTCATTCGAACAGGTGATCGACAAGTGGTGGCGACATCTCAATCGTCCCGACAACTTGATAGCTGCGATGACCTTTGGGGTACAAAAACGGATCCCTCGCAGGGTAGTGGTGGGGATTTCGTGGTGTCTCTGGGTCCGTACAGCTGTGCGCCCCAGCGGATGCTGCGAAGTCACGCATCGCCGCTCTCGCAGTATGACGTGGTCGATACAGCGATTCATTTCTTTCATGCCGTATCTTTCTGCACCGGCTGAAAAATGAAGTGGGATAATTTTAGTTCCAATCGCGAGGTGCCAAAATTACGTGGTTCAGCTTCCACATCCTCATCAGATGTTATAGCAACTTGCTTAAGTCGCAATATGGTTTCAGCTGTACTCGTCATAGCGAGGCGAAATGTGGGTTGGTGGAGAGGTTGCCATCGAGCGAGAGAATACTTCACATGAAGTATGTGCGAAATATGTGCATATGAATGGATGCATGTGGTAGGCTTACGGGGCACAAGCGAAGCAGTGCAAATACTCGCTCCCTCTACCTCAACCCCGGATGGTCTAATTTTTATAAATTTTGTATCAATCGAGAGAAGGAGAACGGAAAATATGCGTCAACCAAAAAAATTTTTAGAATGGTTACTCACATCTCGATCAGTACCAATTTAATGGAATTCTGACTTCGTGGAGACCAAATATAGTAGTCAATTTGCGCGCACGTCTTCAGATGCAAAATTTAGAGAGGAAATCATTCATAGTTAATTTTGAAAATATTGAAAAGCTCATTCTCAATCTGAAACGGCATTGGAAAGCCACATGAGAGCAGAGCAAAACTGCCAGATAACAATTCTAAAAGTGACAAAAAATGAGACGAAAAATGAGACTACAGTAATCAGCAAAAAGAAGTCCATTCCAAGGAGAGTTTAGTGCTGAAGCAAGATTATTCAAAAAACGTCGGCTAGTTATAAAATTATTTTTATTTCTTTAAAAGAAATAAAAATAACATAAGATCATCTCAGCGATTTTTTAATGAGTCATGTTTGAATGGTCATCGTAAGGGAGCTCTCAATATCTAACTTCACACTGCTATTGCCACCACTTTGCCTATTATTCTTAGTTAGCGCTTTAGACATAAGAATCAACGGAATGCTTAATATTCAACGTTTCCACATTGCATGGATGTATGTTAGTCGGTTTCTCAGGTGATTCTCTACACTTCCACCAAGCAATGAACTGCGAAAAACCAATTTTATGGCACAGTAGCTAAAAAAAAGACGCAGAATGACGTCTAAAAAATTGACTCTATAAATACAAAATGTTGCTACCAGATCACAAGAATTATTTCCATCATTTTAACTTCCTTTTGTCCAATTTTGAAAAGGTCTTACAGTCATCTTTTATTTTTGTTTAGTTTAACGCTGCACTCCTTTCGAATAAGCGAAAAAAAACGCGAAAATAATTCCCGTCGCACTGAAACATCGCACTATAACCGCGCAATATTACATGAAAAATTCGTTGTCCTATTATGCCGACATCATATTTGTATGTGTGCCGTTAACCTCAATATCTGGCATCAGTAATCAAAGTGGAACAGCGAATGACACAATCATCAGCAAACAGTCACAAATTGCAAAGCAATCACTGGTGGAAACCTCACGGGTAATGATTGAAAGTTGACGAATCCAGTCGTCGACAAAGCTTCCATAGTTGCTTTCCATGTTTCTCGAATATTTGTTTAAAAGTTGATTGCGTGTGCATCAATTACCGGATCTATTAGAAAAATCGTAAACGGACAATGAAAAAATTTACTAAATATAATCTATTTTCTGCCACATTAAGCAGTCTGCAAACTTTTTTTCCAACGACTATCATCATTATGAGTTTTTAGTTCTCAAGATCGCTTAAAAAATCAACTCCTAGCAACGAGTTTATCTAATAAAGATTTCAGACAGTTGACTGCGATTTCTTGATTATCTTTTATTGCATTGACAGCCAAGTTTGAATATTTAAAAAAATGTTTTATTCCGCAATCATTCTGCCAGTCGATAACCTAGCTGATGCTCCAAGATACTCAGTCTTTAGACCGTTCAAAGGCATCATCTGTAAAGGATGATGTAGTCAAGAGTTAGTGTCTATATTGCAGGAATGCAACGCAAATATCACCTTAGCCTTACTGCAGAAAAGCGTAATAGAGTGAAATCATATGGAACAGTTCGACGCGACTCTTTATGCCGTTAGGATGGTCAGTGTATTGCTCATTTGTGGCCTCTGGGCTTGTCGTGAAACGTCTTTTATGTCACATTTATTCGGTGACAGCGTTACATTGGAGACCTCTCAGCTATGTGTTGATCTGCATACTGTCATGCATGCTGTAAGTCCTCCGTCTTGAGCCTTGAAATTGTATACCAGCTTTTAAATGTGTCGCCATTACGTCATCCTTGCCTGGGCATCCATTTGTGGCCATTTAAGCACAGATTCTACAATTTCCATATAACGCATGAAATTTCCTCTTAATTCGCCAATGATTTGGTCGAGAAGATTTTCTTTGATGATACAGATCGTTTTAAAATTTCTTTTAGATGTGCTTCATTTTGTTATGGTTTCTTACTCTCTCGCTCACATCATCTTGCACAGACATAGGAACATGTTACTTTCGGCGGACTTCCTTCACGACCATTTCTCAGCGCATTTTACTAGGTGGCTTCCTTTAATTTCTCCTTCCTGCATTCATCATGATCGAGGGTGAGTTTCTGCTGCATATGTTTGCGAGCGATACTATGTCCTGTAGTGACGATCCCACCAGTTTTCATTTCTTCTCATCTGCCGTTGGTTCCCTATATTTTTAGTCGTCAGATTTACCTTTCTCAATGCTGTTTCGATCACGCGTACAAAGGTCTCATAGACCGCATCTCAGCATTTCAACTTGTCAATGGTCATATACATGCAATGAGACGTTTTGCTGGAATTTATTGGGATCAATCAATTGCATGTAAACTGATCCCGAACGTTGACGTTGATCATTGATCTCATAAAGGGATGACGCTAACCCCTATGAATGATATTTTGGTCTGTGGCTTCTATATGTATCAATACTTGATTAGACTGATCAGAAGTTAGGCTAAACGGACATTTCCATTTTCATTGATGCTTTTCCTTTTGCGTAGTGTCATCTTCATAGAGCATAAATGTTGGCATTCTATAAAAGAAGTTAATCTCGACCCACACTCATTCTATAGGCCTTCTATAAAATTGCCGACAGAATGCTCACCACTCACGACGCCATCTGTTCCCTCACGATGAATCGAACACCATTTATTAGTGATTAATTGCGATTTGGAAACGAAGATATGGTCTCTGTTATGTTGTTGCGAAAGCACTTCCATTGACTTTATGGTGCATTAAATTATAGTCACATTCACTTTAATCGTGCTTACCTCACAACTCCGAACTTTGATGGGTAGATTAGCTAAGAGTGCTTTGGTTTTGTTTATATATGTGGGCATTCCCTCCTTTGCAAAACAAATGAAATGACGCTCCCAGTTATTCGGCATTGTGAACGTGCTTCTCCGATGGGAAGATTTTAACACGCGGAAACTTCACATTTTGAGAGAAACGCTCAAGGGCATAAAATTGAAAGAAATGATTGAGATATAATATATTCATAAACGTACGTTTCACTACAGAACATCGATCAATTTTTGTCGTATAACGCACAGCATTTAAGCATATTTCTAAAACTAATATTCCTCAAAACAATGTTCATTAATAACTTAGGAGGGCCTCGGTATCCGAGAAGCAGCATCAAAGACGCTTCCAAGCGCATGCGACCTCTCTCTCAACTTCAGCTGCCCTGAGCACATAGCATCTCACTTCGTACTTCGGGGATCTCGTCAGAGGCCAGAGCTCCAAATTTTTCTCGAAGCAGCGTAGCTTCAAACAGTTGTGCTGGAATCAGTGCAAATAAACGATTCCGACCTTCCAATGGGCGCTTACAGCCGTCTTTGCGTTCATTTTCTTCGCCCATTTCGTTTTGATGGGAATGGGTGAAAACGCCAACAAAACCACATTACAAAGAAAATGAAAGCGGCACGGTGCTTAATCACATCCTGCATAACAATGTGGTTTATCTAAAAATTGAAACTATTATCCGCCTCTTTGTGTTCTTTCTTTCATGTTGAAGTGAGACCTCCGATAAACATTTAAAATAGAAAACAACTTTCTCCAGATAACAATGCCGATGGTTTCGCCATTATTGACCCACTTTAAGCCAAAAAAATTGAGCTGTCAGTTTTGTTTCCCTTTCACCAGCACAGAGACCTCCTCGATACTATATATATATATATATATATATATATATATATATATATATATATATATATATATATATATATATATATATATATATATATATATATATATATATATATATATATATGCGCTTTTTTGGAATCAAGGGTCGTTGCAGGCGCACCTAAGAATTTTGTTAGTAAGATGTGAGTTATAGGTCATCTGCATAGCAATGTTCAATTCAGTTGGTCAAGCTCAGAAGGAATTAGATACATAAGTGCCTGAAATTTTCCAAATGTAATGCCATTTTACAACCACTTAGGTCGCAAAATGCACGAAAAAGCGTCTTTTTTGTCAGAGATTGGGCAGCCAGTTGGTTCGAGTGAAATACGACTTCATTATTGTGGATGTTCTTCAACAAACTCACAATTTACGAAACCATTTGGCTTGAGGAGTGAAAGTGCCCTTTAGCGCGCTATCTCATTTGTTTTTGTGCACAAGAAACTTCGCCTCTGTTTGTCCTTTTCGGTTTTCTTCCTTATTTCACTTTTTGTGCACTTAAAATAATGCATTGGAATTAAAACTGTTAATCCGATTTTTGTGCCGATGAAATATCTTTTAAAGAGATCTTCCCGTCCTGCAGAACAGTTTAATGCTTCCTAGAAAGCGGAATTTTCCAGTGAGGAATCCAGACATTGAGACGGGCGCCTAGCGTGCATAGACTAGCACGCGTCCTATCTATTGCCTTTTTTTTTCATCGCTCAATGCAGTCAGCATGTCGCTGTCACTTTGCCCGCAGTTTTTAACAAGCGCAGCAATGTGCCAGCCAGGCTGGCACGATAGACGTGATATGTATTTTTGAATGTTTCCTTTTCATAAAATGAAATCTCGTTTTGCATTCTTCACAAATTGAGCATTTTGCATGTATTCACAGTAATGCAACTCACCAAACAACTCAATAGCAAACGGGAATCAGAATCATACAGGCTGGCACAATATGCGCTTTTTTGAAAGTCCGCTCATTAAACTATCCGACTTTAAGTGTTACAAAGAAACAAAGTGATGCCTTATATGCTATCGCTTTTGCAGTCGACCATCTATGCAGTTCTTACAACGATGCATCGAAGCGCCTCCTGAACGAAGTTGATTTTCAGATTTCGCAGCACATTATAGTCAGTGGCTTATAGGGAAGGTAGTCAGCGGGAACAAAGTTGCTCTGGAAAACACCATTTAACATAATCTATAGCTGCCGAACTTAGTCATGGTAGCTTATATGACTCAAAAGTTGAAACCACCTGGTAGATGGAAGGAGGAGGGATGCGTACATTTAAAAACAACCCTAAATATATTGTTGTTTCAAGGCTTATTTTCGTTATTTCTTAAAACGCATAAGGAATGATGAAAAAGTTTCTAGTGCATTTGCGAGGACTTCTTTGATTGATCATTGCTTCACAGCTACAAGGCTTCAAAAAGTACTTTTTAGCTGCAATTCTTTGCTCATTTCCGCTCCTCATAAGGACATGAAAGCTTAAGATTGCTCAAATTAGGCTAATGATTCAGTATTCTTATTATTCCTTAAAATTATTTGCAAAGGTTTCATCAAAGTGCCACCAAGATTTGAATCGTTTTCGTACTTATTAGTGAGTGCTCTTAGTAATGACCATTACCCTCTCATGCTTTTTTTATATCATCATTACCCCACATTTATATAACTTACAGTTGTTATTTACCAATTTACTGTTATTGTTGTTTGTTTTTTGTCGCCCAATTATCTCAGCCATGTAGAAAATATCGTCTATATGCTTTCGGCGAGCATGCAAACGTTCGATATTATATATTCACCACTTATACAGTATTATTCTATGAGATCAGATATACAGTTGGTGCTACGTTAGAAAAATAGACACATCATACAGTATATATTGGAAAACAACATTAGCATAAAAAATACTGTAGCATATTGTAATATAAACATACGATAGCCTAGCGGAGAACAGCCTACTGTAGCATAAAAAATTTAAGCCATTATGAAAACATATCTCGATAGAAATGAAATAATTATTCATAATTTATTTCTTCATTTTCTTCTCTAACTTTTTTCTTTAAGTTTATATAAGTGAAATAAGAGTGAATGCTGTGTTTGTATGAATAAAAATGTTGCTAAGGGCATGACGGCTAGACAGACAAAACGACGATATTGATGCTTTAAAATGATATCAGCTTTTTTGCAATTCGGCCCGTTATAACGAGATATCGTCCTACTTCCGCCTTCATTAATTCAGAGTTTTCGTTGCTCATATAGACTTTGATAAGAATATCGAATTGTTTCGCGTTTTGATATGTTTTAAAAAAATTCATTGAAAATAGACATTTTATTAAAAGCCTCTCGATAGTGCCATTCTCCCCCCTTCCCCCTCCACCCCGCTTCACAGCTCTCTTCCCCTTCCACATCCCCGACCACACACATATAGTATCACAAATTTTTTTAGTTTCTCTTCTACGTAAGGCCCTAACAAACACCATTCAACGATGGGGCATCTATCAATGCTCATGTGGAAGTACAACAGCTGATTAAACATATCACAAAATCTGTCACGATATGAATTCTTGTAATACTGCTCATCGGACTAACCAGTTGCACTAATTCTAATGTAGCAAATAATGTTTTATAAGCAAATAACCATTAACAATTAATACAAACGTGCACAATAATGCATCCATCCATATTCCAGCTGATCCACTAGTCGATAAAATTATTCTGCGCATTAATATTTTCTTTCCGAATGAGATCACATATCTTCTTTCCATAACGTTTTTCGAATGAAATTTTATTCAGATATAGTTCTTCGGTAAAAAACAAGAGTAAAATTTATTTCATTTCGACAAAAAGAGTATCATAATTTTTTGATTAACTTTTCAAATGCATCAACCGAGAAGATTTCATCGCCAATCATACATCGCAAAAAAAAGAAGTAAAAAAAATTTTGCAGGAAATAATAGAGAAGTACCATTCGATGTTAACGGCGAATTGATATAACAAATCTTTAAAATAAATGCAAAAAAAGGTGCTGGGATGACAAAGTAGAGTTGTTCCAAATTGCAAAAATTATTAAAAATACCCAATAATAAGTTCGACTGAGTGCAAGATAAAAATGACTAGCAAATTTAATGGCAGATTTTAGTGCTAATGACGTGTTGATTTAATAGCGAAATTGCAGTATTATGGTACATATTACAGGTTCCACAAAATTCTGTTGCTGTTGCTTGTGTATTTCGTGTGATGAATCTGCTGCACAGACCGATAGATAAACACACAAATATTATGCATTCATATGCATAGATAAGGTAATCTCGTAGAGAGTATGAAAAGAATAAGAAAAATAAGCGGAAATAAACAGCAATCATCGTTTCTTCTCAAATCGCTTCCCATAAAAGTGTGAGGATTAGAGAATATGCCTATCTTTACAGGAAAGCAAAGCTATTTGAAATGGTGTGCAATATAACTAGTGAATAGATTTCAATGTTTATTATGACGATAATGAAGAGATTATTCTCGTGGATCAATAAATGGAGGTAAACGTTAGAGGAATTACTACATTAGCCACATTCGCATATCATTCATCTAACGAACCAATATCATAAGTCACCGGATAAATGTTAAATATACATATTTCGACTTGCCCCATTGTTCTTACAAATCCTCCACCAAAGTTGATTTTTCTATGGCCAAAAAGGTGTTGAAAAAATCCCAATCCCGAAGAATATTCACTAATTTTTGAGCACTTTCAAACGCCTACAGCCGTTTTTAAGGTTGACAGATCAACGCGAAATATGACATTGAAAGCCTTCTTCTCGTACACGTTACTATGTCCAAAAAAGTCCATTACTCTAGCTTCGTTCAGCAGCTGGTACTATCGAATAGGCAGACAACAGACATATATGCAGACGCACAGACAGGATGTCCTCGCAATTTGCCTTTGCAGAACAATTGAAATCGATGAGTAAGTCACTTTTTCATTGAATTTTAGTTTTAGCCTTCATCACTATAGAATATTAAAATAAATTGAACGACCAATGATCTCATCACAGCAAACTTGTACGATAAGCACATATCATCACGCCAATAGGTATTCGAGTGATCGTGATTTTATTATGTTCGTCGATAGTTCTGGAGGGATTAGCCATATTGAAAGACAAAGCAGACGAATGGAATAATATTTAAAGAGAAAGCTTATTCAGGGTTATATGACACACATATTCGCGAGGTACCTGTAATGAATTAGAGATGCAGGATTATAAGGTAAAAATGCAGCATGCAGCACGTTTAGTTTTTTTAAGATATATTCAAACATCAACGTGGGATGAGGCGATCGACGGAGGATATTCAAAAGAAATTATGCAAAATTTGATCTAAATGCATATTTAATATTTCGGAGAGATAATAAAGAATTACGAGATTTAGAGAGTTTGATTCCATTGTAATGCTCCTCTTATTAAATATATCTTAAAAAACACTAGTCCAATTTCTTTTAGAAGAAAGGCACCACAAAAGAGCTACGTAGAAATATTTCCAAAGAGTATCAGGTGGTACTGACGTTGAGGTCCTAACAAGTTGTTTATATCAAGTGCGGGAAATTTAAAGTTCCGAACTTTTGCAGCTTAAGATGCCTTGCAAAATTGCAGCTTAAATTTGCTTCGAAGCTGCATTCATTAGCGTGTTGCAAGGGTATAGCTCACGATCTAAATTTTTGTGGCTGACAGAGGAGAGGGAGGAAGGAGCAGTACGGAAAAATGGGAGAGGAGGGAAAAGTAGAGGAATAGATGGGGGGAGGTGGGAGCGGTGGCAGTTTTTGTCGCCTTGCTCATCGGCTTACCACCACTATCGATGCAACTTTATTGATGCGCTAGTCGAATGCGAACTTCGGCTCTCACAAAGCCATCCAGCCATTGTGTGTCGAATATTTGTTTCTTTGTTAGCCATATGGCTTTGATTGTCTTTTGAATTCTGCTATCGCTCAAATCAACTTTTTCTTCCTCTCGCTTTTCCATTAATATAGTTCGATAATCATCGATCATAACATTGGAACCCTTCACTTTTTTTTTCAACATTGTCGAATAATTTTTTCTTCAACTGCATAAAATTCCCGAAAGAATCTTCTAACAGCAAATTCAATGGAGTAGCAAAATTGGGTAATTACTCTCAAGCCGAAAACTAGCAAGCAGATGCCAGATGAAACAAAAAGCAGCTTTCGTGTAGCATATTTTTTTCGATATGTCAATATAACACATTTCTTCGTTATCCAGTGCATTGCACGCAAGCTCATAACAGAAGGATGTGTTAAAACCACTCTTTGTTTCGCCTAACGTCTACTAGAGGTCTTAATGCCTTTTTCAACCTAATCGATTTGCAAAGAAATTCTCTATCGTACTAAGCAACAGTTTTAAAGCATTTTCTTTGCATCATTCTAAGGCGTCCAAACTTGTTTGTTCATTTATGACCGTACGCTGTGATTAGCAATGTCTTATGACAGGAAGTGAGAAGAAAAAGATTTTTTTTGAAGAGAGTTGTTAAATCTTCTCAGAAAATTAACGAATTTATTTTGTTTTCATTTGGTAAATACTACCATCACAAGTTTAATCGTATATAAAATCATAGCCAGAACAACATTAATTTTGGAATTCAAAGAAGATAATCTGCAAAGTGGTGACCGTAAAAATGACCGAGAGCTGCCCAAGGGAAATGCTTGCCAAAATGAATATGAGACTCATCGTAAAATAATCCGTATTTTTTTCATCAAATACGTTCACAAATATTTTAATAATTTTTTTTCATACCCTCATAAAACTTATTGAATTTTACTTAACAATTCATTAGCGCAGAAGTTGAAAAGAAAATTTATAGGCATTTTCAGTGCCTATTTGATGTATGGATAAAATCCTGATAAGGTGCATGAAGAGGAATTTTATTTTCTCTCGAAGAAAAATATTTCACTATGAAGAGATGAAACATTATTAGAACAGACATAGTTGCCAACAAAAATAACATTGGATCATCATGTAGGAGAAGCAAAATATTCACTGAAATTCAACACGCCCAATGTGAAGCAAATAAGCTATCAAGAGCTTTCGGCTAGCGTGCATAGACAGCCTTGCAAACTCTGCATCTCTGACGCTCGTGTGACTCGCAAAATTCACCCATCTTTGAAGCCATTTTGACAATGCGCATGTTAGCGATCCATTGAAGTGCGTTCGGTTGTTAATTTTGCTTTACTTTTGTTTATTGTTATTCCAGGTAGATGTTATCAGCAAATATCAACCTAGACAGCAATTTTGAGCGGTGAACTTATCGTCTTGTTTTTGTACAATAGGGAAAAATTTGAGACTTCGTTATCTGCTTTCCGATGCTTTGTTTTTATTTTATTTTTATATATACTTCCGCACTGCTGCTCTATCTATTAAATGCTGTTGAAAAATTTGAGAAAAATAATTGACTCAAACCGCTATTGAACACGCCTCACATCGCGTGGAATGCAGTTACATAAATGCACCTCAACCAACCTGCTCACTGGTGCTATTGTTGAGTGGTGGTTTTCTCATCTACACTTTTATCGGCAGCACGTTTTCTGACGGTTGCTGAAGTAGGTTTTATCGTCCCTTTAAAACTATACAAATTTTTTATTACGAACTTACGATGACGTTATCGCATATTCCTTGCAATGAATGCATTCTTCGATGTGTTTTAATAGGTAGCAGTGGTTGTTAAGGTTTAACTGTGTGCGTTATCGCTCAGTGCTTCCAACTTGAAAGGATCCCCGAATTCATTTGTGCGTATGTGGCTGGCTATAACTCACTAATATGCAAAAACTTTATGATGGATTCGTCGATAGTTACTACTCAACAAAAATAGAGTTCCTTGCTACAGTTGAACAATGTGATTATTACCGCGTTCATCACAAATTATTTAAGCACAAATCGGTCATATGGAGAGGGAGAAGGGGCGCAAGTGGCATAGTTATTGCTACAGTTTATAATGAACTGCAAAGGTGATCTTTGCTGAAGTGGAGCCAGATGTTGCAGCAGAGAGGTTGGATGCCCGTTGAGGTTATAGACAGACGAGGGGTGCTGTCATGGAAGAGTTAGGGCAATTCGAGAGCGTTCCAAGTGTGAAAGACTGCTTGTGCGCTGTGCGCATTGATTGCCACCTCTATATGTGTATGCACAACACATCATGTCTATCTTTTTTTTTATGTTTGCAATTGCATGACGTCACTTCTCTGCTTTAAAAGCCACAAATTCTCATTTTCTCAGAGCATCCATTATAACTTCGTCATCACTGAAAGAATATTTTGCACAGTATTATTGTATGGGACCATCTATCAAGGATTACAATATCCATCATTAATAAAATCGATTCGTTTTTATAGTTGCATGCAAAAGAAGCTGGCTGGCGCAACATGTGCTTTTTGCAACCCTCAAATGGAAAATTGACATTTTATATAAAATTCAAAACTGATGTAAATTTAAACTCAAAGTTTTCATCAATCGTTTCTGATAGATCATATCTATCGGTAGCATCACTTTCATCCATCGCTTCGCTTATAGTGCAACAATCTATGGAAGAGAATTTAAATCTATGCACATCAAAGGTGTATGCTATTTAGATGACGCAAATGGAGAGCACTTTTTTATGCAGATGAAAGGGTTAACCGATATTCGTTCTTCGAACGGTTAACTGATATTTCTACACATTTTACTTCTAAGGACCTGTAAACTCTTTGTTTTGCATCTCAGTCGAAATGTAGAGATTATAAAAGAAAGCAAAATTTATGATCACAGTAGCAGTTGCACTCGCAACTGCTCACTTCATTTTCTTTTGTGATCGGCGACTGATTTATTTCTCATTATCTTTGATGCTTATGGTTCTTGATGTCAGCAATGTAAAAATTCAGTTTTTTTCTTCTAAATTTCTATCCGTGCAAGAATCTATGAAAGAGAATATAAATCTATACACATCAAAGGTGTATGCTATCTATATGACTCAAATGGAGAGCAATTTTTTATGCACATGATAGAGGTCGATGATCGCTTTCTGCAGGAGACAAGCATGTCAAAGCAAGTTGGGCAGTCTGCGCCGTCATATTGTGCTCATGTCATCGATTGATTTCATTAGCAATCAACAAACAACAAAATAATTCAAATAAAGAATTCATCGTTCTAACCGATGCGGCCACTCACGCTTATCCACTTCAAAAGATTTGTCTTTTTGAACGGCTGTCGTTAAATAGAAATTCGATGTCTATAAAATACATGCTAATCTTAGCCGTATATAATTACTATGATTACTTTCGAATTGAGGATCGAAGTGAATGATGGAAAACTGGATCATCCTTTGATTGTAATTACGCATGTCAGTTTTCATGACTCTAGGTTTATTGGTTCCTTTTTTGAACCAACTTCACAGACTGACAGGCACAAACATACATATGCATAAAGAAAATACTGCAATACTCAGTTTTGAAAATGCGCTTTGCAGAATCGCATATAAAAAGAATGTAAGCTTAAAATTGTTTGAATGGCGGAACTCAGATCAAAATGGGCCCAATCGTTCTTACGAGGAAGTGGATTTTAATTTGCATATATACTACTGCGAAAAATGTGCGTAAACTTTTTAGCGTAAATTTTTTAACAAAAAGCATCGTTAAATGGCAAAGCCTATGAGCCGAAACATAGCACAGTTAAGACAAAGCATTTCTCGTTTTATTATCCACCAAGAGTGCCTTTCACTTATAATCGAACATATATTTGTTTTGACTGGTGCATAGAGAAAGTCACTTCAAAAACATGATTCGTTCACGTGTTGTTTTCTTTACTGGCTAACACTTAAAAGCGCTATACAGTCATACAGCCCATACAGACGCTGTATGAGCTCATGTTGATTGAGGTGGCAGATCTAGCGTTACCATTTCCCTATAACTTTCAGTAATTTGTGCAGAGAGCATCACCTATATTCTTCAGCTTCCAACAACCGCCCTTCGCGGAAAAGGCTATATGACCCTTACAAGGGTACGACGCCAAAAGTCTTTCCCAACGACCCTTGTAAGTGATTTCTGATTAGCTATAAGACTCTCTGATGCTTCAGACGTCGGAACCCGTACATTCACCGTCGTCTCAATCAGCAGCCTCATCTAATCTAGCCGTTTGATTAAATGAAGGTAAATTCAATCCTCCACGTGTTACGTTTGTAGCTCGACCACTCGACCACAGATCTCTAGCTATCGATCATTATGGAATGAGCGAACATTATAATTTTCTAAAATTCACTCTGGAAATTTTGAATTGTTCGGCGCTATTTGTAAATTATGTCGCCTATAGCGCCTATCATCAAACTGGCTTTGATAGGGAATCGTTGACTTCTTGTTTACTAATTTTTAAAGCTGTTGTTTTTCAACGTATAATTATAAAATCTATGTGTCAAAAATTCACATTCGAAATCAACGAAAACAACAAATGAGAATTCAGTAGCAACACTTCAGCTATCTTTAATCGTTTATTGCAAATATTTGCACATTGCAATGCGTAGTTGAACACTACTGCATTCATTTTCTCACTGGTGAATATTGGCGGTGATTCCTTTATATGTTTTTTTGTCATAACCGTTTTTTTTTTGTTCTTCCTATCAACCATCGAAGCATATCGCTTTTGAAGAACGATGCGGATGTATCGAAGGTTTTAAATTTGTTGCCTATTTGGTGTGATTATAGAATTGGGTGATCGTGAGGAGATTCTTTGTATTTTTTTTTTTTGTTAATTTTTCTTAGATAATCGTTTATAGGCACAATCATCACTTTTCTTAAATGCTTATCGTGAAATTCGATGTGATTACCAACTTTTAATTCATGTACTGAATGAGCATACTTTTAAGCTATTACTATTAGAGGATGTAGTGAATATCACGAAACTCTGAAATCGAACTGGAATCTGCAATGTAACAACTTACCAGACTGATGGGAAACTATATTCGAGAGCTAGGATAGGGGTGAAAAGGGTAGGGAAAAAGAGCAGAGAGTGCTGCATTCGACGGAGATTATCTTGGAAGATTTGAGGCATATTTGTTAAGGGAAATTTATACCATACGTTTTTCAGGCTCTCGAGAACTAACATAATGCGCATAGTTGGCAGGTAGATCGCTCAGGAGGAGTAATTATTACACATTAGTAAATTTAAAAATACCTGTATTGCGTGTTGATTTGCGTGTAGGAAGAATGCCAGGTTCTCAACGGTTGATACTATTAGTTAGGCTTGTGTGAACAGAATTTGTTTTTAAACTTTAATGTTTTTTTATAAAAACTTCCTTCCCTTATATGTCTCTTGCAAATTTAAATTTGTGAATCACATTATGACAACATTATGTTGTGTTTATGGCCAATCTATGTCCACCACTATTTGTTGTAATCCGGTTCTAGGAACCTTTGAATCTAGTGCTGCGATTTTTGGTGGAGAATGTGCATCACAGGTCGGATCAGTCTACCAAACTGAATTAATTTATCCTATTCAAAGGTGTTATAACCATTAAAAGACGTTCAAAAATTTGCACGCACTTTGAGGTCTTTTGAATTTCCAAGAAACGCACGAATGGCAAAGCAAATAGGGGTGGTCAGGGAGAGAGGGGAGAGGTGGCTAAGTTGACCGATATGCGTTTTAACGTTCTGCTCTCCTATTCTGTTACTTCAAAAATCATCAACGAACAATCAAATATACCGTATAACGCATTTTAACTGATCCAATTGCTTGTACTACTCTTATAAAACAGTTCCATTTTTATAATCTGATCGGTCTAAAGTGAAAATTCAACCGGTGCAAAATGCATGGGAATTTCCTGGCACATTTAGATATAACCTTTAGCACATTTAGATGTCGCTAACCTTTTTGATATTCTCAAATGTTTGTCAAGTTTGGTGGCTTAGCGTTGAAGGCGGTAAACGAGAGTCAGCCTTGTTTCGCACTTTACTTGCATATAGCTTCAATGGTTCCCAGATTGAGACCACCGAGTACACAGGCAGACACGCATATGCATATATGCTGGTAGTGTACTCTGCAAACGCAAATTTACAAAGATAGAAATAGGGAGGAATAGTTTGTAAAAGGTTTGTGCAGGCGATCGGATCAATTAAAATACGAATGTATCGTTATCCACTTTGTATTATTTGTTAGGAATTTATGAAACTCATTAGTCTGATAAGCGAAATTTTGAGTAAACATATATTGTTTTGGGTACTTTGACACACTTCTACTTTTGAAACTTGAAAGAAATTGCAAAAATATTCCATACTGAAAATGTTTCTTCGTTTTTCTCCTATATGCTACATTTTTAACAATCGTTTTTTTTTCCTCATATCATTCGAAAATCATTAGCCTCAGTCCTAATTTCGAGAAATTTGCTAGATTATTGCAAATATCTCAACCATATGTAGATTTGGTCATTTAAGGTTGATTTTCGCCTTTTTTTTTGCTAAAGTTTGAAGTTTTTTGATGAGGGTGATGAAGTTTATATGCGAAATGAAATGAAATTTGAAGGAAACGAAATGAAATAAAGTTTTTTTTATTTACCAAAATTTCCTAGGCAACGTTTTTTGTGGTTCGCAAGCCAGTAATGCATGAAGTATTTGTGAACAAGATTTATTTGTGTTTATGTCATTTATCGTTTGCACCTTGCTGACGTTATCCTGTTCGCATTATTTGCACTTTACCGTTTTTCTGCAATATTACAGCTTTCATGAGCAGCGGTAATTGTAAGGAGGGGGGAGCGAATAGCGATGTGACTACACAAGTTAAGATGAGCGTGTACAATTCGTTGTGACTGCTTCGCACCCCTCCCCTTTGTTTATTTTGTAATAGTGCCCCCCTCTCTAGTATGCTAATATTCTTATTTTGTTCCATTAGTGCAAACTTGCCTTATATTCCATCATGACCATTATTTGTATTTGTTTC
The DNA here is from genome assembly GCA_037389465.1 of Baylisascaris procyonis. NCBI lineage: Eukaryota > Metazoa > Nematoda > Chromadorea > Rhabditida > Ascarididae > Baylisascaris > Baylisascaris procyonis. Next base: position 1,961,132 of record JAZARR010000266.1, read on the forward strand.
GATTGATGCATTATTCCAATTCTTTTGATTGAACGTGTTTTCTATATGGAAATGCTGAATATCATGAAATGAAAGTGTTCATTTTTCCCACACAAAATAATTTCTTGGTTTAGGGAATTTCATGAGCAGGTGTTCGATATGTCTCGATAAAAGAAATTGCTTTCATATCCCTGTAATTCAACCAATTACAGGAAGATGCCACTGCAATCTTTCGGGAATCATTCCAATCATTGTTGAAATATTCGAAGAAAAAATTGCACCTTGAATAATTTTAATCATCAGTAAGAGATAGCAAAACTAATGACAACTGAATACCATTGTTTAGGCGGCTGGCCTAACCCTCCCTTCTAGTCTTCCATTCCCCCATACCCTCAGTAAATGGTTAAGCGTTTATGTAATCGCTTCGTTCATCTAGACAGGCATATCCGAATAGACGGTATTGAGAGAGAAAAAGGAAATGAAATTGTATGTTCACCTCGCAAACGCTTGTTGCCATGTGCCGGAAATAATTTCGTTATCTTTTCTATGAGCGCTTTTTTAAACTTTTGTTATCTGCATCCGCCATAACTCCTCCCACTATTCTAAAACATTCGACAGATATTATTTTATATTTTAAACTGATGAGGTGGAGGGGGTGGAGAGGATGAGAAGAAAATGCGACACATCCCAACTGATATTTCACAGACGTTATCGATACATCCTGAGCATTAAAACTCTTTAACTAAGCTGTTCCGTCTTATTTAATCGTCAATTCATATTCACTAAGCATGAAAAAGGCATCGGGGAATTATACTGCGTGGCAGTTAGTAATACTGATAATTTCGCTGATTTTTAAAGTACCGCATAGTGAGGAAGCGATTTTGCGCTTTTGAATAGTGCATTGAGTTCTAAGAAACATTTTTTGGGCGTTAAGGAATATTTTATGATTTAATTTGCATCTCGATGAATCATTACCGTAAGTCGAATGAAATATTCGCAAAGCGCAGTTCAAAAACGGCCAATTATACAAAAAAAGTATTATAGGTTAGTTCGCTTCATTTTTGAAGCCTGTACTATTTTACACGCTAACTATTAGCACATTTTTTCATTAGATAACTAATTCTTTGTGAAATCAATTTCTGTTAAGTAGTTAGTTAACTATCGTTGAGGAACATAGACTGTAGGATATGAGTTTACAATAATAGCTCTAAATTTCGAAACGCATAAATTACAGTGATATACTTTCTTTCTAAATTTACAATTGCAATGGATTCCTAAATGCAAAATTTCTCTAATAGATGCATCTGATGATTTCTGCAAATTTACATCTGCAAAAGCGCATTATTAATATTTTCAGCTTGGAAATTTCTCGCAAATGTATGGCTATTTCCAAAATGATCACTTCCTTCATTTTCGACAATGGTTAATGAAATCTGAAGACAATTGTAATCATTTATACTTGCTAAAAAACTTTCATCCAGTCGGATTTTCATTTAGCATGGAATTGTATTATGGAAGTTCGTTAAAATCTTTATGCAAACATTGAGCAGTATAGAAATATGGGCAGCTCTTTCGTTTAAAAAAAAAAAAAATCTAATGCGAGCAATCAGCTCTATTCAAATATGAGAATAGTAAATCGTTGCCTTTCACTATTTGCAGGCACACCTCATTGGTCATATCGGCACAGTATCAAGCCTCCTATTGTGCCAATTGATTTGCCATGCATTTACTTTGTCATATTTAACTGAAGTGAGCATTAAAAAGCAGTTTTAACGCACGTTTCAATAAACAACTCTCGATGTGCAATTTTTTATGTTGGGATATGCTCTCTCAATTTATCTTGGATATCTTGGGATATGTGCGGTAGGATTAGTCAATACCTCAGTTCATTTCTTCTCCAACGAACCTCCTTTACAAAATCCTCCTTTAGAATTATAGATACCAGTTATTCAAGATTGTTCCTTGATTAAAATTTTCATTTGTATATGTATGATTGAATGATCACCGTTCAAATATCGCACTTCTTAAGCATCAACAACACTATGATTTTATGCAGACTCAGTTAGTTTCACATCTAAATTCAACTTGTTTTCAAGCTTTTACTGCCAGTTGCTTTTTGCCATTTTTCGCAACACGAAACTTTTACGCAAATAAATAGATTGCTGTAGATTAAATTCTTCAGAATTCACAAATCGTTTTTAATCGTACTCAGTGATTATACAAAAAATGAAATACCATAATTTGCTAAAAATTTTCATAATAGTATGGTTTACTGCAAGCATAGTTAGTTTGATTTGTGCACAATGATAGAATCATTCGCGTTTTTGTTGAAAACAAAGAAAAGTTTTTTGGCTAGGTGGTGACCTGAACTGCTACCGTTGAACGTTACTTAAGAGCGCTTCTTGTGACTTACAACAATTTTGTAGATATAATTCATATCTAGATTTCAGTTGGATTTTCCGGAAAATTATTCAATTTTTTTTTGCTAATTCAACACTCTAGCTTTCTTATTCAATTCGTTAGTGTCATTCCAATAATATTACAGCTTTAACATCAACTGTCCACTTGTGCTTCCCTTTATCGTGAATTACCTGCATTCTGTGGTTGTTTACTTTTTCAAAGATTGTTAGATCGTCCTTGCTCGCTATCTTCGTCAACAGCAAGAAAAGTCTTATCTTTGACAAAACGTCAATCAATGTCTGCATAACGTCGATTACCATCTATACTGCTGAATAACAAAAGAACGAATTTTTAATGCAAAATTAATTTTTATATGAGCAATAATGTATGGAAATATTATTGATAGGTTCACATAGTATTGCCCCTCCCCCTCCACTTCCTCTCCCAGCTAAACGGCCCGTATCGAAAAAGCAGGGCTTCTTATGAGGCAATATTAGTGATCGAAAATAGTGTGATGTGTATTAGATGACGGTCATATAAAATGGTCCTATATGCCAAGACCTGACGAATCCATAGCTACATGAGGAATAACTGAAAAGCCCTCAGTAAGCGAGCGGTGCCCAATTTTGAGTGGGACTGCTTAGAGTGGAGAGCCATGGTCCGTGCATAATTTTTTGAGGCGGATCTTACATCCAGGAAACTCTGTCATTGATTCATTGCGAAACTGCAAATAATCACATGCTTCGTTGAAGAGACTGGAATTGCAATAAGGAAATGGTTTTCGATTTTCAAATGGATATAGAAGATGGGGGAGGAGCATGCATGAGGAAGTAAAAGCTGGGAGCCAATTATAATGAGGATAAGGACATAAAGCAATGTGCAATATAGTATTTATAATGATGTTTGAATGATGAATATCATACCAAAGATAAAATTTCATCGTCCATTTACTTCCTTTTAGTGTGTTTTATGTGTATAATTGATAGGAATATCACCGAATGTGAAACTGAGATAATCCGAATGGTCGTTCAAGATGCATCATATAGCACTTTCAAAATTGTTCTCTCAATCGAGTGTCATTCTCTTTTGTGAATATTCATTCGAATCTTTTTTAAAGAAAGTTGCGAGGAATGCGCAATGGTGAAAAGAAGTAAAAACGAATGCATTCATACGTTTTTGCCAGCCGGGTGGTTAAAGTTGAAACAAAGTGTGCGCCTAACAATAGATCTTTATTCTCCAAGAATTCTAACGTAAAACATCATGATAGCGCTTTCTGTCTAACATTTAAATATTAAGTTCCATTGCAATAATATTTAAATATTAATTTCTATTCCAATAAGAGGTTACCCTTACTTGAGTGACTAATAAATATTTAGTCTAAAAAAGAAATATGCCAACATAAAACGTTTCCATATTAGCTTACTGGCTTACTAGAAATGCTGTTCAATTTTGAAGGCTACCCCACTGAATGCACAGTTAGTCATTCGTACGTCGTATACGCCAAATAGTATCATGAATTGTGCGAAACTTTATAATTGTACCCTATCATCTTTCTTTAATAAATTATGTCCTATCATCTATCGTTAGTGGCCGAACCGTCGTTTTTTCTCCTTTCTTCCATCTGCGCTCCTCCAAAAAAACCTCATCTGAAATGGTGATTGCCACACGACCTGTCCACTTTTGAACAATGAGCAGATTGAACGCAAATCACAAATGACTTCGATCAAAATCGCAAATCACAAATGACTTTCAAGTAGGTAAAATTGTGATTTAACCAGCGACGTCGAATTTCCACAAAGAGTGCGACGAAATGGGAGACAACACGTAATGGAAAAATATAAAAGCAAAGGAAATGGAAAAAACTCTTCTTTATTTTGGTCGATTGAAAAAGACGTCCTCGAAAAATGATGCACGCTGCAAATCGGTTTTGCCAACCATCAAAAGCTCAACTCACTGAAGCGATTCGGAGCAGTGGAAATAGGGCTGTAAAAAGTGTAAAAAACGAGCTAATTGCATGCTCGAGGTCATCGCAATTGAAACTGTCTGTCAGCAAGCACTTCACGATAGCAGTGATGCTATAAGTGATCCTTTCTTATGTAGCGTGCAGCCATATCGAGTGAATGTTCGAGCACTCATCACTCACTCTACCACTTTAAATTTGTTTCGGATGTGCGTAGTTGTATCTTTCTCTACTAGCTAAATAATACGTATAATCCATCCTTATTGCTATGTGCACAATGTCCCCTTCAATAAGGGTTCTGCAATAGTCGGCGTCTTGCACCCATTCTTTGTGGGTTGTTCAGTTCATGAGCACCTTCTCTATAGGCAAGGCCAGTTTCGATTTCGTCCCGCTCTTTCCCGAGAACTTTGTCCTAGGTGGAAGAGGATGGATGGAGACGCATTAAGCATGCACGATTATTTTTCACGTGAGGGTGTTCTTGGATAGGATTGTCTGTGGTCTTGTGGATGGTTCATTGTTGTCTCCACAGTGGTGTGGATGATGCAGCTGCGCCGCTACAACCTCTACTGGTGCCGCTGCGTTCCCGCGGCAGTTTCATTCGAAGAAAGCGACCAGGAAAACTTGCTGCTTATGGGTAACTAAGTACAATGCAAACATCGAGCGACAAAATTCTTCGCTCACCAGTGGACAGTTGTTCTTGCATGTATTTGTTAGAGCAGAATATCCTTGTGTCACAGACAACCGTAAGTGGATGTTTTTGCGTTGCTTTTATACAAAATACCTGAAATGCCAATCTTATTTTTGCCCATATTTTTAGGTAACTTCTAATGAATGGAACGTGTATGCGGCTCTATATGTTTGTTGAGTGATTTTACAGTTTTTTATTACAAATATGAGTGGGTTATTCCACGAAATTTGATCCACTCTGATGCAGGGAAGCAAAGCCGCAATTGTACGTTAATGACAGTTCTAGATAGCCACCGAATTCGCGCTCAACGAACCTGCTTCAGGTTGACAGAAACTGATGGAACATTTTCGATCACCATCAGAGTTGGATCAATATTCTTGCACTTGTATTCTCAGCAACAAAACTTTCATATTTTCATGAGGGGCATCAAAAGAAGGAGAGGAGGGGAGGGAGAGGAAATGTGATAGGCCCAACTATTGCCTAACCATCTTTTGTATATACTGATAGCATGCAAGTGATTGTCGCAGAAAAATGTGATTATCTATACATGTTTTCATTAATAAAATAACAAGCCATTAGCTTTCCTCACCCCCTCCCCTTCCCCTCTCCTCGTACCACTGAGCCGTGCAATATGCTGTGTAGAGGGGAGACCATTATGCTATAATGCAATATGCTTTTTGATGATAATCAAGTTTTTACAACTAAATTACTTATGACTGGAACTAGTTTTTCTAATTTTTTGCGACCGTAAGATTACATAGCGTGTGTTTTGCATACCGTACGTTTGAATACCGTACGTATGAGTTTGTCTGAAGAAAGCATTGTTCAGGTCAAGTTATTGAAGCAAAGAAAACAGCTTGTATTTTAGAAGTGCAGTGTATATTGAAAGAAATACTCGGTGTGTTTTTCGTCGTTTGTTGCCTTTATTAGCCTGTTTCTTTGAATGGCAACAACATCAACTCCGTTCGTCTATTTGCTCAGTAACCAAAGAAGACATATGCAGCTCGACTGCAGCGATTGTTACTCGCTGTCCTAAACGACAAAATTGTCGAATGCAGATTGCGACTGTCATTCTGGGAAGATTATAACACAGTTCTAGGGAGAATTAGAGGATGAAACTACTTAGGACAAACATTGAGTTTAGTACCTTTATTCATGGCTTTATTGAAAGCAAAACTTGGACAATTATCGTCAAAAAAATGTTTCGTTCAAGAAATATTTTTAGCCGACTTCCTCTAATTTTTCGGAGAGTATCTAATATTGAAATGTCGACATGACTGATAGTCATATTCCGAGGTCGTTTGCAAACGAAAAATACTATCAGAGGTTTCCTATAAGTATCCTGACGCTGATGTTTCATCCTTGTAAGACCAAACAATATCGGACATCAACGCTAACAAGATGCTAATTTTTTTGTCGATCATAGATGTGCAGTCGTTATTTCGGTCAAAAGACGACGCTAAAGTGAGACAAGAAATTTGTTCACGTATTTAGCAATAAATCATCGTTGATGAAGGCTTGATACCGTACCGAGTGAGAAGTGTACGGTACCGATCGGAAAGCGCAAAGCACCGAATGGAAAGTACGAATAACGAATCGGAAAGCTAGATGACTGTTCTAAACATTTTAACTAAACCCAGGAATGCATTTTCGGAGTCGCCTTACTGCAAAATCAGTCGTCGGGCCAAAACGGTATAAACATTGTAAAAGAGCTTGTTTGATTGATTGGCTTGTTATCGTGTCCATTATTTTCAAGCAAACAAAATATGGCCATCATATCCAGTTGAACTGATTGAACAGTGCGATCACTGTTTTTTGTCCACCAGCTGACTCAACCGGCGAGCCGGTGGCAGACACTCGAAAACTGCACTTGCTTGACAAGTCGAATCATGCAAATTGCTCAAATTATTCACAGACAAAATTGGTAATTCTTTAGTTTTCGTCAAAAGGCCTCAATAAATTTTCGGTGGATGCATTTAAGGGTGCCTGCTTGTTTGCCGTACTTGTTGTAATCAGCGTCTCAGTGACATTTTATTGGTGTCTGTTAATTTTGCTCTCAATAAGATGCCATTTCTTATCAAAAAAAGCTCAATTTCTAATTGTTTTCTCTCAACTTTTCATGAAAGCAATCTTTTTGTTTAATTGATTATTCTAATCAATCCTCACTCTTCACCGATGAAGTTGAAATTCTCTTTCGATTATAGTCGACTTTCAACATTATCGATAAAATCTTTTTCACTTTTTTTAGGCTGAAGTCGAAAAACGTAACGGCAATAAAAAAAAGTTCTAAATTGATATGCTTTCAGCTTATAATTCGTATTCATACAAGAGCACTTCGAAATTATTTCCGCATTTTATGAAAATTGAAAAGATCTTAGAAATCAAAATTTTCACTCTTATTTCTCCTCTAACATTTTGAAAAATACTACAAAGACTATTTAATGCATATCCCATGAAAGAATATCGAAATGACTATTTAATAGATATTCTATAAAGAGATAAATTACGTTTTACTGCAAAAAAACAATTGCATACACTCGATTCGATCGAATTTATCGCAAATTCCACGAAACGTTTGCAAGATTGTCTCATCGTTGCAAAGACATCGAATGCCGATTAAGGCGAACACTTTTTTTTTTGCAATTTGCAAGGAAGACTTTCTAAGTGAATCGTTTGTTACCATAGTGATGAAGCTTTTACGTATTTTCCATCTTCAGACTGTATGTAAAATTGTCGGCTTTTTTATTCGTCTGCAATGAATTATTACCAGCTGTATATGAATCAGCTGTCTCCTAAGCGCAATATGTGCGGTTAAATGCTCATATTGCGATCAATGAACATATCTTTTGCGCACTAATATAATTATGGCCTAAAATGATTCACATAGACGACAGAATTACCATGTTTTCTTGAACAGAGAATTTTTGAGGAGCACTCCCTTGTCGAATATTAATTCTACTGCAGAAGTGCCGGGAAAATAGATGCCCGTCTTGAATTCAAGCCATCCTCTAAATGTAAGTCCCTGATCTTGAATGACATGAAGTTCAATTATCCTTTCGAACTCTTGCAAAGAAAAAAAAACAAAAAAAAAATTGTGAACTCGTTCAATATATGCGGCATCAACATTGCTCAGTCAACTATGTGCCATCAGTAATATTTAGGATGACCAGTAAAACAGAATATAAGAAAAACAAAATGAAATAGGCCTGCTATACAGTAGCGTTGTTTTAATTATCAAAAGCCAACGAATATAGAAGCACTAGGCCTTCATTCACATAGATGCAATAATCGTGAACTAGGAATCGATGCTTTTTACATTTAAGATGTATGAGTTGCCTCGAAAAGCAAAAAGTTATGAACTTAATTCCCACCTGGAAACGAGTTTCATCATAGAAAATTCCGTTTATCAAAGAGTTTGAACTCACTATCATATCTGCGGACATAAATAAGCCAGGTGTAACCGATTCCAGAAAATGCTGAAAAAACCAGCTTAATCCCCCCTCAAAAAAAAATCAAACCTACTACTCGCTAGTGGATCGCTAATTGAAAGTGATCATAGTTTATAAATATTAATAAAGCATTAATTCCGGCTTCCACCGAATTTGATAAAAAGAACGGTTTTTTTTTTTTCGAATTCTAACGATTCATCTCTAAAATTCACTTATTTTTGCTCATTTTTGAGGGAGTCGGCAAATACCGCTTTTTTTATTTAAAAGAAAATTCTTTTAAAGTACACTGAACAATATTCTCTTAGTGCAGCTTTGCGGTTAACGTTTCCTATTCCTGTTATTATGAAAGACACAAAAAAGAACAATTTCTCGATTGGCATCTGTCAATTGATTGCTGCTTCCTAATCAATTTTTGTGTTCTATTTATCCGTTCCGTCTAAGCAATGATTTTTGATCGCACGCATTGATGAACTTCGGAAACTAACCGCTGCTTTCGTTTTCCATAGCGAGTTGCGATTTTAACTGCCACTTCAACGTTCACAACGGCGTTGGTGGCCATCAGATTATTGGTTGGAATTTTGAACATACATTTCGAGGAGTTTCGATGAACTTATTCCTTCTATCATAACAGTTAAATTGTCTTTTTAAAATCAATTGAAAAACCACTAAGGAGAAATCTTATATATAAATATATAGAGATGAAGAATTAACCGGGAATATTGTAGGGAACTCCACAATGCTTTCCGCATTCCCAGATTCCCCCATTCATTTTTCCTCCCAATAAACTCGTGTTTCCAAGAAATAAGTATAAATATATAAATAAATATGTTTATGTATATATATATATATATATATATATATATATATATATATATATATATATACATATACAATATGTATACAACGTTGAAAGCACTAGCGATGTTCACGATCGAAGCGATCCTTAATGTTTGTGATCGAGTTTCCAGTGCAATTTCAGCCACTATAATTAAATGTCCTTATGTTCAAATGTTTCTTTGTTTATTGTTCTCTTAGTATGAGAGTGCAAAAAGTCCACTGTTGAACAATCAGTAAATGATTATAGATTTTGAGATTGATATTTTGGATAAAATTCCTCACTATTAAATATTCAAATTTCATAAAAATCGATATTTCGTTAATAAGATATGTTCCTTTTAAGTGATGTGAGATATCGATTTTTATTAATTATTCAGACTTCTAAAATATTGAATAAATTGATGGACATTATGCAAATTGACATTCTGATAAGGAGATCAGAACTGAACAAATAAAAAGTTTTAAGTATTTTATGAATTTTACTTTACTTTATTTTTGCAACAATCTTTTTCTAACGAATATGGAGGAAATTCAACCATCACATGCATTTATAACAAATAATCAACGTTATCCATGTCATCCATAAGATTTCTTGTTTCGTAATTTTTATTTTTTCACAGAACTCTAAAAATTCGACAAGAATCAAACCTCAACTCTATTATTTCATTTGTTAATCAAAGAATTTATTATAATGAATCATTTATATGCAAATTGTTTCGTCTATCATATAACAGGGGGATTCTTACAATGAATGTATGTATGTACTTGTCCAATAGTTTTAAGTCACTAACCACTTAGGCTGAAGAAATTTTCAGCTGTCGACCGTTACCATAAATTATTTCTAAAATTTGCATACACTCGCTGATCAATCGAGCCGTATATTACAGCATTGCATTTTGCACTTTAGAATCGGTCTAGTTGAAGAGACGATTCTTTTTGATTTATGGGAGTGGTCGTTTTCGTTTGAAAAAAAAAATCCATCATTGTGCATGTTTTATTATCTCTCGGTAATTATCAGTGTTGATTGGTGGTGTTGAATGGCCTATGATATAAATGCGCGTATTTCACCATTTTCATTAGTTTATTTTTTGAATTGCTCATTGGCTATATCTCACCCTTATGTGGACTGTTCGAAGATTTTATTTTATTCGCTTTTTTTTGTAGCTACAATATACGAATTGAATACAATGATATAATTAAATAGCTAATTATTGCTGAAGTATTAAACGATGAAAGTACCACATAACAATAGATGGATTCTGCTTATATATGGAGGACGGCCAAAATGTAGAAGCCAGCATTAGGCATCTCTTGGAGTTTTATAAAAAGTATAGCTGACAACGAAGCTCAATCCTCTCACAGTTCCAAGTTTTGTTGTATTATTGGACCACTTAGTGCTACTTGATTTCACTCAGTAGATTAATTAATGTTGTTATTTTTTCTATTCTTTCGAGAGAAATGAATCCTTTATAACGCCTCTTCAATATTTTTACTAAACATTGATTAATATTTCGTTAAGTAATTCTATGCATTGATGCGTCTGCCGAAGTGTTTTAAAGTAAAGTAAGCGACATTACAACGTAAAAACTTTTATTGACAGTCGCTTAAGCAAACCAATTCTGTATTATTTGCTCAACAATAAGTCATTAAATTTTTTCGCCGCAAAAACAGTGATTGGAAAAAATTCTGTCTCGCTCTCTTTCTCTGTCCATTTCTTTCTCTTTCTCTCTTTCTCTTTCTATGTTTCCGATAAACGCAGTTTTCTCTTTTCTCATCGTCATATATTCTTCTATGAAATTGCTGATCACTCATATGATAAGCGTTCTTAATGGTGTAATTTAACGTAGAGTATTTATTTTCATCGTGGATTCGGTTGATCATTCAACCAAATAAAGAAAAATTTCAAAATAGGAAACACTCAAATCCAATAAAATGGTGCCAATATCCTATTTGCTTGAACAAGAACTTCTTCTGAAAGAGTTGCTCCACTAGGCCTACTGTTGAGCATTCACAAAAAATTGGGGTACAAAAAAATAGAGGCTCCATTGAAGCAAATCTCTGGCGAACGTAAATTCCAGAAAGTAGCCACAACCTCGCCGGGAAAAGATTATGCTCTCATACACTATCTTCTTGCATTAACACTGTTTAGTTTAAAAGGTCGAGTATGGCACGAATCCCTCCACTTCGGTAAAAACGCTGCCATGAAGTATGATAAAATCATGAGCTTAGCGGCAAATAGAACTTGCAAAATCTCGATGCTACTATTCATATAAATCCAGTCTACTGGCCACATATATACTAGGAGGAAAATTCGTAATTTATAATGAAAGGGTTTTTAATTACAACGAAATCTTTAGAGAAAAGTGACTCTGATCACTCCCAGATTTTAGCGATAACCACACGAGTTCACTTCCATCGAGGAGATCAAATTTCGACTTTCCTTTAAAGAGAACCTAAAGAATGCGGATAAATGCAAAATTGAATGCCTAATTTGAATCGCTTTGCAATATTATGTAGGCTGCAATTCATTTGGATCTGTATAGTTCGGCTGGCTATCCGAGCTTTTTAAAGTTTATTAATTACTTTCTGAATAGGTTCGATAATGCTTATTCGCGAACTTCCATCACGTTATCAGACAAAAAATAATCATTTAGCGCTTAGAGTATTTGTTAGATATAATAAAGAAATGTGTTATTATAACACATCGGTTTGCCAATGGCCATATGAAGCAATGTGGGTAATGAAGAATATGCTAGAATAACACAGTGTCTTACTTAGCAAAACATATACTATGTGTTATCGTTGCTGTTGCTATAACTTTATCGAATTGGCCGCAAAATGAGTTCAATAAATTGCGCGTTGTTTGGAGCTCGATTTGTATGGCTCCATGAAGTCTAGTCGACGAGCTGAAACGAAACGATAGATCACTGAGAATGAATGCTTCCTTGCACACTGATGCGTTGTAATGTTTTTTTTTTTTTTTTTGGTTAACGGTATCTTTGTTTTGTTTTTCTCTGAGAGAACATTTTGACTGATTGCATTTTATTGTTTATTGGTAAGTAATGCCGATAGACCTTCCTATTGTTTTTCTTTAAAAAATAAAAAATAAAATAAAAGGAAATGTCGTGCGAAATTTTTAACTCATATGAAACATTTTTCTCATAATGTTTCATACGTTTTTTTTTGCTCATAATTCAAAGGCAATAATATTGCGGTATGCTATCGCAAATTCTCTAACAAAAGTTTAATTGAAATGGAGTAATTTTGGAGATTTTGATTGTTTTCCTATCAAGCAAAATATTTTCAAGAAACCTTATTTCTTCTACTTTATTCCTCTATTAAGCTATATTCCGCTCTACAAGCAATAATCATGATCTCGTGCATATTAAAAGATATATACTCAAACTTGAATTTTGTAGGCGCTAAAGTCTCTACCTTTATCGACGTCAATTGTAGTGACTATTTGATGAATAAAATTTGTTGCAGAAACACTCGTGTGAATATGTGTCTCATAGCTAGCTATGTACTGAAAGAATAGAATGCCTTATATACAAATACATTTTTTAAGAAGTACATATAAATCGCTATAGATGGTTGTCTACCTCAAGGTTTTGGAACGTAGCAATTTGCTTCAAAGCATAGCAACCATAATTTCTATATGCGACCAAAAAGCCTAGTCACTTATGCACCTGAATCTAAATTCATTCAAAATATTTGCGGATTTTTTAATGTGTTAACAAAACCGTATTACCGAACTCTCTTTCATTACGATGCTGCACACTGTCAGACATGCTGAATGATTGCCGTTCATTTCACATGTAGCATGCTGCGTTTTCTTACTTGTCACAGAAGCTTCCAGATCTCCACATTGACTTCACAAAAATTACCTTCTTTATTAAGTTTTAGAATATTCCGTTGTTTTTATGGAAATTTCATGTATCCTATTTAGCGCTGTCTAGAATTATTCTCGAACATTACTGTTACCCATATCGTTCAACATGCTCATAAATTCATCTAAGAATATTGCGTCTCATTTAGAGGAAGCTATGTTTGTGATATAACAATGCAACTCTTCTCTTCACCAGAACCCCCTTCCTCTAGTGGCATTTGAGCAGCTTTGCTTTATGACTACTTTTCTCGAGCATATTTTTATGAACAGTGTGCCTCTCACAGTTTCGGCTCCTTTTTTTCACACTCCGATTATTGCATGCTCTTTTCACAAGTTTTTACGCGCATTTCCTTTTCCTTCAGTGCACCAGAGTGCATAGATTTCATGAAGCGAAATGTCGATTCGTTTTTTGTGTCCGAAATAACGCTGACTGCTGCATCGTTGAGCGTCTCATGCTCGAAAATGGTGTTGTGCAAAACGATGCGCGTCTGTCTGCTACATGATCGTTCCGTCGGGATAGCGACAGCATACCTCACTTCCAGACGGCTGCTCGGCTGGCAGACCACGAGGTTTTGTGTTGGCTTCAGTTGAACGCGCATTATGTATGGCACGTTCATCACCCTGTTAAGGTGTACATACGTTCGATACTTGTCATGAAAGTGTGCAGCGTTCAGTGTCTTTAGTCATCCCTCCTCCTCCCCGGTCAAGTGATGAGCTGGTTGATAGGGATTAGGAGGTGCAAAAAGGAGGAATCAGAGAGATTATATAGTCAAGATGAAACCACTATTCCTCGCGATGCCGTTATTGAGCTGCTTGATTCGATGCTACATGAGGTGGTCTTGACTTCAGTTAGGATGTAGATTAACAAATTTTTGAGAGATAGCAAGGTGTGAAGCAAGAGCATCAGGCGAGAGTGTATGTATGTGTTCATGAGCAGCACACAGCTTTGAGTTGTTTTTTGCATGTGCAGGGAGGGGGAGTGCGAGAAGCATGGCTATGAGTCGTCGGCAATGTTGCACATCGATGCGGTGCAAGCGCCTAATCAGTATCTTCTTGCCAGCCGCCGTCTCGAGAGGCTGTCGCCGACGTGTGTGCACGTGGTCATACCAGCTGCCTCGGGTGCATATACATGTGAGTGATGACGTGATCCAGACGGGTCACTCCCTCCGTTCGACACTGCTTGTCGCACGCCCCGGCGCAGACAGCCAGCGTTCACTGCTCAAATACATCTCACCAGCTAAAGCCCATTTCACTTTCTCCTCTCCTTTCCTTACCTTTGCAGCCTGTCCGAGTTATATTCACTTGTGCTGGCAGCTGGTCGCTCCTCAACTAGGAATATGGCTAAAGAGGGGAAGGGAAGAGAAGAGATCTGAAATCTATTCTTTAGATGGGCCAAGAGGTAAGAGTGTCTTCCAACCGCGTGTAACCATTTTGCTTCTCGTAAGTGAAAATCTTGACACCTGCTCTCACTTGTTCGATCAGGAGCCAGCCAATAGATTTCCTCTCTGTAATGTACATGAGGGTATTTCTTCATTCCAGGCAATCCAGATGAACGTTGAAGCTTTTCCGCGGAAAATCTTTTTTTTTTTCAAATTCCTTTCCGCTCTCCATAGCCTCCACAGAGATTTAAATCGGAGGAAATCCGTCAGGTCAGTTTCAGACATATGAGTGAGACAAATGAATTATATACAGGCATATGGGGTCAGATTTAGACTCATATAGTCGCTCTCGAATTCAAGGCATTCTCTAAATACACATGGAGAATCCGTAGTTTATTATTGTATCTGCCTGTTTATCTCTGTGCCTCCTAGTCGGTTATTCCGATACTGAATCAAAATACAACCTGCCAAGTTATTTTTACTTAACTTTTCAAGTGGTTTTGCATATTTAGGAAAATCTCCTCCCAGAGATCGTTGCCTCATTTGCCTTTTCAACAGACAATTTGCATAGATGATATTTTATTTAAGTAAAATACGAATCGGATCACTGTTCACTTCGATTTCGATGGATTCCCATAACCGATAAAAACATCATGTGATGTAGTACAAGTTGAGAGATATGAAACATTCGTGATTAAAACGTTTCGTTGAAATTGAAATCGATGTATGTGAAAATTCATGGGTGGTTAGGCGATGTTGATTCAGTAGCACTGCATCTTCATTGTGGTGACATTTGCATGCGGTCATCGCAAACCATCTCATTAATACTGACATTTCGATTGAAACGACCGAATTATAAGACGGTTGACGTGAAACGAGATCATAAGCGGAGTGATTTCTCAGAGTAGTGCTTTATTCGCATCCTTAATGCCATCAAAAATTTGAACAAGATGCCACACCTCTGTAAGCCTCATTATGAGCTAGCCATGCACTTCATGGACACTGAATGGGATCGAGGAGAGATATCAGAGGAAGGGAGAAAGGAGGACGGGGTTGACAAGTCTACCCAACCATATTCAAATGCCAAAAAGAAGGATGGCGATCACCGCCATTATTTTCAGGATGAAATCCAGCGTTGATCTTTCATAAAACATATAGAATTTTGGGCACTTTTAAGTGGATACGTCTTCGAGTATTCCGTCATTTGGGGTTCATTTAAAAACACAAATTTTAACAGAACTTGTAACCTTTTCTCCAGCAGAACTGCTCCGATTTTGCGCTTCAAGGGCACAGCTGTTCAAATATGCTTCAAACAATCGCGGGAAACGGTATTTTTTTGTCATTTGGGATGCATGCGTATGTCGTTCTCTGGAAAGCAGAATTTTATGCTTTTCAACTCTCGAATTAGCGAGTCAAATCTTGTTTCGAAACGTTTTATCACTCGCGTTCACAATCTAGTAATTATTCGTTGCTTTTGCCGATGATTCGCAAATACGAATCGTAAAGGAATTAGTGTAGGAAGAGCGGATTCTGCAAAGTCAAATTTTTTAGATCAATTTTTATCTTTTGAATCAAATTCTCTTGAAGACTTTTATCATGCATATTCATTATACTCGCGAATGAGATGCTATACAATTTCATTTCATTCAGTTCAGTGGAATATTTCATAGAAATTAGGGAAGACGCCCATTAAAAGCGATATATCTGGAGGGAAGTGCAACTAAAGCTTGTATGCGGATCTATGACTACAGTAACCATGCCGGCAGCAATTGTCCATTTAGAAATTCTCACTTTTCACTTCTTTGCAATTCATCGGAAAGAAAGATTCCTTTTTTGTATTTTTAGCGAATATTGTTGTTGTTGTTGTTTTTTTTTCAATCTGCGTGCGTTCGAGAAGAAGAACGAAATTTCCGTTATTCATCTTAGGCAAAAGAGATATAAAGCGAACAATAGAAGAACTTCGAATATCATTGATAAAATAAGCTTATTTTTGTAGCCATGGTGAAATGAATGCAACACTTCCTGCTTTTGAGGGATTAACCGATATTGTTGACATATACCGATCAACGCAAATGCGCATTTCTTTCACGGAAATTACTTTTCGCAACTGCTACGATATCTCATTCATTATTAAAAAGTACACTGCTGTTTATATTCGATCCTTTAATACTTGACTAAATATGTGTCAGCATCTTATATTAACCCGTCTAATGACTTTTTGTTTTTCCTTTTTTGCCAATGTTGCTAGTGCATTTAACATCGAATATTCATGTCTAGTAAACCATCATCATTCTTATACAATTTTCCAGACGAACGCGTCTTTTGTTAATAATAACACTTATATTATTCGCGCATAAGTACTATTTTCATCGCATAAAAAAGTACGCCTGCTAGTTTAGGAAATTATGCTTGTATCCAGAACTTGAAAAAGATCAACGGAATTTGAGATAGAGCAACAAAACTGAAGAAATATATGCCGAATTTCAGAGAGATCAGCAAAGTTTTATAGAAGAATGGTTAGCTGGAAGCAGTCTTTTCTGCACAATCTGATTCACTTGATGAATAATGATTTTATTGAAACGTTCAGCTCCAAAATGCTCAAATATTCGACACATTTCGCGAAGAATAAACGTTTTATATGCTTCTGCAAATTTGCTTTGTCTGAACGTACTATGGCAGATGTATGCACATGTATGTGTTTCTCTGTATGTCTGTGTAATAACTTCACTAGGGTGCGGGGAGGGTCTCAGAGGTTAGGGGTGAGGAATTTGATGTGCATTATTTGAACCGTGAAATGATCCTCAAAAAATTTTTAGCTGATTCATTAACTCAAAAAGAACTTGTCGAGAGTTGAATGAGCTGATCAATTTCTGCTATATATATATATATATATATATATATATATATATATATATATATATATATATATATATATATATATATATATATATATATATATATATATATATATATATATATATATATATATATAGAATGTAATCTAGCGTTGTCTTGGTGAGTTTACCGACGCATTATCTTGCATATTTAGTTATTTATTCTCAGTTTTCAAGATCCTTCAGCCTAATTAGAGGAAATGCAAAAGTGCATTTGATGCACCATCGAATCTGCGAGCTTCTATACTTGTTCTCACGATCACATCTTAGGAGGTGCTAAATATCTGCATTTCATGCACTAGTAAGTGAATTATTTGTTTATTTTTTGTTTATCCCTATTTATGCTCAAATTTATATTCACATCTAATTTAATTTATGTTATTTATATTCATATTTATATTTATATTCATATTTATATTTGCATTTATATTTGCATTCATATTTACATTTATATTTACATTTATATTTATATCTATATTTATATTATATTTATGCTTATGTTTATGTTTATGTTTATGTTTACGTATATTTACATATCTGCATATTTTCATATCATTAGTTAGTTATCTAAGATATTCCAATAATGATGCTAAAGTTGTGTGATAGCGCATACTTTTCTTTACAATTGCAAGGGACATATCATTTATACCGTAAAACGTTGATATTACTTAGCATACCTTTCTCAGTATGCGAGCATAAAAGTTTGCGCTTGCTAGACGACACTCTCTCATCGATGCATACTCTCGCTGTTGAATTGACAAAGTGCGATTAGTGATTGCACTTTGCTGTCGACCAGTCAATCACTCCCTCAAAGACTTGCAAACCAAAAAAAATTACAAGAAAAAAAAAAATAAATTTTCTTCGAAATGAAATTTTCCCATACTTGAATCGTTCGTTCATTAGATTATGCCATCTAGGACAGAAGGATGGATATTTCATGTTTCATTTGCTGTTGGATTGTTTTCTTGCAAATTGCACTTGATTGATTTTGATGAAATATGCACGAATTCAGTGAGATATTTGATTATTCATTAGTTTATTGATAGAAATACCCACAATGCAATAGAATGTTTAAATTGTGGTTAATTTCTTTCTGCAAGAAACGACCGCTTCATCTTACAGATCATTTAAATATATAGATGCTGAAAATTCAATATTACTACCAGATACTAGGATAACCTTTGTTTTATTGCTCACAAACTGACCTAAATGTAGCAGAAGCAATAGTTAGTGATAAGATATAACGAAAATTGATTTCTGTTACTTGGAAAAATTTTAGTGTCCGCTAAGTTAAAAAAGTCCTTTCATGAGACTTTCTATGGAATATGCAAATTTACCACAAAATTTATTGATGTTCCTCGCTTTCAATTCCAAAACATATTACGCATATGCAACAAAATATTTGAAATCATCAAAGTGTAAGTGATAATCGAATGCATTGATACTGATAATCATTGATTAACAATTCTCCTTCGGGATTCCACAGAGGATCAGTTAATTTTGTATGAACGAGTTAAAATGAAATAAGAAATTGATCGCAATTTTAGCGATATTTCTCTAGATTGCCGATGTTGTGCTTTTTCTGAATTATGTGCAAAAATATATTCCTCTTTTTCTGCATTTTTCAACGTTTTCGGAATGCATTTAAGTCGACATAATGCCGTTGTATGTCTATGTATCTTGTCTATAAGGTGGTTTCAATGCAAAAGTCACGAATGCCACATTATAACGAAATTTGATGAAGAATATCTGCGCTGTGAAATGACCTTCTGAATTTAAAATTTATCGCCATTACTCACCCTCTGACTGGGCTATTAGCATATGAGCTCATTGCATTGTTGATTTATGTGTGAAAAATTTTTTCTATCATCAAATACCATCGGATTAAAAATGGTTTCTTGATTGGAAATCGGTGTGTTCGTTTAAAAAAAGCGGATAACTGTGCATAATACGGTTGTTTTCGGATGCCTGAACAATCGTTTATGCGGGTAACCTAAACGCAAAAATGCGTATCGTGCTTGCTTCCCTAGCAAATTACTTCACTATCTCAGTTACGCATTTTTCTATCGACATTACAGCTAAATAATTATCAGCTTATAGAAATTAGTATGAAATATGGCAAAATATGAAATCTAAAATAGTTTGATTAAATCTCTGTGTTGATAACTAAAAATCTCGCGCATAACACAGAAGAATTTTAGTTGCAACAGGAAGCGAAATTATGAAAGTGCTACTATGCATAAGAGCACTACTGAGACTGCGACTCATATTTACCGTCATTCCTATGACTTTTATATTCAAAGTTTTTTCTCAGCAATGGATTTGCAACTGCTATTTGTTGTGATTCTCAATGCGAAATTCAACTGGGGAATGAGGAAAGGTTAGGGGAGGAGTAATATTTTCAAGAGACAGACATTAGCTATTGCAGCTTCAAAAGAGTCAGCACACATTTTGGAGTGTTGCATTTTTTTGCATTGACGTTTCATTATGCTAGTGAGGCGAAGGAATCTCTATTCTCACAGGAAAAAGGAGCTGATGCGAAAACTGCAAAAAATTGCTGCAACTATTGTGTAGAAAGAAATTACTGCAAGTTTATCCCACTTGTTGTCAGATGTACATGCGATAAAGCTGAGACCACGTTTATTTCAAGCAGAATGGAGTATTGGGAACTGAGAGGGGCAATATGCTGGTCACTAGTAAGAAGCACCATTCGCATCTGAAAGGTGTTTACTTTTATTCCACCTTAAATTCATAGTAAGGCGTATTGACTAGTAAGCTGAAGCGGAGCAAGGTGGAGCTAAACAATACCGCCACGAATGAAGTCTTCCCGAGCGCGCTATTCCATGATAGGCCGTTTAATTCCTTAAAACCACCAATCCTTTGGCGACTCAGCATCAATTTTTTTCCACTCAGAAAAGAATGAAACTTCTGACTTGCCTTCACTCCCAGCCCACCTCACTCTATTGGTCCGGTTATCCTAACTTAGCCAATAGGTTTATGTCAACTGAAGAGTATGAAGCAGCTTACCTGGTAAAGGTTTACAATGACATTCGTTAGAAAGAAAAGACTCTAAAGTTAATGAACGCTGTGATGATTTGCTGGCTGTATTTAATCATTGATAGGATTTAAAGAGATTTAATCGACTGATCATAAATTTTTGATTTCTCGGATGGTCTTTATTTCGAAAATATCATATAGTTTTAAATCTGCTGCTGCATAATGCGCTCAGAAATGTCGTTCAATGATTATGAGAGATTTCAAAGTTGACTCATTGAATTCTGGAAAAATCCCATGAAATTTCATCGTTGAAAGCAATGCGCAGGGTATTAATAAAAGTACTGGTTTTATACTTCATCAGTCTTTTCCTCTGTGATGATTGTATGTTGAGGATGAGGATTGAAACATCAACGATATTTCCGCTCGAGGAATCCGACCATTTGTTCATCGGTTATGCAAAGTTCGCAGTGAAATCACAACTGGTGGAAAAGTCATATGAACTTGTGCTCGCTGAAGTTGGAAGCGAGAAGTTGCGTAATGGACATGCTTATTGCACCTCTGTCAAATTAAACATCACGGAACGGAAAATGAAAGACGAAGTGGAATAGCATTTGGGATAATGATGTGATCAGAGCGATTAAAAAGGAGAGAGGTCTATAAGGCAAAAGAGGAAGAAGAAGGCGGTCAAAGTTGATAATGGCGGAATTCATTCTCTTTGTCCGTCTGTCCGCAGGTGGTCTGATTTGACCTGTTGGAGCATCTTACCGGATGAGGTCAAGTTGCCCTCGCCTCAGATGGAGGAGGTGCTTTATCGGTAATGACTTTTTTATGCAGTTGCAATTATAGTATCATAGTAATTTTTGAGCAGTCGGATGTAATTGGGCTTCGACCTCCTCTTTGCTCATCCGACCAATCAACCTCACTGAACAATCAGCAACCTGGTCCAGCCCAGCACCTTCATCAGGACGAGGGGGTAGCAAAAGACCTTTCTTTTAAACAAAAAGAAGTGAATTGACTCCTCAGCTTCCGAAGTACAGAAGAGAAGTCTAAGTCCTAACCTTCCTTAACAACTTCTCCTGCTACGCGAAAATAGAAGCGGAGTGAGAAGACATGCAAAACATATATATATATATATATATATATATATATATATATATATATATATATATATATATATATATATGTATGAAACGGCGACACGATGAAAGATATCGAATATGTTGAATATAATGTGTAGCGTGAAGAATGTACGCTATCGTCTGTAACTGCTCATACCCTCCCTCCTTCGGTAGAACCTTGAGAATGATGCGGAAAGAGGGAAGGAGATACAAATTGAGAAGGATGGGAGAAAGCATACTGAGTTAAAAACAGGCATATGAAGTCCTGGAAATGGAACAGGCGTCCTCACACCTTCCCCCATCGCACCCGCCTAGCGTCTGGAAAAATGTGGATGCATTCATGGATGTAAAACGAAGAACGCAATTGAAAGGCAACATAAATGCTAACTCATCATAGAATTTCATTTAGCTGAGCTGAAAAATTAACTCTAAAAAGTGTGATTGCGATGCTGATAAAGTGAAGACATTGTTGCATTGAGAGATAAGCGCATAGATGTTTCTCTGTTGACATAAATAATATTTGATATGCTTTCGTATGATTAATCGAGGAGTTTATGAAGAAATTATTGTTAATATCATTTCCAAGCTTGCGATTTAAACAAAAATAAATGCAAAAACTCACTTGATCTCTTAGCAATAACATTTTTATCACTCAATTCACTCGATTTTATGGAATTTGAATATTAAAAAAATGAATTTCAGTCATTTATTGTCGAAAAGTGATCGTGTTTTGCCAACATCAAAATGATACTGCGCCAAAAATCTCCAAACATTCGTTAAAATAGCGTTAAATGATTAATTCGCTTAAAATATTCCAGTTTCTCGTATGTAAATTTTCTTTTTTTTTGCAAAATTTTAAAAGATCTCTTCGAAAAGATAAATTCAGAACTTTTAACTTAAAATCCTACTATCTGTTTACTACTCAACAAGAAATCGTTTCTCCCCTCTTTTTGGGTTTAGATAATGCAGTAAAAACCATTCATGCATCGAATTCGTGTATTGTTAAATCATGGAGATGTAATTTTGTCCTTTTGTTTACGAAATCTAGGAGCCTCACGATCCACAATGGAGCATAGCGAAGGAGATGAGAACAAAAGGAGAAGGGAGGGGAAAGGCGAAGAAGGAGAAGGAAAGGGAAGGATAGCAAGGAGTAGTGGCTCATTTATCGAATATAATTCTCTAGCGAGGGGAATCTTCTACCAGATGGCTGTCTATCTCAGAGTTCGAGTGTCTTCAAGGATGTAGGTTAGCATGCATACCATATACTTTATTTCTGTCAACTATAATAAAACGAAATTGCAGCTAACTGGTTTTATGCATTAAATGATGCATTTATCTCTGATCGTATAAACCACCAGACGAACAGCTGTTTCAGCGTGACAAATGAGTCGTTTTTTGTCTCAAATCGGCGTTTAAACAAAAGCCGTCAGGTGGGAAGTGACAACACTTGTGGCACAATGTCAAATACCAGAGAACTTTTTTACGCGTTTCTTTTATCAACAAACTTTGTAGAGTATTTTTTAAGTGCTTATTGTTTGTTGCATCTGAGGTGTATGCATTGTGCATCGGCAAATGCACTTGTTGAAAAGGCATTCATAGTGGCCACTCCTTTCACATATCCTTCAGCGTCTCTTTTACCACTGATCACTTCAACAGCTTTAACTTGCCAACTTCCCTACAACTTCATTCTTTGCCAATATCCGCCGTTATCGAGAATGTATGCTGATCATGCGTTCTTTAGCATTCTCTATCAGTGGTGCAGGTATCATTGGATAATTGTGTTTGTCACTTGCTCACATACATCGTTAATCCCTCATTCTTTCCAATACATTTGAAATGTCGCTAAATTCAATTAACATTTTGGTCTGAGGTGGCGCAGTAATAGATCTTTCAAAAACCATTTTCGAAGCTCTAGAAAAACGCCAATATTCCGAAACTACAGAACAGAGAGCGAATTTCCATCTAGCTTACGAAAACTACTAAACTACGTGCCAGATGCGAAGCTGGAACGCTCTAAACTATCGGAATCCAGAAATTCCGGGACCGGAATTGGTGTATGGGAAGCTCAATGTCGAAAAATTTACCTACTTATCTCTGCGTTAGCCCCGTTGTAGTGATAACAAGAGCGGCACTAACTATCAATAATTGCATCTAGTTGGAAATGTAACAAATGCGTTTTTAGACTTTCCGCATAAGCAGTTTATTACCTCTCATCTTTTTTCAACTATCATTCCTTACTGATATAATGAAATGCTTCTTTTTTTAATTACGCCACACTCTGTAACTTTCCTCGCTGCCGTTCCACTGTTGCTTATTAGAGATCGAAGAGCAAACTTCCACCTATAATATTCATCATCTGTAGGCTGATAAAAATATGCTCAGTCAGATAATGGAGAGACGCTTTCGTCTCTTTATTGCTCTTTAGTTGTGCAAAAATTTTTGAAAAATTTAGCATGAGCAGATTAAATACAAGCGTGTTTAGATCAACGAATGCGTCGAACGCACAAGTGGTTACCCATTGCAAAGGTGGTGTCTATAAGCAAGAAGGGCAGAAACAAAAAGAGAAGAGCTGTAATAAGTAGATTAATTTTCTGTTGCATACACACAAAGCTCACAACGTATTTGCTGTTCCACTAAAACGCAAGCTCACATTGAGCACTCTTTTCTAACACTGGCGATGAAAATAAAATGGAAACGCAATCCGTCTGACCAACCCTTTTGTGGACGTTATTTTTTGCATCGCTGACGTTATCGAACGTCGCCTTCCTTTTTCTGCAAGCACTTACCTCTTGCATTCTCTTTCAACGTTTTCGAAGATGAGGGCGATAAATGCTTTCAGCGCCTTCAGACGTCGACAGCCATTCATAACTCCACTTAATTCCCTGAAAAGCAAAAATGTTTCCAGAAAAAAGTAATGCAGAAGCAAATGACTGCAACGACAATTCACGGAGCCTCATGTCGCACTTTGTCAGCTACACAATATTATTACCTTCATTACTTATTTTAATAAGTGGATAGGTTCAATTTTTTTTATTTATTTTAAATTGGGTCTCTCAAGGTGTGTAACTGAATACTCGTTTACCGCTGATTGATGGTATTCGAATGTTGAAAAAATTGCGATTATTTTAATAATTTAGTAATTCATAAAAGATGTTGAAATAGCTACTACAACAAAAAATGTTTGCAAGATTTACCTCTCTAAATAACAATTTCTGCCTTTTTCACCTTCCCCCTTTCCCCTTTGCTCTTCTCAGTTCCTCATTCTCCGTCCCCTTTTTCTTCTGTTCCTCTTTCCCCTTTCCCTTTTCCACATTCTCCCTCCACTCTCCCTAGCTCAGCAAATCTCGACTGTAAATTTCTTAATTTTTTTTATTCTCTCAAGAGAACTGAACTGAAATCCCGGCTATAAAAAAAGTAGGCTAATAATTTAATTCTCAAGCCCGCTGTAGAGCTCCTGTAGCCTCCTATCAAACACAATATATTCTCCGCGCAACACCAAATGTCTACTTTTCGATCTGCTTTGATCTCAACTTTTGAGTGATCCTTATAGCAAGTAATGCCTAATTCCTTCTAACCTTAATTCAAATTTTTATCCACCGATTATACGAAGTACGAAATCTCCTATACCTAATTTGTATTTACAAAATTTAATTTTTTTATTTCATTAAAAATTTAACAACTCATATATAAGCCTATTACTTCTAAAGTGTAAATGATCGTTTTAATGGCATAGGAAAACGCTTTCTCCTTTCTCTCATGAAGAATTTTTTCTTAGATAATTTTTTTCATTTGATGTTACTAATCTATCTATTTTCTTAATTATAAGATGCTTTATGAGTAAAGGATCAGTGGTGCAATAGGTTTTCCGTCTGAAAATTGGGAGAAATGAAAGAGAAGACTTAATGTAAAAAATTATCCCTCTCTCCCCCCCTCTCCCTCCCTTCAACCCCCTCTCCGTCGAAACTTTGACAGAGAACAGAGAATTGATTCAGTAGAAAACTGAGAGTTCTTTTAAATATGAGATCACTTTTCGATGTGTGGAAAAAAGAGAAGAGCCCATTGAGTCAATGAACCGTCTTCAATAAGAAATCGGTCTAGAAACCTAGGGCCAACAATAGACATAAACCTTATTTTATCGAAGAAGTAGGAAGAAATGGTTTCATCTTAATAAGGAATTTGAACATATTCTTATCTATTAGAAAATTAAAAACGTTGACCAGAAATGACTGATGCAATTTCTTATTGTTTTACTTTTTTTTTGTATTTTTGCGACTCATTTGGAATGCTCACTCATCAGTATTGACTATCTAAAAACATTTATACTTATTACAGTGTATTATTATCAATTCAACTGCACAACGTTTGAGGCTTTTTTCAGGTTCATTTCTGCATTCTTCATTATTAATGCTCACATGAACACTGGCTATCGATGGAATATTAAAGACGATGTATTTATTGGTCAAACGGAGAGGAACAAAAATTAATTGGAAACCAGTTTTTGAAAAATGAAACTCTAAAAAATCAGAAATTACTTGAAGAAGTGCTTTTTTTTTCTAATTGCAACAATTTATTTTTAATCTATTTTCCACTTTCTCTGATATATTATACTATTTTCATATTGCTGAAAATTTTTTCCGCACTTATTGCATAATTTTGCAATTAACGTAAAAAAAAAAAATTTTTTTCAAAAATATTAAATCTTGAAATTCAACGAGAAGTTAGAGGACAACATTGCTTGGGCTCCACGTAGTCTAATCATTGGTTGTAAAAATGATTCTAAAAAATGATAATAAAATTGATAATTGCCAGCATTGAGATCACATCGTTGTTTTATGTTTTTTTATGATCTATTTCGATTCATATTTCGTTAGCATAAAATCCCTTCGTTAGCAACAGGCGATTATACAATGGTTACCTGCAAAAGAAAAAAAAAGAGGAAAAGGCTGGAGCCTCATTGTCCTCTTCCTGAAGCAGTCACTACTAGATCGTACAAGTTATATGTTCGTCTCGAATCAATTTTTTTTTCAGCTAGGGCACCTCATTTCTACATCAATGCTTCTCTTCATTCAATCACTGTTTGAGTTAATTGAGTGCTTATTAGATATTGAGCACTGATAATAGATCACTTATAGTACTTTTGAATACCTAAAATTAAATTATGGACTAAAAGTAATTGTAATAGTTACGGTAAATTGTAACATTTTTGAATGGCTATATGAAATTATAACACTTATAAATTCATATCTAATTTATTGATTCGTAGTCATTTTTGCAGCGTCTAATAATTTATTTTTATATGTCAATATTTTTCGCTCAATATTTCTTTCTGCCTAACACTAATATGTATTCTTTACTATAAAATGTGCAGTTTTTTTTTTTTTCAGCCATTTCATCGGAAATATCTCTCTTTAATTTAGATATATTTGCGTTGAGCAATTAAGATTATTTGTGAATTTATCGAAACTATAATCTCATAATCGTTACTTTCAGTAAACTTCACCCTCTCACCTCTCTCCAAGTAGTCCATCTCAACGATGGTTTCGCTACAGTAATATTTGAGAAAACTACAGTAATACTCATATTTGAGCGCTAAACATGCACATATTGCGAGTGAATTAGTAATTATATGGAGGTGATGTAACTAAGTGTGTTTATGAAATCTTAACCAACAAAGCAGATGAAGCAATTTCAAATGCAAACCAACCAGCATACCATCAGACGATGAGCTTTGCTCCAAAGGTTTGAAGAAATCGCCACTAAAACATCCAATGTCAAGTCAGATTGCTTTGATTTCTTCAAAAGTATCATAATAGATATTCGTTCTATTTCTGTACGTTATCTGTCATATTAGACTGTGATTTATTACAACTAAATATTTCACTTCACTATTTGGTGCATATTGCTAGTTCTATCGATCCCTTTTATGTAGTTTTTTATTTATTTGTTTATTTATTTTCTAAACATGACGCATAAATTATCAAGCTTTGTTCGCATCTAAAAAATCCATTCTTTAATCGTTATAAGCGTGCAACAAACTCAGACATTGTTATTTATTTTTCTACATGTGTTTGTTTCATCGAGAAAAGGCAACATTGAAAATGTTATTCGTTGCTAAGTAATATTGCACAAGAAAAAAATTGCATAATCGGATCGCAGTGATCCGTTGATAATTATTTATGAATTTTTCGATAATTATTTATGAATTTTCGATAACTTTTTAGAAAATCTTATTTTGATAAATTATTAGCGATCATATGATGTTCATTTAGATTGTTTACTCTTAATAATAGCAATACCAGCTAACAATTTAGCTGTGATCATTGAATTCATTGGCATTTGAAAATAAAAATTTTAATTAATGGATTACAATTATTGGTGTTAAAATGTTAAAATATTGTGCTGAAAATGCGAATAATATTTGATGTTTGGTTGAACAAGCGTTAATCAACCGATTATAAGCGCCTATCAGTAATATAAATAGGAGTTTCGTGAATTTTGATTTCTGTGTGAACTCCAAAAGTTTACATAATATTTCTTTTTTATGCCTTCCAAAAGTCGTTAGCGAATTATGAAGCATTGCATATTTCGTTGGCAAAAATATCTCTTATTCTTATATGACGCCATTTCTTATGCTTTTTCAGCATTTACTGCATTGCTTATTTATTATACAGTAAGCCATGAAGTGATATTTGCTGCTTAATAGCGCATTGGTATTATTTATTAAAACTAAACTTATCATATGCATGAAGAGAACAAGACTATGATAGTCGAGTCAATAGAAGAGAATCCCAAAAACTGAGCTTGCCATTATTGTAAAGTTGGAATATCACCGTACTATCTTTGCTTAGCGAGGTTAGTGCTTATAAACACGCCTTACATTTAAGACAGATTCTTCCTTCACGCGTCATTATTACCAGCTACCGCCCCTTGAGAATGTCTGCTAATTTTGCGCAAAAAAGATTCACAATATGTGTTCGGCACTGCCGTTGAGATAAGGCTTGAAATGCACCACTTCGGTGGCTATTTGCAAAGAACGTCGGTGGGCCACCGATGTCAGACCTTTACCAACATTGCAAACTTCTTATGTGTATGGCGGTGTTCTAAGTAAAGTTTTCATTACAACCTTTTCAACGATCTCATTTGACTACTTTTATTCACATGGTAATTCAAAGCGATATGCCTATATACTTTTTGATTGCACTAAAATCAAAGTGCAGCAAACCTATCATTAAAATACGAGAAATAACTGACTGAGAAAATGAATGCGTCATTTTTTTTTTTTTTAATTTGAGGCATTCTATTGTGCCCTTCATCTTGCCAATTTAAAAGGCTCGTAAAACCATATGGGCCTTCATTTATGCCTATCCTACAATGTTTTCAGCATCACTGAATAATTTACAAATGAACAACTGTTGAAACGATGACTTGTCTTCAACTAAATAAGTTTGGCAGCGATTTTACGGGGGTCATTAGAAGTACCGATGAGGTCATTACGAAATGAAGCAAAAACTGGCTTGATTCAGTATCACTGTCATACAAACGTACTATTGCTATTCCTTGATGAAATGCTCTTTTAGATTTCAGTACATCAGATCAATTCATGGTTCCGAATAAAGGCCAATCGATGCCTCTAATCTGAATAGATAAAAAATCACGAAGAGTGACAAAAGGAGAACGTAAGATCACTCCACGTACAGGAAACATCCGTTTGAATCCACTGCTTTATCGATAGTGGATCGACAAATGAAACAATTAAATTAAGAGTAATGACGAGTGAACAAACATATGAACAGACATGATGTCGCCATAACGCTGTTACGGGAGCGTTGCAAAAGTTAATTAAAGCGCATAGAGAGGAAATGATTTACATTATAGTTATTTAAGAAATATCTTCCCAAGGCAATATGCAAAATTCGAAAAAATACCTTGACTTACAGTTTTCTTCCATTTTATGAGTTTCATCTCGAAGCCGGGCAAACGGTAATTCAAATAACAGTTACTCTCAACAAATTTTTATCTGTTTAGCTGAATATAAGTATCTGTAAATGAGATAATGTCACATAGCTGCATATCATCGTTTATTCACTCAGAGACAGACATTGCAATAAGTGAGCATTTAACATATGCATATCCGAATGAACTTTCAAAGAGAACATTTCACCGTTTGATTTCGCAGATATTTGCACTTAATACCGTTATATTAGTGCTATTGTTGATGATTCCATGTTTCTAATCGCTCTTGAACTTACTTCTGTGAAGTTATTGTTGAAATATGCAGATATAGAGGTGAACCATCAAAAAAGTTTATCAACATCTTTATATTAAAATAATATTTGTAGCTCCCTAGAATAAAGGATAAATCGGTATGAAGGGAGGATAGATGGGTATGACAGCGCAATTGCCAGTGTGTAATATATGTACTACAAGATGCGGGCATATTTTTGCACCTCATCAACCAATATTTGAAATTTTTGAATGGATTCCGAGAGACATCGAAATATGTGTCAATGCATTTCCACTTAAATCCTCGCAGCAGTAATTTTTCGAGGTTGTGTTTGAGGGTCTATCATCAGAATGCCCTATGATGATAACTGTAGACTGTATTCGCTTATCTGAGCATTTCTTCATTAGTTCAGCTTATAAAAAGTGAAATGGAACTAATTCCTAAACTTTCCACCCACTCAACTGAGCTTCGAATCCGCGGAAATAATAACGAAAATCAAAGATAATCCCACTGAATGTATGACTAAATTATAAAAGTGACGTTGAAATTTGAAACTCACAGGAAAATATTGGTTTAATGTACGAATGCAACTACTAGTAAATATAAATATTCTTTTGACGCATTAAGCGTATAGAAGAAATGATGTAACACCAATTCCAGACGGCGCGCACTTTCCGCTTATAAACAACTCGAACTTTTTAGGTATAATTTCAAAAGTATATTTATAATGCTGATTAATTGTTGCATTAGTGGCCATCATCAAAGAGTGTGTCGAACAAAATGCAAATTTCACCTTGATAAGTAAAGCGATTAATCAACGAATTAAAAGAGATTATCTTAAAAGAAAGCTTACTATGTAGATCAATGATAATTAAATTATCATTGATCTACATAATGAGCTACTTAACACTACTTTAATCCCACTCAAAAAAATGTTCAATTATTCTTAAATCTAACGCAATACCAGTTGAAAAACTTCTAGAGTTTCATCTCAAGTCATCACATGTCTCTCCATATGTATACAAGTCACACACTGAACGAATACTCGAAGTGTTGAGAAAACGAACATCCGAGATATCGAGTAAACAGAAACAGTTAATTGTAATTACTTTTATTAATGGACATCAGAAATTTATAGATTTTTAAATTGTTAATTTATGCTTGAGCTTGATAATCCTATCATACAACTACAGGAAGTAGATTAATGTCTATGAGCATATTATGTGATCAACTGTAATATAGGCTCATCTCATTTATCTATAACTAAAACTTCAAGTATTAGCGTAGCAGCATCAGTTGCTTCTTCAATCTTCCTTTCCCTTGTGCATATTTTGTGGTATGATAACAATTTTATCACTTAAGGCAATAAGAGTTGTTGAAACCATTATTATTTTAATGTTTATAAATATATGCGATTTTAATTCGAAGAGGAAATATTGATCGAATTATTTTTAAGTAAGTGCAGAGTAGAACTTGTTGAATTGAAGTCACATCAATGAGATGGCAGTTAAGTATGACTGCACTTCAGAAGATCGGAAATCACACTTGTTCAACAAAATTGAAACCTATGAGCTAAGTGGAAATGCGTGATTACAAGCTTCGGTTTCCTTCTTTTTTTGGAAAAGAAACATATTTGATCTGCAACTAGTGAAGTATTGATGAGTGCTTTTCCACCAAGTACTATGCTAATAAAATATTGAATATTTTCTCATACATTAAGCTTGATGAATTATTTTTGCTTATTTGAAAATCGAATCGATTTCAACTCTCCTCTGAAATCTATCAACTGGTACTGTTTTCAAATTGTTCCGTTAGAGAGTTGATACTTGAGATAACTTCGTGTAATTTCTTTTTGAATCAAAAAATTGAGTTCATCTCTCCATATAGCTTCTGCTTTTAGTGGATTTTCGTAAAATTATAAATCTCTTTAACAAATATCCATCAGGTGATTTGCCGTTCCCTTTTTTCTGCACTCTTTCCTGGTCCCGTATGTGTTTCACTATTATTTAAATTTTTACCAAATGTCATCAGCGTAAATTTTGGTTGGATTCGATTGGGTCTAAATACTTAACATGTTTTTTCTTCAAATTATTGAAGCAATAAGCACGTAGTGATGATGGTGATATCTCGATGAGTTGGCTAAGTGAATCAAAAAACGATTTCTTTCACATATGAGGCTTTGATTCAATCCTTTTAGTATGCATTACTTTACTTGAAGTAGTCAGCACTTAAAAAGTTGTGGTTGAAAAATGATGTGGAGCCGAGAAATTCAAGTTGGAAGTTTTGATGAAATTCTAGTTGAGAGCATCGCTTAAACGATATGATAGGGAATCATTAAGGGTAGTATCTCACAGATGGTGTGATCTAATCGAACTGCAGTGAAATCGATAAATCAAATGTGCTTAGAATTAGATTCTATAAAATTAGCGCATTGCAATCGTAATAGAAATGTTTGCAAAAAGTTTTATTGTTAGTGAGTGAAGTTCGTAGAATAATAACGAATCGTTTTCGTTTGCTTCAAAATCGAATCGATTTCAACTCTCTTCTGAAATCAATCAACTGGAGTGCTGTTTTTAAACTGTTCCATTAGAGAGTTGATGTTTGAGATAACCTCGTGTTTTTTTTTTTTGTTGTTGAGGCAAAACATTAGTTCCTCTCTTCATAGTTCCGCTGTCCCCTCTTCCACGCCCAAACCTCATTTAAAAACTTAGAAAGTTTCCCGATCCCACTTACAAATAAAGCATTATTGTTTAATTTTCATGTGAATTCCCTTTTTTAAAGCTGTCATCGACGTCCAACATCTTTAGCGGATTACCGCTCGAATGCTATATGGCGAGAAAGTGATGGGTGAACAGGTAGAGGCATTGAGTCAAGTGACTTGAAGAGTTCGGGAATTCGACGCTTAAGGAAAAAAGATCATCCTCCCAACCTGTTGTTGCTGCAAAGGCTCCGTGGACTGATGGAAAACCCTATGGGCGTAGCATCTGTGCACTTTATAAAAAAAAACACTTGAAATAATCCATTTATTGATATGTTTAGGTGGCTGTCACTCAATTTGCTCCTTCCTGAATATCAGTTGAGGGGGTCGATTTAAGGCTGAGATACGAGATGGGAGACAGACACGACACAATGTCAGCTGAGTTAGTACTATACATCCACCATTCGAAGACTATCCTTCATACATTTCAAAGGGATTTTTATGTATGTGTGTGTGCATATTTGATGTTGACGATGTCGGTTGTGTCTATAGTTGCGGCTGGATGGACAACCCCAACAGATTGTTGCTAAAATATGTGAGATGACAGACGACGAGAGTGTCTCGGCCCAGACAGTGTCAGAGATGCAGTGTAGAACGACGAGACATGTTTGTGTTGCGTGCAGCATTGCCGAGACGTTCGCGTTCAATGCGTTGCGTTTTGCCTCTTTCGCTTGTGTGCAAGTAAGCCCACCTCATGCATCATCATACAACTTCGCCCTATTCAATTCTCCTGTTTTTTCACTAAAAATTGAAAATTTATTTATTTTTTATATGACTTTCAGCGATTTTCGTTCATTTATCAAAATTTTCTTCATCAATTTTTTTCGATCTCCATTCAGCTGATGAATATCCAGGATTATAAGGATTTAGAATTAAAGAAAAATGAAATTAAAAAAAGCAAGTGCAACATATAACTCTGCACGAAACGTGCAAGTGAGCATCCATTTTCTATTTTGCACTCTTTTTATCGAATGCTATAAAACTCGTTGCCATCACAGTTTCGCGAGTCCGTGCAAAACGCATCGTTCTTTTTTCCTCTCGATTTTTTTCTCCATACCGAACAGTGATGTTTTTTCTTTTTATCTGCGATCTAGTTGCGTTCCCACTGCACTAACACTACTTGTTGTATTCCATCTATTGTATGAGTGAGTGCTGGATTAGTGATCGTTCCTTTTCGTTCTCTGTTCCTATTCCTCTATCTATCAATATTCCTATATCGATCAGCTATAATTCGCTAGTGTTTCACCTTCTAAGTATTTAATTTTAAAGATTTATTATTGTTTTATTAAGTAGGATTATTTATATGAATACTCGGTCATGGCTGGTTAATATTGACGGAAAGCTCATATACTAAGCAAATAGGCAATTACAATTTGAAATTCATCGAATTTCTTTTAAGTGAAAATAGAATACATTTATGCACTTCTTTGCAAGTAATAAGACTATCTCTCAGTCTTGAAATTTGCAAGTTTTTTTGTTTGTTTGTTTTTTTTCTGCAATCATACCTGTGGGAATGTTTTGCTCTAGTACCTTCGTTCCTTATTCCCATGCGAGCGATTGCTTATAGAGAACATTGTTTTGTCTTCAGAGATACGTGCCTAACCGAGCGAATGCTTGAACCACTTGTCTCGTTTATTTTTATTCATCTCTCTTTTCTACCTTCAAGGAATTTATGTCAATATTTTGTGATCGTTTGTAGCGTTGAAGAATCTCACCGAAGCAACAAACCCATTTATTATGAGCAACAAAGCCATGCGACCATATGAAGCACACACTGATTCGAAAGCAAGACCGTAGGCCTATTTATGTCCTCGGCTATAGCCCCTATTGCAAATCATAATTCGCATAGGCAGAGATCAGCATAGAGATTAATAGAATTGTGAGCAAAACAGCTCGTTACACAAAGTGAAGGTCACCACGATCACAGAGATCACAAGAACTCATTTTATCATAATAGATCACTCATTAAAATTACCATTAAAAATGCCAGCTTGTGTATATAAAATATTACGGTGATTTCTCAATTACTCCCTTCTTGCTTCTCGAGAGACACCTATTTTCACTAAATTAAACGATTCATTAGCAAGGAATATTGTGCGAGTATGGGTAATTTCGTTTAATTTCTAATAAAAACAATGGAATTTTTCATTGAACTGCTGAATTCAATAAGAGGGAAGGAAATTCAATGAGAGCGAAGAAAAAGGTTGTTTATTCGTATTCTCTGCATTGTAAAAATAAAAGCAAGCCAAGCTTCGCATCGAGTCTGATAATTTTTTCAAGCATTTTTGCTAAGTTTGTTCTGCATTCTATTTTGTTGACTCGTTTTTTTTCTCCATCTGCTTGGTTGCCTGGCCATCAAATTCATCGATCGCTGCCTGAGATCTTATTGCACATGCAGTCTCGGTTGGTTGAGCAATTGTTTCGACGCTATTTAAGTGTGCAGATAAGAGCATTGGTTATTACTATATTGATAATCATAAGTCCGTTTTTTTTTGGTCAAAAACCCTGGTAATATACTTCAAGAACCCTGTAAGGGAGCCTAAAAACATATTAGTTCAATCATTTTTGCTTAACGTCTACTTACACGATTGCAGACAGAATTTCTGCATTTCACTTTTTCGCCTTCTTTCTGTCTTTCAAATTCTATACTCACTTTTATTATTGGCAGTCTTTGCTATTCGACCGGTCGAATATGCTCGAATTGTGGCTTTCAACTTAGAACGCTAAATAAACTGATTAAACTTTTAAAATTTCTACCTTATCTTATAAAATTTGACGCTTTCAAGTTTTATGTTTAAAAAAAAAAACTTTTGCGGTTGTAAATTTCATTCTTCCTATCACATCTTTAAAGATTTCCTTAACGTGCAAATCGTAGTGGGAAATACATCGTATTATTGGAAGCGCCAAGTTTAAATGCAAAAATGAGGTAATGATTCATGCATTTCAATTGGTTATTTTCGAGGAACTTTCAAACGATAATGTGAAAATGCACTCATTTACCGCACTCTTTCGGGGTTAGTGACAGTTCATCTGGAAGCAGTGCTTAATGCAATATTTTTTTATTAGAAAATCTCTTCAAAAAAAGTCGCCATGAATTGCTAACGAAGGAAATTTGGAACCTATTTAAGTGTTTGCAATCTTTTCATAATGAATTCCAGCGTAATCCTTAATTTTTATTTACTATCTTCTTTTTATTTACTGCATCATCACTATATAATTCATAATTTTTACTCGATGTTGCATAAATTACGTGTTTTTTATATTAACAGATTTGTATATGCTTACGCTTATCTTTGCATGTTCCAAAATATGTTCAGATTTCCTCCTCTACAGTAGTTACAATTTTTAGATCACTGAAGTTGAATTCCTGGAATTCAGCAGTTACAGTCTATTCGATGTGATCACTTCTAATTTTTTGCTTTCAATTTATCAACGTTCAAAGAAACAATGAAAAGTCGAAAGTGCTGTGTGCAACTTGTCTTACCAGTGTTGTTTTTTTTTCTTCTTCCTTGACGTTCAGCAAGTTAGATGAATTAATGTAAAAATTTTCATCCAAACTTTTATGGAACAGTGTGGTTCACTTTCACGCTAAAACGCCCTATTAATCGCTTTATCGTTTATTTTGAGTGTTTATATAACCTCACAGGTAATCCTAAATTGTACCAACACTTTCACGCACAACGTCTATCCTTACCTTGGACACCCTATTAACCTGAACTCCAATGAAGCATTATAAACGCCAACGTCTTTATTGGATGAATCACTTATTATGCATAGTAATTTTATACGTTTTTAGGAAGTGCGAATATCATAACGAGGATAGAGAGCTATGCAATTCGTTCCCTACTTTGCTTATGTTTTTTTTTATTGATCTCCATTGATTTTTTTTTTCAAATTTACTCTGTAAAACACTTGATTGCTACAGTTCCTGTGTGCATATATGAATGTATCCATCGGTAGGGCATGTTCAACTCGACAACGATTCTAGCTAGAGTTATGAACAAAAGAAATTGAACGAATGCAACGCACATTATAGTTAATATTCTCTGTCTTACTCAGCGTTGATCCATCGACTTTGAAAGAAGTGATGAACTTTTTAGGATGGAAATTAATATGCATTTATTTTCTATTAGCTTTTTTCTTTCATTTCACATCTGTATACTCATAAAAGAGTTATTCTTTTTGAGGAAAATTTATGCGAGTGATTGAGTATTGTTTTTGATTTTTATTATTTGTTAGTGTTTGATACATACTAGCCAATAAAATGAGCAGAGCACAAATGCACATATTTGAGCAAATCCTTTGCTACGCTTAACTACTTGACAGCTTTTTATCAATAATATTCTATGTTTGATAAACTTATACTTCAATCATAGAAAAACGATGTGTTTATGTGACGAAAAAATATTGCGACGATTTTTTCCGTCTGAATATATATATATATATATATATATATATATATATATATATATATATATATATATATATATATATATATATATATATATATATATATATATATATATATATAAAACTTTTATAGGAAATTGGAAGAGTGACTGCAAAATTTTATGCCTATAGGCAGAAATTCACCTCAGTTTATCTTTTTTGTTCCGCTTCTTGCAGTTTTGAATTTTATGATGCCCATTACTTATTAAAGCCGTGCTGTGTATTTCTTATCCTACATTAGTGCTAGCTAATCTTACCTTCAGCAATTTCTATGTTCTCCCGATCACTAATAATGAAATCAAATTTCCTATGTTGGATTTCCTGAACGGAAAGAATTTCTCGAGTGAGCGAAGTAAAGCTGTTTCTGTCAGGAAAAAGAGTTCGTGACAGAGGGAAATAATGGGGGAGGTGGAAGAGGGCGGGGTGAAGAGCTTAATAGGTACGCTTGAACATCATCTTGATGCTCTTCTTTTTTTCTTTTTTATAAATAGTCCGCCGTAAATGTTCACTGCTTCGACAATGCTAAATAATCGATTTTGAAATCCCTAAAAAAGTAATAAAAAAGAATTTTAATTACAAATTCTAACAAAAATGGCATTGCATTTTCTTCAAAGTGAATTGCTATATTTGCAAAAATTATCTCATTAAATGCAACATTCATATAAGTGTTCACTTTGAATATCATCACTTCTTGACTCATATCATTACGCAGACACTGAACAACATCTCTCGTATAGTTCTCGATTTGCCACTAAATCGGTTTATTCATACAAATGTGCTGCTGCAACATCCTCATCTCTCTTTAATATATTGGCGTTATCGGACTTCAAAAAACATTCGATTGTAAAAATGCACAACACATGTTGAATACATCATCAATTTTCATGTTATTTTTAAACTTCCCAACAAAAACATTCAACATTTCCCAAACATTGTGAAGTACAACCAGATGGTCAGATAGACTACGGTGATTAGTTGCCCGTTGACGATTCGCTACTGATGGTTCACGTCCCCGACGGCATCTCGGGAGAAAAAGATGAGAGAGGCGAGCCAGTCTCTTCGAGCAGAAACATTCTTTTCGTGACTACGGTGAATTCTTAGTAAAGTGGTCTCAGCTAGGTTTCTATCCGAAAGCCAACCACTTTTCTATCGTATGATCGAAACTGCTCAACGCAGGCAGTGATATCTCGGGGATAAACACCAGTGAGGTACAACCCTATATACATTTTGGAATGTCTTCGATCACTGCTTCCCTGCGAAAGGCTGGGCTACACCTGCCATGCCTTTCGCACAAGACTGGACTGCTAGTGGTAATGCTGCTCATGCCGTATGACTGTTGGGAGTTGTGGGCACCTTTCCGTGATAGGACGGCGGATGCAGTCACCTGCGCCTATATTCCTCCCCCCTCCCTCCCTGTCCCCCCTCAGATAGCGGGAACATTAACAGCGCAGAAGCGTTTAATCGTTAATTGTTGTACCAAATAATCAATGAATCTAAAGTCGGTAAAATGCTTGAAATAAATCTGAGCTTCGGATTCAAGGTTTATTCCTTCTGTAATATTATAATCTTTTGGATTGT
The DNA here is from genome assembly GCA_037389465.1 of Baylisascaris procyonis. NCBI lineage: Eukaryota > Metazoa > Nematoda > Chromadorea > Rhabditida > Ascarididae > Baylisascaris > Baylisascaris procyonis. Next base: position 1,999,731 of record JAZARR010000266.1, read on the forward strand.
TTGCTGCTGAAAAGCTTTAGCTTTGATCATATTGACTTATGAATAAATTAATTTGGTAAAGCAATAATGTAAATAGCGATAAGTGAAATATTTTAAGAATTGAATCAGAAATTTTTTCCCTTTAGCATTTGTTGTTCATGCCTCACATTTGAAGTTTAATTGCGATCCTTGCGAATGTTGGTGGTAAGCTTTGGAGAGAGGCGAAGGGGCAAGAGAAATTCACCGCCTTTCCCTTTCCTCTGCTTCAACCCATCTTCTTCTCGCTCCCACCTCTCCCTTCTCCTTATAACTGTTGTTGCGTTAAGCCAGAAATGAATCGGACGTGCAGAAGTTCGCCAATAGAAGCAACGAACGAGCGCAATGAGCATAGTGTGGCGTGCCGCAATGCGTCGCTAGTGTTTTTTATTTTGCGTCGGCGACAGCGCAGGGTTACTCAGGGGTCTTAGCAGCGATGTGATATTGTGTGCCTTCTTTTGCACATCGTGCACGGCACCAAACCATCATTGATTTTTCACCGAATGCAAATACAACACATACACAATTCAACATCGTTCATGTCACACATATTTCAGTGGCACCAATGTTGCAAATATACTAAAATGGGGTTTTTCCTCTCTTTTTTTTTTGGGGGGGGGGGGGGGAGGGGGGATCAAATACATCGTTTTCCACATAGTATGCTTTCTTCTGTTCTCCTCATAAATATTAGATTAAAGTTTCGTTGACTTCAGGAAGCTGCAGTAGCTGATAGCAACACGCAGTTTTAGGTGCCATACGCCCTCCTTACATATTAGCCGCATACTTCTACCAATACTAGTGATGATTCAAAGAAGTCATTTGCGAAAATTGTTAGCGTTCGGCGCCACCGAAATTTTACATCCTCCATATTGCGATATTTGGAGTCAACGAAAATAAGACACCTACAAAACGTTTTCGTTGTCCAAACTATTCGTGGTCAACATTTCCATATGAGTATTCAGCGAGTACGGATGTCGTTTATCTGCTTATGCATAACATTATATAAACCAAGCCGTAACAAAAAATTTTTTTGTGAATAAAGTATTAAACATATCAATAAAGGGAATGAAAATTGAAGGATAGGTAGATGACTCACACAATGCTCATCTATTTTTTTTCTCCTTTCTGTAATTCGCTTGGGTTGTTCGTTAACGGAAGTAATTTTGTTTTATTTATTGAGGGAAATCCCATTTCATCACAAATAATTGCTGCAAACTCGGCATTTTAACCTGTTTTGAGCAGATGTTAACATATTTATATGTCATCTCGTCTAATGGTCGTTTGGCAGGAAATTGATTATTGCTATGCTTGAATATGTGTGAACTTAGCTAGCATCGAAAAAGTTTTTTTTTTTTCGGGAGCGGAACGAGAATCCGAACCTCTGAGGAACACCAGAGTACCGAAACTTGAATTCCAGTGCAGTCTAGCCACACACAGAACTAAACTGCAAAACTTGTAGAGAGCCGAGATTCTAAGAACCAGTGAAACTTTAAGATTTCAGAGTAGAATTCTTCATAGTCCTATGACGTTAAAAAAGTTTAATTTTTTCCACTACACAAAATTTTCAGATCATAGAAAACATAGAATTCACACCGGTAGTGGGATGAGTTAAAACATGCAGACAATAATTTAGCACGTTTCTCAGCTAGTTCTTATATGATATGGGAAATCTCACAAGATAAAATTTCATTAATTTTGCGCCCATTCCCGAAAAAATCTTTCCAAACGAATGGCATAGATGCGTGCGGGCTAGTATTTATAATCGATACTGTGAGGGTAATGCTCCCCGAAGTGATGCTTTAGCAAGTGGGCGCCGTGCAACGAGAACACATCCGATTTTGCACACTCTTTTCCACATCCACATCACAATGGCGACTCATAATCCGCCTTTGCAGGTCGTTTAGAAAATATCACCTTTACCACTCAATGCAAAAGCAATTTACATTTTATGCACTTTTGCAATCTTCGGTTAAGTACGTTATGACAGTGTTTTGTTTTTCGCACTATACATATGCGTCTATATATGTTTATGCGTCTAGATGTACTTTTATTTCCGTTTATATAATGTATATGCAGTCTGTGTATGGGTATGTGCATATATTCATCTGTCCACATTCTTAGGTCACTACTAGAAACATAGCGCCTTCTGTCAACTCATCTTTAAAATTACTTCATCAAAACAGAAATTACTCGTAAGCATTCAGGGAAATTTGGTTCTCCTCTCATTTCTACCTTTTTGGGTGGTCCACAGTTAGGGCAGTTCATCATTTCAGAGTTCGATATCGTTGAGGCGTTGCTGCAACGAAATGATGAATAAATCCTAGAAAGATGTCGAAAGAAAATTGTTGGAAAATGCACATTTTTCAGTATTATTTCTATTTCATCTAACTGAATGCCAGAGCGGATTATTTGCCAGCCACTGAAAATAAAAATATTTTTGGTAATATTTTCTATTCCCTTTCAATAGGTAGCACAACGTGAAAAATAATCTTCAATAGCTGAAAAGTAGCAGAGTGGTAGTTTTTAGTAGATATTGGTTATCTTATAAGATTTTCAGGTAATGAGGTTAGAGCTAAAAGCTGATGGGAGAAGGGGAGGGGTCGATAAGCGATATGTACCTATTTGAATTTCACATTTATTACAGTTTACTGCTACAAACATAGCGATTATTATAATTTATCGTATATTGCCTCTCAATGTGCTGAAGAGAATTGTTTTCGGAATTTGTTTATCATCCTTCAGTGAACAGTTTTGATTGATTAAACAACACAACATTCTAGAATGGTTTTTGCATACGAGTTAAGCATACGAGTCTGATATTTGCGTACCCTGTGCGCATTCATCCTTATCGCGTTCTTATAAATTTTTAGGACAGTGTTCTTCGTTCTGCTATGTGCTAGCCAATGGATGTAGTTATATTTACAGCCACCCAATACGGTAGCCACGACAGAGCTCAAACTGAGCATGGAATGTGCACTGGGTAGCCAAGGAGGAGAGGAATGAGTTGAGGCAGACTTTAAAATTTTATGCGAATATTACTTCCGAGGGTTGAGAAGAGCGGAGGTGAACCGACGTTAGGGTGATGTGAAGCAGGGGAGAGGGCGGAGGAAAGGTGATGCAAGCAATTTTCAGCATTCTCCAAACAGTACACAAATATTCAGCATTTATGTTGCTATCAACAAAAAAAAGTCAAATGAACAATTTATTTACGCAGTGCAATTCATGAACATCGCTCGAGATGTGGAAGGAAAACAAATAAGAAAATCGAATAGATTTTGCAAAAAAATTCCAAAATAGATAAGAGATGAAAACCCGCGCTGGGAATGTGCATATGGATATCTGTCCTTTTATTTGCCGAGAAGCTTTAACTCGAAAGATGTTGATGATTGTGCAACGAAATTTGCTGACTAATTATTTATCACACAATGACTCCTAAATACCAGAATTCCGCTTTAGAGTTGTAGTCACTTAAATGTGCCACTGATTGATTATGGGTTGTGCATTGATCAGATCGCAAAAACGCCAATCTTTCCCGGTTGATTTATTCTAGCGATTCGATCAGCTAAAATCAATAGACATCATTTGGGATGTTTTATTGCTTGTTGCCAACTTATAAAACTGTTTGATGTGGTGGGCGAAGTGTAAAAGCACCTCCTTGGCATGCCTCTGCATTAGTTTCGTCTGATTGTTGGTGGAGAATAGCCATATTTCATGCACTCCACAGCTGTTCATTGTTGATTGAGAATATTTTTTTGCCTAAGCATAGAAGTTATTTCCTCACTAGTGCTTACTATACTATCTCTGAGCTTTTCGATAATACATCTAATATAGTAGAATTTGAATTTTCGGTAAATAATTGACGTTGCATTAGTCGTCCGAAGTTATCGCTGCAAACTGTGATGTGAACTTTCATGGAACTGTCGCAGGTGCTTTTCTTGGGTTCATTACGCTGATAAAGTATACTTTTCGGAAACAGGTCTATTTACCTGTAGTCTCTGTGAGCTGCTTTTTAAGCTATCGTGGCGCTGCGTGACACTATCTAATTAATACAGGAAGGTTTGTATTTGTTTTGCACGGCTGCACTGATTTAGGCTCACTGTATTAGTTAGCTTATGTGCTTCTTATGATTTCATTGCAAATGGAGAGCGATGCACAACCGCAGTTTTCTTCATGACGTTTTTCACGTTGGCAGCACTGTGGTGTGCGAAGAGGAGGGGAAAGGGTGATTAGAATGGCATAGGTTTAGAATAAGCTTGAGCATAGTGACATGTTTTTAACAAAACTGGAAATTATTTTAAATTGCAGCGATGCTAGATCTCAACCCTGAACTGTTGGCATATGTTTGTCGCAAATCAGAGTTAGCGATGTTGATATTCGATGGGTATATGTAAGCGTCCAACCAATGATCAGATGAGGCTTATCTGTGAAAGCCATCGAATGTGCCCATCATCGAAAAGAAGATTGCGATATGAAGCTGCGCTTTTCAAGGCGCTTCTATGCAATCGCTGCTAAGAATGATAGCAGCGAATTCATAGAATTAGCAAAATGTGGCATCTAACGCGTGAATGGTTCCTGCTTTCAAGTTGCATTTTCCTCGCTTGCTTGCATCTATTACAGACTGTTACTGTAAAGGAGGTTTATGCGCTTCACTGACTATAGCAGTCTACAGGTTCATTGTGTTCACTACAGTCAATTTTATCAGCCGCCTTTGAAAGCATACCTAAAAGTTTCATGTTAACTTGTCGGACACATAATGAGGTCAAAATAATCTGAGCTGATTTTTCTCTTGCACCTAAAAATTTGCACCGCTCTAAAACATTGAACTGTTGCAGATTTTCAGCTGCGTTATAAAAGTCTCTTCGAACTACTCTGAATCTCGCACAGAAGCCTTAAAAATTTCTTTTTTTTCCTTAAAAAATTTTCTCTTTCTTTTTTCTCAATTCCGTTTTCTCGAAGCATCATATTCATCTGGTCTATACTAACATTGTGCACATAAAGGACTTTACGTCAGTATTATCTCAGTATAACGCTTTTACCGTTTTTAATCTATGAATCATATTTCCTTTATAAAACTTTCAAAACGAAATTGTTTTGATATTTACCGGAAAGTGCAATTAATCACAATAATTACTACCAAAGTTCAGATTCAATCTTTATTTCACTTTTCCTCTTTTGAATTTTTTTGCAGATGTTTCGTAGTAATTGCTCGAGTTGAGGCTTTTTCAGTTTTCTATTCATTGAGATTTAATTAATAGTTATCTTCGAGAAATTGAAATTTGAATTTGTTGCCGGAAAATTTGCAGCTATCCTAAATACAATAGATGAATTTTTTTGTAATTTTCAAATCTTCCTCAATTCTTTGTAGAAAAGAATAATAAGAATATTGATGCATCAATTTAATATTAGATCGGTGGTGAAGTATACGATATTGCGAGAAATTAATTTTATTTTTTGTTTATTGTAATCATTAGCCGTATTCCCCATATTTCAATTGCAACTAAGAGGACGTTCGAGCGGAGATCTGCAAAAAACTGAGCGTAAATTGCACATAATGATCAATCTTCTCATTCCTATATAAATGCAAAACTTTGAAAACAAATTTTGCAGAATATTGAAAATTTCTTTTTGTTTTGAATTTTTGGGAAAAAAAAAACAGTAAGAAACGCGAAACTATTTACTTATTGGGTGCTTTTTCCAATCAATGTTCACACTCAAATATGATCTCACCACTAATAGTTTTGCAGCTTAGATTTCAACCGCATATTGCAAAAGTTTTCCGCGGCAGCCAATCAGTTAATTGGCAACAAATATTATTTTAAAAAAAAAATAGGTGTAAGTTCGAAAATATTGAAGCACAAATTTTAGCCGAAATTAGGGCAACGCAATATATCCGAGGATTTTGGTACAGCAGAAGGATGGGGAGGGAGATAGGGCAGATGCATTTGTGTAATGCAAACACATTCAAATGCAAATTTATTTTGGAAAATCAACCACCAGATTACTGTTTATATCTCAAAATGTATATATGAACTTTTCTATGTGAATTTTTTATGTTATAATGAGTATTGTTCAAGTTTTTATGTCCTAGCTACTGGGTTAATAAAATTCGATGAAATTACTGTGGTGATACGTTGAGGGGTTTTTTTTTTTTTTTAAATTGTGTCAAAGGACAATATTTCATTGTCGAACTTCCGCATGCCTTTCTTAATGAGCGTAAGCTAGACAGTCGTTCTGTATTCGTCAACTTACCACTGCAAATACTCTTTGATGCGTTGCATGCAAATTGAAAAGAATTCAGGAAAAATTATAGAAAACTGCGTTGGCCAACAGCCGATACGTTTTTTTTTTAAGAGTGGCATAAGCTCAGTCATAGTTAGCCGGTAATGAATGTTGGCCGGAGATTTGATCGCTCTTACAGTACGCATGCTCATAATATATGGTTTTATTGATCTCAACTTTATCGTTTCATAAGCAGCACTTCATAATATTACTTGTTTCACGCACACAAATTTTTAGCGGTTAGTGGAGGAGGGAGGGGAATTCCCCGTTTTTTAAAGTCAGTTGGGAGAGCATGGAGAGGTTGGAATTCCCTTTATTCCCACTTTCCTTACGTACAGCCGTGAATTAAGCTTAGGATATACAGTATGCATAATGTACATCTCATCTTCCATTATTCACACTGCAGCAACAATTTTAAACGAAGGCTTAGAGGCGTTCAGATGCACCAAAAAACTTTGTGTCCATTTTGTGCAATTCGAATTTTCAGCTTATATCTTTCTGATTGCAGAAAATCGAAGAAATAATTTTTGCGGACATTCGAATCATTTCAAATATGAAGTAATTGTTTGACAGATTCTAGATTGTCTTTTTCGCCATCCCTAACTCATAGAAAACAAAATAAAAGTAAAATATGTCCTCAGAGAGAGTATCTTCGCACTTTCACTGTACGCTATGGCGTTTATTTACTTCGCGTTTGTGTATACAGTCGTAAAGTGCAAACATAGTGCAATTTCCGCGTATAGATAGATGCACTATCGAAAGTGCATTTAAAAAAAAAGGTTTCATCCAAAATAAGTCGACGCTGGTTGCAACAAGTTTTCCGGCGTTACGGTATGTCTTAACAACTTTATATCATTACAGAACATTATCACTAATTTGGTCATCTTATCGCTTATTCGAGCATTCTGTAAAATTGAGTCAGCTGGACCAATTCGACGGCCCCATTTTCCATATAATAGTTAATTCAATGGCAAAATGGGGATGGACAAAAGTTATATTGCAGTGTTAATGTAAACTTACGTTGAAGCCTTGAATAAGGATTAGAAGTGGTCAAAAGTATGGAAATTAAATCAATTCCACTGGTCAGTTTTATAGACTTCTTGCCGCTACGTTATTAACTGCCTCGAAGTTGCTGTGATGCAGTGATATAAGCTTGAGTTGGCGGCATAGTCCTATTTTTGTTTACTACATTGCTTGAAGTAGATGAATAACTGAAAATGAATTTCATTAGTAGTCACTAATCAAAAGATGCTGTGACAGCCATTGAATAACACTCAAAAAGGGTGACCTTAATGACCTGACCGATTGGACAGGTTCGACTCTTTATGTAAACCACACTAATTTCACCCAATGAAAAAATTTTTGAAGTCAACTTTTTTGTTTCTGATATATTTCAGGCGTTTTTGTTGTAATATGTCTTTTTTATATATAATTCGGATATATTTGGCTAATCGAACAATAGAGAATGTCGAAAAATTTTTTATTTATACAAAATCCGAGATTTTATTAGCATCCTCATGTCTGATACCTTTGTTGCAGAGTTATGTTTTATCTAATATTCGTAGCCGTATTTTGTTTCATTCATAAAATATTCTAATTGATATGAATAATCGTATAGATCATAGGAAGTTAACTTTTGCAAAAAGCTTTTTACAACGAAAAATATTCATTTACGTGATATCGTTGATTATAAATTACTGTAGAATAGTATTGAAAAGATACTAAAAAGAAATCAATCACTAATAGGTAACGTTACACATTTGTTAGATGACATATTGTATGAGTCTCTTAATGGGTTTCTTTCTCTCTAACACGACATTTGTCTCGTTTACTTCGCAATAAATTAGTGAGGTTTCTTTTTTTCGAGTATCTAGTTTCTCTGAAGCAATAAACATCAATATTGAACATTTTATGGGAATCACATGAAACTACAAAACATTTTCACTATCTCACTCCTATAGATGATTTTTTTCTTTCAAAATTTTTCGTGATTAGGTCATGTAGACACATCACGAATTGGAAAGAGGTAAAGAGTAATTACAACCTATATAATTGCATCAAGGTGTGTATTTCATATATTCACTTTGGCGTCATGATCACTACTAATTCAGGTACTTGAAGCAGTTACCAGTTGTGATCATAACAGTGGGAACTGAAATCTTCTCTAAAGCACTTTTTCCGCACGTTTATTCGAGTCGTCAAAAGCTTTTCGGACGTTTTTCCTGATTTGATAAATGAAACCATATATGAGGTTGCCATTCCCCTTGACCAACTTCGACAATTTTTTTGGCATCAGACGTCTGCCAATAATTTCTAGCATACGTCCTATCTACTGAAAAAAATGGTTGCATTCGAATATTGCTTCAATCCTGTCGGTCGACAAAAAATGTTAGCGATGCTCGTTTACCAAAATTTCGATCAACACTATTGTTGGCAGTCTTTGAGACAAGGCGATCGCAGACGTTTAGTTTATGTCGTTGTGTAATTCTTTCAGATCCTACGAGAGTAACGGATTTCCATCGTTATCACATACACAAATCTTCATGTGAAATAAGATTTGCCAAAAATTTCATCTGCTCATACTTTTCTTCGCAGTGAGTTCTTGCAGAGAGGATGAAGTTACGCTTGCTTACAAGGGGTAAATGCTTTCATGGACAACAAGACGTTAGCTTGCAAATGAGATGGCGCTGAGGTGTTGAGACGAGTCGATGACGCCTCGACGGGCGGTGAAACATCCGTTTCATCAAAAGAAAAGTCCCCTTTGTATGTTTTTCAATGCGTATTCAACCATGTCTCCTCCATGGGATAGGTCATAACATTGGCAAAGTTCAATTCCCGTGACGATGATAATTTTTCCTCCCGGATGCTGGAGCTTCATGATCAGGGGAGGAGAACGGGACAAAATCGAGTCTTCTTCAGATATTCCCGCAGCTGTTAAGCTTGGACGAGTCGAGGAAGAGGATAGGGTGAAGAAAGGGATGCTGCGTTGTACGTTCTTGCATCTGACTCTAGTCAAAGCGGTGGCTGTGGCTGTTGCCTGTCCTTCAACGCATGATTATTTATTTAAAATTTTTACTGTACTAGATTGCCTATTCGAGAAACTAATGGTATGACGTTCTGGAAAATATCATTAAGACGTTGTTCGATTTTCTTCAACTGTAAAAGTTTTTCTCGTTTCCTAAGTTACAATATAAATGCAACTTTGATAAATAAGTGTGGTTTAATTTTGTGGCAAGCAGGAACCGAATTGCGAATCATTTGGAAGTACTTTTCACTGTCGCCTTCAATATGAACTCCCAGATGATTGCTGTTGAATTTTTATATCAGTCATTTTCATGTTTTCATTTGATTTAAATCACTGAATTATTTTCATTTATTTCCCTCTTTTCAACGATAAAAATATCTGCTTCAATGGATTTTATAATGAAGCATTGATGAGAATTTTCGAGATGTTGTGAATGGAAACTTTCAAAATCTTATTTTAGTAATGAGAGTAATAGGTGGGTTAGTGCTAATGGCATGCTGTAGAGTTCAAACTGCTTTGGTTCGATCGGTGCTGTAAAGTTCGAACCGTTTGAAGACTGACAAAATATGTTCCTCTTTTTTGTGGATCGCAACAGCCGGGACCGGAAATTTATTCACTAAACCTTTCAAGCATATCCTTTTGCGCTATAAAATAAAATTCGAAGCCTATAACGAAAGCATCTTGTTTGACAAAGTAGACTACCTGAAGAAAATTCTAACCATCCGTTTGAATTTTGCGATGTGACAAAGCTAGCAGCAGATTCCTCTTTTGCTTCAGTTGGACAACTTTTCTTCATGGTAATTGCCTTCATCGTCGATGCTTTCCTTTTTTCATCTTTGATCTAATTTCACTACAAAACTATCATTTCATATTCTAATCTAACCGAGCTTTCGTTGGGATTTGCACTCACATATAAATTTCATCTTAGCAATATATATAATCGTTCGCTATTTGCTTCACAAATTATTGAATGCTGCTTCACTGTGGGAATTTTACAGCTTTGCCGGAAAGGTGTGACGCGCTTCATTTCCGCTTTTCTTCTTATTTCCTTGTGAAAGAGAAATTCGGCCATCTTTTATTGATGCCTTTCAGAAGCACAGCTTCATCGGCACATAGCTGGCTAATGTATTATTGCGACCGATTTCATTTTCGAACGTTTTTTCTTTTATTTTAAATAACTTTTCTCACTACAAATGAAGATATCAGTTTTAAAGTTCTGTAATGATGGTGCGGAAATAATCCTTTAATATGTGAGAAGAGTTCTCTTATGCCGGACATAAATATTTCATCGGTATATATTATTAAATATAATCTCGGAGAGCATTTTTTAGAATTGAAAATTCTCGGAACGTCCCGAAATATACACCGATTCTGTTTTAATGGAAATGTTCACTTTTTCGACAGATCATTAGGCAATGCTTTTTTAAATGCTTCGTAGAAACCTGATTGTGATGTCGAGTTTTACTGATTGTAATTTTGTTGCTAATATGGAGTCGAACACCGTCCTATGCTACCGTATTCATCAGCTAACTTGTATTCAGTCGTTGGCTAGCCGAGTTATGAACCTATGTAAAAGGGCTCGAGTTTCTTCCATACTTGATATGCTTGGATCTTATGATTCCTTATATATACATTATACGTATATATATATATATATATATATATATATATATATATATATATATATATAAAAAGAGAGAGAAATGTCATTCTAGTCACCTCAGGTAATTTTCTGAGGCGATTATTCGATCGTTGCAAATTTTATGCCGATCAGAAAAACAGGAAATATTCATTCCAAGATTATCTCCATCTGATATATTTACTTAGAAAAGAGAATCAACCGTATAGAGGCGTCGATTCAACGATGAAATATGTTGCAATTTTCGATGAGATCCTGCTGAGATTGGTTATGTTGATCACAACGATCGCAAACACGATGTGATTCTCGCTTATCTTCCAAAAGATTGCTAGCAAGTCCTATTGAGACCGGCTGAAATGATGAGTAATCGTCCGTTCTATGCACAATTTTCCTTACCATTATGCTTTCATTCGCAAACACTTTGTTTCGATACAACTAAAAATTTTCCTCTGCTAACTCAAAATATTGCCCAGCACTGTACGTTCTTTTTTCGGCTTTCTTTTGACATATATTTTGCTAAGATATGTATTTAGTGATAACGTCATCGTCACCATAAGAGGAGGGAAGTGGAAGAAAGGAGAGGAGGAACATAGCCAACACCCCTTGAAAACGAGGTTCTGGCTTTGTTTTTCCTCCAGCTTGTCTGTAAACCTGAGAATTACGACTTCAGTTTTAATCTTCGGAAAAATAGAGTCAGCGGTAAACTGAAGAAGTGATTCCCAACGAGGTTGGCGAGCAAACGTATATTCGTCTATTTGTTGCCTACCTGCTCTAAAATGATCCTAGATGCCCTTCGCAGTTTATTCACTTAAGGAATAATTTTGAAATATCGTCCCACAGCACTACCGACGACTTCAGTTTTGTTTCGAATTATTTTTGATTTCATTACATCTACAAAGAATGGGCATCATGAATGTTGCCGTCGAATTTTGTGGACATCATTGCAGTTCTTTCTTCAATTGTATTTACTTGGTTTATAAGACCAAATTCCTTATGCAAAATATAACCTGAATTATTATCAGTCATCTTATGATTAGCAAATCACTGCCACCATGAGAACATCACTTGAAACAAGTGCTGCTAGTAATGTGTTAATTAATAACTTTTACTTTTGCAGAAAAAGGTCTTACTGTACTCTCATATTCCAGTGCAAACTCATTAGTTACTTTAAAACTTTTCCGTTGGCATGCATTCGATGCGAATCCGGAAGAGCTATAAACAATTTTCGTTGGCATTCGACATCTCAGCTGCTTGAGGCGGAGATGCATTCGGTATTTTAGTTATCTTCTAAAATTCCGTTTCCTTTCATTGTCTGTTTTTGATTATTACTTCCAAATGTACTCTTGCGAAATATTTTGTAGGCTTCGTATGATATTTTCAGAGGAATTTTCTAACTTCCTTTACATTCATTTGAATATTTATCTATTTACCTGTGAGATAGGAGGAAATATATTGAAATTTATGGAATTTAAATGCTCGAAATATTGAAATTAATACGTTTAAATCCAAGCATTTTGTTAAATTCACTAAACGAAATTCTTCCAACATCGTCCAAAAAAAAAAAAAAGAGATGCTCAGTTTAATTGATATGTCGCATTAAGAGAAGCGAATTAGCTTGTGAATCCGTTTTGCATTCGACATACATTTGAGTGTTTCTTGTTTCTTGACAAGTCAGAACGATGCGTCGAATGCATTTTTGTCATTTGCAATGATGGGAGAAAAACTTTTCTTTCTAAATAAAAAAAAAAAAATCGATTTTTAAAGAAGAGATAAAAATGACGAAAGGAAAAATGCTGAAAAATTTTTTTCCGGATGAAATCGAACCTATCAAACTGGTTTGACTTTTCTCGAAAAAAAAATCAACATTTTGCAGAGAAAATAAAATACTATTTCATCATCGGAATTTTAATGCTTGACGAGTTTTTTTATATGCTTTTGCGAATTTGTTTTGCAAAGATAATTATGACGCTATGATATTTGTGCGTATAGTTGGTTCGGTTTAGAATTTAAATGCATTATTTTGTATATCTTATTACTGTTGCTAGTATCTCGAACTAGATGTTCAAATAAGTGGACTGCAAAAGCGCATATCGTGCCAGCTTCCCTGCTGCGTTTCCCCACTTATAGTTGAGAAGAGTTTCTCAAATGAGGATCTTATATTTTCTTGTGTTTTCCAACTTGATTTGAACATGATAAATTATTGTTGTCAATTTGGGAGAGATTTAAACATTTAGATGGTATGAGATGCTTCCTCTTGAAATCAAAGTAAGGGTAGTCATTATGGTCAACTTTATCGATATCGAACAATCAGCTTTGAATGATTCAAATAAGCGCAATTGCCTCAGGCATCTTGTTTGGAATTTTGAGCTCGTACGAAGCGGAAAGTGTTTTCCTTGAAGAATTTTTTCATGCACTTTGATAAGCCTTCCAGACGCCTTATAATATAGCACAGATGGGCAATATCGGTCTGTAGTTTTCGGGCTTCTGCTTCGATCCCATTCTGTAGATTCTACAGACGGCTGCTTTTTTCCATAACTATAGAACACTTCTAGCTGCAAATAATTAATAAAGTAAATGACATGGCTAGGAGGAGTTGTTTCCACGAATTAAGAAGAAAAATATATGGGACAGTGAGTTTAGTATGTGGAATCTGCACAAGCCGAAATAATGCAATCTATGCTTTTCAGGAGGTCTTTCTCAACATAACATTGATCAATGTCTTTAATTCTAATTGGATGGTTAAAATGAAAACGATGTTCAGAAGGATCCTGTATAGATATTGTAAAGAAAAGTCTGCTCCAAGTATCTGCCATCCAGCTGTGAAATGATAGCTGCGATATCTACGGATCGAAATATATCTCGAATCCAGCACTTCGAGCCGATCAGCACTTCACAGATCCTTTCCATGATGTAATTCAATTTCATTGCGAAGTGTGGTATCCCATTGAACGCGAAACGTTTTCCTTTTCGTAATGGTATATACAAACTGTTCTATCATGGACTACGTTATCGACTTTGTTCGACAGGGGAATGAAAAGTGATTATATCAAGTAAAGAGTACGTGACATCAATGTTTTACTCCAATTCCCCCTGCAATTGCTCACAATAAATTACTATGATTTCAACACTAATTAATTTCGTCCTGCGCATTAAATTTTATGTCCCAACGTCGGTAAGCGGTCGATTGAGGAATATAAGAAATGACGATAGCCACCGAAATATATTCTCCCCTAAATTCGGCTTCAGATGCAATTGATCCTCAACAAGGCAGGAAAATGCAGTTGAGGCTAAATCTTAAGAAGCCAAGGTGAGTCCCAAGAAGGTGAATCCCTCCGACAAAATATCGGCGAAATATCAAGGCCTATTTTGGAAAAATTGTTCATTTTGTGCCCGGTATTTTTTTTTTCTCAGGGCGATGTTTCCGATACATTCGTGCTTACCTTACTTCTTTCATGGTTGATCTCTAAATTTGCCATCGTTTTTTCTAGGCATCACCTTATAGGCGAACTGTAATTACTTAAGAGCCTTCGATAGTCTCATTAGACAAAATCCTGACGAAATCCGAATTGCACAGAATCCTGCAGGCAGGATAGTTAGAGAGCGTCGGAAAAACAGGTGAATTTTCGCGTACACTTCTTAAGGATTTTGAAGTGACAGTGATCTCAGTTGACTAGCAAATGGGAGTGACAGGAGATGACGTCTGTTCATGGCCATTTTTGTCCGTTCTTCCTATCCATTTCTTACCTTAGAAAAGTTACCAAAAAATCTCTCAGTCAGCCCTCATTTAATTAAACAACCACTCTTCTTGCTTACTATGTTTGCTCGATTAGTTAAATTACGCAGTGTGGAATAACAGCTCCCTCATGTCTCAAGAGTAAATCTTATTGATGAACTTTGCGCATTGCTTAAACATAACAATACTTTTACGCTGTCTTGCAAATTTACTTTGCAAAGGGTATTAAGGCGATTTCGTGCTGATCCATTAATTTCAAAAGGATCCATAGATGTTTGAAGTTGCCCGAAAATTTTGATGCATCTCACACCGTTCGATTCGCAAGGAAAAATGAACCCTTTGTGGGTTCGCTTTTTCTTTTGCACGATATTTTAACGGGTGTACGATTCAACTTAGATGTGAAGGCTTCATTTTACTTGTCTTATTTTTTGGTGAAAACTTATAAAGATGAGTGACCATATAATTGAGATAGATAAGCGCATTTGATGCAAAATCCTCTGATGAGTGCATGCTGTAGTGCAACTTTTGAAATTGCATCGAGACTTCGTTTAAGCAATTTTTTATCGTTTAATCATTTGTTCGAAAATGTTCAACTTCTTCCTTTGAAGTTTTACGCTCATCAAAGTGGTTTATTTCATGCAACTTTTCAACTTCCCTATATGAACTGTAATCGTTAAGTTTTATATTTTATAATGATACATTGATGGGTGATAGTTAATTTCTTTTGCATATATTTGCATATAAATAAGACCATAACGGTAACCGTTATCTGCAATTCAATTGAGCGTGATGATTTCATTGAATTGCTGTCCATCAAAACTCGTGTTGCATACGCGTGATCATTTCCCTTCGCAAATCCATCACTTTGATCTATGCGCAGTATTCGTATTGCACAATTGCTTAAACGTGCACTATCCGTCCGAGAACGGTCATAAGATGCTTATTGTTGCATGTCTTATTGCTGTTGTTTTATTCGTTTACCTTTTTATAACGTTTCCTTTTTGCATTTTTCACCTGTAGAAGTTGATTTTATGGTTACCTGAAGTGATACTTATTTTGTATATGTTGACTTTTGAAAACTTCATTCTACGAAGTAAGATTCACTGCACTTCCTTTCATGACCGAAACGCTTTCTGGAACAATATTCACTGCCACATGCAAAATTGAACGATGTGTGTTTCCATGCGACACGTGCAACAATAGATCTTCAAAGAGTGAATGCACAATATGCATATTGTTCTCGTGACATATGCGCCAAATATATCACAGATGGCTGTAGTTGCAAATTGGACTGTATGTATTGTAACTGCCGATACTTTAATAATCTCTTTCTTCGAAAGTAGCATAAATGATAGTGATTGACGTACTGTGGTAATTTAATTGAAAACCCCCATCTCCCATGCTACTTCCGTTTGTTTTGAGTAGCCGATCTTGGTTTTGAGCTGTTATTAGCTCGTATTTTCCATTATAGGTTTCAAAATTCTCGTTTGCATTGTCCGTACGGTTACAAATTAAGGGTCCCGAAAATATATTGAATATAAGAGGGGCTTGAATGAGAAAATTTTTGAAAATTTTATCGCTCTCGTTTCGTTTGCATTGATCAACGATTTCTCGTTGAATTTAGTGTAAGATAACCGATGATTTAAAAAAAGGGGAAGTGCCTTGCTTATCCGTATCAAATATTGCAGAAAGTCACTTCATAAAGTACACGTTAATCACCTTTGCTTGTCAAATGTGCCCACACTCTTTACAGCAATCGTATTTTAGCAGAGAGACCATTCATTGTATTCATATCTATCTTCTAGGCTTGTGCTCTTTTGTGTATCAGCTTCTTTTCTTCTTTTTTTTTTGTTATAAGAGTCAGTCCATTGATAATTCCTCCATTATAAAACATTATAGTAAGTCCCTTCACTAAGCAATATTTTTTCACTATAAAGAGCATGTAGATTAGCGATAATATTCTATTATTTCATCAGCATCAAATTTCTAGCTAACAGGTTATATAGCACTGCTTCTTATATGTATGGTATAGTTGGAAAATCATATCATGCTAACTATCGTCGTTCAGGATCATTGTCGCCCTTTGAAACGAGATTTTACCAACTTATGATTTCATTATTACTCATCAATTCTATCCCTTCAATTATCTTCTAATTCAGAAGTGAGAATGCCAATAATTCAATTGCATAAGTTCTTGGAGTATTTCGATGTTGAGACACATATTGTGGTGATTAGTGGTTCACATAGCATTGAGTAATAAATAATCGAAGATGACGTTTAGTGGGAGGATCATGTGTCAAGCCTCATCTCCGCACAACGCTTTGTCTCGTTGAAATTTGATTTTATCGATGAAGGACGCACTTTTTTTAAATGATGCCGCCTCTTGCAGCGATTATTTTTCACCTCCAAACTAAGGTAACGCCAGCATACGTCCATCTAGTTACTACTACTACTCACTTTACACTGCTCAAATCTCTCCAACTTTACATATTGAAATGCTATTTTTTCATTGAACATATCGATCGATGCCTATAACTGTTGATATATTTGAGAATTGCTTTTATATGCTTGTGATGAAACGATTGTGATACGATGATAAAGCAAGCGTATGCCTAATGGAGTTGAGTGAGAGTTGCTTACAAGAGCAATTGCTAACAAAATATACCACTCATCCACTAGCAAACATTTTCATTGTTTTTTTTTTTATATCGTCGATGCATTCTATCAACAAGTTTGAATATTCTCTATTAATGCATAAAATGATTGACTAAGAACTCACATGTTGTGCAAACTAAATCGTAGTAAAAGCTTTTGGCAAACTTCCAATTTTCCAGTATTCAGCTCAACGCACATCATATCACATATAGTTGATAGTCTTAACGATTGATTGATAAGTGCATCTTTCACGATTTTATCTGTTGAGTATTTCATAAAATTTATTAAAATATTACATTAAATTTTTTTTGAATGCTTAATTATTGATATATTTTTTAGCATTAGCAATGATAAATTTATGATTTTATTGATTTCCTAATTTGTAAAATAATACTCTTAGGTTATCATTTGCAGATATTCGTTCGTTTATGTTCGTTTATCTTGGCGGCATCAAAATACATCATCATCATAGCCATCTCTGTTGAGTGATGACTATGACCAGCATTGCAGCAGTTGTGCTCTTTCAGTATCAAAAAGCATCTTTGATGTTTTCTTGATGGTGACAGATGATACGCTAGAATTACTTTTAAATCCAGGCAACAAGTTGAAGTAGTTGGCGAACAAATGGATGAACTTTGGCCCCCAATTTGCTGCTGTTTGTACCTATTAATTCAGAAATCTTCGACTCACAAAACCTTTCATAGGAAGAAAAATTTGAATTTGCTGGTGATATCGCTATCATTTTCCGATTCACTGCAAACCCATTTATTGCATGCGCAATATGCATTTGCATTGTGAACGAACGCTTCAAATATGCATATCACCGCCATTTAAAATTTGTCGCTACCAACCTGTACCATCCATACAACATATATTTTCCATCTTCACGTATCAACGTTTGAATCAGATTTTCCCACTCTTTACGATTCGAACATGCAGTTTATTTTAGTATGTAATGAAAGAGTAGATATTAGTGCAATATGGATCTACAATGGCTTTTTCAGTAGTAATGATGCTAGAAGTCTCTCTCTGATCGAATGTGGATTTCATTTTATGATGCGGCAATTGTTCAAGTCGAACAGTGTTCTTGTTGAAGCACAAATATAGAGGGATGTAAAGCAATTTCCCAGTAAGGTGCTCGAGCCTTGTTTCTGCTGTGTTATTGATAGAATGAAAAAATTTGAATATACTTCTAAGCTGTTCACTTTGAATGTAAACGTGTGGAACAGTTGTTTGATCGATCGAACGATGAGCGTTAAAACCAGAGGAATGGACATGACAGGTTGAATTGGGCTGCATTTTGTGCCTAACCACAAATCGCATTTTAGCGCCCATCATCGAGAACGCTAGAGACGCTATAATCCGGTCAATCCCCTTCTATTCATGATGAATAAAACATTTTATTGAGCCATCAAAAAGTCAAGCTGCATATATTTAGCATATTTTGTTCAATAAAAGTGCCATGCCATGCGTTTCCAAGCTGACTTAACGATGAAACGAAAGACAAATGGAAATTCCAGCTAGTGAATGGCGCTACATGTGTTTTTTATATTCCTGTCTGTCGTATCGAATATGCAAAAACAGTGATAAAATACAAAGTAAAATGCATCAGTTGCATAGATATTCTGTCAGATAAGCATCGTATCGATAAGAGAAAAACTTTGACTAATGAGTTCAATGACGTTGTAAAATGTTATCAACTCATATTAAGGGTAAGAAATTACAAATATTAACGTCAACTTTAGGTCGTATCCATAAAATTTCATTGCCATTGTTTTTGTACTTTTTGAATCGAAGCTATCGGGCAGACAAGCACATATATGTGCAGTAACGTTGTCACTGGTGTTGCACTTTGGCATGCAAGTTCGCATAAAATGTGCTTTAGAGGCGAAATTTTGCAAGAAAAACATAAAAATCGGTTATTTTCTTGTGCTGATTGTCTTGTTAGATGAGTACGATAATAAGTAGAATTTGGTACAGTCATTATCTATTTATTCGCATACGGTGAATAATTTCTTTTCTTTTTCCATCTAAGACGTGTTATAAGCATTAGTCGGTGTATCTACTCAACGTGGCACATTCATTGTTGCTGTAATATTTTTGAGTCTATTCTCTAACATCGATTAAAATTGCGTTATGTATTCACTGTAAAATCTGAATTAATCTCTATGCTTTGGTGCGGTCTGTTTCCTAACGTGGCAGTGATGAAGCTAATGTCCATATTGATAAAAATATCACCATTGAAAGAGGATGTTGTAATTCAATTTTAATGGCTTCATAAAAGTGCGATAACTCTAAATTAACGTTGTTATTACTGCTATAAGATATCAACGCTTATGTAATGCTTCATTTGACACTATTCAATGAAACATGCAATGCGCGCTATTTAGAGCACTTTTGTCCATCTCTCTCCTTATATTTATTTAATCAACTGTAAGGCATTATTTCCGCTATTTATTCTTCCGCTATGTAAGGCATCTCCTAGGCGAGACTGCTAGTGCTATTTATTCTTGCTGCTTAAAATTGTATACTGCGTAACATTACTATTTCGATGTTTTCCACCGGTCTCACAGCATTGGTAATAGTGTAAGTAGAGGTGATCTAACATATGAATTATTCGCTGAATTTTGCCGAAAAATTTGGAAAGTCTGTTATATGCCATCAAATCTATCGTCAGTCGCCTCAACAGTTATCGGCTTTTATGTTTGCACTGCGATGATATCTTTCTTGAAGAAAGTATCACCTAAATATTTTCTTTAGCAGTCATATTGCAATTGACGACGCTCTTCTTCCATCGGCCTTCTCGACTGCTCTATCGCAGCATCGCTTTCGCGAACGGTTCTGCTTCACCTTGCATTCCTATCGAAATGTTGTTTTAGTTTAACTGTTCCATTCTGCCTTATAGTATTGACACAGAGTAGGCTGCACAAAGGAAGGTTGCAAGACTCAGCAGAAACTGTTATTTTTATGTTTTTGATCAATTTAGATAAGATTGTCTTTGCGTTTTTATGGTTGTTTGTTTGTTTTTGTTTTGTTTTGTTTTGTTTTGTTTTTGATTCACTACGATGACGCTCCTTGCTTATAGTGAAAATATAGTGTTGCCGAAATCTTACCAGTAAACCAAATATTGCATTGAACCGTATAGACAGAAGTATAAGAAACACCATGTTCTGCCAGCCTCTCTGCCTAAGATAAGAATACCTCATGTATTTTATTTATTTTTTCTGTTTTCTTTTTGAGAACTGTATCGGCAGTGTTCCCGAATGTGTTATTTTATATAAGAAAGAGTTGTTTTAAATGATTTCGATATTGTGTTGTTACATGCTATTTTGATATCGCATATATTTTGGTGTTTACAGTGATTCACAGATCGCATATGTGATGTTAATATTCATGCAAGGCAAATGAATATTAGATTGATAAATCAAATGGGCTTTATCATCCCCAAGTTTAGTATAATTGACGTATATGGGTCGTTTCCTGTTCTAGCATCATCCACTAATAAAAAGGACGCAAGAGGGGAAGAGGCAGGATAAGTGTCCCATCTATTTGCAGCCGTTTATCCCTCGAAATTGGACCTAATACCGGTACTTATAGCTGAATGTTTGAAGTTAATCTCCGTAAATAAAGGGTACAGGGGTGAAAGCCTACGCATCAATGTGAAGGTTATCAACTTATTATGCTTATATTACTATTAATTGGATGATGATTTTGTTTTGTATCATTGAACTCAATTGAAATTGCTTTATTTCTTCACTAAATAAGGACGATAATTTGCAGACGGCGCTCTAAAGGCGTTGGCAGCAAGCGGCGCTCGTCGTTGAGTAGTTGTTCTCTTGTTCATATTATTGGCAATTCTCGGTGGAAATACGAAGAAAAAAACTCATTCAAGAAAAATTTCAAAACAATTCAATTCGAATTCGCTGAGATCGGAAATTATTCGCTCAACGAGACGCATATACGCATCGCTCTAACTTCAGCATCAATTGAATTCAACATAATGCGATCTCGTCATGAAGCATTCACTGCCACTGCAGCAATTTCATCATTGCTCATGCTCTGCTCTTTTATTTTTTCCGGTAATACTCTTTTTTATCCTTTTATTTTTCATGAGCAAAAATCATCCAATATGGTATTTACAAAGTTTTGCTACTTATTTATTTTCCAAATTTGTGATCATCTTAGATTGAGTTGAAATAAGATATCCCTTCAGAATGGGAAAAGAAGAAAGCAATAGAAAGCTGATGCTATCCTAGTTCAAGCCATGAACAACCTTCAGGTCCTAAACGAGGAAATATGAGTCAAAATTGAAGTGGAATAGTTCGAAAATAAAAGATTAGTAACTCGTCATCTTCATTCATTGTTTATCACATGAGTTTTATTCGGCTTCTCATCAAAACTCACAAAATTCTCATTGCTTTTGCTTTACTTAAGTGAATAAAGTTTCGATTTTCATTGAATATTCAGAAGATAGATTTGAATATATTCACGGGGGTGTATAATTTTGAGAAAAAAAAATAGAGATTTGAATATATTCACGGGGGTGTATAATTTTGAGAAAAAAATAGCAGCTGAAAGATTTGAAATATTTAGGAGATAGAAAAGTGAATCCAAAGAAAAATTCGGTTTACAGTAGAATAAGGATTAAAACGACTCAGCTACATCACATTGCCTGAAGCATTGTCTGCATTCACAATACTATTAGGCTTTATAGTCCATCGTTAGCATACGGAAGTATTCTAGGGAACGTTCCGAAGACCTTTAGTCTCTTATTGACTCATTTTTTGTCTCTTTAAATAAACTGAAACTGAATATATTTTCCCCTCTGTAGACGCTTTCTTTCTCCATAATGTTTCAAATTTTCATCAATGTTCCTATACTGAAGTTTACTCTCGAAATTTTATGAGGAGTGTCTGAAAAAGCTGTGCAAAATATGCCGAATTGGCGAGGATATATCTAGAATCGTTGGAATATTTTATTCCGAAAATGGGATAAGTGTAACCGAGAACTCGGGTCGTTTTCCTTTCATTTCTAATGTCATTGTTGACTTCTCTTGGTTTATTTTGATGATCCACTTTGAGTGGTGTTAATTCTCAAAAGAAACACGTTATCAAAGCTATCATCAATCAGTCGCTTTCAATTATATATGCTCTCGAAATTTGCCTTTAGTGATAATATGATTTCGATATTATTTTTTGTCTCACTGGTTGCAGCATGAGTTTATCATCACAGTTATATATCCAATGAACCTCTCAAATTCATTTAATATAACCCTCTCAAAAGTTTCCTAGGAAAGTGAAGAACTCTTTTTTGATCATATTTTAATGCGTCAAACACCATCAAAGTTACCGAAAATGTCCATATTTACAAAGATAGGAGAATTCAACTGAATCATCACTCTGTTTTGTGGAATGTATAACACTCTGAAAATAGATGTTTTCTACCATTCCGCTTATTTTTTTTTTGGATGAATGAGATCGTTTAATTTGAGTTTAAGCACTTTTCAAATCTTTCTTTGGAAAATAGAGCTCATGTAAGTAATTTCTTCCCCCCCCCTCCCGAAAAAAATCACTGAAAAAATTCCATTTTTTTTCTTTCAATATTACAGAGAATAATTGATTGATTCAAATAGAATCAAAGCATTTTGCCGCTTTGTTGATTTTGCTTTTCTTCTCTAAAATGATTTAAAACTAATTTCCCTGAGGTATCTGCTTGAGAAAGAAATTCCACTCAAATCTTTTATGCATCTTTTGTAGGAATTTTTATTCACTAATGAAAAACATATGAGCCATCAATGAATGCCATAAAGAGTGCGTTTGCATTCTCTAAACAAAACCACAACTATATGGCATCGATGCTTAATATAGACACTGCACATCGATGATGTTGATTCATCCATCATATAATGTTACGTAGAGAACGTTTTCCCAATAGTCAATTGCATTCCAATCGTTAAATGGAGCGAGAACTGAAATATATACGAATATGTTAAAGAGGAAGATAAATTAAAAAGTACTCACTGATTCAATATGATCATTCGCCTCCATTACCCATTAGGAACGTATTTGTTTGCTAGAAGAACAGTTAATTCTCTTTAATTTTAAAGTTTTGTGTCTGAAATTTCTTTCTTTTGGATGCTTTCGATATTTTCCTTGAAAACTGGAAATTAGTGAACGATAGCCGTACAGTTTGAAAAAAAAAGGTAAATTGCTCTTAGTTAGATGATTTTAATGCGGAGCGAAATTTGAGTGCCAATACATTAAAAACTCGAGAAAAATAATGAATGCATTAAAGAGAAAAATATGGCCTTAGGTGTTTTGCGTTACGATTTTATTTCACAAAAAATGCCGACGTGATTTCTGGATTCATGCTTGTTGAAAGGGAGAGAGAGAGGCGCTTCTCTTTGCTTGTTTTCAGTGAGCGATTCATCATTTTTTGGGTAAATATAAAAACATTCATTCACGTCTAGAAGGCGCCATCTTTCATATTCGATCAAATCTTCATTGCTATATTCAATCGGCGGCGTTTCCTCTTCTTGAGCGGAAAATATCTTTGAAAAACTACACATAGGAATCACTTTCTGTTGTATAGCATTTATCGACGCACTAAAAATGTGTAAACTTATAAGCATAATGCACAATTTTATGGCCAGTTCACATTTTCAATTTTTTTTTTGGCCAAATTCTAATGTGAAGCAACTAGACAATCTTATTTTTTTGAATTTTCTTATTGTTCATCTCTTTCTCGCTCTTCCTCTCTGTGGTCATTTTTTCTTACTAATTTCAATGACTGTTACTTTCTTCTACGAAAGGAATTTCAAACGTTTCCTCAGAACGGAAAAGGAGCAATCAAAAGTGAAAGTTGCTAAGGAAGCATCAATGATCTGTAGCAGATTTTTTATGCTTTCCCCAATTGAGATAACAGTTCGAACATCTAGCGGCAGTTTGAATTCCAAATAAGTATGGTAATGAATTTGTGCAGAAATTCATTGCTTGACGTTCATATAGTTGCACAACGATTTACATTTTTTTTTTCGAATAAAAGTTCTAGTAAAATCCTCAAAAAAATTTCTTCGATTGTATTTACAAGCAAGAAAACCTGTGAATTGGATGAAAATCAAATAAATTGACATTTAAAGATGAATTTGCATATAAGAGTTGTCTTTATCCAAAAATACTCGCCTAATTTGTCGATATGAAAGCATTACTTAAGTCATCTTTCTGAAGAAAGCCAAGTGAATAGGAAATTATTGGTTCTTGTTTACCTATAAAAGCTCGTAGGTACAATTTTGAATAGTGAAATTCATCGACAAGGTATTCATAAGAAAAGGAAAAATGTTATAATCGGAGCAAAGAGGTTATTCGTTATTTGCATCAGCAATATTTTTAGGCGAATTTGAAATGATAGGCGCATAAATGAATTAGTTAACTTGGTAGTAAAAAGAAAAAATCTTACTCCTTTATTTTCAGCACTTACGAGCTATGAATAATTTAAAAACATAAGAAATGATTTTTTATATAAGAATAGATCGATATATTTGCAATGTCTCTATTCATAAACAGCGTCACATTATTCTTATGTTAGATTATTGAGCATTCTTTTTGCATTTGATAAAAAAAAAAGCAATATCTAGGGAAACGCTTCATTCATCATGCTATATACCTGATGCATATTGAAATCATGGGACAATATAAGAGAAGATTATCCACAATTCAGGTCACGATTTAAAGTCAGATGTGGTATCTAGTAGTCTCCTGCTTTGAATTAAACTATATTACCTTCTATTAGATAAGTGAAACATGTATAAGCAAATTAACTCTCATTTCATTTCGATCCACAACATTTGCACTCTGAACTTTTTTGAAGGAAATGAGACAAATGAAGATGCGTCTAGAAAATCAAATATTTGAATTGATATACTATTAGTACTATTTTTAGCGAGTAAAATCAATATTTAATTTTACTATTTCCCATAGATAAATTGGGCGTGCGAATTTTATCGCTTTGGAAATTTCTATATTTTATTACTATCGCTGATATTGTTTCTTTTTTTTTTCTTCCAGTGGCGTCTTCACCTGTTATCGATTCCCTTGAGCATCTATTACTACAACGATATCTTACCATTGAATGTCACCGAGAAAGGTAATAATCGTTCTTATCAAATCGAATAATTTTTATGGTTTTAATTTCATATTTCAAGAATTCTTTTAGTGAACTCGATTTTTCTTTCGAATTTCTCATAAATGATTGTTCAGCATTCGGATAAAGATTGTTGATTACTCTCATAAACGATCAGGAACTCGAATAGTCGCATCATGAAGGAGAGAATCGATCCTTCCGCACTACTTTCATCCAACTCGTTTTTTTTAAAATTCGTAAATGATTTTTGAGTTTATTTTCCTTATGAATTGGAACGTTTTTTCATCTAATCTAAAATCTTGGGTGTTCGAACGGTTTGTGATGCTTGCTTTTATCTGTAGTCCCTCTTATAAACGCCACATGAATTATTCTCATTTTTGGCGAATTATTCCCATCGAATTTTTTAAATTCTCATTAGATATGCAAGCGCTTTTCAAAACTCACCATCATCTCAATTTCATCGCAAAACTCTTTTTTTTTTAAACTGGTGATGTTTCCATAACTTCCATATTTGAAAACTAAAAAGTCAGTAATGAAAAGAAGAAAATTCAGGCAAATATTTTCGGAAAGTTCATCTCACAGTCGATTGCTTGATAATTTATTCATTAGACGAATGAAGAAATTAAAATGTCTTTTGTAATTGGCTTGAAAATGGATGGCCATATTTGCGATCAATCTTTGGCACTCGAACTTTCATACATTGAAGAGGATTTTTAAGACGAGTCTTTCAATCGCGATTTTAAGCAGGCATAAAGGTTTCATCGCAAAGGGAACATTGATAGGAAGTTGACCAATATTCATCGTATCTATGTTATCCACATTTTAAGGCAACAATATTTAGAATGATTCCTATTTAAGGCAACAATATAGAACAATTCATTCAATAATGTTAAGGTAATGGAAATCCCTATTTCATCCATTCATTTGCCACCAATTAGTCGGCAATGCAAATATCCGTTGTGTAATTTCTCTATGATGGTTGAGGTGATGAAAGTTCCTTCAAATAAAGTCTCTAGCTGGGGAAAAAAGCGTACAGGATGAAAATTCTCACAATATGTTAGTCAGCTACCTTTGGAAATTTGAGGAAAAATTTTCTTAGATAGGCATATTTCATTAATGAAACCAGAAACGATTTGCGAATGATTTTTAACGTTGTTTCTTTCTCTCATTTCTCATGCTCATACGTTTACATTTACAACTCTTTCTAACTATTACAATGTATAACTCTCTCGTATGCCACGATCTTTCCACGATTATTTCTTTTTATGCAAATGTAGATGGAGAATATAAAGTAATCAGACATTTATATATTTTTACATATTTCTATAAAGTGATAAATAATTTTGAAATTAATACACCTCAAAATGTTTAATTGCTGTTAAATTGCTTTTCCACTTTAATTATTATCACTCTTTTCAAAAATTCTATTCCATCAGAAATTTTTTGATTATTTTATGTTTTATAATCAAATTAAATTTTATGTGATAAAATTTCTTTCAGAATGACAGTTCAGTTGGATTTCAATAGGAAAAGGCATACGGAAATGACTGAAACATTGAGTGAAATGATTTGGAGAGGAAGGATTTGTATTGGTGATGAAAAATCTGGTGAATGCTGCTCACAAATGATTAGGAAACAAGGCGTAAGTGAATACTCATAAATACTTTTTACTCTTTTTCATTTCTATTCATTTTTCAACTTTTAATTTCCCCAACTTAATAGTTGCATAAATAATATTGATTTTAGTAATCTATGTGGATCTTTGCAATGCACTTTTAATCCCACAATAAATACGCTCCTAAATCCGCTTAGCTTAAATAACCATACGAATTGTGAATATGCGGTTAATTCTTTTCCATTATATGCTTCATTCCTTTCCACCATTTATAGGTTTTTATCAGCTAGCAATAATCCTTTGATTATTTTTGGAATGACATTCACTTTTGTTTATAAATCTTTTGCGATCGGCCTTAATATAAACCACCGTACGTGTTCCCTATGAAGATTGCGTTATGCAAGTATTTGTAAATATTTGATTACTGTAGGAATCTCTGTTTCAGTATAGTTAGAGGAACAGGGGTTGGGACTTGAGTTAGTGAGCAGGATATGTTGCAGTGTGTTTACTCCCAGCGTCCGATGATTTGTACCACTCCTGCTGTTTCTTCAGTGAAACTGTAATCAATCGACTCTTCGCTTACTAGAAATTGACCGACAGGCGTTTTCTAACCAGAAAATGACCAGTAAGCCGTGCGCTTGTTTTAAGATGTGACCGGTAGGCTATTCGCTTGTGATAATATTTGAGCAGGTAGATTTCTTCCTTATAAGACAGTGGTCAGCAGGCTATTTTTGTATGAACATTTGCTACTGTCAAGGAATGTGCTCTGACCGTTCTTGCGCACAGTGATACCGGAGCAATGCATTAGCGCTCGCCTGTAACATCGCTGCAGCACACAGTCATCAATATGCACAAAATAATACTCTTTAATAGATTTTTATACAGTTATGGTCAATGAAAAGAATAAAGCTGGATATGATATTCCGCAATGCACAATGATGCCAGCAAGTAAGTAGAGCACCGGAAGTGCGCTTTGCAAGTGCATAAAGTAGAGCTGTATAAAGTTGAGCAGTCTTTGTGCTGTTGTTGCAAAAATAGGTTGTTCATAATAAAAGTTTCAACATGTTTACTTCATTATATGTATGCACATTCCTGTATTCTCATTGAGGAAATGTTTCAAGAATTTGAAGCAATGAAATGTTCGGCATCCCTCATGGATAGTAATCCAAGCTGCTGAATGTGCTACTTCACCGCGTTTATTTGCTATCCGTCAGTGGCATTAGGCTAGATAGAGAAAATTCCCATTCCTCTACAGATCCTTCTTGGATCTAATATTTGTTATATGAAATCAGATCTAGATTTATATTTTGAACGTTTATCGACTATTGCAGGATCAGCGCCATGTCATATCGGTTGGATATGGTAAATGTGGCATCGAGAAAACTTTCTTTGAGACGGGTTTTGATTTTATTGTCAATGTAAGTTAATTCTTTCAGATTTTGCTTTGTTTTTCAAGAATTTTTCTATAAACAGTTTGTTGCTGCCTAAATAATGGTTTAGTTTCGTAAATAAAATCAGTTGATAAAATTATGTTTCACTTTGGAGTGAAGATTTGGAGCAGATCAAGGACGAGTCGGCGAAATAATGGGACTTTTCAAACGCCATGAAGCATAGAATCCATAAAACCGAAACGTCCACTCGCGATGGAATAAGCTGTGATGTCGCAGCCAAACTTGAAATCGGGGTGCCCAAAACTTCAGAGACAGAATGCGTCTCTGCCTCAAACTATGGTCATCTGGTTAACGGTGGCCACAGTTGATTGAATCCTGGATTCGCCACATGGTCGAATGTTTCAGTACTTCCCCCGTTCACAGTTTCTGCTTATCTATCCTCTACCCAAGTCTTGCAAGTACGATCTGCACAAGGTGACTCTCCCCACTGACGAGGGATTATCATTTCTAGAAAATTCATTTATCAAATCTTAGCAAATAAACACACTTTGTAGGCAAACGCAAAGTTTATGCGTCGGTAACAAGCATGTTCACGGTTTTATAAATGAACTGCTGAGAAAGTTACTCACATTAGGTTAGTCAATTAGAGTGTTTTCCGGGAAAGACGAATCTCGTCGGTTCAGTTAACCTACACGAGTAAGGCGTTTATTCGCCATCAAACAATGGCTGTCGCCAAGATCTAAGCTGTTTAAAGCATTTTCAGCATACTCAGTGTTAATCGTGTGAATATTTCAAGTATCATTCGTATATTATTTAAATTTTATAATTAAATTGAAAGAAACATTTCAGATACATTTTCGTGACAGTTCCAATCGCCATGAACAATTTCAAGCAAAGTGCGCCATCCCGTTCATGGAATCTCATGTGAAGGTGTTTTTTTTTCACTCTCGATACCTCTAATTAGAATTAACATTTGTGCCGTTCCCTACCTCATCCATTAATCCCTTCAGGGAAAATGCTTCTTTACTCATAGTTTTTTGCTGTTCAATATTCATTAGTCATGTTTACTGTATCTCAAAAGCAGTTTATTTTTCATCATTGTTAATAGCGCTATCTGGAGACTTATTGTGCATTTCACCGAGCCAATTTGTCTGCATTGTAGCGGCTTTCTTATCACTATAACTAATATGAAGGCACAAATGATAAGATTTTAAATCGGAAAAAAAGAGCCGATGTCAACAAAAATGGTTGGCAGTTATTCGTACTGTCTGCAGATATTGCTGTATGATGATTTTTGGATTCGTTGGGAACGGGAAGAGGGAGGGGGGGGGGCATTCAGTCACCAATACATGTGCTTACTTTTGAAAAATAGTTGTTTCTACTTCGAAAGCAGTCGACCATTGTCAGTTTCTCCACACAAGTAAAAAGCAAACTTGAAGGACATAATCTTCAGGTTTAAGGTATATATATATATATATATATATATATATATATATATATATATATATATATATATATATATATATACATATATATATATCCTTGCTTGTGTAATTACACAGGTAGAATATAAGTGTACATACGTTCATATCTCTAATTCACATACGAGTAGTGTTTGAGCAACAAAAGCATTGTCTAAAGCTGAGATGCTTCATATATTATTCTGTGATTTGTTTCAGGCAAAAATCGTCGCGTCGAAGCAAGAGCTGAAATTGTCTACATTAAACTTCGTTGGTTTAAATGACAAATCGGCTGATATACTATCAGTGCGGCTCGGATCTAATCTTCATATCGCTATCGAGCCAACCGTCGAGGGCATGCAAGAGAGTAAGTTGTCCTCAAAACCAAATTTTGCCATTCTTTATTTGACCATATGTCAATTAATATATTCACGAACATAGAATTTTTCACAACTTTAGTAAAAATTATCAAAGTCAAAAATTTCTTGGAGTTCGTTTTTTCTCCACTAAAATATTTTCATATACGTGAATCTCATAGTTTATCATTTCGATTTTATTCTTAAAGATGAAATATTGAAAGTATTACATATATTTAATATGATGGCTTCTGATAAGACCATTGCCTATTAAAATATAATCGATTACTGATGAATCTATTGAATTACTCGATGGAGTTTATCACTTTGCCTACAATGTTTCTTTATCACCTTCAATATCTATCCACAAGGCATGGATCTATTGAACTGCTTTCAATTTTGTGGTATACCTGTCGTTGTTTTTGTTCAGCTCGTAACCTTATTTGCCTTCAGGGCTTCATACGTACCCATTGCAATGTTGGACTTCCTCTAATTTTCTCGAATCTCATGTCAGTAACGAGTTTAACCGAAGGTTTGCTGCACATTCAACTTCTTTTTTGATGCGATTACATCTGCCTGCTTACTGCCTAAGTTCTTCACTTACAAACATCGTTGATGAATTGTTTTCACGTCTTTTTAGCGAGACGAACATATTTCTCAATGCTACTACTGGAGAAGGTACTTTTGCCGATAAGAAGTGCACTTATTCTGCACTAACGAACAGAAGCAGGTCATCGGAAAAAAAGAGTGGTGCAAAGGGTTTTTACCCGACTGTACATTAATCTACATCACCATAGGTTGTATAAAAAGCATAAAGATATTAGCATCCTTAAGAGTTAGTTGGCATCATAGCCGATCACATTTATTTATTGTTTGCTTTATTAGCTGGAGTCGGTAACTTTACCAATATATCGATAAATATTCCAGCATCTCCTTTGCATATCAATTTTTCATCAAACTTCTTCCCATGGCCAATTTTGTACTGACATCTCCAAAAAGAAAGAAATTGAGGTGATGAAAATTCATATAGAAATTAATAATCGGATCCAATTTTAAGTCTATATAGACTCATTAAAATGAACATTTTCATGTGTATGCTAACCAATCGTCTTCCGAATTCCACATCTCGTTGTCCACAATAACGCCCTCATTTCGTTTCCTAATGCGCGTCTATTTGAAATTAACAAAGGCCCATAAATTCGAAGATTATAGGTTAGAAACCGAAAATTTATTTATTCTAATATTTGTTGAGCTCATGATTTTGCAACATGCTTGTTTAGCTTATGGTCGACCACCTCACTTTGCTGCCATTTTGAGGGATTATGTCTGAAAGAAACACTTATTATACAGTGTTTGCATTTTGTATGCATAAATGAATACTCGGTTAGCGTGGTATAATCGTTTTAGCACCTATCGTGCCAACACCAATAAAACGCTTATCGCAATAATTTTCCAACATGTCTAAGTGCTTAGCAGACATTACTTTGTAGTTGGCATTCTAAAAACATTGCACAATCTTATAAAGCAGTGTTTATATTCGGATTTTTTAAAGGTTCTTCATAAAAGACGGGTGTCCAGTTACGAAGGACAATCAAGAATTGGCTGTTATAGAGCAGGTTCGTCACTCGTAGCTCACCATTTTTTTAAAATCTTTTTAAGAGGTTTTTAACTGAAATAATATCACTAATTTTCACCTTTTTTTTAGTTGAAATATAATGGATGATTTTCGAATACTGAACAAGAAAGTCGAATATTTCACTTTTGAAAAATTTCAGCATTTTTAGAATTTTCACAAATTTCAAAATTTTATTTTATTTTTTTTTTGTTGATCTTTTTCATCTATGCACTAATGCACTAGCTTTATTCATCTATACACTAATAGTTCATTTGAGTAGGAAGTGAAAGAGCGGAACAAGAAATTTTCGCTTATAATTTTGCATATAATATGAGGCGGTGAGTAACTATTTCTTCTCAAAAATATTGCAATTGGGATTCAGAATGGAACTTGATCGCTCTAGCCAACATTATTTTATGTCTTTTAAAAGAGAAATATTGTTTTATAGTTTGTTGCAACTCGCATAAAATCTATGATATTCGTACTGCTGTCGTCGTTGTTAACAAAATTTCCTTCAAGAATTTTTTTATTTTGAACTTGCGTTTATTGCTTGAAAATTTTTCCTTTTCATGTCGATATTTCTACTTTGTGAATCGGCTGACAATTTTTTCTGTGTACAGTAAAACTTGAAGTACTGTACTTCGAAGTGGGCATTAATTCGCTGATATAGCGAGGAAAAAGCGATAGAAATTTATAAACGATGCTGTTTCTCCTTTTTTTCACTGCAATTTTTGCCTTTTTTCAATGCAGTGTTTTCTTTTAGATACAATTTTTGCTATTTTCGGCTGTCCTGAGTGAATTAAATTGAATTAAAACAAAATAACTAACCCTGCAATCTCCTATTACGATCACAAACAAATGCGCCAGACTGTTCATCGCTTTCGTCGTTATCGAAAATGCTGCAACAAGATTCGTCGAAACTCTTGCTCCCCCTCCCCCTTCCCCATCAAAAAAGATCGCTTAAAATTGATTTTCAGAATACGGGTTTCGGCCGTTTTGCCGAATGGACCAAAGTCACTCTACCGATCAGCGAGCATTTATTCTCTTCTGTATCGCTGAACGGGTTTGTGCAACTTTTTATTTGTAAAAAATTCGAATCTATTTTTATATTTTCGCTGCAATGCCGTCATCTATCTCAATGATGGATGATATACTTTTACCATAACCACAAAAACAAATAATTCAGAACAACTGATCTCTCTTTAAGCAGAAAAAAATGTATGTGATAGTCGTCGTCGATTACCAACACATTATTTTCATCCTTAATCAAAGAAGAAAAAATACATATTAAAAGAATTATTCCCGTAGTATTATTTTTTAATGATTTTGTTAGCGTTGTTTTAGTAGTTTAGTTATTTATTCTCAATTATTTTTATGCGTAGCAGTGAGTGTTAAAGTCTGAATTAATGGTTATTCAAAGTGGGATACATGATCGGATCAAATCGAGCAAGTGGTGGGATGGGAATGAAAAGCATGATTGGGTGGGAAGAAACTCTAAGATCGGAAATCTAAAAAGCATTGAAGAACCTGAATAGTACAGATCATTCGTAGCGTAAATGAGAAAAAACGATGAGTGAAAATACATGCACTATCGAGTTTTTTGAACATAAGTCGGCCATTCCGCTTGCTCATGCGAAATCATACAACTTTGCTTGTTCCATGTGACATCTTTTCGTCTAGCATTGTAATACTTCAGTAACCTATGTGATGAGGGATTCTCGGGACTCGGAGGAAAGGAAGCCAAATTTTTATGATCTGTATGAGTTGTGAACTGTTGTTGTTCGGAGCAGCGGGACTCGAGGACCATTGAGTCTCTGTGAATCGTCATTGACTTGGAGACCTCTTCAGTAACAGAGAGCTGAGATTTATCCTTAAAGCAACACCAATGCATATATTCGAGAATTATTGCCATATTTCAAGAATTTGTTAAAAAATAAAATAGAAATGCAAATTGCAGTTCTGCAAGTGAAGATTCGCAGCGCGATAGTGTCGAACTTCACTGCGATGTTTTCATTTGTACGGGTCACCAATTATTTGGCTTTCAGAATGCACCAACGGTTCGTTTGTTTTTAGCATATTTGCACATTAATGTTTGTTTTTATCAATTAGATACTTGTTAATTAATTTGCATGCTACTGAAATCGTTTATAATAAAATATAGCTTGAAATATTTCTGCTTGAATCATATCGAAATTAACTCCTTAGGAAATATATTGAGTTCATAAGTCGGTGAGGTTTGATAAGCTTGTCCGATGACCTCGTAATTACAGTCAGCTATCTGTTCCTCAAGGACGATTTTTATTTGTAGCTTCACAACAAATTATTTTCTCCACCTATTCTGCTATACGTCAGATTGATTAAAATTTTGTATAGTTGTCGGTATTAGTAGCTGTATTAATTTAATTTTGATGGATTAATGAGCAAATTCACGTTGCATCAATAGCCAAAGTTTGAAACAAAAAAACTTTGCGTTAATGAAGTCACATTGAACATTTTCCATGGTGGTATTATTGTTTAATACGCCTTACGATTTACTACATCTAGAATAAGCATTTACGATCATTATGTTCGCTTGAGATTGGAAATACCCCAATTGGATTCGTTACTTTTTAGTCATAAATGAACGAATATAAAATGCCCTAAACATTCCTTTTTAGCATCATTATTATTCGTAACATCTATGAGGTTCGATGTATATATTTGACGCCTATATATTATTTGCTTCTATAAGAGATCTTCCGTTTTTGCATCATACACTTTTATGCATATTAGTATATTTTTTTTTAAATATCTTGGTAATTGTACTATTTCTAGTATAAGTTAATGTTTCATATTTTTTATTTGTTTCTGACACACCCAAAATTGTTCTCATATGAATTTTTTATCGTACTTCCAAAATCCTAAATACTAATTTCCCCTTTTATTATTGAAATGTTTGTACAGTCTACTGATCTCTAGAGCCGTTCTAGACAGTTTTAGCAGATAAGCGAGCGATTTTTTAATTAGTCGCTTTTCTCATTCATCTTTTTTTTTTTTTTAATCGACAATTCTCTCAAGGGGACTTTTTCATGAGACACTTTGTGATAAGCAATTGTTGACTTTTTTCACTTGCAAAAATTTTATGGATGATTAGTCGACAGGCTCGAACTGTTGTGATGTGCAAAAAAAAACATTCGTGCCTGGCACGCGGTTTTCAAATACCTCCACTTTCTCGCTATCTTTGCGTTGTTTCTCATACACGATAGACAGCGGTAAATTTCTGGATCGATAGGGAATGGATTTCATCGAAAGCCAAATATCATTTTGAAGGTCACATTAAAAGTTGTGGTACCTTTTTACTTATTGGTAATATTGTTATGGATATATGACTTTTGAGAATAATTCAGAATTTTTCTCTGAAAATATTTCAGTTTCATTTAATTATAATTGAATTTTATCGTGAAAGATTGACGCAATGAATAATATTTGCCTGATATAGCGAACATAAATTCTTTAAAATGCAAAATTTATATTCTTTT
The DNA here is from genome assembly GCA_037389465.1 of Baylisascaris procyonis. Lineage (NCBI taxonomy): Eukaryota > Metazoa > Nematoda > Chromadorea > Rhabditida > Ascarididae > Baylisascaris > Baylisascaris procyonis. The sequence continues at coordinate 2,035,171 of JAZARR010000266.1, forward strand.
ATGAAAATTTTGTTTTCTAGCATTTGAATTTCATAATAGATATTAGATGGCGATTTTAAAAAGAAACCACGAATGCTCAATTCCTTTTAATTTAAGAAATGAAGCAAATCCACATTTTATATCTCCTTTCTTATTTCTCTTTTTTTAAGATTTGTGAATTAGCAGAAAAATACATTGAATATTCAAAGTGGATTAACGTTTATTGAATTCTTTTTGATTCAGGTGAAGTCTTTTTGATATAAAAAATCTGCTGCTATATCCTTGAATGTTCTTACAGTGGGAGTGACCTCAAAAAATATCGTATACCCATTGAACAAAGAGCTTCCCACACAAAGACTCATTCACTTTGACTTTGTGATAGATTTTATGAGAACGATTCGAATCGTAAAGTGCATTTGAACATTGCGGAGATTTCGACTGAAGTCTCTTTGCGCAACTTTTGCTTTTATTCACATTTTATGCGATATATCGCACTCTTTGTTTCTTTAGTGATTTTTTTAAAATTCATTCCTTGAACATCTACTATATCAATCCAATGATTCCTTTCATATCAAGTAGTAAATTTTATGTAAAACTTTACGTGGCTTGAAAGAGTAGTAAAAGAAAAAGAGTCAAATCTCATCACTACAATGAAAGTCATATTGCATTAACTGACAAGTGAATAAGTTCATACGGCGGATAATATTTTGAACAAAGAATCTTTTAAAGAATTGAATTGAATGGGATTGAGATGAATCGGATTTGTATTCAGCGATAGGTATTTCTCGTGCATTTCACACATATTCATGCATACAAAATATCATAGTCACAGATTAGAGCTTTCCTATTGGAGTTAAATATAAACAATATGGGATAGCTGTGATCCGTTGGCTTCACCATAACGGTGATAGCCTTTTTTGCAGTTCAGTGATTTGACTTATTCTATATGGAAAGCATCTCTATCAGATTATAGTTTTGCGGCGATTGTTTTGTTTCTTTCGTTGTCATAAGTTACTTAATGAAACACCGTTTCATTATTCAGTTTTTACTTCATTCAGTATTTTATTTTTTTAGTTAACCAAATCAGCGTTGAATGATCGTATTGACTCATTGATCATTAGAGGAACATTTGTAATTTTTGCAGATCTCTAAAGACAAGAAAAAGAAAAAGAAACTTATAATAACTCAAAAGATATTAAGAAAAACATAAATGTGGAGGGAATGTTTGATATTTTTGTAAAAAAAAAGTGACCAAAATTATGGCTGAAAGCCGATTGAATGCACGATGAACGTTATTCCGACTTTATACTCTACGTGATTTTGGTGATTCTTCGTCAAAAAATTTTCGTCCATAATAAATTCGGCTTTTTTTTATCAGTTTTTTTGTGATGTTAGTGCCTGGCTCGAGTACGCCGCCGCAAAAGACGTTTTCTGATCTGATGTTTTTTTTTGCTGACGATGAAGCTCATCGTCACATATCACTTAACGAACTCGCCAAGATTCCGTATATAAAAGCTAGCCTCGAAAATACAAAAAGAAACTTCATTTACTTTCTTTTTCAAATAGAAAGAAGAAAAGTAGTATGATGTCAGACTTGGTGGTCGTTCTAATGAGAGTTGCTGATTTTGTCTTCGTTCATCTTTTCGAAGAAAACGAGATCGACTGAAAGAAGTTTTTTTCTAATCATAACGCAAAATTCTTTCCCTCTTTTCTTTTAAATATTTTCGAACATCCTAAAAATCACAGCTGAAATTATTTAGCTAAATTATTCAGTTATTTAAAAATATATAAATTTAAGATATTCAAATATTCGGATGGAAATTTCATAGCTCGAATAGTTTTTTTCTACCGTTGTAAGTATATAATCTAATTTCAGAATATTGCGCTGTTTTCTTTTTTTTTAATGTTGTTCGATCATCGAAATTCTCAACGTTCTTAATTATAAGACATATTGCTTCAGTGATTTTCTCGCCAATTATAATCTTCTTTTGCATAATATGAGTTATGTATAACAATGAATAAACACATAAAATCAAGTATTGTTCTTTATGTTAGAGTTCATTTCCGTTTTTTTCTCTTTCTTGAAGAAAATATTTAAAAAAAAAAAAGAAAAATGAATTTGTGCAGTAGTTAGCAATAAATGTTTGATGGATTTAAACCTTATGGCGTAATTTTCTTCGCGGAATATTTCATAAAAGCGCAATCATCGCGCGTATCGATCGATTCTTATTTAAACGATTTACATAAATATTCGAAATCATTGAAGGAAATTGCAAAATCGATCAAAATATTCAAATAATTGATCAAAGAGTCGATTCATTCGCTCATCTACGTGGCGCCGTTGATCCAAAAACTCCAAATGATATTGTTATCATAGATGATATTCAGCTTCTACCACTAAATTTCTCTCTCATTAATATAACAATATATCAGTCTCTATGGTTGTTCGCTTACCAAAAGACAATACCGTAATCCGGTGACTTTAATAAAGGTTTCGCGGCAGGTCGTCGGACTTGCTGCTCGTTCTTGTCTGATGCCGTTTGTCCGTTAGCTTTAAATTTTTAATTTTTGAGGAAATAACGTCGAAAATGTGTCTAAAAAGCGGCCTTGAAGGAGTGCACCATTTATGGCATATGGCTGAGCGTAGCTTTCTAAGAGCGCCAACAAAGAAGTTTTTTTCATTTCGCCATGAAAAGCCGTCGGTCACGTAGACATTATAGAAGAAAAGAAAGAGAGATATAAAAAAACATGAAAATATGCCATGTCTATGACAAAGGAGGAGCTAGCCAATCATCTTTGCATATATGGCGACTGGGCACCAAACATACCGCAATCTTCCCACGTTCGCATTCGTATGTTGGTCATATTGTCCATGCATACTCCTCCTTTCCCCCTTTATTCATCTTAACGGTTGCTATATACTCGTTGTATGAAAGGAGAGAAAAGAAAATAACAAAGGGATGTTGAATTTATTCCTTATTGTTTTCTTCTCCTCTCATTCATCTTTCTGCATATTTCCAATGATTGCCTTTGGAGTTTGGGGGGGGGGGGGGGGGGGTAAAGGTCGTGAAAAGCATTTACTCTCTCGAGATTATCAACAAAGTACCTCTTTATCAAGTCATTTACCACCTCAGTAACCTGTAAATAACCCTTTTCGAATACCTTTTATTAAAATACATTTCTGGAATAATCAGGACTCGCTTAAAAAGGTGTTGAAACATCGGGCAAGGATATACGTTAACAATTAAATCATAGTGCCTCTTTGTTCGGTACCATATGAATTACCCTTTTAATTATCGCACTCACCGATTCGATCCCTGTTTCATACTATCTTGACAGTAAACGATTCTGGTCACATCCTCAATGACTTAACAAGTGATTTTTTATTTTCGTTTTGAAATGACATATGTCTCGTTCAGTGATTTATATTATGAGAAAGGGATAGTAGAATGGAAGTAATCGTTCCTTTTTTCTCTACTTGTAAATCGTCTATAAGTCCTTAAGAATTCTAATGCATTCATTTACTTTGTTGATTTTAATTGCTCTAATTGATTTATAACTTACTAAATCATTGTTGTATATGGCGATCTCTCATCTAAAAAAACTTTTTCGGTTTTTACTGCATAAAATAAATGCACCACTTATGCATTCTATCAAATATGATTATGATTTGTAGTGTCCACGTGCATCGTTTTGTACATCGGGAGAGCGACGATTGCCGTCGTGGGCGCGTGGTCGCCCACTAAGCGTCAGTCTTACAAATCCTTTGCGTGTTTTGGCTGCTAATGCCACTGAGCCAACCGATGAGCATGCCTCTCTCGACGATCATGTACTTCTTCAAACCAACGCTAGTCCGTCGCGAAGAAGCTTCGGTAAGGAAATGTTTTAGGCCTAATATTGAACCCAAAGTTTGTCATTGAAATCATAAACTGAGTAGAACACATTTCTTTCATAGGCCTAACATTTGTATTTCATTCGTGTTGTGTAGCGTCGATGTCGTCAGCTGAATAGTATTTAGCTGTCTATTTTTTGGAGTTCTCGAAATGAGACGACATTAGTTTTTGTTGATATTTTCACTCATCGAATCAGCCATTTTCATAATATTATCAACAAACAATAAAATAATATGCAAATTACTGCGTTCATATTTCAACTGCTGCCTCCAATCATGTAAATCAACAAGGCAATAATCTTTCTCTAAATCGATTAATATGAAATTAGAATCTAATCATGCTACGTATTGGTTTTTTGCCACCTTTAAACGTTTACACCGCTTTATGCGCCTACGTTCCGATTTTAATTAATCGACGTTAACGGTTGGTATATCCTTTTAAATCCTTTGGTGCATATCATACCTTTCAAATTTCCTAATTCGATGGTTTCCGATGTGAAAATATCTGATAGATGGACGCATTATAGACCGACAAACACATACAAATATGATGTCACCCAAATGCATTTTATAAATGCAAATTTACGAAACGTATAAAGAAAAATGGTTGTGATACATTTCAAAAATCACCATAATAAAGACCGACAACCGTAAAACTCGAATTTTTCTTGCTTTGTCCTCAGACGGCGCAAAAGAGTATTTCAATTTCCATACACTTTTATACTATCGCAAAGACGCTTTATGGCAACGTCCTATTCACGCGTATGTATGTGTGTGTCTGTCAGCTTATCTGCCTGCTAGTTTCAATTTTAGGAACCACTGAAATTATAGTTAGAAAATTCGCTAGATATACCACTTAACATAAAATGACCTGTAACACAATTTTCCTGTGTATTTATGGAAGCAGTCGGATCATTTAACCTTGAAGTCGCACTTTTTTGGTTAGTAGCTTGGGAAATTGGTTGTTTAGGAAGGTGGGGAGGGATAATGCATAATCACATTTCATATCAGGTGCTCTTTCAAACTTTTTCATTCGTTCATACTAGTAAAGTTTGCAGTAGATGATTTCCTTAAGTACTCGCTTGACTCTTGCATCCTCCCCCACTCGGCTCGGAGGTTTTCGATATACGGTGGTGCTAACTACTGTCATAACAAAACTCTCATTATTGTCGAATGGTATAGACACACAAGAGGGCGTCTAATCGTTCAGTATCTTTGTCATACAATATTCAGTTCGACTTTGGCATTTTTGCATTGTTATTGCAAGTGAAACTTTGAGGAATGCAGCTAATTTGCATATTTAGACAAGGACTGTGCGAGGGAATGTTCAATAACAGTCGATGGTGAGAGGCGTGACGAAGATTGTCGTTCCTCGGAGGGAATTCCTGTCTATGTTGTTGTTATTATTGCGCTCATTTCATTCGGGTTTGGTGTTGCATTCGTTGCAACGCTTTGGATGATTCATATTAAAACAGGTAATTTATTAAATTATTTTACTGTCAATTATTATTTATCAATCATCGATCGTTAGTTGGCAAATTTTGTTTTCACTAATCCTTTTTATGAACCTGCTGAAATAATAATCCTCAACTGCTATTATTCATTAAAACTCGCTATACAATGAATAAAATGCTCTTTTTTATATATTTAGGGAGCTTGTGAATATCAGATAAAAAAGGAGCACAGTTTCTATTTTGATGAACTGCGTTCTATCCCCTCATAATCTTTTGAAAATTTTGCTTTGACAGATTTCCATTCAAAATTTGCTCGTCCAATTTTCGTCACTAATTTGTGAATCATCAATTTTTTTTTTTGTGGAGCCATGTAAATATGAATTCAAAATTCTATATCTTTGCACTATTAGCATCATTCTTATCATTGCATAGTCAAAAGTTGGAGAGAAATATTGCTAAAGATGATCGTTATTAATGAAAAAACGACAAAAATTTTGTATTCTTGAATGATATGTATCACTTTTGAGAAACTTTCATTTCTGTCCACTTTCTTATCAGCCAATTTTTCTCTTTTTCTCCTTGTATTCGTTTTTTAACTCATTCTGTCCCACCCCCTCCCACTCCCCCCATCTCTTCCGTCCAGACGTGAGAAACGAAGCCGGTCATTTATGGCTGAAATCAAATCTAGATGAAGAGCTTAGGGTTCCACTGACTTTCATTATATTACGGTGATGAAAACTGTGAGTTGTTACATTATTAAAACTGTTTCATTGTTCCACCGTTGCTTGCATATTTGGGTTATACAATAGCATAGTAGTATAACAGTTATTATAGAAATCACTTTTCTGCAGCAAAAATTGTTCACTTTTCTTGTTTCATTATGCTAAATAATTTTTATTTATAGATCCATTGCGGAAGATCAGATGCGCCGAGCATAACTCACGTTCTGCGGCACTCAGCGTTACACATCGAGAACCGATCGTTAGGTCACCAGCGAATTCCAACGCTCTTATGACAACAGCGCTAGTGGAAAGACAACGTCTCGTTAATAGGGCATAGCAGTCTGGATGGTGCCACGACAATTGCGCCCCTACTGAACTCCCCTTTAGAATATAGCCACTAATTTCAGCCTTAGGTCATACTTACTCTTAGGCGAAATTGTAACATTACTTTTAATACATAAACCCAACTTACAAATATCATATGTCCGTTTTATCATATCGAGCTTGCATTTCTAGAGGCGTATCTATTGAAAAAAGGCGCAATTGTCGCATAGCCCTCTGCTGGGATATTTGATGTGATGCTCGACATATAATACATGAGGATGATGCTCGAGCTTTTTATCTAAGTCGTTGATCAATTAGTCACAATTGAAGCATCAAAAAAGTACTGCGCTTCGGCACCATTTGCAGCATCATACACTTCCCAATACATAATCATTTTCTATACGCTCAACATCCATCTTAATTTCTCTTTCTTTCGTAAAAGATGCACTTCATAATTATTACAGTAATAATTTTCTCTTTGACAGTATTCCAGTCACTCGTTTTAAAGAATGGCAAAACCAAATCGGTTTCTCTACTACACTTCCACTTTTTGCTTATCAAATAACGCTTCTTTATAAATCAACACAATAAATGAGGGAAAAGGACCAACAATGAGGCTGCCATAACTTTTTCATACTGCCGTTAGCGTTACTTTATTTGGTTATTTAACTTTTATATGAAATAAAAATTTTTCGCTTAAAAATTCTCATTTTTTTCATAATATTTCTCTTCATTCATTAGATATCAGACGCCTGAAATTTAAACAGCAAGAAATGAAAGGTACTGAAAAGAGGTATTTACTTTTCTTTTTTTTGGAATTTTCACTCAGCCGAATCGCAGAATTACAAATAAACTATAAATATTGACCGCCTTTATTATGATAATTGTAAAAACCTATGCTGCTGTCTGAAATATTTGAAGAGAATTTTTCGACTATTGAAATTTCTCTTCAATCTTGCCACTAAAACTCTTTTTCTTTGATTCCGATTTTCTAGGATTCTTTTTTTTTCCTTTCATATGCGCTTAATGCAACTATGGGGAAATAATACGTTCTTATAGGCGAATAAATCTGCGATAAAAATTTCATTTTGACGGAAGAAATTCAACACAATATTTCTCATGTAATTCACTCAATTAACGTTCGGTGACAAGCTTTATAATGAGGCATTGCTATTGTAGCACAATTCTGTGTTAATTTTAACACTTGTTTCGAGCGTAGTTCTCTTAGCAGAAATTTTCGATTTGACTGATCTTGCACATATTAAAAAAACAATTCTATAAAATAGATGGAAAATCTAATAAAGTGATTTTTAGAAGAATCGAGAGAAAAATTAGAAACACGAAGATTATGAAAGAATTAATTTTTATTATTCTTATCATCTCTACATGTCTCGTTGATGTGCTTCAAAAAAAAAAGAATTGAGTCATTGCAAGCCAAATGTTTGGCGCATCAAAATTTTTCTCAAGCGCATTTTATTTTATCTTAACGAGGCTCTCTTTTTTTTTTCACGACTGCGCCTTTCTCATTTTTTTCTCTCTATTTTTCAAGTTTTTTTCTCATCATTTCGAGTTCCTGTTTCAATAAATGACTAATTGAGAACTAATAAATTATCTCATCCCTAATGTGGAAAAAATTTTCCAGTCTGAAGTGTTCTATTCGGTTTGATATCCAGAAATATTCGATAACCTTTTATCGCAGTCGGAATCACTTCGTAGTTTTTGGAAAATGAACACTATATGAGGGCAGCATCCGATCGCTGATCTACCTAACTGTTTTAGAATTCAAAAAAGGTTCATTCATTGAGTAAAGAAGTAATGAATGAGTACGGCTATTTATATGATCCATTAATTGAAATGAGTAAATAATATTTTCTCATAAAATTATTTCGATTATTAAAACAGTGTTGACATTGCTATGTATTTTTGCTTTATTTAGCACTCCGCATAGGCTTCTTTGAAAGGGGAAAGACGATCTGCCATTATTGCTACGATTTTATTATTAATTTCAATTATCTGATTAATTTCTTACCATTTATTTAAGAAATTCATCCAAGAGAAAAAAATCCATAATGTGGTTTTATTAGTACAGAGAACTCCGATTGTAATTTTCCACTCCTTTTGTTGTATTGTGTGAATTTGGATATGACACTTTGTTTAGTATTGTATCACTTTTCAAATCGTCCTCTCTTCCGCAAAATGCCTCAATAACATTGTTGTTCGTTTTTTTTTTTTTAATTTCCCAAAGAAATTTCTCTCAGTTGTTTATTTTTATGGATTATGAGTGGAATTATATCAAATATGGGCATTAACGGAAGTAGGGAACGGTGATAAATCGGGTGATTATCGCAGTTCACGAGCGGCATTCGCTCATCTACACTGTTTTTCATGATCGGCGCTTTCTGTCTCGAAGTCTTCGTTTTTTTTTTGTTTTGTTTTGTTTTTTTTTTCATTCGTCTGTGATTTTAAATGTGCGCCTCGAGCGTCCAATGGAATAAGGCATTCAATTTGCATACATTTTTTATTAGTTTTGTCCACAATAGGATCCATAGATCAGTTATGTTATAGTATCAAAAACGAGAGAGAATGGATGTGGAATGTACCTGAGAAAACTAGAACGCTGGATTCAAAAAAAAAAAAAAAAAAAGAAAAAAATACCATACACGTTATGAAATTAAAAAATAGATAAGCGCACCAGAGATAACTTATACGATATATTATTTTACTGTTTACAGTGATCCCAGTAAATGGTAGGTAGCATTTATTTATACCTGACTCGTCTAAGAATCTCATTTCCTATCGTCTTAGAAAACAACACTTTGTCATAGATTAACATTAATCAGTAAGAAATTTTGATTTCGAAGATAGCGAACTAATCAGAAAGTGGCGAGGTCGAAAAAAGATACGATATTTGTTGTTAAAAATACGATATATTGAGAGCTATTAATGTAACGTACGATATATTTGATGAGATATTCGAAATGAAATAAAATATTCTTTTCTTTTCCTCCCATCCCCCTATCCTTTCTCCACCTCTTAGATAAATATCAGTAAATTTGCTCATTTCACTGATTTTTTTTTTGGTGAGATTGAGTGGTAATTAAAGAGTGCTTCCAGGACTTGTCTTATTCTAATGGTAATGCTGACATACGTCATTTTGGCTATTGTTTTTTTTTCTCTTTTCTATTCGATTTTGCACAATCTGATAATGTGTATGAAATTGTAAGTGATGTTTTTGAAAGCTTTTCATTTCTTTTTATTCATTGTGAATTTCTATTTTTTTTTTTTCTTATTGTTTTGTATTGTGTTTGTTTTTGTGTCTAATTGTTGTTTAGAATTTCATTGTTTTATCTCTTTTTTTCGATTTTATTTCGTTGAAAAGTGAAAAAAAAAAGACATTTACGGGTTGTCCAGGAGAGGGCCATTTCTTTTTCATTCTTTTCTTTTTTCTTCGAAACGACACAATTTTTAATTCAGATTGATTTGTATTTCATTTATCATTTTATTTTTTTATTTTAATAATCAACAAATGTGCTTACCCGTCTAACGGGTGTCTTCCTCAGTGCAATTTTTTTTTGCGCAAGAAGAAGATTGTACAGTATTTCATGACGTGTGTGCGCCTGGGTACCACCTTATATAATGCCAGAAAATGTTATACTACGAATGCAGTCCACCTGTCCCACTTTGCATTATGATATTCCACGAATGCATATTCCTCCAGAAGAGTTTTTGCTTTACTTCCAAAAGCACAACAAGTCTACTAATGGATAATTTCGAATTTGCTCTGATTTCTTCCTCATATTTTAGAATAGTAAAAAAAAATTAAATTTTTGCTCAGAAAAAATTCATTCATTGTGAATAATTAAATTTCAATATTTATGTTTTCACAGATTTATTTCAAATTCACTCTAACTTTATAAAACGGAATCCTTTGAAATAATGGCAGTTAAAAGTAGGCATTAAGAAAACTCAACTAAGTGCTCGAACATCGAATACCTCCCTCCTCGCCCCTTTAATGCTATTACCATTCAACTTGAATATTGTATGACTCTTGTGGATGGATTTTATTTGCTGGCTTCATGGTGTGCTCAGGAGTGCGCTGTTATACGGTGCAACAGGCATCTGATGCCTCTAAGCTATGCCGAAGTCTTTAGAGACCACCGCTTCATCCCATGAACGCTCTTTCATGCTTTCATTCAAATAACATTGTTTCATTCTATCATTTTCTATTGTTATCCATTCGTTGCCATCACAATAAACAAATTAACCTACCACTTTCATATATGCTACATCAATCTGGCCCATTTAAAATAGTATTTTTTCTAAAATATCGCTAAGCGGGAACGTTCCAAGCTTTTCGATTTCTGCTGCGTTATAATTCCATGATTACTATCTGGTCCCAGCCGTATTTTCTTCGCCTCCGACTGTCTTTATCTTGAAGCATCTTATTATTTAGCTCCTTAGCCTAAAGCATCTTATTATTTAACATTTCTTAATTATTACAAATATAATAAAATTTTGTAAAGGAAAGCATGAAATGGCAATAATTTGTTTGTATTTTAAATCTGCAATGATCGCTGTTCGTTTTTTTTTTCTTATATCCGCTCTGAATTAATTTATGTATTTCTTTGTGCTTTGCCGCCCAATTTGTCTTTGTTATTAGAAATTGTCACCAATTATGGTTTAGTAATAAAAGCAAAACGGTGCCACTTCTATGACGATGGTGATAATGATTATTCATCAAGCATAACAAATTCAAATGTAAAACTCATTCATCGCATATCAAGCTCAAATTCACAATTTTACCGCATTACTCACTTAAGGCTTTGAGCTAATAAACATATAAATGTTACTCGTTTATGCACAAGATGTGTTATAAATACGAGGAAACTAACAACAAAAGTGGGTTATGCTTTTTAATGTGTAAGCACGACACATTTCACCTTAACGACTTGAATGCCCAGATGACGGCTGTGTCTACACCGTAATTATTGAGCTCATCACGACTATATGGTCGATTACCGTGTCTCACAACTAAAGGATAATTTCTTGTTTCGAAAGGTGAAGTATAAACTTGTTTGAAATTGTTTACTATAATTTTGAAAGAATTATTAGAAGAAATTTCGTGTCATTGAAACTCTATCGGAGAAAATCGTTATCCGTTTGTATTGCCACCGTTAACAGCCGTTAGCAAATCGTCAACAAAAAAAAAAAGTGGTTTCGAAGAAGGAAAGTGGAAAAAACACTGCCACAAACCGATATACAACTAGCTCTACTCAAAAATTTTTGACACACAATGTGCAACTTAATAACTATAAACATGATAGTCGCACAGAAAAAAGTGCTTCTTTGCTCGTTCGTCTTTGAAATCGGCACTACCAACGAACGTATCATCGCTTCTATTAAACTGCACCTCGGTTGCCATATACACTTCTCTCCCTCTCCTCTCTCACCTCCTCTCACAATTCTGCCAAGTATTGCTGTCGCTGGTTTGCATCGCTTCCTTCATCTTATCTACCTCTATTTGTAGCAATATCTTTTGTGAATTTACCATTTTCTCCTTCGTTTCACATGTATTTCCCCTCGCACTTCATACTCCCCTCCCCTTGAACAAGTGATATTGGCGTTCGAAGATACCAACTGTGAAAAACACGACAACACATAGAAAGTAGTTTATCGTATCGCTCTATCTCAATGACCAGTATGTGGATTGTGGCAGAGGTACATCAACGTCATTTACTGGCGACTTCGTCACTACTGCGGGGGACTAAAATCGTGCTTCGGCTTCGGTGGCTCCGGAGCTGAAAATAGCATATTTCTTCTATAAATATCAAAGATCTGCCTCTTTGTGCGTATCTACAAAATCCCCATCATAAAGCGCATTAATGTGAATTCATGTTCGCGCGTTTGCATTTTTGTATGCATCTACGTACATATTTATCTCCCTGTCTTACAATTCAAATTTATGAATCTCTGCAGAAAGAATTAGAAAATTCACACTACTAGTTGCTTCATCTCCTACATCAATCTCCCGCTTGGTCCGTTAATTATTCCTAATGATGTATTTTAATAAATCTGACAAGTTGCAATCATTCTACGACCAATTGGATTACATCTTATTGCGGTCGCGGACAGCAAAACAGAGTATTCAATAGAAGATTTGCATATGTATTCGATTCTGTCAAACATATGCTCCAATATTTTTTAACAACCAAGAATATCTGCTTGTTTCATCAGTGGCGATGCAAAAATGCGTAGATCGTTGATCTCCCTTGCAAGCTTTTCATTCCTTTAAAATTTTCTAATTTTAACAGTTCCCTATCGAAAAAAAATCCCTTTCCGAAAGTGAAATATCTTTTTTTAATTGATGAGTTGTTCCCACGAAAATATTCTTCTTTCAAAATTGCGAACCAATGAGCTCCAAAATTATTTTCCATATTTGAATTGATCAACTTATATTATGAGAGCATAATTAAATGCTTAGAGATCAAGTAAAAATTTAGGTATTATGGTACATTCGGGAAATAAGCAATAAAAAACAAAATATAGAAATCTCAATGACAGTACCAAACTTAAGGGATCTAGCTCAATATTCAGCCAAATTTTTTCTGCCAAATTTGCTAAAAATATCAAGAAGACCGGCAAATATATATCTTTTGTAGTTTGCTTCAAGCGGAAAATATAACTTTCTAAATGATAGGAAAATAATAAAATATGAAGCGGATAAAGCAAGAAGAATGCATAACGCGGTAATGTCAGAGATCAAACGGTTAACTAGTCAATAAATTTTATAACATCGAATAGAAGTGAAGTTGTTCGATGCGCGAAGAACAAACACTTACATTCCTTGAAGTCATACCAGGCATTTTTTGTGTGCGCAATACCAGTACGTATTATCGCAACCGTTTCATGCGGGTAGCAAAATGCAGCCATCGTAACAACACCAACTGTGGAGTACAAAAATCGACGAAATCCCGATCTAAAATTTAACGATACATTAAAATTGAAAGATACGACAATAATTACATTTTCCATATTTTTATATGGATGAGAGAAAGAATTTGTATAGTCAAAGCAGAACTCAACATGATCCCTCTCCACCAACAACTCCCTTTTTCAAACAGCATTCTGCCCTTTTAGCGCTCGTTTAGTCTGGAATACTACGATGACAATTTAATAGCAATTTGTTGGGAATGACGGTCCTTCATCTCTTCGTCTAATGAGATTAAACGAAGCTTACAGAATGTTCATAAAAACGACCTCAATTTTGACATGAACGACGAACTGCTCAATAACTGAGTAAATATTGACGCATTTTGCTTTTCCACTACTGGATTAAACGCAGCTGATCCCAACTGCGTCTAATCCAACTCTCCTCCAGCTACTACCTTTCCCTCCCTGCTCCTCGCCCTTTTTTGGCTCGCTACTCCTCCAACTGGTATAAATGTCTTTTATGTTCGAACAATTTGACATACATAAGTGAATGTTTTCTTCCAGGATTTTGGCGATGGGAGAGCCATCTGGAAAGCCTGACTTCCACATAGCACAATCATAGAAGATGCATATGAGGAACCAATTCGATTCAAAGGAAAGCAATGTTGGCAGTGATTCGAAGAAATCAATTGCAGTGATCAATTGTGCTCTCAAAGTGTGTTTCTTTCGATTCCATTTAGTCATTAATGGATGGGTTAGGTGAATTCGTCAACTTCCTTTACTCTTCTTACCCCATATTGCTCATATCACGCATGATCTGGTTTAAACCGCTAATGACTTATTCATTCAAATACTTAAGCAACCGTTTGCTTGAATGGCTGCCTCCCCATTTGTATACCTAACTTTGGTTTTCGCAAAACCAGTTAAGTCTCTATTTCATGTCCTTGCAATCAGATCTCCATCCCTCATATCCCATCCACTATAATCAATTAGTTCAGGTCGAATTATGCACATTGTCACACACCTCATTCAAGTAATAATGCACGAATATTTCCTTTAGATATTTGAGAATTCAAATAAAGACTTAATAAAAGAAGCACGAATTAAATGGCTCACTTTTTCATACCAAGAACGAATCCCGCCATTCCACCTACCGTTATCGCAGCCACCTTCGGTAATATCGACCATTCTTCACGCAAATGTTCACTTAAATCTGAAAAAAAATTTTCAAGAAATCTTAGAGGAATTTTCCCGAAAAAATTACTCGAAATTAAAAAATTTTAAAAATACAGGAAATACCTTGATAAAATACGTTAAAATGCGAACAATTTGATGAAAAAAGATATTGGCAACGAAGCTGTTGGCTTATAGTGCTATTTTTTTTTTTAAACTTAAGAGCAAAAAACAATGAAATATTAAAACAATGACAAAAACCGTCTCAACCAGATCCGCGGCTTACAAGAAAATTTACACAACGTCAACTCTGAAAGAGGCACAAAATCTGGCAGAGGTTTCAAAATGTGGTAAGAATCGAATAGCAAGCAAAAAGCACACAACTGAGCGAAGCGGAAACAGACACGATTATTGCAGCAGCGACAGAGATGACGACTTTTGAACTCGAATGGTATGTTGCATGTATTCAGTCAGTGGTTGCCAATCAAAGCACATTCTACTACTTCACTTTTTTTCTATCAGAGAAAATAAAATGACGTTTCCAGGTTTGAATTTATCAGAAATTTATATCTGAGAAAATTTATCAGTAACCCTTCAATCTTCATCCCACCTCACCTTTTGAATTATCCGCAAACGTTCAATTCTCAAAAATCAAAAGAAAAAAATTTCGAAAAAAAAAACGAAATAAAATGAATTCGGTTCGCATTTCTATCACAAAGATATGAATGGCATATTGCAATTCAGTCGCAAGAGCTAGGCACATCAAACTCTTTGCTGATAAACTAATATATTAGATGTGTATCAGTTACAGATCGAGGTTTGCACAGGCCGAAATATCAGCTATCGAAGTGAAATTCTCAATCGACTATCGAGCCGGATTCGAATATAAAAGAGGTTAAATGTTATAAGAATAGATTACACAATGGCTGCAAAACAAAAAACATAGATCGGTTTCATACGAGCGGAATTTAGTTATATAAAAGGATATAGATGAGTTACAATACTATCCTAAAGTACAGATTTACTAAAAAGAAAGAGGAAGAAATACAGGTAACCGACCACATGCTGCTTGCGCAGTTTTCTTCGCTGTTCTATCGACCAACTGGAACCGCTGCTGCAAACAGAGAAAAACAAAGAAATTGTCCACTATCGGGAACACACTGGAAACTCAAACGATTTTCCATTCCGATTCGTCTGCACACATGTTAGATATAAGTCTTCAGCACCTCTCCTTCCCTCCCGTCCCTGCCCTTATTGCAGTTCATAGATCTTGAGGTCAAGAAAAATAGCTCAAAAAAGATTAGACTTAGTAAAAGATAGTCAGTACCGGAAGTGCACACTTGATATATCGAGTTACATGAAAGTCTAATAAATTTTGTACTAGTCGAATACTTCGTTCAACAAATGCATATCTGAACGGAACAGTCAATAACTACAATGTCGTTTCAATAATTCATGACTATGTCACATATAAATGATGATATTGTAACCTGAAAGCCCTTGCAGAAGCACGAAGTTAATCGAACAACGGATAGGGCACGCGGGCTCAGGGCAGCTTTCTATATTTATAAACTTAAAATTTTCAATGCTGAAGCTGGACTGTGGGTATGATAATGACTCAGTGAGAGGAACGTTTAAAAAATTTAACTTAACGTTTTTAACGTTGTAACCTATGCCAAGAAAAGAAAAAACACTTTGATTTCGATCGCCGAAAATAGAACGAACAAAAATATGAAAAATTATATATTTAAAGACTAAACTATCTATATTGGGATTATTAGAACCAAATTTTATTCTACAGTTCGTATAATGATGATTGTTACTTCGAAAATTTTCTTCACTATGCCTCACAATTTTGCATAATTACATCCCCTCTCCACCTCCTCACCCTACACCTCTCGCCTAAAAAACTAACGGCTTCATATTGCTAACTTTCTATAGACAGCACATCAAAGTCTATTATATAGAACAGCTGAATATATGGATATGTTAAAAAATCGGCACATAAGAAGCAAAATGATGAAAAAAAAACGAACAGCGAACGCATCGTATTTATGCACGAGTGCTCTCCTCACTTTTGAAACAGTTCCTTGTAAAGGGAGAGGATCATCAGGAATGAAGGTGTACTTCACTGGGATATCCTCTGCATACATCGGCAACTGAAATATTCACCTGATCCTACATTCGGTTAATGCAAATGGACAAGAAATACTGTAAACTCCAATGATCAATTTACACCGCATTACAAATATATCACAGACTTCAACGACCAGTTTTAATCGTATTAATAAATAAACTTATGCTTCATTTGTCATGTATCATCGCCAAATATAACCCGTCATAGAACCGTTTCCGGAAGAATTTTAATACCAATTGTTGTCAAAAGTTTCTATGAGATGTAGAAAAAAAAAAAAAGAGCAAACACAACTTCGTCAGCAAAACTAGAGAAAAATCGGTTTCCTTCAAGTTTCAAATTAAATCTCTTAGCAACACTATAAAACATTAACAAAAAGCCTTTTGTGCAATGCGATAATTGAACAATAACAGAATCTTAGTAATGCAATGCATTGCAATAGCTCAAAAATCATCATTGCTATTTCTATAGTAAACATTGCTATTGAATACAACCAACATTTAAATAAATTAGAGAACCTCATTGACAGTGACCAATGTGGCTGGTTGAGGAGTTGGACGCTTCTCTGTAGTGGTCATTGCCCACCAACGTTTCACGATCTCCGATCCTCTCTCTTTTGTGGCTTCTCTCTCTTTCATTCAATGAATGCGCAGCAAATAACTTCACTGCACACTGCAATATATCAATTATCAATTATGACGATGCAAATGAAATTAATGGCGGAAATAAATGATTTCCTCTTAAAGTATTTGCCGAATATTTTTGAAATATACGCCAACAAACAAGCAAACAAACGTACAATACAATATTTCGCCGTATCTAAATATAACGTAATGAAATAACCTTAGAGCACAAAATAATAACTGTAAAAATAAACTATTCCCAATATTTTCAACGAGTGTATTTTTAATAGAGTATGATTTTAGATACGACTACCAATCTTAACGTACAATTATCAGTCTTAAGCTAAGAAGAAACGAATTCAGGAGAGGCTCAACATCAAATCGAATCCATCTAAGCACACAACTCTATGTACAGTAATAAGACACCGTATATGTCCGAAGCTGCCAGCTATATTATCTCTACGTTCATCGACATATGACCATTTAGATTTCATTTGTATACGCTTATTGCAAATTTTGCGAAAAAAATGCATTATGTCGACGTAGTGCCTCATTCGCGAAGATGTCCGTCTGTGTCTGTCTGCTTGCCTGTCGGTCTGTTCGCCTGTCTACGCAGTATTCCTAAATGACGAATAAAAAAGCTAGGCGGATGAAAATTGGAGTGTGTTATTTAAACAGTACACGTCTTAAACATACCTTCATTGTCAATAATTAGTTCTATATAAATTATTATAAACATTTAAGAATAATAATAAAACTGCAGAAGCAAAATTTTTAACATTCGATTGAGTGCATGGCTAAAAACGAATATTTTTTAGGTTGAAGAACTGTGTAACCGATCATCACAGTGGAAAAAACTTTACGCTAATTTTTTTGAAACATTTCACAAGGGGCCAATTCGATTATCTGAATTCAAAAATAAGCATCGTGCCAATGCGCTTTCCCATTTCTAATGATGCCTTAAGCACACAACTTCATTCATAACGATAGCTTCACACCGCACCGAATCACTCAATATCACAGATTCCACAACATTCGTCGTCGCTCATCACATCTGTCGCACTAATCCAATAGTAAATTGAACTTCACCCAACTAACGAATATAAGCGCAAATCATCGTTCGACAATCGCTAATAAACCCCATTGTGCGCAATCTATATTTATCGCCAAGTAAGAAATGTCAATGCGGATGTTTTCCTTTCGAATTCAATCAAATATGTAGCAGCTCAAATTTTTATCTTCAAGCACTTGCGATATGTCATTGCTTCGTGCCAATATCGTTTGGCAACGATATTATAATAGTGGATGTTATTTCTTTAAAACTGAATTCAGTTATGTTTTAAGCAGTTTTGATATAAGTTTTGTGGTTGTGATTCGAGGTTGATGCTTGATTGGCCAACATCTTTGCTCTAATAGAAAGCATGTTTTGAACATCTCAAGATCGGCATTTGTTAACGCTAATCAGATATTCAAATATTTTTAATTTTCAAACCTCAAGACGTATAGTAGAGCATTCATAACTTATACAAATTCATTGCACTAAAATTTTTCGGTTTTGCACTAGTGATTTGGGATGACGCTAATGTTTAATGCCAGAGATACTCTAAGAGAACGCCCGAATTGTAATAGACGTATCACGAGACATTTCGGTTGCTCAATATGAACATTTGAAATCATGTAGGAATTCATAAAATTAGCAACAAGCTTATGGTTGTTTCTATCCCCTCCCCTCCCCTTCCCCCAACCACAACTATTTCATAAACGCGCATCGTCATAAGTTTTTAAAAAGAGTAAGTCTAATAACAGAGGGAATTTGCTCATCAATAGAAATGTCCCTTAATATCCTTCAAATTCGACATCACTTTCATAGTTTCACTATTTTTAGCCTTCAAAAGATAATATAGATGAAACTAGTTTGATTATGATTTAAAATTTGGCTCGTAGTTTATCGAATCATCTCAATGAATGCCTTATTTGCTGTGATCGTTCTCTGCTTTATAAGCATTTTACTCTTACTGACATTAATGCTTGATTTATTTTTAAATTTGCATTTGTGTAGTTCTTGAAGTTGTATTGTCTGTTGAATGTAAAACTATGTTGTCTTAAGCGGAAATGGAATGTACACCGTATCATAGTGTTAGATGATTGCGAACATTGTACGAAGAGAGGCGGGCGATGAATTACGAAACGATGATCACGTGGATGTTGTTTTGATCGAATATTTCGACGTTATTTGATAGATCGTCTTAAGTTGTTCTATAAATTCTGGTGTTCAGTGCAGCTTTTGCTTCTTAAAGTTGGATCTTACAAATTTCGAATGTGGTTTTCAACTTTAATTTGCATATTCCATATTGCCGATGCTCATTTGCTTATTGTAAGCTATACCTTTTAAGATTATTACACTATGTAGGTAGTGAATAGTGCGATAAATTATTGTCACCCAAAAAATAGGCGACAAAGAACTTAACGGTAATTAATATTTAATATTTTAGCGTATTACTAAAATTTCCCTTAAGCGTAAATATGTAAAATGATGCCTAAACGACAGATTCACCTTCATACTCGAAGCACATCTTCTAGAATTACAAATGCTGCATTGCGCGTATTATGTGTTGCATAAACTTCATGCAAAATTCACCAATGATGTGGCGTATTTAAATCTCATATGATAGTGCTATGCGGCTTTCGACTTTATGTTCTTCTTGATTTAATCGATGCCTGCACGCTCGAATCGTTCGCGTCGTTCCAAATATGGTATATTTAATTTTGTTCGTTGGCCAGCCAAACTGATGTTCACTATAACAAAAGTCTCCCTTTTGCAGTAGTGATGCTGTTGGTTTTAACGGCATATTTATTAACGTGCCCAAATATTTACTATACTTGTAGCGGCAGCCGTTGTGTTAATTGTGCTTATACTTTTGATTATTTGATCCGGCTATTATATTTAACACCACAACGGTGGAAGTCGCTCTTTTTCTAGGGGAAGGAATTGTGAGAATAACCCAATTTAAGGCCACGTATTGTTGATGACAAGCAGGGAGTAAGGAGATGCATTCTCTTTTCATAAATATTTTGTGGGAATCACTGTATTCGTAAAACTCGAGTCATTTAAAAGTGGCTTTCATTTCTGATAATACTCTTCTACTGCATGGTGTAGGAACTGATTTTGGGGTCCGAGTTAAATCAACTCGCATTTGGTCGATAGCTTTTTTTCCATCCACCTGAAAGGACCGTATTCAACTAACCTCGTTACAGTGATGAGTTAAGTCCGGTTTGGATGTTGTGTCGGCCGAGGTTTGAGCCGGAGCCAACTCAGACCCTCAGTTTTGATGCAGTAATGATTAGTTTTGCAGTTGGCTGTAGGATTTAATTCAGAATTGATTGCATCACTTTATGCTTTTACTTCTGCTAATTGTGTTGTTGTTGTGGAATTCGCTGCTGTTTTCATCTTCTCTCGTTTGTCACGGTCTTGAGTTATCGAATTTTCAGAGAAGAACAAGTCGATATTCAAAGAAAGACGACGTGATCAACCTTCTGGTATAAACGTCGTCAAAACAAGAATGCGTTCGAAGAAGGAGCGCAATGTGGTGCAACCTGTGAATGCACCACTTACGCCTTCTTCGGAACTGAAAATCGGTGAATGGTTTATTGTTTTGCGACGTGCTCCTAGTCGCGATGGTGTTGTCAATGAGAGATGTCTTGCAACACTTGTTGAAATTCGAAGTGATCAAGAAGCGATCGAGGCTGCATCTGTTGAAAACACTTTTGAACAGGTTCACCTTCAACTTTTCCTTTGTATTTGGTGATGCACCGTCATAAGAATTAAACATATAGCAGTGATAGTCGTACCAGAAAAATTCTACACTGCATCTTGCAGTTGCGAATATGAATTTTTATAACAGAAAAGGGTCGATTATCATTGTTGTTATACGTTCCCCATAAGGTAGGGACTGTAATAAACTTCCATTGAGAGACAATGCAGAAAATACCGATTCTGTGATGTTCAGACGCGGCAGTAATGTGGAGTAGACAAAATGCAGATGCAAATACACAAGTATAACATCTTTTTTTTTGGGAAATTGTAACCGACTTTGGTTTGACTTGAGAAATGGTCTTAGCTTCGCAATATGTACCATAGCGGCACAGCGATGCATCAATTCTCGTACAATTCGAGTTGAATGATTTTTGAGATTTAGCGTATTATTAGTTGTCATATAGTCCATAAAATCAGTGCAATTTCAAATATAATCGCTATAATTTTTGATTCAGAACCGATAGCTTTAGTGTGAATTTTGATGAGAAAATGTGAGTTTATGTCATATGGATATAATTTAGAAGTGGGTCAAGTTTAATGATAAAATTTAGTGAAAAAGGTTTTTAATTAATTTCTTAATCGTGAGGAGGTTGTGAAATTATTCATCCGTGATAGACGCGCCTTATGACAATCTCACAAATCGCTCTTTTGATCGTAAGGCTTTTGAGTGTCTCACCCTTCTACCCCTCCTTCCTTCCATGATTATATGTTCTCTCTGGGAAGTTGTACTGCACAATCTTGTGTCATGTAATTGGGGAAAGTTTTTATTGGAGTAACGTTGCAAAATAAAATATTCTTGAACTCCAATTTTTTCGCTTGTTGTCTAAACTCTAACAATCCATCGCTAACTGTTTGTTGCCTGCTGCTAGCCTGATTCATTTGTTATCTAAATGCTTACAGTTTTATCTGTTTCTGCGTTATTTTGCAAATTACCACTTGTGAAGCATTCTGTAGCAGCGCCTTATTTGTTTGTGCGTCTTAGTGTTTGTTATAGGGCAATCTCAGGTGTTTACTGGGGTTAAATTTATGGAAATAGACCTAACCGGTGTAGTCTATGGCATGAGATCATCAGTTAGTTAAACTCTCGAGGTGTATCATCAACTTTTGGAAGGCTTGATGTGTCAAGAGGCTTACGTGCATTTCGCATCCGATTGGAATGAGTGTTTTACATCGAATGAACTTCAAAACACACAGAATATTGAGCTGTAGTTGAAGATTTGCACGAACGGTGTTTGATTAAATATTGTGCAGTTGCATGTGTTTTGTTGTTTGTTCAGTGATGATTTTTCGGACCACGTAGCCCTGATGGTTGTTAAATACACGTATCGTGCAGATTTGATTGACATGCTTTTCCACTGCTGGTACTTGAATTGCACACATCTCTTAAAGGCACAATCATGCTCATATGAATCCTCTTGCCCTGAAGTTCGGTTTTGGAGATATAATTTTCTACAGAGAAGTGATGTTGACAGGCGTATTTTTTGTTGTTGGGGTAGTATTTTGGGCATTTTCAGGAGTATCTCAATGAAAATGGCGTTCAAGCACATCGAAATCCGGATGTAAGTCGAGTCTGTGCGTTCATCGTGAATGCAGTTTGTGCCGAGAATGGAGAGACGCCTATGGAAGTGGACGACAATATTGTTGGGTTCGCATTTTTGCTACTTTTGCATCGCCATTTAACAAATTTTTTAGTATGTATGAGCATACGTTACGATTTGCGAAAGAAAACAACATATTTTTTGAGGAAGAATTTTTAATTTTGAAATGTTACGTTTTCGCGAACGTCGTATTTCAAAGTTATGTAGGGATGGGATTTAGTGCGCTTCGAAGTCAAAGTTTGCCAGCTTTCTATAGTTTAGAGGTGCTCAGAGCGCAAGCTTTTGTGAGCTGCTTTTATATGTGAGGAAAGGGCGAGGGCGAGATCTCGTGATCGCTTGAGTTTGCCTCGACGCTCTATCCTTTATCTTTAATCGCTACTCGTAAATCGATATACTTTAAAAGAAACCTAAGGGACCTTTGTCTTCCTTCTGTTAATATATGAAGCATCATGTTGTACTATCGATGCTCATGCGAGTTGATTACATTTAAATGAGCTATTTATATCTTTGAGTCGTTGTATTCTCGGCTGTCTTCATCAAATTCGAGATTAATCATTTACATTTCGTAAAGTTCGGATTTGATACCGCGTTTGATTCTTCTATGTGTTCTATGAATGTCATTGTGTTTGTTGGCACTTTCTAGATAGGAAAGTTGCATTCTGAGAATTGTTGGATGCACTGTTGATATAGGTCGGTGCCTCAGGCAATGTTTTTTGTTCATTTTAGGGGAATGTAAGTTGAGATAATGGTCTCAGGAGATGCCTTTCCTCTCCTCTTCCCATGTCCATCCTCTCTAAGCCCAACAAATTTTAGGAATCGCCAAGGTGGTACTAATATGCGACATTTTTTGGTCAACGGGCTGCGCAAAACTTCAACTCATCAGGCACTCTCTAGAAGCTTTTATGAACGATAGAATCAAAAAAGGAACTAGGTGGGAGGGTTTATAACGAACTGAGTCGGATGTGTTTTGAAGGCATAGACGTTGTTTTGCTAGCTCGCAGTTCTTTAAATTCAACTCTCAAGTCTCGGCTGTTTGTAAGTTTTGGTACCTAGAAGGCAGTCGAGTCAGCAGCAGAGAATTTCGAAGTACAAATTCCAGTAATCCGGCATTTTTCAGACAATTGTGCAAGTCTGTTCTTTTCATGAGTTCATTCATGCTTTATATTATGAAATCGATGAAGGTGCATAAATCACTGGAATATATATAAAAACGAATAAATCTCAAATTTTGCATAATGAGCACATTACTGGTTTTTGACGTTTAGCTTAAGCTGTCTTCTAATATGAAATTTCTGCTTCCTTTTTTGGGCGATTTATCAGTGGTATCAGTGAGCCAACCGTTCGTGCGTGTTGTTTTGAAGTCCATATCTGAAGCATATGCGGCGCTAATGCTAGATGGTACTGCGTATATATTTAATTTATGTGTCTCAAACATGTATCCTGACTATTTTATTAGACTCTTAAACTCGACAGCGGTTCTCTCATTCAGCGGGCACACCTTCCTCTTTTTCTTCTTTTTCGTCTTTGTTTCCCTCCTTCCCCCATACGTAAGCCATAAGGCGCTGTTATATTGTGGAGATGAATGTTGTCGGCCATCAACTCGAAATATTTTTGTACGAAACATTCCAGTAAATTTTACAGCATTTATTTCTCTTCTGCATGATGGATGACCTTACTTTGGCTGTTTGGCTGTGTGCATTTGCATACCTAAGATTGCTTGAGTTTCAGATTGGATTGCACGAAGGAGAAGAAGGCATTGATGCGAAAATATTATGTTCATTACGACGGTATGGATCGTCGACTTGATGAGTGGGTGGAACGGGAACGTATAATCGAGAGGGCCAATCCAGGCAGCATAACTCCTTCCGTGCTGGTTAAACTGCTTTCTGTCGCGGAAAACATCTGTGAATAAAAAAGCTTCAGAGCTGATTTAGTCTACTTTAGTGTGCATGGGCATATCCCCCCACCTCTGTCGTCCCCTTACTCCCCCTCCCTTCTGTTGCAAGGGCCATGCAAGCCGAGTGGCTGTGACCCCAACTTTAAGGTCTTTGGGTGGAGAAAGAACAGAAGTAACTGTTCATTTCCGCGTTGTTTTAGAAAAAGTTGTCGTTCGGTCGATGGTGTTTTTCCAGGTGTTTGTTTCCATCGTAATTAATTTTACAATTTGGTTGCTCACTTCACTCAGTGAGTGTCATAATACACCGTTATCCTTCTGGTTACATACAAGGAAGAGGGCGATGTATTTCAGTGATCAAAGGAAAACTGCTGCCCATCCCTTCCATCATCTCCTCATTTGTAGATGTTCGCATAAACCGCTGCTCAAAATCCGGAGTTGCTTGTATGTGTTTGAAATCTTTTCTGTGGTTGGCAAGCAAAGATATTGACGTTAGGTTATGACATTCAGGCAGTACCAGCGTCGTTGGCAGGAACGTTAGAGAGTGGTACCATGACACGAAGCCAGCGGCGTATTCATGAGGAATTCAACCATCTGCAGAAGAGTTACGACGATATGGACGCTACTACTGCAAAACTCGAGAAAGAGCATGCTGAGGTTGAAAGAAAAAATTCTTTCCGTTTTTATTTCCTAGAATCTTCTAAGTGAATTGAGGTATAGGTGATTGAGGGGGCAGCTGAGAGGAAGGCAGAGGGAATGCTTCTGTTGCTTTGAAATGTTCCTTTGATGGCAGCTCGCATTTGTTTGTAATCTGGGGTCTGTTGTACTGATTGCAAGCTTTACCTTAGCAAAGTGTTGCATCCCAGTTGTTTCGTATTTTTTACTTTCTGTGATGAAGTCACATTTCTGCATATATATGTAAACATTGATATTTGTCCATGCAACAACCGAAGAAACATGAAACTAAGCAGATAGATTGGTAATGCGCCTATGTTTTAACTGCGTATTGTTTGGTCAAGTGTTTTGAACACCTTTCACTGCTGATAGGCTATTCATAAACGATGCTGTAATGATAGACGGGAGAACAAAGTTCGCTATCTATTCTTTAAACAAGTAGTAGTAGACTCTTAATGAATATGCAGCGACCGATATTTCGAAGTAACAACCCTTTTAATCGAAGCACACCTTCACTGGTCGGTGGTCTGAATTGCATCGGCGCGGTTACTTTAGTAAATGTTATTGACGACAAGGATTGGCTATCGAGCCAGATTGGTAATGAACAGTAACAAATACAGGAAATTTATTGAAAAAGCAACATTTTAAGTTCATTTATTCTGTGAAGTCGTGCGAAGCTATTCAGATTACTGGGCTTCGCTAGATTCGGAAAGATAAAGAAGTTTGATAAGTTAGGGATTATTTTTGCTCACCAATTCTACAGAAGGTTGTAGTGGTACAAAGTTTTTTTTTTTTTTTAATGTGTATCAAGAGAAATCATTTTTGCACTTTCTGAAGCATATCCCCTTTCTTTCGTGACTACCTATATCTATTTTTTGTATGAACCCTGCTACTTCAGTTCGACAAACTCCCTTTTCCATCAGCTTAAGTGGGAAATTGTATTCCAATTGATACGTAGTTGAGTATTTTGCAGGTTTAACTTGGGTGTTTCCTCTTAAGCATTGTTCACTACATTTGTCTTAGTAATCGTTGATGGTGTTTAGATGACGAAAGTTAAAAACATTGAGTTGATACGATATGGTGATTATGAGATCGATGCGTGGTATGTGTCTCCATATCCGGCCGAATATGGCAAATTGCATAAACTATGGATTTGCGAGTATTGCATGGCATATATGAAAAGTGAAGAGGAATTCCTCTGTCACATGGTTAGCGTTGTCTCTTTTATTGTCGCGAAGAAGTATATCTGATTCGATGCTTGTTTATCGATAACTTCTGTTATGCCTAAAATTGGGATTAGAGATATAACAGTTCTTTGAGAGATGATAGTTGCTAAATATTGTAGTGGGTGTTTTATTTGCAAATGCCTAGCATTTTTCTTGATAACGCTTTATCATGTGGATGGTGTTCATCGTATAAAAGATTGGCACTAATCATTGAAATCGTATAGTTAATGTAAATAGTGCTATCAGGGTTGATCCTTCGAACGAAAGGATTGTTACATTATTGGACGGAAAGATTTCAGTTTGTGACCGCTCATTCCTTCTAAACTAAATTAATTCCAATATCCAACGCGTAATGTGAAATTATTTTGGATGTATAGCGGTTTATTGTGAAATTGTATATGGAAATTGTGATATTTTTACGTGAATGCAGTCTTTCTTATGGCTGCATATGTACTGCCTCTTAGTTGGAGCCTATGTTTTTTTTGGAGCCCGAGTTGCTGCATTTACCCGATTTTTCGCATAAGCCCCGATGTTAGAGCTCCAAGAGCAGCTTATACATGCTCTTTGGAAGTTCCCACTTTTAAAGATGCTTTATACGGGATATCCTTAATTCAAAAATTTGGGCGCTACGAGCCCTGCATTCAATAAACAGAGGAGTATGACGCATTCATGGCATACATTTTTAATGAGTGAATAGATAGGAATGATTTTTATTTGTTTTTTCTGCTGGTTGAATATTTGTTTGCATTTCCGATCTCAGTGATGGATGGCATCGTCTTTGCCAACATAAAGCCAAAAATTTTTCTTATTGGTAGTGACGCGTCTGCTTTCCGTTCGGTAGGTCGAGTTAATTGGAATCAGCATGATTGCCGTCTGGTAAGTAGATCAGTGATAACCTACAATTGGCGAGTGTATGAAAACAAGGTTTTGTTTTTCGTTATTGTTTTTGTTTGAAGTTCTATGTTCATTTCAGATGCACTACTGTGATCGTCGACAGCCACCAGGCGATGAAATTTATCGCAAAGGAAATCTCTCGGTGTTCGAGGTAGATGGAAGAGCAAGCAAGGTAATTTGTCACATTTGTTCGTTTTTTGTGAGATGTGGTTTAACAGGTAGAACGCCTTGACAAATTATAAAGCGTCAAAGTCCATTCTCCCAGGTGGACTATGTTGTCCTAGGCATATTAACTGTTTCGAAGCATGAACTTCTGCTAAAGAAATCAGTTTCTGTTTTTTAGCGGTCATTCGTGGTGGGAGGGAAATGGAGTTTCGTATGGTTGTGCAAAATAATATATACATTTCTATCATTGTCGGATCTGGGCGTGCGAGGAATGTTAGGAGGTATGGAATTGGCGTGGTTGTTCAAATGTGTGCAATAGAATAGCTAATACATCATTGCTCCTCCCCCTTCCCCGGTATACACGGCTGAATAGTTGGGAGTATTGCAAGTGGCCTTGTGACGTGTAAACGATAGGGATCTGAATCTTGCTGTAGGTTCCCTCTCGTTTTTTTCGTTTGGTCAATCTTATTTTGTTGATTCTGTGTTGAAAGGAGTGTTAACTAATGTTATGGAATAAAAGTCATTTTATATCTGAGTTTATTGGCATCTTCGAAGAGGTGTTTGAAAGAATTATGATCATTTCAGCCATACTGTCAGTGTCTTTGTCTACTGTCAAAGTTATTCCTCGATCACAAAACGCTATTTTTCGATGTCGAGACATTTCTCTTCTATGTTTTATGTGAGGTTCGTTTCTTCATTCTATTTATTTATTTATTTTGTTTATTTATTTATTTTTTTGCATCTTAGAGCAGAGGCGATCTCACAAATTCGCTACGTATGTCGTATTGTCTTATGTATTTTGCACTGGATTTTATCAATGAGATATGGCATATTCGAACTTGAAAGTTTCATCAAGTTGCAGAAAATGAAGAAATATATTCTTATAATGCGCAGCTAAGATAGGATGGTATCTGTGAAAATGGAGGTGGGGTAGGTGTGTTGCCTACTACGCTATTGCTGCATATTGCTCCAGTTATTGTTGTTTTAAGGTCGACGAAGTGGGAGCGCATTGTGTGGGGCATTTCTCGAAGGAGAGACTATCAGCGAACAACCTTGCCTGCATCATGGTGCTGCCACCGTTTCAGCGTCGCGGTTATGGCAAGCTGCTGATTCAGCTCAGTAAGTTGCTTTTTTTGAATTAGTTTTATGTATAGCGCAGTTTCGGCATCGGTCAGAGAGGTTTGTTAAATGTGTGCATGTCTCAGCACTCTCTATTGATTACCCATTGCATGGACATCTACTGATGTGGTTCCTTTTAGAAACATCAAGAAGCTGTCAAGGATTTTGTTGGAAATTTCTATACCGTTGAATTACCCGATGTTCTGCTAACGAAATTTTTTGTTGGAATGACTAGGTTTTTACGGTTATGCATTCCAGTTGGAGGCTGCATAAGAGGAGATTTGTATTTAAGGTTACGAGTTGTCTAGTCGAGAAGGAGTAATCGGTACACCGGAAAAGCCGTTATCCGATTTGGGCAAGGTCAGCTATCGTAGTTATTGGTGGTGGGTGATCCTTGAAGCCCTCGACGAGCTCAACATCGATGACGTTACAGTAAGTACTTTGCTCAGATTCTTTGCTGCTATGAGCTGATGACTTGACGAGATGCGCTTGGCTGAAGTTCGTAATATTTATGGTTTGATTTCGGAACTGTGTTGTAGTAAACCCTCTGTTCGAAAATATTGGAACTGTTGGGAAACCAGATGGTTAGGCCTTTTGTTTCTGGCTACAAAGTCGACTTGAGCTGTTAACATATCAAGGACTGAGGCTAGCTCCAAAAATTATTTGTAGCATCACCTTTCCGTAATGAAACGCAACAGTGCTCCGATTTTCTGCTCGAATGACGCTTTTCCACTGTATAATAGTTTCATCGTTTTTTTTTTGGATTTGTTGTGAATTGCTTAAGAGGAAATTATTTCGCATTGAGACATTTCAAGCGTCTAGTTTGTCTGTAAATCAATAAATATATTCTGCTGTATGCTGTCAAATAAACCACCTTATTTCTGCTTGCTGTAATTATCTCAAAGGTTTCCATGGAATCGCGCATTTCCACACATAATAGTGACAGAGAGATCTCCATGAAGAGTAGAGGATGAAGGGAGACGTACTTGGAACTACGCCGATATTCTTAAAGCAGGTAATTTCTCTGTCTTAAATCCGGAAAAGTTTCTGTTCATTAAACAGTTACAGGTGTCAGATCTAAGCGTTGCATCAAGAATTGCTGAGGACGACATAATCTCAACGTTGCAAACAATGCAACTAATAAAATACTGGAAGGGTGATCACGTCGTGAGGACGACACGTCGGCTGGTGGAACACTGCAGGTCGATAAATATCGGTCGTCCTCCACGTCTGCGACTCGACCCGAACTGCCTGAAGTGGTGGCCAAGAACGAGGCACGTGAATACAAATCACGACTCCAAGCTTGGAGCTCATCATCTTAAGTAATACGTTCCGTTCATGTGCATATTGCATACGAAGCCACATATAAGGGTCGTGAAAGACTGCTGAAGTGTACACGGGAAAGGCATAGTAGTTGTGGATGGGTTGAAACACATAAGGGAATAGCCGGTTCACAGTGATTGGTCGTCGGTGGATAATTGCTAGGAGGGGCAGGGAAGAAGGGAACAATATTGACACTTCCTCCAAAACTGCTCTACTGTGGTGTTGATTTTAGAAAAGTTCAAGGGTATCGGTATTGTTATCTGCGCTGTTTCGTATGTATATGTTCGTTTATATTTTGAGGCAGTTTGGAAAAGAAAAGTTTCTGAGGGCATTTAAACGCCATTAGTTTAGTCATTTTTGTACGTATTTAGCGATTGGAATTCTCTCAAGAGCTTGTTAGCACAATGATCTGATCGTTCAGGCACTTTCTTGCAAGTCTAGGAAGGTCGGTATTTTCCATTTCCATGTTTCAGGAAGTGAGGAGGGATAAGTAATCATCTTTAGGGAGTTGTGGTACAACATTTCAGCTATAACGGTTATAAAAGGTGAAGACAGTGCTTAATCTGGGAGCAAATTTTAGAATGTTTCAGTGATGAGCTGAAATTATGGGCGATGCAGGCGTTGCTTTTTCAGGATACTTACGTACGATGAACATGTTTATCGTTTGTTCACTTTCATGCTGTTTCTTATATTTCAGTTATCTGGTTTGAGTTGGTTTGAGATTTCAGATTACCATTTCTGCTTTAAAGATCTTCATCGCCTGTGTATACTCAAGTGCCGAACTTTATGGAACATGAAACCGTAGCTGCGAGAATGTTTGGGAAAATCTATGATTCTCGGGAGGTTTTTGAGGGTATTAGCAATAAGCAATTTTTGACTTTTTTGTCGATAAAATTTTAAAGCTTCTTCATTGAATCCTTTTTATGCATTTAAGCTGCTTTCATTTTCTCGCCCACCATCAGCTTTAATTTGTTTGTATTGATTTTGGCGTGTCGAAAATGGTTGCTTATTTTATCCTCATTCCCCAGGAGGGATATATATTAGACATTTGATGATACGTATAACTTTATGTTTACGTTGGTCTCATTCTTAACAGGTATATTTGTTACTCTTTTGAAAATTTCGTGATGCTCATATATACATTGTGGTGTTATTATTATTATTATTATTGTTGTTGTTATTACTTGTTTAGTTTAGACGTTACTTTCCACTGCAGTTGCATACAGTTTTCCATAGAGTTCCATATATATATACATTGCCTTAATAAAAGTTTAAGTGGCATTATACATCACAGATGCTGATAATTGGGCGACTATTGTAGAGTTCTATCATGTCATCATTCACATCTTACATATTAGTGAAAAATGTTGCGATTTTGATCACAGATTTCATTCTGATCGTTAATGATAGCAGTGAGGACAACAATCGTTGTGATTCTTATTAGTAATGGTTTAGTCTTGCAGTAGTTCGCGATGAATATAGGCAATGTCACTACAAAAACAAACGCCCCCCCCCTTCTTGTCGCCTATATGAGCGACGGACGGCGTCCCTTATGTAAGCGACAAGCTGCTACAACCGCTCCATAACAAATCTCAGCGGAACAACGATTGTTTTTCAGTCTTTATTCCTGCCAGAGGGATCCTTTTCTAAACAGTGGACAGTGACTATTTATGAGACTCGAGAATCGATGTTACGTGACTGAACTGCTGATCGCTATTGTAGAGGTAGTCCCGCTCGTTTATTTTAGACGAAACAAATGATTTATTAAAATGCAAGCTAAGGATTTGTTATCGGCAGAAGGGACGATCTTTGGCATAGGAAAAGGACGATTTATTTCTTGAGAGGATCAGCTGAAGCAGGGAGGAAGGCTTCGTTCTGCGACCGCTCTGGCCCGTGAAGAACACCACGAAGCAAAAAGCTCGTTTATTACGAGCAACAACACCTGCGACGATATGAAGCACACATTGATTAGCAGCATATTTATATCCTTGGCTACCGCTCCTAAAGCAGATCACAATCGACGTGGGGAAAGATCAACACAAGGGTGAAGAAAAGAACTTGATAGGTCACTCATTAACATGTTTTGTGGTAAAGGAACGGCTGCTGCAGATAAAGTGAAAGCTTATTGCATACAGGAGAGACCCCTTCTCTTAAAAAACAGGGAAAAGATTCATTATTTTTAGAGTCGATTTTTGTAGACAAAAAGAATGATTTTTTTTTGTGGTCAAGCGGGATGTTCGTTTTTTGGAGACGAAACGAATGGTTCGTTGTGGCTAAAAGTAATGATTTATTATAGACCAAGAAAGAAACTGTTTTGGGCGTGAAGAATGACATGTTACAGACAAAAGAGACCGCCGGTCCTATGTAATTTGCCACTTGCTGGGTTATACTTTTAGAATAGGGGACCCTAAAATTCGGGGAAAGTCGAATTTGCATCTGCTTTCCCAGGCGATGCTTAAGAGCATCGGGATGTCTCAAATTTTCTTGCGAGCCTGGTTTCGTTCTCCAGCCTCTGACTTTCGAAGCCCTGAAGCCAAGATTCATTCGATCTTCTGCGCTCGAGTGCAGGTACAGAACCATTCTGGCGAATTTTCGATTAATCGAATTGAAATCCCCAATTAGCGGGATCGAATCGTTCGTTATGGAACAGAGATCGTTACAACATTGTAAAATTGTCCGTTGAGGTGTCCTGTGAAGCCCTTAGAAATTCATGTCATTCCATACATACAATATTGTTTTCTTCTGTTGGCCAAAATCCTGCATGAATTGAAGTGCATATAGCATAAAAAGGTTAGTTAAATTGACTAAAAGAACTTACGAGAAATTGATTGTCCAGCTCTGTAATAAGAACCATTCATCCAGTTAGACATCGCGGTTCCTTTATCTACGAAAATGTTTAGGTGGGATATACTGGTGACCTTAACGGATCAAAGCGAGCGTGCGGATCTCGGGTGAAGCATGCAAGAAAATTTCAAGCCTAAAGTGGCCGAAGTTCTTCTGGGAAAGAAAAGTTCAGCGTCATTTACGGCGTAAAACTCAGCGTAAAGCTTGCATTCTTCCCTTCCCCCTCTCTGCCTAATTTTTTCTGCGCTCACAAATATGATAGAAAGGAAGAGAAATCACCTTCTCATACAACAAGGATATGTGATCTTAAGGGATTAGAATTTAGCATTTGCTTATCAACATGACAACAAGCTGTTATCACTCTGTATCGCCGCTCACATGCATGTAGGGAACATTAGCTTAGGTGACAATGAGTTACAAGTACGGGTTAAGAAGTGCATAAATATTTGTTATAAAACATATATTTGTTATAGATAGCACATATGGAAAGCTTATATCGATGAGTTTTGCATGGATAATCGATGTGAAAAAGAAATATGAGCCGAAAATGCGAAACTGGTGTTTGTGTATTTTAAAAGTTTCACTAATGCTGTAAAAGGAGTATCGAATTTTTTGATCAGTAACTAGAACGTACATTCTGCTACCTATTATATTTCCTCAATTTTTAGAACTCAATATTTCATCTTTCAGATATCTCAATCTTTCATTTATGCTTCAGAATACTGCTAATTAACACATATATTGATTATTCTTAGTGATAAAAGTGGAATGAATTAAATATTTGTTATGAAGAATTCAATATAGAGATTTAAAAGAGTGCATTGGATTTGGTGCATACGATTGAGTCACACTATGGATTTGATTTCGAAATACCACAATGAAGCTTTGAAAAAAAAAAGAAGCCTTTCTCAACAAAAAAAGAACGTTGGATGGAGACATTTTCTGAACGTGATGGTCGTTTAATTTTCGGTTCACAAAGAATAAATAGCCAATGCTTGATTGCGTTATGACTCATGCATACATGATCCACCAAAAGCATTCTTTAATAGCCATCTCTCGTGCGCTTATTGAAACACTATGAACGTGTATCCTCCATTTATAGTTTACATATACACTGTATTATATTGTCTATTTTGAAGCAATACCCATTCGCTTTTTTAGCTAGATTTCATTTTAATCTCATAATTAAGTAATATTCGTTTCTGTTTTTTAGAATAATTTCCATCATAAGTGTAAAACAATTATCGAACTTACTGATCTATATGCTAGAAAGTTGAAATTTTTTAGAATTTTACTGTTGAGGAAAATCTTCGATCATTGAACTCTTCAATAACAAATGTCATAATGGTGAGTCGTTCCAGTATAATAATTTCTTTTGCTCATTTGTAAATGATTTTGAAATGTTAACTTTTCAATTTGTAATTCAAAAATTTTCATAAAGAGAAATAAAGAGTACAACGATGAAAATTTAAAAGTTGAAAAATTCACAAATAGAGTGTTTATTGATTTGTTCACAAAAGGAAGTCGTTAATCTTAGCCCAGAATACATGCACAATGCACATTCACAACCATTACACGTCTCGAAGCAGCTGTCACTTTTTCCATCCGATATTCCAATTTATTGTTTCGATGGTTATTACTAAGCAATAGCGAATATATGTATTTCGTTTCGTCGCGAGAAGAGAGTACAGTTGATTCTTTAAAAAGCAATTAAATCTGCATTTATATTCACATCGTATAGACGATAATTTGGAGTCACATTACGAAATCAACTGATTGATTATCTCAGCGCCATAACATCAGAGATCACATTGACTGCAGCAATATATGTATCAGTATATCACGGTCTATTTATGTAAATTTACGAATGTTATTTAAAGATCATTTAGGACATACTGTGACCCGAATAACGACTATCTAGGGTAGATTTCTTATTGGCTTTTGTGAATTTGCATTTCCAAAAAGCATTGTAACGAACTCATGAAAGTGTCACTTCGTCTTTCTGATGCTTTCAGCACGAGAACCATTGAGACTAAGGCACTGAAATTCTTGGAATACTCTCGATGCTCACAAATTAAATTACCAATTTCATGGGCACTTAAGTGTGTATAAAATCAGTTGCTGCCAGGTCGCATTCTACATCAGATTTACATCGGAAAAAGAGCACATTTTCCAGGAAGATTACAATGAAATAGTTTCTTTTAGGATTGGAAATGCGTTAATGCAAATATTGAATTACTTTTTGGAGGAAATGGTGTTAATGCGATGAGTGAGATTCGAGATGCGAATATCCATATTACCTTCATTGGTACACTTCCCCGCACGTTTTGCACAGTGCTAGGAATATAACTTTTATCCTCGGAAAGTTCCCTTTTTTTCTGGATAGTTGGTTTTGAGCTAGCTTTTGATGATGGAAGCAAGGCAGCGGTAAGCCAAGGAATTAATCGAGGTATTATTGTTGACAGTTTTCACAACAACCTGAAAAGTTTTTTTTTTTTGTTATAACAAAATTTTTGAAGTGAAAAATAAATTTTCTTTGCTGCACTGCTTCTTTAAATGCAAAAAAAAAAAATATATAATGTTCCCCAAAAGCAGAGTTACGATTACAGTCTCATGAAGTATTGAATAGAATAAGTGCGATTACGGCGCCTCCTTAATTCTTACTGAAATTATACTAATTCTCTCTATCAGGGGCTGCATGGATCATGGCACCATTTTCTGACATTTAAAACAAAAGCACACCCCAGCACATCTCATTTATGAATATGCGTCTGTGCACTGAAGAAATTTTAAACTTTACTCGATATTCAAAAGGCTAAAATTTAGTTATTATCGAACACAAACATAATAGACGATTAGATATGGTGATAAAGGTGATAAAAATAATAGGTGATAAGAAATAATAGGTAATAAAAATTTGTTGAAATCAACTTCATTAACTCATAAATTCTCAATTGAGCTATGAGCAACAATTCACATGTTTTGTTTGAGCATCGGTTATATTAATCAAAAATGCCTCATCGTAAAGGCGATGGATGGAAAATGTCGTATAATAAAATTTGTTCAAAGAGCTGCACCTTTTAAATATACAATAAAATAAGCAAAAATTTCATATGTCGTGTTGAAGAGTCGAACTTTTAATTCTTGCTCGGTGCATATGGCTATTTTAATTTAATTCCCAATTATATGGGTTATATTTAAAAGCCCAATTATATTACTATCTCATATCTATAATAATAAAATGTGTTATTTAATGAAGGTTATCACTAATAGTAGTTGTTTCAGTTAGAATAAATTTTGCTTCTCATGGTTGATATTCTGCTCCTTTGGTGTTATATGCTTGGGCAGTTTAGGTGAGAGGACGACTATACTTGGGAAAGCAATTGCAAGTGGTGCTCTTCGGGCGTGTGTGTCTGCCGCGTTGAGCCCCCCGAGTGTTGGCCACTCCAGTGACCGGCCAGATGTGCATCTTAGTTGGATGGCCGATATTGCTGCTCATCTGGTATGCACGCTGGCTGGCGTTTAGCTGACTCGAATGCCGTACTCTTTTTTCCTTTTGCCCTTACGTTCGATCACCTAATCCAACGTGTATCGTTTTAATTCCACAATCGCGTTTACATCTCCACTCTCAATTCTTATCCAACCTCGTTTATGTGCAAATGAATGTGCTTTAAGCGAGTATCTTCATGCTGTGAAGCATCTACTTCTGCACACTAATGGCATTGGCTTTATGGGAGAATTAACCAGAATGCTTCAGATTGTTGTTGTTATTCCAATACGCGGTGTTTTTTTGCGCTTTTGCTCCAGTCTAGCTTTCCGGCTTCCAGGTTTTCTAGCTTCCGACGCTTTTCAGCTTTTGAGTTTTTCATTTAGGTTGTGACCGACCGTTTACATTCTTTTATTCATCCCAGCTTTGCACTTTTAAAAAGCAAATGTCATAATGAATTAGTGGTATTCGTTTAGAGCCCTAAAAATATCCGTCGAATCTGCGACGGAACAAGCCTTTCTCCAATATATATAAATCATAAGTTTGATTTTTGCAGAAATCCATGTAACGCAATAGCATATACTCGACAATACCCAGTATTAATGTAAATCAATATGCAATGCCCAACTCTAGAAGTGGTCTGCTTTCCTCTATCAAGACCATTCCAACAATCCCAGCTTGCTGTCAAAAGTCCCAAAAATTAGAAATACTTTGTACATCGGTGGTACCGCAGGAACTCAAATCGCTTCCCTTCTCGCATATGGTAAGGTGTTGCATGTTTTTTGTGAAATTGCTAAGGAAATGCGCAATGTCTTCCTTTTTCTGCATTTACCAAGATGTTGGCGCTGCTATTGCAATTTTTTGCTCGCCTTTTCTTTGCTATCTCCCTCTCACCCTCCATCTCTCCAATCTGGCTTTTTCGCTCTTTCTTTTGCTTTTTTCTCCCCTATACGTAGTGAAACGAAATTCAAATTTTCAATTTTACTTCGATAATACTTCTTTCTACACATCAAATGTATGTTATTCAAGTTTGAGAGTCGTTCAACGCATCACTCAAGTTTAGTTTCTTTATTTGCTGTTCATCAAACTGTGCAATCATTTTGTTTGCAGAATATTACCACTAAGAATGCATTTTCCAACTCACATAGTTGTGTTTTTATGAAACACCATAAAAACAAAGAATGCTTCGTACGCAATGGTACAGAGATGTATATGCGGCAAAGCACATTATCATCGTTCACTTTTAGGCGAGTGCATTTAACGATATTTGCGTGAGGAATGCTTCCTGTCATCTTAACGATGATGCCATCTTATAGCTATATTTTTCAATTGTTTGGTGGCTATTATTTTTGTAATATCTATTAGAAATGACGTCCGTTCGAGACGGTAGTTTTATTCGAGCCTAATTTTGCTCGAATTATTTGCCTCACTTTTCATTGTTCCTCAATATTTTCAAATTCCACCAATATTTACTCTTAAACAAACTTTTGGTGATGTTGTAACTACTAATTAGTGGATATTCTTTACTAATTTGTTAAAAAGTATCGATTAATAGAAACATAGATTCTATAGCTCTGCGGGCGTTTTATTTTTTCTTACTATTCTTGTTCGCATACTTGTTTATGTTTTCCCATGACATTGAAATTAAATAAAATGAACAATAAAGTGAATATTTTCACTCGACCAAAAATTTCAAATGTCCGAGATAGGTGTTGAAAATGATGAGAAACACTATGAATAAATAAAGAGACAACTCTTTATTGAATAGATGCATTGTAATTTAGAAAGTAATGCAATAAAAATACAGTGAAGTGGATAAAATTACTAGAAGTAATTGAACAACGGAATGTCTATCGAAACGCTTAAATAGGGAATAAGGATTGAGCGAAATTGTGGATGCAGTAGAAGTTGCAAAGCGATTTTTTACATTTCGAACGGTAGTGTTTCTTATGTCAATTATGAATGAATCTAAATCAGCTCATATCCTTTATATCAATAAGTGAACTATTTTACGCTGTAATTGATCCTCAACAAAAAATAGATACAACTTTAGTCGTTCTTTAAACACTCTGTGCTGAGGGATATTGCTAATGCTCGTTTAAACTAATGAGTTCATATACTGTTATATTGGATGCAAAACGAGAATGGTAACGACCATCCCGGTACATCTTTGTGGCCCTAGGCAATTACATTACGCGAACTTGCTATATTAAGCTGAGCTTACTCATTGCTCATCTCAAAATTTCTCAGAGGAGGTGATTTTTCCATAAACTGCTTATGATTTGAAAAATTAGAGGGAAGAGGGGAGAAGTGCTAATGATGAAAAATTGAGTACTATGGTTTTAATTTTCGAAAGCTCTCATAGCTCTCATCCTTGACTAAAATAGACGCTCGTCAAGTGTTCAATTAGTAACAGCGCTTGCTCTTGCTTCTATGAGCAAATGAGAGAGCCAATAGAGTGCATGACTTCGTAATATATGCTAGTGGGCTGTCTCGTTTACTCATAGAAACAAGGGTTGCAAGGCTAACTAATTGAACGGCACTTAATGAGTACTCGTTTTTCTGAGTTTCCTGCTTTCATTATTCATTCATTTCATTTTCATTGATACGACTGCAAATATTTTAACAATATTTTTTGCTGTCCTGAATGAATCATATGCATGTGGTCTAATAAAAATGGCCTATGAGAGCGGATGTCCATATATATAAATATGCATATGAAATGAACGCCTTACATTATACAGGCTAGTCTTGTATGACAACTTTTCGTTTTATCGTAACATAAAGGAATACGTTCATAGACGCATGTATTGGGTCGAAAGATCATTAAATTGCTGCGTTTTTTGAAACTTTAGCTGCCTTATTTTCTAAATTTTCCATCCCACGTTGGTGCATAAAATTCGGGAATAGTGCTTGAGATTGAGTTAATTATTGCTTTAAAAGTCATTTTATCTTTAATAACCTTTGTTAGTTTTGAATAATGAAATGTTTCCTTGTCGAACTACCTTTTTGTAGCCATACATAATTTCAGAGCACTGAAATAGTTCAATCTACATAAAATGTATTGCCTGTTTATCTTCTAATAGAATCATTTATAAAATTTATGATAATTCATAATCGTTTTTGAATGTTTACTGCTAAATAAACTTACAGAACTCCCAAGAAATTGTAAATTTTTTTTTTGATGGATCAAATACTCCATCGTTCCATCGTATATCCTAAGGATGTTTGTTGTCTTTCATTATGTATATTCGCAAAGAGCAATCAATCGTTTTCTTCTCTCACCAGCATTATAGCGATACAATAATTTTCAAAGATGTATATTATTTATATGTATGTTCAATATATCAATATAGAGTCAAATATAGATGTTATGCAGCGATATGAGTGAATCCGCTTATACGATTTACTTTATGGTTGATGGTTTTTGATATCATGCGTGTTGTATATATAATTTTGAATGTATAATTATTGTGGCTTATTTTATGCGCATATGGAATGTGACTAATGTAATGCCGTTGCTAATGGCATCCTCGCATTTCATTCGCGTTCTTTCTATCGAGATCCATGAAAAGAAAGACTGAATTTATTATCTGTGGTGGTTATTTATCTTATTGTTTCATCTTACACTTGGTTCCACTAGGAGCTATGTGGCTACTTTACTTGATGAGAGGAATTTTTCAAATATATAAGCATATATAAGGGTTTTTAATGTCATACTAACGTCGATTATTGTTGTAATTGTTGAAAGAGCCTATATAGCTTTTATTATTATTTTCTTGCTTACAATATATCTAGCTTACAATGTACGATATAACCTAATACAACATACTTGCGATACTTACACTGTACTGTAAGCATAATATCACTTGAAAACTTTGTTTCTAGTGGCCATTTATAGACGAAGGTATGGAAATATATTTGAGAGAGGATTTTTTTACAATAGAAAAGCGATTTTATTGAAATGATATATAGATTGGGCACTAAACTTTAATTATAATGGAAAAAAATTTATGTTGCGATGCGAATGATTTTTTAGGCGGAAATTATCATAGTTCATAAAAAAGTTTTTTCTTATGAATATATTATAAATGGTATTCATTCATTCATAATGGTACCCATAGTATCTTGAGGAGTGTGAATAGAATATCGAGTAAAGTCTAGAATGTTACCGATAGCGCAATGATTGATAATTGATAATATACAAAGTTTTTTATATTGATAATAAACATCACAGTGCAAATATTCTTTACTTCCTGTTTACTATGACCAAAGATAAAGGAAATTATTGTTATCATTGCGGAACTAATCGATCAGAAGCAGTGGTGTTGTTCCGTTATGGGAACGTTACTATTGTAGTGAACAAGAATAGCGTACATCGAATTGATTTAATGATTTATTATTTATTATATATTTATTTGGCTATATAAAATAAAGCCGAAGATAAACATGAGTATATGTTGCATCGGTTGATAATGCTATTTTTAGCTTGCTTAATAATCGCAATTGATTTCATTCATTTCGAGCATTTTCTTTGAAAGTGCTTTTTTATAATCGTTCACATATATTTGACGCTCATTCTACAAGCCATATCTGTCTTTTCAATATTCTTTTTTTCCTTGGATAATTCAGTGCGGTAAGGAGTTCAATTGACAACTAATGATACTTGGTGAGATAGAATTTTCGCACTCCCCCCTTCCCTCCCACTTATGTTCCAGTTTCTTTCTCCTTCCACCGTTATTCACAATATCTTCTCTCCTTTATTAAACGGATGAAAATTTTAGGAACTTCACTTGCAGAAAGTTTCGGTAATAGTGAACCTTGTCAAATTAATCCGGGATGACGCGCCAGTTTGTCATAGCAATGTAATAAATTGAACATGCCTATCAAAAATCTATGACCTTGTACTTCAAATCTCCATAATAAAATCGAAGACAACACCATAAATTTGAGCTCCCCTCTTCAAGACTTAAAATAATTGAACACTTTCCGCTCTCTTCTGCCACTTTCTTCACCACTTCTAATCCCTTCTCCTTTAGTCCCTCCACAGCTGTCTTCCTAGTACATTGGTGACACCATTATTAGTGATTTTTGTTGGTTTGGTTTGACCGACAACAACACTGCAGCTGCAATGCATTACACATTCCCACCGAAGTGCATCATTAGTGAATTGATGCATTTGCACTAAATGCAGAAAATGCTGAACTCATGCAGTATGCGTTGAGCAAATGCATTCACTTCCTTTCATTTGTGCATCTTCATTATCAATTTGCATTCCTCAAACATCGAATAACCTCTACGCTGTGCTATTTTCCACTCTTTGTGATTAACACGTGTTCATTGTGGTCACTGTACAATGAAAAAAACATGCAATGTTGCAATGTTGATGGGAAGTCGTTAACCTCGCTCTCAAAATAGATAAATATTTGAAAAGCAGCAAAATTTACTTTTGAAGAGAATGAGAGTTATTGATACAAATTGTCTAAGTTGAGAAAACATTAACTGGGTGTCTTTAAAAGGTCAAGTAATATGGATTATTGGAAGGTTTTGTGGAAAAAGTTATGCATAGAAAATTCTTTGTTGAAAATAAGACGTAAGCTTGATGTCAACTTTCAACGAGCATAATGCCGAATATGAATGTTATCCAAGAAACTCGATATTTATCTCAAAATTAAAGCATCAATTATTCTTTAAATTTTTAGTGTTCAATTAAATTTTCGCTTTCAACCTTTTCATGAAGTGAAGAAAAATCGGAATGCATATGAATACCAAGATGATAGTTTCATAAGAAAAATTTTTTAGGACGAAAGTTCATGTAGAGTAAACGAACTCTTTTCAATCAAAATAAGTTGGAAAATGCATCACGGAAGTTGGTACGATATGCGCTTTTCCGGCTTACTCGCCCATCACTTCCACAAGTCACCTCAAAGATAACTGCATACAAAATGATGCATTTTGAGATATTTTTATTAACCGGATCTTTTACAAAGGTTCGTTTCTTAGCGACTCAACCGCTCCAAAATGTATGCAAAATTTTCCCATCTTTAAATGTTAATAAATTCTTTCAAAGTTGATGCTGTAATATTGTTGTCACTTAGATCCATCGAATTTCATAATCCAGACTTCATCTGTGGTTCCGGTGGCTTCTGATTAAAAGCACTCGACAAGCAGACAACCATAAACACGCAGACACATTATACATACGATACGCATAGACACGATGCCAGCGTAATGCAGTACACGCATGCCTCATAGTTCAACTCATGTTACACTCTTGCGAGAAATATCTCTGCGAAGTTTAAACACAATAATACGCTGGCTGATATAAATGACAAGTAATGATAGAATATTCTTCGCCTTATCGAAATTTCTCTCCCTGCTTTTCCGAAAACAATATATGTAATTATATGAGGCTATAGAGCTAATAAACACTCTTAAAGTGCACATATACACACAACAAAACACATAAAAGTGAAATAAAAACATCGCCTCATGGATGATATAAATGCCCTCTATCGATTTTACGATCGAATGACCAAGCATCAGGCGATGAGGAAATCGTAATTATCAATGTTCTTAATCACATGAAAATAAGAGCGCAACAATTATTTATATTCGAATAAATTGATATTTGGTGATGAGCGGACAATAATTTTAAAGATATTTCTATGGATCACTTCTCTCATATATTTCGGTTTTCTCCATCCTAAAATGTCATCCACATTTGCATTTTCATCCCTATTGTATTCTTGTTAATGAGTGCATCAGAGTGTTTTATTAAAAATAGAACATCGCATCGATATTGCTTCATTATTTACGAGGCAAAAGGCGATGCGTATGCAACAATTGAAGTGACCCTCGAAATTTCATCCACTACGATGCAATAGAGGTCCTTTAGTTCGTTTGGCTATGTAAATGCAAATCTCAGTGTGAATATTATTTACTATAGCGTAGCTAAAAGATTTTGTCGGTGAGCAGAAATGTCCGATAAGTTTAACGCGAATTCCTGCACTAAAGCAAGTTTTGCATAGACAGCAAATACACTATATATTTCTTCTTTACGACTTCGTTGAGTAAACTTCACATCAATTGCCCTATTGATTAGCGTGCAGAAATTTCTCCTTAGTAGTTGAAGATACATGCTACCCACGCTTGAATCCTCTTATTTTTTTATCGCTTAGTGAAATATGTTTATTATTCTCAACTATGCGGTAGTTTTCGTTTGAAGAGCAGAGGGGACCAGAGGGAATTATAGCATTCATCTGAAATAGTTATGGAGAGCCTTATTGCAGGCCAT
The DNA here is from genome assembly GCA_037389465.1 of Baylisascaris procyonis. Taxonomy (NCBI): domain Eukaryota; kingdom Metazoa; phylum Nematoda; class Chromadorea; order Rhabditida; family Ascarididae; genus Baylisascaris; species Baylisascaris procyonis. The sequence continues at coordinate 2,078,738 of JAZARR010000266.1, forward strand.
GTTCTAAATTGGTTTTTAGCCGATATACTCCATCGGTCACTTTTGCTAATTTATCAGCAAATTCATAACGTTTCATCAATCAAATTCGACTAAAAAAGCGGCAGATTAAATCTTCTAAGGAATGAATTCCTCCTATACGTTTAAAGATGCATGTTACGTTAATATATTACATTAACTGAAGGGATTTTAAAAACATTGATTTGCATTTATTTTATTCTCTACAGTAAATTTAATTGATTCAATAACCTGAATGCATTATGTGCAGTGGAATATCGCCCATCTGCGCCGGTTTTTCGACTTTTTTTTCGAACATTTTCTCTTTAATGACGTTTCATTGGTCCTGCATAGCAAGATTAGTGATTTCAGTTTTCAGCAGTTCTTCATCAAATAATGTGACGCTTCAATTTGTGCATTTGCGGCTCTCGACGCATATCTATTGAGAGTATTTCACGTAAAAATTGCATTTTCTCGAGGGTACAATCTAATTCGATATCTCTCGTCGGTTTGGTTCATGTTAACTAGTGAGGAGAATTAATGTTTTGAATCCCTTATGCACTCGAAGAATTTTATCGAAGATTTTAATTTTCTCATCCAAAAATTACCCATTTAAAATCTTTGGTGTATCGCAGTGATCAGATTTTGGCACATCAATCAGCATTGAGTAATGGAAAATACGAAAGATTTTAATGCATTTTCGGAGATATCACAAAGTGATTGAAAGCAAATTCTACTAATATTAAGAACGGCGTTAGAGTATGTTCAATATAGCGCCATTATTTCAAGTAAGAGATAAGACATTCTTGTTGTTTAGCCTATTGTTTTACTCGATGGATAAAGCCTTAATCGAAAGCTTTGAACTTTTCATTATGAAGTGCACTGTTGCAGTGCTGCTTGATATAACACATAAGCATTTGAAAGTCGTCCTTTATAGAGGGATGAACGAGCATAGATGGAAGGAAAGAGAGGATACATTTATGCGATTGTCTCTTCAAACAAGTATTTTTTACCGAAAAAATTTTCTATGAAACTTTCTGCTGGTTTTCTGTCTAAATTTTTTTAAAACTATAGAATGAAAGTATTTATTTATCACCATTTGGCTTATTGTGCAACGCAGAAGGCGATGTCGATTTCCACTTGCTGCCTCTTTCTCAGCCAAGCAAAAGAGACCATCCACCCACACCTAATTCCCACCTCTTTTGCAACTCCTCTCACTCCCTCCTTTGCCTGTATTCCGACCTTCATCATGTAGAATCCCAGGAGGCCTTTAATCCCTCTCTGAAGCTGCGTCTCATCTTATGTTGCATTCGAATGTATAACACTGCTTTTATCGAGCGATGGTACTTCCTTCTCTATCACTACTTCCGGCAGCTGCAGTTAGACGATATTCTCCATTGGTTTTTTGTTTGCTTTCTTCTGGTACGTCGAATTTCGATGCGCCTTCCCGTTCCTTCCTCATCCATTTAACTTTGATTTGAACACTTGTTACCTAAATGTTGCGTCGATATCCTTTCCTGCATCTCCATTTGTCTTGAAAACATTAGCTATAAAACTGTGAATAATAAAGACCGCCGTAATCTGACTTCCTCAATATTATTCCAACATATGCAACAGGTAGTTCATTTGCTTTGAGGCCTGCGCTAAGTCTAATCCTGCATCGGTCACTGCTATGGCTAAGATCGGGACATGGCTTAACCTATGAGCGCATAGATAGTTGAAATCGATTCCAGCCCCGTTTAGGTGGAGGGCAGCGGCCCAATTGTGTAAGGACCGAGTTTTACCCGTCTTTATGCGATCATGCGACAAACTCTATCCCATTCAAACCTCGGTCACAGGCGGGGAGTTCAAACCTCGGTCACAGTCAAGACGGGGAGCCGGGTAGATTTTCGCTTAGACTACTCTATTTGCATGAATGTTCATTATCCTCGAAACGAGGAACAACTTCACTTGTAAATATAATGCTGTTTTGTGGCCAAATGAATATAATTCCTTTATTTTAATTCAGAAATGATTTTGATTTTGCCACTCTTTCATTATCCTTTATTTGAAAGTTTCTGTCTCCAGAATTCTTTTAAAGACTGAGTTACGCGTTTTTAAATATTAACGAAGCTCAACTTTAAAAAGGCGATGATTTGTTATATTTCAGCTTTTGGTTATATCTTTTATATCTTTTATTCTTTGTATTTCTTTACTTATTTTCTTATTTTGTTATATCTTTTGGTTAGTTCTTCGAATTTCTTTGTGTATTCCTTCACTTATTTTACATTTTTCTTTTATTAGATAATATGATGGTTATTTTGTGTACTAGTTACTTCGTTCTTTATTATCGTAGTTATTGTTTCTATAGGTTCATTGCAGTTCTTCGTATACTTTATATTATATTGGGTTATTTTGTTTTATGCCAGAAAAATCACCTACCAGAAGAACGCTGATGTTCCTATCACCAAGTTCTAGATGCATTACCTAACGCCTCAACAATATAAAAAAGTTTAAAAAAGGCTAAAAAAAGTGAAAATCCTCTAATTTACATGACATTGCATTATGAAGCAAAAACTTTGACTCGAAATTGACGGCGTTCATATTGCTTTAGAAGAAATGCAAAAGAATTCACTTTCGTAATAAATCCCCGAGGAATGATTTGTTTAAAAAAACTGAAACGATAGAGAGTCTTTGTAGCAAAACAATTTTTCAGTCTTTTAATACTGCAAAGTTTCGAATTTCTTCTCCAAAAAAAAAAAGAGCGCAACGAAAAAATTTGAAAATAAAGCGACTTATCATGTTGTCTTACAATGTTGCAAACACTTTTTATGTCCTCTTGATGGCCATAAAACATTTCGTTGTGGCATACATTTCCTCTTTTATCTCAAAAATGGCATTCTAAAATTGGCATTGATTCTTTCAGTAAGCGATAAACGAGAATATGCCTCCATCGATGCTAAATCATCACTCAAATAAATAGAAAATGCCAAAAGAAACACCTTAATTGATAGTGTTAAAAAGAAAAATTCTCGAGGGGTTTTGTAAATTCTTCACTCTCTAATTCTTTGAAATATTAAAACGCGTTCCTCTAAGCCATTTTGATATGTCTATATTGTTGTTACAGTATCGAAAGTTGGTAACATTCGGATGTTGCCTACTTAACAGGGTACTGAATTCGTAAAGCCTGCCAACATTCATTTTTAGTTTACGATAATTAATTTAAGGAGTTGACTGAATTCAGAAGAGATTGAATTTGAGAGAATATGGGGTACGACTTTCCGATGAATAAAAGACCACTGCATACTATGTTGTATGCCTACGAAGGGAACATTTAATAATATTGTCCCAACAATACTGAAATAGTTTTCTGGATTAATTTTCATGGTTTTTACAAATATGTTTATCAAAAGTGCATTTTATGCATTTGTGCCTAGACATCTACCTTTTCGATCGTTTCTACTTGGAGGCCAATGAATTTTTCTATATTTTGACACATTTTTGCACTTGTATTTTAATATAAAATCGCATTCGTGCATTTCATTTATCTCTCTTAAACAATTAAAACAGCAACTTATGATTGCTTTAATATTTTATTCAATCAAATTTAGTAGTTTATTTGTCATTTCCGCCTCAAAAATCTCATCATGATCGTTATGTACGATAATGGCGAATTGCATCTCCTTTGCACAAATAAAATACCCACTTAACTTCTTTTTTTTTTTCAAACACACTACTCTCATTTCCTCAGCAGTTTATTAGAGATGAACTTGCAAAGTTATATTTAACAATTTATTTATAAGATTCGCTTTCATTTTTGCTAACAATTTTTCTACGATCCTTTTCTCGATTTGATCATTTATGAAATCAGTAATAAAATCTAGAAACAAAAGGAAATGCGCCCATTTCAGTTACATTTCAAAAAGGCTTTTCCGCTTTTTTTGAACGCACATTTTCCAAATATAATATAAAATTGAAACTAAAGCATCTCAAAATTTTGACAAACTGAAACTGAACAGCAAAAATTATTGTTGTTATTAATATTCAACTCGATAACGTCGTATACTATGCCCTCTTCATCAATGGCTACCTCATTTTATTTATTTGGACCGTTAGCAGTGGGCAATTTTCATTTCATATGTATTATATATTGTAGTGGTTATTAAATTTTTATCTTATAAATTACACTTCATCATGTGCACATAACGATATCTACATTAAATCTGAGACGCAAACAATCGTCTAACTTGCAAAGTTATGCAAAAGCTGAAGGTGACATCTGTTGTAAGAATTGTTGCTCCACAAAAGCCATCATCCGATAGTATCTGTCGATTCGAGCAACACCTGTTATATTGCAACGAGAAATAGGGAGCTGATAAGCATCTTTTCGCAAATGCACAAAATATTTGAATTCGTTAATCATTCAGATGGTTTTATCAAGCAAAAATAGACAATCTTCAAACATGTACTCAATAGTGCTTCTTTACCATTTCATTTGGGTTTCTAGATAATTAATTCAAATTAAGCCAAACTGAAACATTGCTAATTAAAGTTGCACACTATCTCAGTTGTTGCATTGTTGAAAATCTCTAAACGAATATTGGAAGCTTCTTTTAATGTTTAAGAGGCCAAAAAAAAGAGCGAAAGAAGCATTAAAAGCAATAGATTATAATGAGGCACCACATAAAATTATTCGTGTACAAATTATTCGTGTACAAATTATTCGTGTCTATAGCAACATTACCATTAATAAAATTGCATTGCTGAAATTGACGATCATTGGTCATTGTTAGTGATTTATAAAAGCTGAGAGAAGTAAATTTAACTTTCCGTGATTAATTATTACATTGAATTTTATAAATTGAATCTTTTCTAAAGCATGATCAATTTCAAACCATCTTTAAGCTGGACTATTGTTAATCATTTCTAATGATTACGATTATTTGCGACTAAAATTTAAGTTATTCTATTTTGAACTTAAAAAGGTCACCAATTTGATTGAATTTGATTTTTGATTCTATTTGAAACTTAAAAAGAGAGTCGATTAGCTCGCAAACAATATCTTATAAAAATTTTGCACAAGTTTGTGTATCAAATAAATAGGGTTTTTTAAAAAAATTATTTGCATTAATTTTCAAATTTCAATTCGCATTCACAAACAAGCCTCATCAATTTAATAGTGTTTCGGGTGTTGTTCTCTTATCATTTGCTTCTTCACTAGATAGCTTTGAACGGTTTATTCTCTTTATATAGTTGTACTCACGTGGCATCATCGCGAAATGGATTGTTTACATTGACATGTAGAATTTGCTACTCTTTTTTCACTTTGTATTGCTTACATTGCTTCTTTACCTTTATTAGTTTTGATCGATGTGCAGTAATTACCCGGCTGCTTGGTAATCTTTTAAAATATCCTTACTCCTTTTGATGAAATCATATTATTCCTCGAAAATTAGACTTGTAATCTTTTATAACGAGATCTTTTGTAGGCAGATCAATGTCAATTTTTGTGACAAATTTATTAGTGCAATTAAAAATTCGCATTTATCTCTTTTTAGCCATACATCTGAGCGAAACTTTTTAAAAGGTATTGACTCATGTAAATTAAAGGTGTGCAGGTTAAATCATATGTGATGCAATGTGTTTTGGTGGTAACTGCGAATTGCAAAAATGATCTCCGCACAGGTGATGGTCAATAACGAACAAGGCAGAACACTCTTTCAACAATGACTTCTATCAATAGCAACTCGTCGTGTTTGTAGCAATAAGGAAATGAAAGCGTAATAAAATTTCCGAGTGTATTATATGACGAGTTTATTTGATACTTCAAGGCATCCGGGATTAAAGCTCACTGCTTTTGATTCTCTTATTTTATCACAATTCATACATCTATTTTAATCAACACTCCTATAAAATTTGGTTTATAACATATCTTATGGCACTGTTTCTAGTGATAACCGTTTCTAGTATAAGCGCATTTATGATAGCATTAATTACACGAATATTTTTATAAAGTTTATTCCAATGATATAAAATGATGTGCCAAAAGTAGTCTTGAAATCAATGCTTCAAAAAGTAATTTTGAAAAAATTCTGGGAGAGTCAACAATAAATGGATGACTTCAGCATCGCATCTACTGTTTTCTTCGTCGATTACCTCAAGATTTTTTGATTCCATCTTTGAAATTGAACAAAATCAGTTCGCATCGATTATTTTAATTCTTGTTCCTGATAGAAGGTTACTGTGAAATGTGGAACATTTGAAAAAGTAAGTAAACGACGAATCTCAGCGATTATTCGATTAAACGATTAGTTAATTAGATGGCGTTAACCATGTTATCGTATATTGGCGACGGCATAACCATAAATACACTAATGATCAACCACTGTGCAGTGTTTACGCCGAAGGGACGTAAATGGAAACCATCGGCAGCGTTAAGGGACTCACAGGAAGAAGAGAAGAAGAGGAATTGGGGCGAGAATTAGCAAATGGAAAGCATTTCTGCCTAAGACGTGACCGATCTGGCCAACTTATGGCTAGCGGTGGTCATTGCCATATTTTTAAATCTGCAGTAGAAAGTAATGCAGCTAAATTAGACTCGAAACTTTTTTTAATGATTCCATTTATGATTCCGGCCGTGTATTTGACAGTGTCGTTGCAGCTATGGCAATGCTTCTGGCCATAACTATCACTTGAATGTGGCTCTCACTGCAACGTCGAGCTATTTAAACCAGACATTTGCGCCACCTCGCAGCAGTATATACAAACTGTGAAAAAAATGATATAAACCAGAAGCGAATAAGCTTAATTGATTGGCTGCATATACTCCAGGATGTAAGCAGAAAATTATTATAGACGATCGTGAAGATACTGCATCAATTTGAGCCCAGTCTATACGCGCTTGGAATACAGATATAGACTTACTTATGAAGGGTGTTGTAAAGTTGACAAAAATTGGCATGCTGACACAACTTCACCATCTTTGCTCGGGAGACCATAGAAAAGTCGCGAAAGTTCGAGTTTACACACCCACAGATCTGCTGACAGAAAAAGTTGGAAAAAATTTCCTGCAAAGTTATCGTATCGGCAATTCTTAGCACACCTCAGAAAATAGTGATCATCTGCAAAATACAGAGTTCAAGAGTTCGTTGCTATGTTAGAATCTTTACTTGACTTTTACAGATTTATTCATCAGCCAAACGATATATGTAAATCTCGCAAAAGGTGATATCCCTTCTATCTACATAACCTAAGCACGTATCATTTGTTAGATCTAGTGATGAACTCTCTTTCTATAACATATTTATTTGCCATATGCTATAAAGAATGCATTTTAAGTAGAAAATCTTTTTATACCAATAACATTTTTTGTTAAGTTGATCATTTTGAAGTGAATTTCAAACTTATTATTATAGAAAGTGAGCAAATAAGAGTGATTAATGATGATGACATTTTATTCAGTAGATGATTTTCAATATTTTCGAATAATTGGCACTGGATGAACTTTTGCCGGATTTGTTTTTAGAATTTTCTGGTAGTTTCCGTCACCTAAAGCTTATCCAGTTTAAAAGAATGACTTATTGGAGCATATAAATACTGTTAAAAGCTCCTAGAGGTGTTCTTTTTTCACTAATAAATCCTCTAAATTCACTTTACACTATACAAGTTGAATTTATAACGACAATAAAAAGCATTTATTCTTTTCACTTTTTTATGACAATGAATTTATCATGTAATTTTACTATGGGAATTTTTTCTTTGTTTTATGCACCCACAAATCTCAACGACCCAATAACCCAATAAAGACTCCTCTAAGCAATTGCTCGGTGATTGAGTTTATTATGATGCTACACTATTTACTATGATGGCACAATTGCTAGCTAGAAATTCGCTCTTCTTGAAAAATCTCTCTATAATCTCAAATATTGCAGAATTGAATCCTAATAAGGCATCATTATAAGCATCGAATCAGCAGTGCCATTAGATTCCCATAAAAGTGTAGAATTCATATGGAATTTATTTTGCAATATCGTTACAATTCGCTTAAGTTTTGAAGATCTTATAATCATTCACTACTCTTTCGTTAGGGGAGAAAGTAGACATATTTCTTCTATTTACTTTGTAATCCTCAGCTGGAAGACGAGTTCCATCCTTCGTATACATAGCTGATAACCTGATAGGAGTTTAATCCAGCATCACTCTAGAAATGTGCAATGACTCAACATACTAGTTCAGAAACTGACACCACCATTTCCTATGTTTATTTATTTATTTATTTATTTATTTATTTATTTCAATCAACATAGCATTCATTACGAATGAAGGTCTCTTCACATCGCTTCCACTTTCCTATGCTGCACTTTATTTTGGCAAGTGTTATGCCTATGCTTTCTCTCCGCGACCAATGAAGCGTTCACACAAAAAAAATTTCCGTCTTGTGATAGATATAGGTATGTCAGATCAGAAGTCCCTTCAGTCAGCCTGCGAATAAAAGAATGAGCAGGCCTCATGCCACAAGAAACTTTAGATGCTATGTTTACTCCCCCTTAAAAATAGTTTTATAAAACGTAGGTAACATCATTGCTTATGTGCAAAACTCTGCAACTCAATATTAACCGGAATGGACGGGAGGTAGGGCATATGCCAATGCTGAATGGAATCGGCGACGAATCTTCGAATGGAATCAAAAAGTGCCGGTACATGAGTATGCGCTTTGCAAAGCCTCGCAACTGCTTAGCTTTTATTATATCTGCACATATCGCATCTATACAATTGCATTTATTGCATTTTTGATTACAGATTCGTTGGATATGTGTTTTCTGGATGTTGCATGAATGATACATCCGAATAGAGCTGTTATATCGTGCAATATTTCTTTGATGCATAGAAACGATTCCCAGTTTCCTTTAATATATGCAGTTAAAAAGCGCTCAATCAATAAGCAAGCTATGGAGACTGTATGCTATGACCTTTTTCGCAATTTAGCAACTTAGAGCAACCGGCTGCACTATTATTTAAAAAAAAAAAAAAACACTGAGACAATTTCTATATGAACAACTAACAAATTATCCAAATCCTCAGTCTGAATCTTTACGCAGCCATTTCCATGGCTTACAAAATTGACTTTGCGGCGTTATATATCATGAATTACCTTGCCTTTAAGTGGAGCACAAAAAATCCCTTTATTTCCTGAGTGAGGGCATTTTAATATCATTTGCTATTTCCTGTCGGCATAAATGATTAGTTAGTATAAATGGGACAAAAAAGCAAAAAAAAGATTGCATTCATAAGTGACAATGAAGGTATTTTGCAATGGTTGAATGACCTTCAGTGATGTTCACACTCACAGTCGGCATTGCTATAAAATAGCATCGCCTTTAAGCACAGTTTTTTTTTTGAATTTGCAAAGTGCACACATTGCATTTCCGTGTTTATGACATCAACTTGCCCTTTATGGCGTCGATGCTACAATGCTGTTGGCAATTGTTTTTGTGCAAGCCGTCGAGTATTTTCAATTTCTTCATTTGAGTTTAGAAATCTGAACAAAACGACCTGAATTTTGCAAGTTTTACATACCAGTCTGTGAATTTTGCATGCGAGAACATACCTGATTTTGCGGGTTGCAATAGAAGAGTTGAGCAGTTTTGTCTTATTTAAATGTAGGGATCGAAAATGCTTGATCGGTCGAACTAGAACGTTTATTCGCACTGTTAGGAAAAATCTTTCGTTTGAGTAATGCCAAATTCTTCAATAAAATGCAAACGAGAGCACTATGTGATATTTGATTCTTCGCCTCATCTCGACTGGCCACTGTATCAGGAAGCAGTCTTATGGGAGAGGGAATATTATTAATGTGCCGATTGAAGATCAGCTATAGAGGATCATTTGCTGAGTGCATTTGTCCTGTCTGTTCACTTCTCATTGATTGATCGCCGTTGCATATTAACGCTAAAGCTGTACTTTAGGCTAGTTGAGTGCGATAAAAAGAAACCAGCCAAGTGAGGGGATATGTGCGTGCATTCCGTGTAAATCGTCTTACTCGTGAAACCATTCCTACGAGCCGCACGCGTAAAAACTCGGTGCCAGCGTCCACTATGAGCGTCTGCCACCGTCATAGCTTCACATCGGACCATGTGCTATAAGAATTCTTTATGTTTTCCTCATGCCGTTACATCGTCGCATCCATAAACGATTTCACCGCTCGCTATTTCTCTTCTATTGCGCCGTTAAGGGTTCGAATAACCCGACGGTCAAAAGTTTTATGGGGTCACCTTCAGCTTCACTCATATTGTTCTTTTTTGTGCATAGCGTTCATTTGTGTATCGCTGTCATTAGTGATTGCATATATATATATATATATATATATATATATATATATATATATATATATATATATATATATATATATATATATATATATATATATATATATGCATATATATATATATATATATATATATATATATATATATATATGCATGCAAAACACATTTCACTTTGCATGCAAAAATGTATTTTGAAGTGACATGACCGATCTGAAATATGATTTTAACCGTCAAATCTTAGCGTTGTAGTGATAAGCTTATCAATAGGCTAATAACTATTCATTGACCATTTGATTTATGAAATCCTGCAAATGGCAACAAAGTGGACCGTTATTTCATGTTTATCGTTTCATAAGTTCATTGATGACTAACAGTATTTCCATTTTGTTTAGACCATTTCTTCTAATTGAGTGGCAACTTTTGCATATGATGTTGACCATTAGAATTTCGCATTTTCGGCCATTTTTCTATTGTTATTCTTTTGCATAATGCACAAAATTAGAACTAAAATAGGTGCAATATTCGATTTTGCGATTTCGTCTTTATTATATTCCATATAATAAACCATTCTCATTGAGGTGTTCTTGAAAACTATTGAATGGGAAAAAAACGCATTTGAAGATGAAAATTTTTTTTTTGAAGAAAAAACTGCCAAAAAATTTCTATTGTTTTATCTTGTCTTGTCTTATCGTACAAAGAGCGATTCGAGAGTACTTGAGACTACAAGTGTACTTGTGAAGAAAAAAAACGAAATTATCAGACAATCTGTCTATTTCTTTTTCACTGTTGATCTGAAATACGTGATTTATGTTTAGATAGAGACTGATTGATGTATTAATGAAACTTTCGTTCTTTTGCAATATTCCTTATTTATGCATATCCACCAAACGCATAAAGCCATTGACATTTGAGAGTATTTTTTAAATGATTCGTAATGTTCGCTAAGTGTTGAATGATTTAGCGCTCACCATATGGCTTGATAGGAAATGGAAAAACTCAACAATAGTAGCGGAAATCCTAAAAAAATTAGTCCGTTATTGATAGTCATTTAGCACTCGAAAAACGTAACCCTCAACAACGAGGAATTGCTCTCAAAATGGTATCGAAAAAAGAGGGCACATCAATGAGTAGTTTTGTTGTTCGTAATAATGCCGACATTATGGTACCGATTTCTCATTATTACAAATAAACCGTTTATGGATGGCGCTAACATAGATATATTCCTAGATGCTCTTAACTAGCAATACGTATGTGATCATCACATTTGTGTTTTCATTGCTGATGCGGTGCAATTGAAATGCTGCAACAATTTTTGAAAAAAATGCTCGTGTTTAAATTGGAAACTTTTCAGTTTTGGTAAAAAATTGAGTAACGAAGAGTACAGTCCACGCGACATGTTTTCTTTTAGGACAATTATGGACAGCAGTGAGGGATATTCTCTTGTGTTCGTTTTAAGTCACTTATTCGTGATACTTTTATGACAGCTGCCATGACAGTGGATAACTCTTCAGGATGTGTTTCATTAAATGTGAGCGGTTGCCTAAGACAATTGGCTTTCTGCTACTAGGATGATATACTGTTCCCAATAACCGCCAAAATGTAGCATTTAATCGTTGGTCTGGTCAATTTATCAAAAAGGTTAATGCAGCAGTGACAACATTTCAGTCATTTGTGATCAATATATTTCTTGGTAGAGAATAAAGAATCCATTTTATTGTCTTTTATTCGATGATTTTGATTGATTTATTTCAATTACCAGCTTGTGACAAAAATACTCTTTACCATTCAATAAATCTTATTTTACTATCTGCACTTACTATTGTCTATTTTCACCCATTTCATCGCAGAAATATGTAACACTTTTGAAGCAAATATCTGTGCTAAGCGAATTGATTTCGCTCTTCAATTTGCTCAAATATGTGCAGAATTGAATTTATGATAGGCTCATCAGATATGATTTTCATGTTGTTAACGTAGCACATATTTAACAGTTGCTTTATCCTCTCTAATTTAACACACCGTTCAATATGGTGACCATATGCTGTGCTTTGAAATCAAAAATGCCAAAGTTTATGCACTCACGCATCATAACGTCAACCCATTGCGTAAACTGAATTACGTGTTTAAGAGCTAAAAGATTTTATCATGAAATAGAATGTTAACGTATACTTTCCGATAATCTCACATATCACTTCAATAATACAAATTTTATAGTAAACTGCACTCTTCAACAAAACTCTTTTTCATTCAATTCGCAAAATTTTGCACTTATAATCTTTTATGCGATAACAATAGACACAACTGCATATATAAATCAATACTGCGTATTGTTTGATATACTGATATTGTGCATGTAGGCAATGATAATTAGGCAGCACTAATGAGATTTGAAGGCACGTTAATGAAAGTATCCTATTTGTTTTTTTAATATATTGTTAGCTGCACTAGTAATTAGTTGTTGCATTCAAAGTACAAACAAGTCAGTTTTCTTACTGCACCTCTATTGAAAGTTGGGTGGTAAGAAGCGGTCATGCACATAACCGGAAGTTCGAAAGAAACATACAAAAAACAGTTGAACTGTCTTCTCCGAAAATCGAGCGAAAACTTAACACGATTGAACTTTTAAAGAAACAAAAACTTAGTACCGTTTTCTTCTTCCTCTTAGGTTTTCGACCTTCGCCCTTGAACTGTGCAATCGGACTCAACATAAAACATAACGTATATATGCGTAAATTACGCGCTTATTGCGAACGTAACACATGCGCTTTGAATGATCGAAAAACGTTGCGTACGAGCGAACAAACGATCATGCAAAAAGTCGGCTGCAAATTTGTCTAGATAACCTAGCAACCGAATAGGACAGCTGAATGCGCAGGTGGTGTCTGCTGAAACGGAGACAAAAATTCATGCATAAAGCAAAAAATGTGTCTTTGGCTTGTAGTATTCATCAAATTTTTATTTGAAAGCTGCCCGATGAGTTTGGTCGGACGAGGATATATTATACCTGCATCATCGTTTAAACCATTGTATTTGCCGACTTCTGTCTATAGAGAATGCATATTTGAACCAAATGAATAATCCATACATTTTTCAAGTATCTGTGTATTTTTTATTAACTATTGTTAGTGTGAGCTCGTTCATCTACTTCTTATCTCACATATAAGAGCCGAAATTTTTAGAATTTTTTTTTTTGGAAAATTAAGATTGAAGTTTCAAAAAAGCGGTTTCAAATTTCTGAATTGTCTTCGTTATCGCATATCACTTCCGCAGAATAATTACGAAGCAAAATCCAGTTTGCTTACCTCAACCCTTCGTCGAAATCTGTCTCATGCGTTCCATTCGCATGCGAAAACAACGAGAAATCGTCATATGCATATCTCGTGCGAAAATCGCATGCCTCGTTTACTGAATGATATGTTAATAATGCAACTTCGTTGCCACTGCTTTAAAATGTTCGAGTGGCGGTGAATTTCAAGTTCCCAGTGCTGACGGACATTTAATACAGTGAAGGATGTCGCGAAGGGTTTCAAAGAGGGAGTTGGGCTATATAGTTACAGACTGCTCTGAACGTCGACGTACCACATAATGAGCGTAGCATGCGCGGTCCATTTTTGCATGCCATTTTGCGAAGTTCGCACGCTAATTTACTTCAGCTTGCGCGATCGCTTTTAGTGGAAGCATGTTTCCCCGTAGTGTATTGCATTCACAATTTATGAAGGTGATAAAGCGGCCACGAAATTTTGTTTGGTTAACAAGCGGTGCTACTGAATTGTCGAATAACCACTACTGCACTTTTTATCCGGTGGCACCGTCAAGGAAAGTACTCTAAACGTTCGTTTCGGCAGCACTTTTGCTCGCCTCATTTTTGCTGTTTTGTGTAATATTCGCTTTTCTTAGCATACGGGAAGAGTGGAAATCACATAATTATTTTTCTGCATGTCCAGCCAAATTTTATTCCCTGCACTGAAGGATTTAGAAAATATCTTAACACTCAAATGATATTATATTAGCTGCAGAATTACTTTCTTGTTCTTCCCGCAAATTTCATTGCATTACGTTGCCTAAGAGTGCAACAATCCTTACATTTGGACGTTGCCAACTGCAAGGATGATTCAATGCTGTTCTGATGCAAAAAAAATACTCACAATTAGTGCCGAGGGACTTTAAACATCAGCAATGGGGTTCAAAGCTGTTTTTCGAGAGTAGCAAAATCTCTTTGTTTTGTTTGCTACTTTTTTTTATAGGCATTTGCTGCTGCTTCATCTGACCACTAATGCTATCTGCTAATTCACTCTCGAAAGCCTTCTTTTCTCTTTGTTCCCATGTTTATTGACTAATTTTCGGTCATTTTGACCGATTTTTTAATGATCACCTTGACCAATTGTTGATTGTAGCGGTTATATTCTTATTAACGTGATTACCTTTTGCAAATTTACTGATCTTTAAGATTCGTTCACAATTTCTCTAAGATTCTCTAGGATTCATTTCATTAGTCATTCATTCACAATCTTTTCGATTTAAGTTTAGAAATTTAACATCGGTTTTCGTCTCCTTCATGTTATCATTACGATCAATTGCTTTCAACAGTCTCTTATAATAAATCTGTAGTGGTCATTAAGTGAACAAATATGTCGTGTAAAATTTGTAAAGAATATCTATGAGCAGTCATCATAGGTTTACTAAACAATATATCAAAACGAAAATTCAAGGATTCGTTCGCTCGCTTCGGTCGGTCACTAAGAAAAATTAAACTACATTGCCACCAGGATATTTATATTTTAATTGCAAAGTATTTTCATGAAGTATACAAATGAAAGCAGAGGATCAAAGAATAGTATTACGACATATTCCGCATATACGATTGCTCAAGAAAAATAGAATGTTATCGCGTTTAGCAGCTAAAAATTTACGATGCCGTTTGTAGAATGCACGATTATTTTCGGCTTATCAGCGTATTATTGGTCACCGTTTTGTTTAAAACTTATGACTACATCATGTTCTGTTTTGTTTATCTGTCTTATAGCAACGTAGTTTTTAGCTTGCTTATGCCGAGTCATTTGCACAGGCCACATCATTTTATATTTTTTATTTGCTATGATCCCGGATTCTAATCCAAAACAACGGCAACCTCAGATATCAGAGCAGATTAATTGCGGATTCACTCCTACTTAGAAAACGTACTTCAAGTTCATTCGATATCCAACCTTAGTTCTGCGATGAACTGCTTTGTGGAAATCGAGCGGTATCAGTTTTTTCCTCTGAAGATACTATTTGGCCAATGGCACTTAATCGATTATAAGTTTCGGCAATCAGCCGTTCAATCAAATAGCGGGTTGTGCTCGCAAATAAGTAACCTCTAACCCCTTAAGGAATCTTCTTGACACATATCTGGCGTTGGACGGTGCTCAGTAATCGTCACTTGACACCATTTTTTAATCATCATATCTCTGTTATATTCCTATGCCAAAGACTAGTATTTATGCTCTCGAAATTTAATTGATAATTGTGTTATATTATGCACATATGTGAATTTGTTGAATACTAATATTTTTCACATTCATAAACTTGCAATTTGGTAATCGATATTCGTGGAATTAAAAATAATTATTTAATTTGATTTAGCTATATTAGATATGAGTCATTAATTTCTTCCTCTTCACAATCGTATCGCAATCCAAAATTTCATTTGCCGAATAGACTTAATATGGTAATGCATTTGTAGTGAAGTGTTTACTATCAGCGTTAAATGTTGCAGACTTTTCCAATGCAACCGTCAATGCATTGGAAATCTTTGTTTAAATGTTACATTTTCTCTCATATGACCAAGTTGTGAATTCTTTAGGCAGCAACGCATTGAGTCGACTTTTTTGATATAAACTATTATCTATCGGCCGCTGTTGAAACTTGTGGATTAGCATATCTTTTTCTGCTTGAAGCTATCTGTTATTTGTGCAACATTATTGAATTTACAATTTTATTTCTCTTTTTCAGGCTCATTAGTGACGAATTAGGTGAAGCGATACGTGTGGCACTTTTCCAACGTTTCTTAGCTAGCTGCTACCTTCATTCACTTATTGGTTGACCTTATATTTTCTTCACTACGATCGACAATAATTAGGCATAAATTGGTGTGGGAGTGCGGTCACACGGCGATCGTATAGAGTCACAATATCGAGTTCGGAGGAGCATTCAACCGAACTCAATTCCACATTAACTGGTTAGCAGTTTTCTTATCACTTATGCAAATGCCGATCAAGTTGGAAATTTGGATGTTATTCATGCATAATGCAATTGTGCAATTCATTTCTTGTGTAATTAATACTTATTTCGATTTTTCGGGGCGTTTTACTAATGAGTTATAATGAGCAACATTGTCACAACGGATCTGATCGATTATTGTGTAACAATTTAGTACATTTGAGGGTGTATCTCGAAAATAAGTTATCACCATAGTAGTAATTTATAGTAACTATCGGATATGGCAGCAAAATTACAAGAATGCTCATTGCTAATATATTTACATGACGTAATTGCATGCTAGCAAATACGCTGACGAATAACAAATTCAAGTGATCTGAATGAAATATAGCAGAATAAATCATCATTTCAAGAGATAATTTCAATGAATCACATCTCTAGTAAATCAAAAATTAGCTGTTTTTTTAAATGCCATGCGCATACTCTTGTATAACAGCATTATATATATATATATATATATATATATATATATATATATATATATATATATATATATATACATATATTATATATTATATATATATAATATATATTATATATATAATATATATTATATATATTATATATATATATATATATATATATATATATTATATATATTATATATATTATATATATATATATATATATATATATATATATATATATATATTTGGTCACGCTTTTCCAACACTAATCTCAAGGAAATTAAACCTACTGCTTTGTATCTCACCCGTTAGCATTCATTGCTTGTCTTTCTGTCTACATATATGTCTATCATTGCTGTTATCGCAATTCTTCTACCCGCAGTGATTTTCGATATATTTTTATAACAATTTTCTCGTATACCAGCAAAATTAAAATTCCGATCGGAAAATAGTTTTGAAATCCAAACTTCTGAGAAACAAAACCTCTTGATCAAGCAATAACTGTTTAAAAATTGCTCGCTCGGATTTTCTTCCAAATATTTCTTGTCTTTGTGTGAAAACACAAATAGTTGAAAATTCCATCTCTGTCATTCTAAGTAATTTTTCACTCTTGCTGGGTTTATATAGAATGAATGTGTAGCCACTGGAATTGATGATCCTATTTGGAAAAAAGTGATCACCTGCTGTGTTTGAGTGCCATCCAGCCAACTGGTTAGAAAGAACGGCAAGTCAAATTACGGGGTTTAAGCCTAAAGTGCAACAAGCGTCATAGTCAAAATGTTGTTACATGTCATTGCAATGTGTCCGTCTGTGCCAGTCTGGTTTTGCAGTAGCATTCCAATGGTGCAACTATGTAAAAAAAAAAAATAATGCACTCTATTCAAGAATGAAATCTGGTCGCTCGAGCACGAATTTTGGTCACCGGAGAATGAAATTCTTTTGTTTCAATGCGAAATCAAATTATTCGAGCATGAACGTCAAAAATTCTCGTGCGAATTCTTTATTCAGAATTTTCACAATTACTGTATTGAATTCTCACATATACAAAAGCGCCTAATATTCCTTCATAAGTTGCTCCTAATCGGTATCCAATTGATCAAGAGCAATTTAGCACTCAGTTATTGCAAGTAATGGCTTTTCGGACTATGAAATATAGATATTAAACTCCAAAAGAAACACAATAAGCCATAAATTAATGCCGCTGACAGGGAACATTTGAATTTTTAACACTTTGATTTTTTATTTAATGCCGAAGTTAGCATTTCAATAACAGACTGACATTTCAGTGATAAAATTATCATCTCAATCAAAAATCTTTTAGCGATAAGCAAATTTTCAGTGACTCTGATGATCGTCGATCGTGACCGAAGTTGAAGTGATGTCTTTCTTATTTTATGCTGCCGATTAGTGCCGATCTCAGCTTACCTCTGCCCAATATCATTGCCCAACATGCTCAAATTATCACTTATATTAGTGTGCATTCTAATTCTCTCTACAATCGCCGACTCATCAACGCCCACAGTGCTTCCTCAAGATGGCAACGACGATGACGTCAGTTGGTGTTTCAATTTGTAAATTTTATGTTACATCGCTCAGGTTTATCAAGTCATTGCAAAACGTTGCGGAATTATATTCCAATCCGAAATGCGACAAAATAAAGCAATCAAGCGCAATATTCACTATGATTCCTCCTGTTATGCTCAATGCAATACAACTTGTTACCAGCAAAACAAAAAATAAACGCACAAGTTCAACGCATAAGTACAATGTTCCAAAAGGCATGCCACCACTTACAACAGTTTTCTGCGAAAGTTCGAATATTTTTGGAAAGCGGCTTCTTGAAGAGTCGTATTATTTGGATGCTTATCTAAGGTATTTTTGATGTTGTTATAAGTTTACAAAATAACGCTAAACATAAGTTATTCCCTAAATAAAGCGTAAAATACATTGATGAACACTATAAATTTTACAATTAAGCTTGATAAATGATGTTTTATTGGGCGTTTATGGAGGCAGTTTAATGCTCTATAAATGTTGATAGATTTGCCTAGAATGGACGTTTAAGTTTATTGCGCTCAACCTTTTTTGTGGGCCGAACGAGGGAGGAAGGGAAAGCTCATCCTTTTTTCTGCTACTCTAAGCGGGGGAAGCGAGCATTCAGTTCATACAATGAGATAATGAGGAGTGTATTAATTTAACCGTATTACATACAAAATGCAGCAAATGGCAAAAGCGCGCTAACCATCAAGTGGGAATGTATGTTAAGGAAGCTGGCATGATATGTGCTGTTCGATTCCGGCATATGGACCAAACGGCTTTCAGAAGCTGCAAGGAAAAAAAATAAAGGACGCAAAATGGCCCATTTAATTTTAACTGACTCAACCGCTTGTATAAACATTTGAGTTTTTTGTGCCTCAACTACTACAAAATGGAACCCCGACCTCCATGAAAAATTTTTTGAAATGCTTAGATGTTTATAATTCGTTTCGAATAGGTACATTTATATACCACACCCCCACTAAATTTTCGTAGCTTTGGAGCTATGAGGCAGATGGATAAACGTACATACGTGCGTACGCACAGAAGTGACGTCGCTATAATGCACTGTTGCAAAATTTGCGCATAAAAGAACGCCGAGTTATATAGCATATTAACTGTGGAAAGCATCCACAAAGAAAGCTGTGAGAGCGTAACGAGTGAATGCACCGTATTGGCTACCAGTCGATATACTTACTCTGCGGATAATATGAAATATGATTGAATACGTACACATTGACAAGTGACTATTTGACATGTTTTAAATTCTTAGAAAGTTATTCGTTCTTTAACTTAGAGAGCAGACCATCAGAGACGTAGGAAAGCATGCAGCTTGTGACAATGAAATGCTCTTCCACTTCTTTGTCCATGCCGAAATTTCCTATGCTAGCAAGTTTTGAGCTTTTCTTTGCGCCATCCATAAACTATCGCTTTTCATGGCCTGATTAGACAAAAATGCGTGTGATAGCTTATGCTGCAGTGTAAGCGAACGGAAGAGTGAGAAGCGGACGACGAAGAAAGGTAGAGGATTGTGGAGATTATCCGCTGAGCATTAGGATTGTAGAAATACGTCGTCTAGAACATGAAATACCTGGAAGTGAACTATTATAAAACAGTTTCAACATCGGAGTTTTTCTTAATTCTTTTCTAGCAGTATGGCACGGGTAAAAATGCAAAAATTTTTCCAAGAAACATTCGCTACAAGAGATAAACGTCACAACTGAGATCTGTACAAGCATCATTAAATGATGCACGATTAAAAAGGATAAATTTTTAGGTTTGGGCACAATAAAACTTTGAAGATGCTGACCAGCGCCCCAGCTGAACTATAGTAACCTTCAAGAGCACCTAATTTGCAGACCACGGGCGTATTTTCGAATGCTATGGTGGTACATAAATGCGCGAAATACATACTTTAAAAAGCAAAATTCTTTTCAGGAGGCTGTTGAATTTGATTCGACGGCTGATTTGGTTGCTGGAAGACAGCGACGTGAACCCGCAGTTTGGGGAGAGCCAGCGCCAGATTATAGTGGCGTTGTGCTTGACGGAATAACTCGATATCTTCATACATTACTTTTTGTTGATTCAAAAATTGTATGTTTTAATTGCGTATATATGTCTCAATATTAATTTTGAGAATAACAACAATAAAATGTCATTTTTTCACTGTCAATGATCTAAAAAAAAGAAGCACTAATACTTTTGCAATTAAGTAGGAAAGAATTTAGAAGGGCAACGATTTCGAAAAATATATCGTTGCCTAGATGAACAATACATTTAAATGCAAGGTTTTTAAATTGCAGCATTGTGCCATTGAATTTTTGAGCGAACATATAAAGATGATCCGTATTATGCCTGCTAAACGAAAGTTTTAGCAGCATGTTTTATCGCGAGAAGTAGTTGAGTCATTCCTCAGTTGTAGTTGATAATGATGAGCTGTTTTCCTATTATCTGGATATGAGAGAAATTTGACCTTTATTAAATATTCTTTATCAGATGGTGATTTCCTGCCCATAATGTTAGAGCTTCGTTTCGTTTTTTTTATGAGAGAGAGTTTTGAATAACTTGCAAGGAATTAAAATTGAAATGATTCCAATAAGAAAAGCATGAAGATATTTATGTCATTCGAATTATAACCAGTTCCCTACGTAAATTTTACAGTATTTAAAACTTCATCACAATCAAAAAATTCCTCTCAATTTCTTTCCTAGAAGAATGTTCATACTATACTCAAATATTGATATATGCTCGATATACTGATATATTTAACACTTTCAGACGAGGCACTACAACTTCGATATGCCACTTATTAAGAAAGAGGTCCTCAAAATGATAAAAGAGGCTAACGATGTAAGTTGTTATCGACTTTACTGAAGTTGTTATTAAACACTGTAATTAGTGCAACTTTGGGGGGGGGGGGGGCGGGGGAGTGGACTAGTACAAACGATGGACTAAGTAAGTATGCGACGCAAAAATTTCATTTTCGCTCTTCTCATGTGGGCGATTTGCTCGTTCCTCTTCCAGCTCACCAATTTTCTGAGCGATCCGTATAGCTCTTTGAAATCTTTAAAATGAAAACACTGTATTGCTTTTGTAAATAAGGAATTCCTCATAGCGCTAATCTAGTTTCGCATATCTGTTCAATAAAATATGGAAAACCAGTTATCTTTTCCAAAAATTCTATGCCTCACTTCGACATGCAATTAGACCGTTGAGTTGTTGAGTTCACTTCTTCTATAGGATTTCCGTTCAATCACCTCAATATGCTTCACTGAATTTCTCAGTTCTTTCTTTTGAGAATAATATTTGCATTATCGAGTGAATATTTCGACCGTCATTTTGAAAAAAAAATTTTTTCGTTACTTATTACAAAGTGAATAAACACTTAATTGTAATTGAATTTTAAATGTACTTTTGGCAAGAAATGGATTGCATTTAAACAGCACAAAAGGCTGTGGTCAAACTTCAGCCTAACTGTTTAATTTTTTTTTCATGCTGTGAACAATAAAAGGAGTTCATGTGCTAATGGTCTACAAGTATTGTATTTCTTTTTCAGTACTTCTATCAAATCAATATTCGAATTATTGTTGTGGACGTTTTGCAAACGCAACGGAGTGATTTAAGTTTATATTCTTTTGAGGAATTCAGAAACAGCAGGTAACGAACTTAAAATCACATTTCTTACAAATACTTGCTAACTTCCCTTTTTTGTTCGTTCCAGATATGAAAAACAGTTTGGTACTGCTAAATCGGTGTCCCTAGAGGAAGGAGAGGGAGGGAAGAATTGTGGCGTAAATGTGGATGGAATAGAGAAATCTGGTTGATGATGTTCTGTTCATTTTATTGCTTGCATTTCTAACCTTATCGTGTTTTCGAAGATTGCATTTGAAAAGATAGGAGCCATAGGGACTGAGTAGCAAATGAATCAAGAATCCAAGCGACCCCTTAATACGGCGTTTATTTTGTATTTGTATTTAATAGGGGTAAATCGTCGTTTTTCAATATTTCCCAGAGGTTTACTTTCTTATCTTATCTCCTTTTAGTTTAATCATTTGTTTCGTATCGAGTGTACCCCTAATTGGGTGTTATGTTATATGATATTTCATCAATTCTATTCATACAAGAAGTATAAAATTTTTATTTTAGCAACAATAAGTATAATCCAATCATCCGTTTGGTACAGTTTTGCTGCTTTTAGTTTCATTTCATATTCCGCCTTTTAATAAAATTAGGTATTGACGAATGTTAAAATCCATAAACATTATTGGGAAATATGAATTCCTTCCGCTAGTTCAAATTCACACTTTCAATTTGACTGTTGCTGCTTGTGAAAGATTGCGGTAAGCGATCTTTTATCGAAACCTGCGAATGCGCCAAGGTAGACACTTTAAACACGTGTTAACTTTGTAAAATCTAATAGTGGACAATAAAATATAATCAAAACATCAAATGCAAATTCGCGATTTATTCGCTCTTTGAATATTAAAGGAATGATTAAATTTTGAACTGATTCAACGACATTCCATTTATTATCTCAACAAAGTGAATACGTAATTTGTGATCGTTTGCCTATCAGTTAAGAAGCGATGTGGAATAGAGAAGAGCAAAAGTGAAAGATAGTGATGTTACCATCTCGAAACAATTCAATAACTAGATCCATTGTTATAGGTATAGGTTTTATAACACTAATCTACTATAGGTTTTCATGCTTTTCATGCTTCACTAAAGATGAATAAAAGATGGGAGGAAGTAGTTAAACGGATTTCTTGATAAACTGGAGTCATAAACGCAGAAAGGAATCTCGTTCGATGTATATAGGCGATCCATTAACTTATATGACCTATTTTGATATATTCTATCATACCAATTCAGATTATCCAAATCAATGACGCTGAACGAATAGTCTACCAATATTTAAATGTTTAATGAAAACAGAAAACATTTTTTGGATACTCTCGAATAGGCCGCATTGAATGTTTTGCACAACCAATAGATCATTTTTTTCCTTTGTCTGCCGAATCCTTGTTGAATTTCTCAAAAATTCGCATCAAAAATCACACTATTTCATGAACCCAATGATGACCATTCAAACTGCAAATATTGTATTCATATAAAGAAGTTGTGAAGATATGTGCTGCTGTGCATATTTTGCTATAGCCATATACCATACGATAGATGGTAAAGAAATTAGTCGATTAATACATTCTTTTATTGGACGATGCTTGCTATGATTCGGTGAATTTTTTTTTATCAAAGCTGAATTGTATTAGAATTGTTTAAGGATGAGTAAACTACCACGACACGATTTTGCTGCATTGATTTCTTATCGCTATGCGGGCGGTTTGGCGTTTGTTAGTGGGATGTGCACATCAAAAGCTGTTATGTTATGCGGGGTAAGTTTTATGTCTTTCTATTGTGTCCTTTAATCTGTTGATTTTTAGAGAAAAAGAATTCAAGATTTTTCAGCTTTTCCTCCATTCTGCCCCTCTCCCCATGCTATTTTGAGCACAAACGACTTTAATGACCTGTAATTGTATGTGATATATTTCCTTACCTGCATTGTTTAATACGCCTCCGAGATGTCTCAATGTATTTAAATTTCATCAAATAATGTAGAAAAGGAAAGGTGTTTGGTGCAATTACAGGTCGTCACAGTTGTTTGTTTGAGCAGTTTGAAAAAGGAGGGAGGGAGAAAGAGGTTCGAAAGAGAATTGAAAGCCTGAAACCCGAGGACAGCCTATTTGCAACAAAATTTTTATGTTCAATAATTCAAACAACAGTGAGTTATGTCTGCATTAATCGAACACCATTTTAGAACCGTAATTTTTGGAAAAATATTATTGACAGAAGTACCTTTTGGAGAAATCGCTCGTGAGTATTACAAAAGAGATTCGAGTCAGAAAGTAAAAAGCAGTCCATCAGGTGGTTCTGTACCTTGCTTGCCAAATCAATTTCAATGCTTTTTTGGATTATGCATCGCCCAATTCCAAATTTTATAACCTCAATATTCAACTGTCCATTGCTTAATCCCATCAAGCAGTATTCACCTCTATTTTATCATTGGAGAAGGATCCATGCCACTCAACGTGATGATATGCCATGTGTTATAATGTTAGACACATCTGCATAACATTACATCGTTGTTGCTTTCCGATGTGCGCATTTTATGTATAAAGTTTGGAATTAGATTGTAGGATCGAAATTCTCCACCTTTTCTTTCGGGTTCCGTTTAGGGGGGCAAGTGCTAATTTAAATAAGCATAGAAAATGTAGACAATAGACGGTATAAATGAACACTGATATGAGTGAGGGATTGCAGATTTCAAAAGAGGGGGACGAGACGAATTATCTCAATTCATTTATGTTGAAGGAGCTGGTGATTTTTGTTGACGATAAATTTCTATGATCGCAATGTTGATATTGTTTGCAGTTTTACCCACATAATCCGCCAGCGATGGGCAGTATATTTTTCCATGAGGTGGCACATTTGATTGGTGTTCCTCATAGGAACGCCACAGAGACAATCGATGTGCCTAACTGCTATTGCAATGAAATAAGCGCTGACAAAAAGCCTGCAGGCCCGACTGGATGCCTGAAGATTCCGTAAGCAATTTTAATGTTTTGAAAATATTTATATAATTCCTTAATTTTTTGAAATTGTTGAAAATGTATCATTTAAAATCAAAAATTTAGCTTGTGAAAAGCAGCTGGAAAATTTTTCGAAAACCGTTCGATGATGTAGTTCCAAAAAGAAGAAACTAGAGCGCTTAAGCGGATTTGCTTCGAAAGTGAAGTTAAGGAAGTGGAACGAAGAAGAGATAAAAAGATGCGATCAGATGTGAAATTAGAGACCCATTGATGGGAACCTAGCTTATGTGAGCTCATCTGCGTAAGTAGCCTCAGATGATCAACAAATATTTTCCCTGTTCAGTGCCACTCACTTCGAATATAGTCTTTCGTATGTTATCCTCCAGAATCTTCCACGTGCTATAAAAACCGCATTTGCTTGTTTCTGATTCCCTCGTATCTGCACCGCTTTTTTCGCATTCTATCTGCATCTCGAAAAGAAAAATTCCCACACTGCGCATTTATCGAATTGCCTCTCACTTTTTCTCAAATATCGATATTCCTCTCTAAGTTTTGCAAAGAGTATATACTCTTCCACATAAGCGAAGTGGAACGTTTTGGCACGGGGATAATTGTATATCGACGATATTTTGGCAGCAATAACCTGTCGCTTCATAACCTTGTGCTGCTATTTGGCAGTTATTCAAATTCATTTCAGTGGTGTAAATTGGCTTTTTTTGAAATGAGCAATGATGGTTGTAAACGATTTAGAATTGAAAACTTTTTAAATTTCATCGACATTTCAGAGAGGTATTTTGTCAGGTATAAGAAAGAAATAATATGAAACAATAATTCAAGCATGCACATAGCGGTTCTAATGAAAATTACTACTTAAAAACACATATCTGTTGGAGCTATAACTTAGGAAGACGGCCTTTACTTCAACAATTTACGGCAGAGTATCGAGCAAATCGTTCAAAAGGCTGCAGAGATTGGTATGTGGAAAGGAAGACCCTCACAACGAATAGACTGATTGAGCTTAAAAATGGCCGAGTTGCTAAAAGAATTGCTCATTTTATGAATTGCTATAACATGCTAGCAGTTTGGTAGGCTCATTTTACAGCAACTTGGAAGTCGACAACAAAACGGAAAACATTCTGATCTTCAGCGCCATTACTGTGCTGTCTACAATTGTTGTTGCAAAGGTTTCGACATGATATTATTTGCAGCTATCGAAAAGGTTGCAGTAACTGAATATTTCTCTGCGATTGACTCAAAGTAAACAGAAAAAATTGGATGCTCTAGAAAAGCAGCAAACTTTTAATGAAGAAACTTAACTGAAAAAAAGTTATTGAATTTTTCGCACGAAATGGCAGATTGCACAATTTCAGCTAAATTTCTTGTATGGTATCAGTCTATCTCGCAACCGTAATATATACTCTTTCTTCAATAATACGTGAAAGTGAAGTTCTTTTAGTTTATTCAAATTAGCATAAGCAACAGTTAGCATTTACGAGAATAATATAGAGCAATATCATTCAAGCGGAAAGGTTGTATTGACTAATTCAGCAATATTATTGATTAGGCATATATTTGATCTTTCAAATCGGCCATCCCAACTACAACATTTCACAAAAAAATCCAATAATTGCAGCACTTTAATTATTGCTGAACTCGGCTCGATTGCACTTATGCAAATGAGCTAGATATAACGATTATGTGACGTTGTGTTGCGTGCCATTTGCCTATTTTATGCATTAAACAAAACTCATGAATTCATTGCACTTGTATTTGGGTAATGATCAATGCGCCGGGGTGACACTTAAACTGTTTCTGGCATCCAGTTGTGCCGATGCCAAAAAGGGCTACACTAGAATGTTCGGTTGGTAGGTTGTCCGTTTCAGTAAAACGTCTCATCATCGAAACGGCGGTTCCACAACGTTATGTACCGATGCATAAGCAACCCGAACATATGATGAAGTTCTAAATGCCGGAACCTTGAAGGTTTATGAAGAAGAAACTGTATTTGAGCTGGACATTCCCAGGACCTTTTCACTTACGACAACTTTGAATTAAGCTTTCAGTGGATACGACCACGACTGTACTCTGCAGCAAATGGCCAATCTGTTGTATAGAAATCGATGTTTGCGATCAAGGAAATCATCAATATTCGACCAGATTTTCGTCGAAAAATCGCTTCCAATTTGCGGCAACGGCGTCAGAGAGCACGAGGAAGAGTGCGACTGTGGGCTTGAACGGTCATGCTACAACTGGAACTGTCGCGCCACCGATTGCACTCAAATCGTTAAGACTTGGCAGATGGTGTGTGCTACTTCAAGCAGTCTATCGCGCACTAGAATTTTATGACTCAGCTGGACTGGAATTTTATTAGAGAAGGGGCATCCAAAGTTTCCTTGTACTCGACGCATTCGAAGAAACTTTGAGGGAGAGAGGAAACGAAGATAAAGAAGCTGATCATAAGTTTAGTAATATTTGTAGAATTTAGATGAGTGCGGTCCTTCTATTTATTGTCTATTGTTCTAAAGTGCATATGAATGTTCTGAGAAATCCTTGTTGAAAGCGTGGAATATCCACTGATTTGGAAACCAGCTTCTAAAGCAGAACAACGTAAGCACTTCGCCAACATCACTCTAGGTAATTTCGAACAGTGGGTACCAAACGGTGTACTAGAAGTAATCTTTAAGTGAGCTTATCCGGATGACTTATGAAATCCTGAGGTGGCTGGTCAGCAACCAGTAAGTCGCTCGATCACCTCACGTATCCATTTTTTCGCCAACTATCATATCGTTGGGGCTTAAAAGTACTTCCTAAGCAACCGATGACATTGCAATCATCTAATATCGAGATGTTATGGTCGGAAAAATTTTTAATAATGGCATTTCGTACCCTGTTTATTGTATTCAAGCATTCTAAGTCAAATTTATTGTCTTTTCTAGAGGACCATTGTTTGCCAGACTCTGGCATACCCATATCATGTAAAACATAAAATTTGTTGGCATTTTGCATTGTTGCATCGAATGCCCACTATCAGTGTTTGTGAGTGTTATCAAGTTTGCAGACTTGAATTTATTGATGAATGCAAAAGTTTCAATAGGGAAACTGATATGTAAACGAATGATTAAAATTGTTATAGGAAAAACGATAAGTAATTGTTTCCGAGAAAAATTACGTTTGCAGTATGTTGTGTTGGTTGCTGCGTGTTTGATGTCGATAACAGTGATCGCGTTCTATGCTTATTGGCGCTTTGTGCGTGCAGCCCATCCGACGAGTTTGCCAAGCTTATGCCCGCAGTTAGTGTGTGCCCTGCACAAAAAATACATCGCTTGCCTCAGGCAACGATCGTGCTGTTCTCGTGGGCATCACTACGCAAATTCGATGCGTCGAGCTGGTAATGCGCTTACCTCTTCGCATCTCATCAGCAAAAGAGGCAAGGTTAGTGGATCTATGCTAGTTGATTTTTATGCACTTTTGCAAACTTTTGAGAAAGCACATTGTGTTTTGTTGTATATGAATGCAAGTGTATTAAAAAAGATAAGTAACAAGTAATAACTTTAAGCGTAGTGAACAAACCATATATACATATATATATATATATATATATATATATATATATATATATATTGCAGATCTTTGTTCCTCATTTGAAATGATTTAAAAATAAAGGGAATAAGTCAAATATCGGCATTGGTTCTGTTCACAATAGCTATTTCTTCCCCTGTGACTGGTCCTTGTTTCCTTCCCTATCACATTAAGGCTTGAGGATAGGCTGTCAATCCTTTGCGCTTCCTGGAAATAAAATAAGTCTTCGGAAAAAGGCCTTGGTAACGCCGTAAACTCTCTGTTCGACGGTTTTCCAAACCCGACCACGATTTGGTGATCGTCACAATTTTTATCATTAATATTAATTGCTCATATGTATCTTCAAAAATCGAGTTGCACAATAAATTGAACCACGCTGCAGTTGGATGCGAACAGTATTGTTGTTCTGATCGACTCAAAAGATAATGAGCGTCTTGTGAGACGGCCAACATTCGCAAGACCCACCAAACCTCCGCCACCACCACCCACTAACAGAGAGTGGTTAGCGCATTTTTGTATTATTTAAAAACAATATCGTATATTATTAAAGCTTTTAGCCTCATTCTTTTTCACTTACTTTTGTTCAGAAGATGAACCTCTGTTGTCTTACATTTCACAAAATCTTACGCCCAAACGACTTGTTCATATTCAATGGTATAATTATTTCAGAAATTCATTTTTAACTACAGATTAACTGGCTCAGTTGTTACTTCGACTAAGCCTTTGAAATTTTCATGTAGAGTAAAGTTTCACTGAGTCCAACTAAGTGTTGAACAAACTTTCATGAACATTGCCGGTCATTGATCGATATTGATTTTTTATATTTGCTTCACTTTGCTTACTCAAATACCTTCTTAAAATTGAATTGAAATGAACTTAAATCTCATTTGAAAGTGAATATCTTTGCTCATAATATCACTTTTATTCTCTCTTTATCAAATCTAATGTCGGCTCTTCGGCAGTTTCGCAATGAAAAAAAAAAAAGAACAAATTTAGCTTACAAACTGAGCGAGATCCCAGCAAATTTTCCTTTTTCTTGCCGTAACTATCGAGGAATAGCTTAGGCAATAAATAGCGCTATACGTTAAACATCTAAAATCTATCCTTTAGTTTGTACCCATTATTTAAGGCATGCACCGGTGAATACAAATAAAGAAACGAAAGCATCAAATACCACCAATGTGGCTACTACGACAGTGAAGAAGCCTCCACCATTACCTTCGAAACCGCCTAATTTATCGTCACTGATCGCGAATGCAACACCTCAGCTAGATATTTATGAAATTCCAAACAGTGTCCGAATGAGGTATTAATTTAAAATAATTTAATAAAAGAAAATGAAATTTGAAAAATTACCGAATTAAATATTTCTATTCCTATCGATATTATATGGAAATTTTTATTCTCACAAAGACTTTATTCTTGAATATTGAAAATAGCACGTAGAAATTGTTTCATTCGTTCGTATATTTGTTCAAATAGTAAGAAAATTTGATATCCATACTTTAAAATTTCCATATTCAAATCACTTTCTTATCCAATCTACTCAATTATAATAAATTTTACATTAACTGTTGAGTCGTCCAGTCAACTCCTCCCCTCGTCCCCTCCCCCCACTCAAACTTTCTTGAATATGAGGTTATTTTTGGGCATTCTTACCATATTTTTGTTTATGGTTAAACGGCTAAATGTATTAATAGGAGCCCATCGTTAAATAAAGTGACGTCTGAAAATGGTCGCTTTGCAGGACATCACAATTGGCATCGCAATCGTGTTGCTCGAGCAAAAGAAATACCCAAATATCTGCGAATTTCGATAGTATTTCACGGAAATTCGATGATTTCGATGAAGAATCTGATATGGAGTATAATAATGAGATAACAAACGATGAAAATATGATGATAGAATATACACCTATTCAAAAGAAAAAAGATCGACCACTTCGGAATGCAAACGAAGAAACCGAACAGCGCATTAATGCCGGTGATTCTCATCTATCAAGTATGACAATTACTCTTTCGCGTTTATTATTCTTTGGCATCAACTATCGTTTCGATTGTATTGCACTAAATGAGGTACAATCAGAGATATGGAAAACTAAAACAAGTTTTCCAAAGCGGTTAGTCGTTAAACCTCTGAATAAGATGCTTTTTTCGCAGCTAGTGTTGATTAAATGAAGTTAATATGTAAAACATTGCTTTACGACTATCGAATTGCACTCTCGATAACTCGGTCGATTCGGATCGCATTGGAGAGAGCGAGATCACGAGTTCGGATCGCATCCAAAGGAAATGCTTTCATTAGTTATAGGCAACAGTCATCACAAGAGTTCGGGCCATACTGATGGCGGCTTCCATTATAGAATGTTAAAGAAGTAATGTGTGGGTATTTCAATTCCATTATATATAACTAAAGCTCAGTAATAAATAAAATCAGATATTTGAGTAATCTTTTGTAATATTTTACATTTACTCACTCTTTCATTTTTCTAGGTGTAAAATTCTGAAAACGAAAATACCATTTTGCTTTTGTTATCTGGAAGGAGATTGTACCTTTACCTTTTTACCTTCCTAGATTAAGATGCTTCTTTAGCTGTTTGTGTGGTTTAAGTTCAAATAATTCAGGTGATCACTTTTCAAGAGGATTAGGTGCAGGTGCCATACGGCTGTTGGGTGCGTGTGCAAGAGAAGTGGCATGTGTCAAACGAGAAGAGTCTTTTTCGTCGAACGATTCCGGTGAACAGCGGCAATGCGTATCGGACGATACCGGAAGTACAGGTCTAAGCGAGGAGGATGAAAAATCTATTTCAGTTTCTAATATGGTGAAACAATTCAATCAAAGGAGCTGGTTCGTTTAGATTGATCTAACGAACTGATCAATACGGCGTCACATCATACAGATGTAATAGCCACTTGCTGCCATTTATTTTTCAATTCCTTTCCGCAAGTGAAGACGATGTACACTGTGATTGTAAGGAACCTTTAAATATTTTATAAGATTCAGATTCATCAAGAGAATCGGATTCGAAAAAATGTTAAACTCCTTCAAATGTCCCGGTAGGTTCTGCACTCTGAAAACACTAGGCAGCTGTGAATTCCCACAGGATGATGTATTCAGCAGCAGAGTTGTGTTTTTGAGACACAATGCAGTGAATCCAGAAAAGTTAAAAAATTTTCAAAATGAACAATGCGATGAAGCCGGCAACTGGCAGTTCCTGGTAGCGTGCTGCACGCATTGTTTGAGGGACACAAATAAATCACATTTTTTCAAGCTTCACCAGTAGCCATATTCTAGGATTCAATGCAGTATGCCCTGAAATTCAAGTCCGTTGACATTTGCTGGATAGTTCGTCCATCGGGAAATCAAAGCTGCCTAATATTCTCTAGATGCAAGCTTCAAGCGGAAATTTAAAAACATCGAATGTTTCACGAATCCAACCCATCTAAGTTTGCCTTGCATCGGTCATTCGATGTCCACTGATGCGATTACGATTCGTTACATGATAGAATTATTTCGCTAAACGGTACCAAAACTCTTCTCTAGTTGACAACAATGTGGGTGACATGAATTGACATGGGTAAGGCTAGATTACCTGAGGATACAACTAGTGAATATATTTTCTTACTAGTATATTTTGATACTAGTTATAATGTGAAGTAGTAAAGGAATCGTTTCACTGGTTAAAATACATGGAGATTACTTCCACTTCTTTATATCTACCGACCTCCTGCCTTTTTTTCTCCTGAAATTGAGGAAAAATTGAAAGGAAATGAGAAAATCGTTTTGTTAGAACGTAACTTTTGCAACGATTTAGATGGTGATCATCAATATGTAGCTTGCAAGTGGTTTGAACCTTCTATCCTACGAGACCGAAAAAACTAGGAAAAACTTGTTTTTTAGGCACAATGTGCTCACATCCAAATGCCAAAGATTAATTTGCAACAGTCTCATTTCGACTATCAAAATCCACTTCGCTAGTTGCAACGAGCAGCAATTGCCTTCTAGTGAATTTTTTGGTGACCCCACTCAAATGAACGAAGATATTTATTATGCTGTTCGTTGCTTTACTATTTCTAATTAGTTGTTTTCTTGAGAATCAAGTGTGTCGTACTGTCAACACTACCATTTCTGATACGAATTACTGTTGAAAATACTAGAACATCGATCAATAGTAATATTTTGTTACAGTTATTTTATTAATTCAATACTTGCCATTATGGTGCACTTTTATTGTTACTGGTATTCATTATTGCGTTATTGTTTTAATTTAATTTTGAACAAGGGAAAAATTATCCGATTATTTCGAATTTTGCGATGTATTTGCATAGAATTGCTTAAGGTTATGAAACAAAAGTAATAGGAAATTAAATCACTGCAAACATTTCGTTCAAAATTTCGCTTTTGACATAGGAAACAATTTAGTACCTTTACTATATGAAAGAATGGTTTCGTTAATGTAGGCAAATTTTATACGAAGAAAACGTAATTATTACTTGCTGCCATTTTCAGCTCATATTATAAATAAAAGACTTCGAGAGGTTTTTGCAGTGACTGAAATTTCCACTAGAGATTTGAGCAATAAGCGCTATCGAAAATTCACAACGATTTACAAAGATAGAGATATGTCCATAGCTATGCTTCTTATCGACGATAACGTCTCAGAGTCTTCCCCCTCACAATTTCCTCCTCCTTCTTCCCCCACTGCCACAAAAATTGATGATAAAATGAGATCAAAGATCATTCGTCGCACATTCATATCGTGCCGAACATCATACTAGATCGTCGAACTGGACATTTGGTTGATGCGACAATGTTTTGGTAGCAGGCTTCCAAGGGACGCAATAATATTACAATTATAGGTGCTTTTACTTATTCTTCCTTTTGCACGTTTCAGAGAGTTAATACCTTCAATGCGCAACTGCATTTGCTTAACATGCGCATGGAAAGTGGGGAATTTATGAACGTATTGATTCGCTAAATGCGATGCAAAAAAAGAAAAGCTTGTAATAGCTAAAATGCAATGCCAATATAGATATGTTCATAATAGACGAAATGCAGTGCAAATCGACAAATTGCATTGCGAAAAATGACATCTTTAAGAGTTAAATAATTATTTTCAGAAAAATCATATCTACATAATTCTCGCGGAATGCATATTTGAATTTATGAAAGTGAGCAATAAAAAAATTGGTAAGCAACTTAAATGCGCTTATAAAATGATTATTGCACCTGTAGTTATTTATTTTTCCGTTATGCAGTAATCACTTGAGAGGATATAAAATTGTTTCAGTAATCACTTGAGAGGATATAAAATTGTTTCAATTGCATCGAAGGCATTCATGTGATATGAAATGGTTTAATTGTTCGCTTTGTTGAATTTTTCCTTTGATTTGCGCAACAACGAGAAATAGTTGCTGAAATGATGGACGAATGTTTTCCTTGATCGTTTACAGCCGATTAAATCACCTTGTAAATAAATATCGTTGTTGTTGTGTTTCTTTTCTTTTGTTGCCATAAAGAACAAGCAATTTATTTACTACAATAGAAGATATTGTTAATCAATTCAAACAATTACAACCAACCGGAAATATAAATGCGATCGTTTGAAATAGTAAAGTGTCGAAGGTCAAGCTAAAGAAGTATTTTTACTGACAGCTGGAAAAGCAGTGATGGCCATAGCAACGTTAAAGATCCACTTAAAAGCGGAACGCTTAAGAACACCGGAAATCGGGAAACTCACAACGCTTTATTTATTTTACAAGCAGCAGCATTATTAGGCGTTAAATAATAGCATGTTAATCCCTATGATCAGCTACTATACTGTGCATTTTCCCTTACAGTTAAGACGCCAATGAAAATAACTTCAAACAATCTGATAAATAAAGCAAAAAAAAACGACATGGTTTCGCATATACTTTACTCACTGAACATTTTTATAAGCCGTTGCAAATTTACTGCAACGTTGTTTTCTGTGTACACACATGTGTTTATTCCCCCTGATCGCCTCAACTGGAAGCCACTTAGGCTGAAGACGAAATTCTTTGGTATCAGCTGTACGTTGGACAAGCTTCCATACGGTGCTTAATGTTGATTCATCGGGTCCGAGGAGAGTTGTGAAAATTTAAAAATGCGAAGAAATTTGCGTACCTTTTATACCAACAGAACCTCTGCTTTATCATCCGTACCGATATACAAAAATGAATCAATTGCATAAAATTTGCATGCGCGATTACATCAGTCAAATGACGAGGTCAGCTAGAAGCAAAAGCGCTTATCGTGCTAGCTCTTATTCCAAACTTCCCTAACTGTTTCCATTTGAAATAAAATAATCGTTTCACCGACCCCTAAAGAAATTTAACAGTTTATATTCGCATTTTCTTATAAAACACTAAAAAAAAATAGTTGGAAAGTTTGTATGAAAAAACAAAAAAAGAAAAATTTTCCGTGTTCCTCATTGCTGGTTTCCATATTTCAACGACAATTAAATTTTCAATGGTCACATATTGATACCTCAGGACGAGTATAACTTCAACACTGTTAAAATAAGTTTGCTCATAAATCGCAAAATACAGACAAATTTTCGATTAAATAATATATGCCGTAATAATTCTCAATTATAATTGCAAAGAATAATAGCGACATCAAAGGATATAACAATAACCATAGATAATGGATGGCCCGAATATCATCCGCTTTGAAGCGAATCAAATTAGCAGCGACTTGAAAAAAAAAATTTTTGCGAAAAATCACAGGTAGAATATTCATAGAGACAGGATGCCTTATACTCATGGAACGGACATCAAAGATTTTTTTTTTTTTTTGATCTAGCAATGCCTTACACAATTTTTCTAAACAATGAAAAGATATGGAAAGAAATATAAATGGGTCTATCTCAAATTTTCGATGTTAGGCTCAGCTTAATGATGCTATTTCCCATGGGGCGCCAAAAATGAGCATAAAATCGGAAATTTCCTCTGCGTACCTGACATGCAATCAATAACCGACAAGCACCACAAAATCTAAATAACCACCATTGTGTCTATAAAGATTTTGTCCGTCGAAAAAACACCAGTGGATCATCGTTGTGTCGTAGAAACATAATAAGCTGTAAGCAGAATTAATGAGACAAATTAAAAAAAAACAAAAATTTGAAAATGCATGAAAATATGCTCATGCATTTTGGCTTTAGCTGTTGAAAAAGCACGTTATTGCAAATTTTCAAAGAGTAAGCCTGCTCTTTCATCATCTGAAAGGTTTAATATAAAAGAATGTACGATGAAACGGGTGTACTCAACAATGACTGTGCTAATCGCTAAAAGAGGATTATGTTTGAAATTGTGCAAGTGCATGTAAAATCGCAATACGAGCATGAACGCGACTCTCGTTGTCGATTGCTTTTAAAGACATACAAACGAAATCTGCAAAACATTCGTCCGCATCTCGAGGTGTATCTGTAGAACGATGTATGGTGGGAGATTGACGCTCAGCAATTCGTTGTAGTGCATCGGCACTTCTAAGTAATGCATCTGCAACAGTATCCACACTCGATGTTGGTGTTTCCGCAGTACCAATCGTACGGAATCGTTTTCGTTGAGGTGGTGCTTCATCGTTCGCAACTTGTTCACACAACGAACCAGCTGCTGTATTCGGGCGTTGTTGTGGTGAGACACGCTCGGATCCTGATACGGACGCTTCCGTGTCATCAATGTGTGTCAACTCCTCAGCATCCGTTCTGAATTCAAGAAAAAAATCGCGAAGAAATGAAATTTTAAATGAACACTCTGAGCCTAATTTAATGAGAGAAAAACTTCAAGTGCAATTTTCAACGTAAATGCAATATTTTTATAAAAACGAGAATACGGCAAAATGTTATTTTTCCGACCCACTTGAAACACATTGGATTAGTTTTTATTATTATTCAGAAGCTAAATTCAGGATGGCATGACAACAATGATAACCAAGAGCTATAAATTGCCAGCAATGCTAAAAAGATATGCGTTTTTACAACATTTTTCAGCTAATGCCCAATTAAAAGACCAATGAAATAATCTCCCATATACCTTTTCTCCACAGTTAACAGGATTCATAGCATCCTCGATTAATAATTCGCTTTAAAATTCGAATTCAACCGGAAGCGGAAATATGGTACGGCTAATTTTTATGACTCATAGTGACAAGCCAACTTGTGACACTGACAACATCAAACAGACCTCAAAAAAGTGGGCAGCATAAAATGCAAAAAATAAACTAAATGAATCACTGAATACAACTGAAATTAGGGAAGTGAGCTTACAAATGCTAGAGGAATAATTATTCAACTAAGATAACATAATCCAACTGCAAATATCGCAAAGCATCTATAATTACTCATTTTCTTTCTAGAAGCCATCTTGCTGGACACTACTGACCCTCATTAACATTAATGTTTTTGTCCTTCCGGTCACTCATGCGGCAAATAACAATTGCTCTAAGAGTGACCATATGACCAATATATTAGTGATAAGAAAATCTGCAGCAATTCATGTTTCAAGGATAAGCAAATCAATGATAAACCTGGCATTATCACCATTTCGCGAATCGAAATCATCGCCAGCATCTGAGGCTTGCTCAAATGTCTCTTGCTTGATGCCCGACGATGCGGATGTTACCATTTGTCGTCTAAAAACGATTTTCATAATTTTCAGCTATTTATCCTCCATCTGGATAATCGTTAAATGAATCTGATAAAAAATTTTTAATTATGCAAAGACACATCAAATGTTTTATTCAGAATTCAGCTATAATCCAATAAACACACTCAAATGATATTTTTATTTTGCACTGCATAAATTAAATTTTAAAAATGTAGCCCACACGTTCAAGAATTTAGAATACAAATTTGCATAAATTTACCTTACGATTTATGTAACTTACATAAAACAAGGTTTGCGAAAATTATTGAAATAAAGCAAAAATGAACGAATAAAATAAACGTAGAATTCTGCTTACCTCAATCGGGAGGAAATCTTCAGCTATTATTTTAAATCTTTGAAAATCTTTGAAAAGAACAAGGATTCATTTCACGTACCTCCCCTCATTCATGAAAAGATCGAGGAAACTGAGATCCGCATAATACGAGAACGATGAGCCGCCACCGTTGATACTTATACGACGTCGCTCTTTCGTATATCGATCACGTAGTGTGCGCCATCGTGTTTTAATCGCTTCGACTATAAAAAGAAAAACGATAAAAAAATATGAAAAATTCGATTTTTCATTTTTTTTTCTGAAATCTCAGTTATATTACACTGATTTCAAACATCTTATAATTATTGAGTAAAGTATCCAGTTGTGCGACCGGTTCTTAAAATCAACTGATCAGAATTTGCTTCAAAAACTTAGAATAGAAAAATTAGTTCAGATTCCCAAATCATTAATAAATCTTTCATGAAACAGCGTGCTAAAGAGGAGATAGCTTTTACTATATAATAAGGATATGTGAAAGTCTAAATAATTCGATAGGCAATCTTTCCTAAAGAATTAAGAAATCTTCTCGTTAAAGTCGATTGCTTTTTTCATTGAAAACCAAGTTGGGTTTACTTTCTAGGAGAAAGTACCGATTTAATGATATAATTTAGCACAAAATACAAAAGAGTTTCACTTAGAGAAGGCACCATTTCTTGTTTGAAAATATTTTCATAAAGAAGCAATTGCTCAATAGAAGGGTCGCCCCATCGAATGCAACTATTAACGCAAATTATCAACACCGGAAAGCACAGTATTAGAGAAGAAGGTACGACAGCAGGATGAAGGAACCAGTTACTATTTAGCGGATATGTGAATGACAAAAAAGTGGAAAACGTTTCTATTCTTTCATCGCCCATGAAAATAACTGAGGTGAATAAATAATTTATGGAAATTTTAAATAAAACTGTCGTCACAATTTTACTTTATTAATGATCAACAATAAAACTTTGAGGAGATTAAAGTTTTTCCTTTAGAAGAAAGAAGAGACCTTTTTCACCCAATTTAGTAGCAATTTCATTCCAAGCTTCTTGTTTCTTTAATGCGTTGCCGTAAAGAGGATGTGACGTGTCGAATACGATCGGATTCCTTCGCACTTCCCTTATCAAACTATCGTTGAAGCTCGAATCTGGACCTCCTTTCGTTGAATCCATTTGAAAATGATCACTGAAAATAAAATTTCACCTCTTCAGTGAACGTGAAAAACTCGACGAGGATTGGGAGAAACGGCATCGCAACCGTTGACATATACTGCCTACGAATGAAAGGAAAGAACTTTGGTGGCTGTTGTATTGAATGGTGTTTTCCCGACCATTTCAAAAACATCTCTGGTGATGGACTCCTGAATCTACTTCATCCGCCATCAACCCGCGCACATCGATGAAGTCGCCATATGCTTGGGGGAAAAAATTCCCCTTATGTAGGCAGCGGAAACGATGCTGAATTCACTTAATTTTGTGTTGTGCAAAGTTTCATCATTTACAGTACATATTCGTCGAAAATTTCAAAAGAACTTTGGATGAAATGTGCATAATAACAAATTTGCTTAAACTGGTTGCGAAACTAACTTTTGCAACAGAAAAACAAAATCGCAATGGTCATTACGAATATGCATATAATAATTTTTCCCTGATAAATACGCGTACAACAATCTTTCCATACAAAAAGAGGCAAAATTTACATAATTTGACAAGTGACAAATCTCTAAAAAGATGGAAGGGACTAATTAAAATGTGCAAATGAAATACCTGGAAGACACTGTCGTCTATATGATATGACAACAATAAAAGAAGTGTAGTAAAGCCCTCCCTCATTGCGCAAATGAGATTACGCAGATTCTTTAACACTTTATTCAAATTTTTTTCGTGAATATTCAAAGAAAAAAGCCAGAATTCCACGTCAAATTTCCCTTTTCATCTAATAATGCTCAAATACTTTAGGATTATGCCGGACTATGAATGAAAAAATATCACCTCAATGCAAAAATAAATTCCTAAAGAAATCTCATGACAAAATTTTCATAAAATTTTGCATTGCATATCATTAGAAAATTTTTTTTTCGATAATAAACACAACACAACCAAAAAATGTCAAAATCGAGCATATATGTAGTCATGCGAGATTATCCAGGACTTTATCAATCAGCGCAATAAATTTACGATCGAACAGCTCACTCATAATATCCATTATATCGCACCTCAACTCTAATCACGTAAAAAAAAAACGAGAAAACGCACCAGCTGAACGGCCACGAATGTGTTTTTTGCAATCTGGTCCATCAGAGCAAGCGTTTAAAACGTTTCGTTATCTTCAACAGATAATGAAACATTCGCAATAACGAACGCATATTTTTGCCCCCCTTGACCAACCACTCGTTAAACTTAAGAGTGGATGCGCTTTTTTTTTCACTTGTGTTGCCATGATCAACTGCATTCAAAACGGATGGATGAACTTGAAAGTTGACGAAGAAAATCATGCAACGATGTTGATCATACCTCTCAAGTTTTATAATAATGCTAAAGTAGGGACTACCGTATAAACATAAATATAGATACGATATCGCTATAGTGCGATTGCCGAACTGAAATTTACAAAAGTCGTCTGAAAAGACCAGGCAAATAGATTCTGATCCCGTCAGCATGCCACTTTCAAATAAACCAACGAAAACAGTGAGCATAAATATGTACGGATAAGTGAGCACATCGAATACGAACAAAGCGATCAATCCGATCAATCAGCATGAGTCAAAATATCAATGAACTTTGAGAGGTAAAATGGTACAACTTATTAGCAAGACCTTATGTAGAAGCGAAGATTTAAAAAAAAAAGACTGAGATTAGATAAAAAGACCAGGAAAGTATTTATGAGGAGAACAAATTAAAAGAATATTTGAAGAAATTAGAAGCTTCAACAATATGGCTTCAATAAGAGAATTTAAAAGTTGTAATCAACAAATCTGATAATAGTGATTATGCTCCTAACTCTAATTTTTAAGTTATGCGAAGTAACTAGCAAGTACCAATGATAGATTTTTTAATGACAAAATAGATATTTATAGAATAAAAGATTTAACAAGAAGTTCATTGTGTTCATTCTCAGAAATATTATGAGAACCATTATGCCTCAAGTAGCTTTAATTAAATAATCAAAAAAAGTGAATAGATTCAACTCATTGCTATTCGTAGTCCTTAGCAATATTTCGATCGCTAATTCGTTTAATTTAATTAATTGCACTCTTAATTTGTTTCTATTTAAGAAAGTCAAATATTATTTATAAAACGAGGAAAATGGTCCAACTAGACATGAAGCAACATCAATATTGGAAATTGGCCGATTTCGAGCGAAGTGCGCGAGCTGGGACACGGAAAAGCGGAACGGCGGCAGGCGGCGGCATGCAGCTCCCAATCGATGGCGCCCTCTGCGGCACGGTTCCGCCCCTCCGCTGGGACGAGTCAGTTAGCGCATTGCGGAGGGTACAGACGTTGAATGTTGCACCCCCTAGTGCGCCATTCCCATCGCCCTCTTTGCGCGTCCTTAAACAGCCATCCGTCCATTTATCGGCTGCCCTATACACACCGTACCGTCGGTGAATGCTATGGTTGCCATTGTTTAAGAAGAAGCGGGAAATGTTAGTGTACATCTCAGCAAAGGGAAAGGAAGAAGAAGCTGGATTCACTGCTGTGACATTTTGAGTAATGTTAGTTTCGAGTTTCGGAAAAGTTTGATTCATTCGGTTGAACACAATGCCGAATTCTTCAATAATGTCAACATGTCCAACATTGTGTGGCTATAAATTTTCTAGAATGCAGTAAATAGCTTCATTGATTCTCCATTAACTCTCCTTAACAAAACTAAGTTCGAATATAGTTGTTGCAATTCTTTTTTGGAACTTTATAACATGAAATTGGCTAGAAATTTTCTTGAACCACAGTTTGATCCTGGAGCATCGTTTTATGACTAATTTTCGCTTGAGTTATGGTTTTTTAGGTAATTTTGACTTGGATAGAAATTTTGTTAAAAGCTTTGAATCATAATTTGTTTTTTTTTTTTTTGCTAATTTTGACTCATTAACTAGATTGGTAATCCAAGTGGTTTATTTTGGATATTATTAATAGCAGTAAGGAATGAAGTAATTCGATAGAGAATTGATTGCTGCAGCTAATTCATATTTTGTTATTAAATATGAATTGAAGAGCGCATTAAGGGAAATTTTCTTATTGCCTCTAATCTCCTTATTTGTTCGTAGCTAAAAAGTGTAATTTTTTATGCAGTTCACTTATTCATCTAGTGGTTGTGAACAATAACCTTTCTCTAATTCATATGTTAACGAACGTTAAACTTTATCCATTCTTGCACATGTTAGTTAACTCTATAGGAATTCTATAATTGTAGATTGATGTGTAAAATTGTAACCTTTTTATGGATGATTCGCTTTCATTTTATTTCATCATTTGAATCCTATTTAGGATTGATAGCAGTAAAAAAGCAAATCTTTTTATAAAGAACTCTATCGAATGTTCGAATTAATCAAAGGTTGATTTAATGCGTGGTAGTGAAAAAGATCATATCGTGCCTAATCAAAACCTATACTTCTAAGCTTGTTTGTCGTTGATTACATTAAAAAATTTTTATTCATCTTTTAATAATTCCATAATTGCAAGAGAATGCAGAGATTATCGTCAAAGATTGATTGATAAAAAAACGAAACAAATATTTTGCTGATAAGGAAATAGTGAGCATCATTTCCGGTTTTTTCGGTTTAGACAAAATGTCGTTAAGGTCCTCTTAAAAGATCAAATAACAAGCAGGAAGAATATTTGTCAGCGATTACTTGAAGTGTATTTCAAGCAATGGAGATTGCCAATGAACTGTTACAACGATTTGAAATTCTCATGCTATTTTAAACGTGTGCTGAAATAGCAAATTTAACTATGACGTATTTCTAAGAGGCTGCTTTTGAAAAAATCTGAAAAGCCGAGGATATGACTTAACCTACATAAGATTTTGTACTGCACTTAGAAATTGAATATTGAACATCGTGGAAAATATGACGATTCGGTCAGTGGATTTCAAAGTAACTAATTAATCTTGACTCATGTCTACGCTGTTATTTTCGCTACTTTTGGAGATTTTTTCAAAAATTGATTATACAAGGCCGAACCACATTGTGCACATATATATCTGACTGCTCGATAATTTAATTTCTAATGCCACTAAAGTTGCTGCTATGAAATTAATTCACCACCTATGAATTAATTACTTTGGCCATCCAGATGGGTTTCTACGTAGATGAAATGTTCAAATTTGCATATGCAAATTTTTGTGCCGCCTTACATACGCACATAATTTTGAACGCCGTATGCCAGTACAAATTTCGGTCTTAAAATTGTGGGCGTCATCTGTTGCTAAAGCTGATTTCGATCGTTCTGTTGCAAAAGGGGTGATTGGAGCTCCCTTCCTGTCATCCCTAATAGAAAAGGAGGGGGAAAGGAGAGAGAATAGAGCGGTGCATAATCCCCTAGAGGTTTTTGTCACTAACTAGAGCTTTTACTATTGTCTATTGTTTCTCTTTTTGTTAAGCAGTCTTTCGTGCGACTAGAGTTGTGCAGATACCCCGCTATACTCCCAAATATATCGCACTCAATGCGTTGTTTGTGCAGACAAGGCGCCGTCGATTTATCCCTTTGTTGTGCTCTTTCAATAAGAAACGTTGTCTTCAAGCTCACTTTTGTTGTTATCTCGTAAAGTATAAAGCATTTTACTGTAGTTTAATGGCAGTGATTGAGTTATAATATAGGTAACACTATCATTAGGTTCTCCGAGGTCGAAAAGATACAATGATAAGATTTGGCGACGAATAGCAATCCTAGTAGTTTAGAAATTAAAAATAATATTGTTTCCGCCACTCCCACGGTCGAAAGCATTCACTGGTGAAGTTTAGTAGGTTTAGATGACATGGCGATTAGTGCCATCCGAAAGGGCGGCGTGGCGGCTTAAAAACTGTGACATTCATATTCTATAGCAACTCACTGAAAGAGGGCAAAGCGCTATATACAGTGACATTCCGCTTAATTTTCAGCAAAGCCCATAGGGGAATTTTTTTATGGTTCTCGTAAAATTGGCAATATAAGCAGCCAATATTTATAATGGATTAATATCATATTTTGATTTTTAAATTCTTTCAAAGGCTATTCGGCATTTTGGTGACCAAAAATAGCCGATAGTTGTGTTCGGTGGTACCTCAGCACTTTTAGAGTTCTCGATCTTACCTCGATGATTGTGCATTCCCGGTATACAACAATCGACAAAAGTGCATTTTCACAACAATGCACTTTTCCAATCAAAAGAGACTATTATATAGCTGTGAAAAACCTTGTTAAATAAAACTTCAGTCTTCGGTAATTTTACAACAATAACTTATGTCACATCTTTATTTCTCACCTCTGCAGCCCATTTATTATGGGAAAATTCATCTGTTTTACTTTCACTTTCTCCTACCTGAGATCTGTTCTAGTGAATGAATTCAAAAATCACTCGAGCAGATCTAAATAATCCGACTGAACGAATTCCTTACTCTGCGTTTTTTCTCATACCATATACCGTCATGCGCTATTTTTTATTTGATCACCTATTTATTCGGACCGTTCCGTTTTAAGTATCTAATGCAGTAAACACTATGATATTTTGGGACTTGTAAGACTTCGTATTGTACTCTTTCACTAAACGAAACAAACCGAATGCTATTCGCCCTTTTTCTCTGCCCCCGCATATGTCGGTTTCTGCAGGCGAACTCACTTCCTGGATAAACTTTCTCGGCTAAAGGTGCTATGCTGGAGATTGTCGGAAATTTCCGCAGTAGTATGTGCCGTAGCCTTCGTTCTTTTTAAATACTGCTATTTTTTATGAAGTCCAAAAAAGTTAATGCCCTATTTGCTTTTGCCGTAAGTAGTAAAAGATTTTCCTTACTTAAGAGAATGGATAAAAAGTCATGTGATGGGACGTAGTGCCAGTCGGGGATTTCTCCGTTAAATAGAAGCAAAATCACTACTTAACACTATTGTGCATTTAACTTAAGCATCTTTTTTATTATCACGCACGCATAGAATTTTATTCCCCTTGTTACAAGATTTTCCTTTAAATATGCACACACGTTTCAACGGTTTAAGATGCGTTCAGTGACACGCGCTTTCTACAATACAATAAAAAACATTGAAAAGCACACTGATACATGACTCGAGGTAGGATTTAGTCACACGTTAAGCTCGTTTGAGTGGCGGCAGAATAAACTTTTCAGTTG
Source organism: Baylisascaris procyonis (assembly GCA_037389465.1). Lineage (NCBI taxonomy): Eukaryota > Metazoa > Nematoda > Chromadorea > Rhabditida > Ascarididae > Baylisascaris > Baylisascaris procyonis. Next base: position 2,123,703 of record JAZARR010000266.1, read on the forward strand.
ATTCCCCAAACGCAGACGCTGGTGCCATGTGCGTTTTCATACTGCTGACATTTTCACCAACAGCAGTCGCGAGTAGGCTGTTTATCAGTACTCAATGCGTAAATGCAATTCTTTCCTCTTCATTGGTTACTGCGCTTCATTTGGAATGATTAATAAGCTCTCTGCACTTGTGAAAAGTGAGCATTCAGAATTACATTACGACATCTTCATGTACTCAAATGTCGGCTGTAATATTTTTAATGTCCTTTTCAATGAAGAGTCCGGGTTTGTTCATAATTGAGCTGTATCTATCATTGCATCTATTGGTCAAGCCCTCGGACAAACCTCACTTCTGCCCCATCTTCACATCTGAGTTCAGTAGTTAAGCTTTTTGTTTAAACTTTTTATGACCTTATAAATCAATCACACATACCCACTTGTACTTACGTGTGATTTGTGATGTCTTGCAGCTTGCACTTATAAAACCTTCAAATCTCAAGTTTACACTTGCAAAGTGCAGTAGAATGTGGCCGGCCGTACCGATGAGCTTATACGTGTGCTCCGTAGCTACTATCCTTTGAAACAGAATGTTGCACTGCATAGTCAATAGGGATACAATGCGAACACTTCCACGGGTGATTTTCATTTAATATCATCAAATGAAAATGGGACGCTATTTTTGTGGATCACTATTCCCAGAAAATCTTCGCCTGAATTTTAAATGAAAAAGTGCTTCGCCATAGATTTTCGGCAATAATTCAAATTTCACAAGTAATAAACTATTGAGCGCTCTAAGTGCCAATTGTTAGTGCTTAGCAGCTTGAACGCGTCCGAACAAATTCAGCAAGGTAAAGGGATGTGCTGAATGAAACGGCCTTTATTTTTCAAATTTCTTTCTCTCTCCCATCCCCCTCTCCTCTCCACCACCAGCTTCCCCCACCTTCAAAGTGGAATTTAGTCGTTGTATCTTGTAGGGGTGAGGATGGAACCTTTGAAAATTTGTTCGACTCAGAGTGATCGGTTCAAAGTGAAAGAGCTCGATGTATAAGCATACCCTTATATGTGGCAATATGCAACGTATTTGTCAAAATAATGCGGGGATAGCTATCTTTATGTACTCAGTGTATAGACATGACTTATTTCCTCACTCACTTCCCTCCTCCCTAAAAAGCACGTTGATATTCTGCTTTATGCGGCTTTCCTCCACCTCTTACTGTAGCTCATCTGAACACAGAGGGAATCAGATAGCAGGAAATAAATGAGATGAATATTATATCCACGTAAATAATTGTTTGTAGTCGCAAATTTTTACGTCTCAGTCTTTTCATTACTTTGATTTCCTCACTTTTGCTTTAGCAATGTGGTTAATTTTGCTCCAGGCATCACAGCAAAACCATAGATTCCCGTGCCTATAGCGTCGCCATCGTAACTTCGCTGTTGAGTTGTATCGGAGTTGACTGTCCTCACAATTTCATTAGCACTAATTCAGCACCTAGAAATGTCTAATTTATAAGTGAAATTTAGTTGCGATGTTGAAAGTGAGGAACAAAATAGGCACTGTTTCTTGTTGCTGAAAAGGAAAATCGGTGGTACAGAAAAATTTAAGAAGTAAGTTAATAAATAAATACTTCTTTGAGGCCAGTAAAATGGACGAACTTATTTTCTGTATCCGACCCATTCCTCCCCTCTTCACCTCGTATGGATACATAACTGCCATGCCATTGCCTTATTTTTACAGCCTACAAAATAGGACCGCTATCGCTGTCAAATGTCTTTGACCATTTGACCACAGCTCCCAAAGTTTAGGTATAACGCACGTGACGATTTCACCAATGTAATTCCGAATCATTTAACATCCACTGGTGTTACTTGACGGAAGGAAAATTGATTGGTGATATTTGACAGATTACCTTTTACTTTGCACAGTTTACTGTTGCCATTTTCGTTGAAATTCATTGCTCATCGAATAAAAACTCAGAAATAAGATAAGCAGTTAAACGAAACAATCATAGTCATTTACTACGAAGTGTTTACACTAATATGTCATCTTTAATTGTCATTAAAACTTATTTGATAATCCCAAACTTGATTTCTTAAGCTTCAGCTTTAATTGAATTTCTTAAGCTTTAAAGTGATTCAATTTCTCATCGTTATTGAAACCTTTCGAGTATTATTTGAGATAATCCCAAACAGCGTTGAATGCTGCGGCCGCTGAGATTTCGAATAAGTGAACACCATGAATGTTGCATTGACCTCCTGGTAGGGAGATCAACAAAAGGTTTGTATGCCCCGAAGGTTCGCGAATAAACAGTGAGAATGGACGGCAACAGGTCTAAATCCTCCTGAAAATAAGGTCAATATCACTGTTGCTCGATACCGAATGTGCTCGTCCTCCGCCACCTGCCGAAGTCGCATATAAGCTGATGTACCGAGCTGATGATCAACTGTCGATCTGTCTCCACCGTCCGTTGTAGTCGGCGATCACATCCACTAGACTCCCGTCCGCGATCGGCCTGGGTTACGCGCTACTCCAGATGACGACGCCTTCCGTGTGCCAGTGATCGCTTATTGCCTCTCCCAGTTACCCAATGATATACCGTATAATATTGGTGGTGTTTTCCAGTCCGCCGTGCAGATTTCTTTTTTGCACCTTGGCACTGTCTTGTGAACCACCCTCAAATTTCGATAATTAAACCGTTATTATGATATTTGGACATCAAAAACGACGAAAAACACGCATAAAACAAACGCACGAATATCAATCAGCTCACCCAAACAACGAAGACGCATACCATCAAAAACAAGATACCCAACATTAGCACACAATGACAATGACAAAGTACATGCACACATACACAACAGCAAACATTGACGCCTGAGAAGGATCAAGATGAAGCTACTTTGTATGTGACGCAGCTCTCCCACGAAGACAACTTCAACGTCAGCTACGATATTAATATCGGATGTCGCATTCTGCGCTGATGACACACTATCACCCGCGGACGACAAGACACAACCACAACGAACGAAGTCGCATTTCAACAGTCGAAGTTACGGTTTAACAGTTGCCGAATCTCCGAATTCGGTGCGCTTTGTCTTAGAGTTGCAAAGCGCTTGATGATAATTAGTAGCGCGGCAATAATAACACGGCCGTCGAAATGGATGTCGCGAACGTCGCGAAATGAATAAAAGAAGAGGGAAAAAAACCGTGAAGAAACGAAACGGCTATGTTGTGGAAATCGGGCAGCAGGTGAGTCAGCCATGCACTCCCTGCTGCACGTGATGTCCATGTAACCCATGACGCCGTTCCCTCTGACCGCTAAACACTCTTCCTTCTTACCGAAGACTTGCATCTCCGCTGGTTCCCAACGGATGAGCAGCCGCGTTACCTCCAGACGATCTCCATGCATATAAGTGGGCATCGAAGGATTCGAGGGAGCCGGGGACCAGCGGACGGACAAGTTATCCGTCCATCCGGGTCAAACGACCCAAAAAAGCTATTCCGAAGCAATCGCTCCAAAAAGGAAGTTCTCGCGGGTGCCAACAAGGCACCAAATAGAGGTTCGGCGGCCGCTCCATAGCAACCAAAGGCAACAGAGCCAACAGGCTCACAAAATCCCGCGCTTTCGCGCATCGGCCACTCCCTGTGATCAATTTGTTTCGCCTGCTTTGTATATTAGCCACTGAACCCCCCTTCCCCCCTCTTCCGCCGTAGGCCAACCCTCACCTCTTTTTTACTCTTTTTCCCCTACAGTGGACAACTCTCGGCGCAATGGCCCTTGCGGAGCGAAGAAGAGTTTGAGCTTCTTCGCACGGCTCTTGCGTGCTTCGAGATCTTGAAAGCGAATAAACAGGGCAACCCAATATTGAGAGTTCCAGAAGAGACATTATGGTGGTTCCTTTCTACGTGTAAGAACTTGTTGTCGGCCCTTGCGATTTCGGCCAATTTGAGGTTGACGCTTCTGAGTTGAAGCAAGGGCTGCTGCCTCCTCGGTTTTTTCTCTGATCGAAGGTTCTTCATCGCCTTTTCGTTTAGTTGAGCAGTTTTGTGACCATTTGAGCTGCTCCTGAATTCCGAGTGCTGTTTGCAGACGTGATCATAGGGATCAGAGATTCGACATTCTATCCTGGATGGCGCTCTTTTTCTTCGTATATTTCCATCAAAACGGAACTCAGCAGCTTGCTCTCGATTATTGTCTGGAGGAGAGGATCGTTGATTTGCTCACCCATCCCCTTCAATTGGCGCACGACCCTAAGAATTGCGTTCGCACTGTCGTTGAAGGAATTGCGTTCCGCTGGTTTGAGTGCTTGCAGCTGTAAATGCAGAGCACGACGAAGTGCGTTGAGATTGCCATAGCGCTGCATTAATGCCTCTTCGGTAACTGAGTAATTGTTCTCGTTAAACGCGTATCCGGCAACGGTTCGCGCCGCCTCATCCTCAAGGGTACCGAGGAGGTATGGTAGCTTGTGTACCGTTGGAACAGAAGCTTCGTTGACTGAGTGTTGGAATGAGGCCCAAAACATGGGCCACGGTAACGGGTCTCCTCAAAAATGGATTAGTTACAACTGAGGCAATCGCAAACATGGAGCGTTGTGTGACACGTGCGGGTGTGGGAGAAACAGCGGGAGGAGAGTCGAGAGAATCGGCCGTAGTGAGATTCTCGCCGGCTGATGTGTGAAGCATGGAGTCAATATTCGTTAAATTTGCGTCGATTTGGTCGAGGAGATCGCGAGCTTCCGCCCACGTGAAAAGAAGTCCGTTGGATCGGTGATTGCATGACGATACGCTTCTCGATCTGCTTGATCGGCTTTGCCCAAAGCCTTCCTCCAGGCTTGGTCGAGTGCGGATATTTCGTCGATTTGATGTGTGAGAGTGCGTGGTGATAAAATTTGACGGAGGTCGGACAAGTAGGTCCGCAAATCTTCGAGAGCTGCCGGGCGTTGGAGGTCGAGCTTTGGCGCCATTTCAACGGCGTGATGGATCCTGTTCGCGAGGTTTTGGATTGGTGGAGCGTAAAATCCTGTTAGGGACATTGCGGCCCAGATACAGCGATAGTCGATCAAGGGCTGAGCCCTCAAATGTGGCTAAGGGCACGCTACTTAACGGATGAACGAACGAATGAATTTGTGACAAACAGTGGTGCTTCTATACAGTTTATTTAGGCAAATTCTTTGACAGATAATTTACATTTTTGTTTTGAAGATTCATAAATCTGAGAAATAAATAGTTCTAAGTGAGAACGATTTGAGAAAGGGAAATTTTTGGTTCTTATCAGCGATTTTTTTGTGATTCGTTAGCAGACAACGGCATCTTCGGTACGCCTAGCATTCGCTTCTTCTCGACAAAGATAGCGAAGTATAAGGAACGGAAAAATGGAACAAAAGATCACCTCATGCAATTCAGCTTTTTTTCTTAGACGCATTAATGAGACGATTACCATTTCTTGACAATATCGATCTAGTGGAGAAGCCACTTTCACCTCACCGATTAGTCTCACAGGTTACCAACAAAAAGTAAATTGCACCAGCCTTTATACTTCACTCAATCCGGCCACCCCTACAAACCGTTGTTTTACGTAAGGCTGGCAGGTACGAAATGCGAGCAAATTTCCTTCACCTTTGATCTTCATACGCATATAACGACTTTCAAAGTGATGGGTCAAAGCGAAATGAGGTCTAACAGTACATCTTTCGATGTACATTATGTTAACTAAAATAAGTAGTCCTGAGTTCAATTATTCTAGGTGTCGCGAACGTCGCGAAGTAACTAAATGGAGAAAAGAAAAGAAGGGGAGAAAAGAGCCGTGAAAGAACGAAACGGCTATGTTGTGGAAATTGGGCAGCAGGTGAGCCAGCCATGCACTCCTTGCTGCTGACCGCCAAGCACTCTCCCTTCTTACGGAAGACTTGCATCTCCGTTGATTCCCAAGAGATGAGCAAGCACCGTTATCTCCAGACGATCTCCATGCATATAAGCGGGCAACGAAGGGATTCGAGAAAAGGGGGACCAGCGAACGGACAAATTATCCGTCAAATGATCATCATGGGTCAATGGACCCAAAAAACCGCCATTCCAGAGCAATCGCTCCAAAACAGAAGCTCCCTCGCGGGTGCCAACAAGGCACTGAATAGAGGCTTGCCGGCCGCTCCATAGCGGCCACAGGCAACGGAGCCAACAGGCTCACCAAAACCCCGCGCTTCGCGCAACATCCATTCGACACCGGAGCCTCATAGTGATCATTTGTTTCACCTGCCTTGTATATTAGCCACTGAACCCCTCCCCCTACAGAACCCTCTCCCTCCCTCTAAGCCCTCCTCTAGCCTCTCCCTCCTCCTCCTGCACTAGCGTTGAGAAAATCAAATAAATCTGAGGTGGTCCCTAGTATGACCACATAATATTACAGTCACCCCAATACTTTAGCCTTGAGAAGCAAAATATTAATTGATTAGACGGTAAAGAAGCTCATTTATCAATCGAGAAAAATATAAAAATTCCATGGGAAACAGCTTTCAACGCAATCATGAAATTCATAGTGCGAAAAAGACGAACAATAAAATGCGCAGTCACTTTCCAAGCAAAGAAATAACACAAGAGTTCCATATAATACAGACCATCCAACGGTTTACACCGCCGAACATTCAGCTGTTGTCAGCACAGTCCGGTTGCAAAATTAACAGCACAAAACTTCAAAGATTTTCATACAGGAGGCGTTATATAATAAGATGGAGGCGGAGAAAAGCCTTATTACCTTCGTGATTTTTCACAACGAACCTGTAAAGGACAATATCCGCATCCATTTTCTTAAAGCAAACGCTCTGAAAGCAAGCGGTGCACCCAATCGCTTTCTACCTTTTCAAGTGTCAGGCTTTGGAAAGATCAAAGAAACACATTTGACGCACTCTTACATTTTCCCTCCATTCCCCTTCCCCCCCCCCCCTCGAAATTCCATTAAAAAACCTTCCTGCAGCGATATTTGCTCAAGCTACTGTACAATTTGAGGCACTTTCAAGAGTGATTCTCATTCAATACCATCAAATGTACCGCACGATGCTCTTCTGGCTCCGTGGTACCGAAGAATAATTTAGAGCATGAGTGTTTCGGTTGTGATCTTGCTATAAGTATAACATATTTCTTCTCTTTTAAATCTCTTATAAATGGTACCTTCTGCTTCTCCTCAGTAGTACTAGCAAAAGTATACTGAGTATTTTGAGTATAGCGTGCGACACCACTCCTTCCCACTTGATTCTTATCATACTCAACAAAAGGTGACAAATTATTGCGCTTATTTCCACATTCACAGAAAAAATGCTAACTGGCATCTACTTCCCACTCGTTTCCAGCTTCAGTTTAGGAGGTCTGAATGCTGTCCCTCTTAATGATTTACCTTCGCCTTCCTTTCTCGCCTTCTTCGCCATGAATTGACGCCATGTGCCGCGCCTCTCATCACGTGATTCCTATAAAATGAATATAACGATCCGATCTCTTTTTTTTTTAATTTCTACTTACATATAAAATCGCTTGGCAAAAGAACGCAGAGAAGCTGCCAAAAAAAGTAGTAATTCGCATCCGCAAAGAACCCGCCCTTCAAATTGAAACATAACATAATTAAACCATCACTTTTTATTTAACCCAACAATTCCAATACAATCATTCAATAACTGCTCATTCAAAGGATATTTATTTACAGTAAATTAAAGATCAAAACCCAACCGCTCCTCCGCTTCAAATCGAACATTAACGAATACTTTCATTGTTCAAGCCTCCGACACAGACGCTTTCATGTAAACTTCTGTGATTTGCAGAAATGCTTTCAGACATAACGCTTGTGACTTATAAATTGCAAGTGAAGAATTTCGATTCCTTAAAGAATTTCGTTTGCAATAAAAATAAAGAAATATGAAACCAATATTAATTCGAGAACCTCATAATTTTTGGCGAATTCCTCTTCCTTACGGCGCTTCTCAGCCGCTGCAACCAATTCCTCGGCAGCACGCCGCCTGAATTTAAACAAAACATCCCGATTCGCTGTTAACAGGAAATATGACGAACAAGAATAGAAAACATAACCAGCAGTATAACACTTCCGAATGAAACCAAAATAATTAAATAAATGCTAAACGATATATTTTAATTTACGACCTATATCAATCACTATATCAAACGTCATTCCAATTCAGCCAATACAAGGCAACTGAAATTGAAAAAAAAAAAATACTCTTTCTACATATCTCCACTCTACCTCCTCAAATATGTAAATTATTTACACAGTGCTCTACGATAAGAACTAATTAACTAAGTATGTGAAGTCAATAAATAACATCCATTTCAACTGCAAAAAGTTTTGCTAACCGATCTAAATCATCACGCACTCGCTTGAATTTTTGTGCGCCCGGCACGACTTCGCCCGCTGAATCTTATCATCTTCAAATAAGCTTAAAATTCAAAAGAATAGGGAAATCTATTTTTACCAACTAAAAAGAAATGAGAAAAATATTACTTTTCTTCATTGGCTCTTTCTTCTAACATTTTCCTTTTCTTTTCACGATCAGCAAATACCTGAAACAAACACTGGAATAAAGCCAGCAATTTAAATAAGTGAAATGAAATTTTAAGTGAACAATTTTTCTCAAAATGAAAAAAAAAAGTGGTTGAGTGTTCGAATTTGAATGAAAAGCATTTTCGATGATTACACTATTTATTAACTGGAAACGTTAATCTCTGCTCAATATTACTAACAATTTTCTTAATCACTGCGTTATAATTCTTGAAATACTATTCAAATCAAATAATATATATACGAGCTCAATATTTATCGACCATTAAATATCAAGTTTTGCGGAAATGAGAGAACGAAACGGAAAGTAAACTTTTCAGCGACTCTTCTCAAAATTGAAGAAATGAAATAAACGAAATTTTCGAAATTTATTCGAGGATCACCTTTGTGACAACAACCCATAAGGCTTTATTATAAGCGGCTGGCTCATCTTCGGGAATTTTATCGCCAAGACCGTCTTTCTTCTGCTTACGTCGCTTTTCACTCATCTGTAAAGAGACAACAAGACAAGTATAAGCAACGATCGGCCATCCATCAAGACTATATTAAACAGTCTCCGCCAACATTGTGCCATTGTACAATTGTCGCTTAGATGGAATGTGCGAACAAATATAGTCGGTATATAATATGCGCATTTATACGTTTTCATGTGAAAACAAATCTATTAAAACATCGACAAAAACAGAAAAAAACCTGCACATAACCTCATGAAGAAAAAATATCTAAACTTCTCTGTTTATACTCTCCCCCGCCGAAATATCTTAACTTTATATTTTCTTTTTAAATACTTACAACAACTTTTACGACACATAGCCTGTTTACATACAAAAACCTCTGCGGTGTATAACTTCAACCGGCGCAAGCGAATGCCGCAAGAGAGGTTTGCACCTGTGGAAATCGAAACAAAAAGAGATAAAAGTGGAGAAAGGTTCCAAAGCAGATATGATTTGCGCATTTGCATGCCGCGTACCTGCTCTTCACATTTCAAAAGTCATAAACATAGAACAAAATATGGGGGATAACGCATTCAAATTCCAATTAACCTCAATGTCCGCACAAATTTCCTCGTAAGATTTCTCCCCTGCAGTTGCATCAGTGTAAGGTCTCTCCTGCCTTTAAATGATTATAATCTCTTTCAAAATGAATGCTTAGGGCGGACCTCAAAAATGACATGGAAGGTGAATAAATGGTACACATTATGCCCCCAAGTAACGGTCGTTGAGCTAAAACTATTGGCGAGACACAGACGAATGCAGATATATGCACAAACAAGGTATCACCATGGGTACCTGTAAAGAACTTGCAAAAGTGCATAAAAACCAACTAACTTTCATCAATTTAAATAAGTGTGGCGTTGGCAAATGATTCATAGAAAAAAGTGTTGACTTGACTTCAAAATAATGGGCAACCGTTGCAATATTCAACGGTGGATGCTTCACCACTTAAAAACAAACACGTAGTCTAAAAATCCTTTTTCGAATCAACTGCATTTACGACGTTATTAACAATGCTACAAAACTCAAAGAAATTTGCAAATGAAGGATTAAAGCATACAATGATGGCAAGACGTGCACGCGCCTCAGTGTAGGTCTCCCTGCATCTTGCCAGTTCGTCAGGGTCTTCGATCATTTTTATCGCCTTTTTCACCACTAAATAAAACAGGTGGAAATTTCTATTGACAGTACAACATATGAAATGAATAATATAATATATACTACGGGAGAAGTTCCCGAAGAGTTTTTAAAAAATTTCACAGATTTTTTTGGGTTAGATGTGCTCAACAAGGGTTTTATTCAACTATTCGAAGAGTAAGGACAGCCTACTTAAAGATGGGCTTTATTCGAGGTACTACAGCACCTGATAACAAGTTAGGATCCAATAAGAAGTGACAAGTAACAATAAAGGCCAAAGTGGATTTCAAGTATATCTTCCAACTACCTCTTAATTAGTCCAGCAGTTAGTTCAGCAATCGATTGAGTAATCTGTGATTAAATTCGAAAAAAAGACGGATTTTTGAAGTAATGTGAGCTTATCACCTTTTCTTCTCCAATACTTGCAGATAAACCGACAGACAACGACATTTGATTCTGTACTCATAACATTGATATTTCAGGCTTCATTAGAGGGTATTTGATCAGTATACGGAACAAAAATTAAGTTCAATTAACAGCTAGATTAAGATATCCAATCCATCCAATGCGTTTTCAACAAGATTTGAATCAAACTGCATACCAACACGAGTTTCAACCCACGAAAGAATACGCCACTTTTCCAGAGTTATTTCAAGCAATATCTACCAAGGAGATAAAAGCAAACAAACTAACGACAGATTATTAATCCTAACATGAGAGCTATTGTGCGAACTCCTTTGCCAAAACCGACAAAACAATAAAAACTTTCTAATAAGTAAATCGACTGGCTTAGCCCTGGCAATTAAAATACTTGGCAGCATTTTACATCTCCCACATCTCCAGAAAGGAAATAATCAACAACACCCACCAACTATAATTAAATTCACCGTATATTGCCTAATTCATCAAAATGCCAAAAATATTTGAATGAAGAAAAACAAAAATCGAACCATCGAAAGCACGATCTGCTCGCTCACGATCATCAGCGTTTTTATCTGGATGGATGAGCAATGATAACTGAAATTCACATACAATATCACAATTTTACTCTATATGAATGAAACAAAAATCTTAAAGAGAAAAGTCACGTAAGCATTTTCAACACATCAGGACATTCCATTTTCAACTCCCGAATAGCTCTCGTAGAAATTCACTTAACAAAAATCATAAATGCATAGGAATATCGAAGGTTTATCAGTCAGCTTAATGCTAAATTAGCTTGACTGCACGATTGCTATATCCCTTTTCCTTCAGAGGCACGCATAACTCAACGCCTCATTTCCTTCACGTTTCTGTTAGATAACGGTCATTCTTGCCCAAAAAGCTCGAAGGAACACCTTTCACATGAACATTTGTCGATCTTCTTGTAGTTCATAGCCGATTGCCTATTTATTCCAGCACAATACTCACATGATTCGTCACAGTGTGGAGATAAGCCAGTGAAAATAATTCTTGCAAACTAAACTGATAACACAATAGGACGGCCTTTAAGAAAACTACAGTCACTTCAGTCACTTTGTACATTGCGATGCATGCACAGCACAGCAGTCAATAATGCGTTAAATACAACACGTCAATAGGGCAGTTACATCACAGCAGAAGAATGCCACTTTGAATTTAGAAGCCGTCTTCAGGGTTCAATCATCGATGTTCCACTATGGCCCCTCAAGTGATTGCTGAGCGCTTTTTGTGGAAAAATACACTTTACGGTGCCTCTAACAACATTTCGTAACTATAAATCCTAGTAAACTAAGGGATAAGAAAGTTACCTTTTTATACTTCTTTTTTGCAAAATCCACATCTGAATCCGGCGGGATCTGCAGAACCTGAAACAAAAAGATAAACAGTTATTTGAACAACAGCAATATTCTCTGTATTAATCTGGTAGAGAAATAGAAATAGAGAAATAGAAATTTACTAAATAAAAAGTTTCCTACAACATATTAATTAAAATAAAGACTTGAATGCATCAAAGAAATGATTACGACAAACACACCACACACATCAACCGAAATTTTATTTCTTCTGCTCGAACTCCTGTTGACTCCAGTGAATCAACTTCTCTCTTTCCTCTTTGTATTGGGCTACCTACTCTTCAATACCTTTCTATGCAAACAGCACAACCATACTGGCAATATTATAAATTGTGATGTTACTTTGAGCCATAATAAACTTTGAGCATAACACATCTATATTCGAGTACTGTTCTTTCCACCTATGTTAGAATCAATAACAGCATCAACTACAGTCACAGTACCCCTTGTCCTATAATAACTACAGATACACATGAATTCGAAGATGTTTCATAAGAAACATGATCTGTGAAGAAAGTCGCATGAAGAAATAAACACTACAAATTTTATTACATAGGAACAAGAAAAACAATTCCCAAAACAAACGCCATTCACCGTCGACTTCATTCATATTGTGTGCTTGACCGTGCTTCATGAGGAAAGAAAGCGAGTCGGGTGCACAATATCTTTGACGTCCTAGCCTCCCTCCCTCTCACATCTTTGTAGGATCGCTCACGCAAAGACCACCGTACAGCATTGTTAAATATTAATTTAGGATCGTTAACTAGAAAAAAGCAGCAACTGCATGTCCTTTTCAAAGACGTCACTACAGAAGTTCGAGAAATGTGAAGAAAATCAAACCTCAAAAGGATTGAGATTGAGATAGGTGGATCCGGGTCGGAGTAGCCGATCAATCTGCTGCTTCGATGTTAGCACCGAATCCTTTTTCTCAGTCTCCTTCAGCTGAAACACCAAATTCTGATCTATGCCACCTCAATGCTCACGTATTTTGTTTTACTATACACCAACTGCAAATTGCGGTAAGAGGAACAACAGATAAAGATGATCGTTACTTTGCTTGATCTTCACGGTTAGTAAGCTCTGTGGAGAAATTTTTATCCTTGCTGGCTGGTCATCAAACTTTGCATGGAAACGTTTTTGAGAATTGCTAACTTCAATGAGAAAAAAACTTTTTTAAATGAAAAGTTTTGACCCGGAAGAATAGGTTGCTAAGAATTTGCGAACAGATTACATGTAGCACAACATCGTCGAGCAAAATACATCTGAATTTTTTTCAAAAGTTGCTTTTTGGACTCGATAACTTTTATTTCATCCTTACAGGAAGTTCAGAAGCTACTATTACAGCTTTAAGGCTGCCCACTGACACCCGCTGCGAAAGGATGGAGGTCTAAAACTCTTCACAAATTCCATTCATAGAGTTAGAAAAAAGGAAAAACACATGTTAAAGAGTGGTTTACTATGGTCAAATGATTTCTTGTGATCTCAGTTATCGCCATTTTGTGTAACCAGTTGTTTTGTTCACATTTCTGTTGACCTTGATGTTGATCTCTCCCAATGTGGATTACGATTTGTTTCAGAGGCCGTAGCCAAGGACATAAATAGACTGCTAATCAGTGTGTGTGCTTGATGTGGTCTCGAGGTATTGCTGCTCATAATGAACCAGCTTCGTTACTTCGGTGAGGTTCTTCACACGTCAGAAACTGTCGCAATACCTATATAAAAATTTTGTGGTCATCTGATAACTCCATATAGCGGGAAATTGTAATAAGCGAAGTCAAAACTTACATCAGTGTAGAACCTGTCGAAATCTGATGTGTCTCCCATCTCAGAGTATTCCCTTCGTTCAAAGCATCAATTCTCAACTGATCCAGGAATAGACAATAGAAAACGTAGCAGATTTTCTAGGAAGATAAGTAAAAAGCCTTCACCAAGCGAAGAATCTTTTAATCTGCAAAACACTCCTTAGGGTGGTTCAATAAAATACGATAAATACTTCAAACGCAAACATTTAACACCCCGTTAAACAGAATCCCATTCAAAAATGGTAACATCGAGGTGGGCACAATTTCCAATACATGAAACTCGAAAAGAGATTAAAAAAAAAAAACAAATGCAATCTGATGAACACGTTTTTCACATAACAGCATCAATGCGGACTTTGAGAGAAGCGAGGCCAATGCTTCGAAGTACCATGCACAATGAGTATTTTTTATTTCCCTCACTTGATCGTTGCATCAATTTGCATCAATCACAAAATAAAAAATGAACATACAAAAGAATTCTTTCACATACTAATTAATCCAACCGTTCGTGTAAAGCACATTCAAAATACTCCTTCTTCTATAATTCGAGAGGACTAAAATGAGAAGCGAAATTCAAAAGAAAAAAAGGATGGAAATTATGGGAGGTGCATATCTTTGGTGCCTGATAGGGCGTTATGGGGTTTAACATCTCAAAGGTTGTTTGGTTAGAAGAATTTTTCTCCATCCCTTCCCCTCTCCCCCCTCCCCTCCCTTCCGTCCAAAGTGCATCATCGCAAGCTGCTAACAAAGATAATTCAAAAACACACCAAAACAACCATTAAAAAACACATCAAGACTATTAGCAAACGAGAATAAGTTGCCGCTACGCGCCATTTCTATAAATATCGTATCTCAATTCGAACATTCTGTACAAATTCGCTCAAAAAACGCTCGTTTTGAGACTCTCATTTAAACGGTAAAGCATTCTAGTCCTTAATTAGCACGTCGTATTTTTACATTTCCGGTACATTCAACTATACTTAACGGGTGATTCTTGATTATAGACTTGCAATTAATGGGATAGGTTTTTTATTTCAGGTCACACATATGACGACAAAATTTTATGAACTTTTTTTTAACATTCCAATTTTCCCATAGAACAACACCCACTGAGCCATTTCCCCCGCATTCATTCATTGATCTACCGAACTAAGACGATGGGTACAAACGGAAATGCTTCTAGGCTTGTCATCGCTCTCATCGATACCTTTATATAATCACTCATAAAGCCTTCAGTCAGAAAACCTACAGAACAAAACTCACCATTATAGTACGTGCAAATTCCACACTTAATTTTTACAGCTTTAGGCGATGCGCTAGAGTCCAGTTTAAGAAGCATAGAAAGAGCGGTAGCAATGAAGGCAACTCAAAAACTTTTTTCTTCGGTATTGTCGAAAATCGGGCACCTCCAAAATTGTTCGAGGGTCCCCAATGCACCAGGCCATAAATTTCGGGCTCTTGGGCGTTCAGGGCGTTGTATGCCAGCCCTGATGGTCTGGTCTGATTTACACACATGACGCTTCTTTTGATTTTCACCACTATGGACGGGTTTCGTAGATCAGATTTGATGTTGCAGCATTTTATACGTCCTTTTTTTTAGAAGAAGAACTGCGAGAAATATTCAATATCTTTTTGTCATTCACTCTACTGTTGACAACCTGATTTCACTCGATTTCACTCTTAAATCGACAGGTAATGGAATAGTCTTGTACCATATTTATTGAGTTGTGGGATTCACTCGTTCATAGCTCTTCTTTTCGGGCGCCGACAAATGCGCCACAGAGTCGCAAGACTTTGGGCTTTGGAAGTGCAACCGAGATGAGGTCTGGTGCTCTAAAATTAATTAGTGTCATTTTCCGGAGTAATATCCTGGAAGTGAGGAATTGAGGTCAAATCTGAGTCAATTTTCATTTCCTCCCATCTCAAATCCACTCCCTTCTATCTCGGATATAAGTGCGTTTCGAGAAACGTTTAGAGCCTCATAGCTGATAAATGAAGATAGAAAGTATGATATATCGCACTCTTCAGATTTTTATTCAAGAAAACATCGTCGATAAATTTGCATCGCGTCAACGCACCCTTTCATCCAACACAATTAAGCTTATTAAACGCTAAATCACTCCTAATGAATATAATTGAACGTTGTCGCTGAATATTGGATATATTTTATTTTTTCGTTCGTAATGATTCATTGAGTTTTTTTGTCTTTCAGACATTCTTACTTCTTAACAAAATGGTGATATCGATTCGAGATACAAATATTGGGAGAGTTCATAGAATGTGCTTATTTGCTATGAATTTTTAATAATAGCTTGTAGAAGGGGATGATTACTGAAATTAGAAATGGCTTCTTCCTTTAGCAAAACAGTGAGCAAAGACGAATTTTATTTATTTATTTATTTTTTCTTACACATATTTTCCTCTGCGCAGAATAGAGAAAATTCGCTTTTTGGGGTTGAATTTTGCCGTAAATTTGCAGTAAAAATTACTGCCAAATTCATTAAAATTTTTTCAATGATAAGAAAAGTTACGCTGAATTTGAATTCTTTTATTTTGATTAAAGCACTTTAACTTTAAAAAAAAGAAGCTGTTTGTGCCCTCCGGCAAATTCCCGTGAAGTATTTCTCGCTGCTTTTGTTTGCTCAGTTTTTTCAAAGTTGCCAATAGTAAAAGTTGCCAAGATCAATGTTTACGAACATGGTCAATAATGTGAGTGGTCATCTATTCGCAATTTCTTTCTTCCATACGCTTATTAACATTAAAATGGACGAGGAGTAACAAAAATGCTAATAAAACATTAATGCTCAATTTTTCTGTCTATATTATGGAGTGTGGCTTAAAAGTCCACCGGTCTTGTTTGCTCTCCCCATTTACAAAAAGATGAATTTCCTTTAAGTCCGAAGCGGAAATTTGGTCATAATATTTTCATACGTCGATGTGTATTCCATAAGTATTCCTTAATCATTTGAGGCATTTTTTTTTAAACGTTTTATTCATTCCCAATCGACAAACAAACTTCCCCTAAAGTGATTGCCAAATAAAACTCAAGCACTGAGATATCAATGACGAAGCTGCACAATGCATTGCCCTTTTTTTTTTGAAGTATACAGCATAAGAGCAAATGGCAATAAATAGTGCAAAAAAGTAGGTAAAGAATCAGTGAGACTTTTTTCGTGACACAATTTGAGAGTATGTCATCGCACAAAAGTCATGTTTGCAATACACGATCTTTTCCACCTATGCATAAAACCGTTTATGCATTGCACGCAGATAATGCTCGCAGTCGATTTGCAAAAATGGATGCCAGCCAATATATTGGACATATTTGATAAAGATTTCGCGATATTATGCATTCATGAAGATTTTATTGAAAAAAAAAAGGAAAAAAATTGTGTGGAGAAGCGAATAAAAAAAAAAAAAGAAAAGACATTCAACTTCCCAATTAGAAAGACCAAGCTGATAAAAGCTGAACACTAACGAAACATAGCAAAAAAAGAGCAACAGAATAAATAAGCAACGAGATGAGCTATCGGCGCTAGTTGCGTATATTGGGGCTCTAGTTCCAAATGTGTTCTACATAACTTCGTTTCCAACGCTCTTCCTTTCGTTGCTTCTCGTCGACATCAGGTCAGTGGCTTGCACCGAAGTTGTGCACCCATAATGCAACAAGTTGTGTTATACATAACAAACGACAATAAAAGAATTGAGTTAACAAATTTTCCGTCAAGAAATTGTTCAATATGGCTCTTTCATAAGAAAGTGCATTATTAGGTGAGCCACAATCGTTTTCGAATAATTGAGCGAACGATTTGTTTAGCAGTGTGAAGTGCAAATCAGTCCAAACTATATTAGCACCTTGCCTCTCGCCCTTTCTCACATATTGAAATCCATTTAGGCGGTCTAGCAGTTTGCATTAATATCTAAGATCTTGCTTGCCATTGCCAAACGATTAAATGTGCTGCGGATCCTAAACCAGTCATAATCGTTTTAGCCATTCATTCCAAGCATTCTTGTATACAAGCTTACACGCACACACAAATTTCGTAGCACATGTGAATGCATATAACTCGTAAATGAGGGTTGGGCTGGTGTTGGGTATGGTATTGAAGAGTCAACCTGAGCTATCCAGCTATCCACCTGTGATCACATTTACTCATATAGACGATTCTCGTTTATTGTTCTTCACATAACGCCATTGATCGACTTATGTGCTCTTGTGTCGCCCCTGACAATATCTGCGGCCCATATAAGTCAGGATTTCGTCTTTTGGTCTTTGGTTCTATTTACATTTCGGGCCATGATGCTTCCCCACAAACTAGTTCGATCCTGTTCATGCTCTTGCATATCGGCGCCGACAGACGGTTATCGGCTCCTGCACTCTGCTTATACTGGGTCCTCTCAATGCCGCCCCCAGTCACAACAGGTGGGGAGAGACAAAGTTGAACTAAAGAGGGTAAGAATTCACTCACATTTCAGAATCACACCCTCAAACTACCAAAAAGACAAATAGTGCATTTCAAAAACTGCAATTGGATTCCGGATCAATTTCAGCCACACACATATTTTCATATAAATGTGCCATCACCATAGTGCACTTAAAAAAAACTGCAATTGCAAAATGGTAGTTAACTGCAATTTGCTGAGGTCGATATCAATTTTTTCTTTTTGCGAGAACGACTAGGATCACCAAATAAGATTAGGTACCCTGGAGATGTTATTTGATACCCTTGCGTGATTGATTTGCATTGAATTCAAACAATATACTATTGATGTTACACGCAAAGAAGTAAAAATTAAAAGAAAATGGTTAGTCATGCAATATTCAGATGCAATGGTGCAATTTTTGTATCGGATTTTCCGCTTTCTCAAATGAAAAAAAAAAATTAACCGCTTTGTTTTAGCGCCTCAAAAATCATAATATAATAGTGCAAAGAAAGGAGGATAAAATTCAGATCAATCTGAAAGGGATCGTATGCGAAACTTCATTTCAAATAGATAATGCTAAGTTTGAAAAATTGGTTGCGTTGGAATTTTTTTTTTCTTTGGTTTTTTGTTAGCCGTTCATTTCCCTCCGATGATATATACTAGTATTCTTATAACACCTTGTTAGTTACATCTCACTTCCAGCGCTCAAGCTTAGCAGATGCCACTCATCATCCAGCAGTTCATATGTATATAAATTTTTGGTTAGTTTTGCTTTTGATTTTGGGTTATACTTCCCCTCGTCCATAGGCAAATATGATAGTGAGCATATATTTCCTAGTATATATACGAAAATAATTGAACATTTTTTGCTCAAAATAAATCTTTCTTATATTATGGCCTTGGCGCTGACACACGTTCATAGCGCTGTATATCCGCTTTGCTGTCCTCGAAAAAGAAGCAAGCTAGATGTGTGGCCATTTTACATCTAATGGGAAAGATCGCTAAAGATTGGTGGGTAATTTAAAATCACGTTGATGAATCTACGAAGAACTAGACCTTTAGTCCATTTAAAGGTTGATGGTTAAAGTGACATACTTTCATGGTGCAGGATTTGTAATTCGAGTATATGGCTGAAGTGTATGGCTAATTTGAGTATATTCATCTCTTGGTCATCTCTTCGCATGTCTTTGAAGAATGCTGTCCTCTCACCTTTGCTCAAAACAACCACCTGCCACTTCATTAAAACAATTTTCGCCTGATACCTACCCTCTTCGTTTGAGAAATTTACGAGATGGTCGTCCAAAATGGGATATTAGATCGTGTTATGCGAAATAATCTTCTAATTCTGCACGATTCGGTTTCATTCCTCGACGCAGCATTTTTATTGTTTAGCCCATTAGATATTTGAATGGAATGTGAAGTATATTGATTATGACAAGGTTTTGATGCAGTCTGCTAGACAAAGCTATTCTTATAACTAGAAAGGTGTGCCGTTGTTGGATCTTTGATAAAGTGGATTAAAGTTTCGAAATGAAAATTGACGATCGTTACTTGATTCCGTACTAAATTCATCGTGGTGCCCACAAAAAAACTTAGCTTATGTTTTATTTCTCGTATCCATTCCAAGTAGTATCAAGCTCTCTGTTGATCACTTCAAAATTAATTGTCCATTTCACGATCTTACCTGCAATTTTCTCATATACTTCAAAACGATCTTAATGCATTCGACAATCGGTCGAAATAACAATAGTCAAAATATTTCCCATGGAATGGTAGCAATTTCCCAAATGTAATATTCATTTATAAAACTTTACGATGAATGATTTTTTTAGAATAAACATTGGCACTTATGCCATTATAACAGCATTTATAGTAAAAACCATCTATTTTTCCATTTATTGCTTAAATGAATTGTGTTGTGTTCAGCCTATATTTTGCTAATGTTGCAGTGTGATGAATGGATGTTGGACTCTATTTTAGAAGATGAGATGTTATATTACGAACTCCAGGAAAATGAGTTTTTCGTTGAATTGCTCTCGTTTTCATGCTTTCTCCACTTGTTTCAGTTTGCATTGTCCGATTTATTAGTTCCATTTGATTCGAAATAAATTCTATCAGACAATGATGTTTATGTGCAAACGAGAAATTCAAAATTAAATGCTTTTGCATTTATTTACATAAATTATTCATAATGTAATTGAAAGAGCTAAACATCACAATTGCATCCTTTATGCAATTCTTTTTTTTATACAATTTTTCAAAGCTATATAACGCAACTGCCTTCTTAGTAACGTATTGACTACTCAATTTCCCAGCACTTATTGAAGAACTCATGAATATTTTAATCGTGAATTCCATGATGAAGAGCCAACCTTCAACCACTAATATACCGTTGTCATACAAAAATGCTCTTCGTTCTACTGCCATTTCTCATTTGTGCTTCGCGACCCCATCAATTTGCAATATATGTAAATTTTTAGGCTTGTTTAGACACAAAAAAAAAACTTTTCTTAGAAGCTCATAGGTCAAGTTAGAGATTATTATCGGCTACTTACGCTCTATAACGTAGTCAAAAAATTTCTTAGTTCCAATTTCAACGGTTCCTCACCTGAAACTACCGAACGAGCTGAAATATCACATAGGCCTCCTCAATCAAGAACTGTATCTCTAAAAATAATTAAAATGATCTTCGGCTAAGGTGGCTAGTTCGAGGGAAATCGTTGCAATGAGCGTTTTTTTTTCATTCATTGTTTTTGGGTGATCAAATAGGCCTAAATGCAATAGGGTCAATTTTCTTTGTTACGCTTTCATTCTTGTTTAGACTACTTAAAAAAGATGTTAAATGACTCGATTCAATGCGCAAGAATAAAAAATTATTTCATTTCGAAAATCAAATGAAATTGAAATATCAATTGTCGATTTACTGGACAAACTGTTTTAGTGGGAAATGGCCAACTTCAAACAAAAACATTTATTTTGCAACAATAGATTTTCAATAAATCCATTGTGATGTTCGTTAGGATTCAAAGAGGGCAAGCAGTCATCAATATATTATTGATGGCGAACGCAGAGGGGAGGTGCTAGTTTATCATTGCTACAGATTTGTCACTAATACTCTTATTTCTTTATGCATTCATTCATTCGCTATACTTGTTTCCGTTGTGTCAAGTCTATTTCCCTCATTAATAAATCTTAAGCCTAATAGCGTGATTACTTTTGCTTACTTTTTTCCCTTTTGCCGTTAACGTTACTTTGTGATAATAGAAAGTGAAAACGATGTTCACAAAATGCTTTTAGAAATCGTGTTTTCCGACTTTCCATGATAACGCTGCACCGATTATTTACTGTGGATCTTTAGTTCCGCAGATGAAAGTCGCTTTTAAAATCTATTTGTGGCTATAACTTTCATTGACCATTGGCAACTGCCACAATGTTTAAGTTCCATTTGAGAGGTAAAGAATCTTCCTAAGTGCTACTAAATTTATGTTTACACAGAAAACCCAGCCACGGAAAGCAGTTATAAGTTCTTTCATCTCCCTGCAATATGCTAGGATCTTTGCTGTGTATCGCCTTTGTACTGCGAAGAACTTGAAAACTTTCGCTTGAGTGGATAACTTCAAAAGGTGAGAATAAGTGAAAATTTATTGAAGGATTCTTACTGACGATGAAAAAAAATTTTTTTGGTTCGGTTTCAAACCAAAATAACGTAATACTGTGAAAAAAAAATCTCGCTGTTAAAGATCATCAGTGATCAAATTCCAGCTATTTCTGCAACAATGCTTTTTTTTCAGTTCTTCAAGTTCTCGGAGTATCTGAATTTCAGTTCTTGAAGTTCAAGTTATCCAGAATTGATCATTTCTCTCCTTAAGACATTCATCAAGGGATCAATATCGATCACCAATAAGAGCTTTATTTATACAGTATTCTCCCCTCGCATTTTGCTCAAAATTTTCTGCCTTTGCGGAGAGAAGATCTCATCGCTAGCCATGCGAATGGTACTAATTTCAGAATTCGCTTATTATTTTAGTAACCCTTATTGACTCAGTAAATCAATCTTGAACCATTCTATGAAACAACATCAACTGCATATTTCATGCAATCATTATACTGTCTATTTCCGTCCTACATTTCAAACCTATATAGGCAGCAGTCTATTCTGCTCAACCATAATCAAGTAGTTAGTTTTACATGCATTTTTTGGGGGGGGAAGGGGGAGGGGGAAGGGTCCTTATAATTACTTTCAAAATCAGGGATACCCCCAACAAAACCGCAATGAATATAGAAGCAATGCATTAGCGCATCAAAATGTAGTTGGTTGATGAATTCACAAGAAGCGGTTCTCATTAAAATATTCGCCAATATTAACTTCTAGTGATATCATTAGTCATTTTTGATGATATTGTTGCGCACAAATGAAAAGCATCAATTTCCAGGTCAACGCAAATATCGATTCTAAGTATAACTTCTTCCCATTGTGAATTTAATTTGTCACATTCATTTTTCTGAGTACTTTTAATGTTCAGTCACCACTATGGGCTCAATACTGAAAGTGCTGAGAAAAATGGATGTGGAAAATGAAATTCACTATGCGGTAAAATTTTTCCTCCGAAGCGACATTCGATAAATAATATCAACTGATCGATATACAACTAAAATAGAGCACAATAGGTAAATCGAATTTAATGAAGTAGATGAAAATGTTGAAAGATTCTTTATTTGGCTATAACTGTTTTCGTTTTTAAGCTAATGTTTGAATAATTCTCTTCCATGTTTATTGCACGTGAAAGTGGGACCCAAGCGGAGTTCTTGTGCAGAGATGGAACAAGGAAACGATAGGGGCGGCTTCGTTTCTCTAGGCTAGATGCTTTGATTAGCTTTTTTTCGAGTGAAACAATGAAGTAGTTTCTATTTCTCAAAACAGGAAGTTAATAGAATGAAAAAAAAAAAATGAAAGAATGCATTAGGCGACACGAAGAACTTTCTTTCTTTCCCGCTAATGCATAAAGTCATTAGCTAGTGAGGATATGATAGTGTAAATAAGTATTACATTATCGTTCAAAACTGGACGAGATCTACTCGAAGAGTTTATTACTACAGAATTGCAAGAATACACGTCTTATAATCCAACTTTTCTAAAAATTTCTTTTTCCCCGATTGCCCAGATTATTTCCACAATATCACAATATTAAGAGGATACCAGATACTATGTATAACAAATTATCGGCAAATATGAATGACGTAAAATTCATATCATTCGAATGAGAAGACAGTTTAAAATAACCTCTTTTATCTTGGCAAATATTTTTGTGGATTAATTGTATATCTAGATTTTTGCACTAAAATATCTCAAAAGTACGCCTTGAAGAACAACGTATCGGTAAAGACTGTTGGAATCTGCTGGGCGCATTCTTTGGTACAACCGTGAGAGTTCTCAAGTAATTCTCAAGTAGAAAGTTGGACAGTCTAACTGATAAAAACAAAATAATGATAGTCAAGGCTTGCCTACACTTTCCGCCAATAAAAACCGAACAACAACAGCTAAACTGACTTGATCAAAAATGGGAAGTATTTGGCAGCTTTTTGCTATGTATATCTCCTGAACACAATAGTGAATTAAACTGACTGATTTGAAATAGTGAGTGGAGCTTACTAATCTTAGACTGTTCTCAGTACTCGAGCACAAGCGCTAAATCCTTCTCAGATTTTGAGCATAAATGCTAAGTCCAGCTCGTACGAGCATAAGTTTGTCTATTTTAATAATGGAGAGACTTGCATAAATTATGTGGGACAGACGCCATGCAGTAGTATTTTAAAAAATTTCGATTGACTGAAATGATTTGAATGCAGCGCATCCTTTTCGACCCCTATTAAAATGGATGCACTGATGCGTTACTATGATATTTTTCTCAAATTTCAACTTCTAGTAATATTGCATTTGCAAACATCCAACTAGACGTGCTTCACTCGTAAAATTTTAATGAGTAATACAAAATGCAACTGTGATCGTCAAGACTACAAAGAGAAAAACGATTTTTGATTAATAGTTAGTGCTGCAGATGTGAATTGGGTTGTGAGATTTCACTCACAAATAAATTAAAGGCTATATTAAATACTTGTCTCATAAATTTCACATTGTTTTTATATTCATGAAAACTTAGCCCAAATTTTTATAGAATTTTTCGAATTTTCATTGAAATCGAAAATTGCTTGATGTTTTTCATGCACTTGAATTGTTCGCTATCATGTTGTTTCAAAAAGTTCCAGCAAATTAACGGTATTTCAAAGTAAAATACCCCGAATTCTCTAAAATTTTAGCTTCGCAATTAGAGATTCTAAGAGAACGAGAAATCTCGTCAATTGTGCTGATTAAATTATATTGAAACAATTTTTGTTGAAACTTTTCAAGATGACGTCATCGACAGTATAAGAAGAGCTTTCTGCATTTCAAACATACATCATTTTTATGATAATGAGTGCGTTTTCGATTTGCTCTTCTCGTTGAATTTGCAGATGGCGGATATTCGAGTGAATATTGAAAATTAACTTAATTAATTTCTCTCTCAAAATAACGCACACCTCAATTAGATTCACTAATGTGCCTCATGAGCAACGCACAAACAACACGTCTTGATCAGATAACAAAGATCGTTTATCGACAACATATATCGACCGATTATATCCATCGATTTTCTTCACTTATTTTGTTAATTCATAATTAAGGAAGTTAGAATGGTTGTGTGTGCTGTCATGTCTCTATCAGTTGGAATTTTTTAATTTACAGTCAAAAATGGAAATATTTATGGTGTCAACTAAAGTGAACTAAATTTTGAAGATGTTTTCAGTTCATTGTTTGTAGCCTAGCATTAATGCAATATCGGTTTTATTCAAGAGATATAGAAATGTTATCTCTTTGAGTGTTGGATGAAACATCAATGATAGGATTTATTTGCATATTTTTGTGATATAAATGTTCATGAGGTAGTTTTTAAACATCATTATAGTCTATCATGGAACGCGACTTATTATCGTGACATCTAAATCCAATGGAACACAACAAAAAAAAATTCTCATTACTTTTTTCTAACTGGCGAGATGTTTAATGAAGCGAATTCTCATAGACTTGCATAAAACCGCCATAACATTCGCATTCTATTATATATGCCTTAAAGTGTTGAGAATTTCTTAGTGTTGACAGATTTCGAGATAGAGTTATCTCGTGATAAGTTAAGTGAACGCTTACCTTCTTCAATCAGTCAACGAATGACAAATAGGATTTTATTCCAAAATGTTCATTGTTGTTACACGTCTGTATTATAAAATGTATTGAATGTACGCAAATGACCTATTCTTTTCCCTTACATTATATATATATATATATATATATATATATATATATATATATATATATATATAATTTGTTCAGTATATATTTTTTCATTTATTAATTCATTTATCCATTCTTTATATCGATAAACCATTTATGTGCTTCACAAGGAATGTGATGTAGATGATCATGATGCCTCGCTTTCTAAAGGAGCAGTACGTTATGGAGGGAATAGATAGGGCCGCTACGCAGACTGGTACTATATGCGCTTTTTCAAATATCGTTGACTAAATCAACCGATAATGCGTTCATATTTTAACTGATTTAGCTGTTTCTAAAAATGTTCCCCAAAAGATTCATTGTTCTGCTATGTGATTGGTGCAAAACGTATCCAAATTTGTAGCATTTTAATATGCCTCTTTCTCTCTCTTTGAAATCGAGTAAAGATTAATTTCGCATGTTATGCCTACCTACATTTCACAGTGTTTTTGAAATAGCTGACAGAAAGACGGAGACAAACATCACATAAATTCATTCGCGTCGATGCACCCACCATTGACTTTGCAAATGAAATTCGCGAAAGCAAGGAAAAACATTTTCTGAGAGATTGAAGGGGCTGATCGGATGAGTTAAAACATGAGTTTGCACTTTAAAATGTATTATTATTTATTGATAACCTATAGAACCAAGTGTTGAAGTAAGCGACATGTATAGACATGTATAGGTTTATGCATTTCGCTTACCTCAACACCTCTCAATTCCTCTGGCATGATTCTTCAATGATTAAAGATTTTGAGAGTAGTGGTAATGCATAGTTGAAAAAATCGAATTATCTTTGAGATGCTCATTTAATGGGGCATTCCATTAAGCAAACAAGTATTTTTTGTGAGCTTTCATCGAAGCATAAAAAGTGACTGAAGACGAAAACTGGCATTGTCCCAACTTTTTTTGCGAATCGAAGCATACAAATTCAAAATGTTTTGGAGAAGTATTCATTCTCATTTTTCTATCATCATAGCTTCGATAATTCACAGCGTCATTATGTCTAATCCTAAATACTCGAAGCGTCCAGTTGAGACATTAAAATGGGACTTTACCACTTCAGTTCCCTGACGTTTCACATGTGAATCGGAAGTGACCTGTAATAATAATGACAGTAATAATAGTAACAATAGTAATGATAGTACTAATAGCAATAATAATAGTAATAATAACAGCAATAATATTAACAACAATGACAATAATAATGGTAACAAACAAAAATAATGGCTGCAACAATAATAATAATAGTGATAACAATGCCTACTTTGATAAATAGACGATAAACTGCTTAAACGTTTTTGCCAGAAAAGTGAGAAGTGCACTATAGCAACGAAAGGAAAGGAAAACGCCCATTAGAAATTGTAAAGTGTCGAAATCAATAAGGAAACGTGATAGGTGTTGGATTCGCTGAGCGGTCGGTTGAATGCTGGGATCTGAATGCGCCATCGAACAGTGCTGCAGATGCTCACATGGGTCGCGAAGACCATGCGATCATACTATGCGCAACCAACTGCGGCATTAGAAGTGAAGCTTCACTCTACAGCTCAACGTCGAAGACCATATGATGAAACAGCTTGATGTCGAATGCCATCGCACAGAGCGTCTTGTATCAAGCCCAGCACCTCAAATAATGTGTCGGTTTGGGGAGCTGAATTCTCCCACAGCGGGTTCTCATGCTGTGGTCTGCATAAATGCCGTGCAAGTGAAATATACAGCTGCGGAACGGGATGAGAAAGCCGTGATCATGAATTGACCCGAAGGTAACTAGGTTCTGAACCACCGATCTATTGAATAAGAATGATGTGAAACACTGAGTGCTGATTCCTGTCAACTCATCCAAGTTGGCCAACAAAACCCCATCTTTGTTCTTCCTCACGTATACACTAGAGCAAAGCGCAGGCAAGAGCACTCTCATCAGGGACTACGAGCACGCCTGATGAAATATCGGGAGATTCGCTCGGGTTGCTTCACAAAAAAATAACAGTGCTAGCAGAGTCAAATGGGTGTTTATGTTCTTCAAGTGATGAGGGCCGGGGAACCAAGAGAGTGGACAATGCACGGAATAAATGCAAAAAAGAGAAGCGATAAAAACAATGCAAGCAACAAAAAGTAAGCTGGCTCTTCATAAAATGCCGATCTGTTCTTAAAAAACAAGTTTATTTTAAGTTTTTTAGCAACTTTTATGACTCAAACGTGATCAAGGGGCAGTACAATAGAAGCTTTAATTTACTTAGAAAACGATCCTTCAACATTTCGATGCGACAGGACGATTAGTGGAAATGGTGTTGCTAGTTTAACAAGAAAATCTCTAAAAGTGATGCATGTTAATTACACAGCTACCGATAGCATAATGTTGGGTGTTGTTCTATTGGGCAGCTTGGCAGGAAAATGCGCATCAGACTCCTAAGCATTCATCGAGATTCGTAAACAGTAATTTACCCGCATACCAATGATTATAGGTGTTATTATCTCGTTCTCTTCACCCTGTGTTATACTCATCATCTCAATGCTTCTCATATTAAATAGCGCCAGCGAATGGTGTATGACTGCTTTGGTCGTCAGATGCTAGAATCAAATAATTTCGTTCGATATATCCTTTCACTGAGCAGAGAAAAAATTTTCTTAATTTATTTTTCTCTTGCGAAAGAACGATTGTTTGTGAAATATTGTTTCGTGACCACATTATTGAGCAGTGCATTGTTTTAGTTTATATACAGTTATCACGCTCGATTTATTCACTAATGATGAAACGTCTTCAATACTGTTAAGAAAATTTTATGCGCGCAATTTTATTGCTATTATCATCCGGATGTTGTGATGCTTTTTGAAAGAGACAGAGAGAGAGGGAGTGAGAGAGTGAGTGAGAAAGAGAATGAAGCGCTAATAAATGTTGCCATAAGTTTCTACAGTTCAAAAGGTAATTACTGTGTTAAACCCTCAAAAAGCATTATCCACCTACCTGTCTATTCACCAATAAACCTCGATTATGGCGTTGCATAGCAACTGCATCGCTTCAAAGAAGTATTCGCTTGTATGTTGAAATACGATTCATGAACATGAGATATAATTGCAAACGATGATCATCTCATAACTAACCATAAATCAATTTCCTCCTTTATTCGGCAACAAACCAATTCTAACAATGCGCTACTGCAAATGCGTGATTTCGTTTGACAATTAAATAGTGACAAACAGCGTTATATTCAAATATATATTCCCATCTCTGTGGGTTTGTGCTAATAAGCTATAATCCACTTCTAATTTTCTTCCCACATTTCACTTCTACTTATCTTCGATCGCGTCACAAATGTTGTATTTGATGATATATGTTTGTTGTAAAGAAATGCTGCGATAACGAGTAAAACATCGCGCTCATCAAAGAAGCTGCCAATGCCTCTTTCAACATCACCGACATTCTCATTGTTTCGTATAATCTACCCACCTACTACGTCTGTCAAATTTGTCGCACAATAGGAAACAGTCCCTGCTTGTGCCTCTTTTCAAAATTCTTATGAGAATGGACATTTAACTATCGATCTGTCTATCTAATTAGTAGGGTACTCAAGGCAATGAAGTCTATAACGAAGGAATATATCAGTAATCATTTGATCTGTTTTAATTTATTCTCTAATTTGTTCCCTCCTCGACAATTCAGCTTTCTCTCAAATTGAGATCTAGTTATTCGTCAATCTATTAGGCGACTACTTCATTCTGAATGCTAACATTGTATATACACTGTATATGCAGACTTTCTTTGCCAAACGATATCAGCTCTCATTTAGACTTGTTCCACAATCTAAGTACTTCACGAATAAGTCACTCATTAGAACCTTTCCTCATGAATCGTAAACAGCGTTTCGGTGTAAATGAGCGTATTTCTGAGAGGGTCAAAATCATCTCCTGCATTCTGTAAAGCGCACCAATTAAGTCCATTATTATCACTAATAAATATTAGTGATCTGTAAAATCCGCTACTGTCATTCAGCCGATGTGCCGAACGGTTACATTATCCTCAAAATGCCCAACTCTGTTCATTGCCTGAATGTCGCCCTACTCTTTGGTTATGCAGTAAAAAGTGCGGTTGGCGTTGCTTGATGCAAGTGTTATCATTTCTGAAGACCTTCCCTTTCTTCCACATATATATCAGTTCTCGCATCAGTCCAACTTAGTTTTCCATATATTCACACTAAACAAACTTGTGGCATCGCCTATGTTTATTCTATGCTCTCGTACAATTCTTGGACATATATTTCACATATTATTCAAGAAATCAACCATAAAGAATATACACAACGTTTATACATCGAGACGGCACCTCTTCATTATGGCACTTTGAAGTCTTTCCATAAAGGGAGTTACTTTAATTTAGAGTCGTCTCACATAAAGTACAATTTATGTTTGTTTATAAATGTTCACGCATCGTCCTCGATGTGAGCATCTCATCTCTACTGTTCACAATTGAGAGAACAATGTGGAGTCATCCGTTTCGATTCAAATATCCATTCATTCATCGTTCGTTAAAATGTCATAACTTTTTTCGCTTCTAGAATTCGTAACGTTTGAATTAAGCTGCCAGCTAATGTAGTTCAAGCGTCTTTTTCTGTCGCTGTTAGATGTGCTCTTTCATTAGCTTCATCTATTCTCACAAATATGCTGTCAATGCATCACTTGCGCTATGCTTGAAATAAACGACTCGCTTCACAGTCTTCAAAAAGAAGTGAATGCATTTAATGCCTTTTATTCATCACCTAAATAAATAAGCAGATAAATGCAACGCCAAATGACATCGCCTATTTAATTTCATACGCGCATTTTGGCGACTTTCCTGTAATTGTTATATTTATATGTGTGTTTCCTTCAATGCGTCTAATCTATGCGCCTTGCGGTTCACCATTGTCTCATTTTGAAGGTTCATCTTCATTTCTTTAATTATGAGTTGTTTCATTCTCAGCTTTCTTAATCCTTCTACATAAGAAATCTTGCAGTTTGAAAAAAAAAACAATTAGCGCGTTTTTACATAAATCGTCAATCAATCATTGTTATAGAAAGATTCATAATGCAAATGAAAAATATGCCTGTATATTCCTAGTGACTAATGCATTAAACTTTTTTTTAAAACATTTGTGACTTAGACTATTAATCCTTCAGACATCATTCGGCAACCATTTAAACGATTTGCTCTCATTTTTGAAATTTTTTTATTGCTAGCATATGTACATAATGATTGTAGTAATGTGGGATATAATCATTTCTCAAAACAATTTGATTCTAACTACCAATCATCCCCAATGAGCAATGCAACATTTGGGTACCAATTGAGGATTGAGAAGTGCGACCATACACACGTGCTCTAGCTTAGACGCTTCAGAACACGAATTCAGAAAGCGCATCAATGCCGGAAGATTTCGAGTGACATTTGCGCCTTCATCGTTTATCAAAATTTTCGTTTCAAAATTTCGAAGGTGTCGTAAAAGTGATTATCATTCGCCGATTGCTGATAACATGATTCATCTAATTACAAATGATAAGCTGATCATATCAAAACACGCGCTGAACAGGCGCTGAAATATCAGCATTTCACTTTTGGCGATCATTACAGTTAAAAAAACACTTATCATTCAGGGCAATTTCATCGTTATTACGACCGCTATCTCAAATATAATCGATCCTATCACTTTTAAGCGCATAATATTGAAGGATCTCATAAAACACTACATAATATTCTCTCTTCTAAAACTACACAAAATGACTCACGATGTGGAAGACATCTAAAAGTGAAGTATTTTATTGCAAAATATTTAATCATCGAAAGATGACAACATTAAGAAGCACAAGCCTTGTGATAAGCTAAATGTTTGCTCGCACTATCGTAAATTACCGTTTTAACAGTACCGAAAACTGCATTGTAAATATCGATCTGAGGTTGCAAATCGAAAAAAAAAATGAAGTGATTGAGGATACATGGGTGGCGACCAATAGTCACAGCGCACTAGTTGAAAGACGTTTTTGCAGATTGAATTTCACCCATCTGGAGATGTCTTTATAAAACAGACGCAAAACATATTAGAAGCATTCGATTACATCGATTAATGGCATAAATCACTTCAGTTGTTAGATACTCTTATATTCCAGTGATAGAGCTATCACAGAAAATTATTTCGACTGTACTATTCGAGTAAGGAGGCGTTAACTAGCGTATTTATTTGAAGTGAATTTTGCCATCAAAAACGAAAATATATACCTCTGATGCGCTTAAGGAGTCTCTCCGATTCTAGAAAAACTAATTTCACCCCCCTTTGTCCACCACAGGTTTCGAAAAAATACAGCGGCAAAGATTACAACATTGAGCCGGAATAGAATGTAGCATGAAGTGAGGTGTGTGATTTATAAAAACCTGTGTGTTTCGATATAAATTTATGGGCAATTGCTCAGTGGTCTAATAAATTGAATGTTTTATGGCAACGCCTATTATCTCGTCTACCAATCTTACGGCTGTGGCTGACTTTTCAATTGCGTCAATCATTGTCTGAAAATAAAAACATGCACATGTTGACAGCGGATTTTTGCAGTTCGTTGCTCAGAAACAAGAAAAATTCATTTGATTACTAATATAACCAGCATAATGAGGTGACCATCGGTTTTTCTCAATTGCCAATGTAAATGATGCCCTTTGCTTGTTGAAGCTTATATACCAATCTGCATGATTCGTCATTTTCTTGTTTGATCGGATGCTTCAAATATTTCACTAGCATACATTCAATTTCTTCTTCTAGTAATTGAGTATAACGTTATTCTATGATCCATATGATGCTTTGATCTATCAATGATCCATGACCCTTGTAAAGCCTCAAGACCGTGCTGAGTTTTAGTCTTCTGAATTCCTCTGAATTCTCTAGCTCTGGCTAGATTCACAAAAACAAGGTCATCAATGTTCTTCAATCAACAAATTTATTCAAAAAGCATTTTTCAATATCTTCTTCCATTAAGCAATAAGCCACACTTAATGATGCATCAAATTTCTTGAAATGGGTTGAATTGGCCGATGAATGATACTAGTTCTCCTTAAACAACGAGTGATAGTAATTCAGCTTAGCATTATAACGAAACATTGAGCGTATTAAAAAAGTAAGTATGTAATGTAGATTAATTCAGCGAGAACGTACAAAAAAGTGCGACTAATTGAATTATCGTCGTAATCAAATACTGTATGTACAACGAGTGAGGAATAGAGGCAGGAGAGCTAGATCAATGTGGGTCCTTGCAGCTCACCCACCTTATTAACTCCTTATACTCCTTCTATCCTCCCTCAGTAACCGGTTTCAAAACTGAACAGCAAATAATTAATATGTGAAATAATTTCTTCGCCTTTTAGCTAGGTCGAATACTCACATAAATACTCCACAAAAGATTCATTTTTTCTTTTTCGATGAAAAATGAAAAGCGGAATATTGTAAAGAGCGCAGTGCGAATTCTGCTCAATCTTTCTTTGTCTACAATTGGTTTCTGAGTGCTCACATATTCTCGCTATTAATGACATAGTAGACCAATTTGTAAGTATATTATATCTGTAAGATTTCTTAACTGCTCCTTCAGTGGTTTGAGAGTTGAAATTTTCGAACCGATAGGCACTCTGCATAATCGCATTTGATAGTTGGATTTGATTTTTGAAAGAATGTTGTTTGATGCAACGATAATTGAAATTGATTTTAATCATAACGAAAAAATATTCGATTCATTTCATGTGTTAATCTTTCTTAGAAATGTCTAATTTCATCGATGCTTTAGTACTAATAAAAGAGTGCAGAATTTGCGGCATTAATGACATAACAAAATCACTAATCATCTCAATGCGTTGGCGTTTGAGTGTAACAGTTCATTAAAGTGGCATTACGAGTAATTCACAAGAGATTTTTTATTTGCTCTTTGCGTTTTAAATCGTTGATTTCAGTTTCATTTAATGTTTTCATCTTCTCATAGAAATATAATAATAATCTTTTAGTTTAAATCATTGTAGCATTTAACGTCGTCGATGAACGGCGACATGGATATGATCCTAGATCACTTAACCTATAATGGAATCGATCCGCTTCGACAGATGGATAGGATACGTTATCTTGAAGCGATTCTCTTCATCTCGTTTACTTTCCTGCACAAAAACATATATTTGATCTACTTTCCTTTTTTTATACCACCTTGGGCTATAATGTGTTGTAGCTATAATATCTTGGATTTAACGAAGATCGTAGTTAATGTAACACTTTGTATTATCATCATACTTTGCTATTATCCCATATGCCATGCTAGCAACAAAAGAACATGTTATATCTGCACACTTTTTGTTGGAATAGTAAGCAAAACTTTCGCGATTGAGATAATTATATGTGAGGCAAAGAATCATTTTGTAGATGAATTTATGTATGGCCATTGAAGAAGATTCCCTCATATACACATCGATATGAGATTTACAAAAGCTGTACTGTTTAATGGAACTGAAATTGACGGTTGTTCGTTGAAATGGGGATTTTGGAAATGGCATTGCTCCAGTGGTATCGCTCCTTATGACTAGAGCGATGTAAGTCAATTAAAACGAATGAACCGAGAGAAGATCAATCGATATCTTATATAAGGTGTGAAATGCTAACAAGAGTATTGTATCAATTGGCGATTCGAGTTGAATTCAGCACTCTTGATAGGAACGCCACGTTTTCCGGTTGCTCTTCACTAAGATGGCTTTTTGTGGAAGTGTGCTTGAAGGTCTATATACATTTATATTATTGAGTTATTGTTGCATATGTAAATATTATCATTTTTATTACTTCTGTTACTCTTTTTACTCTTAATTCTTTGTTTACACTTTTTATGGAATCTAATAAGCCGCATTTCGTTTCACACATTCATGTTTCTTGCTTACCTCTTTCGCCTCGTTTTCGTCTCGCTTTTAACGCTCTTCCGCAATTTTCATTTCTAAAGCTCATTACAGTTAGATTATGCTTATGTGTACATATCTCTGTTCGTTTCCCATCCTGGTAGTTTCAACTTGAAGACTATCGAAGTGGAGTTATAAAAGTTTGCGAGTATGATGTATCTAAACCATTGGTGACTGCCTACTTTTAAAACTTCCCACGCTAATCCGCCAACGTCGAAAGATACTGCAGACTTTTAAAGGTGGAAGAATTCGAATGCATTTTATGTATGTAGGTTTTCATTTCACGTTGGTCCGACCACAAAAGAAGTGGAGAAAGGTTCCATAAGAGCTAGCAAGATGTGCGTTTTTGCATCGCGCTGATCCAAAAAAAAGTAGCAGTTGAAGTAGCAAACGAAACTCTGATATGATTTGCAGAAGATCTTCTTGTTTTAATTGATCTGATCACCCATACAAATCTTTTGAAGAAATTTGCTTTTTCCTTGATGTAGAATGAAAATCCGATCGGTGTGACATCGATGCAATGCTTTTTCATCTCTGGATATCCATAAAGTTGGTGCTGAGCATGGAATATGGTCATGGTCACCGTGTGATGTGCACAATACTCAGTAGATTTCTTTGCCCTATATGATAAGCAAATTGCAGACGCATATAAAACTGACTCTCTATCTCATTGCTCGTATGAGCGATTGGGTAATTTAATATGTAGAGGTATAATTTAGCGAATTTCACTATTTGTTAGTACATTATGAAGTTGTTTGGTAGGATGCGAAAATGGGATGCGAAAGCAAATTATTGTGCCAGCTCCCTATCACGCTGCTTCACTGTATCACGTTTCTGCTTTCTTGTTGCATATCTCTTTCGCTCTCAAGTTTTTTGTTTATGAATAAATTTTTCGCAAGATAATGCATTACTGTTTTCAACTAACCGTAAGAGACAGCGAGAGTAATTCGAAAGAAATGGATTGCAATACTTAGCTAAACTTCTATTTATTTAAAATGAAAATATTTCAATACTGGGTGCTTAAGCGACCGATTGATTGCAGTCTATCAAAAATGCAAATGAGCTTACGATGGCAGTGATCCCAGAATAGTTGATTACCACTTTCATTTCATGTTTTTACGTAACTAAAGAACTGGTGATACAATATCATAAATGCAGAAATTTTAATGTTCCTAAAAATCTTTTGATTGGTTCTATTCTCTCGCTTACAATAACGTTTAACCAATTTCCTAATCAATCAATAGCAAATTAATGAAAATTCTTAATACATCAATAATACGATATTTTCACTGTCGCATTATATTCCATTATCCAATAGGCAATCCAATATCCAATATCCAATTACAGTATTCGTAATATTGTCTAAACTTTTCTTCGCTTTTTTCACTTTCTTCTCAATCTTTTTGGCTGAATTTCTTGCGAACTATTCAATCGTTAATATCTAAGATGTTACTATGGATACTGTAATATTAGTGGACACTTTTTGTTTAGTCAACTTCATATGCACTTCTGTAGAAATTGCTTCTTCTTCTAACTCATTTTGTGCTATGCCTCTCTTTCCATTACTTTCATTTATCATTAACTCTAAATTGCCTTTGCTTTCTCAACACTTCTGCGCATTTGCGTTTGCAGAGCGCATTATGGCAGTGTCATGTCTCTGCGTGTGTATGTTGTATGTGTCTGTCTGTCGGCCTCGCTGTCCAGCTGTTTCGACTTAGAAATTAACAACCTACAGTTACGAGATTTGCGAGGTATAATATTTGCAAGGTATAATGTACTCCTCATATGACATATTTCGTTTTGATCCATCAGCTTTGAAAGATTGCAAAAAAAACGAGTTTCTCGTCACAATTTGTACGGCGTAACCGAACGAGATGATCTAAGGTTCAACTCCCCCTGGCTCGTCTAGTCTTCCAAATCTCCTTGAGGATCTACACCTTCTTCGAGATGTGGTCGAGTAAACTGCGAGACGACATAGGTAAAAGGGGCGAATAGTTTTTCACACTTATACAGTAAGATGACAAACAAGTAGGGACTTGTTCACAACGATGGCTTCGATCGGCGGCACGATCCCGCAGTCGCACACGGCGAACTCCATGCTGCCACCGATGTTTTCACGAGCTCCAGCGGCCACACGTAGGCCCACTCGGCCTTGTAAACAATCTAGCTGCTGGAATGAATACATGAGCACGTCAACGCTTTTTATGTCCTCCGAGTTCTATTTCAGGCTAACCCCACAAGACACATGCTGCGCAGTCGGTTCATCTGCCTGTGTGCTGTTGACGTTCTTTGACTTACCTTGCACGGCGCACTAGTCCTGCTTGATCTATAGACGACTGGTCTACCTTACAATAAAGATATGAAGATATTATTCCGCATATTTTCTTATTTTCCTTATCACCTGCAAAATTAGTTGCCCAGGTAGACAGGATGCAAATATGTATATGGCCTTAGCATTTCTGCGATGCTTCTTTAGTTACTAAACTTTTCATCCGCTTTATAATTTTCTCGTTCATATTTGAGGGAAACATCAATTACTTTATCTTCCTTTATTTTCTATGTATTTATTGCTTTCCAACAGTGAGCATTTTAATATGATAAGTGAAAATTGTTTACGAATGTTGAAGCATTGAAAGCATCCTCAAAACAGTGAGTTCTCTCAAATTTTCTTGAATGTCGCTCTTTGACATGATTCAGTGGAAATTATTTTAGAGTGATTGAAACAAACAATAGGGGCATTCATGATAACAGGGATTGTTAAAATAATCTTACAAATCTTGATGGTAAGATTTCCATGCCAGTCAATTTTTGGCTTATAGGAGTCGTTCTGGCTGGCCAAATGTCACTCAGCTGAAATTTGGTCGAATATTCGCTTGATCGAATCTCGAGCCATTTTTTTATTCTCCAGACAGACAGTCGCAGTTTGATGCTCTTAACTGAATCAATATTGTCGCGGAATTTTATGTGCTATTAAAAGAGCAGATGGTGCAAAGTTATTTTGTTTTTTCTTTTTGTTTTTCTTTTAGTTGCATATGCTTGAGCTCATACTTTGTGTGAAGCTGCCCACAAGGATGGATGGACATTTAAATCCTGTTATTGGTGGTGAATCTGTACCATAAGTAAACGTCTATTTCAAAACTCCAATTATCGCGCGAGTGGAGGGACTTAACAGCAGTACATGGAAACAAAAAAATTCAAATTTTCCAACTTGTTTTACTTCGTTCCTTTATGTATCTCAGCTTGAAAATTCTCTACTCGCTTTGCCAACTTTATCTTATAAAGTTGGGCTATTAGTGATGGGAAACAAAATTCCACATAACTATTGAAATATTTTGGAACAATCTCAGTTAGCCCCACTGCCTTAAGAAGATTCCTTTGAAAAACTAGTTGAAGATCGTGCTCTATTCAACAGTTTCTCATCACTTCAATGTTTACTTTTTTTTCCATCTCCAAGTAAATTTTTATGTTTACGAAGGCAGCAATCAAATAAATCTGCAGGAGAGAGTTATGATAAAATCATAAAGTGTTATTGGGAATGTTTCTTTGTTTTGAAAATTTTAACATCGTAGCTCGATGGATGTCTTGAAATTCAAAAGGCACGTATCATATCATCACTCCCGTCTTCCATTCATATCTAATGTGTCCATATACTGTCACCGAAAACAAGATTACTTTTCGATGAAACAACACAGCAACATTGAACTGCTATTACTTGAAGGTTTCAACATTTCAATCTTCATATGTCACGCTTCGCACTTCTAAGCTTAACCATTTCCCTTAGTTTGACCATTTGTGTATCGTTATGAGTTTTTTGGCGTTATCGCTTTTATATTTCTCGATAAATGTATTATGAAAATACTGTAGGGCAGATCTGTGTTGTCTGTATTAAGATCTTGCATTTCGAAAAGAGTAACGAGAAAACCTAACGAGGAATGTAACCTAACAAGCAGTGAGTATTTTGTGTCTTATAAGCGTTGACATTTGTTTGCAATATGTTCTATGCTGAGCTCTGACCGTCATATTTGTTATCAAGAATTTTTCGTTTGTTGTTACAGGTGTCTAAAACAATTGTACTATGCATTATGACGATTGGGTTCGAGGATGGGACAACGAGACACTCGATGTTGAACAATTGCCTGTGCAAGATTGGTGTTTTGATATTCTGTTATTCTATGAGGTGATTAAAGCTTACTTATAAGCTACTTTTACTTTCTAAGGAAGTTTCACAAAACTTTTTACTAAATTTGTTCTTCATCTATTCGGTGTAATCAAAGAAACATTTATTGTTTTAAATTTATATAACCAATTGGCATTGTATCAATATGCATGTTTCGAGTTAAATCATTGATTCTGGGTCACAACTTTTCATTTTCCTCAAAAGTATAATTTTGGATCCACAAAGTATGATAAGAAGCACATTTTCAAAGAATTTATGTTTTTTTTTTCATGTTCACTTCTAATAATAGTAAACTTTCCATTTTATGCCAATAATCGGCGGGAGTATTGGCCATATACTTGATGAATATTTCACATTTCACGTTATCTCATACGATGTGAATTTCATTCCTTGAATTTATTTTTCAAGTAATGGTTGAATATATTAGTTCTACGACAATACAAATATCAAATTTGCTCTTATATTTGTATAGCTTTTATTTATTCCAAAAAAAAAAAAAAAACCATTGCACACTCATAATTTGAGGCTCATTCTACTAAAAAATATCGTAAATTCTTGCAGACTGGACCAAATTGCAAGCCATCGGAAAACAAGCAGAGCACTTCAAAGAATGTAAAGAAAGTGGCGATTTTTACAAAACAGCCGCGCTATTTTGATGCTTCTTGTAAAAAAGTCATAAAACCAATCGGTTGCAACAATACTCAAAAACTTATAGACGCATCGGTCCAACTTTCAATAAAGTTAACCTGTGAACATCGCAATAGTTTGAAGGGGAATAATTACTGTAGACGATTATCTATGCCACAAATCAAATCAGCTAAATTTGAAAATTTCGTGTGTTGCGGTTTATAAGTTTGAACTGTCAAGCTGATAGGCAGGCGAGATGTAAAATTCAAATTTTTAGAGTATCGGTGACAGGCATTCGATTCAGGTGCTTAAGCAGTTGATGGTTTATGCACAGTTCAGCTTTATCATAAACGGAGTTGTGACATGTGCGTTGGCCATCTTCGGCCTAACCGGTAACGCACTTCTTTTCTATCAGGTATGCTTTTTTCAAAAGTACCTCTTTGTCCATCATAAATAAGCTTCCGAAAGCCGTCTTGCTAAACCTGCTTGAATTTTTCGTTTCCTTCGCATCCCGGCTAGATCCTTCATTTCTCCTGCCCTCCCATTCCCTCCCCTTTTACTCTCCTCGAATCCGTTCTTTTTCTAAATAATGGCTTCTCAAATGCAAAAGAATTTCTGCATATTTTGCATTTTGAAAAGTTCTAATTTTGAAGTACCAATCAACATGACCAAAATACTCTTTGAAATACTTTTTTCCTTATAGATCTTTTTGGCGAGCCAACTGTGTGAGTTGCGGATAGGAGCCCTTTGGCGAGCCCTTTCAAACAAATTTGACTAGTATATGTTTGCAGATAAATCATTCGAGGTTTTTTTCACATCGACTCAGATGTCATATTGGAATGTTATGCGTATGGGATATGATGCTGCTGTTTTGTTGTCTTATAACTTATGGTAATTATGCATGTTTTAAATTTTAATTTAAATGAAAATTTCTGTCTGTTTGCCGCAGTTTTTGAAATTTTAATTTTTTAAAGTTCAGCTGATGATTCAGAAAAGATCACAACCATTCAAATTTTCATTCTGAAAATTTATAATAATATATGAATATTTGATATATTTTAATAAACTTGATAGGGCTTAATAGTAGGTGATAAAGATATTGCAAGATAAACGGCTGTAAAAAAAGTGGAGATAATGGATTCAAAAGACTTAACTGCTTCGACTTTTACAAAGTAAACGGAAAATTAACAAGAAATGATGAAAATTTCTCAAATACGTCAAAAAATTATAACTGTCTTTTGAATTAGTTATTTTGAAAGGGAACAAAAAGTAATTCCAAATTGCTAAAAATAGCTTAATTACATTAAATTTTAGAAAATCACACTAGAAATATCGCCGAATTAAAGTTTTGAACGCAATTTAACGTAAGACGGCTAGGAAAATGCACTTCATTTTCTATTATTGAAGATGATCCAAGTGAGGGACACTTTATCACTGCCCTGAACAGCTCATATATCCCAACACCTCTCCGCCTATCAATTATGACACTCTGCGGTCTTGTCTGACAAATGCAATCGCACTAGAAATCGGCAAATTGACAAATATGTCCTTTTATAAGGGGCAATATGTTCAATATTAGCGCGAGAATAAAGCAAAACTCTCTATGCACACATTTAGAATGTCTGTGTACGTATTTGTCTGTTCGTCTGCGTGCCTGTTCGATAGTCTCAACTTGTGAGCCGGTGATGCAGAGGTCAGAAAATTTTCAAGGGTACATCGTGCACCATGCGATAGCCGAATATATCAGCATTCAAGTTGTTCCTTGAGAAGAAAAGACGCCTAGAGATATCCAAAAATTTGCGCGCATTTTCAGGCTAGAAGATTTTTATTTTTGCATCAGCCGGCTAAAAAATAACCTTTTATATAAGATCATCCAAAATTTGAATATATTATTTCATATATTTTATTGATTATTTACAACTGATGCAAACGGTTGGTTTTGTGAATGGAATCGCATGAACGAAATCTATAATTTCTATGGCACGCATTTGTTCAAGCTCAAAGCAGCCTCTTTCGAATGCTTTGATTTATTTTCAACTGAACACTGAATGCGCATGATGAGATTGTTGTATGCTGTGGGCAGTATGGTCCATTTTGTCTTTCAGTCTCAATGCTTTCATAGAGAATCATAAATGATCATTTTCAGGTGTGATCTCGCTTTATTATAAAATCATTCCGTTTGTCGGCATTGTTGCATATATATTATATATTTTCCAGCCATTTGCCAGCTTCTGTGTTACGGGTACTATATGGCAGGTAGCCGCTATCACTATCGAAAGGTTTCTTCATTCTACTGATATTCTCATTGTTGTTCCATAATATTTATTCATATTTAACGAAATAATAGCCAATCTTCAAATATGCCCACATATGCCATTCTACATATTTGATTTGCTTTAGTTTATGTGCGTGGACTTATCGGTTTTTGAATGAAACAATCGGTCATTAGTGTGTTATGTAGAAGGAAAAACAGTGATAGGAGAAAGAAGGGATGAAGCATCGAGTATTTCTTGATATTCTTGTTGTGAAAATCTTATTTCTTTTTTTGAGTAATTATGCTTTCTTTTCCAAAAATTTTGAAAAGTTATGCTTTTCCAAAAAATTGAGTATGCTTTCTGAACCATGGATATAAGCCTCTCCTCCTCAGTTTTTTATCGAGCTGTGCTCTACAGCTCAACATTTTTCAAACGGTGAGGTTTTTGTTCGATCAGTACAGTATCGCAGAAGCGAATGTGCGGGAGTGCTGATGCGATTTTGGTTGCAGTTCAAATGACTCCGAGGCAAGTGCAATTAACGTTTGGGTTTCTGCAAAGTTGTTTGAGCAATAAGGAAACGGTTGTGTTCCGTTTGCTCCTGGGCGATAACGGGGATATGAAGACAGAAAAGGAGAGGTTGCGGATTTTACCATAATCGTAACCAAACAAATGCATCATAGATCAAGTGTGATTGAATACGGATGGCTTTGAGCAAAAATTTACCGTAACCATTTGTGCATTTTTTTGCAATAAAAGGTTTAAAGAGAATCGGCTAAATTCAACAGCCCAATTATCTTCACGCCAATTTTTGATCCTGTTACTGATTTACTTGCTAATTGCACTAAAAGAACTCTGATTTATTTGATTTATACGCATTCTTGAATGTTGCCTTTCAAGTTTTGTAGAAATGTTTTTAGGCGGCTGCTGTAGAGCATCATAATATGTATACATTTTTTGAAACTTTTCCCTTCTTTTTCAGCTTTCGCGGTTTTTCTCTCGCCGATCCTCTTTTACGCTTTGTAAAACCGGAAAAATCGACTAACCATGCCAATACAATTAAAGTTTCTATAGGGATATATGTAAACACTTTAAGATATATGGCAGTTTCGCATCCCCTTCAACAACGAACACGTAAGGCAAGATTCTCGGTACGTTGGATTTGTGCGGCAATTGCTATATGCGCATTTATATTAAATATGACCGCTGTTCCGTTTGAACGTCATCTAAAGAAATGTTACGAGTTTCTTAATGATGGTCAGATTACGATAAAGACAATGATCGTTCAGCAGGATGTCGTCAACAATCAATACTATGCCATTTGTAAGCATTTTGCATATTATCCTCACGGAATGCATTACAACATGCAAATTATCTCTTTTTATTGTTATTTCAACAAAAAA
This sequence comes from Baylisascaris procyonis, assembly GCA_037389465.1. NCBI lineage: Eukaryota > Metazoa > Nematoda > Chromadorea > Rhabditida > Ascarididae > Baylisascaris > Baylisascaris procyonis. Next base: position 2,166,660 of record JAZARR010000266.1, read on the forward strand.
TAGGACGTTCTTTCGAAATGGAATGCAGCTAGATGAGCAAAGTTTGAAAACTTTCTTGTTTTAAACCTGGCCTTCATTCTCTTCAAGGCTGTTCCTCTAGCATCTTTGATTTCATTGCTTCTGCCATGTTTCGAACACTTCCTGCAAATCGCTGCCCTAAACCGCATCGAGCACTTGTTGCGATTAACTTACAATCCTATTACGATATAAGGCTCTAATTTGGTGCATTATCCGTGTTGCTATTTTCTTTCAATATAGCAGTTGCATTTGCGAATTTCCATTCATTAGAACGTTTTCCGTTAGAAATCGTGTTGTTAGAATGTTACGAACAGAGCACAATTCTAGCACAATCTGATATTTTCCCAATTTCAGTATTTCACTTATCATTCCAGCAAAAATTTTGTATTTTGTTTGATTGGGAATGGTGAATATTTTATCGACGTTGAGCAAGTCCAACTGCAGTTTTCATTATGCTTTCTCAGTTGATGTTATCTAACAACAACACCTATTCATCTATTTTCTCGTGAGCGTATCTCGTTCGAACATACTGTTTCATGGAGTTTTTCATGTTCATGCAACGCAATGAAAAATTTTTTTCGCTTGACGAAGGCAAGATTGGCATTCCTAACATCCCATACAGAGATGAGGAAGTCTTTGGGGGAAAGGCCGACGGTGGCCACAGGTGATTTCCGCAAAGAGCTCGCGTTCAGAATATTCCCTTCCTCGCCGTGAGAAAGACTTTTAGGGTACGACGGGCCGTCGTGGTCCAATATCACTGGGTTATTTTCTCTTACGAAACCCTGTAGAAGGCCTCCACAGACGTCCCGAAGAGAGATGGCGATGGACTCCAAGCATTACGATGTATGTATTTGTAGGATGATATGGCATGCAAGTGAGATATGTGAAATAGGTATATTGCAGTGGTGCATCTGATTCCTGATCTCATCTTTCGAGCACCATCACCAATCATTTTAATAGCGACGTTGACTGTGAGGACATTACAAATCTGTCGCAAACGTCGAGTCGGCTCCAATACAATATATGTTCATAGCAGGCGAAATGTTCCGCTAATGCTCACTGTAAATTCTGAATTATCTAACAATTTTTTGTATCAGCATCTCTCAATAAAGCTTTATATATCCGATTTTCTATAAAAACGAAAGCAAAGCTAATTCCTTGAGAAGATCACATTAATAAAATGGCTTGAACCTTTTTTCGAATCGGTTGCCGCCGCGAAGTGGTGAAACACACACTCATGTAGCTGTGACCGATGGGGTTATACCATCACAGGATGCCCTATCTCAAATATAGCAAGCGATACTCCTGAAATCATGTGAAAACAGATAAGACGAGATTTGAGGATTAGAAGGGGTAAGTAGAAGGCAGTAAAAGCTTTTGGATCAACGGTACGCACTAAACAACCTCTAGTTATTTTTTTCAAATTTATTGATGTCCAGCTAATTTCTTTATATTTAGCAGCTGTAATTAAATTAAATAAGCAAAAATGGAACCGTCGATTATAATTGTCCATTCGGCATGTCATTTCATATCTTACTGTGGATCCCATTAAGAAATCAATTGCTGTTTTTATTTCAATGAAATTTAAATGTATTGAGAAATTTACCCGTTTATTCGATTACTTTATTACCTCATTACTGGATGACTTATATTTCATACTGTTCCATTTATTTACCACATAATAACTATGAGCCTATAATACGTAGTAGATGAGTTATGCTTATTTACTAATCGCCATATGACAATACTGCCCTATATTGCAACTCATTTGATGGACTTTGAAGAATATATGCTATATGTTTATTAAACTTCTTCTTTCACATTTTTACTCTAGCTATTAAGTGAATGTTTCGCGTTGATTTGATAAACGCATATATGTTATTGTTTAATGTTTCTTTGCTAAAGACGTATTGATGAATTTATCTTTCATAAATGTGCAATGTTACTTATTTTTAGTTGCTCAGTATTAAATTTATTCTCTGCAATACGCTATATATGTTTAATACGATATTAATGGAAGTTATGGGATATGGAGGTAGAAACAGGTAACGCATTTCTAATCATTTCTGTTCAATTCTGTAGTCTGCATTTTCATTCACTTCTTTGTTTAATTTATACAGATATTATATTCAGGTGAGCCAAATGCAGAATGCCGATTATTATCGTGGCTAATAATTTTCTTATGTGTTCATGGCCACTAATGAGATTTTCTAGATGCTTCACCTCCCAAGATGCTTTCCATCCGAAAATGTGTATTTTAATATTCGCTGTTCTGACCTCACTTGGGGAACAACTAGATCAATTCAATATTTTCGTGAAGCTTCTTTTGTTCCTGAGGTCACATATCACTTTATTTTACAGTTTAGGTTTCTTAAGAAAGCTTCTAATCTTATTCTCGATTTCGTATTGCTATTGCATTGTTGCTGTTGTCGTTATTGCAAATTCGCATCTTTGGTAGAGAAAAGATGTTTGTTGGCTGAGATTTTTTTGCTCAAGATTTGGGTGATAGACACCTTCACCCTTTACTCTTTCTCTCCCTCATCAACATTATCTTTTACTTTCATTGTTGCCTTCGACTGTTAATATCAGGATGCAAAATTTGCAGTAGTCAGCAAACCGATGATGAAACTGAGCAATATATACGTTCACTCTACCTCACCGATTTCTCGAATATGCTACTCGCACTTCATTCGGCAACCAATTGGCTTCTCTTTTATCACTGGAAAAATTGCAGCAAGGTGACTCTCCGTCTTCTTCATCCATTCCCTTGTGAGGTACTCGAATGAGTTCATTTTGAGACCAATTTTTTGCGTGATGAAGATTTGCAGTAGTGACGTGAAGCATTTCATAATCATATTGTAGCGTTAAAATGCAATTGGCAAACACGATATGACTATTCACCTTCATTAATGATGGAATAGTGACGTTAATGCGATGAGTAGGGAGAGTAGTATGAGCATATAAGCTAATTATCCATTTCCTCTCAATAATCCCCAATAATGATATCGTACTCTCTAGCATCAATGCCTTCAAATTAATACTTTCGAATAAATTTCATCTCTTATGAGGTGCTCTGTGAATATGAAAATTTATAAGAGATATTAGTTTGCATATTACATAGCTGATAGAGGTGGACATCTGCAACTTGCACCTACGATTTTTGTCCGTATGAAAGGAGAAACAAAGGATGAAATGCATAAAAGGCTTATTTAGGTCGGCAATAGAATAAAATAAGTGCTGCTTTAATCATACCGTATTTATTCCTTATATTTCTTCCAACTTAGTTCATTTGCATCGCTCCCTTCCCGAATGCTCCTTCACTTCTTTTAAATCTATTCGTTTTACTTCTTTAGTCTTACTTCACTTACGTCTCCCTTCCCTTCTTCCTCCCTCTCTTTCATTCACTTGTTGAGGACCTCTTTCGAGGTGGTTCGTTATCCTGTATAGGAGCAATATTAGTAAGAGCTGTTCAGTAAAGAAACAATACTAATGGAGATGCCATCGAAATATTAGAAGATCAAATAGAAGAAATACTCTTGAAATTATAGAATGATTCTCAACGACAGAGTTCGGTCTTTAATTCGGCATTAAAGTCAACAATCGACCCGCATGATGCCGATAATTTATTCATACGATTCTCATCACGAAAGCAGAAGATTGGTACCGAAATAATTGCAAGGGTACATCTTTCATTTTACAATAACCAATTTTTTTAAATTTTTCGCAACAATTTTGCAATTGTATGACGATTGTCATCAGCGCTTTTATAAATGCAAAATGGCGACGTCATATGCGTCCTTATATTTATCCGTGTAATATTTTTTAACTGGAACAGTGCGGAATTTGAACAATGAAATCTAGAGTGTGTAATCAGCCATTAGCTGTTATTCTATTTTCAATACTTCTAAAGTTTGTTCTTTCTGCGTGGAATCGCTTTTGACTCAACTATTATCACATATGTTCACATCTTACAAATAATAGGTTTCCAGCAATACGTTCAAAAATAAAAGGTATATACATTCACTTGCATAAAATCCGCAGGTCGAATTTTTGTTTTAGCACTCAAATGCGACCGAAGAAAAATTCGTATTTGATGATTTTGCATAATCGATCGAGTTGATAGCTAAACACGCAACTGAGCTTTTATTTTTATTTCCGTTTATTTGGGAAGCCGGCTGACCTGATGGACTCAGATGAAAGATTACTTATCAGCCTGCTGTCAAGTTTTATCACTCAGTTTTCTCACCAGAAATGAAAATCCCTCATTCAATATTAGCTGTCAGGCTAGCCTTTCCGACTGAATGAGAAATTGCAACTTGCCGTGTTAAATATAATTCCGCCATGGGACATTTTCGTTGCAAATTTTGCACCTTACAATTTATGCCTTGAAATACGATAATTTGGCATTTCTTTCTAAAGAAGCGAAGTTGGTGTATGATGCGAATCTCTATAAAAAAATTCTCCAGATTTCTCGGAACTAACATTTTTACTTTACCTGGTGAACAATATTGGCCAAATTCCGTACACTCCACGCAGCTGCAATAAATTTTACAAAAGAACAAAAGTGATTTTAGAAAACCTCAATTTATGATTACTTGCGAGCCTAACAGAACGATTCCCCTACTGAAAAGTCGAAAAACGACGCAATATAAGTTTTTAAAGTCTCCTTTCAGATTCATAATAAAAAATGGGGGCAAAAATTTTTAAGAAATGTGACTAAGATTTTTTAAAGTTATGTATGGAGTCACCAGAATTAGCCGAAATATTTATTCCGGATGTAAATGAAGTGAAGAAGGAGTCGTTCCGTGACATCACCAATGTTCAACTTCATGGCAAAATAGTCGGAGATTTCATAGGTTAGTTATTCGTCTATCAACATAGATGATATGCGATTGTTAGGGATCCATTGAGCCATACAAATCTCTAAGCTGGAATATAAACCTCTGTGGTGTAACAAACTTCCGTTGACGTCTTAAAAAAAAAAACTTCGTGTTTCTAAGTGATCAAGTAGGCGTGATTTGTAGTTTTCTTAGCTTTTAAAGTTTCGAATTTTAGCGGGTTTTCTTCTTTGAATTTTTGTGAAAGGAACAGATGACGGCATTCAATGTGAGCAAATTCTTCTCATTTAGCTTCTCTGAAAGTTTTCTTTCCCATATTTTTCTGCCTCACATCATTTATACATGTGAATCTCAGTGAGTGGGGAGGAGGGAGGGGGAGGGGTTGAGGTGGTGCTGTTAATTTTATAGCTAGCATTATAAACTTCCACTTGAATAGCGATGTGTTGATTGGAATCTCGTTCAAGGAAGGATGCGACCTGTGGTTCTGCTTTTTTTGCGTAGAAGTAGTCAACTGTTCTAATCCTTATATGTCGTTTGTTGTATGATCTCTCCGATCTTTAGAAACAACGCTACGCTCATTGGCCTATAATTCGGCTTCACTCTCAGATCTACGAGAAAAGTGTCGACGAATTGGTTTTGCACATTATCGTTCCAAAGTCCATCTCACGGCAGCTCACTGGAAAATAGCAAAGGATATACTTGTCTCCTACGCTATTGATCCTCATAATAAGTGAGTTATTTCATCCCAATCATTAACAAATCGATATTATTAGCAATTGTATGAGAGGAAGAGGAATGCGGGGGAAGGGGAGGGGGTGGAGATTAGGGAGGGCAATTCAATTGTTTCATTCATTCAATAAGACATATGTACAACTTGTAAGAAACTATTTATGAGGTCCGCTTCATTTGAACAAATCTGCAGTAATTTTGAAATTTGTGATATGAAAATTTGCAATGAAATGTTTATTTCATAATGTTTTCAAAAATTCCAAATAAAGTAATGTGTATCCATTATATCAAAAGTGAATCATTATCCACTATAACAAGTGAATCATTATCGAAGCATTACGGTATGTGTTATAGCCAATGCCTACTTTAAATGAGTTTTTTTCTAGGTGGACGACTCAAAAAGTTTACACTCCATCTGAACAATCGCTGGAACGATCACTGCTGCGAGCATTCAATTTAATCGTCAGTGAAATTAAAAGCGGAGCGCTTTGTGCATCGGTCGACTTGAAGCAAGATGTAATAAACGACGTCATTTTGTTCAGTAACTAAAATCGTTTGCAAGAATACGATTGCATTGATAGATGGCCACTTATGTGCCATAAGATTCATCACTAGTGGTACCAAAGTCATGGAATTGCATTAAACACTAGCCGAAAAAAGTAACGAAGAATCTAGGAGGCTGACATTTAGCTCCTCTTGTTATGTACAGGCATATCGATCACAATTAACTAAAAACGGAGAGGACGGTGAAATTCTCACTCATATAAGTCGCCGTGAAAAATCGAACACATGGAGTTAGTAATCCTTCACAAATGAAGCTTAGTGTTTATACATTTTCGCAATTCCCTCGTTGCAATTATTGCAGCTTGGTGTTTGTGCATATTTATATTTATTTCTCTTTCTGTCTGCATAGCAGTTTCAAGTGGAGGTGGCAGTGAAGTTCCAGATAGTGCTAGCAAATTTGTTTGAAGGGAAAGAGGTACAACCGAAATATAAGCAATTAAGATCTAGCTACTGAATTTGTTCGGTAGAATTTGCACTACAGGATAACCTCCTGTATCAATATATAAATTGCTCCTCCGCCTCATATGTAGTTTTACTTCACTTAAACTTTCATGCATCAATGCAAACTTCCACGCTCCATTTCCATACCAACTGCCATCCATGATTGCACTTTCAATTTGTGCCTTTGCATCACACGAAGACGAGCCTTGCATAGAAGGATCACTCAAAAAGCTACAGGATCACCTAAAATATCAGTTGTTATAGCACGTTTTATGATTTGTCCGTAATCTGTTTAGCCGTATGAGCAAAAGCGAAAGAGTATATATCGCGCCAACCCAGCGGTATTTTCCATTTATGAGTAACGATGAAAAAACACGTTAGGGAGGTCCTGTAGCGTACTGCAGGAAATTTGGATTCCTTTCTGGGTGGGCAATATTGTATTACGCTAACAGCTCATTTCATCACCTTAGCTTATTACTTTTCTTGTTGCCATTACTTCTCTGCTCTGCACGAAAGCAGTTGATTTACAGTTTACCGATCACCCCTTACACTCCTTCAAAGTTGTGGTCATTGCAGCAACCGTTTATGTTGTTTCGAATGCATATAGAAGCAGGGCATTTTCTACTGTCTGGAAATATAAGAAAAGGGCTCACTGAAATGGAGGAGAGAGGTTTTATGCAGTTGGGGACCATTCGTTCACCCAGAAGTTGAGGACGGCAACCTAGCCATGGGCGAGACCTTGAAGGTGCTAATGGCTTAAAGCACTGCGGTTTACAAGTGGATGTTCATTTTCAGATTCGATTCCGTCGCCCATTGAGTTATTACAGCTCCACAGAGAGTATGTACGATGGCGATTCACAGAGCGGTCACCCTGCACGATTGCATAGGGTTCAAAGCAATTCGCCAGGCTCCGTTGGTAAGAAGCAAACATATGTTCGAATCGTTTTTAATAGTGGAGATAGATGAATAAGTCAGACAGCCGAAATGGATGCCGAATATTAAAAAGGTTCTGAACCCGAAAAATCGGAATGTTCCTATTTATCGTGAATGTGCAGATGCGACTTTCTGAACTATTTTCTTGTCTTTTTCATATCACTCTGCTTCACGTTTTTTGCAGCTTCTCACAACAATATCACGAGATCAGTTGGGCGTAACCTGAGTTGTCGAGAGCTGAGCAAAAGGACAATGATCTGTTCTCTGTGAAGTCAGACGCTTGTGACAAGATAAACAGCAAGAATATTTGCCCATAAGATTGCATATGCTTGATTTGTTGTGAATCTCGGTCGTTTGAGACCAAGATTAATCTCGTAGTGTTGCCATTCCTATTCATCTTCCTTACATGAGGTGGGAAAAAGCATAGCAAAATCAAAATTATAAGACCTTAAGTGTGTGACCCAGGAAAGAAAAGCGAAATATGTGGTACATGACGAAGGCTCTTTGAATCAAGTAGTAATGCTGAAGGACAAGGGTTTCGTTGAAAAGCTCATAATTCCCTCACCTCTCCGATTAAATTTCATTTCAGGTACGGGGTTCGAGTCGCTCAAATTAGCTCCTGAAATGACCTCTAGTTTGATATCGTCAAATACTTCTATTGGAACATGAGAAATAAGCCTGTGCTTTTCACCTTTGGTCTTATACATGTGACGATTGGTTTTATTTGTAGCGCAGATGCGATTGCCTCGAATGCCGTTTGCATCTAATATGTCCATGTCTGTTGTCCTTCTACCTTACGTAGTGTGCATATGACATGTGCTTATTATTTTAGTTCCTCTATGGATCTTTCTCAAAATACAGAGATAGTAGGAAACTTCACTATTAGTGTCTGATTCTAAGGTTTTTCAAAAACTTCTCAATCATTTCATCTATATCTATACATAGTAAAAGAACATCTTGGTTGAATAGTAACTGCAAATAGGAAGAACGATGGATCGGAATAAGCTGTTTACTTAGAGAGGGTTATGAGGTTACTGGAGAAAATAGATCAGTATTGCTTCTTACAATAAGTGAGCATATCAGTGCTACCATTTACGTTTGCTCATGAGCTGAGGTTATTAAACTTTGTTCTAAATATAGAGAGATCTTCATTTACGCCCAAGGTTAAAACTTTTTTCAGTGCACTCTATGATTTCGATAGTTATGTCGTAATTAAATCCGATAGTGAATAAATAATTCACTGGCAGTCTTCGGTGATCTTTAAAAATGCCAAATTTCTTTTATTCGCTTAGAAATACTTATCTGATAACAGCTAATTTCATTGCGACTATTGTACCCGTTGAAGATGTGCCATGCTGAATGCCTAAAAATTGGTATCTCAATTTTTGAAGCCTTGCGGGTCGATTATAAGGAAAGTGAACTTTCTTGAGGCAAGTTTTTTCGTTGCTGAGTGAATTGTTTAAAAAACTTTATTCGACTCGTTCTGCCTATACTTTGCCATTTCTTGAAAATTGAAAATCATCAAATATATCGTGTAGTAAGAAATGTGTCAAAAATGAAAAATCCCATTTATTTGATTCGCAGGGCATTATTTGTGTTATTCATTATATGTTTCATAAGGTTTGACAAATATATTTATTTGTTAAGGAGAACGTAGCATTTGATTTATTATTCTTAAATTTTATATAAATAACTCAAGGAAAGTAACTGATTTGATATATTACTCTTTTTGAGGCGTCATTTACACTATCGCTGAAAATCTCTCTTTTCGAAACTTGGATTTGACCTCACCAGTAAAGAATGTCCTTGTTTTAAGCTCTACAAAATGGGAACAGACATTGAATCAGTTAATTTGTCCATATCTTTTATGCTGTTCGCCAATTAGCATTGATGTACGCAGCACAATTTGCTGAGCTTCTAAACAACAATCTAAATACTTATATGAATTTTTTTTCAGGTAATCCATGATTCATCAGGTCACAATGACGTCATTTCGTTTTCACATAGGTCACTTCATGTTGCACTTCATTGTTTTATTATTTCGTGCAATATCGCGACTAAGCGGCGCAGCAAATCTTTGAGTTGATATGCCCAAAGTTTATCGAAGAAACGATTTCTTCACAGTATTGCTGCATGCATAGGACAGCAGTAAATTACAGTATACGAAATCAACGAACTTATCAATTCATTTCGAAGCGTTGCACTTAATTTACGCTGTCGTTTCAAAGTTTCCATCGACACCTCAAACAAGTTGAGTAATTAATTAAGGGGCAAAAAGAGTGTCTTCCAATTATAGTTCTTCTCTTTCTATATTCAAAAATCTTTTGATTTGAGCTCTTATTTGAATTTTTCATGATATGTAAGATTCATGGATTCGTTTAATTCGCGAATATTTTTCGTGGAAACTTGTTTTTCCTCTTCTGATTGAGAAAAAGGTCTGGGAGCGCACTAAAGAAACCAGTACTATGTGCACTTTAGCAATTCCACTCACCAAATCGCCCGATTTCCTCGCCAAATGTACATAAACAGTAGAATAAGTGAGTATGTATTCAGATTTTGACGGTTTCGACAGGTCGACGACCTCTGCAAATCTCCTAGAGAAGGTTTTGCACGGCCATTTTTTACAGGCCGCTTATGAAATGCCACCAGATTAATCAGACCACTGAAAATTTTATAAATAATATACGTTGATGAATCAACTTCGAATTTGGCTCAGCGTACCTACCTCTAGCGCATGTGATATCCGCCAACTTTTTTCTTCATTGGTTCTTGAAAGATTGGTGCTCCTTCCCAACACAAATATGGGCAGATATGACGTCGACATAATGCGCTTTGCAAATGCAATCTTTCAAAACCACATGAAAAATGAAGTTTATATAAAAGATCCCAAAAATATTTCAGGTTTTTGTTCTCTTCCATCGTTTCTTGAGCACGGGAACACTGCATCATCATTATACGCAGCTGAGGTCTCTTTTTTCATGTGTCAATGTATACAACTTCCATTAATTAAAAAATCGATTATATGCGCTCTGTGAGCCTAACAAGTAGCAGAACTTTTAATGCAAATAATTTGGCGTTTCGTTTCGCAATTTTTGAAGGGGAAGTTCCATATGTATATGTACTTGTGACCCCGCATTAAACACTTAGTATCCGCATTACAATCAGCAGTTGGCGATAAATCAGTCCTACTGCAGTGCCTCGTACGAATGCAATGAATGCACTACTATCTATCATTTTTGAATCTTGCAATAATTTCTTACGATCAACTGCTGTTAGCAGCATTTGCAAATAACACATTTTTTGTTGCAAATATTGGTTCTTTCAAAAACTTGTTCTCAACTTGCAAATTATATAAAAAATCTTTCAATAATTTTACGCCGCAGAAGTGATTTCAAAGTAGCAAAGTTCAGACCTCAATGTTTATTAACTTGCACGTTCATTAATTTGAGCATTCGCATTCTTCAAATGAATTGCGTACATCTGTTGCAATCGTAAAGGCAAGTACGATATGCGTCATTGTAAATTTAGCCACTGGCTGCCTTTATTTCAAAATATTTTGAAAAAAGACTAATAGTACTCTTTATATGAAATTGGTCTCTTTAACGAATGCTCATATAAAAGGAAAGGAAGGGAGAAGCATGCCAGAAGAGTTAGCACAACAGAAGTTTTGTGTCATCCCTCCGAGATCAAACATTTCCACAAGTTAACAACATGAAGTGGGATATCACAACAGTAGCTTCATATTTCAGCTCATCCGCCTGCCCTCGCTTATACTGCATAAAAATATCTCTTTCCTTTACCCGACTGGTGCTTATTGAGAGCTGATCACCTAAAATGCCTCAAATTTTTTATCGTTAAGTATCAGTTGCAACTCGCGAGGAAATATTGCGTCATAAACATTCCCCGGCACAGTTCCCGGTTTCGAATTATGCAAGTCCGGAATTTGCTCCCTGCTGATATCATTGTGCATCATCCATTGCTGCATCTTTCAATTTGCGGCTGAGTCATTTCGATTATGAACGTATGAAATTCTATTCACTCGATCGTAGTTTTACGGATATTTTGCTCTTTCTTGCCGTTTTCGTAAAATTTTTGTTTTTTCCACGTCGAGAAACTTGAATAAAATAAATAAAGAATGAAATTGCTTTTGGGTTGCATACGGTTGTAGGACGGAATCTTGTAACATAACTTATTACCAAGAATTGAAGCCGAGCATCTTGTCCCACGGCGTAGAGTATAGCGATCAATTAAATGAACTCTATTTAAGTTGAATCTTTTGCAGTTTCATCTGTCATTTTTTCAATAGCGTTTTTCATTTGGAAAAAAAGGTTGTTTATGTAAAAGTATAAACTCAATTAATTCATCTGAGACCGTAAATCGCTAAAAAATGGAGGCATCAAGGACAGAGGAAATTGTGTTTCGTTCACTGTCAATCATATGAATCATTTTGACACATTTTGAATTAGTTTTGTGATTTTTATTTTTGCGTATTGAAAAATAATCCTTTACGAAATAGTGAATGCATTCACTCATTTTTCTATTGTTTACGATAAAATTCGAAGGAATTTCAACGCAAAATTATTGTTGCTTCTTTGAAAAGAACACTCGTAGCATCGAAATGACAGCGTAAATGTGCTTCCGTCATCCATTAACTAGTTTTAGAAAAATTTTTTTGCCAATACGCAAAAATGGCGACTTCATTCGCTCTTAAAGGACGTTTGGATACTTCTGAAAATTTCTATTGCCGTAAAGTCTCTCTAGATTCATAATAAAAATGTTTAAGACTTCAACAAAGTGAAAAAACTGAAAGTAAGTCATTTTGAAATGAGCGACCAATGGCAAATTTCGCTTTTATTGTTGCATTTCTTTATAAATTACGTTCACTGGAAATAACTCCCATAGAAGATGAAAAATTTTCGTTTCAAAAAAAGGGAGTATCATTCGCGTTTAATTATTGCGTAACGATTAGCAAAATGCACGCGATTTTTGTTATTCGAACGGATTATCTCTAACCACTAGCGATCGAATATCACAGAATACGTCAGGCTCTCGAACCTGACTCAGAGGATTTCAAAATATTTGACACCCGTCTGTAAAGTGCGACATGCGGAAAGTGAATCAGAGTCTCTATGGCGCATGTGGGAGAAATATTCGCGGAACCGCACGTTTCTAATTTCACGTTATAGCATCGCTACATTTTCTATTTTGATCAGGACCGATTCGTCCTCCAAGCACTGCACTTTGCAAGCAAAAGTTGGACTAACTCAAATTCCTAATAAACGTTCTAATTTTTAAAATTTTCGACAATTCTATAATGCCTCATTGATAGATCTCAAAGGTCGTCCGATTAAACAATAGAGAATGCTCGTGAACAAGTTGAAGAGTAGGAAATTAAATAAAACAAAATTGATGGCGGTTACCTTCAGAAAGCTTTTCTCTATCACATTATTAAAATGCTCTTTTGTAAAATTTCATTATTGGTTACCATTGCATTGACTACAGCACTTCCCTAACAACCGTTCTTACTTACTATTCATTCCTGTAACTTAAAAATTGTTGAATATTTTTTCAAATGTTTAAGAGAAAACGACATCATAAATAAACATTTTTCCCATCCTCATTATTTTTTACGATAGCTCATATTTAAGGAAATTCTTAAAGACAGAATCGATGGAGCAACATAATGAGCAGAACTAATAGAGAAGAGGAAAAAGAAAGAAAATATAATGAGTTTGATAATAAGCTCGAATGAGTGAAACAATGGATAATGCTAAGTGAAAAATTCCAACTGAAAAAATTCTCTTAGAAATCCATAAGACATTTTTTGGAAAAACGAACTTTCGTCGCTGAAAAATGAGCTAATTATTTTTATTTTCTCGAAAATCACATTTGATTACGATTTTTACGGTGTTTCGATGATAAGTAAAATATCTTAATATTACGTAATTCACTTCAAGGTTGGTAATCAAATTAAACGATCGATCTTATGAGTGAGTCAACTCTTTTCATCAAATTACTTTGTTGTTTCGTTTTTATTACAATTCAACATTCAAACTAAAACTATCAATAAAAGTGTTGTTAAAATGCAATATGCGTGTTTAAAATTTCTATTGTAAATGAGTGCCAGAAGAGTTGTGATTTTACTGAGACTAAAATGGCAAGTTCTATATTATGGGCGGTATGAGTGGAAATGCTATTCAAGGTCGAGTGCGAGAAAATTTTGTGCATTGTGCTATGAGGACAACGTGGCAGTCGTCTTCGTCTAACACCTTGACGATTTAGTTAGAGAAGCGCTTTTGCATTTGCTTCGATTGAGGATTTATTCTGTTCTTATAGTAGTATGCGAATTTCAAGTGCAGAATTTTTTGGTGCTACATCAATACAGGAAGCCATCTTTTAACGCAAACAAAGCACGAATTAGCATGCCTCACGATAGCATGTAACCTCCCCCCCCGTTAGGTCACTTCCCGCTCCCTTCCTACACTTACTCCCCCGCTCTGAAAATTTTGCACCTTAATCCTATACGAGGAGGAAAATTTGCCTTTGCTCATTGAAAATCTCTCTTTACTTGTCAGAAATATTTGAGTATGTAATGGAATCAATAATACGCATATCCATGATTAACAGAATATGTGATGCAAAGGTTCTTTAATAATGTTCAGAGGACAGAATATATTTCTATAGTTACTCACTGATAGATGTATATAAGATGTGTTTCTTTTGCACCTCCTAGTGAACCCTTAAAGTTTGGCTTTATTGTCGATGTGGTGCTTTTATTTCTATCCGCAAAGCAACATATTAAACATTTACCCTGAAGCGATTATTTCTCATCGCATCATAGCCCCATTTCAATTCGTTATTTCTAAAGTATGATTGATGGAAAACTGCGTTCAACTAAAATCACGTCTGAAATAGAAATCCTTTGCTACAATAAACTTATTTTGCATCCAATATGCCTGCAAATGCATCTAAAAATAAAACAGTTGCTGAAACATATTTTTAAAAAGTCTGCAATGCTGGTCGAATTTAACTCTGAATTTCTTCGGCAGTAAACTTAATGCTGAAATTGCTACTGAATTTCTCTTTACTCAGAATTTCAAAAATCTAAAAAATTTTCTCTCTTGCATCGTCAAAGGTTGCAACGAATAGCATGATTCCCTCCCATTTGCCAACTTAACGAAATTTATTTTATATAACTTTTTTTACTAGATCTAGTACTTGGTCATCGACTGAATCGCTCATGGCAGCACGAATTATAAAAGTAAGTAAACTGTAAATTTTTGCGAGAAGTGATCAGATATACGCAAATGAAGTTTTCAATGTGCACTTTTCAGCGGAAAAAAACAGATCAACCGAAGTTCGTATCAATTGTGGATGCTTTGATCTGATTACGAGCATGTTTTACTCCATTGTGTAAGCTTCTCTCATATTGCACCTATTATGGGTTTTTCAATAGGCACCTTATAGCTTGTGATTCTAACTCTTCAAGTATCAACCAAAAGGCTCATTAGCAGTGAGCATTAAATAAGTTCAATGATGTACTTGCCTCAGTAGAACACAATAAGCCAGAAATTTTGCAAGTTTTTGAGGGATTCTGTTGAATAGGAGGTCCTTCCCTGGGAATTTTGGCAGCATTTATGGAACGGGTATATCGTTTCAAGTATGCGAAAGCAAATCATTTTTAGAATCCTCTGGCAGAAATGAGCTTTATTGACGAGGGGAAATTCATTAGGGGAGGGGGCAGGGAGAGAAAAGGGGTTTACTTCTCCAAAAGATTGCGAAATGTTTTGAAGGGTATTTATTCAAGAGGGAGAGGAGGTGAGAGGGAGAGGAAGAAACGAGAGAGCGTTAAGTATCACACTAAGTAAAGATTAACACCGCAAACCAATAAGCACGAAGACGCACTTATACTTTCTTACCTCATCTTGTTTCTCTAATCAAACGTTCAACAAAATAGTTTGTTTCATTTTCATAGGGGAAATATGGCTCTTTAAGCATCCACTATAGGATAGCCATCATGAGCTGATTCAAGCCTAATATTCATTTTTAGTGTAATACTTCTTCTTCATATTATACATGGTTCTGCAAAATGGAATTCTCGAAGTCATTGCTCTGTACATGTAAGTCTTTCTAAGCTTTATTTCTCATTTAGACCGTTTATAAATTGCTCATTTCACTTACTTCGAAGCTTCATTTATTCTACTGACAACAAATCATTGCTAATTTATTAGCACAAATACATCGTTTTATTCCCTCACATTTTATTGTTTCGTTTCTTTAAGCTCTCATCTGGCAGCAGGTTAGCAACCCAACGTCCAAATTATGGCACACAAAATTCTTTCTCTCTTTTATCACTCTACGAATCAATGGCAAAATTCCTATAGGCGATGGAAAACAAAAATTTATTGAACATATTTTAATATTTTTTATCATTTTATCGTCACTGAAACCTACTTACAGTTTTTCGGAAAAGCCCTCACCATGTACACAGACTTCTTTTTGCTCATTGATGAAGAATATGCCCATTAAATTTCAAACACCTCAGCGCAGAGCGCTTTCACAATTGCGATAAAAAGTATTTTCAGAAAATTGTTGAAATCCTTCTGGTCTTTCTAAAGTCATGCCCTCTGCAAACAATCAAATTTAAAGTGCGGAAATGACTGGCTTCAAATAACATTACTTGGGAGCATTTGTACTGGAAGGAAATTGATTTGCATATAATCAAAATCGTTTGCCTCATTTGCCAATTTTTTATCATTTGTGAATACCAAGTTTCCAGAATAATCAGCTATACGCTCACGGTATTTACATACGATCATTGAATGAGGACGAGAAAGCTGAAGAGGCGAGATATAACAGTCAAATGAATTTCTATAAAGAGGTAAATTTGCTTTGCGCTAATAGCAATGATAAAACTTCTCAATCGAGTCAAAAATTTTTATTTCCTGTTTACTTCACCTATAACTTTTACAGGTGTATTTATTGTAGAGAGCAAGCAGGTGTGACAATCATATTTACACAGTTTTTGGCTCAAATGTCAGAATCACTGCAACATGTAGACGCACATCTCGAGGAAGGCAGATTGAAACAGCAGATTGCGTTTTGATTATCAAGGCAAATAAAAAGGCATAATAGCTTCTAGTTTTAATGAATCTTCCTGCAGGAGCTGAAGAAAATCTGTGCTATCAGTGAGAATGAATTACTCAAGCGACCGATGACACCATCATTGCCATCGTTTTGTCACCGTTATGATATCACAAAATTCGTGCTTCCTGGATGCTCCGTTCTTGTAAGCTCACAAAAATTTCGCTTATTATTGATACCATCCATTCCTATTTGCAATGGTATGAATCCAACGAATAACTGCTATTACTTTTGCTACTGCTACGCTATTAAAAGACCATTATTTGAACCAAACCAAAAGGACTACCTCCCGTCATCGCCGCCTTCAGAATTTCCGCCTAATTGAAGGGAATTTCGTTTTTCAAATATGAAACGCGTTGTTTCCGAAATCATCACTCCATACTATTGTCCTATCAATTTACGGGCGTCACCTTAGTCACGTTTTGTACTTTCTGTCTTTAGCAGTAGTACAAAGTTTCAAGGGAAAGTTCGTTTCTTTATTACCTTATTTATTTAATTATTCGCTTATTTATTTCTTCGCCTTTTTGTTTATTTATTTATTCACCTATTATTTCATCTATTTCTTTGTTCATGCATTCCAGAGCTCTGAATGGGAAAACCTACAACAAATTTGTTAACAACAACAGCAAAAAGATCGCGATCAAAATTCCGAACGAGTGGACATACAATACGTAAAGCAGCAATAGTGTGAACAGCGAACCTTCCCAGAAAGATGCAGGAGTAGGTGCAGGAACGATGTAAGCAGGAAGCAGATTCCATGCTCGTGTAATTCGAATGTAGGAGCCGTGCGGAATGCTGTTTGTGCTACCGCAAAGGGGGGAGGCAGAGTGGAATATTTTTGAGAGCACGATTTGAGAAAGTATCTCACACTTTGGTAACAAAAAAACAAGTGAAACTTGATCCAATATGTATAGTGCAGTACTTTTTAGAATGATAGAGTATATGCGGGTGGTCATTTCATCCGCAAGCTGACCATCAACGAGACATACGCATTGAAGGAGTTCATGATTCAATCAAAGCACTACGAGGTATATGTGAGAAATAAACAGAAACAGGTTAATTTTGCGTCGGTTTTCTTTCAGTTCAATCAGTGAACAATCACGGTTGATGTTCACGTATATTTTTCAATATTTTTTGTGTCGTTTTTTGTGGAACACTTTTGTCCGTCTTCTCAAATGGAAATTCTATTAAGTTTTCGTGCAATATTATCGTGAAGCATAACTTCATCACTAACATTAAACGCCTACCAAGATTTGCGAGTATGTAATTGCAAAGGCATTATGGCAACGCTGCCTCTGTACGTACAAATGCCTCCGAAAACGCAATTTGTTGATCGTAGCATACATCGTTAATTCACCTTTTGAGAGGAATGTAAAAATTTAATGACATCAAAAAATTGCTTACATTTTCAACTGGTCAGATTTCTTACCTATAGTTGTCGAGTTGCAGAAAAAAAGCGGTTTTTTGTGGTTGAAGTGCATAGACAACCAAATCACTTCTACTTCGGGTGCGTTATTATGCATATTTTATTAATTATAAGTGGCTGGCTGTTGCTCCTCTGGTGATAACAACTTCAAAAGCGCATTCCCTACCAGCTCTTTCAACCTGCTTCTTCACCTGTTTATAACTGGAAGGTTCTTAGGAAATCAATTTCCTTTGAATAAAAGAAAATTAATTGAAGCCAAATGTATCAACAAATTGCAGAATGTTGATAAATTTTAGGATCGAAGAATGGGGCCAGCTCTCAATCTCGTAGTGGTTGAACGACCGAAAGCACCACACGTCTGTGGTCAGCAGGAGATCCGCCCTAAGTGGTTTTGTTACCTTAAGACGCGATAACATTCATCACTTAGTTAACCTTTAGTCTAGCGATATTACTGTTGGTTTATATAATGTGACTGCATCTGAAGATCAATAAATCATTCTTTTGGAAGATGTAACACTTTATATATCATGGTTGGAGAAGTACAATGCGCTTCGAATATCTCATTTCTTTTGATGTTGTTCGTTTCATAGAATAGACGCTTATTCTCGTTTTATTATTTATTTTGTTTGTTACTTTCACCTACTTTTGCTACTATAAGGATGCTGTTCTTCTACTGTTATTATCCGTACTTCCATAAACATAACTCCTTTGTTTCTTTTTACTTTTGTTCATTTACTTCCGGTAAAAAACAATAGCAAACTTCTATTTCCTGCATTGTCCCTGAACTATCGTGTTGTTTCGACTCTTTTTAATGATTAATTTAATCCCTGTTGTCCTTAAATATTGGTCAAGCAGATATTGTCATTTTTGTTTATTTCTTTAGAAAAACACTTTAGTGCTGTTTTTGCCAACCGTGAACAAGGGAGTCATGCTTCCTTGGAGCCGATCTCAAACAAAATTCAAATGCTTTGCACATTCCATTGCGAAATTATGACTTTCGATTTAATGTTCGCTCACGTATACTCAATAAAATATTGGTTATCCAAACCATACTATCTCTATTTCGATCAGTGTTCAAGGTTCATTACGTTCAAGTTCAACCCGATCACAGTGCTCAAAGAATTGATTGCTAACGGAAACTTGATTTCAGATGCATTGCTTCGGTGGAATGCTTTCTACGCACCTGTAAGGTTTAAATACGAATCCGTATTGTTTTTGAGCACTCTCCGAGGCACACTGAAAATGTTTCATACAACGCTGACGAAATATGCATCGGAAAATAACTAGGCTCAGTGTTTCGAAGCTCTTCTTTGATTTCTGTTTCGAAAATGATCGATTCTCTATTTTATAGAAAGAAATCACAAAATTATAAAGAATTAATTAAACATTAGTTGCGAGGTAATAAAACATTCGACGTTATATTTGATCAATTCACTTTCAGCTTATTTCTGGCTGCATTCGCATCCGTTGCTCATACATATATCGACGTTTTTAAAATAGAGAATGTCGACAACTGCAATGTGAAGGTGAATCGCACTATCTTTCTTATGCGAATTTTATCTCCAAAGCAAACTCACACGACAAGTCAATGAATGTTGCATTTACGACAGCAATTTGAGACCAGTTTATATGAGAGAGTAGTGCGAAGTACGCAAATTGGCATCGAAAATTTGAGAAATTCACAAACGAGAGTTGCTTTGCAAAAATTTGTAATGGTCATCTGCTCTTTTTAAATGGTTGCAAATCGCCTCATTTGCATGGAAAATTTTAGTATTACTGAGAAGCAGTCATATTCAAATCAGCGTATGGGTACTCCTATAGCAGCAGGTGGTCTTAGCGGTAAAGCGCGAAAGAATAGAACTTATTTGAAATTCTAACAGAGCACGCTCTTTCCATGTGAACTTATTTTGGCTGTAACTTACCTCTTCTTCTTTCATGTCTGTTATTCCATACAGCTGAATTACGGAATATAATGCAAAAGGGGCAGATATTATCCCACTGGAAGTCTTACTTCAGGGATAAGGTTGTAGTATAGTGAAATTGATCCTCCTACACTGTAAGACTTGTAAAAAAACGGCGATGCAAATATTGCTTCAATGAATTTATAAATATTTTATTGGCTGGGAAGGTGTCTCTTTTCAGAACGGCACAAGTTTATACTCGGGTTCGATCTATATCCGTCATTTGAATGCAACCGAGCAACTTGAGGAACAGTCCTATCAAGCTGCGCTAAAATCATGGCATGAGATATGTTTGATTTATTAATGTTCTCAAATTGAAACAGCCATTCTTTATTATCTTTTAAAAAGGCTTTAATAATATTATAACCATTATATCCATTTAAAGGTTGGATCATTAAATGTTTATCTATTTATAGTAATAATTCAGCACATCTCAAACCTGTACCCACTTATAACTATCTATGGAATAACGACCACCGTCATGGCGTCATTCAATCAGCTAGCCATACGTCAGACACGAATCTTTGACACAGTTCACTTTGCATTTTGAAGCAAAGTTGAGCACTCGGCCGCTTAATTATGTGGCATGCTAAATAAACTAGCCTACATGTTAAAACTTGGCCAATCCACCTTACTTAATTACTTAATTATCAATCGAATCGATGAGCACACAAGTGTATTTGAATAAAGGTTATGGGTCCTTTGTTTTAAAAATGCTCACATCAAACAGAACGAGATGACGAATAACGTTTCAGGCATCCGTAGAGTTCACAAAAATTTTCAAGGAAAACAATGGCATTGCTCCTGAAAATTTCACTTGGCCGTTCGTTCCAGAGAGCCGCTCGTTTTGTTTTGCATATGAAATAACACAGTACAACTTAACAAATTGCATTGTTATGGTGAGTATTTATTTGAAAACTTTGTGCAAACAGTATAAACATTTAGACGTTTGAAAGACATTCACATTTTTTATAGCCTAATCTAAATGCCTTTTCATTGATACGGCTTGCTCGGGAATGTACTTTCCGGAATTTGGCATCTATATTCATTTCCGATAAAAAAGATCGGCTAGATTATTTTTAAAAAATCGTTAGTAATGTTTGATTACTCATTATAATATTTGATTTCTCAAAAATGAATTAAGAAAGAAACGCTAACTCCACCATCAATATTCATGAAAAATGTCCACAAAGCATCAAATAGGAGATGCTGAGAGTGAGAAGTGAATTGCAAAACAATGTGCAACTCTTTGCAAAGTTTAATTACCTTTTTCTACAGAATAATATTGCATATATCAACGATACGGAGCCACAACACTTGAACGATGAGCAAATTAAACAAATTGTCGATTATGCGCAGAAACTTGAAGCTTATGGAATCTACCTCTACGAAGATGTAATGCAAGTAAGTTTATGGCTACAAATTCGCGTGTTTGCTTTCAGTAAGTCAGTTTGTCCGTCAGTCAATCAAAACAACTTTGGAGCAATAATAGTGCCATTGTATATCTACCAACCTATGAATATTTGTGTGGTCACGAAAGTCGCTCATATATTTAATTATAATTCACCCGGCTAGATGTTTATTTGGTTGTAGATCAATGGGTGAAAACAACATTTTGCGTGACGTTTGAGGAGTTTGATCGCTTCCGACATATCCTGCTTATGTAAAGGAATTCTCATTTATGGACACGTCTGGATTTATGAGCAAACATTTGAGGGTGCACCTATGGATGCGTCCGTTACAAAATTCCGGCATCCCGTTGTTCGGATAACTTCAGCAATTTTCCCCTCTATGCTTTAATAACGGATATGATTGGCACGTTTAAAACTTCATGTAAAATGAAATACTCTGTGAGTGGTGAGAAAAGATGTTCGGCGTTTATGTTCGTAACTCCCGCTCGGGATTGCTCGGGGGTAGTAGTTAGCAGCATCGGCAACAACGTATCCAGTATGTTTAGTACTATCCATATTAGTATGACACCACTAGAGTATAATGAAATGCTAACATTTCTTGCATATTGAACAACATAATTTGTTTTGGCTGAAAAATCTATTTGAATGCCCATATGGTCAATACCCATACAACCTGAGTAGTCACGTAGACAGACGATCATATCAATTAAGAAACGAGGAAAGACTACGAGGACACCGTTAGCTGTGGTGAAGGAGCCCGAGAAGCCGATGTCGATTTGCGACGAGATGATCTCCAATAAAACTAATCAAGCGTCAAATGAAACTTCTGAACAAACTTCACGCTTTTGATAAGTTATTCCTAATAAACGTACTGAAATGTTTATGTCCCATCCGTCACACTGCTTTTGAATATAACGCAAAAATGCGTTTCGTAGTTAACGAGCTGGGATGAACAGGAACGATAGGGAACGTCAATCATTATACTCATTTCGACAGAAAACCGATGTGGATTACGCCTAGAAATGTCCTCTAATGCTGTAGCAAAGCAGACTTTGTTGCTCACATAACAGTGGTTAACTATAGGAAAGCTTAAGCTATCAGAGACTGCTGACTGGTCAGCAACAACACTGTTGAGCTTAATCGCTGCGTCCACAAATCTGTAAGGGTTTCATCACTTATGAACCTATGAGGGAAAAGTTGAAACGAAGGAAGGGGATAAAGGATGGAGGTCACTGAATTATAAAACCCTCTACTGCTTCACAGCCGCAATCAGATATCACGCCTCTTAGCACTTGACTGTCAAAATTGAGTAAACAAATGCACTAATACGCTACAGCTGAACCGATATGCGAATGGCGCTTTTTCCACAAGTTTCAAATATTTATGGCGAATTACGCATCCTCTGATTGTCACATAATGCGACATCTTTGCCCAAAACAAGATATATGCTGACACTCCATGGAGTCACTTTCAATTCCCGGTAATCCCTTCAGCAAATTGAACAACTTCATGTACATATCCACTTCCTCATCATTCAAGCAGAACAAATACTTTATGAGAATTATAGAGTTTAATTCAAATTTAAGGTTTTATGAAGCCGATCATAAATGCAATCACAGCTGTATTTCATCTGTGATATGTCGGAACGAGTTAAAACTAATTTCATCTGATTAGTTTTCAAATGAGAATCCGCGAAACAAAGCGTCTATGTAGATAAGTGGCGTTTCTAAACAGATCCGCTGAAAACGACATCCAGCCATTTAAAAATATTTGAATGTTTCACATGTTTTCGTTACTTCACATTTTCTGCCGACTACTTGGAGGAGTAAATTCTCTTATCAGACCATCTTTAGTCAAAAATTAGTTATTTACGCCGATGAATCGTTCTACTACTTTCGTCGTTCCTAAATATCTCTTCGTCCTTAAAACATTTGTGTATGGAAAAATAATCGTGGCTGAATAAAGTTTACACCACATTAAAAGCGCATCAAAAATAATGAAGAGCACAAAAAACAATATATAATCACAAAACTACCAACAAACAATGTTGGTGACAATAAATGCACATTGCTACAGTAAGAAATGCGTGATAGCAAGATGAGGTAAGAAACATCTATACTAGGGTTAGAGATGGAGTCTTCCCGAGCACTTCTCGTATTCTTGCTCATCCCCCCCCCCTTCCCCCCTAATAATGAGTAAAGCAATATTCCTTGAATGTTCTCAAATAGAACTAAGGAATACGCAACTATCATTAGCAATCAAAGGTCATCATCAGCCGCAAAAGATCACGACAAGACAAAAATCCTCATAAAAGTAATAAACACATCGATGAAATAGTAAATATGTATAAGAAGTCTGAAAGTGCAACTCTGATTTCGGTAGCTTCACGATCTTTTTCAGTTCCATTTTCGACAGCGAAATTTTAGGTGTCATAAAAGATTTTTTCGGCAGCTCAACAACTCCTCGAGTTACGGTTCCGATTACGAAATTCTAGATGTAGTAAGTAAGAGGAAAGCATCAGAAAATCCAACTCCATAGTTCAGAAGCGTTGATATTTTTCAAAGATTTCAGAGAAAATTCTCGAACTTTCTAGACATAATTGATGTATATATATAGCATAAATCAAATGATGAACGCACTAAAATAGCTACAAATTACCATTTTTACACTTGCAAAAATGTATTTCAAAGTTTTAACAAAGGAAAAGAACTTAAGATATGCGATAATTTAAGGCAAAACAAACTTCAAAGAAATTCGAATTCAAATGAAATGAGATGCAAAGACACTTAAATAAAAAATGAAGTGAAACTATATGCATAACATACAAAATGAAAATCGATAAAATTCGAACAAATGAAAAAAAAGGCAATAGAGACGTCAAAATCGCACCATATGATTCACTGAACGATAAGTATGAGCTAAGAAAAAACTTTAAAACAATAGCTCACATCCAACTATGAACTAAGAGTAAAGTTTTCATAAATTCAAATTCAATCATCGAAACGAAACCAGCAATAGAGAAAATATTCCACGTAATGTTGGAACCTTAAATACATATAACTACTCCATCTCCTGGAACCGGAAAAAAACAAATAAATCTATCCCAACATAATAAAAACGCTTCGATCCGATACCTCAAATCATCGTTGGTTCCCTTTACCTCTCACTAATTATTTCCCTCATCAATAAGACTTCACATTAACAATGAGAATTGTGGAGCGACAATTAATGCTAGGTTGCTAACTTCTGATAAACTCATTTATGAATCGAAGAATGTGGACGGCGTCTCGTCACGTTCGAGCCTCGTGCTTTTTCTGGAACATTCTGCAAAATGAATCCGTTGAGGATCAACTCTGCTCACAGTTCGAACACTGCGCTTTATTGCAAATATGTTCCTTAAGCAAATGCGAAATGCCTAAGTGTGGCCCATATGATATGCGTCCTACTATTTCAGTTCCTTCCCCAAATACTTTCCCATGGTGATGCACTTTTCCCCTAGAATCGACCGATCCTAGAAATGGGTAAACTAAGAATTTGCTCGCGGTTCACATTCGATCTGCCGCGGAAAAAAATCTCTACTGCCTTTATAAATGTCGACTGTTATCCTTGAAGAAGACATGCAACATGAGAAAAATAAGGGATGGAATTTAGAGATTACACTCCGTTTGCATAGTTCCTTTTGTATTCAATGAGTTGATATCACCGGACAGGTAGACAAAAATAATGTACACAGCACGACCCTTTTACTACACACTTCGTCTGGAAAAAAAGTGCTTCCACTTTTCTTGTGTTTACATCATTTAACAGTTTCCTCTCAATATACCTGTTGCTCTTTCAACGAAGTCGCTTTCTTCACATCAAATATCAAAATACGTACCATAGCAGTATTCAAAGAAATGGCACCTATCTAGCTTGGAAAACCTCTAACCAGATATGATGCAAAGCTTCATCATCACTGACATCCACTACTCTCAAGATGAGATCCTTCAATTTGAAAGACGAAATATTTGAATTTACTCTGTTTCAGACCAATTATAGCCAATGGGAATCAAAGCTCAGGATTCGGAAATAACGCTTTCCCGACTTCAAGAAATGACAAAAGATTATTGTTGGCTGATTTGCTATAAAACAACGCAATAAAACAAACCTCTTCATCTTCACTATCTTGCTCTGCAACATCCTCCAACTTTGGTCGAACTCCTTTCAGTGTTTGTGGCGACAGCACGTTAGATGGCACCTCTAGCAACGATTCGCGTGGCTGCAATACGGCACACATAAAAATTCTACTAATAAACTATTTTCTGGAACTCTATTATTCATAATAATCAACTAATTTTTCGATCAAAATTTTTGATCAACATATGATCAAAATTTGTGGCTAGAAAAGACATCAAGGACGGTGAGAATTTCATCCTTTTCGGCGATATTTATTTAAAACTTGCGAGTTCAAAGCGACTGTTTGCTCATAGTCTGACTGAGATCTATAGATAAAATAAAAAATCAGCAATTGAGCCATTAGAGTTCGCTGGAGTTGGAAGACGCTTGCCCACATGTGTTTCGGGAAATGTGAATATATGCATTTGGATGTTGGACCTGAATGCTCCAATACGGATCAATCGGCTTGCTAAAATACCTCAATTGATAGCAATATATACGTGTGAGGAAGGACTGCTTATTCACCATTTGATCTCGAATGCATCCGCTGTATCTTACAACATTCTGCCTCATCACTTTAATTCATCTCTCACTCTCACATCTGTTTACCCTCCCCTCTTTCCTCCATTCACGTTGATGGTGCAATTCAAATTGCCTGTCATGATGTATAAACACTTCAAGGGACAAAACGCACTCGATAGAAACTGCGTCGTCCCACCGGAGGCGCGTTGTTAGCCCATTCTTGCAGAAGCCGGCTCGCGTCAGGAATTTCGACAGGCACAGTCGGGAATTTACGTGTAATACGCACCGGAGTTCTGCCTGAAACTTACTTCCGTTGTTTCATACATAGCCGCGTTCCTATAAAAACCGATACACACAACATAAGATGAAGAATTCGTAGCCGCGTTCCTATAAAAACCGATACACACAATATAAGATGAAGAATTCATCTCTTCTCCCAATACCGCGAAAATTCTAAATTATATAGTATGGATGATAAAATTATTTGCTCCCTTCCTTTTATTAAATGTAAACCACCACCGAAATAAAGCCAAACTAATAAAACATCCCTTCATCTATCACAAAGCTCTCCCTTACATTTTGCATTTAAACGTATATGTTATAAGTTACCAGTAGAAGTGACTCTCTCGAACTTGTTGCTGACGAAATCGTCGAATTCTTTTCGTGATTTAGTTACAGTTTCCTTCACCTTATTCAAGCTCGACTCGCCGCTTGAAGCCTGAAAAAGGGAAATCCCTCACGTTTATTCTGCGAATGCTTAAACCATTGGACATTTAAAACTATCACTTTACATGTTAGAAGTTCTTGACTCACTCAACTTTGCTTAGTCGTTGTGATAAGATGAAATTTTGGAAGATTCTGGTGAAGCACAGACAGAAGTTAGAGATTACAACTGTATCGAGTGTGCCTACCTGCGCCGTGTTCTTGTCTCGTTTCATCACCACTTCAACACCTCCCTCAATCGGAATCTCAGGCGTTTATGTTCTGTCACAATCACTAGTTAGCTCATAAATGCTCAAACATTCACTCACGTTTCCTTCACTCAGTTAGAAACAAATCCCATTGAAGACACATTCGAAAATTCTACCTGTCTTTTCAAACCTCTCTTTAAAAACTTGTTCAGCTTGGAATGCAATCCGGAAGTGGTAAAATTGCATTCAACAACATACTTGGTGCAATGGGGTAAGAAAATGCCAGTCCCCAACCTTCCCTCCCCTCCCCTCCCAGCTTCTTTCTCCCTCCTCACTGACATTCACAACTAACCAATTACGATAAAGTACTATTTCCAAAAAAAAAACCGCATTCATAATTAACGGATAGCTAGCACTCTAATGAATGTGCCATTACTGGATCCGGAAGCTTCAAATAACAGTGATGACTAACAATAAGAGCTGCAGTATCGGCGACTTGAGCAGTTGTATCCTTAACCGCCTTGACCAGCGATACGACATTTTCATCTGCCAACTGACATTCGGCAGTTGTGAAAGATCGCATCTGAAAAACAAACAAATATCAAATCCTGATGGAAAAGGAGGATTATTTCTTTGTTACGCCAAACCTCGCCCACCAGATGGACAGTGTAAACGAATGCATACGATAATAATGATTTTGCATCCAAACGTAGTTTCTCAAATAGTCAGATTTAGGGAAGATGAAAATAATAGCACTGACGCTCTCATCGGATCCCAAGCAAATGGCAAAATCTGAAGTGATACATGTTGCCGATTACACATATCGTTGCAACAAGGCGGAAAGTTTATAATGTTTGCTAAAACCAACGAAGCTAAAGGTTGTGGACGCTGGTCATTGGAAAAAAACACCAGATTTCGAAGTTTTCTTCGATCCTCGTTCTGAGTGTGCCGACCTCCTGCATTTTTCACGGAAGTACCTGGAGTAAGCAAGGAATGGAAAAATTAAATGCCGCAAATAAGTTGGATCCATCCTTAGGACCCCCTCCCACATCCCTAGGAAAATATTTATGGCTGAAATGTTGTGCGCTCTGATTTCAAACCTATTTCCGTCATTCAGGATGCGGAGCTATCCACTGAATATATCAAAGCATCCCAGTTTCCACCGTTATCAATTATGCGACCGCAAATAGCAACAGTGGCAATGCAGGTGAGCAGTAAGCAATATGCTGAATCTTCGCTAGTACCTGAGGAAAACTTCTCCCTTTAACAGCAATCGGGTGCTATAAAGACAGATTTTATGATGAGATTCTACAAAATTTCCGATCAAACTTGCCTCAGTAGAATAACGCTCGACAGATGCCTTCAACGACTCGCTTCTCGCAATCTCTCGAGTCTTCTCCTCCATAACATCAGCCAGCAATTTTTTCTCACCCTTAAATTACACAGAACGTGATGGCTAAATGATAACTAGGAAGCCAATTCACCAACATGCCACCATCATATCATATCAGTTGCATGCAACTCAACGAGGAATCCACAATGTAACCGAAATCACGCGCTTGGAATTTTTACAGATCATCGAATATATCCTAAAATTCTTAAATA
Organism: Baylisascaris procyonis; assembly: GCA_037389465.1. Taxonomy (NCBI): domain Eukaryota; kingdom Metazoa; phylum Nematoda; class Chromadorea; order Rhabditida; family Ascarididae; genus Baylisascaris; species Baylisascaris procyonis. Next base: position 2,195,319 of record JAZARR010000266.1, read on the forward strand.
ATTGATGAGACTGTGAGATTCCTCGCAACTTTAACAAGAAATAATCGTAAAAGAACTCAGCTAGCAAAACGGCCTCTACGTCCACCCAAATGTTATTATCTCTAACAACTGAACAACCCTCTTCTCATCCCACCCACTCATAACAAGGATTATTCCCTCAAGAGCAGAAATAAAAATGCCACGAAAGTTGCAATTAACTCCAACGTTACCAATCTCCGTAAAAAATTGCTCACTATAGATTTGTTAACCATAAGCATGAAAGCGACTTAAATAACCATCAACCGACATGTTCATGTAAGTCGTCTAAAAACACAACAAAATAAAGATTGAAAAGCTGAATTAGGTACAAATTCATAAACGCAGTTTCAATTGAAAACAATTAATATCAGAACTCAGAATGAAATCTAAACCCCACTATCCAAATAGAAATTGTAATAATCATCACTTACATCTGCGAATAATGCCGCCTTCTGTTCAAGCTCACCAGTGGCACTACTAGCCGCAGATCGTAATTCCTTCATCTCAACATTTCCAACATTAAGTTGAGCCGTCTGTGTAGCACAGAATGTTGATGATCGTAACGAGCGTTCTTCATCTTCCTTATCGATTGCAGCAATCATTTCGTTTGTCATCGAATCGTAGGATGCGAAGAAATTCGCTGCCATCGATTCCAGCTGCAAAACAATACAGCATCCATTATTGGCTTGAGAGGAAAATAATTAAATTAATGACATTCAAACGACTATGGCGTAAATAATTTTGTTTTGAAGCTCATCACCACACTCTCAATCAAATAAGATCATGATCTATTACAAAAATTCGATGGCTTAATTCACGCGAGACTGTCAATGTATCTCCATAGCATCGGAAGGAGAAGTTCCTTTCTCATCGTCCATTTTGGCTAATAGCCCTGTCAACAATCTTAGGCAGACGAACCTCTTTATTCCTCGCCTCCCATAAAAACGACAAGAAATGGTTTTAGAACAAACAGCTATACATCCTACGCACTTATGCTTTTCAGTTCCATTGAAAACGCATAAGAAGTGCATATTCTTGTCTTGCACAACTTCCACTCTCCGACAAATTTTTACTAGACGGACAGCAAAAAAAAAAAAAAAGACGAACGGTCGCAAAACTTCTAGACGCCTTTCGATAACCCTCATCCACCGTTACTGAGGGAGAGCAAACCCTTTCTACTGTTATCACGTCACAGAACTCTGCAACGATGCAATGGCTAGCTAACCTTCAAGCGGAAATCCTCTTTCAGCTCGGTGAGACGCTTCTGTTGGTTCATCCTTTCGTTCGAAAGTTGATCGTTTAAGCGTTTCTCCTCGCTCAACTGAAATGAAGCAATTACGAAACGCATTCTAACATCCAGCTCATATGCACCTCTACAGTTTACTCTCAAATTGTGTCACTCAAACACTAATCAAAAGATCACAGCCAAACTACGCTAAGATTGATCAACAAACTTTGAAGGATAAAAATGGCACTATTCATATAGGGTTAGCAGAGTTTCATAGTTGTCATATTGCCAGTAGGCTTCGCAGGAGTGCATTTTTAGTTTTATTCAGTAGAGAAATCGTTCACAAAGTCACAGACCGAATACTACTGTTTCCAAGAAATCCGTACAGGGACTTAAAAGAGTTTCATCGCAATCATGATTTCTACTTCGCATAATTGCTACTTTAAAGGCAATGAATCTAAGTGAACACAACACAGAATCCAGAATTTGCACCTTAAGACAATATGCAAAACGCTTGCAGAACCATGCTCAGCAGTACCCTTTCTATTCGTTGGCCACTTGCAGGTCGATTATCACACTCTCCTCTCGTAAGACCACCTTCCCAAATTACCTCGCAGCTATATCCATTCTAAACCCACTGCAATCAGCGCAGTATTCTTCCTCCTAAGATAACTCTGCCACCTACTATCAGCGCAATCTTACACTCACTTGGGAACCAAGCATCAACCCAATCGATCGAGGGTCAATACTAAACGAAAGCGTGCAACTAACGTGTGTTTCGATTGATCTGCCGAGAGCAGCCTGCTGCTGACAGAGATTATCCAGTCTTTTGCCCGTCTCTTCCACTAGTGCCTTGAATATGTGTACGCAATGTGCATGCAGCAACTTCATATTATCCTAAAATTGTTACCTTCAAGTATTATCGAACAAATACTTTAAAGAACGCTTTCGCAAAAAAAGAACAGTACTGAGGAAGCGCTACACCGTTAATTTCAAATGCTCATCAGCGAAAAGAAATCAGAAGGCAATAGGCCTCAACAAGAAAAAAAGGAGCTCATCATCTGACCTGTAAACAAATTGAAACGCTCTACCTGCCCTGGAGTTATGAAAATGCCAGCCAGCAACCCATTAAACCATATCAGCCAAATCCAACTTTCATTCCCCTCAAATCAAAATTCACAACCACCATATTTCTTATAATATCGGTTCAAAGAAAAGCCGATTTGCCAGATACGAACAGTCATCAAAATCCTATTCCCAGTTGATTTCAACGGAATGTGAAATCAACGATGCACAAAGGCATACAATTGCAGCGACGACACTGTCTGTATGAACACCGCTTGCTGCGACTGCCTCATCATGTGCGACCTTCATTGCGCCTTCCATTGCTACTGTCGACTTTTCGATATGAGAGCCGAGTTTCGCGATCTGCTCCGACAAAGTGCTCGCACCACTCTCTAATCCTTCCAGTAAATCGCCTAAAAATATGCAAACAGAACCTCGGAAATTTGCCCATAAATAATCTCCATGGCCCCAATTTCTGATTGAAGAATATCAGTGCTAAAATTCATCACAACGAGACGATATACACATGCGGCAAACACACCACCCCACAGTACAATATGCTTTCGCATATGCAACTATAGAAAGAAGCACAATGAATCGAGCATATAAACTTACTGCAATGGCTGCCGATTAGTGAGGATTGCTCCTGGGTGAACTTATTCCACTCATCAGTTTGCTTCACAAGACTTTGCGCCTCGAGAGTCTGGCCGCGATGCACATCTTCCAACTGAGCACTATTCTTCGCGCAGATGTCGCGCAACAAATCGATCTTGTCAATGGCAAGATCCAAATTTCCGGATAAGGAAACGCAGTTTTCGATCAGCTAAAAATAAGTTTCAAATAACAGGCAGCGTACGCAAATCGGATAGTATTGCAGATAAATCGAAAAGAGGGAGCTGGGAATGGGTGGGAGTGACCAAGAACGCCTTCAGGTCGATCTGGTGACCAAGAAAATGTGACACTTGTGGTTTTATATAGAATTCTGCTCCGCTTTACAGATGAATTCCAAAAAAGTGTTACTTCAAAATTCTCTAGAAAAAATCCAAACCTCCCCAAAACATGAACACTTTCAGCTGAAGTAGGAAAAAATCACAGACACATGTGAACAGCATATTTTCATTCCTATCCCGATATGCGGTTGTCAAGTAGCCAAGATCGTCAAGCTTGCTTGAAAGCCTAACATCATCTTTCACATCGACCTATGATGCCATTCCACGAAGTTCAAGAGTGGAACGGCATAAATGAATTCCGTCTAATGAAAAGGAACGATCGTTTCCCAATGCTTGAGAGATCAATTCATGGAGCAATAACTCTTTAGATACTTTTTGAATATTATTGATCTATTGATAATATACTTTCGAATACAACTTCGATCGCATAAAAACGCATAGCACCTTCAAAGGAAGAAATAAGGTAAACCTCAACAGCTTGAGATTGTGATGAGTCACCAGCATCCTGCAGTAAGCTCACTGCCTTCTTCTGATCCTTCAGTTGTGACTTCGTCTCTGCCAGCTCCTGCAATGGTGAAATTAGCCCAGCAAATGAGTTAATAAAGCAACACAGCGACCACCCCCCTCCCCCTTCACCCTCTCCCTATTCCTCCTCAAAGCACTATCGTCATCATGATGAAGTGAAAGCACGAGGCTTCTGCCCGAATTTCTTTAAAAACAAAAACATTCAAACCGATGATGAGAATTTTTTCCCCACCTTCCCCAGTACCGTTCTTTATGAGATAAGAGATTTGAATGAGTGAACCGACCAGCTTCAAAGCAGCGATCTCGTCGTTTCGTATCTTCAGCTTTTCGGTTAGATGCAAACATCGCTCATACGCTCTGGCATAATGCTCGTCCATTACTTCGATATCTTGCATCAACTGTAAATTATATATGCGAAAAAATATGTTATTTATCGTATTACGTTAAACAAAATCTAGTCCTCAAAAATCAAACGGTTTTAATGACAGTCGCCTTTTTTTATACTAAGATGAGGCAATTTTTATTCACGAAATTTTAGCAGGGTGCAAATCTTTACCAATTTATCTATTTATTTACTAGACTGGCCTAATAGGGAGAACATGAAACTGTTTCCCCTTATAAAAATTTTGAGAAATGGGACATTCCAACTGGGACTTTAATTGACGAAGAATTTCAAAACGATATAATGCGATAAGTGACAGACCGCTACAATTATTAAGGATGAAAAAAAGCATAACGATAGGTAAACCTCAGCAAAACATCCAAAACATCATCCATTGTGCAATGCTCATCCTCTTCGATTTATATCATTTATTTACATTATGAATCGATATACTTCAGACAATAAATCGGTACAATTTTCTTTTCTTTCGATGAAATACAAACTATTCGTCGCATTCCCCTTCTCCTTTCATAAAATCTCAACATATTAACAAAATGCACTTTGATACCTGCAATCCTCTACTTTCTGAAAATACTTTAAATGAATGCTGTCTATTTGATACAATATTGGTTCCAAAATAAATACCGTTTGAAGCTGGCTCATCGTTGCTGAAAGTTTATCAGTTAAATCGTCGATTTGCTCCGTCTGATCGGACAGTCGTGCTTGCATTTCCCTGAACACATACCGCATTCAATCCTTTTAAATTCACTTAGCAGCTAAGCTTAAAGATAATCGAAAAAGCAACAGTCTTATTAGTTTCAAAAAAATGTAACTTGACAGTAACTCAACGAGCAAGCCCCAGAAATCTTTTCAGCGAATCGCTCAAAGAGCAGAAACCTTCCCATCACAGCGCCTACAACGAGGCTCGTCATTATATGATAGGAGATGGGTTGGTATAAACTAAACATCTGGATTTAATTGCCACCTCAATCTACAGCATTAAATAAAAGGGAAGAGGGAAAGTAGGTATGTGATAAAGCAATGTTTCTTTCATAAACCTGTTTGAAGTGCATCACAGATTATACATTATGGTATTTCAGCTGTGTCATTGCATAATGTGCTCCGATATATCAATTCTCCGATCACCAGGAGGTTCAGCTAAGATAACCCTTTATGAGCAGTTACTGCGTCAAAAGCACCTCCCACTTTCACTACTCTGTTCCCCATTTTACGCGTTAAAGAAAACAGATCCCAATATCCTATCATTCAAAGAGTGAAATCATTCCATATAATATCTGCAATAAAAGTAACCTACTCGAAATTATCCCTATCGAGATAAATGCCAGTCTTATCGCGTGCCGCTTGCAGATCCCTCTTGAGCTTCTCCAGCTCGTCATTGTATTGCTGCAATTCGCAATTCATTACAGCAACAAAGCAGTAAATGAGCTTACAAGTTCTGAGGAGAGCAAAGTAGACTGAAGAAATTAAGGTAAATTCCACAGATTTTTACTCGGTTCCGACCACCTACAAATCTTCGGAGCCCTATAAGACGACTTATAACCTCAGAGTACAGGGCAAGCATAGTGAACAATGGAAACATATGCATTATGAACAAATGTGGCGAAGAAAGTCCCACTCAAATATATGCCTGAAGGCCAATAGGATTCTCTACGTCTAATATTCCTCTTCCACCCATTACGCCTTGGCAACATGTCTAGCGCAGAATTTGTGCTCTCATCACGACTTTTCGAGGTTGATGTTTGTTTCGAAATGCTCTAGAATTCCATTTCGGAATTAAATCGAAACAAGTAAGTCACTAAGCACTCCGAAAATAAGGCAGAGAAAAGCGCTACATAAATATCTGTCCGGATTTAAATGCAATTCAGATTCAATTATTCGACAAATGAAGCAAATAGGTTTTTGTAAATCCATAAAGCAATTTGTCTTACTCGAAGAAGAGCACGTCGAGAGAGCTTTTGGTTGATTTCCGGATGGTTTTTGATATTTTTAGCGCTCGACGCATACTCCAGAGTGTTCATTGACTCCTGAAAAGAAAATACATCTTACGTGGCAATAGCAATTAACTGCGGATTTTCCCTCCCTCCACATCGACCCGCTTTTCTCTAAAATTTGGAAAATGAAGCTCATCCTTTGACAATAAAAGTGAGAAGTGACTTAAATTTACATGTACGAACCACTAGAAAGAGTGTCGCAATATCCTGCCAGAATCATGTGGACAGACGTACCTTTCATTCTCGATAACGAAATCTCATAAGAAATCGTGAGGACTATATTTATTCGGAGACATTCCCCAAATTATCTGATCTGCTCTCTACAAAGAACAAACATTCAATATGAGGACAACAGATCACTGAAGTAGTTTCAGGTTGTTTGAGAAGCATTCAAGATTAAAATTCTTAACTATTCTTCAGTTAGTCTCATATCAGTGCTCTTACAACTCTCAAATCCTATGATTAACTATGACTCAAATATCATTAAATCACTGCGAAATGCAAAGAACCTCAGAAAAACACTTAGGGAAAGTGGTTCTGAGTTTTTAGTCCCGCAAACTCCTATGGGCTTCTAACCGCCATAAACCGACACTTTCACTTACCCTCCTCAGAAATCCTTCTTACTTGCCATTTTTTCCAACACATTTGAGCTTTCCGCTTCACCTAGATTTCAGAATTATTAATATGCCCTTTGGCCAGTCAAAGTAAGCGTGACGATGGTGAATTTCAATAAAACAATGACAATGGATTAATATTACCTCGACATTGGTTGAAGATGGCGATAAGGTGGCAATAACTGTCGTTATCGTTTTACCACCGAGTGAATCTTGCAGGATGCGAGTTAATTTACTCTCCCTGCAATGAATAATAAATAATGCAACAGTAGATTTGGTTTTTGGTGGCGAACTCAGCAAAACTTCTTTAATACAAACAATTTTTTCACATCTAGACGGCAGAAAATTATATAAGCGATTTGGTCGCATCGAATCGATTGAATTTTTCAACAACTATTGAGTTCCCCAGTAAAACCTATCAAATTGATAAACAAATAAACAAAGGTGCTAGTTTATCACCATTCCTATATATTAGCAAAACGAGCTCATCATCGAAAGGAATAACAAACAGCCAACCTGTAGGGAATATGAGCTGCTCCACTTGTTAATGCCTTTATTACACGCCCCAGAGTGAGAAGCGATTGATTGATATTTCCTTGAAAGGAAACCATTAAAATCAATTGAAATCAAATATGCCTCAAGATTTATTTATTTATAAATGATCAAATGCGTCGACCTGTCTCTACCATCCCCTATATATGTTGACGAGTTTATGACATTTTTCAACGAAAGAAAAATACACAGCACACATAGCATTCAATTAAAAGCGATGCAAACATACCGCAGTTTAAAGGAAAATCAATTACTGCGCTACTTTAATTTCAACACAACACCCAAAACATTTTACCGGACGATTATGATTTCTTTAAGATTTTTATTTACAGTTAAATTAACATCTCTATATAACGCTCACCTTATATCCGCACAGTGTCATGATTACCAATATTGAAAACAGGCAAATGTGCAAATCCAAAGATTTCAACAACCGATTCGGATTATAACAACGAGTTCAGACAATGACGAGAAGCAAGCAAACTTATATGCCCTCTCCTTCCCCTTCGTCGATATATAACTCTTTCAGAAACTTTCATGCGCCACCAAGTTACAAACCTTGCAACACTCTACCTCTTCATTTTGCACTTTTCACGACACTAAAGTCCAGTAAAGCAGAATCGACTGAATTCGCGAACTGCTTTCTTTTTCTTTTCGAAGTTATAATAGATTTACGGTCCCACTGGAGAATTTGGTGACAATATTCGCATCAACCTTTTTTCAAATTGTACCGCTGGCCAGCTCCAACACAACGCAACCATTACCAAAACTGGTTCTATGGATGAGTATACATTCTGACCTGCTTCTCGAGCGCGCATTTCGATCGCACCTGAACGACCGATGTTCTCCGATCCAGCCAGGTCGACTAGATGGAGTTTACCTTGTTTCATCAGCTCTTCACCTCCCATCGAATTTTCTCGAATAACCACCGTCACTGTGAAGACTGAGTGCGATCGACTGAAATAAAAATCTTTCAGCACGCCAATACACAGTATAAATCAACATCGAGCAACGTCTCAATATTAAAATTAAACGAAATGACGGCAATCTATTTCAGTAACGACTATCACCACTGAGTAAAATGAGGGGCTCACAACCCATAGTGCCGTTATCAACACGGTTTGATTTCCCTAATACCTCTTATTACGAATAAAATCATTCAATGTTGTGTTCAACATTAATGAAAACAAATATAATACAACTGGTGCATCCGAGATCTCACCATCATACCTACAAAGTACAATGCGACACGTTCCATCATTTGCTGGATTGGACTAAAAAAGATATTTAAAAAAAAATATTTGGATCTTGCCACAATTCTATGGGTAAGCGATGCAATATGCATAATTGCCTGTATCATCGTACAGTTAAGAAAATGGTGAGGTTCTTCCATGCACGAGGTATATTAGCAACGAAAAGCACTAATACGACGTTCCTTTTTCATCAAATGGCATTTTAAAGACTAAGCAATAACAGGCATGTAGAATTAGCACGAAATTGGAGGGAAGGGATGGGAAAGCGGAGAGGTGGGAAGGGGGAGGGGGGAGGTTAAACGAAGAATCAAAGAAAGTGGGAATAAAGCAACTGAAATTAAGTAAAACGAAGAAGAAAGGTAAAGCTAAAGGAAGTGCAAGATTTGCAAAATGAATAAATACATGGGAAATATTCTAGCAATGATCGAATGCACGGAATAATGATGCTTACTATTTGTTAACTTCAAGCATTTTGTTTTTCTTTCGAATCTGATCTATTTCTCATTCCAATTCTTTCACTTCCTTTGATATCCCTTCAACTCTCTTAAACCTTTGGATCCTTGGCTCATTAATTCCACTTGAGTGGATTGAGGGCGGCGAAACACAAGGCACTGCTTTTCTTGCTATCGTTTTTTTTGAGCATGTAAGCCTCTTCTTCTTCTTTGATTACAAATGACGGTTCTGAATGTAAACTTTATTCTCTCTCAATTTCCCCACCCCCTCCCTCCTCCACCCCCCAGATTTCTGAAGCATCCTCTCTTTAGAGATCGACAACCACCATGGGCAACGGTTTAATAGAACCTGAGCACGTTACCTGGAAGTGGAGTTTAAGAAAGTGGCCGCTGTCTTTCTCTTTTCCGCCCCTCTACGCAAGAGATCGTAGACTTCATCACGCTCCCGGACAGCAATCTCTTCGAGACCTGTGATTAGAACCGAGCCCTGAAAAATGAACTACATCATGAAAAACAATGAGATCTATGCAGCTATCCCCTTCATCCTCCCTACTGCTGAAGAGTAATTGTGAGTGAAATCATGTGTGCGGTAATACAAACGAGAAAATCAAGAAAACGTCGAATTTCTTCGTTCCCAAGATCATTACTAAAGACAAAATTCCAAAACACAATTGATAATTTCACCGATTTCGTGAAAAAACACAAATCGAAAACCTTTCTTATTGCATCCTCGAAGATCCTCAATCGCGCTTGTGTATGCTCTGAGCGATTCAAAAGGTCATTCAGTTCTTCATTGTACAGTTCCACATAGGATACGCGCACCGAATATTCTTCTACTTTCTGAAAATCACTTATTGACAGCAACAAGATGCTATCACTGCAAATGCAATCGCTTACAAAGCATTGCATGCATTCCCTAACAATAATGAAGGAATTATAACATGATCTATAATCACCTCTATCAATGCACATTAAATGATAATCGCATACGTTATCTATTCGCTGAAAAATAAGTCTTTTATCAATACACATTATTTAAATAAATTGAGAGGCAATTTCAATGCAGTGCAATGAAACCTAGATACGCGTTCTATTCAAAAAAAGCCAAAAATATCAATCGGTTAAAGCATTTTAAGTAGTGACTACATTCTTCATTAATTAGCATTGACCTACGTCCACCACTATCTTTAATTCCTTTGCAGCTAAAAAATTAAAATAATTTGTATGCATATGATTTTCGAAATAAGATATTGAATTTCATGAGCTTTTGGTAATACTTCTACAATAGGCACTCCTCATACGCTTCGGAAAATGTGCGTCATCGTATTTTATACACCATGTTCATTCACTCAGGTTTGCATAAATGGACGTCATATAATGGCCATCAAAGGAAAAGATGACATACTTGCTGATCGAGCTCGGCGAAGATTTGCATCAGGGCACGTGGGATGATGCCCATACGAGGATCATCTCTCCAACTATATGACCCCTCCGGATCGTGCTCTCCTTCCATGGTGAACGTTTTCCCAGTGCCCGTCTGTCCATATCTGAAATATGCATGACATCATCAGCATCTCGGATTCAGAATCTCTACAAGAAAAAAATCGAAGCTAACCAGTCCGTTAAATTATAAACTTCTCATCGTTGTAAACGCACCGTCCCAATATTCACTTTCGCCTTCTCTCAAAAACTATTTCGAAAAATAACAGGGGAAGACATATAGAGATGTAACGAAGAACGACGCGAATTGGGAGGAAACAACGAAAGCAAAAATTGGTGGAAATTCACTTGGATAGAGGAGGTAGATGAACGACTAAGAATATTGGCACATCATAACGATGGTGCAAAGAGAATTACATCCGAAAAGGCACGTCGATCTCGAATGTTTACTATTAAATGCGAAACAAAGGGACGAATAGGTTACCATATAAACCGATACCATCTAATGTTCTGAATGTCGAAAGATTTCATCGTTGAAGCTTTTAAATAGACAGGATACAGTAAATAAGCTTGCGATGAAAAGAAAGATTCACTCGCCTACTTTCAAGCATGAACAATCAAGTAACCGAATTTATTACGTTTATTTGCACTCAATGTAAGGATGATAATGAAGAAATCAAAGCATAGAGAAGAAAAGTTATATGAAGACCTTAAAGACTGAAATAAGAACGTTGACTAGGCAGCTTAAAATTTGTCATTAATGATTTCTGCACATTAAATTCTTCTAGATACTAAACGCATCGCACCACTCGTACACGAAGACGAGATCTTACTAATACTAGGCTTTGTGGAGCCCTTTTAGCGCTTCTTACTGACAAAGTCAGCCAAGGACACCGCAGAGGCAACCTAAATTCTCCAAGGAAGATTTGTCTTCAATGTTGCGAAATCACAATCACTCTCACCTCTCCATTTAAAACACCCCTTCTGTTTTAAAGCGCAAGCATGGAACCACTGATATCTTCAACGCTTAGGCATAACTAAAACATACGCAAATATAGTGCAATTGTAGCCTTGAATGACCTCTTTCACCAGCGGGTCGACGATATCCAGATAGATGGTCGACTGCGACGAATCCATCCCGTACACCTCAAATGGATCGACATTTTATAAATGCCAAAATAGGACAAAACACGGCAATGATTTCCGTGTTCGGCTTCGTCTTGGGTACGCTCGCACAAATTGGCCATCAGTAAACTGAAGGTGCATTTCCAAGAAACTCGGTATATCAAATTTTTCCCGAACTGACTCCTTTTTCTAGCTTAATTTTTTCCAAAGACGGCATACCATTTTTTTCATTCTATTCCAGTCAACATGAAATTCAAAAAAATTTAAATTTCCGTTCATTCTCTTGCAGAAATGCACTCAACAGAAACCTTGCATTATGGTGCACCGAATTCACATCACCGCAACCCTCTCAACTGCACCTGATATCACACGAGCAACGTTGCACAAAACACTAATGGCGCCTGATATAACATCAAGCCATCACCGTCTGTAATGAATGTGCCTTCCTTTCATGGTAAACAATTATATACCAAACTGCTTACACATGGTGCACAACACCTATATACCATTTAGCATCTATACGTACCATTTACATATACACATGCGTGTGCTAAATCAACATGCTGCACAGCATCTAAATTTATCTGAGACAGAGCGAGATGTATAAATTCTTGTCAACAAAGCTTAGGACTCAACTGAAGAACTGAGTGTAGGAGGAATCTCAACGAAAACGCATTCTCAAAGAAGTATTCTTGACCTGGGCACAGCTGTTTCTTTTTACGCGACAGAGCATGCTTTGCTAAAATAAGTTTCGAGCTCTTCATAGCCCTTATACATCTTATCTGCGAGATTCAAAGACGAGAAACCTTGTCGAAGGGGCCGAACTCTCGCCAGTTAGAACGATCTTTAATCGAAACCGTTTGCGCCAGTCCGTTGGTACGAACCGCCAAATGGGCGCGCTCTGCCTTCTCTTTGTCGCTGAGAGGCCTGTAATATCACCATTAACTACCGCCCAACTAAATAACGATTGTCTTAAATAACAGAACATCACATCAACCAGCATGTTTACAAACATATCTATGAAAGTACTCTAGTGAATCAAGCTTTACTGATAAAATAAAACACTTCCCAAATTTTCCTTCTAAATACTCAGTCAAAGAATCCCTTGTAAACGAGCAAAATGAATGACTGGCTTTCTTGAATATTTTCACACAAGATAAATCAAAGGAAGGGACGAGCGATAGAAAGCAGCCATACCCAGCAGAAACAGCAATCGGGGATTCACTAATGAAGTCATCTGTTAACTGCTCAATGTGGACTCGGTAAAAAACCAGATTTTCCATTTCCCGCAAATTACTGGGAAGGATTTATTATTCAAGAACAGCTCTCTTTTGAAAATAAAACAACGAAGAGGAAAGAAGATTCAATGATTGAAAGTTCTTTCAAACACAATTAGGGCGTCGTTACCGTGAAACAAAATTTCGATATATTAGCTTCAACCATTAAATCCTCCCCCTCCCCTTTTCTTCTAATAAAGAGGGATTCTGCGATCATTTATTTTATCTTTTATCCTGTTTCTTGCCGTCCTGCCATTACTAATAATTCTCAAACGATTTGATGAAGTTATACACCTCCCCTTAATATACTTCTATTTTACAATAATCGCTTCATATGAGTTGAAATTCTGAAAGGAACTGATTCTTTGACTGTCACTGCAACATTTCTTTCTTGCTTCACTTTGTATGTTCGTAAGGAGTGAATCTGCAACGGCTATTGCTCTAGAAGGCAAACGTCTCATTGATCTAGGCACCTACGTAATAGAATAGGAACATCTAATGGAGTGGTTGAAATAAGAATGCATCCTCTCGCATCCGCTTAGAGGAGTCGCTCAAGGTAGTACAGCTTGCAAACTCGGCTCAATGTTAAATGGCATGCTAGGGGATCCTGTTTAAGAGGTCATGTATACCCATCATTATTCGGCTTACAGATCGACATGGTTCAGGTGACACTATATGGCGAGGAATGAATGTTCCTAGTATCTCGATCGACCCCCAAAACCAAATAAGTTGTCTGATAGACTCAATTCGCGAAAGAACAAACCTCACACGAACGACCACCTGGACATTCTTCTTTTTCGGCACTGTGGTGCCTCTATCCTTGGTCGACATTGTGTTGAAGAACGCTGCTGAAAGTAGTCTAATGAACACCTGTACAAATGGGGTATATCGATGGACGAATAACGCAACGCAATCAATAAAACACTGGAAGCATCTGAAGGAAGCAAAACGATAGTTGTTAGAGGATTCCGCTTTGACTCATCAATAATGCTTGCAGGGATGTAAATTTAATACGATCCTAATCGTGAACAGAAATTGCATAGTGGTGAGTTTAGAAGATTCCTGATTTAATTTATGAGAATAAATAAAACTGCAATAATTAGCGAAATGTCCATATTATAACAAAAATAAAAAACATAAAACATTGATGCATACGAATATAGTAATACTACAATACAAGCATTAAGGAGAATGAAAATAACACATTTTATGAATATATACAAAGAGAAATAATAAATAAACAAGCGAATAATGTTGATGAGAGTAATTAAAAATCGTAAGAGTGAAGTAAAAACCAAAATGGGAGAACGAAATCAGGTGATAATAGAGAGATAATGGAGTGGTTAAGCTAGACGGATGATTGCTCATTGATTACTTGGTCGTTTTGATTTAGCTCACCATTATTTGAGTTTTGATTTGACTCGTGACCGCGTAATGATTGGCAAAATCTGAATCTGGTCTTCTTCGGATCTTCTTTTAAACGACCTAAGCCGCGCTCAATCATTTTCCATACTGTTATGGATGGAACCCGATTCTGGTTCTGTTACCTGTCGTGCCGAACCATTTCTAATCCTCTAGAGGGAATTTTCTGCTTCCCATTATGGGCATGCAAACACATTAGCCCTTAGCAAATTCATTGAAATCCGATAAATATTCATTCATTTATTCAATAAATCTGCAGCATAATTGAAAAAGAAGAGAGATATCACGCGTGCATAAACTTCCGATCAGGTTGCCGTCGACGCCGGTTTCAGTTATAGCCGTTTCCTACTGAATTGAACCCAGTTTCCGTTCAATCAACAACTCACACCCTGTCAAGACTGGAATCAACCCCTGATCGCGTGATAAAGTAATAATCGCGATTCTAATCGCAACAGGGAAGGGGATTTGAACTCAGATCCGAGATATACGTACAATAAGAATGCCTGCACCGAACAAACAACAATATTAATATATTTTCAACATAACGCTGCAAATTATGAGAAAATGAATAAATGTTACATAAAATTAGAGACTTGAGACCACGAAACCCCAATTACACAACAGATTTCGAGTATGCACAACCAGACTAGCAAAAAGAGTTATCCCCTCCCTATAACTGAACGTATTCCATACTGCATACCCTTAAAAAAAAGAAAGCGCGAAATTTTCAGTTCAAAAATTTCCCGCGTAAAGATCTCGGTCTAAGATTAATTGAACGACTACTGCAACGCAAAAATTTAGCAAATCTTTCCTGAAAATCCACATATTGGGTAGTAGTTATAAGCCATAGAGATGCAATGAAGCTTAAAAGTAGAATTTTTTATATGGGGCTGACCAAGGTGTAAAACAACTGGATGATTTGATTTTGTCGCATTTTTTTTCAGAGATTTGTGCTATTGACTGATGCCAATAAGCTAGAATCTAAAAAACACCCACAGTTGCAATACACTTGTGCTGATACAATCCCCATTTATTCCAGATGAGCGTTTAGACCAATCGCTTGCATAGATTTCAAATAAAAACAATAAGAGAACATCTAAATATAGCTCATTTCTCTTCATAACTAATAATACGGGCAAATTGTTGAATAAAACTCATTATACGATCAAATTTGACTAGAAAATCTGAAATAATATCTTCGAGTTCATTGAATGCGATAAAGGAATTAAAGTGGGAATTATTTTTATAGATCGCTTATTTGCAACATCGCAATAAAACAGCACATGCAATATCCACCTCAAAATTAAGTGGATTCATTTGACTCTTTATCCTTATCTTACTTTTTATATTTATTTTATATATGGATGTGCAACATTATCTAAGGAATTTAGCGCTCCTCTCTCTATCCACTTAAATTATACGCACAATTATACATACATATGCAATGGGATTACGTCTGCTAAGGAGCTTATTCATTGAATTTGGTCATATATGTAAACACAACAACAACACTTGATTACGGCGAAAACGACGACCACCACGACGAGCCGGCGAAATATATGCAAACATCACAACAGAAGAAATGACAGTTTTTATTCGAAGAGCCCTTTTTATACTCTCTTTTTCCCTCCATAATGAAGCATACTACCTTGCAATATGAGTGCAAATTTTTTGATCTATTTTTGTAAAAGTATAAAATTATTTGCTTTTTGCATGTTGACGCACTCTTTATGTTCGACTCTCTTCAACAATCAATACTTAACGCTGGAGCGATACAGATCAATCGAACTTCTCGATCTTCTCGAACTTTTTCCACGGCATTTCAATTGCTTGACCTTTACCCTGAAGTATGACCCCGAACTGCCTTTGATATTTGCATTTTTTTCGTCTGATAAGTTTTAAGTGTGCTGCATGAAGAATTATTGGAAGAATTGTAGCGATGAGTACATTCTATTTCGATCGTCCATAATTTTATTCAACGAGTAAAAGTTCCGATTTCTTGATTTATGACTTATGGCTTGATTATTGCGATATTTAAATGCATAGATTAATGCTGCAGACTTGAAAAAAAAACTGCGAAGATAAGCCATAAATCAAGTGCAATTTCATTTTCAGAAGATTTTTGAAATGGTGCCGCATATAAAACTTTTAAATGTTCTCGAAAATGACAATATAATATTTATATCCATTGATTTATCTATCTACCGAGCAGTCTTCATTGCTTATCTATCCATTTATCTTTCAATTTATCAAATGATTAAAAATTTGATCAAAAAAATTTTCTGCAGTGGGCACTTTTATCACTGAAATAAAATCTATGAGCGTATCTATAAAATCGACACAAAATAAGTTCTAAGTCGTTTTGTCGATTCTTCCCTTCCTTCCGCCACCGCCAAATCTCCTCGCCATTGCGTGCATGATTACAGCAAAGTTTGAAATAAAATTGTTTTGAATGCAAAGCTTCTTCCCTTTTAAACATATACAACGAATGCGTTGTTATGTTTAGCAAATCAAGAAACCTAATAATTATGAACAATCGCTTTCTGTTGATATATAAACAAAACCTCGATTAAACTACTAATCCCTGAGGAGATCATAACAACTGCGAATTACGAAGAACTTTTATAACCGCTTGATCGCCCACCCCTTCACCCCTTCCACTATGCTCAAGGAATGTAAACACCTCTTCATTCACTTTTAACTATGTTCCCTTCCTTAACGATTACATTCTGATGAATGATTCTTCATTTGACAAACTGAGGAGGATTCATTTATACTATCCTATACGAATTCTTTCACCTTTCCGAATGACATCGATATAGACATAAAGGAACATTAGTTTGCATGTTTCCGAAACATCCAATTCTTATGCTTGGAGATTGAGTTAAATCGAGTTGTAAACAACGACTTTTGTCTCTCAAATGTTTGATCCTTTTAGTTATATTTAAATCGGTATTCCAACTCTAACGTAGTATCCGATTCAAAAGGATGTATGGATTAGTCTCATCCTATAATACCAATTAAGATTTATCAAAGAAATGTCAAAAAATCAATGGGTAACACCACGTTCCTCTCGTCTACCACCTCAACGATATGTGAATAAACGAGTCGATATGAACTTCTATGAAAACGAATTCTCTCTTCTTAAGCCTGAATGGAGGATGGAAGAACATTGCATTACGAGCCTATATTCTCATACTGCCCAAAATAGAAACGTTAAAACAACTAATGTCTTAATGAGAATATTTGCAATCAAAAGGTATGTTATGAATATATAATAAAAGCAACGAAAATAAACTTTATAAAAGTTTCTCAAAAAAAAAAGCAAATTTTATGTGTGAATTTGAATTATATAATAATAAGAAATAATTACGAAACAATAAACACAAAAAAGATATATAAAATAATCCAAAATGTTGTAAAGATAAAAAGTAACATGAATGGGTAGATCATACAAACAGCGAATTTGAATAAAATAAACGTTGAAAATATTCAACTTGATGAAAAGAATTTGAGCTTAACGATAGGATGGTCAGAAAAAAAAAGATGTTTAACAGAGATAAAAATTTTTTTTAATATCTCCTCTAGTACTTTCAACTTTATCTCTTTTGGTATTCAATGCTCAACTCATCCCCCTTCCTGAACTAAAAACTAGACACACCATAATGAACCAAGCTTAAATCAATAGATAATATGAGAAAGAGAAGGATAGACATGCTAATAACACAAATAAAAAACACAATCGATCAAGGAATGAGGCCGATATCGAAATCCACATCCATCCAAATCAAAGCAATAATGCAATTTGTTTAAGGATATCTGAATACTGCCGGGTTTAAAAAAAATGTAACTGCATAGTACCACAAGGAGTTTTCTCGGCCTTCTTCTTCCCTTAAATGACATCGTCCATTGGAAATATGTTCACGAAAAAAAAGCCTTAACTATGCCTAAGACAATATATCGGCTAACGATTATAACAAAAACCCCTGTTGATTAAATCTCCCATATAGGCGAAAGAGATGAAACAAACGTTCCCCAAAAATCGCTTTCAGATTGCAATAAAATCTTCAAGAAAATAGATCAATACTGCAAATATATAATATTATCTTTCTAAATGTATCACCTAATAATATAGTTGTCGTAATATAACGTTAAACCTCACATATACTTCATAATTTTTCGGCTTAGCAGCATAAAAAATAATTAAACAAAATGAAACAAAAAAAGAAAATCAAAATGAAACATAATAGAGTTCATAATGAAACAATAAATTTCATAAGGAAATCAATTATTTCACAATTTGACAATTGCTAAGTGATATCATTGCTCGTTAATAGTGCAACAAATAAAACATCACTTAAAATATATTCTTCATATAAGTGCAACAAAACGTTCGAATAGTAACTGTTTCAATTTAAAAATAAATAAAAGAAATAACCTCGCTTTAAGATGAAATCTATTACTTCCCTATTATTATATTTGCACAATTAACTCAATGAAATGAAATTCCACTCGGAAAAACAATTTACTTTTAATAAATCTGAAATATTTTAGTGAAATAAACGGTACAAATAAATAGTATTAATAAATAAAAGAAGCTTTTTGCATTCACATTATTCAACTGATAGAATGCGACAACCGTATGAAGTGCGAAATTGAGACAACAAGATGGAAGTAACAAGAGATGAGAACGAATGCGACAAATTTGCAATCACCTCAGAAGCCAGGCATCGTACCATCGAGAAATGATTCGATGAGCTGTTTACGTGCGGCCGCCACCTCACATTTCTTCAGCTTCTTCCCATAAACAGGCCACCCTCGTTGTTTCATCTTCTCGACATAAACCTTCCGCAGTGAGTCGATATCCATTGCAGTGGTGCATTCACTTAGTACCACTTTGAGTTGAGCGATTCTATGCTGATAGCGAAACCAATCATAGATCGAACGAATCAACGCATTCTTCTCCTTTTCTGTCGGATCTTTTTTGAACTCCTCCAGGTACTCATCCTTCAATATTAATACTCATAACTCTACAAAGAAAATTACAACAAAATTAGCAGCAAGTAAAAAATTAGTAAAAGTAATAAATACTAACAAGTAAAATTCTAATGAATGAAAGTGCTATCACGCCTATTTCTTAGCTGAAAAAAAAAACAACAAAAAAACAATTGAAAAAATCCACGGATCATTGCTGAAGCACAGCCTTTAGCAGATAAGCAACGATCGGCTACGGCTCAAAAGTTCAACACTCTAGGTGGATAAAGATCGGTTCCGACTGCTTTCACTCATATCGCCTCCAAAAGATTGGAGTCGCTGAAATTTGAGATGGCTCTTGAATATCATCTTGCTATTATTATATAAATTGTTATAAACCGACTCACAATACTTCCTCAGGAATTTTTGTCCAGAAGTACGCTCGAATGTGTAGGAATCTTTTAACTCAGTTTGTTTTTACTAGCAAAAATTTCAAACAATATAAGACAGACGTCAACGTCGCAGGAAGACTAACGCCCATGAAAAAAAAAAACCATAAAAATGAAGTTTAGTTCAATTCATAAATTCAAATCTTTGAAAAAATTACTTCCCTCATAATTACATCAGATTTAAAACTCACTCAAACCAATGAAGAAAAATCAAAATTTTCCGCAAAGAAGTAAAAATTAAATAAAGAGCAAAAAGCGGAAATTTATACCGGAATAAGCGCTTCATAGTCCTCTTTTCGAATATCCCAATATTGATGCGGTCTTATCGGATAGATCGAAAGGGCATATTCCTTCCACTCATCGGTCATTTTTGACTGTCCACGATAGCCTGACACACGGAACGTGGTCGGTTTTGGGAGATCGGTCGGCAACGGCTTTATTATCACCCGCTCCTTCGGTCGCACTTCGCTGGCAAAACAAAACCGTTCTAATGCATTCTTGGCTTAGATTTTGAACGGCAATTTATGTCTGGCTGCCACAATGGGACTCTAATGTATCAATTATTGCCAACAACAAATGCTCCACAGTGAGAGATTTAGGTGAGTGAGGACAAATACCAAAGCACACACAATCCTTTCTTCCCTTCCACCTGTTCATTTAAGATCGAACCTAGCACTTAAAATTCTAAGGAAACCACCGTGTTTCCGCCGGGTATTCCACCATTCAGTAACCACATTGATGCTTCAGTATAATCCAATCAACATCTCTTGTCGAAAGAGAGAAATATGCATACAGACGGGTACCGCATGCTTGTTCGTAAGATATCATAACAGTAATCACATAAATATAAAAGGATGCATCTCATCTATCGATAGCGAGTGCAACTCAAATATCAACGTTTAAAAGTTAATGCATCAATGAAACCTGAGGCGCCTTTTTAGGTTAGAGACGACAAATACATAGATGAATGCTAGCAATTGCTCTGAAATGGCAATTGGAATTGCCAAATAGGCACACAAACAAATAATGATCGTCCTTCTCCTTCTTTTCGGTATAAAACGTATTTACAGAAGGAGGACGTCAAGCAATCGACTTCTTACGACTCACTCGCCTCATATGCAACCTTCTCATCTTCGCTCATCTCAGCAGTCTCCTCCTATCCACCCATCCTCTCTCTTCCTCTAACCCTCTCAGCCATGGCATCATCGCAGAAGTGGCTGGGTCTCGATAGTCAGCACAAAATTTCCTTAAGCAATGCATTACAACTCAGACGGATTACAGAGGAGCTGCATCCAATTCACATGCGGGAACATCATTCAACAACTATTAGATAAACGCCCTAGAGAACAGTATCCCACACCTCAAAGCAAGCAAGAACGCTTTCGTAAAATTTTATAGGGATATGCTTTCAAAGTTTCCAGCTTTTTAAGGGCTATTTTTGAAAAATCGAAAACTTCCACGATGAAGCATACTGGAAGTGTTGATGAAAGATCAAGATCTATGATGATAAGTAAGACTTAGATCGTACATCTCATCAATTGACAAAAGTTTACTTCAAATATTTCTAAATTTCCCTTTCTCGGCATTGCTGTTAGGATCAGGATTCCTGATTTTTCAAAAAATGAGACTTTTTTGGAGCCAATCTCCTCCGAATATATCTCTAGGATGTTTAGATGTTTAGCAATCTGCCGCACCCGACAACTCAAAGTACTTCATAATATTACCAATGAAACATGAATAGTACTAACTCCTCGTCATCATCTTGGTGTTCGTCTTCTTCGCCTTGATAACACACTTCCTCGTCATTTCGCTCCTTTGCCGATCCCATTCGTATATTCGATCGTGCACGTGTCTTCGATCTGGTCGTTCGTTTGTCAACACGTACTCCACCACTGTCAGTCAACGATCTCTCTTGCATACTCTCGGTAGTTTCTATTAGCTCTCTGCTGCGAGAACTCGTTGATGCAGACCTAGCGCCATGACTGATGCCGCGTGAAGCCCCTTTACCCGACAAGGCACCATCGAAATATTCATTCTTAACCGCCGTTCGATATCCCACTCGTGGAGTTTCCTCGACATCGCCAAATGAAGCGTCCGCCGGTCCATCCTCTCTGTAAATCAAATCAACTAAGAATTTAGCACAAATGAACGTGTCATTCAGTTGTTAAATGTACATGAACGAAAATACCTAAAACATTTAAATAAAAAGCAACACGCAAATGGAATCAAATATACGGAAGCACTTCTATGACGTTTAGTCGCTACCCCTTTCAAACACCATATTTACCATAACAGCTGTCAGGGAAATTTCTCGATCATAAAAATCAACTAGAGACTGAAACAAGAGGAGGGAGATGATGTCCAACTATGTAATATCGTGGTTATCGTATTAATTCTTTTCGGTTTCACATGCTGATGCCGTCTCGCTTCAAAACACCGCTTCACCTCGAAAGACTCACAAAGCTAGCCAAAAAAGATAAGAAAGAGATATATAGAATTGTTCACTTGCCAGTATACTCTAGAACGAAAAACAGAAAAGAACATCGAAATCCTTCAGTCGTCGCAGTTTAAAATTGTAGTATTGATTAGTTATAATGAAATAAATAGGTCGTGAAACGATATTGGATGCAATGGGATAAATACTTACGTAATATTGACACGGTGAGATCGAGCAAAGATGTCCCTCAATTCGGCTTCAACGCTATCCTCTCTATTTTCAGCATCACGCACTACTGATACACTGTGTGACTCGTTCGAACGCTGCGAAATATTTGCTTCATTCTGCGTTCCGCTCTCATTGGCGGTTAAGTCAGGAGCCAATTTCGCTATTTTCGCACTAAAAATAACACCAAAGGACGTACTAATGCAATATATATATATATATATATATATATATATATATATATATATATATATATATATAAAGTGGCTAATACTTCACAATTTATATCGTACTATATCGTTTTGTGCTGAAATATAACAATATGGTACGATGGCCTAATTTTAATGCACGCCACGTAATCGCGAAAGTCTATTTAAAAGGAAATGCGTATTACTTCCCTTAACTTGCCTATCGATTATCTGAAAACATCTAACAAAGCCATCATTTATTATGCTAGTGTGTATGCACTCCCTTTGTGAATCGTTGTAACAAGCTTTCTTGATTTTATTGTTAGCGATCACAAATGCCTTTGCAAACTTAAATGCAACTCCTCTATACTGAAAAAAGTGGCATTTAGAGTAGTGCTTAAGAAATAACCAAATAAAAATTGCAATGAATTGCGAATTTAATGAAATTCATTTGTGTTCGTCGATTGGGTATCTTTTTCAAAATAAAAATCCCCATTGAGGGCAAAATTATAAAGCTATTGATGCTTTTCTTTATGATTAAATCACTTTGGCTCATCGAGAAGAAACGAGAGAAAGATAGAAACTCGGCCAAATAAACATAAAGCATTAAAAAAACAGCAATAACTGATTCAAGATGCAACAGCTATTAAGTTGCCAAACTTGGCTCGAAAAAGAAATGAAGAATTTTCCTTCGAATTGAACTTCAACCGATAAAATTAAGCAAATTATTTGTGTTTATGAGCAGTCAACTTGTACTTCAACAATTGGCGTTTTCTGCAAGCACGTTTCCCATAAGAACGTCGATCGCCAATACATTATACTACAATGGTCAATGATCACTGCGAAGCGTTTCCATATATAGGGAGTCGTCTTATGACCAAGGAAAGCGAACATTCATACGATTATAGGGCTTGACAATGAAGTCACACTTACAAATACCCTTAGTTCCAAACATCTAAAAACGCTTCACCTCAACCACCCACCGTTCTATGACAGGAATGCGATAAACTATAGCATCGCCTTGTATTCACTATAACTACTGGCAAAGATTCATGATTCAAAAAACAACGTTGTTTTGCATCACACAATAGCCCATCCTTCCTCACCTCAATATTCCGATATGGTCGCGAACTCAGTTAACAATTTGAAGGTAAGGAGGTCGAATGAAAACGAAAAAAATTCATTTTTTTCGTCTTTGTTTATCTTTCATTTCATTTTCGATGCTATTCTCACTACTAATTTGCGAGTTCAAACCTAAATCGAGTAGCGACTATTAACTATCGCCTTCAGATCGCAGAATTGATGAGACAAAATTTTAATATATGTTTTATTTTCTTGAGTGGGTAAATAATGGCTGCAAAGAAGCTTACTTCATGATGCCAATTGCACGCTTCAATGAACGATTCTCGTTGAGTAATACCCGATAACGAGACTCCTCTTGATTTGCATTATGCGATATAAGTTCACGTAACGATTGTACTTCACTGACCAACTTCTCAAGAACACCGCTGAGTGCAAACTGCTGCAAAACAAACAATGTTACTGATTGAAAACTTCCTTTTAATTCGCTTAGAAAAGAAAATATTTTCCACAAAATATAGTGATAACCTAACGGAACTTATGAACAACGATCGGCTCATATTCTATAAAATAAATATATTAATTCCTTTTTTAAAAAAAAAAAATCTGAAAAAAGCCACTTCATAATGAACACATAGTGAAAATTTATAAAGAGTATATAAATAATGCATCAAAGATTTCAGTCTAGATTCAGTCTGAGAGAAAAATTCCAAATTTTATAACTATGTAAAAATTATGTTCTTTATTATAACTATAACTAAAAACGAAAAAAAAAATCCATGTAACTAAAAAATTATGTCAACTATGTCGATCTTTTATTTATTATTGTTTTTCCTTGTTTACAAACGAAGCTTCATTAGTCAATTATAAAAAATGAGTTATTACTGTGCGATTAAAGCTTCTAATCTTATAGAGATTTAGGTTCGGATAACAAGTTTTTCATGCAATGCAATTCTACAACTCTATTTAGATTTAACCATCAATACAATGCAATACAATTCTAGTGGATATTATGAAGATCTAACTACTGGCGATAATGACTTCAACGGTATATATTCGACCAAACGTTTTTTTTGTGCAGTATTTCAAGCTCCTCATTTCTTTTATTTACATTGGAGTATCTATCTATAAAATGCAAGAATGCAATTTGCTCTCAACTATGCAACATTTTTATGAGGGACGTATTGGATAGGCAAGACTCGCGAAAAACAAACTCACTTCCAATCATCTAATATTTAAATTTAATTCGACTTTTTAAGTTCAACGTTTCAAACGATAACTTCTTGGTTTCTGCAACTAACAACGAATGCTAAACATGCATCGCACTTCACTTTTATTCAATTAGCACCATTAGTGGCATTCAGATGAAAACACTGACTGCACACTAGTAGAATGTACAGGTAAAATGTGGCGCATAGAATATTCAACAATTATGCCATTCTCCTTCTTCTTTCGTTGTTTCGTAAATTGTTCAGAAGTTAAAAAGACGGAATTTATCTGTGGGAAGTAAGATGAAATTTTAATTGGATGATCAAGAAAGTGCACTATATACCGAGGATACCCATAAAAAATGTATAGATTAGCATCATTATATGTTGCTCTCTCAATGAAAGCACTACAGCCCAAGTAAGAAGAGATAGAGCCAGAATTTTCGAAAATCACATATGAGTGCAGTACAGGAAGGTGGAGGAGGAACGAGTCATATGTTGACCGTAGAAGTGCGTTTAGTTATCGCATATGAGGAAAGTTACGCTAAATTTTGGATCGCTGGTGGATTCATCTCACCGAGATTACGTTAAGGAGCGGTCCAAATAGGTGATTACTTGGTGTCTTTTCGTATATCAACAGCAGACAACTCCTCAGTGGGGTTCCTTTTAAGATTCCTTCTTAGCTTCAAGCTAACAAATACATCGCAAATGAAGAAGCGAATATAAATAACCGAAAACGAGGTCGAAGAATCAAGCTGATTCGACCGTGCACGAACGTTTTCTCCGGATCGGTTGTCGGTGTCGGTGGGTAATGGTGGTGTATAACGCCAAGATCGTTTCCTTCCTCCACTTCCACTTCCTCCACTCATCTTTACCAGCTGAAAAAAAAAAAACGAAAATTACGGTGAACAACATTCACTTTTTGCGAAAAAACGGGTGTAATTTGTGAAACCGTATTACTTCAAGTATCCAATGGGACGGCGGACGGATTAGGGGAGAGGGCGGAGAACAGAAGGGGAGGGGAAGGGGAAGGGCCAGGGGAATGGAGCAGAAGTGTGAAGAATCAAAAGAAGAGTAAAGGGGGGAGAGAGTGATAAATTTGAAGTTTAAACAAAATTTCTCGCTTTTCTGCTGCTTAACAAAATATGGCACAACGATGGCGAACAACTACAGAGAAATACATTCATGAGTACGAAATTAAATATAAGGAAGTGCCGATTAAATGAAAAACTTATAAAAAATCATTCAAAATCGCATATAATAAACATCTGTGGAAGTTGTTGAAAAATGCAAATAGATAAATTCAATATCGAATGTAATACATAACTGTTCAAGCGATCCGTAGTTAGTACCGTTCTATCCAAAAAATAGACGATCTCCGCAACTTCAATCTCACTTGTAGTAATCTTTATACCCATATGATTTAGCACATCTTTCTTGAGGCTATCGGTATTCACAATTTTTATTCTTTCCCTTCTATCCTCCTGAACTTTATCCCATTCGGAAAGCATCAATGCACTAATAGCTTGGCTAATCGCATCGGATCGTTCGTATGTATGAATCAATAACAAAAAGGTTTCGTTGATAACAAATAAATGGGTATTCACTTAATCGACTCACCACCTAAAACAAAATTAACCAAAGTTTGTTTCTGGGGAAATCCTTCCGGATTTCGCAGCTAGCATTGATAATGTTTGTTTTATAAAGTAGATAAAAAGTGTGACCATTTCCTTGAATGAATAATCAAGCTAACGGAGAATGAAGTAAGCCAGTGGAAAAACAACTGTACAATTAAGCGCTAGAGATAGAAATATTCGAGTGGACCTCGAAGTAGAGCTATATATCTTCCTCCGTGTCCTTCTCCTTAAATCCTTGCACGCTTAAATTATCGGTTACTATCCGATTGTATCCCATTGATTTTTCTGTAAATAGCTATCACTATTGTCGTGATTTGCTCCAGTAGCTGTTCATGCGGGGCAAATATGTGACATCGGTTCGTTGTGGCGACGATTTTTGCCAGAAGCGAGATCACATGGTGGGGGGTGAGGAAAATCGAAAGCAAAAGCGAAATCTCGTTGGTAAATGATCTAGATGGAGTATGGCGTATGGTCAGAACGGATGGCCTCAACGAAAAATACGGGAAACTGTTCTTCGTTGGTGCACTCGCTGGGAACTACGGCCTTCGCATCGACGTTGATCCTGTTTCAAGACATCCTACGTTCGGTCGCCGACGATGCCACTATTGTACGACGCATCTACCGTCGTTCGAATGAATGAAGAATGGGGATATGCCAATAGATCTCACGCCTTGTTGCTGCGGCCGCACTATGAAAGCCAAGATGAGGGCAACAGAGTAGCTACGGCGATGTGCTTGGCTCCGACTTCAACTTAAAAAGCGCAGCCTTCAAAGTGTGTGGGAAGAAGTATTTATATGATTTACGCTTCAATGAATAAAGACTACACTACTTTTGCTACTGTTACTAATTATCGGAACAGTGTGGAATAAACCAAAAAGATGATGGTTGAAAAGCGCATATGTGGGCACACCGATGTTGAAGTCTTATCTCATACTAACCTTCATAACAGTATTCATTCGATGGTATGTTTTAGTGTCGAGTTTGCAAGAAAAAACTGAAAATACGACCGGAAAACCTTGATGACCTTCGCTTCCCCTAACTTAACACAATGTGCAGTGAACATAAGCAATTGGAGCGATAAGCTCTGAATAAAAACAGTGGAAGGGGATAGTATAAGGCCATAATGAGGGAATTGCTTAATACTCGCAGTGAAAGGCAAAAATCCCTTAACTCGTCACTAAAGCATGAGTTGCTCCTTCCAAATTTCTTACGGTCGACATGAGCGAGGATCCCTCCTTGCATCTCGTTTCATACCAATCGTTGCTTTCCCTCAGCTCCTCCTACCACTGCCTCTCCCCTCACCAATTCAAACATATATCATTATCTGACAAAAATAACATTTTCGGGAATATGGTTATAATGCAAGCGTATTTCTACATCTTAATTGGATAATGTAGTCCCTTCCTCCCACAACCGCACCTCCTTGTCTAGGACTCATCTCCTCCCCGCCCGTCCTCCAAATCCCCTGCGACACGTTGCATCCGAACCAACAACAAATCGCACTCATCGCGACATTGACGCGTAAGCATAACGCGTTCACTAAACATCGTGGGGATATTCCATTGTGGTAAAACAAGGCTCCGGCTCCAACGATCGGAACATATCTTCGTTGATGGTCAAACTGTGATGCGTGAAATCCATGGACTGTCAATTAGTACAATAATATCATATTATTTATTGTGACAATGAAAATGAATTAATGTCACTCAACTCTTCTATAAATCAATCTCTTTCACGATATAATTTAATAGCAATGCTCACAAATTTACGTTTATTCGTCCATTCGTCGGATGCGATTCACAAAGCATCGAAATGAAATTTGTTATGGAAAACATATATCACTGTATAACCTCGCAAACCAACTCTTAAGTAGTTCCCTCTTATGGGAATGGCCATGTCGAAGATAACGCTGATCTTGACCACGTTAGCGATAACTTCTGATGGATCGATAGGGCGGGGCAGGGAAGAGGGAGTGACTCGTGCTACTCGGCACTTATGTCGCAGACTGCGATCATTTAGAATGTGTTGATAAGTTAAAACAGGTCGACAACAGAAGCCGTCAGGGAAAAGCTTTATGACCTTTTTTACAATTAAAGGAGAGTGGAACATTTATATTCCATCGGAAAACAACGTATATTCGCCATTACGGAGGGGAAGGGGAGGGCACTTCTTGCTCACAAAATCGTTGTTATGGATAGACGGTCCAAATAAGGGATGCAGCGATAAAGGACGAACCAATGAATAGTTACACTCATTTTTCCACCCTCATCGTTAGAACGAGGGACTAGACAGTCCGTCCCTCCCCTGGTCTTGAGTGGAAGAGGTGAATTTAAAGATAGTGCAGGATAATGACTTATTTCATCAAATTCTTCTTACGACGATGTGCAGTTCTGTAAGATGAAGACTTCAGTTTTTTTCGAGATAATAAATACCCAATTGTTTTTGCTTATTCCGAAGGAGAAAGGATCGGGCAAGGGAAACGGGAATGAAGAATTAACGTAATAGGGAATTCTGGATGCAGGGTGATGGGCTAAGGTTGGACACCTATGGGAAAAAGCAAGAAAATGGCAAAGTCGCTGTGATAAGGAGTTCGAAGAAGGATGTGGATGCTTTGGCGAACTTTGCTCAAAAACTGTAGCCTTATATTGTTAACTTGCCTTTCTTCTCCCTACGAATACGAAGGTCTCTTCCATTGCATTTAAACAAGCATTTCACTGTTTGGAACCGTTTGCGAGACAATCACTGATCACTGATTCAGAGATCATACTAATGAGATGCGTATGTACTTGAAAGTGACCTTAGTGAAAGCAGCACTATTAAAAAATGTGGGGAGGAGAAGGACACTTCCTGACGGGAGAAGCAGAGACTTAAAGAAGCTATGGATAAAGAAGGGAAACAAAGGAACACCAAGCGATTGTTCCTGAGCACTTGCGGCACGTTGATATAATTGATTCAAAATGCTACCATCCCATGTATTGAAACGGTTTTCAAGTTCAATGTAAAAAGGATCAAATATGGTTTCGAAGAGACACGTATGCAACTCCGATAGTAATGAATTATGGGTACAAAACAGGTGAGATGACGTTTGCAGAGGATGTTATTCAGGTACAGACATCTTAAAAGGATGTTTCCTGTGGTAGAATTATACTCCCAAAGAAAAGCGTTCTCACTTCGGCGGTCATCTGATACTGAATGATGGAAACGAAGCGGTCACGCATTAGACTATAAAGTGAATGAAACTAGTAATACAGTCTAGCCGATTGCACCTCCGATCCGCTCCAATCGAGGAAGCAAAAGAATATAATTAATGCATTCCGAAAACTCCGAGCACTTCCGCACGCATAAATGCCTGCATTCGTATAGCACGGACATCAGGTAGCAGAGAGTCGATGCATTTGTTGATAGAGTTGATATGGGCCTTCAGTGGAAGCGAGAAATACAAGTATAACAGTTTTTAAAGGGTGTAACAATGCGGGCACAAAACAAAAGATGTGACTCACATCCTTCAAGGAAATATATGCCCCTTTTCTTTCTCTTCCTTCCCTTCAAATGATCGTTGATCGTAGTTCGTTGTTGACTTCCTTTCAACATCCACAGGTTGTTTTTCATAAACGCTCGCTACAGCGCTAGTGAATGTTATAAAGCTATGAAACACTATCATATAAGAGGGTGTCTGAGAGTGGGAAATGGAGACGGAAGAAGGTAGGAAGAGGAGTAGCAAAGAAGTGTTCGCAAACGTTCTCAAAGAAACATTTTACTGCAAATCGGAGCTCCTCGAAAACTTACTTTCCTTTCCGTAGATATTCTGGTAAAACTAGAACACAACAACTACCTCGCAGGAATCTTAAAAACATCCCACCTCATCCACCTAAGAAAATGTGCACAATCAAGCAGGAAAGTAGATGAAATATATCCTAATATATCCTTCAAAGTATATCCTTTCGAAAGTCATACGTAATTATATAGATCAGCATTATAGGAACGGCATTAATAATTGCTAAATGAACGGACGACAGGGTTGACTATCAATGGTGTGCATTCTATGCAACAAATTCGCTAGCTTTATCCACAGTGCTTTTCGAGTTGAGGCTATTGTTGAGATAGGACATTGTGCCGTCGTAATGCCTCCTTGTAAAGAATAGTTGTAGAAGCGATGTAATCTCTTTTAAGATGTACGAAGGCGTATTTATGGACACGCATATTTTTATTTAACGATAATTTATGAAACCGGCTGGTCAAGCAAGGTGCACATATAAGCATTTGATATCGTGACATGTCGCTATGCTTCACAACCGCAAGCTGAGAACCGTTACGTTCGTGACAGGTGGCATCGTTGCTTCCCACGTCTTTTTTCCTTGTTGAGAAGCACATTCAGAAGGTCAAGTTAGTATGCAAATTTCAATCTTGAAATCGAAAATGTTGATTCTAATGAGATCTACAGGATGTTCAGCCATGCCATTTTGCTTTCGCAATCGAAAACACGCTGTTCATTGAAGTTTTACCATTGTAGTTCACCGGTTCCAATCCCACCAACAATGAGAATCGTCAGTGAAATAGTTTCACAAATGATACATTTAAATCTTAACAGCCCACTTACTTGTTTATCGATCGTGAACTCCATAAAGTTATAGGTGGGATGGATCTTCGCCGAACAAAGACTCCTGTATACCTCGCTTCAAAGCGTCACAACTTTTCCTGTATTGTAAATGACGATTACTAAGCTCTAGAAAAACAACGAGATGTTTTCTATGGGCTCAGATACAGTCCTCCTGTCAGATAGTCTAAAAAACATTTTGCATTCGTTCTAAACTCAATTTATCCCCACCGTCCCACAATAATGATTGATATTCAAATCGTCCGATTATAATTTTCGAAATATTTTCCCTCTGTTTGATTGTAGATTCATTATTTATTTTACGATTGCGCCTATAATTTTGCACTAATCGATAAGCCGTTATTATTGTCAACGTTAGATCAACGCTACTTAAGCTATTTTGCTGGGAAAATCAATAACGTTCTCTTTATCACAGAGATCCCACTAGTATTAATGGTGTTATTCTCTTAAACATCACAACAGTTGTGTTTTATGCCTTTTGAGGGAAATATAATTAGAGGTACACTATGGCCAACGCAACGTAGACCTACTTGTATACACGTGTTCATTCAACAGTTGCAGCTGCATTACTAGCAATATCCCAGCTGTGGAATTAGGGATTTCATCGAAGAGACGTCGCCAACCTTCGCCATTACTCCGAGCTTCTCTATTTTCCCTATCAGTCAATCTTATCAGGTGTTGCAGGATCGGTCCCATCCCATAAAGGGCAACAAGGCTACAGAAATGTCGATTAATGTCAAAACGTTGCTGTGCCATCTGCGGAGTAACGAGATCTCTACATGATGTTGTCACCGCTTCTCTGGCCCGCAGGAAGTTCATTGTAAAGGTCACAACAACTGCGTGCATCCCACTAATTTGAAATAGGCAAACGCTTTTCAAACTACCGAAACATCTAGTCTCAGCTGCGTTGTAATGGCCGAATTTTCACAACTCCACTAGCGATGTCCATGAAGACACAAAGCATAACGTTCGTGATCGGATTTATTGCGGCGAACGAAAAACCCTTCAGAACTCCTGCCAAACTGTTTAATTGTCGATACAATATTGAAAATGACCACCCGTCTTCTGAATCACCACCTGTTCGGGGATTCGGAAGAGGAAACTCTTGCAATACTTTTGCATCAAACATGCAGATTCGTCTCATGATGATCCCTTTCGTCATTTTTGTTGTCACTGCCTTCCATCACAGTTACACCACCACCTTCTTCGTCAATATGCAAGAATGCCCTCATCGCGTCCTTCTTTCATAAATCCCTTCCCCCACACTCATCCTGCATGTCTTACGTTATTTGTTTCGGCATTTTTGTCCAAAATTTTATTGTCTTGTTTCGTTTATTAAAGACACGCACTGATATAAAGTATCGGTTGTGAAGCTAAGCCCACGGTCCAACTCACTTTGGACATTACTGCTCTGGATGATCAACGAAACTTCGCATCACATTTCACCCAT
Source organism: Baylisascaris procyonis (assembly GCA_037389465.1). Classification (NCBI taxonomy): domain Eukaryota; kingdom Metazoa; phylum Nematoda; class Chromadorea; order Rhabditida; family Ascarididae; genus Baylisascaris; species Baylisascaris procyonis. The sequence continues at coordinate 2,227,897 of JAZARR010000266.1, forward strand.
ATTCTACGTTATCAACGCACAACCATTACATGTTGCAGATCCAACACCGATTGTTGGCGGTAATACGCTCAGAACGTGCGTACGCCGATTGCTGCGGACAAAGGCAGCTCATTAGGACACCCCTTAGCAACCGAGGTTGTAAGTTCATCCCCTTTCACAGAGAAACGTCTCATTTGTAATCAATGACACACGTGAATCTGCGCAATCCTCTATTCTAAAACTATTGCTCTCAACCTGACTTCCTACATGTCATCGCAATGCAAGCAGTGCTGCACGTGTAAGTCGTAAACCATATAAGCGGGATCCCGATCTCTTTGACCGCATACAGCATCCATAGCGGAAGAATGTTCAACCCCGTTAAATTCAATGTTGCGCAATAACTCAAACAGAAGGCCACTAGACTCGCTAGAACGTAAGGTCCACCCAACCACACACATTTTCTCAGCACCTTCACCAGTTACTAGCCCTTAACTAGAGTAAAGCCGACTACCTCGTAGATGAACCGACCGCACCGCCTTGGCTGACTCCAGTGGCTTTACATTTTGAGAGCTTCAGCCCGTGTGCACATCCACGGGGCTCACACCCGTTCCACGTTTGCAAATTAGAAACCATTGAGCCGGAGTTGCGAACCCTTGGACTTGAACGCACTACCTGACGACGCTCTACACCAACACCAAGTCCGCGGACACCCCATTACCCATCCACGCCCACACCCTACTCGGGGGCACCACGAAGCCGTCTGCTACAGCAAACGGAGTCAAAACACTCTCCAGCCCTCCTCGATCACTCCATATGTATGCTGAATGCCTTATTCACTGTATTCATATTGTGCAAGAAACAAACAGATGTAACAAAAAGTTTATTGCGAAATTATCTTTCACCGAAAAGTGTCCGAAACGTTGGCAAAATGTGTCGAAAAATATTATTTAAACGAAAAAAAGATGCTAAAAACGCCAAAAGAATATCGAAAAATATCCGAAAGAAGAAAACAGCTAAAAGTACCAAAAAAAATGATCAAAAAGTGATGGACGCAAAGTGTATAAAAGTGCTCAGGTGAATAGCAAAAGCATTTTGTTTTACGACATCACTAAAACATATCAAACTAAACCGAGAGCGTCAATGATTTGAGACAAAGCTATGAAACGAGGCAAAATTTTCAAGCAACTACCTAAACATTCCCCCGAAGGATTTCGCTATCAAATAAACCTAGCTGATAACAAAAACAGGTAACTGCTATTGTGAATGCATTTACCCACCCATGTCATCTCGCAGAAGTTACTTTATGGGTTTTGAGTACCTGTTATCGAAAGACTCATGTAGACTTTCACAAACGTTTTCCCTCCGAAATTAGCGGGAATCCCTGGAGCCTTACCTAGGCAGACTAACAACTATGCTTAAAAGGCAGATACCTTCAATTACCGAATGTCAGTCATTCTCTTACTCGTGTACATGCGGCGTCCTCCCATTGAAAATGCGAAACGTCGATAGTGGAAACGAAATCGAAACGTCCTCCCATTCCACGTAACGAAGGGCTACATAAAAAACTCGCGTGCGGCCATACTACGATCCTCATAAGCAACGTACTGTAGGAGAGGGCGCATCGATAGCGAAAAGCAGGATGCCAGTGCAAGTTCGACGACGCGAGTTGCCGTACTAGAGGCTTGTCTATGCATATATTTAGGTCCTTTATAAGATAAATCCTGGCTGGAATTGAACAACGCCAACTGTTGTCACAAGAGCACACGTTCGTCATAAATCCTAGCACGGGGCCAATAATACGGTTACAATCGTCCATCCAGAAATGCCTCCCTGACAGCACCACTAATATTCCATACATTGCGATGCTAAGATTTGATATACTGATAGAAATAGTGATCGACGACAAATGCACACAACAATAGCAGTTATTTACACGTGGGAAGCCATTCGATGCAGCTCGAAAAGCGAACTCATCAATATTATCTGCAAGGGTGAAATTTCCTAGCTGAAACCTCCACATAGTCCATCTTGGAAAGAGGCGCGAAGCCGTTCAACCTTATAGGAACCTTATATTGTCTACGAAACAATCTTAAGTGAAATTCGATGAACAAAAACAGTCAAGCTGACCAGGTCTACGACCAACTACGTCCACTTCTGAAACGTCTCAGCACCCTCACCCGATCTTATACTAATACGCCTGGAAGTAGCGCTAACATTCCTTCACGACAATATCACCTCATCAACCTCCCCAAAATGCCGCATGATTCATTGTCCATTGCCCGAAAAAGTTACATGAAGCATCAACAATCGAAAACAATCTGCTCATGATGTGCCCCTCCTGCATTACCACCCTACATTAATACTAAGCAATAAAGCTACCACTCTACTTTCTAGATCACGTAGAATTCTCTGCGCAGAATTCAAATAAAAAGAGAATGCATACGGTTCACAACATTAGTGATGCTGCTTTCCCTGTCGAATAACGAGGATATCCCCATCCATTATTCCATAACATAACTGCGGAATACTTCATAATGAGCGTCTCCAACATGATCGCTATTACCAATACCATCGAATAATATTCTCCACAAAAGCTATTTCTAGGAGTCGATATACCCGCGTAAAACAACGTCCAGCACCAAACGAGCAACATCCCAGCATGTCCATTTTGCTGATACCATTAGCAACAGTATAGAGAGAACGCCTGCTGTCGTCCAGCGAGCTAGTAAAGGCTCTCGACACCACCGGATATTCACAGCCAGTCAGGCATTTGTCCGTCGCTGTGAGAAGTCGTCCTCCTAAATAAAGCACACCCCCATCCCCCTATCACCCTACCCTCATGCTCACTCCACATAATCCTTCATACTTCCAGTCATATATTCGCAGAAAAGAAGTATCCACGTACTTAAACGAGACCCAATCGCCACAATGCTAATTATAGTATGTTGAAAAACTTAACGAGAATAGCATTCCCATATCAGCGACCGAAATAAGATAGAAAAACGTACATTCCCCGTTGCATACTTGGCGAACGTCAGCAGACGCAACACGGTGATGGGCAGAATAGAATCAAACGGGTCACGCCAGTCAATGCATTGCGTTGTTCACACTCAGACATGAGTAGTCGAGGCACAACCACAAATACCATCGATCGAAGAGGTAAACGCAAGCGAACAAACGAAGATTTCAATGTGATAGACCCACCGACGTGAAGCAATAACGATCGGAATCGCTGCTAATCATTGCATCTGAACGAAAGATTCAACCCCCCCCCACTCTCCTTCCCCTAGCCACCTGCCATTTGCCAATGCAGTTAATCATAGCAAGCTGCATAATCCATTAAAAACATGAAATAACAGTAATCTGCGACCGATAAAGAATTCACAGCAGTCCTTCCTCTCACGTAACAGTAGAAATACCAGCATCAGCAACTCAAACCAATGAATCGAAAGCAGTGCTTCTCAATCCGTTAGCCAATCTCTTAGATTTTAAAATACAACAAAATTCTTCAAACGATGAATAACCAAGTATTGCATCAACAATAGTCAGAGCAGGAATTAAACACATCTAACTCCACAGAATACAGCCAAAAAAAAAAAAAAAAAAAAAAATAGCAGCCGCAATCAAATGTAGTGAATGCAATCACTTATACATATTTACAGCTTTCTTTAAAAAATTTTCATCATTGAGATTTTTGTCATTTATTGTTTATTTATAGTTTAATTAAGTGAGCAATTAATCACTACAATATCAATCAAAACAACTATCGCATCATTTTATTTCAGTAATTCATCTTTGATTAAAATTTTATCGTTTAAATCTCAGCAGCTAATCATTCATCATATACGAATCATTACTGACGTAACATATCAGCAACCTCTATTGAGCACAACGTTAATGTGGTGTTATTAATGCCCAGCAGACGTGCAAAGACGAAATGCGACTGCCATCACTACTGCAGATGTATCAGATCGGTGGGTCTGATATGCAATCAATGTGACATTATAAATGTTATGCAAATTCAGTGTTCATACACACTTTGTTGCGGTATTCAAATCCACCATCTACTTAGTTGCACTTTCTGAAGCATTATTACGTTCTTATTAAAGCACTATTACGTTCATTACGTCCACTTGCTCAGAAGAAAAAACTGCTCCATGACAAACAAGACGATGCACTTTTAAGCTAAGAGTTCCCGCCCCAACCTCTTCTCATTTCAATTGCTTACTAAGCATTGCTTAAGCAGAGTCCTTGCAGATCGGTGAATGGAATATTCAGCAGCCCTTGCAACATCTCAATGAAGAGCAATCTGAGTTCAGTGCATAAAGCGCAACATTATCGTCGTTGCCTGTAGGATGTTGTAGTCTCTAAATCTCTCTCATGCAAATATAAACATCTTTGCTTTCAACATCAACTCATGCACTCTAATTTAGCTTAACAATGTGTCACTTGCATAGTTAGATTCGAGGCCATGTGTGAGTGAGAAAAGTGTACTCGATGCTGAATCGGAACAAATCATTAGCCCCTCGTATCCAGAATTCAAAGTGCAATAAGGAAGGGTACTTGCGATGCTATGACAAATATGAGGAACAGCAAGTTAACATACAGGTGAGATGTTACTCTACGAAGTTTTAGGCATGTTATATAAGATCTTCTTGCAGATTTTTTTTTTCCTCTATAAAGCCATAAATTTTAATTGAAGTCTACGCACAACTTTGTTTATCCTTTATAAAAACCCTCAAAAATCAAACATAAAGGTGTTAGCTACACCGACTTCACCAACCTCAGACGTCCCTGCCTTTTGCATGTTGTGATGTCTTGCACTGTGCAGAATTGATCAGTAGGAATGCGAACGTCGTAGACGTTAGTCACTTCGACATCACAGTGGCGGTTGTGGTTCAGGCAAAGATGATGCACGCGATGTGGTCGGTTCCTTTGGCACTTTCCGAACTCGAATTCAAGTTGCTCTCTAACGCCCCCCCCCTCCCCCCTTCCTCTTAGTCTCATCACTATGAAGTCGTATCCCTGAGGAAGCAAGTCTGTATGTCATCTATATAGACCTTTACAAACGACCAATCCCACACCATAACCTTTCAATAATGTACCTGAGCGACCAGTTCAACAATCGTAAGCACTACTGTACAGACCGAGTCGATAAAAGTGCTGCCAATGAGACATCGAAAGATTGAGCCACCTCTGCTTAACTTTTTGAGCTATGTGAAGAAATTGCTTTTCCCCGACTTGAACTGGAATAACATTTCTTCGTTTAGCAATCTTTTGACAACTGTCTGATGATGTGTCTCCATCAACGGAAATTACTTCCTGCAACTCATCCCTCCACCCTTCTCTTCATGAACCATTTGTCAATAAATGCTCTAAAAATAAGCGCTGTAGGACATTTCCCGTCCATACAGGGCAATGGACGTTCGAAAAATAATCGCAAATCATGGAATAGTGCCCACAAAGAATGAATATCGACCCATCCTTACCCTCATTCTGACTGCAAAAAGCAACAGCGTTTAAAACGTGCGGCGCATTCTGATCTTATCGGCTTTCCTCTTTCGATCCCCAGACAGTTCCCTTAAGAAACCCCATCACGCTATTTAGTTGAAGCCATCATACTTAACCCCGCCAATTAACGAATCAGATCTACGCATTGAGAAACTGTTAATGTACACAGTCTTTCATTCCCACCCGTGAAGTGAAGCAGTTCAATCCCTCATTGAAGTGTATGTTTGAACGTTTTCTTCGACTAGAGGAAAGCGATGGAGTTTTTAAGTGCACTCGTTATGTGTGATGGTATGAACATTTCCTTCAACTAAAAGAAAGCAATGTAGTCTTAAGTGCACTCGTTTGGTGCGACAAATGCAGGTGTCCCCTAGGTAACAATGCGGTGCCTACAGACCACAAGTGCGGCCTACGACGACCCCCTTACCGATCAGACTGCTGTATCAACTATCCCTCCGTAAAGAAATCCCTCTTCTCCGGTTGCAGAAAAATTTTCTAGTTGAATAAAAATACCTGGAATCCAAAAAAACGTACGTAGCGACTTAAACGAACCGTGGTAATATGCACATTAACCTTGTGTTAATGAACGTGGATGTGTTATGTGACCATGCTGTTTCGGCGGCGCCCAACATCTCTTGCATACGCAATTCAATATATCAGCTTTCAATGGATTCGTATCACCAGCATTTGCAATTTCACCTTCGACGCCACTGCACGTCGCTAATTGAATTATTCTGAAGTTATGTAAAAACAAACCCGCCCACCTCTCCCTCTCCTCCGTACCCCCGTAATGTGCATATTTGTGTGACGGAATGAGTTTAGTCGCAATCGATGAATCGGTCAGAAAAGGTTTCTTGCACATGGCACCTCAATTTCCACCCACCGTGACATTCAATTTGCTTTCGGTATGCTGTAATTCAAGATCTATTCACCAAAATTACTGTGGAAATAATCCTGTGCGTTCGAAAACACATGTGAATGACAACATATAGAGCAACCCTGTGTTAACAGAAGTGGATTCTTAGATGAGTGCGCTACCTCAGTGGTGCTCGCATTCCCCTCATGCGCAATTCAATACAGCAGCTTTTGCATTCGTATCAGGAGCATTTGCAATTTCAGCTTCGATCTCACCGCATATCGCCAACTGAATCGTTCTGAAGTTATGTAAAAACAAACCCACCCACCTCTCCCTCTCCTCCATCCACCGCCGTATGTGCATATTTATGTTAAGTTACGAGAGTTGCTTTCAGTTCCTACGTTATAATTTAAGGATCACTAAAATTACTATGGTCAATGTCGGAAAACGTACGTGTAAAGGTTAGCCCTGTGTTAATGTATGGTAACATTCAGATTAACCTTGTGTTAACAGACGCGGGCTCTCCGATTGTGCTGCTTCAGTGGTGTTCAGTCAACACTCGCTTCAAACCGATGAAGTTTTCAATGCATTCGCTTCTTGAGCAATCGGAACTGCAGCCGTGACCACATCCTGCCTCGCCATTTGAAACTCTCTAAATTTGTGTGAAAAACCCGTCCACCTCTCCCTCTCAATCGCTTCCGCAGATTCTACGAACCCCTCACTATAATTGGAAACTCTTTCGGGATACACAATTGCAAAAAGTTCTCTCCCACATCGCTAACGCGTGACCGTTGTCATTTTGGTGAAAATGAAGAACCTAACATGTAACTACTGAACGACTGATATAAAAGCATATCAATCCTTACGTTGTAAGAAAAAAAAAAAATTGTTATCACCACACTTTGAATGAAGCTCGCATGATTTTTTATGTCCACCTCCTAAGAGTGCTATGATAGCGTGTAATGAAAGAAGACCATAGGTGTTGCGAAAAACTCGACGGTCAACGACTAGCATTTTCCCCTCATCTGCCCAAATCGCTTGCACGTGCAAAAATATAACGCCACATATGTTAACCTTGTGAACACGAAGCGAACTACTGCAGTTTGGATGCGAACATCGCGTGCCGTTAAACAGCAGCTCTTCCCGCTTCCCTATTCGACGTTGCTCTTTTCAGTGTACCGTTCGTGCTTCATCTGATTCCATGAATGAAATTCGTTCAGTGTGGATAAGTCTCGTTGGTTGTATATCAGCCGCGAAGAGGACACACTCCTGAATATACAGCATGTCCCTCCCCTCCCCATCTACCCATATATCCGCATCACCTTCTTTAGAGAGAAAAAAATAGACGATGTAATAATGATCTAGGGAAACTATCAAAAAAATTATTTGCAAAGCATAAAACGCGAGTATTCTGGATTGAGCCTATAAGCAAGTGCTCAACATGTACCTTTCAACCTATATGACGGTTACAATCTATTGTCAAAAACAAGAGAAATCGCGAACTACGATCATTTAGGAGTCACACTCACCACCCATCGCACCCTCAGTTTGTTGTATATCCATTGTACGAAATTAGTGCACTTAAGCGTCTCTAGCTTTATGTCGAGATAATCTTAATGCCCAGTGATAATCAGATGGCTCAGACAACGACCAATGCTTACCCACTTTGTTACTATCTTGCCTACCTATGAAGAAATTAATGAGGAACGTCTACAGCCTACAAGCCGATTATGCCGCCCAAAAAAAAAAAAACTTGCAAAATATGCCCAAGTGAAAGAAGGAACGTGCATCAATCCAACCATGCAGATCTATGGACGACTGTTTGCATAATCTCGCCAATACACTGTCGGTGGCGTGTACCTCTGCACTGAGCTCGGTCTTCCCGTCAGTAACGTAATGACCTTTCAAGATGCTGTTCTGCTGCGATTGACCAGCTGCTGCGACTCAGAAACGAACTTGCTCTGAATTAAACTGCAGCCCCGCCCCACACCGCAATGGTGAAATCATATATTCAGCCACTGACCATTTCATGAATAGTAACACCTCAAATGAGCGCTATCATAACTGCATATGACAGGGAAGTTTGTTCGCCTAAGTGCGAGACTGAATTTGCCTTCCTAAACAGCTCCATAAGACCTGTTCCAACATTTAGTGCCACAAAGCTCATCCCTAGGAAAGCTCAGAAATGATAAGGTGAAAACGAGATGAATGTATATCAATTTCCAGGAGATGAGATTTTGAAAGCCTCCTAGGTTTTCATGGAGTTTTAGACTGCAAGGTAAAAAAGGGAAAAGCAAGTGGACCTGAGGGCAAACTTTGAAAACTAAACCGCTAGGAACTATGCTTTCCGCGTCATTGTATCGAGCGAGCATCATCGATGGACGATTAAACAACGATCCACTCCCTTTAAATTCTTCCGAACCGAGTAGTCTCGTGCACATGTCTTACAACGGCTCCTTTCATTTACTCTGAAGTAAATAATGTTGCATCACCCTACCCCCTCCCACAATTCATTTAGCAGTGATCGTTTCTTTGCTTGCTTTCATCTGCTTCACAATCGCTACTTCAAAACAAACGACTTCAGTATATCTTGACGAGTGATGTTTTGCATTTTCTAAATTATATTTTCAGAAGCTTCAAAGTCACCATTAGTTGTTGGACGACGGATACAAATACCCACTCCCGCAATGATGAACTTCTTCTGCGGATATTTCAACAGACTGCGGGAACTTCCCGCTAAGTCTCCTCGACGGGGATATTAAGATGTAAAGCATGACGTCAAAAATGGTTGACCGCTATTTGTGAAGAAATTTGAAAAAGAACCAACATGCTTTAACGCATACTCATCGTATAGCGACAGGTCGCGTGTTATTTGTCTTTGTGCTTCCGCTATTATGCCATTAATAATGAGGCGTTGTAATTGTTGGTAAGCGTAGAGTAGAAACTACACACTCCACCGATCTTCTCACATATTGTCGCGCCTGCTGGGCATTTCACCTGTTCTCTACGCAACGAAGTGCATGAAAAATGATAAAAACCTAAACCTAAAACAATTAAACGACTTAAAATTTATAAAACACCTAGTCTGGATGAGGAGGCACAAATCATCAGAGTGGAATCTAGGAAGGTTCCATCCATAGCGACGAATTTAGAGACCAGAAAACAGCGAGAATCTAGCTTCAAAGGAACGACCTCCAAACAAATATCATCAAAATCTCGATATCAGATGCGACATTCTGAAAGATGTGTGTTGCCTACTTCTAGAAAAAGACCGATTCTACCAGAATCACGCACCTTGCGACAGAGCTCAAGAGCAATAATCAAGCACACCCATGCACATGTTACGAGGACAGTGAGAACAATGTGATGAATTGATTGACAGATCGATTAGCTACAGTTGGAAACGATTCTCGTATATGGCAACAGGCGCATAGTTCAAAAGGTGGTTCTAAACCGTGCCAATTCGCGCCTCACTTACTTAAACCTTCCAACAAAAAAGGCGAAGGTAAAACGACCCGTGCAAGGTATTTCATAAAATCACACCAAAATAAATTCTAACATTAAACGATTTCTTGCATAACAATCATCCACATACCGGAAGCGGAAAATTCAACAGCCCACCGCGACAAATACACGTGTGATATCCCATAACTGTTTCGAACATATCCAACAACACGGAAAAAAGCACCTATAAGAAAAGAACGATCATGTCCCCAACCCCCCTCTTCACGATGCTCAGATTAAGAAACAAATCGATAGAAACGAAACTGAAAAAGTGATTCTAATCGAAAACCGATCCTTGAAATCTTATTCTGTTTGACTGCAGCCAAGGTGGGTCATCTTGACAAGATGCTGCCAGTGCTACAGTATAATTAGTGAATACAAAACAGAAGATTCAATAGGAAGGAGAACAATCTCGTTTGTGAAAAGTATGGCTATTGCTGTGACTGCATCAGGTGACCACTACAACTGGCCATTCCCTTGGACTCCCTGGAAACCCATAGTTTCTAGGTGGAACTCGTGGATTCCTCCTCACTTTTGCTTGGATAATCAAAATCGGAAATCAGTGAAACGAAAAGAGTGAAGTAGAAAAAAGACTCAACGAAATCGGAAGAACAAAATGTAGCCTTTAGAGCCGAACAAACAGGAAGCGCCATTCACCGGAGCTCCATTCGCTTCTGTTGCAGCTGCCTCTACAATCAACCGAGTAATACAAGCATCCCCACCCCTTCCCAACTTCTTCAAGCGTTTATATGCTCCACTAAAGCAATAAGCAAGGCATCAAATGAAATGTTCACGTTACCGAAACAAAGACAACGATGAAACCACATAGTCCAACTAAAAACCGTTTGCATTCGAACTCAAGTGGAAACAATTGCTAGAAGTCAAAAATATTCTTAAAATAAACTACCGAAGAGAAATGAACATTTCTCTCGTTGCTCCGAACCCTTCATTTTCGACTCCTCCTACCTATTTTCGCACAAAATTTCAAAACACAAATCAGTACAGCATAACAGATGAAATTAAATTCCCATAAATCTAAACGCGTTCGCCAACCAAAGTTGCGTTGTTATGAGAAAGAGAGAACACGTCTGAACCAACGAAACGACGAGAAACACGAGATATATGTGCTGATCGAAGATCGCTGCAGGCCGACACATCGGTTCATATCCTACAATAACTCGAGCGAAAGCACCCCACCCCCCCTCCCAACTCGCATCGGCTCTTACCTATTTCTGAAACATACCTAACAAACACAATCGACTCTGAACCATTAACCACTTTCAGACAAACTGGGTGAATGAATAGCCATCCTTCAGCTGCGAAGTTCGTCCCAACTACAGAAACCTAACTCAACAAACGCCGTGACTTGAAATCGTAGAACTACCCCCGTAGCATCGAAAATCCTATTTCAATGAGCAAGAAATCGTCAAGAGATCAACTAGAAGCAGAGCTTATCAAAGAGCGCTCACGTCTTTCAAACCTCAGTGAACAAAAAACCTCCCCCTCCCCCCCCTTCCTTCACTAAATTCGCTGCCACCATAAGGAAAGTGTGGATTTACACTATCTTTACTGGAATCAAAGAGTAGTTGAGCGTAAACACCTGATCTCACAACGACGATAGGACGACGCGTGGTTAAAAAAAAAAGCATCAACAAAACTGAGGGAACAAAATGTAGCCTTTTCAGTCGAATAGACGGGAAACGCCGCCGATCGCTGCCCCTTCTGTTCGTGTTTCGGCCAAGTCTATAATTAGCTGAGTAATATCGCCACCCAACCCCCCCCCCCCCCTCTTTGCCCTTCCCTCTATGTGAGCTAGTTTGTGCCCCAAAAAATCAACAAGCAAGCTCCAAATAAGTGTCGATCAGCACCCCTCTTATCGAAATAACGACAGCGACAACGTTAGAGAACATAAAGCGAACGGAAAACTCCTTCCATTCCAGCCAAAAAGCTTCCATCATTCGAACATAAGCCAAACCAATCGAATAGAGATCGGGAATCTCTTTAAATAAATTCAAAAAATTTAAACAAGCTATCAGATAGGAATCGAGAAATCATCATATGAATAAAGAACACGTTCGAGCCAATGAATTCACGGGAAAAAAACGAAATATCTGTGCTGATCGGAGACAGCCACAATCCGACACACCAATCCACTTCCTATAATCATTCGAATGAAAATACCCACTCCCCTCCCCTACTTGCCACTAGCAACCAGCATGTATTCTGTACTATCCCACAAATCCCAATCAGTTAATCGACTAACTGAATTTTATAAGAGCTGCTAGGACTCAGAAATAGGCATTCATCGTTTCCACATCGTTTTTCACCCGCAACCAGCGGAATCATATTAATAACAATTAAACTCTAATGAGCATATTGCTGCAAAAAAACCGAATTCAATATGTTAGAAAAAAATTGGTAAAACGGAACATTCGAATGCGGAAACTACCGGAGGACGTGTTCACACCGTGCATAATGCCAACGAATCGACATGATCGCAGAACAGTGCCTAGAAATAGCCGACTGAATGAGATCACCCCCCCCCCCCCGCTCTCCCACCCCGACCCCTTTCTTCCCACTATGTATTATTAATTTTTCTTTTGAGAGGAAAATTCAGCCCAGGTCAGATCGAAAGATTACGACATTCATGACCATCCCCACTGGTCAAACGGCATTATAGCCATCGTAATAATAGCCCACAAAAATTTCTAACGAGTTTACAGTCGCCGTTAAGCAATTTTCCTGAGCACAGCAATCAGTAGTAAAAGAATGTCATGAAACTATTTGAAAGTGCAAAGAATAAAAGCAGACTGTTATAAGTGAAAACCATCAGCTAATAAAACTGCAACCAGAACAAAAACATAACTCGGACATCCGAATCGCGAACGAGGTGACGCGTCGACACACCACAACGGCTCTTTCCTATAATCAACCGACTGAGAAACCCCTCCCCCTCCCCAACAAAGAAAATTGATGTGCTGCCTCCCCCCTTCCAACGCTACGCAAACACAGCCAATTTCAGGGACAAACAAATGATCTGGTTTGTTTATGAAGCACTGAAAATGAAGTGAAGCATCCTAGAACTCATCTGTGCCAGCTTAAGCTTTCAAAAAAAAACCTATCTATGTGACATAAGACTAGAATCTTCTTTTTTTTTCGAAATAATCCATGAACCCGAATTAGCGACTTACATTAACAGCCTAATGGAAACCTCAGCGAGCGAAGAAGTTGGCAGCCAATTAGAAAGACCTCACCTAAATATTAAAAAAACCCTCGTAAAATAAAAGAACTCTTCTTTTCGCACGAAAATAAAATCCAAGAGAACAGATTAACTGTGAGAGTAACGTATTTCTCGAACAACAGCGCATACCGTATGCCAAACCTCGAATCCGTTCATTCACTGTATACTCGGATCCTATAAGCATCTGAATGAATGACCACCCCATCCCACCCTCCCTCCTTCCCCTTCAAACAAAATCATACAACACAAACGAGGTGCACATATTAATTCACAAAGCTCTTCCGCAAGCACACGATCAGACGCACTCCATACATTAACGGCAAAGCTCTATAAAGCAAGAATATGAGATACACCGAGAGAACCACGAGACAGTTAAAAAAGATGACAATGCAATATCCCACAAGAAAATTTGCATATGGATGATTTAGACAGTGATGCTGGTATTGGCACACCTAAGGAAGTGAACTGACAGACCCAACACCTGTGATTAAACCACTTCTATCGCACCTGAATTACCTGAATAAATGCAGGAAAACCACACTGTTCAACACCTATATCGGAAAAACTGAACCGTATCCACTGAGCATCACACCACAAAATAGGATATTCTTTTTACAAAAAACCCACCCACCCTCCGCTGTATTCCTTTTCACCGAAAAAATACGTCGATCCTTATTTTGCAGCATGATACTCGCTATAGGAAGCGTTAGCATCAGGATCAGAAGAACCGATTCAACCGTAATAACTGCCCAACTTCTCTAGCCCCAATTCACACGACCTCAGCACTAAAATGACTTGCCTGTTAGGGCTATGCAAGCACTTAGAGGCAACTCCTGGAGTCATTTTCACCGCACCAATGCAATCATGCCAAGCTCATTATTACAACTCGTTATTAATATGCTTGACAACAGCGAACAATAACTAGAGTCAACAATGGACTGCCGGTTTGAAATTTCATGTCTCAGGAGGTGCTACCAACAAATGACACACAAAATAAAACGAAGGCAGCGATCACTGTTATTGAGGAGCTGGAATTACATGCGCTTTTGCACTTCTGCCCATCTCATTAAACGGCCGACGGACAATGCACTCATATTTTAATTCATCGCGTCCACCGGCTTATTAAATTTTGTGACTCAGCAGTTCCAGAACACAACTTTATAAGCATAACCTATGCTCTTTAAGCACCTACTACTCCTCTCGAATCGTTTGGATCGGTCTGAGAACTGATTTCTGGCCAGATCATGTTCCAATTCTGGTGAACTTCCCCTCCCCTCCCACCACCTATGAGTTAAATGACCGTGCAGACACGAAAAACTTTCGGGAGCGGGTTTGCAAAGACGCATAAACACACGCGAAGCATTGCACCGTTACTTCCTCAGACTTCCAATTATGACACTACATACAACTATCGATGATTTTCTGCTTTGAAAAAAGGATTTATGCGTACATTAAAAACCGAGGAACCAAACATGGAGGAAAGTACTGGAAGTTGAATATTCTAAAAGTTGACAGTCATGCTGGGGTCTCCCTCCCACTATATTTTTTGAGATCACTGATTGGAGACAAAACGAGATAACACCTTCATGAGGAACATGAAAAACATTCTTTCTTGGACGAAAGAATCTCACTCCAATGAACGATGTTTCACAATAAGTTGAATGATGCAAAACAACCTACGTATTCCAAGGGAACATTGCCTCCCATCAAACATTTGCATATCACCTAACACCGCAAAAACAATCGTCAGTAATTACGTAAGCGGAATCGACAAACCGTGAAAGCAAAAATCGCAAACCACGAATCAACCTAACAAGGAAAACCCTCAGCACAGAAATGAGACACAGTGGAAACATCACAAATCCAAGCTTACTTAAGAGGAACTTTCTATTACCTAACACCGACAAACACGCCAAAAAATATTGTAAGGCAAAACGAATATAATATTAGTTAGCACAGACAGAACTATGTCATTAAATGGTGTAAAAACAACAGGTGGAAGGGTCCCAGCATACATCCATCAATAACGCGTGCTGCAACTGCCAAAATGCAGGATAACGAGTAGGAAACTTCGGCGGGAATACTTCCCTTGACCCCAGGAATGAAAAATATATGGCTGCCAACAACCAATAATGCACTCATTCAAATACATCCACATTCAAGTGGTCTCCTGTTACCTCACATGTACCAGTCGTGTACATCCTGTCAAGATCCGATTTGCATCCTGCTCGACCATCACGCTTCATTCACCCGTCAAACCGTACACGGACAAACACTAACAGCAACCCGCTGAACGCAGCTCTCTAGTTAATCACTGTGAAGCGAAGAAGAGAGAAAGAAAGGATTTGTCGCAGAATGCTGCAGCATCAACCTTACGATCCGTGCAATCAAAGGAATGAAAATTGCGATGCCTCGAAGCAGCTATAAATGAGCAGGCCAACTGTCGTAGTTGGCAGCTACAGCAACGCACACGTAGACCCCTTTAGAAAATCCTATTTCTATGGGCAGTGCGGCGTGGTGCAATTGGGCAGATGAACTTCAATGAATGCATACTTGCACTGGTCAATTAAAGTGGACAGCTTCTACACTTGCGATGAAAAACTGGCGAGGCCACTTCTTTGTAAGTATGCGAAGACATACTTGTACAGACGGGATGGAGTCAATGATACCCATGTCTAGCGAAGGCGCATAGTGCATGTGTATATGGATATATATGAGTGTGAAGATACCTGCGTGAATGTATGCAAACATCGGGAGCGACAAAGACATCGTCACGCACACATTTAACAGCACAGTGAAAGCCGCTGATAACGTATCAGTATATGCGGGGCTAGGCAGGCTATCACTTACGACGCACACTTGTTCAGTTGAATAAATCAATGCAAGCGGAATCACATCTGTACTATGCTCAGCACACAGCTGCATTGGTGGAAGCAGTAAATGTGCAAGGGACATATACTGCCCGAGACTGTTGCTTCAATCCTGTACAAAACTTTTACTCGAACTTAAGTCACGAACCTCTAAGACTTCTGCAATTTCACAAACGATTACGAATCACTGAAAACTGCGTATCGCCTCGCACTTCTTATAAAATAAGTGGTTTCGAGTTCGAAAAGAGCGGATGTTGCATGTTCTCTGGTCATTCTCCTCAGATTCGGGATCTAGGCAAACGGCCTCACCATCCATGACTGTGAACGCATGCACCCATACAGCATAATAGTCTATTACTTCCACAGACTGCAGCCATGATCTTCCATCGATGCTTTCTAGTCACCAATTACATACTATTTCTCCACATTACCATAAAGCCTGACGCTGAGAGGCCGGTGTCACTCATTGCCATTATAGAACATCGTTGTCCCTCAAGCAAAACTTCTGATCATTAACACGACCATCCCCACATCGCCCAAAGGGCAACGACAGCTGAGAACGTCAATATCAGCGCTATCCAAGTTTCCTAGTGGGCAGTCTCTCGGGAAATCCGTTCAAGCTCAGAAACCCCTCACGGTGAAGTGCAACGCTTCCAAAGATGTGAATAGAAGATGACGCGGAAAGCAATTCTAGCACTGATTTGTCGTGGGTATCAGATTCCAAAGCAATTTCGTCGACTGATTATGACATCATTACCAGAACGAGCTGCGTTAATTAAACGAAAGCTGAATCCCGCGAAAGAATCATTGCAGTGTACTTTCTTGACCACTTGAAATTTGAATAAAGCACCACTCCTGACCTATACTTCTTGCAAAATCAGTCACCCGTGCACAATGTAGTGCTGGTCCTTGATCAACCTTCGAAGCGCAATCCGAGCATGGTCACGAGGAAAGAGCAAATGCTTGCTACAGACTTGCAGATAGAAAGCCCATTTCCAATGTAAAACACTTAAAGAATATAATGAAGCGCAGCCAGGTTACGGACGCTTGTAACGATTTCGACAATCACATCGGATTTCTCCCATGTTGACGAAGTGTACCCGAAACAGGATTTGATGAAAACCTCTGACCACAGGTCAAATATACCGCTCACTCAAATTGTACTTCCCATCTACATCAGCAGAAACTCACCAGATCCTCTCTTGGTTATTTACCAGCCGGGTTGCCAGTTCAACCACTCTTCCTAAGATGCACGACTCCAATACCCTATTGCATGCGTTCGCCAACTCATCAATAAGCTTTCAAAATAATACGACCACAGTCAGATAGCACATCAACACGCAAAGAATCTGAAACCATGCTAAGAGGCACCGATCTTCTCAATAATGTACTTACAAATGTTCGATCAAATGCACTCCTCCTACTCCTCACACATCACGGCAGTAACCTCATCCAAGCTGCCGGACGTCGCTCACTGTCAACAGCTCGGCAGAAATGATAGACTATCACAAGTCTGCCCACTATGAGATACTAGAGC
Source organism: Baylisascaris procyonis (assembly GCA_037389465.1). Classification (NCBI taxonomy): domain Eukaryota; kingdom Metazoa; phylum Nematoda; class Chromadorea; order Rhabditida; family Ascarididae; genus Baylisascaris; species Baylisascaris procyonis. The sequence continues at coordinate 2,245,392 of JAZARR010000266.1, forward strand.
TGACGCCATTTACATCCTATCTTTCATCAATAGTACGTCACTCCACCTTTAAAAGTTTCTATAGGAGTGATCAACTTCCGCAATTCACCAAAAACCCTTGAAAGGATCACCCTCTCAAGCGTCACTGTTATCACTGATACAACCAGATTGCGCTAAAACCACGATGTGCTGAAGCTGCACTGAAAAATAAGGTGGGACACAACCTAGATATCTAACGCAAATACCAAACCAACAAGCCTTCAGCAGTTTGCATGAAATCCACACAAAATCATATCCTCTCCTTGCATCTTTTCTCGCAAGCAAATACCCTAATCTTCGCAACCAGATGGACGTCTCTGATGGCCCTTCTAAATCGCTGCAATTTCTTCACAATGAAACTTTGAGGGTCCTGCGTAGTCTGCACGACCGATCGTAATTTCTAATGCCTGAGTAGTGAAGTTTGATTTGTTTTCGCAGTTATGAACCCTTTGAAAGCCTTCACTATCCCGATCTATTTCCCAGATCAACGTGAATTCCCAACACTTGTGGGAAATGTCCGCTACCGCCCGGCTTACTCCACTCGAATATCTCGATGCGCAAAAACCATGGTTGCAGAAAAGATCCACGTCACATGAAAGTTCATATTCTTCCCGTGCTAACTGATAAAATTGAAATCCAACAAAAGCGATCACAGGCCTTAATGGTGAAAAGCCCTCGGAATCATTTCGGCATCTGTATGCCATCTTCGACTTTCACGGCAAAGGATTTACTAAAAATTCATAGCGATTGCGAACTGTATCTATTTCATCGCTTCTCGTAATTACTTAGCATCTTTTCATCGGCCCTCGATGTATACTGCAAGGTTTGGACGGCTGCTAAAATTACTTGTGATTCTCCCGCAATTAGAAGCATTCTTTTGTCGTTGAAACTTCTTGTGCCAATCTTATCCGTTTCTGATATAGGTTCACTTGGCTAAGCGATCGAGTTTCAGCGAAATTTCTGAATACCTCATACATTTCAGTGAGATTCTCACAACAGTTGTAGAAATTCCTTGAAGCTGGCTAGTCTCTTCCTTGAAGCTGGCTAGTCTCTCCAAACAGTTGCGGTCCTGCACTTTATTTAGATGGTTCCCAAAATTTAATGAGCCTTCTGACTACCTCGAACATTGAAACCGCAGCATCCCATAAAAAGGAATTAGATGCAACAAACGGTGCCCAATTGGTGGTGGCATCCACACTTAAAAATTAATCCGTTATGACTGGAGAGTCTCCTTTACTTTCAGTGACGATGCAGTTGCCTCGAACTCACCAAAACAACACATCAATAATCCCCAACAGTGAAACGCCAATCTTTTTGCAACTTCAAACTGCTCATCGTTCGTTGCGATGGTCATGACACACGACTTGCAATTATGTCACTTAGGTTGCTCTCATGTTCTTGCTCAACTTCGTGCTCCTATCTGACCAAGGTCGGGCAACATTATGAAACGCGCCTCACCCCGTTCATCTTCAGCGACCCAACAAATCTCCTTCTTGCGATCTATTCATATTTCTTAAACGTGCAAAATTTGAAACCTTCCGTATCATCAATTTGTTACTTTTCGATGAGGCACCCATCGAGAATGGAAATCTTGTCAATTTTCCAGCTGAAGTCCAGCTTTTCTCAACTCAACGTTCTTCAACCAGCCAGCTTAACTCCAACAAAAGTAGCACCTCTTGCAAACGCCGAGTGGATGGCAACATTTTATTCAGTACTCGACCCTCACCACAGAACAAATATGAGCGGACCACCCTCACAACGAGGTTAACAACTTCCCCAACGCCACCTCCACATCAGCATACTTCATTTACTTCATTCCAGGCTATCACTTCCTTGTTTCAAGTGCTTCGTAAAACATTACTACACGCTAAAACGATTCGTTTCATCCTTCGAAGCAATTATGTATTGTTCACAAACGCCTACCAACTGCCTTCTGCTTCTGCATAACGACGTTAAATGAAAAAGAACTCGTTCGACTGCATTCAATAAATCTACGCATTCGCTGATGTAGGCGGGTAGGTAGCAAGAGTGAGCCCTAAATAATCGAATGAGGTTACTGCTGATTGCTGCCATCTATACAGACCAAACATCTGTCACCATGAGAAGCACCATAACATTTCTTTCATGAGTCGTTTTCATCGATCGAGTCACTTTACTGCACAATAACGTCAATCGTATTTCTCCCAGCACGAGTGTTCGACGAGGAGGTTATCGCAGTGGAGACCCATTAGAGTAGGAGTGAGGGTAATACCCTAATAACACTCACCACCCCTCTCCGCATCAAGTTAAAACCCTGAAAATTGTTTTTTCTTTGCTACGACTCCTTCGTTTATCCACAATCCTCCCCTCCCCTCCCCTATGCCATGACGACCGAATACAACAGAAACTTAATGTACGAACTTTAAATTATCTGCGCAAAAAGTATGTAAAAGAACAGCGGACGCTGTGCTGCTGATGAATGAGGACTGCCACTTGTAGAAATCTTCGACCAGGCTAAACTCGTTTTAGATCGCTTTACATGGCTATCAAGTATAAACTGCTGAAACTCTCATTGTGCCCGCCGATGTTAGAAACTCAAAGAAGGATCGTCAATCTCGTTGAAACGCAAAACGATCGATCACCCTATCACGACAGACAACTAGGAAAGAGATGATATTCTAGGATGCTGGCTACGTACTTCACATTCCGCTACTGCACTCTCATCCACGAGTCATACTTGGCCGATACTCAATCGATGCAAAATACGCACACGTACATAACACTGCTACCACAAAATCCTGCATGAAAAACCTCAAATCCTCCAACCTGCATACTTACTGCCGAGCAACCACATCACCTGCTGTCTTGATTAGTTTAAAAAAAATGATCGACCAAAAAAATACAGCTGGCATGAACAAGCACGTCTCTTCTTTCGCACCTACTTTCGTTGCGCACTCTGCAGTAAAGCTGTACCTAATCACGTTAAAAATGGCAGCTAGTGTACGTCTCGTTCAAAAATCCTTATGGAAGAAAAAACTATAAGAATGCCAAAAATGCATTTCGAGTAGACCGGAAACCATATTTCGGGCCATTCAACTATGAGAGAACACTAAGTACATAGCACAGTCCTCCGCCATTTTGTACAACTGCAGCACTGCCGACTAAATATAACTACACAGAATGCAACTGATATCACGAGAGTTAAGAAATGCGTCATCAGGGGTTCACATAATCTCAGCGTCCAAAGATAATCCGATCAAGTGTGAATTCACATACCACATTCGGGCATTCAATGATACATACTGAAAACATCGAACATGCCTTCATCCCCCCTCCCTCCTCTAGTACCAGCTAAAATCTTTACATTCAAGAGCCACGCACAGTTACGAACACACCCACAAACAAGCAGGATGAAAACTCGATGAGGATCCTCCAGTGAGGGAATTAGTTATCAAGCTCTAAGAAATCGGCAATAAAACTAACATTAAAAGACTATACAGTAGTTTTTATAGAAGGGCACACCACATACAATCGTTATTGCGTTGTCCTTATCGAAATCGAAGCATTCTAATTCTGGGGGATGCATAGCGACCAATTCCAAACCTACTACTGCAGTGATTGCAAGATCTATGCCAGAAATACACTTTGCAGTGAACGACTTAAAGCTGCATCACTATCAACTTCGCTGAACGAATCATCCCAAACAGCTTCTTATGGAATTCGAAAGACTTCAGCCCTCAGCTACCGTCTAGCCATCTGCCACCAAATCCTTCTACCCGGCTAGAAATACGAAACGAACCTCAACGACGGCCGTCCATCATACCGAACGCACGACGGCGGTTTAGTATATCGAACATCGAAACATAGAGTTGTTCCGTATCGAAATCATTCAACGAATTATACGGGATACGAAGCGCACACACTGACAAATAACACTTCCCGCATATTAATGGTCGCCGATGAACACACTTCCGCCATTGACGAGGCGATTGCGAGTGTTCGACTCGACACTCCACTATAGAACACCCAACCGCACAACGACCCAATACCGACGACTGATGAAAGAACTATGCGTGCGATTGCTTTTATACTCGCATGAATTGAAGCAGCACGAATGCAAAATAACGCAACGCTGTTTGCAATAGCGAAATAGTATGCAAATTGGCATCTCTAGTCAAACAAAGGTGCAAAAGAACATTTGAAACGATGAGATTATCGACATGCAGAAAATAATTTTTTTGATTTTCCGCAGTTTTAACGATCGATGTTGAACTATTTCACCGATGGCCATTTGTATCGTTGTCTGTGCTATGCTATTTCTTCATAAATCATTGAGTGGAGCGCCGAAGAATGTTAGAGAAAAAATCACATGACCAAGCACGTCATATGCACCGTCGATTAGGAGCGAGCATCGAGTTTCACAACTCATTTTCGAAAAATTTAATGTTCATCGTAATTTCCAGAGATTTTCATTTAAAAGAACAAAATTAAAATTTTTCTTTTTATCTTTTTCACTTTTTAGACAATATTTCTTCCGGCGAAAATTTTCTAGACGAATTTTGATTCTATAAGCAAACGCGGTAATTTAAGCGAATTTCTGGACGTAGATCCTTACAGCTTTCTCTCACTTCCTCTTTAATTTTATTGTCTCATAACTGCTTTATATCTAGATAAACAAGCTAAATGCAGCGATTCGTTGCTCTAAGCATAAGTACCTACTTAAAATCGGTTGCATAAAATTAGTGATTTATTGAAATCTTTATTTGGATTCACTATTTAAAAAATTTCATCATAAAATTCGCATGCGAAGAATCTACAGGATGCTCGCTAACGCAGGGTTGCATTATTGATTAAACATTTTTGCGCTCGGTTGATCATCCCCTTGGTAATTCTCGTTTAAATATTGTTGCATTCTTGATGAGTGCTCCTAAACAATCCCATACCCTTCAGAAAGTTGAAAATGCGAGAAGATGTATTTCATAAAACAATAGAATATAAAGTATATCCCAATCAAGTACAATCATCTTGCAGTGTATTTTAGTATTCGACGAACACCTGGTATTATTCAATCGGTGATGGGGACGAACATAACTGTGTACTTCCGATGATCTAAAGTTAGTGATGAGATCAGCTAAACGTTGCTTCGATCAGCATATACGAATTTATATTGATGCTGAGAGGTGATTTAAAACCGATGTCAAGTATTACTATGTGTTGTATATCAAAAAATTTGCATTTAATTCCCTTATTAAATATTTTTGATTCATTGTGAAATTATATTGTTGAAGTATGACAATTGCTTTTTTAATATTAATCATTTAGCAATCATGAGTGATATTTATGTGCAAATGAAGTTGAAATTTCCATTTTATGATTTGCTAACACTAATTCGTTATCAATGATTGACATTTTTCAAGGAATTTTATTACGAATTTTTACATAAAATTTTCTTAAACAAAATTTAATGCCGTTATTTCATTAACTTAAATTTTTGAATATATGATAGTGAATTTTTTCAATTTATTTATTTCAGATCATAGCTGTTTTCAATAAATTTTTTATTAGCGTTGTAAGAATTTTTTCTTTGGAAAATTGATGCTACGAGAAACGATTGTTTCATCTATGCAGTAGTCTATTTAAGGCTATTAACCCGAGGCTTCAAAATGCTCAAGTCTTTTGCGTGACCCGGAATACAATTATTGTTGATAAACTTTGTGCTTTGTAAATAAAGATTATTTATTTTCGTTTGGATTCTTAGCATACTCTTCATACTTTAATGGGGCATTCAATTTGATCTGTCTTTGAAGGTGTTCTGAAAATATTCAGAAATCATTTCATAAAATTACCACTTTAATTCACTGAATGAACAAGACGAACGAGCTTATGATAGAGAAAATATTCAGAAGTATCGCTGCTGAAAGACTTAGCAGAGGACGTGTAGCATAAAGGCGCCATCAGCCTTTATCGATTGTGTTACAGTAATTTGAATGCCGAAAAAATCTACGCAATTAGCATCTACAAGCTTTCTCGTATTTTGCGACGTTTGAGATATGATGGAGGGGGAATTTTTATGGATCCGGACCGGATCCGGAAACTTGAAGCGTTTTTCTTGTTTAAAAATTTTCTTCACGAGTCATGAAGGACGATATTTCTAAATTAAACGGCATAATTTGGAATCTACTGAATTGCATCATAGTGAGCATTTATATGCGTAAACACTGATCTAGTGGATCAAAGAGAGTAGCTGATAGATATGGGGAGGAATTAGTTTAGATTGTTCTATATTCTAAAATTTCACTTGACAACTCTTTATTTCGCATTTTTATAAATAAACAAAAATGCAATTAAACGAGTTAAATGAGTTAGCATTTCCTTTCGTGATAGCTGACTATTACTTCAAAGCGACGATCATCGGAAAACATAACGTTGTTGTGTATCGATGATTCAGCACTCATCTGTTCAACCATTCGCTGTCTTCAAATTAACGCTTCCAATTGCAGTTTTAATCTAACTATAAAATTTGACATCGATGCAATTTGTGACAATTAATATACTGATAAGGAAACAGTTTCACACCTCGAGATGAAGTCATTTCATTTGCCGAGATGAACCTTCGGCATTTAAAACTGTTAAAGTTTATGCGCTCTTACTATAGCGAGTTTTTAATATTTCGAATAATGAGTGTTTAGTGACAGCTGGGTTGGTTAAAATTCCAATTTATTAGCTATTTATAACAAAATGCATATATAAATGCTGGCAATAATCTAACAAATATTTTTCACTATTGCTGATGATAACGCGTTCATTTTCGTTGATATATACAAACTAACACCTATGTACGTTCATCAATGAAGATAAATATTAAACGGACATCCCTGATGCAAATATCATTGTTTCATATTCTCTTCCCATCTGCTTTGAGAAAGAATCTTGCTGTTTATTCATATTGTGAAAATCAATGATTTGCTAGAATGCATTCGCATTGCGTCTTGATGCCCCTCAATGCCTTAAAGAAGTAGAAACAGCACCTCTGTTAGCTGCGCCGGAGTGAATCGATTGATTTTTTTTTTTTCTGCGACACAAATGGCGGAAAATGGAAGATAAGCGGAAATGATTTTTGATGGGAACGATGAAATATCGAAAGCAGAGATCACCATCCTTTGTACTTTTCGCAGTTATAACACAATCGGAAACTTAGTTGTTTTTATCTTTTAAAAATCACTATCCCGAGCTTTTTCTGAAGAGATCACACATAATTTTGCGGTAATCTCGAGGATATCGTTTCCCCTCTTCCTTTCGATGCATCCATCCTCCACCCTTCGGCTATGTTGCTCACTGAAATCTCATAAAGCCTTATGAAATAAAAATACCGCAAACTTAAATTACGAGAAGCAGTTGTGCGAAATAATTGCCTTATGAACGCAAATCGCAAAATGTATTTCCTCATTGAATATCTTTCATTATTTTCTTCTCGAAGTGGTGCGTTGTGTACATCGTTCTCGAACGTATATAGCTACGGATGGATTTTTTTTTTTAACTTATCGATCGGTCAATTATGTAAGCATTCGTCTCGTTTTCCCACATGAACGAATGTGCAATGTTTTTTTGTGGAGTAGATGATGTATGTACCTCTAGAATTGTGATACAAATACCAAAGGGACGAGGTGACACTTTGTTGAATTATTCGATACAAATTATGCATTGAATTAAGCACTCAAAATTTTACTATAAATGTAATTAGAGATAACGTTCGCTTTGCCATTTGTCATATATTTGTGTTTTAAAGTTATTTTTTACAATTATGAAGTCATAGAGGTTCTATAGATTGTTTTATTTATTATTATATATAAGCTATAAAAGTATATTTGTTATATATTTACCGTTTTAACTGTTATATTTATTATTATATATAAGCTATAAAAGTATATTTGTTATATATTTACCGTTTTAATCCAACAAGGTGCGTTATGAAAATATAGTAAAGGTTGGATTTAATTTTCATATGTGAGATGTGTCACCGTTTAATTTATTTAATCGTCCAAAGTAGATGATGTCTGAAAAGGAAGTCAAAATTATAACATATTTTAATATGATAAAAAACAAATCTCTTAGAGTGAGGTGAACGTTTTTTTTTTTTTGGTTGTATTATGCTTTATTTGCAATATGATGATTTGATGTTATGAGATGGTGTATTTTTATTTATTTATTTATTTATTTATTTCAATGAACAGAGCATTCATTACGAATACATGTCTCTTCATATCGCTTAATCCTGCTCTGACCCAATGCCTCTTTGGTCCACTTGGCTCCTGTGGTCTTTAGGTCGGCCTCCCCTTCTTGCAGCTCGATCGCGTGAAGGTTAGGGCTGAGGCTCGTCTCCTGCCCATCGGATACTGACGAGCCGATTCACTGTTATTCGTCCTATGAACTGTCGGGACTTTTTCCGCCACTCTTGTCCCGATGAGGGTGCTGGGCGGGGTGGCTCAGCTGAGCAGAGCCGACAACTCTGGTCGGAGCTTCACAACCGACCACGCAATAGACAAGGCAAAACGATGAATGAGATGGTGTACACAATTGTCAAATATTTAGAATCATCGTATATTATGTTTAATTGTGGAATGTTATCGTGAAATAAAATATAAAGGATTATATGTGTTAGAAAAATTTAACACGAAATCTGAATGTTTAAATATAAATATAAAACCTTACGTCATTGAATTCGTATATTTTAAATAAAGAAAAATACCTTTTTCATTGGCATATTGCGAATATTTCCTCAAAATTTTAACGTACTAAAAAACATCACTTTTACAACTTTCAACTTTTAGGCAATAGAATATTATGCATTCTAAGGCCTAATAAAATATAATATTTTCATATTGTTTTATTTCATTTTCATTTCTTAGCATCGAGTGATTCGAGGAAAATGCATGCAGGTAAATTTAGTAACAGAAGAAAAATTTCATTCAGTTGATAATCGGCGAAAGGTGTTGGATTATAGATGAAAATCCGATCTGAATCTGCATTTCAAAAGTGTCGAATGCTTATCGGTCGAGAATATTCGCTTAAAACCGAGTTCTTATCGCAAAAATCCGAAAAATTGAAACCAACTTTCGGCCAATGGCTGCAGATGAAAATGTTTTCGTTTACAACCGAAAGTCGATCATTCTAGTGCCATCATCACATACTTTACAAATATGCAGTGTGTTATTAAAGAGAGGAATTGGATGGGCATAATAAAGGCTTTGTGTTGCGAAATTTACGAGATGTAATCACGGGACAGTCTTTTTGGGTGGTCTTTCGACCTTTAAAATTCGAGCCTGGTGGTATGTTCTGATGGGAATTTTAATGGCATTTCATTTCAAAAAAGATGCAACGCTTCATAAACAGATGATGCAGATATCCCAGCAAACAGCATAACGTCTAACTAATACTGCCTAGGGAACCGTCTCCCTCTTTCACTCGCCGCTGTCTTCCTTCTCTCGCCTCATTCGACGGCTGTCATTCGTTTCTCGTTCTGTTGCATGAGCTCGCATAACCAGTGTTTCCCTGGCAGTTAAGAACCGGCTTCCATTTACGCACGATACGAGTGCTGGGTAAAAGCGTTTATTTGGGTGGGGCGGAAGAGGAGGGTGGGGGTGGAAAGGGCACTCGGAAGATAGGCATTTCTAAAGTGGAATACGGGGACATACTAATTTTTATGCAGGTGAGTGAATCATTATTCACAAATCTTTGTACTCTTAAAGCGCTCTAATTTTTCATCATCCCAATTCACTAATCAACACCGAATTTAATCTTTTCAATCATATTTTTTGTGTACTATTATGCGCTTTTATGGATTTACATTTGCAAAGCGCATTATGGCAACTCCATTCAACGCATTTTTATGTCTGTGCAAATGTTTGTATCCGTATATCTGTCCGTTAGCTTTAATTCATACACCATTTAAGCTAGAAATACAGAATTTAATGAGTAGAATTTGCCCTATACGTTGATCTTTTATACCAACTTTCAAGTTGATCCGACAATTTCCAAAAAACCCATATTGGCTGAAAGATACTTGAAATATCTATATATATTTGTAAACGGTGCATTTTTAGTTTTAAATCTGTCCGGCGGCGGAAAAAAAACAAATCTTTTTTTGAGTATTTGCATAAGCAATTTGATCAATAAATTTGTGAACGCATAATCGCTGTTTTTTTCACTTTTATAGGCATTTCGTAAGATTGATTAATGTAATGAGCGAGATTCAAAAAGTTTAATTGTGCAAATTGTTTTAGCACACTTCTCAACTTATTCGTTTTTAAAAGATCTATGACAATCAACTACGGTAGTGTTGTAAGAATTATTTGAAAAATGCAAAAACAGCGTTTTACAAAATTGGAGCACATCCATATAACAGTAAATTATTGATTGCTGAGATTTACTTTATTTATTTACTTCAATCAACGAAGCGTTTCATCAGGAATATATATATATATATATATATATATATATATATATATATATATATATATATATATATATATATATATATATATATATATATATATATTCTATCGCTTCCACTTAAGCTTAGATGAGGTCATAGGGTCAGTTCAATGTTAAAACTCAGGCTCATTTATGACAGTGAAAATATAAATAATAATAATGATTGTTAATGTTATTTAAATAGGTAATATTATTCGATATAATCCAAGCGAATACTAAGTGCAGAATGCATGAATGCAAATAATCCGTCGAAATTACTCAATAAAACTAGATGAAAACAACATCTAAGTATATAACAGCACTAATATGTAAACTCAATCATTTTTGAATGGCAACGACAGTTATAATTATGCAAATTACAAGAGAGTTTAATATAATATAATAAGGTGAAATGTTTCATCCATATCTACAGTAGATTCTTTATGACTGTATTTTTATATTCTATTCAATGAATTTTTTATCGCATCGTAATGAAGTTCTATCAAGGGTGAACTCGAGTTGATGCCGTTTATTTTACCTCCAACAGGTGATCAATAATTCAATGCCGATTGCTGCATTGCGTTAGCTGATATCAAAGGTATATTCAGATGGACCACCTTTTGCCATCACATTGAAGTGATGTTAACGTCCCGGCTTGTGGGGCGAAATTTTTCATGAGATAACCTTGTTATAGATATTCGGAGCATCGGTTAATAAAGTTTCAGGTCGTTTTTTGGGGATCCCAAATGGAACTTTTCGCAGCCAGTTCCATTTGAATGCTTTAGCGCATTTCTTTCGAGAAAAAAAAGGAATTTTGAAAATTTTTTCTCGCATATCAATTATGGAAGTGGTGAATTTCGATAAAATACAACTGTACACAAAGGTTTTTTCTGTATTGCGGTTGAATTGCGACCTCTATAAAATAAATTTACGATATTGATCAATTTTTATATGAAGAATAAATCAAAATTTAACTATTATGCTATGAGTTCAACAAATACGATAATAAAAAATAAGAAAAAAAATATAAATATAATGCGAAACAACGAGGAAAAACAGTGATATATTAACGTTGTAAGAGTAATAAGCAAATATATGCAAGCAATGCTCGGCGAATGAGAAGAAACTGATGAAAAATCAATAACACCGTCGTTTTTTTTTTGATTTTTTTTTTTGCATGAGCTACTGAAATTATAGAAGAATATTGGCATTGCGATATGACACCTAAGTACTAGTGTGTTTCAATTTTCAAATTGAAGTTTTAAAAAATTTTAATTATTCAATATAATTTTATTATTTTGCAACCTGAATATTACAATTGACCCAAAAAATCGAATCGATTATTAAAAATTAGAAAACAATTGAATTTCTTCTATGATAAGCATAACGAAATGCCATTATTACTTCAATAATAGAACAATTGAAAATGTTTTTTTTTCCCCAATATGTTGGAATTCGAAACAAATTACTTCAACTTACACTGTTTATGCAGATTGCTTCAAACTTTCTCGCTATTCAAGAAATCTGTTTACTTTTCTTTTCGTTGAAATCATTGCAAGAGAGGCAATCAACTAAACTTTTCTCATAATTGCATTTGAAACTAATTTCTCTATATTCACTAACAATTTTTTCGTTATTTTGATGAGGTAAATTGGCTAATCAATTCATAGAGAGGAATTGAATTAAACGAATAAATCAAAACTTTTTTTTTAAAATGTGCTTAAAGGAGGATATTGAAATAAGAATATGTATTTTGTTGTAAAATTGACGTCGGGAAAAGGCGGACTATTTGTCACCTCAAAATTTTAGCATCGAATGCGAATTATCGATGTTGATGAACCGATGGAGGGGTTTATTTCTGCAAATGGTCACGTAAGGGAAGATCCATAAATTGTGGATCAACTAATTTCGGGCAGAGCAACAAGATGAGTAAATACATTACGGTAAATCCGCATCGAACTGATTATATTTGCATTCTTTATTTACAACTCTTCCCACCGATTTGTCATACCCCCCAGTGCGGTTTAATATGCGAAATTTTAGACCCGCACATCAAAAAAAGCAATTTTTGTGATTACCATCAACAAGGATTTGTTACATATTGCTCCCTCCCCCCTCCCCACTAACAAGCATACTATACGGAACACCTGAAAGACGAAGCAACAAAATGAACAGCGCTGCGATCATCAGAGATCAATATCTCATTGAGTCACCATTGAAACGTTATATTTGCATCTATGAGATTGTGCCCGAGAGTGATCCTAGTTGTTATGTTGGGTGGTCCCTTTACAGCACATTGCACTTATCGGCAAAGCACATCAATAAATACATTTATTCGACAGATGTGCTAAATGAAATCTCGACGCCATGAATCGGCACCTGACTAAGGTATCAAAATCTTTGACATAAAGCAGTCCATATAAAATTATTGTGATCACATTGTTATTGCATCAATGAAATGGTTTTGTGAAAACGATGAAGATGGAGGTCACTCTCAGTGATCACCTTAATATGGATTTCATCCATTCTTAAGAAACCTATTTATCTGGAGCGAAAACAATGTGAGGATGCGATGGTTAAACACTTAAATATACCCTATAACGTGCTGACTTGTAGATTAAGTGTTCCAAACAACGCAATTTCCTCCGATGCAATGAAAAGAACGTTTTTAGCGAAATCCAGTATTTACATATCCAGCTTGGCGTTTTTCCTCCTCAATAATCATTTCTGTGGTCAGCCGCATATACGAAACATTTCATGACGACTAGATCGGTCATTCTTACCGCCCTCAGTTGACACAATATTAGGACATTCCACTCAGCTATAAAAAGCGAACTTATTTTGAAAAAATAAATACGCAATGACCCGAAATATCTCATCGACTTAATGGCTCTGTTTCGACTTAAAATCAACGTATACATTGCGACGGAGGGAGTCTGACAAGGATACATCGAAGAAATAGATACGTCTGGCTCGACAGGCTATATTCCTTACATTCGTTTCTTCGCCATTTCGCCAAACATAGGCATCTCTAATTTCTTTCACGACAATCTATCAATTGAAGCAGCAGCTAACTCACGAAGATTGAAGAACGAAAAACAATTACTTCTTCAATGGTCTTATTTTAAGCAACACAAAACTTGCACTACTTATATAATGTCTTTTCGCGATGATCATTATTATATCTGAGATTTTAGATATGTGCTTCACCTCTCCGGCAGAGACCGACGATTTTGCTGCGGAACGACATCGGTTTCGGTGATTCGACGAGCGATTGCTTTCCTCTAAACCCGCACATGCCAACAATACCAGTCTCTGTATCTCATGTACTTCACGCGTTGTCTATGCTTCATGCTTCTCCAGTGAGTTGAAACCATTTCTACATATTGTATATCCCACATAGTAGTTTTCGTCTTGAAAGCATATAACTTAACTGCATTACACCTTCTGCCCGAACTGCATTGTGTCTTTTCGAGTTCCAAAATCAAGTACTGCTGCTGGATTTCGAGGATACCTTTTTATGTGTTTCTCTAAAATCTCGAAAGCTCACTTGATGGATCCATGTGTGCTTGTTACGACTTGGAAAGAACTCGCATCACACATCGAAGAACCCAAAAGGCGTCAAGCAATTATTTTTGATCTCGCCTCGCAACGGCATACCGAATGGTTGTGATATCGCTTTCATTGTACCACAAATAATCACTGCATCGCTGTCTAAGTGTTGTTGTAAATTATTTTAGTTATACTATGATCACCGTGCCTTTGGTCCGCCGAATTCTACCACAATAGTAATTGCATCATTGAACTATTTCCTATGGGTAAGGGTGTTATCTATTGCGATTTGTAATCCTTGTGTTCCGTGAAGTTGCATATACTTTCTATTACTTTATTTGTCCATAAATTTTTGTTCGCTTCGTTTATAATGCCTTCTTTCCGTCGACTTCTGCACAAATTATTATTTCATAGTTGTAGCGCTTCTTGCTGCTGAGAGTGTTGTCTGTTGTGAGTTTAACTCTATGTTTAGTGAAGTTGTTTCCATTTTCTATGACTTCACATGCCAATAAAATTCTGTTGCCTTTGTTTACCTTCGTGATCTCTAGCTCAATTACATCCAATATCGGCGACCCTTCAAGCCATGTCAGTTGTACGTCATACAAGGAACTAATGTTATAGAAAAATTCTTGTTTTTATCTCAGATTATTGATGACTCTGATAGAGCTTTCAACGTTCTTCGAAATACCCTCAAGTTTGTTGTTCAAAGTCTGCTTTTTTAGGACATATTTTCAGATTTTATTGCAACGATTTTATTACTGAATGATCAGGACCACATTGCCCGCTGAAGACGCACGCGGTCTCTCTCCGTCTCTCTTTCGCGCGTTCGCCTGTGGCTAAATTCGTCGACCCCACAAGAGGTTCTGGATTTGCTGGGATCGGCAGACGATGAGTAGAATTGAATACGCTTCACGGATCGCTATAGAAAGCACGTGACTGCTTATCGGTCTTCGACCATTTTTTTTTCGCTATTTATAGGCATTTCAACATCACCGCATACACGTGATATAGTATGCTAATAGAGTGTCACGCGGAGTCGATTCATTTGATGCCTTCCGTCCGTTCAAGTTGTTTACTATGAAGTTTTCAAGAATCAAAGAGCAGAACTTCCTTGGCAAACAGAATTTCCAGTTTTTTTTTGTTATCAACACAACTAATCACCTTTAAATAAAAGCGTATCTGCAACCTTCATAAAACGCGCAATTGCGATTGGAGTGATCAGTATTGTATAAGAAAATATGATACACTAAGATAGCGCAGATGCTTTTTATAGTGACAACTTGAGCATCTATTACCAAGCTCTTTTTTCACCATCACAGAATTGCTTTCATTAGTCTCAATGCGGGTCGATTAAAATATAAGCGATTTCAAGTTTTATGATGAAGAAAGTGTGAAAACCGTAGCGTTACAAATGTAAAAAGTAAAGACTGAGACTAGCTGGAAAGCTCAAAGACACACTTCCGCACTAAAAAATGTCCTTTCATTAACTTTGCCCTCACTTACCTTTATATGAATACGCACACACGTGCAGTTCAGCAAGCAAGGTGCTACATTAGCAGCAAACTCATCTTTTATTTAAATATATATGTTTTGAATTCATCGATGGTCGCAACAGAAATACCCATCTCATATGAACACTTTCTTTGGTACGTTTTCACCGTGTTGACAGCCATGTGCAAACATTGCTGACTGCTAGAAACTGCAAAGATTATTTAATGGGGCGAAATGTGCAAAACGCTGTTTGAGTTTTATGAGCATTGTGCACATGATCGTTGCTCTCATATTGTTATTGCCAGCCGATAATAGTCTTTTATTTTTGATCATATAAAACGCAATTCATAGCCGATTTTTGCGGAATTTATTTCTTTTGATAAATAAGTTTTCTGGATGAATTATGTCTTGTCACTTCTTTAGCACGATTCCCCGCTTATTATAAAATTCACCTATGCGGCCGCGATATCGAGCGGCATCTGATGGCTGGGTTGGGCATGTGGTGATCAGTGAAACTTTCTGTCGCTAGCTTTGAAGGATTTGGAACTCCACAGGGCAATCATTATACATATACATATATATATATATATATATATATATATATATATATATATATATATATAACAATGGTGTTAAAAAACGCATAAGGTTTAAAGAAAAATATTTGCGAATATAATCTCGAATTATTGAAGTTCTCTTGGAATATACGATGTATGTAAATGAATGAATGCACTTTTGTCGATGCAAACATTGGAGAATGCACTTGAAGGATTTGAGATTAACTTGTCATAATGTCGATCAACTCCATTTTATTTGGTTGATGAATAATCGCAAATCTTTACAACTCATCTGAATATTTAAAATATTCATCGATTCATTCTATATAAAGCTGAAATATCGAAATGAATCACAAATATTTGTCTTTCGATGAAACGATCCCCAATAGCGCATACGAGAACATACATCCTTACATCACAACTCTTTTGACGCTATCAAACTGCTCATACAATAAAATCAACAGCATTTATATTAGAAACAGCAGTAAATGGAATAACCTATTGCTGATAGCTTGATACCAGAAATAATTCTCTTTCATTTTTCCGTAAAATGTCGACTATAAGTCTCGCTCGATATAACTCCTCCATCAGTTTACGAATCCCCTAAAAACTAGACAACTGTTAAATTTTACGTCCACTTTCGATTATATGTCCCCGCTCTTCCCCTATAAAAATATCTTTCTCTGGACAATCTATAAGTCTCGAGACATACAAAAAGGCTTCGTGATGCATCTTACTAACATATTATAATTTCTTATTTTTTCTCATAAATAAAAATGCGGAAAAACATGGAAAAATGTGGAAAAAGCGCCTACGATTAACTTTGTAAGTGCATAAAGAAAATGTTTTATTCGTTTAAAAAAGCCATATGTTTAAATAATGGAATGAATGAATTCTGTATTATATTTCAGGTGACATTCGATATTTTTTGACAAAATATTTTCATATTCGATAATTGCGAGGAATATTTACAAATACATATACATCAATTTACTATCGGTTAGGCATTTATGCACATATAAATTATAAATACGATCTTAATGCTGTAATCGAATCACTCTTCAATGATTTCCCTCAATGATGCAGTCATATTCCCTTGTTTCAGCTATTAACGGGATCGCAGTAATATTGCTAGCAAGAAAAGGGCTCGTTCCTCAGTACCACTTGTTAATTCCTGCGTTAGTGATTGATTGAAATTCGACTTTTTAACGATCCCCGCCAGAAAGAATGAAATGTTTGCAATGCTTTGCACAATATCAAGGACGTTGCATTGCGCGTGACTGACTGACGATATGGGTGGTAACGAGACGAGGCGAACAATGTGCACACAGCCGTGCACAAAGGATAGGGTGGTTGGGGCAATCGATAGAGAGCAATGTGCTCCACACCGAGCAAATCAATGTTGCACAATTCGATAACGGTTGCGAAATATTGTGAAAATATTCGACATTTTATGCGGTAAAAGAATCGAAAATTTGAATTAAATGAAATCCTATCAGATTAAATTCAATGCGAATAAATGAATGAATCCATTATTGCAATTTATAACTTAAAATTTATTAATTTATCGACACATTACTTTAAGAGTGATCAAACGTAATAAATTTTACAAAAATTTTAGCTCATTAACGCATGCTGGATACATACTATAGATTTCTTATAAATAGATGGTATATATGACACGAGATTGTTTCTGTACTTTACTTAATTTAGTGTAATTATAATTTACTGCTACAAAGAGGGGATAGGTATAGTAGGGTATAGTTTATGAATTCAATGTAAACAAGCAGCATGGAAGCTATAGCTGGTGTCGTTGAGTGAAGAATGCAGAAGTGAGATAATATGCATCCTTCGAGCGATGAAGAATTTGTTTACTTACGTGGATGGGAACCTCAGCCAGTGCATCCATTGTGTTGAAGATTCGGGAAGAAGGGGAGGAAGGGAAGGGGAGGACTGCTCGATTTGTGAGTTGTATTTTTGTTCGTTAAATTGAAGTTACGAAAAAAAAAAAACTATCGGAATGCTTTTATTGCTTACCGTCATCCTATCCTAGAATATTGTAGTGAACGATTGTCGATGTAGTAAAAAAAAACGACAAAGATAGTAACTTTTAGAGAAAATTTCGGAGAATATTGCAGCCTATTTATGAGAAACGATTTTGTATTTCTGATTGAAAACGTTTCTGATGTTAGAGATCTCATCAACTTATATGAAAATCGTTGAAAATTTTTCTGCAATTATATTCATAAGTATTTTTTTTTTTTTCATTTACATGAAAGGAATATAGTAACTTGAAAATTAATGTGCGTTAAATCTATTTGCTTTTCGTTTTCTTTATAGCTGAAGTTCTTCACCAAATAGCGTCTATAACGTGCAATCTATGCTGTTTTGAGCGTTATCTTGCGCACTATGATCGATTCGTTATACAATTTTACACTATAATTACTATTTTATTGTTTCTATGATCTCTTATCCTTATTTTTGTTTTTTTTCATTTATATGATTAGTTATATGCTTTCTCATTTGCAAAATGAAGACGCATTGCCGCTATTGATGAAAATTGCACAATATGCAATTTTTGCATAATATGTAAATTGCATAACAATAAAAGTTTGATATAATATTTGTGTAGATGATAGAGCGCAACTATCTTGAAGAACTTCGCTGCATATTTTTATATGAATAATATAGGAAGCATTAAAAAACACATTGAGTATTTTTTATTGTTTGGTTTACCTAGACAGCTGAGAATGGAAAGCATTCTCGACAGAGTGCATTTTTTGCCAATGATTTGATGTGATGAGATACATCTTTACTGAGTTACTAAATATGTTCTCAGAAACAACAAATCATAAAATGCACTACGTGTTTACATTAATCTACGAAAATATCCTTCACGATAGCTGAAGTGAAATGTTGGATACAGGGCAAAGATCACGATACATCAACGATTTATGTATCACTCTGCACTTTCTTGCAAGATTGAATTTTACCATTCAATATTTTTTGCAGATACAATGCGAACGACACGAAAACTGCATTATTTGCAGCAATTCTACTGTAATTTATCAACTACCCGACAGTGTTTCGGTGGAATGTTTTTTCACTGTTCTCAATAAAATACTACTCGATGGGAACTCGCTTTTCTGCAACCAAATATGCCAAGTGTTTTTCAACATTTCAGAAGACATTGGTGGTATTTCGAATAGGAGATTGAATAGGTCTCACTATTTTTCACTTAGACAGAGCTTTTCCCCACGTCATTCCTTCCACTCCCTTTTTCCTTCCTACTCGCCTCCTCAAAAAATAAAAAGACAGTGCAGCGTCGTATGAACAGAAATTTATCACATTCGCCTTCCACTGAGAGATTCTTGCAAAGATAGCATTCTTCCAAGTGGTTTGCCGAACCGTTTCAACCAATTTGTTTTTGATCAAAAACTTGCAGCACTCGATTGAGTTAAGAACCAACCATCAACTACCATTCATCGCCCATCACACACCAGTTGAAGTAACCAGTAGATGGAATGCAAACTGTGGAAGGTGCTTCGACCATCCGATTATAACAGAATGCACCCAAAGCACTTGAATTAGGGGACATATTATAGTGTTCCCCGTTCAGTTTCAATAATCGAATTCGCAGCAGAGAATTTGCAGTAGGGGTCGATAACGCTCACCAAATTTTAGATTTCTGAAGGAGCAGTTAACTATCTTGTGCATACCACAGACTAAACTTGCAAATTTTCTTCACCGCACCCGTTGTCCTCTTTCAGTCGACAGGACAAGCAGATATTAAAATTTAGTGACGACTTTTATGATAGAAATATCAGAAATCTTAAGCAATATCCAGTCCAAATTTCATATTTAATTTCAATATGTAGTAGCCTAATATTCAGCACTCAATAGCTTGCTTAATAGCTTCAGTGCAATTCCACTCAACCACAATCGGTCCACCTTATCATCGAGGTTTCTGATAGTACAAATTTCAGTTTCAAAGCGGATGCTGACGTGCTCACTTGTGGAGACGTTAAATTATAAGGATGAGACCTAGGTCATTTGTCAAAACCACATCAGTAATTCTGCGTCCACAAGCAGGCACAGTGACAAGTCGATAGCAAACTATCCAATCGCAACAAACAATGTGACTCTTATTCCCCCAATCCCGCCATCCCCTTCCCCTCTCAACCTTTATGATACCTATTAAATACCAAAGCAACTAAGTAGGGCGAAACATGATAGCTTATTTTAATTACATATATCCTCAAATTTCATCCGATGCCTCGTTGTTTATTCATAAATGCCGCTCAGAAATTACTCCCCTCTTGGATTTATTTTTTGTGCGAATAGAATTTGAGAGAGAGGGAGGGAGGGAAAGAGAGAGAAGGAAAGGGAGCACTATTATTGGCAGTTGTGAGTGCATCCTTTTAAGCGCGTGACTGCTTATTGCGGAAGCTGAGCGAACTCATTGCACATTCGATACCACAAAAAAAGAACCAAGAAGCTGTGTCCCGGAAAAATCGATCGTATACTAACGGCAGCAACTTGCACTCACACTTTTCTGCAAATCTAAATCTTTTCGCAAAATTTCATTCGAATATGAATCTCCTTATATCTGATAAATTCAGTAATTATCGCGAAAACATTCTTTTCCATTGACAGATTGAACAATTGTAAATTAAAATTTTTCTATTTTCTATATTTAAGAAAAATTAAGGTGATAATTGAAGTGCTTATTAATGAAACGAGATATCCATACTTTATATCCATTGAGGAGAATATTCGATTCTTGAGAAGTTATACAACAAATATATTGATAATTACCCAATGTTTATTCTTCATATCTGCTTACTTTTGCAGTTAACATGAATATAAATTGTTTTTTTTTAAATGCAAATACAGAGGTCACATTTTGAATAACGCATCTATTCGACAATCTTTACATCGGTATTGGCATATAGAATCTTATCGATAAGATAGTTAATAATGAGTGTACATGTTTCGCAAAATTCTACAACAACAAGATAAGAAAACCTCATCGGCAATTAAAATCAACTTTAGCATTCCATTTTTGCATATTTCTATTGATTTCGATTTGATTTCTCTTCGCTTAACACTGAGAAAATATCATTTTCAATCGTTTTGTGAAGTAAAAGAGTTCATACATTGAAATCATTCCCTCACCTTTACATAAAAATTTATTTTCACTCGATTTTGTTAGCTCAAAAACGTTGATTTTGTAAAACGCACTTTTTGTTTACAACTTATGAGAATAGTTGGTGAGCTTAATTAGATGCGAAATGCCTATTGTATCGCCCTCCCTGAAATATTTTCCCACTTTTCAACTTCAGTATTTTTCGATAATTTTCGACATAAGCAAAAACTATAGATTTCGGAATTTAATGTTCCAATTGAATTATTAATTCTGTAAAAATTATACTTCCATTATTTGAATCGGTCGAATTATTGAGAAAAAAAGAAAGAAATATTTGAAAATTTTTTAGAATTTTCCGTTTGATGAATTTTGAGATTTTAAGAAGAAATAATAATAGTTTGATGAAATGTTTAAATAACTTTGCTTGCATTAAAAAAAAGTGTGATTGCGATAACAACCGAAGAATACTTCTAAGGCTTTTCTTGTGAAAACATTGCACATAAGTTTTTTTTTTTTCATTCTAACGTCAACTGGCACTACCAAATAACGATAGTCTCTGTCATACCTACAGAAAAAGCAGTTACGTCGAGGAGTGGCAACCAATATGTCCTCTCCTAAGCAACATACAGGATAATGGCTATTGCTAGTACACGATCGCTTTCTTTTCATCGGAATGCTAATCAATAAATTGTTCATTTGGCACATTCGCGTTTATGTATATCAGTGTTAATGCCGGAAAATAAATTTGTTTATATTTAACAATATTATTTGCATATCTTTGCATGCCTAATTACATTTCTTACTAAGCTTAACTTCTCTGGATATTAAAAAATAGAATCTCACTATGTAACAGGGGAAGTGATGAGGCAGGATATCGTAGAAAAGAGTGGACGAAGGAAGGGGAAGGGAACAAATCGTTTCTGCGAAACGTTACATCCTATATGTTTTTACTACTATGCAGTCTATTTTAGTAGGAAATAGGTTTCGAATTGATGCAAATGAATGATGAGAAATTATACCAAAAATTACTAATCGAAAATTTTTACGCTAAAGTGCATCTAAGAAAGCACTAAAATGCAATTGAAAAATCCAAATTGAAAACAAAACAAAAATTTTGAATTCCTACTCAGTCAAGCAGTAATCTTTCTCTTCTTATTATTTTCAATTCTTTGCATTTCATTTTCCTATTCATATGCATTGCAAACGTTGATTTCACTAAAAAATTTTATATATTGCTTTTGATGGATCGAGATGTTCAGGATTCTAGTTGAATGGCATTGAAATATAGTTGCAATAGTCAGTTGGAAATACACATTAAATATAGATGCACAATTGTTAGCAACGAAAATATAAGTCGAAGTGAATCGCCAACAATTGCTGATTGCATTTCAATTTCAAATATGAAATTTTATCGACAAATAGATTGTTGCTTGATGGAATGAGGCGTTTTTTATCTATTTATTTACGACAAAATCGACTCAGGATTTTATGTCCGGTTAGAGACAATGCAGCTGCAAACAAGTGGAGAAGCACATCACAGATGATGGCACAATTTGTGTTTTTTGCAATTTCGCTTTAGGATTCGATCGATTGCATCACATTGTTTAGACATTTCCAACGTTACTCACTGAATGTCAAAGTTCTCAAGTAGAAATTTCCACATGAATTTTTGAAGAGAAATTCGTTTTGCAGGCATCGAAATACTCTCAAACATTGAAATTTTGAGACAATTATGATTGAAAAATTAAAAATGATTGAGAAATTTAATGTACATTAAAGTGTCCGTAATTCTTTAAATGGATTATAAATCGTGGTGGAGATGAATTCAACCGACCAATCACAATTTACGTTTAGAAGTGACGATATGCATCAATCTAGATTGCGAGATGCAGTGAAAAGAGATGCTTTACATTTTAATCTTGCAAAGGAAATAAACAAATTGAGAGGTCGATTTTTAATGCAAAACGTTGAGATTGTCAACATTTGTATTACTTCATGTCAGTATGCTGATCTGCTGTTCGTGTTGTCTCAAGGATGCTACAAAAGAGAGGGTGGTGAGAGGGATAGGATAGGGGAAGGGGAATGAAAGAGCGAGGTTTACTGTTATGTGAGGAAATGTTATCTTCATCGTGAATGCGAAGCTTCTCGCCTATTTGAATTGATATTTAAATCAGATTCCAACCGGGTAATGCATCAATGAGAATAATCTAAAAAAAGATTTTTTTTGCACAAAATATATCGCAATCATAGGATGTGTTTACGTTCTCTCTCGAGCGTCGTAGTTGCCCATGGCACGTGATGCTCTCCGAGTGCACATCCTCGGTGTTTGTGGTGTTTTACAACGACGGCATTGACCGCGTGACACTCCAAACAACTGATCGATCCTCCGATACACACACACACACACGCACGCACGCACACATGCACGCACATACGCACCGTCACGCACACAGAATTAGTGGACGTTGAGAAACACTGCTGGTGAAGGAAGGGTTTGCATAATTCATCTATGGATACCATTAAAATTTGCATATTGAAAAATTTAACGTGAGGTAACATCGTTTTATAATATTGAATGATTAACGGGTTGTAGTTTGTTTAATATGACATAATGATAATCAGTTAACAAATGCTGAATTTTGCTTGATGAACTCAGCGCAAAAACAGGTACCAGTATGAAAAACATTTCGCATATGAAAAGCATAAAGATGCTTTACACTATTTTTACGTCGTTATGTTCCGTTTATTCTCATTAAGTAGGAATACGGCTGGCAATGAATAAAGAACACTGTTAAAACTTGAACTTTATCTTATTGAAATAGTGGATTTGAGCTGGTCATAGAATACATTTCGGGCAAGACAACCAACCAATTTCCATGATGCCGTCTGTTTCCGGCAAAAATAAAATTCTATCAAAACAACAACGTTGTATTGCGTTTGTTATGAAAGCCAACTTTGACAGTTCATGTGGAACGTGTGCTTTACGCTGTGCACTTCAAGTTTTATATCGCACCGATCATAGTTCCATCCAACAGCTTCACTCGCCAGGAACACTAAAATTCAAATGACAGACTATAATTTTACTTGGTAGTAATACTTTAAGTTGAAAGTATTGAGAAATAGCAGTAATACTTTGACTTGTGTATATTTCTGCTCGATAGTGAATAAAATATTTCTGTCTGATAAAAGAATTTCTACGATGATTAAAACCGACTGCCATTATCAGTCATACCTATACGATGTGAATGTCGACGTACTTTCCTTTTCAATCATCTCAAGAAGACATATGAATTCAAAAAGTGCAAATTAAACCATACAATGTGTAGTTTTGTTTTGCCAGATTCTGCGTTAATTAAATTTAAAAATACGTTGAAATATCTCAACTTAATAAACGGATATGGTTCATTAAATGCAATCCTTCTCGAAACTTTTATTGTTTAATATTCTCACATTTGTGTAATAAGGCAACAAGGAATATGTCACCTCTATCGACAATCAATAACTTATGTGGGCTCTATCTGAGCAAACGAGGTACATTTAAAACAATGAAAAATTTAATTAGTATTATTTTTCACTAAATGTTTCGTCCACGACTAAAAAATTTCACAATTCCAATGAAAAAAAAAAAAACCGGAAGAGTCAAAACATCAAATACTAATCTCTTTTTAAAAGAATGCTAATAGGTGTGATTCTGAGTGATAATGAATACGTTAAGGATGTACTTCAGCCATCCTAATGAACGAACATTGTTCACGGAAGCAAAAGTTTTGTAAAAGTTGCCAATTTATTTTCGTTTATCGAATTCTCAGCCGTTCCTATTTTTCTGCTTTCATTCTCTTATCATTTGGAACGATCCACATTATGTTACCTCCTCTTATTTATACTATACGAATGATCTGTCCAGGACTATCCTTCCTAAACATCAACGTTTTATGATATTCCTAATGGATAAATGTAAAAAAAGAGAGCTGATAGTCAAAGGAGAGCATTAGATTATAAAAATCCCATTTAAGATTGTTAAATGTTGAGTTACCATCAAAAAAAAAAAATTGAATCAATTCACATTTAACTTGAACGAACTTTTAAACCAAACTTTTACTACATTGCCACTACGCAGACTGTTTTCCTTCAAGTGTATTGCATACCGATGACGAATATTTCCTGCCGACAAACACGTCATGTTGCTTAAACATACCGATCACACTGAGCCATGGGAAAAATATTCCCAAAAGTTGCCCAAAAATTGTCACGTGGTGAAAACGATGAGAATAATGCCGAAAATGAGATTCGGCGTATGAAAATTAAGTAGCAGTATCACATATGCTGAGGAAACATTGAATGGATCGCACTACGTCTCCGGACACAATACCCTCCCGGAGAATTCGCTTTCCTAAGTGCGGTAACCTGATTAACACCCATACCAACCACAGTTTCGAAAATTTTGCGAAATACCCAACTATACGCCGTTTAGTTGTTTACGTGATCGTAAAACGAATAACCCGTGACTTACGAAATAGTATCCAGACAACGAGAGGAAGTTCACATTGAGAAACATCGTGTTGCAGGCGGATAGGGCACGCTGAATGTCGGTCATCTTTGACTAGCCCCACCCAATCTCATGGCTCATACGCTATTTTCTCTACTAGCTGACTGCAACCTCATGGCTCATGTGTTATTTCTCAAAGAGACGCGCAATCAGCACGTGACATGTCATCCATTCGGAATATTCGAGAACGCCACGCCTCTTATTGCTGATTGGCTCATGCAAAGACCGTATATAAGTCGGTTGAACGCATCGATCCTCAGTCGCTTTCCGTTCTTTCGGTTGTGCGGTTTCTTCCCTTAGCGCTTGCGAGTGAGTCGGCGATTGTTGCTTAGGTGTTCGGTATAGGTGTGCGAGAGATGGCGCAGGCTTCGTCGTCAATGTGTTGGTGCATCGGTGGATTCTACGTCAACCATCGCTTCAAAGGAGCGCTTGGTGGCTAGTGTGGACGTTTAAAAGAATGGTCGATTTGTCGAGGTAGTGCTCAGAAAGTGAAATGTTCAAACGTCGAGATTAGGAAGTTCAACGTCTAGTGCGCGATGACGCATTGAGTACAAACATCGTTCCATCAAATGTGCTCACGTAGGCTTCGAGCGTGCAATTCGGATAATTCAGTTCAAACTCTCATTCTATGGGAGAGGTGAGTCTATTTGTTATGGACTTTTTTGTGGTGGACGTTCGTGCAAATTAACTAAATGATCATTTAAAACGGAAGGTCGTGGACTTTGGAATATTTGAGGACCAGTTGGAATGTTTGCATCGCAGAGTTAACTTACATTTTCTGTTCATTTCTTCGATTTCACCTAACGAGGAGTTTTTGTTTGAACATAGTATAGCAAGCTAATCAATTTCTGAGATCTGTGGACGTTTAATACGAGATTGTTTTTTCTACGAGAAGTTTAAAAACACTATAGATGATAAAATATTAATGCTTGAAGGAGCACGTCCTTAATTTGCAACAAAATATCGTAATCGGAGTTTGCCAGTGAGTAGTTGTATGCTTAACCGTTCTATTTTTTTTGGATTTTTATCGGGGAGATTAGAAACACACATGAGCTTATTAATTTATAAATTGTGATTTTGAAGTTTTTTTGATTTCATTAGGGATAAGAGGCAGAATGGTTTTTTGATCATCTTCGCTTGATGCATTTTATAATAGATTTATAATAGAGGTGAACGCCAAAATTCGACTGTTATATTCTTACCTGAGCTTTCCCACGGTAATTTTTTGAATTTATAAATTTTTATAATAGTTCCGCTTGAGCTGCCAGTTCCTGCCTTCTAGATGTATTATGCTGTAAGCATTCCTGAAGTTAAATTCTCTTTCAAACCCCTGGGTCATTATTGTTCAGCGTAGATTCTTGGTGCGTGACATTCACCGTGAATTGGAGCTATAAATCTCGTCGAAGTGAGGCAGACTAAAATTGCGGTATGCGCTAAGTTTATTTTTGATTTCCGTCGTGTTGACGTATAATGCTTACGATTTTCAAGGGGTATGTGTATCAAACAAACTCGCACGTAACTCATAGTTAGTGGTGGAGCTTGTGAAAGGTGTTTTAGCAACAAGAGCGCAATTTTCAGGGTCAGGAGAAAAGGTTGAGTGTTGTTAGGGTTGTACCCTCACTCTCCTTAAGTCCGCCCAAACAGCAGTGCTATGATTAGCCGATGCGATCAGAGAGTGGCCTTGTTACTGGGAAGATGGAGTCAGTGATGAGCTAACTGCATTGTTATTACGGAAGGTTTGACCGTTCGAAGACAAATCTACCTGAACGAGGAGGCTGGTGGAGGGTCATCCTCGTTAGGAAAACGTCAACGATCTGCAGCCATTGTTAATCACCATAACTTTAGTGTGGATCCTAGCTTATTTTGCAACTGGTGAACTATCCAGGTGACGTCATATATTGTAGAGTTACTGAAGACGCACAACGAGTGCTGCACAGGTGGTTTTATATAAAGACAAGGGTGTTGATGTGGTTGAAGAGCTGGGATTCGTCAAGCTTAAGGCTGAAGTTTTCTAGGTCCCGTGGACATAATTGCAAAAGTTATGTGAAACTTCTTATTTAGTGTTTATCAGTGAGTAAAATATCTACGGTGTTACTTTTCTCTTACAAATCCATGAAGTGGAGCATCGTAGTGAGGGGAATTGGAGAGAGGAGCGGGAAACTAAGTGAAACGTGCCAAACAGTTTGCTAAATTATGCAGTGCTAATTAATCGTGTAAATCTAAATCTAAAGCAGTGTGAAAATAAATGATGTCTGAATTAGTGCAGTTGCGCATAACAGTTATATACCAGTTGTAAAATGGAGGATGAAGGATATGCAAGGATAGTGTCGAATCAGACTCAACGCAACGTGTGCCAACGCTCTACTTATGGGTAGTATTTTTCTATATTTTATCGTGGAAATTGAAAGTCGTACAAGAGATGTGAGATAGTGAGTGCACCTGTTTTGAGTAGCAGTAACTTGCCGTATGTGATGTTCTGATATGCGAACGGTGTTGAGGAGGATGTTGTGGCAGTGTTAGGAGTGAACGCAAGGGTCTAACTGTGCCAAGAGAACTTCGAGGGGAATTGTAATGCAGTGGCTGTGAAGTACTTAAGTCTGAGCTACGTGGTGTGTGTACCGTATCGTTTGGCAGGTGTATGCCGTTTTAAGTGTGCAGACTGTTAGTGATGTGATTAGAGAGCCACTAAGCTTCAGTCGATAACGTTGCAATAGGACGCAGGGGCCATCCTTTGTCAGGTAGCTTAGTGCAGGTCTCGTACCGAGAACTGCTTTAATATGTGCTTAGGGAGCTAGACTGATTAGCATCGGATAACCCAGATAGTACTAACATAATAATTTAACGTTCAATTGTAGAGACGTAGTGTTTCAGTTAGACGACGTGAGTAAGGGATGTACAAGTGGAACTATGATAGAATGTTGGAAGTAGGTAGTGAGGAGTTTCTGTAGAGTTGAATCTAGGTAGAGTACTGCTACTGTTTTATTCTTTGATAGTGTGAGACTCGATAGGACAGTATTCTGACATGTGTTGTAAGAGGTATGGCCCCGATGAGTATAAAATTACATGTCTTCTTAGAATGACTATCGAGAATAGAGTCTAGCAAGAAATTTCGCAGATGATTGTTTTAGAGAGTTTTGCATTTGCTTGGACGCCGTGGGTTTTTCGTTGGAAAGCGATGAGAAGTCGTAATGTTAGTGGGTGAATCGTTCTTTTTGGAGTTGTGTGAGTGTGAGCCCGTCGTATCCGCTTATGAAGGTGTGGGAGTATGCTCGCGTTTATCTAACAACAACTGCACTTGTTGAAACGTGGAGGCATTAAGAATACATCGGCTGCGAACTTTCTGGGAGCGATGGTGAGTGATTTGATGATTGAAGTAGTAACAGGAAAAGCAGTATAATGTTGACGGCCGATTATACGAATAAACATTGGTTCAGAAGCGTTTTATAAAAGTCACTGTGACATAAAGGATGCAACAGGGCGAACATGCAGATGCGATATTAAGATTCGTTGACCAGTGGTAAGATATGTATGTGCACATAGATGCGGTTGTCGTCCAGTTTCGGATCAGTTCTGTTGATGATTAGGTATGGTTGTGTGAAGAGAGCTGAGTAGAGGACTCGGTGGATTTTTTCTCAAACAACATTGCAAGGGCGTGCATTAAACGGTAGCGGTTTCTGTTGGAGTTCTGTTGTTTGGGCTTTTAACGTTGAAAAGAAAGGTTTCGAAACACTACATTCAGATGGGGAAGATGTTCGGTCATACCACACATTGCTGTGAAATTGCATGTTCAGGGTATCATTGAGTGTTTTTTTATTGATCGAGGTGGATGTATGCTCACATCATCCGGTAAAATGAAAGCATTTCATATACATGCTTGTGAGTTGGAGCGTTTTGTTGTATTTTTTTGCTTGTGATTGAGAAGTTATCGGTTTAGATCGAGATTGTCCCGACAGTTTAGTGTGGTGGATTGTTGGATGTGCTTACAAGCATTTAATGCTTCGGTAACATTAGGTGAAATACTTCCATGAGAGGCACGCATTTTGGTTGAAAACTTACAGAGGAAATAATATCCGTGCAATTATGTTTCAGAAGTCGTTCCTTAAGTGGCTGATAGCGTACCGAGCTTATTCTTTCATGATTTACCCAAAGATGTAAGGTGAATGTCTTAAAAGTGAAGAAAGTATCAGTAAATTCATTTTTTAATCCATTTTCCCCCTCATCTCTTAACATAATCCTTCGAGTCTTCCATTTCTGACTAAAGGTGACTGTTGAGCAGATGAAGAAATAAGAAAAAAGGAAAGGTTGGTGGAAGATAATAAGCAACTCCGTAGATTTATGCACTGTCAAGGATGTTACGTACTCGTAGCTCAGCAACGTGCAAATAATTATCCACCCTTCATACCCGGTTGTGTCATATGTTGTGCCCATTTGTCATTGAATTTTCCCATTTCACTTCAACTTACCATGAATATATGGGGTTACATCAAAAGTAGATGCAATTATCTTCTCCATTTCACCGGAAACTTATTAAACATACAAAGCAGTCTATGCGTGTAATCCTGAAAGACATTTTATTAGCGCTTCAATTGAGTTGGAAACCACAAGCAGAGGAATAAATAAGAGGAGAGCAGCTATTATTTTTTAAATTTCATTTGTTTCTTGTTTGAATTGCCATTAATGTCTGTGAACTTGTTTCCAAAGAAGTATCAAGAAACTTTCACACTGAGCTTCATTAAATTAAAGACCTTGAATGAATGACGTGTTGATAATTATCATCTTTTCCCCCGAAGTTGTGCATACTGATTAACAAATTCCCTTCCCGTCTAAATTAACATTAACTGAGGAGCAAGCTGTACATTTGAAGAGCACTTTGTTGAACGCCAACAAAATCCAAAAAATGAGTCGTGAATGTTTTTTCTTCGATTATTAGGGCTGTGAGTAATTCGTGTTAAGCATATAAGGAGAGGTGTATCTGACAACATTTGCACAATTTAAAAAAGCTGTGAGCAGATATATTGTTATTTCATTTAAAACTCGTTATATCTTGCCGTCGAGTTATAACGCATCCTAAACCTTTAAAGGAAGCTAAGCAAATAAAGCGTTTACGTTTACTTACCAGTCTCATGCATTCGATTGAACTGGTTTTAGTCGTGAAAGAAGTATTGAAGTTTTCCTTGAGCGGCGTTTGGATCCTCTGCCGACTCTTCCCATTAACTTAACGATGATGTAACTGAAACAGCTTATATTACTTCGGCAGTTGTGCTTAAAATTGCTTTAGCAGTTTGCATCCGTTTTTTTTGTTCTTGATCGTTCGTCCAGAAATGTCGACAAAACTTGTAAATTCTATTCTGCTAGCGATTCGTGAATCAACGCAAAACTCTAACTGAGGGTGATTAAATTGGCTACTCGTGTAATGTCCAACAGTTTTTTTTTTCAAATTTTACCCGTTTTCTTTTCTTTCCCATATAGAGTTAATATTAAAAGCGATAGCTTCAACCTTGTGATTGTCGATTTACAAACTCAATAATTCCCAAATAATGTTACATACGTTTGATGATTTATACAATTGTAAAGAATGGTAAAGAGGAGCAGCAGCAGTAAAGTGATGAGCAAACAAAATCTTCAAGCTTTGTCGTGATGTTATTTCCTCATGCATGGGTAAAGGTTCCAATAATCTTCATTCGTTTCCGAGGTTGCGTTTTCAAGTTGTGCCAATTTCTCCTTATTTTTTTCCCGTTCTCATAAGTTTTTCACAAAGCAAATAAGACGAATTGTGTACGTGATCATCACTCTGTTTAACACCAAAAAAGCGTTACGTTCATTGGTACTGTACTGATTTTTCCGAGAATGCTTTTATCCTTTCCCTCACATTAAACATTCTCGGGTGAATAAAGTGTTAAGAACCGGTTTTTCCCTAAATATTTTCCTCTAGAATTTTAAATGCATAGTAAACTGATATCTTGTAAACTCCGCATCGCTCGTCAAGTTGCACCTATCTTTCGCCAGACTTCCTTTTCTTCTAGATTATTGTGAACCAGGTTAAGCTAACGAAGTGAAACGGCAAATTCCAATGGTAATACCAACCAAAATGTTTTTTTAAAAATATTTTTTCTACGACACGAAAGAGTTTTTTTCTCCATGAAACCATCCTTAATGCATCCGGAATGTCGATGCCTTCATTCAGTCATCAATGTTCGTGGAGTTATGTCATACATATTCACATAAAATAATTTATCGGTAATTCGACAAATCCATATATTGTACGATAATTATTTCCATGAGTCACCGATATAGTTCCCTTAAATTTTAAAAGTTTAAATGTTAGACCAGTCAATCAATAATCGTCTGAATAATAATCATTTTCAGTTAATCGCAAATCCTTAATGGAAATGTACGCACAGTGAAATTTTAATATTTAATTCCTGTACAGTCGAGTGTAGAGAATTACTGAGCGCATCGGGAATTTTTTGAATCACATCACCGTTTGTTCTATTGCAACCGTAAAGGAATTCACCTCTCACTATTTGTTTTGGATC
Source organism: Baylisascaris procyonis (assembly GCA_037389465.1). Taxonomy (NCBI): domain Eukaryota; kingdom Metazoa; phylum Nematoda; class Chromadorea; order Rhabditida; family Ascarididae; genus Baylisascaris; species Baylisascaris procyonis. The sequence goes on from JAZARR010000266.1 coordinate 2,277,690, forward strand.
TGCAGTCCAAGAAAACAGTTACTTGCAGTTGGGAGGTTGCTGCTAATCTAGGAGTGGAACAGTAGGGGTCACGAAGTGGCCATGGTGTTAAGAAAAGGGGGGTATTGAAAACTGGTAGGCAAAGAGATCAAGGCATTCCTTTTGACTAATAAAGTACAGGCTGATTAGGTTCTAGATATTTTAAGTGTTTCACATGTTGCGATGAGCCTGGGTTGGTTGTAAAGGTTCCCTTTATTAGAAGAAAGGTCATGTATCGTAAGGACTCCTCAAACAAACGTTGCAGTCTCCATCGAGAACGTTTTTTTTCGACGAATACTTCAAGAAGACATCATTTCTGCGTGAAGAAGACTTCTGCATTAATATTTTTCTTTCTATTCTTTTCACGAGGTGATGATGCAATTTTCGAGGGGGACAGGTCAACAGCGTTACTTCTCATGGTTGTATTGCCTTTTAAGAAGATGTGATAACATTCAAAGTCCGATGGTTAGAGGGATTACGCGTTCGTTTGCTGCTAGAACTGAAAAGATTACAAATCTTCCTAAGGGGTTAATGCTGGTTATTGCTTCTCGTTCAATGCAATCAGTGTTTATTTTTTTTGTTAATAAAATGTTTTCGAAATGCTGTAACGGTTTCACTGTAAACGAATTCTTGGGAAAGCAGCTCTGTGAGACTTTTAATATGCAGTTAAGATTGTTAGTGTATGCGAAATATGATGACGTACGAGAGTGATAAGCGCTGTGAGATTGAGCTGGACTTAATTTTTATGGGAAATATATAATTTCGACGTTAATGTAGGCAGGCGCACTTTCGCAATCTTTTTGTGCATGTAAAGTAAAGGGAGAAAATATGTGGGTGCCAAACGGAGTTGTGGTGGAGGTGGAGTCGATTGGCGTGATGTGGTGCGCGATACGGACTTAAGTGAGTTAGGAAGTATTTGAAATTTCAAGTTGCCGTTATATATCCTGGCACATTTAGTGATATCAACGTTGTAAGTAACACAGGGAGGAGCAAAGTTATCGGTTCTATAGCCGTAATTGGCATCATTTGTTAGCGCACGCATTGCCAAAATAACCATTTTCATCCCCGAGGGTTTATATGACAGTCGATTATATTATTACTTAGTGTCTTTCATTTTTTATGTTGTATACCATTTGAAATTGTTCTTTTTTAGTGTTATATATTCACAGGTTATATAGGTGAGTTATTTGTGAATCTCTTGATTGTACGAAACGCCTAAATTTCGCCTCCAGGCGACGGATCGTGCAGACATAGTTAGAAGTAGTCGGTATGTTTCCACGTTTTGAAGGCGTCGGTATTTTTCGTTGTAGAAGGTCCTTTGTATTTGCATTCCTTTTTTGTAATTAACGGTTCATTGTCAAACTTTATTCACCGAAACGTCGTTTGGAGGCACAGAGGTGGGGGTGGAGGGCATTTTACGGAAAACAATTTTGCATGACAACAAATTGTACCAGTTGATTACCTTCAATATGAAGTAACACAATAAGTAGTCCATTCGTAGTTAGGCGTCGGATTTCTCTCATTTGATGTTTTTCGACTTTGCCCTTATTCACTCGGAAGTTAATTCGACTTCAATTCGACAAAAAATGGATTGTGGCCGATTGTCGCAACTTTTATCATCGCTTCAGGTTGTTGTTTGGTTAGTCTCATTCTGGAAAGACTTCTTATTTCCTTCTGTTATGTTTGTTTGACTGAAACTTAATTCATCAACATTTTGATGTCATCAAAAGCGATGTTCATTTGTTTAGCTGCTGAGTTTATTGCATTTGGATGTAACATCTCGTCCCATTTCGATGGTTTAGTGGCGAAAGTGAGCAAGCGAAGTGGTCTTCGAAAAAATAGTTTCTTTTCTCTTGGTTTTAAGGGGAAGGGGAGGACGGGGTGGATGTACTATGTATTTAAGGACTGCGAAGGTGTTGTACGAGGAACTGAGAGGTATACCGCGCGTATGTTTACCATTTCAATGAGATTACGATGGTGGAAAGGGAACAAGAGGAAATATCGGTCATGAACGGCCTACATCAAGTCAGGTTCTTTGGAGAGTACTTCAGGTTGTGCTAAGTTTGCATAATTTATTCAAGTTTTGCTTAATTGTATTGCGGCATTTTCCATCGTTGCTGTTTAAACACGTTGGTGGCGCTTTGAAACATATTTTATTGGCGTGGTTGTTATAAAGGATTTTGCACGGGTTTTGTGATGAAAGCTTTGGGTTTTCACCTTTTTCTCGGCACTGTTTTATTGGTTGCTTTGTGATTGGTGAACGGCTCAGACTTGAGGAGAGAGATTCAGTTTGTGTGAGTAAATTGCTGTGCAAATTTGCCGATATTTTGAAAGGGTAGACAACGGTAGGCATTAGAAGAACGCAAGTGGGTGAGCGGGGAAAAGATTAATGTCACTGTAGCCAATTGGCGTTTTAGAGCGTGAGCACGAAGTAAATGTTTGAGAGTTGTTAAGATTACAGTTAGGCTAGAAATCAAATTGTGCGAGATTCATGTCGGGTGGGAGGGCGTATTTAGAATTGGACGGAATCGAACTCAAGAAACGAAGTCGAGGTCTTTGATGGATAATTCGATGGATTGCAGATAAGCACTTTCCAAAGATTATATCTATTTTTATGACGTAATGCTGCCTGTTTGAGAGTGTATCCGCGTATTAGAAGAGTTGACCATTTGTAAGTCTAAAAGAGGATTGTTTGAGTTGAAAATATGCGATGTACTTTAGAAACTAACTGTTAAGTGTTTCGAAAAATGCGACTGGGAAAAAGGGATTGTGTAAATTTCTGTTCACAATTAAAACCGTTCTAGCCCGACTTTCATTGTATTTGATAGTGTCATTATTTGTTCTTTTTTTATATATTCATTCAAGTTTAATGCTAATGGAAGAGGTCTTTATGTTTCACTAAACATTTCTCACAAAAATGTTACGAGCATAGAAGTTGTTGCAGTAATTAGGTTTTTTATTGAATGAATAGACGTGAAGGTGTCGCAGATCTTGAAATCTCTGTTTTAAAGATTTTCATACACAAGACGTTCGCAAGTTCGTTTAAATGGCATGTTATAGAAGGGTGGGGAGGGGGGATTATGCTGTAGTTTCAGAGCAGCAATGTGTCGCTTCGAAATGTCCGGCTTATCAACTGTTTCTTGTCAGTGGTGCTGTTAGATGGTGTGACGTTTCGTATTCATAAAGCGCGTTTTGTTCGGTGCAAACTACTAGGTTCAGGTATATGCAACAGTTGTTGGTTCGTTATTATGGTTCGATTGTAGGGATGGAAGTGATGTTGCTGTTTAGTTATGAAAGGAAAATATTTTGAATAAAGGAAAATATGTGTTTAATTATAAAAGAAAAAGCAAACAAATCAAACAAATTTTCGGGGTATAACCGTCATCGGGAATTTGGATTTTCTAACAGTAACTTGTACCGAAGTAAGTTGTTGTGACAGGGGAGACGGCTTTCTATCACAGTTAACATTAAGTTCCACTTTTTGGGCTTCAGTTTAGATTTGAAGGAGATCTGCTGGGGAGGTGAAAAAAGGTGATTTCCTTACTTCTGGGCTAAATAGTGAGAACATTTTTCTTTTATATTTGTTTGAACGTATTCACGAAAATTTGTTGTCGCCAGTGTTAGACTGTACTTGATCGAGGCGTTTTGTTGTTCGGGATCCACGTTTATCGCGGTTGATGGGAGTCCATGCTTATTTTGGTAAAGTCGGTGGAGCTGAAAAGAAGGAATGAGAGGACTGACATTTTGTTTATGTCGTATCTAAAAGTTTCTCTGTGGTTTTATGACATACGCATGATACGATTGGCAGTTTAATATTATTGTTAATGGGAATATTTTTGGGTTTATGCTGACGATGGGATGGTTGCAATTCCCCCACTTATTTGAATAGTCGCAAACTTGCTGATTTCATTAACGTGCGGAGAAATGTTGGGGTGGGCGAGAAAATAATATCTGCTTAAGCTGAACAAGCGCAAAATGTGAAGTGGAGGCTTCGTTTCGCATCCAGCTTGGAAATATCTGCTCTCTGATCGGCAATTCGCCGTGGATCGTCCTTATACATCGTCGTACCGTAAGCGTTAGACTGCCGTATGCTGTTTTTTTTTGGAGAGGTAGTTATCATCTGCATCAATATTTATTACTCAAAGAGAATATCTTCAATTAAGCTAGAGATTATTGCTACCTTAAATGTTTTGTTTGAGATAACGAAATGACCTGTGCAGCTGTTTTTCAAATTCAGGATTCATTTTAGAGTTGTAGCGTTTCGTTTTTGTGCTTAACAGGAAGTCACTTTATTAGTGAAAATCCTTAATGCGGCTTATATGATGTGGTCGGGCATTCTTTCGTTTAATTCTTTCCTGATCTAGGTTGAGCAGTAGCTTGAATACTATTGTTGGCATTGATTCTTTTCGTTGCATTCATTCACTAATATCGTTTTAGTATGGGGGGAGGGGGAGGGGCTAAAGTTTTCCGTAGTTTCAGAGCGACAACGAAGTGCACCATCGTTCACGGTCTTTTGATTGTCCCAGACGATTGACGTTGAGCGGCATCATTGAGATCTTCACAATAATAGGTCGTTTTTACGCTTTCTTGTTCACTATGATGCGACTACGTTATGGTCACGATCCAGTTTAATAAAGAGTAGCAAAGTGTAGAGGAGAGGAGAATCTTAAAATAAGACAGTTGAGAACCGAAGGAAAATGCAGGTAGCTAGATGGCTAGAAGGTCATATTGAAGAAGATTCCATTGAAAGTTCGCAGTAAATCATTGCTTGAACGTCATGTTACTGTAGCCGTTTAGTAAGTTCTTGTATATTTTCTTAGTGGTAATGTGGGCATTTCGAAACTTAAATAGTAGCTGTGGCGCGTCGCGAGTGTAAGTGCACGAATTGCGAAATTCGATTGCGAAATTCCACATTGTTGAACGAGGGACGATTATTTATCTTTCGTAGGATTTTTGGCGAGGTGCAATAACAGCACTTGACGTTTTCATAAGTTCTCTTCCCTAGTTAAGCGACCAGGTGAATGATTTGTAGAGAGAACTATTGAGGGGCAAGTTTGTTGGAGATTTTGCGGAGCCCCTAATTTCTCATTCTTCTAATGCATTCATAATTAAGTTTACACATACGCAATAATAGAATGGCTTCTATTGCTGAATTATGGTCTACTGCAAGGAGTTTTTACACTGTCATGCTTTAACTTTCTTTCGTGACTTAGCTGGTAGCTGCAGTGAGCGAGAATTGCTTTCAACGTTGATTATGGCGGTTTTTTTGATGGTTCCGTTTGTATCTGAAAATGTGTGCGGTATATGAGGCTTGATATTTAATAACAGCTAGGTGTTCCATGGTTGTAGCATAGCTTAAAATGTTTTTCACTGCCTATATGGTGTGCGAGGGAAAGGTGGGAGGATATAAAAATAGGATGGGTTGGTGGAGAAAAGCTTCATTTGCTTAGGCCACTTATACTGAACGGCGACACCGGTTGGTTTTGTACGCATCGCTTGGGATGGTCGCTGCTGGAACACTACCTTGTATTCGACATCGAATCAGTGCACTCTCAGATCACTTCGTAAGGACGTATTTTTGTACTCGAAGATGCGAGTTGTTTTCACTGATTTTTTTTCCTTTGCTTTGTTTCTGTTGTCCGTGAAGGTGGTGAATAGTATTATGGATAGGATAAGGCTTATAATTAGAAATTCATATATTATGATCTAAGGTTCCTCTAGTATCTTTCGCGAACATTCCAGTGGATCTTACTGAAATGGGACGGGAAAATAAAAGGAAGTTGATGTTTGCCGTTTATGCGACTGAAACATGTGCCGCGAATGTCCGTTGTAGCCGTTCATTCTAATTTGTAATTATTTGTATCAAAAATGACTTTTCTGCACCAATTCGATTCTCGTTTCTGTTTGCAGTCCTATTGCAGTTAGAATGGCAAGTTCACAAAGTCACTCATACCACAAATAAATCGCATGGAATTAGAGTTAATATCGCCTTGCAGGGAATTATTTACTATTTGCTTAAATGCTTTTTATTAGACATCACGAGAATTTTTCTTCTGTGCTCGGCAACATCACACACTTTGCTTTCCTTGTATATGATTTCTGCTGTCTCTTTGAAGGTATAAAAATTGCAGTGCTTTGTTTCTTTTTGGGATTTTTCGTGTAGAACCAAAAGCGATGTTGTGCTACATAGCTGGCTTTTTTATGTTATTTATACCTTGTTTAGCATTTTCCTGTTTGCCGTTGCAAGGAGTAATGACCTGTCCACTTCAGCATTCAGTTTTTTTATAGATGCAGGTTGTAGTGGCTTACTGTTTGAAATGGAGAGGTGGATGGAGAACGGTCAAGATTTAACTCTGGGTCCTGAATTGACGCTACACAGTCAGAAGTGAAAGCGCTGTGCCATAGGCATGAAGGAGATAAAAGATGAAGAGTCTAGATTGATGGTTCCAAGAGTGTGATCCCCGGCCAGTTCCACAGATTGCAAGACCATGGAAGTAGGGTTTTTCTGGTTGCTCGGAACAGCGCAGCCTAGAAATGAACTATATGCGGTGTAATTATATGACCATAAAGTAAAATGATTGGCTAAAAAGCATCAGACAAGTAGATTGGCAGGAATGTTGGTTTCTAATATCATGTGGAATGTTGAATTTATTCTAACTTCGCTATCGTTTGCATGTTAATAGCCAGTTTTGATCGTCATCCTTTGATGTGTCAAACGTTATGTCACAATTGCAAGCTTTGCCTATAGTGGTAGGTATGAGTTGCAAAAGAAACAGATTTTTGCACGCTTTTATTTTGTTTTTCAAAATGAAAATTTCACTGCACATTTGCTATTATTTAGTAAGAGCTAGTTTGAGAATCGTAATTGTTTCTTGTTATTCATCAGTTCAGCTTCCTTTTAGTTAAAGAAAATCATCGAGCACAGGGCGGGTGGGCGGGTGCTCGATTTTTACGCATCCTAAGAAACGTAGCTTTGTCTGGAAAACATCTCTGTTTCCCATCATAGCATCATTCCCCTCCTATAATTTATTCATCGAACACCACAAACCATTGGCGACATTCCACCCGAATATGGATCCACGCTCGTAAGGTATGGTCTCGAAACGAGTCGAAGGATAGGATCGAACGCCCAGAAGCGGTCGTAATGTAAGGCTAGGTGCGTATATAAGAAGATCTAAGGCAGTTTCCTTGTTTTATTGTGGCTTGGGTTTTTGAGCGGCTGTTGTTGCACAAGAATCACTGCAGCACTTCAGTGCAAAGATTTTTGAGGCCAGAATTGTAGAGGTGAAGGCAGGAGTTGTAGAGGCAAATGATCAATGCGGAGGTGGTGGTGGGTGTTTGGCTGGTCCGTTAAGGAACTAGGTTAGTGATAATCAGACGATGTTCCTCTTTCTAGTGGAGTATGGAGATAAGATGACGGTTTGAGGCAGGTCGAAGGGGATAATGGTGTAGGATGCAGTAGCGATTAAAGTGCATCCGAGTCGGGTGAGTTTCGTTAACTTTGGCTTTTGCAGCACTTAACACACGATGTCATGTAAGAGTTTGGGCGAACACGGTACATCGAATACAGGATGATTCATCGTCACTCACATATTATCCATACGACCTTATTTGATTGCAACGCGCTAACAATAGGCACGTTTTCTGTTATGACGACTGGACCTTTGTGCTCGTTGGCACTTCACTGTTATCGAACTTTCGCTGCGTCATGTTTGTTTTTGACCGCGGACGGTGCCGTAGTGCGATGTTATCCGAGACGAATTCATTCGTGGCTAGTTCCAAGCGGCGTATTCGATCGAGCCATAGGTTTTCGATGTCTTCTTGCAAGGCGCCAAATGGAAGCAGTCACATAAGGTTCAGGAAGTTCTTAATTGGGACGGCTTAAAGTAAAGGGAAGTGGGTGGTTTTCTAATGGGTAAATAATTCAAAACTTTCGGGGACCAATGTGCCTACCGCCTGTGATGTAATGGCGGCTTCACAAAAGTTGACAGATTCCTATTTATTTGGGCGATTGTTGAGTGGCCAGTGGTTGAAGTATTTTGTTTGAAGAGCGCATCAATACATGACTTGAATGGTGTCGTTTTAGATGCGACAGCGTGCTCTGGCTCTTCAACTACAGCGCCTGGCTTGATCATATCGTTACAGTACTTATACACATATCCCATTCTTATTACGTCTTGTCTGCATCTGCTTCTCAGTACGTAGGGGAAACGTTGCAATCATCACTCATCTGATCTTAGACTGATGCAGCCTATGCTTCCATAGCCATCGCGTTATCTTCATCATGCAACCGACCACAGCAACCCGATTTGCTGCCGCTTCCGATTTATTACATTGGCTGCTGGCGATGGGCTTGACTGGCGAGAACGACTTCCGAAATTCGCATCACATTTCGGCGTTTAGAACAGAAGTGAAGGTTGGTTTTATAAAAAACAGTAGCTCAGAAAGAATCAGCTGGCGTGATGCCGTTTATGCATTAGTCTTTTAGTTGTATTGGTTTATCGCGCTTGGCAGTGGTGCTTTGCCGTAGAAGAAATATTATTGAAGGTGATGAGATTTGCACGAATCACCAAACTGCGGTACAAGCGAGTTAGTGACGCTTGCATTAATTATGAGGTGTTTTTCAAACGTCGCACAAAAAAGGTGGAAAGGCGTAAATGCAAGTCAGCGTAGATTCCGTACCCAAAAATTCCACTGGAGATTGCCTTACCAGATGTTGTTCAGGTTTACTCGGTGGACGTTGCTTCGGGACGATCAGCTTTACGTTGAATACTATTATCATGTGGTCTCTACCTGTTTATCTATCTTTTTATCTGTCTTTCCACTACGACGTTTTCAAGCAAGCAATTAGCGTGGATCATGGAATTCTTATCCTGAACTCAAATGGGGTTTCGAATTGTACGCGCAGCGTTGTCATCGTTTCCTTAACGTCTATCACATGGGCTCTCATTTATCATCCTCTTACCTCAGTTCACACAGTTTCGATGCAGCCACGTGAAAAAGCACAAATCAACGCGTTCCTCGTATGAAGTGTCATCTCTTGGTAATACGTTAGAACTTCAATTTAAAGAGGTAGGGCTTCCGACCGTTCCTGCAGCTTGAGATAAGTTTTAAGAGTACTCGCATGTTGTACTTTTAGAGTAACAAGGAGTTAATGCTTTCTAATATAGGATGGAAAAGATGAGCCTTTTACAGGGCATTGAGCGAGTTTAGGGAAAGTTGGCAATATATTTGAAAGGGGAGAACGTTTTCTGTAGTATTTTTGTTCATGAATATTCTCTAATCACACGAAAGTGCAGCAGAGTTTCGTTGGTAGTTGAGTTGAGATAACTGTAGATAATTGAGTAATGGCCGCAATGTTTATGCCATCGACGATCGTTGCTGAGAAAGTGAGGTGCACAATCTTTGTTTCTTTTTATGGGGGAAGAGGGGGTGGGGGTGGGTATTGCATTCAGGCGCGAAAGCAGCTCACGCTTGGTCGGTCTCGCGTGTTCCACACCAAGAGGCACAGCAACCAGCGTTCGTACTTCGGTGCAGCGGTGCAACAAAAAAGCGCAATCACTTCAAACAAACAACCACTCACTGGTGCACTGGCGTCCGAGGTTTTGGTCACTATCGTGCTCACTAGAGGGTCGGGTCCGCTCCGCTCACAGGTCGCTCAAGCAATCCTGGGGGTACATCCATGTCCACTCGTGATCCTGTCTCGCCCGCCACCCAGTTCGCTTCGACAGTCGCGCGCGTCAGGCCCACTATTTTCGCAGCAGCAGTTCGCAACTGGATTTGAGAGTAACGCTTCCTCGATGTGATCCCCACAAGCCTGTCACTAAACCAACAACAAAATCATCGTATAACGACTCATTCACTATCAGATATTCACCACTGCTTCATTTCCATTTTACTATCATTTCGCGTCACTGAGTTGCCTGAAAGGAAACTGCTCGTTTTAATCCCTTATATTGTGATCGACTGCGTGCTATATATGCGCGATGGAAAGATTTCGCTATTGCGAAGGGAAATTCGATCTATACATGCATCGTTTATTCAGCCGTCGTGATTCGGAGTCGTTTTCCTACTTAGTTGGACGGATAGGTTGTGCGTACGGGTATATTTGCTTGTTCTATGTGTCCAGCGCTTTTGGTCCGTCGCTGTGTCGCAAAGAATTTTTGAACGTGTACCATCACCCGCAGCGGGGAGTTTTTCACTTTTCTGTTCGGTTCGTGTACTCGAAAAGATTGTGGGGATAGAGCTATGCAGCTTTTGAATGGATTTTGTATTTATATGAAGAATCAAATATTAGTTGTTGGAAGTTATGGTAAATGTCGTCTCATGAATGATTTTTTTACTAATAATTCTAGTTTCTCGTATCCAGTGTTGCTCCTTTGAGCTTATTATAATGTTTTTTCATGTTTTACGGCTTTTGCATCAATTTTCACACTAACTTTGGATCAGATTTACTGTAATTTTTGATTTCCAGCAGTTTTTTTTCAACATTCTGGATCATCGAACTAAAAAGATTTTGCATAATTCAAGGTGTCATTTAGTAAAATTTTTATGCCTATTATTTATCGTTGCGAAATATATGACTAAATATTCCTCATATATCAGTTATTCCTATAATTATTTCATCAGTCAAACGGTGCTATTATGTACTTCAATTTAATGGATTTTCAACCGCTCTTTTGGCAGTCACTTTTCGAATCACTTTTTTGATGCAACGAATATTTTTGTTGAAGTCTTTCGTAAATATTAAAAATCTTATAAAGATAAAGTCAAATAAATATTATGTCTTTTTGTGAACAATCTTTTATATCTTTTTGTGACAGCGTTTTCGCCTAATCTATTTTCGGTGAACATTTTATTGCGGTCGTTTTTCGATCGACAACAATAAAATTGATCGACACTTGTCTTGTTAAACATGGTAGAACTGTTATCGATTTCTTATTCTGATACGTTCGATATGCAGTACCCAATAACCACAACGTTGTTGGCACATCGAATACGGTATGACACATTAATGGAAGGTAGATACAGTAGGTTGACGAAATGACGATTTGCAGCATTAGTAGGGGGCTTGGGGATGTTGACTTTCGTTTTGTCGTGCAGCGATGCGCATTTATTTGAGGTAATCGTTTGAGCATAAGTTTTTCATGTCATGGATATGAGAGGAGATCTCGAATGTAAAAGCAGTGTAGAGTGCTGCTATTGGTGGCATTTGCGTAGGAGTTGTGAGTGATAAAGCTGTTTCGTCATTACTGCAAAACGCTCGTGAAGTAGGATGGTCAATTTGGTCGAGGAACACATGGCATTGCAAAGAAGTGGCGGCAAGTTCAATGTGTCCAGGTACAAAGGTAGTATTCCATAAGCGTGCCGTAGCGGTGATACTTACATTAATGGCAGTCGTGTACAACAAAAGTGCGCTCTCTATGGACAAGTGCTTGTGAAAGTTGGCGTACGCACCAGGCATGCGCGCTATAAGTCTGGCAAAGAAATCGCCTAATATTAATGTTGGTATTTCTGTGTTAAAATGGGAGCGTGTGCATTGGTATACGGTTACATTTGTTATCGCAACTTTTTGGCACCTCTATATTCTTTTCAGTGCTGCGATTATATTTTTTGTTGGCTTTGGGGTTTGCATGTATAAATGGAGGACGTTAACCGTACATGTGCGATGCTGGGCAGTGGTGTGCAATAGTCGAGAAAACAGTTCGTAATAAACACAACTTTGCAGTAGGGCAATGCTGACTGCTCAGAGATTAGTTGGTTATTGTTTCATTTATTGCAAAAACATTCAATTTTTCATCTTTTCAAGCCACATTTTATGTCAGATAATAAGTTCAAGCTTGATAAAGATAAGACTTGTGTATCGAGCTGACATCTTAGCCGTTGATAAATGGAGGTTTCCAAGAAACGGGCGAAAGTATTCGAGTAGGCAGTGCTGATGTTCGAGTTCGCCGTGTGTTGTGGTTAAATGCAGTAATGAAATCTATAGCTTCACACATTTTTCAGTGTCTTACATGCTTTGACAGCGCTCCATTGTTCCTCTGTACCTCTGTTTTTGTTTTTCGAATTGGTAGTGAAATGATCACTAAAGTAGATGCAGCTCTTTTTTTCTTTCACTCATACTTATAGTAAAGCTAATGGAAACAATTTCGTTTATAGTCCTAGGATGAGTTGGATTTTCTTCGCGCATATAGTCGTGAAATGTGCCAATGCAAAGAGTTCCTATGAAAGTTGAATTACTTTAAAATGAATGAAGAGGTTTGTTCATATGATCATTAATCTATCTAAAGGGAAAAGGTCAAAAATGCAGAAGCCAAATTATGGTTCGCAAATAAAGATCAACAGACCATCAAATTAAGCTCATTTGAATTAAGGAGCATTAAATATATAAAGTACCCCCAATTGTCAGTTGTTATTGCAATTTTTTTCCCGAGTTGTGCACACTATCTTCAACCGTTCCCATTCCACTTAAATTACCATTAAAATAAACGAAGGAGTTCGTGCATTTAATCATTTATATATATGTATATATATATATATATATATATATATATATATATATATATATATATATATATATATATATATATATATATATATATATATATATATATATATATATATGCAAACAATTCTTGAAAGTAAATGCCAGGTTATAGCAGTCTTGCAATTTCGTTCGTAAATGCGATCGTGTTTTTTCTAAGAGCCGTTGTAAATGTCTTAAATTTGCATAAACTAAATATTTTGGATTGGATGAACTACTAACGAATTTTTTTTGTTGAGGTTTTTTTCCCATCTCGTCTCCATTCTGTAGCAAGTTTCCATTCCTTTCGCCGTGGAATGGTGAAGGCAATTTATGCGTTATCGGTTCAATTATTATTCGCTATATATTCAGTAAATCGGTAAACCCTGTAAACTACAAACACTTTTCAAATTGCGAACTGTTGACTAAATGGTCAGTAACTTTTTTTTAGTCTAAAATCATTCCTCAAAATGTGCATTTTGCCCATTGTTCATTCACCGTATAAAGGCAAACTTTAGGAATGTTTTGTCCACTTATGTTTCACCAGTCACTTGTAAAAGTATAAAGTAGAATTATTCTTAAATGTACTTCAACGAATGAAGTGAATGCGAATAATAGGGGATAGGAGAAATAACAGAAAATAAGTGATCAGGATCGCGCATGTTTGCACATTTTTTTGCTTTTTATAAATCTTACCTGCTAATGGCTGAATGTGTATCATTTCGTGCTGTAATTGCTTTTTCCCAAGTTGTCCCCATTAGCTTTCAACTTCATTTTTCATCCAAATTAGTTGTATGAACTGAATGGAGCAAGCCGTGCGTTTAATCACCAATCTGTTGAACACTGATAAAATGTTGAAAGCAGAAGTCGTCATAAATGTCTCTCATTAAATTGTAGCGCCAACCTTTTCCCATTCAGTTAACCGTGACGTAAGGCGACTTGCGCATTTTATAATCAATCTGCTTAGAAGCGTCTCAGCAGTTTATATTCAAAATAAAAGAAAGAAAACTTGATTTGAATAAATGCGAAGCGATATAATCTGTTAATTGGATCATTGTTGTCAGTGGAGCCTGTAAATTCTTTTCAAACAAGTCAAGTGAAGCTAATAAATTTAAAAGCTAATAAATTAATAAATTCAAACTTAAATAAAATAAACTCAACATTTAATTCAAATAAAGCTGATAAAGTACCAAGCAAAGTAAATAAACTATTGAGTGAAGTAAATTAGATAAACTCAAATTCAAATGAAGTCGAAAACTCAAATTCAAATGAAGTCGACTGTTGAGGAAGGATAATTAAACTTCGATCACAGTTTCTAAACTTTCAAAGATATCTGAGTGCGGTTAAGTATGTCCAATGATTAACACGATTGCAAAGAACAGTGAAGAGAAACAGTACATGTAAGATAATGAGCAAAGGAAAAAGCAGGAGGCCTCGCGCATTTTACTGCTTTATTACGGTTTCAATAATTTTCATTTGTTTCCCCGGTTATTCTTTCTACCTGTGTCCATTCTTCATCATTTTTTTCCCATTCTCACTTAAAGTTCTTTCACAAATTAGATGAAGCGAGTTGTGCATGTGATCATCAATGTGGTTAACATCAGTAAAATTCTGAGACCAGCAGATCAATAAAACGGTCGGTCGGTTGCTGAAGTAATAATATTTCTACGAATGCTGGTAAACCTTCGTTCCACACTGGACATTAACGTATGAGCAGTGCTAAGAAGAATCTTTTCTTACCTCAAGTATTTTTTTTAGTTGCGCTCATCTGCTCAGTTATCATGCACTGTCCAAAGCGATTTCTGCTTGTGAAAGAAAGTATATCTAATATTAGGGTTTTGGTTGTAAGGGTTTTGGTTGGTTTCCCTTGAAGCTTTTTAGGTGCTGTGCGGAGCCGGCACAGTAAGAGACGTTTACTTTTATTAAACCTTAAAACAAATTTCTCACTGGTTTACCAATAAAAGAGGGAGGTCGGGGGATGGCGGATGGCGAGCGCTAGCCCTAACAGGGCTTCGCATTGTCCCTAGTGCCTCCGCTGCGCAACCTCCGACAACCAACGACCCAGCACACAGCTCCGAGCTGACGTGCTTGCAATACCTCGAGCCCTAGACGACGACTACATCGACACAAACACTAACTCTGCGAGCGATTGCGCTACCCTTCTGTGCACCCAGATTTTTGCCTCAAGGCATGCCTTTGCCTCAAGGCACAGATAATTTATTCTGCCTTGAGATCATCAAGGTATTGGTTGACTGCTTGATCTGTCGCATGGTCGCCCTTTCCTCTGCTATGCTAGAAGGCAGTTGATTTGCATTCTCCTGATCTCCCTCACATACCCCTTGCACGTCCATCTCCGCTCTGAAGTTCGCCCTCGAATCTCAAGCAGGCGAAATTAGAAAAGTTGCTGAATATCAGTTCAGTTATTGTTAAAACTTTAACAAAGAAAAACCGTTTTCGGTGGGTGTTCCTAAAACCGTTTTCGGTGGGTGTTCCTAATACAGTTGCTTACGCCAAAGATGACACCGCATTCATGCGCTGATTCCTTATTTGTTCGCTCTTTCTTGTGCACTTCGTGCAGCCTTCAGCAATTTTCGCATTTTGGAGGACCGTAAGTAGGGCTGGTCGCTCAGTTCGCTTGCATTCTTCCTCAGGTGATCCAGTGGCACCTGAAAACACTTGTATCCTCCTGGCACTAAACGTACGGTTGCTATATTATTGGTTTGGTCAATGATCCTGTACGGGCCGAACCGTGCCACCTTTTGATTGGCCTTGCCTCGTCTTTACGCGCATGTAGGCAAGCAAGCACGCGGTTTCCTATTTGGAAACGCTTTTGGCCTTACTGGCTTAATATATTGCCCCTTGTATGCTGCTTCCTCTATGATAAGGTTTTTGCTGGCTGGTTGCCGGGCAAGTTTTAGACCACTTATCCTAGCCGTTATTGCCGTCGCCTCCATTTGGTATGGTTTTGATTATGTGCTTACGGATTTCATCCAAATAAATCGATGCTTGTGCTAGCTGATTAGTACCGAGGAGTATTTGCACCTCAGTTTTGTCTTGAATGATGAATAAATGGATCTGACAAACGGTGTTCTTCAGTCTTATACGGAGTATAACGGCTCCTAGGAACTTCATGATATTGCCTGAAGCATCGTTCGCTTTCAAATCAAGTTCATTTTTAGAAAGCATCCCATGTGTCACAAACTGCTGTCCGTGTGCGTCAGCTAGTTTTGCTAGTGCTCCTTTCGAAGTAATAGATATCATGGATATCGAATCTAATAGCGCATCCAAGCGCACTTTGCCACAATGCACGGGCAGAAGGAGTAGTTGGCCCACAATGGTTCTTTCAACAGCACTTTCCACTTGCGACTTTTTGCTGGACTTGGCGCCTTTTAACTTCGTGATCACTTCATTAGGTATAGTTTCTTTCGACGTATAAACTATCAAAGTTATAGAATGCACTATAGATGCAGTACCTCTAGGGCGTGCGCGAGCCATTGACCTATTTAGCCGCACTTGAAACATGCTGCTGCAGCAGACGAAGCACTGTTGGGGCCGGGCTCCTGCTACTGCTTGCTGTCTCCGCGTTGCTCATCCAAGTTTCAAAAGAGCTATGGCGACAAGCAAATTCCGAGTTGTTGCTCGCCATAAGTTGGGATAAAAGAGCAGTGCCTGATTCGGTGCTGATTTCAGCCAACTCTTTTCAACTGTACAAATTGTTGTGTAGTTTAAAGCAGTTACTTGTTCCTCAGTCTCATGTGGTTGGCCATCGGCTTCCATATCCACGGATTCATTCAACATAGACGCCATGTCGCGGTCTACAATAAAAGAGCAATCAGTGCACGCCAAGCAAATTATAGATTACTGCGCACAGACTACGAAACAATGCTCCAAGGAACAACCGACTCAGCCACGAAAAAATTCAGCGAGCATATAACTCGCGGTGTCCGACAATCGAGTTGGCGATTACAAGCCCGGAATGAGCTCCCCTGCTCACTTTAGTGGCACGCAGCCACGCTCAAATCGGTGGGTACAAGTCCACAGTGAGGTCTCAGCTTAGTTGTGTGGTGCTCCACCACACAAATATTAGAACGAGTGCGCAACTCGCGGCTACTCAGCGTTCTGAGCATGCAGCTCAGGATATGCAACACCTAGTTGCTTGGCCTCGAGCCTGCTGAGCCCCCATCTAAGGGCTTGAGTGGTTTCTCTTGAGACTTGTCAGGTGCTGCGTGGAGTCGGCACAGTAATAGGGGTTAGAATTTTATTAAGCCTTAAATTTTGCACTGATTCAGAAATAAGGGGGATATCGGGAGATGGGGAGATGAGCTAGCCCTAACAGGGCTTCATTGTCCTAATGCCTGCGTTGCGCAACCACCGACGACCAACGACCCAGCACACAGCTCCAAGCTGACGTCCTTGCAATAATTCGAGCCCTAGACGATGAAAATGATTTCTTGCTAAGCAAACTGTGCGTATGGTTACCGTTCTGTTTAACAACAAAAAGAAAAAGTATTGAAAGCAGGTACCAGGGAAACTCATAAAAATGTTGCAAGTATAGATGCAGAGTCACTATTCTTACAGGGCTGCTTATAAGCCTCTTTCGCGCACCGAAAGTAACCTGTTCAACTGATGAAGTGCTAACAATCGTTTTCACACGAACTTTTTTCTCAAGTTGTGCTTATATTCCTTCCAGTTGTTGTGCTACAAATAGCGCCAGTTTTGCATATGATGGCTGGCATGTAGCAATACATGCACAGTTTTGAAAGTGCAATCAACGAGGCTTGTTTTCACACGACTTTTTCAAATCCGTGCTTCCCGTCTTTCGTTCAGTTACTGTGCTCTAGATAGCGCGGGTTTTGCACGAAGTCGTATTTGACAATAATTTTGCGGTTTGGTATTAATATGGAGGAATTCACTGTTATTTCGTTTAGAACTCACCCACAAGTCTTATAAATCCTGCAGTTGATTTATGACGCGTCCATAAATGTTGCTTTGCCAAAAGTCGAGAAAAAATTTTAAGAAATTTCAGTGAAAGATTTGCCTTTAGGTGGACTCGCGGCAGTCATCATTTTTCGCATCAGACGTTTCCTCAAGCTGCAGATGTCTTCTCTCAGCGCTTTTTTGCGCTGAGTACTTTGAAGTAGGAATCTCCATGTTTTCCAGGCAATCTGAACTCTTTTTAGAACCAAAGGACTTCAGAAGTGCTGAAGTTGCAATTATGTTCTCCGTTTCCGATTGAAATAGTACTGAAATTCGAAACGGAAAGGAGCTAAGGATTCGCTAAGCAATTATGTAAAAGAGATGTGAAGATGTGAATTGAACTTGAGAGGTAGTGGCCATATCAAAAGTACAGCGAAATCGATAAAACTCATACTTCACAAGCGCCCAAGAGGTGCATTTTAACAATTTTTTTGATCCAGTGAGAAGTAATATAAATTTAACCAAAAATTCCTTTGAATATGCAGTATTTAAAGAGCTTGGATTGGGGAATATTATGTGCGTGTATCCGTTTTTGCCGGAATGTTGCTATGAGCAGCTGGACTTTATAATTGTTCTTAAGGAGATCTATGTCACGCTTTACCTCCTCCACCCCCTCCCCATCCCCGTTGAGATGCATACTGTGTATTCCTCACGGCGATAGATAAATTACCTGTGGGATTTAGTATATTGCTTACTCGGAAGCTCTTAAAAATATATATACCATTTTTTGAAAACCACTGTTTAAAAAAATGCATCGATGATCTTGCTATCTGAAGTAAGAGCCGATGTGTCTAGTGCTGAGTAGATATCACGTGCACAGCTGACTTACAATTGCGAAATGTCTTCGAAAATGATTGAGACGATAATTCGCTCTTGCGGTGCTTCGTCATTTAAAATTGCATTGAGTGGCTGTTATTGCAAACCTGCGGAATTGGACTGTAGAGCATTTCTTGAAGTTAGTTACACGTTTCTAGGACACGGGGCCATTCTTATGTTAGGCAGAACTAAGTCACAAACGAAAATCTGACTTCCACGTAAGTAGCTTATGCAGGGATCTACTGAGCGAGGATTATTGACTATCGGGAAGATTATCAACCAATTTAGCATTGTCGCTTCTGACGTTTAGTATATCGTATTTGTAGACGAACTTCTATAGGTACCTGACTGCTGTTGATAGTAATGTTGACTCGATGCAGCTAAATTAAGTAGTGAGATGCTGCTTAAATTAAATTAATCAGGTCGTGAAATGCTGCCATCTGTTGATAGTTTAGATGATTATAGGACGATGTTATATACATGTAGTGAGAGGAATGGCCCCGGAGAATTTTCAATTTTTTAGGTCACATTAGATCATTCGTTTCCACTGTCGTAGGAAGAATATCTGTGAGGAAGATTTCATTACTATCTGTTGGTAGCGAAGTGTGGGAAAGAAGACACGCGAAGCGACAAATTCCTTTAGGCTGCGAAAGTGATTTGGAAGATTGGGATGTTGCAAGATTTCATGAAAAAAAAAGGTGAGAAGCGGACTGATTGCAACTTTAAAAAGATTTAAAAATGTTGATCAATGCGCATAAAAATGTTACGTATGAGAATCGAATTTCTCGAACCTCAAGGAATACTTGTTGCACACAAGTGTTGAATAATTTTATGCATTGCAGTTAATTTTTTTGTTTTTTTTTTTGCTGTCTTCAAAGACTTGTTCTTATTCAAAAATGATTCTTGGGCAAACAAAAAATTATTGAAATGAAATTGACATCTTCTTCATCAGAGTGTGACTTGCAAATGCTTTTGTTTTTTGCGATCGTGCCACAGAATTAATATTAACAAACCACTTATCTCCGATTTCGTGCTATGATTTGTCACATTTCACCGGTCCCGACTCTCCTCCTCCCTCCTCATCTTGCTTTTCTCCTTTGTTCCTTCTGTTTGGTTTGTTACGCTTTGTAACGTTTTAAAACTTGCATGTGGATGTGATAAATTGATTTTCTGCACTTGGTAATGCCTAAGAGCGGAATCTGCGGTAATTTCGACTTAATTTGCAAGAAAATTAAAATTTTTGATGAATAATACTAACGATCTAAAGGTTGCAGTACCTGTGCACTAGACTCGAGATATTCTCGTCTTGAGATTTAGAGCTTTACTCTTTCTAATGAAGGATGTCAAAATAATTCTATGCACATTTGTGATCGGCTGGATGAAGTAAACATTTGTTGTGCGTTGTGTTTTAGTATTTGACAATGGAGTGATTGTTTGCTTATTGCTGTCCGCTGCCGAACGTATATTGCCATTTCCTTTGAAGGAAAACCCAAAATTAGTCTCAAGGCAACGGCTCATATGCAGAGAAATTGTTTGTGGTGAACCCGCATGTTTTGCAGAAATGCTGCATTACTTTCGTTATGGCACCTCTTCTGTCGCTTCTCAACAAAGATGAGCACTTAAAAGCGTTCGTCTTTGTTTTCGTTTTGAAAATTTCTGCTAATCGAAGTTGCGGAACGTTGCCTGGAGACATACAGTGGTGGGAGAGGCGAGCATTTCGATGAAAAAATTTTTCCTTGCTCGAGATGGCTTTGTGTTTGTCTTTATATACTCGTTTTGCGGATTGCATTTGATATCGGAAAACTCTCGGTCAAAGTCAGTGCAAAGCTCGGAGTTTGTCGGTCGCCTACTTGTTCAACTTGTATGCCTCGTTGGCTCAGAGACAGAGCATCTGTAATCTTAAATAACTGAAGTCAGCGTAACAAATCGTACTTCAAAGCGTCACTTCGATAAATTTGTATAAATGTAGGAATGGAGTCTTGACAATGTGGAAAACAGTTGAAATAGAATACGTGCCTAAGTCGTTGGAAGTTACTGAAAAGCATTTAAACGAACCTTCGATGGAAACAAGAAATTGATATATTATCTCCCATTGAGGCTGGGAGCAAATGCAATTGTAGCTGATAATTTTAGTAGATTTTTATATTAAAATCGAACTGAAATGTGATTGATTTTGCAATTGCTATGCGAAGGTTCCAAATAACGAGCACTAGCAATCATTCACTGATATGGATAAACGTTGAAGTAAAATGCAGTTCAAACTACAATGGGTGGAAAATTGATTAAGCGATTCAAAGTGAATCCATAAAAACTCGAGAAAATATGATGTGATCTGTACAGTTTTTAAAGTTTTGTTCGTTAGTACAGATTGATCTGTGCTAAAAAAAATACACTGATTAATTAGTAAAACAGCGATGGAAACGGTTCCTCAATTGTGTTCGTTGCGATGAGCGAAAAATTCATTTTGACCGAATCTCTTCACGTTAAAAAGTCCCACAAAAATAAATCGATAACGTTATTAACAAATATAAACAAATGTAAATCGAAAACAAGTATTCCCGGACTTCATTACCCTTGGAAATGAGCTATTCAGCAGCGAGCCGCAATATTTTAAAGGGTAAATTCTTGGACGTATTAATTCACCAGATGCGTATTGATCACTAAATGACCTTCGGAAGTGCACTGTAACGTAAACAAACCCAGCGATTATGCTGACAGTTCGTCAGGTAGTAGAGTGAAGATCCGCATTAAGTTCCTATCACGTATTATCCTTCAGTACTGCGATACCTCCAACGTCAGATTAATTGCATCACCTCGTAAATGCCCTCAAAGTTTGTCTTTTCCGCTTTCTCCCACCCATTTCTCAACGTAACAAGTGAAATGGGTACATTCCATAGGTTTGCCACTTGGGAACACGCATGCGTGCGTTATGCATTAGTCTTCAGTGAAATATTGTTGTGACAAGTGAAACGACTAAATGCAGATGAGTAATGAAACGATATTAGGAAGTGATGCCGAAATCTCGTGTAATATGAAAGGATGCAATGGAAATAATTTTGCGACAATCTAAATCGAAAGCTGAAGTTCCTTAAAGCAGCATTTGTATATAGCATAGTAAAATACTGTTGTTTTATGCAGACTGGTTCTCTGTATGGTTGGACACTGCAAAATTCACTTCGCTGTAATAAGTAAATAGTTCCCAATTGATAGCGAATCAGAGGGAGCTTTTAAAATGTCTAAAATCTTCACGCAGGTGTCATTTTCGTGTTTGCAGTCTGCAGAAGAGGGAAATGGGGAGAGATGCCCTGGGCTAATCGGCGATAGGAATGCCGTTAAATTTTCGTCAACGAAGATTAGAACTTCAGTTATTATGATTTTTAAATAATAGCGCATGATGGTCAAGGAAATAAGGACGGAGGAGTGAAGATAATAGAGTGAGTGAGGACATGCGATTGATTTAACCGTTCGGGCGGTTGCGAACGTAAGAATTTTTTTAAAAATTCCAAACAATACCAAAAGGGATAGCTTAGTCTACCTCAGAATTCCTGAGCCTCTTAAACTTCATATCGAGTCCTGCCTAATGTAACAAAAACTTCTTGAATGGCAAGTTTAGTCAAAATGAGGATGAAAGGGATGAGAAGAGAACTCGCAGTTTATAATTTAAGTTGAAATAAGCAAGACAAACTCTAGTGCTGTAAATTACAGCGGGATATGAAAACAGCTTCACGAGATGTGAAGGTGCGTCATTGTGAAATGATCTTAAAGCTTTCCGTTGTGCCAATAAATAGAAGTATCGAAGTGGTGCTAGGATCGATAGAATACTCGCTAAAAGAAGTTCTCGGCTTATTCATATTCATTTTTATTTTTATTCTCTCGTTTTTTTCGTCGTAGCAAACTCATTTTTAAATTTTCTGCAACTTTCCAGTGCAAACTTTCGACTTTCTTTGATCTCAATTTGTTTATTTCATTATTTCGCTGCAGTTTTGGTTCTTTTCCGTTCTCATTTTCACCATTGCTTTTTTATAATTTCCCATTCCTTGTTTTTAAAGGGATTTTTTGCGGCTGCATGTGTTACTCATATTTCTTTCTAATTGAAAAACTCCTGTTGTGCAGAGAGGCCGAATTTATATAATGACCTACTAATTTTTTGAATCTACTAGTTGCTCTTGCATAATAACCAGATAAATTGATGGCACAAAGGTACAGGCCAAAGTAATATCCACGTCAAAGGTTTGAGCCGCCAACTAAATATTGCATAATGACTGAACAAGCTTGTGGTGGAGTGTTTCTTTCTGTCCATGAAGAGTATGAAACTGTTGTGACTAACTGAACATTGTGAAAGAGTTCAAACATCATTCGCTGAGGGAAGTGAAGAGGAGTGTGATAAAATAATGGTCAGAAATGGTAAAAGTTGTCATACAGTTAGCTGTTCCCGAACTAGGTGGAGGTAGAATTTTTTAATTTCTGAAAGTACCCCCTGCATGGGAGTACCTAGTTCCGATCAAAAATTATGTAAGGAAAGTTGTTTGGAAAGCGCGAAGAACGAACTTAAGTGACAAATTTCTTCAGCCAACCGCTGAAGAGCTAGATAATATCTTTGCCCACTGAATCTGAATCATTAAACCAAAAATTGGGTTGCGGAAGGGGGTATGTCAGCTTGAACGTATAATCCAACAATTTAATCATTCCTTAAATGAATGACTAGGCATTTAGAAGCAAACTGACCGCTTTCGAGATAAATGATTAAAGTATTACCGGAAATTAACACATCTGAACTGATGGTTCTTTAACTGGAATAAATTCATGCAATGAATGTCATTTGTTCTTCTAAGGTCTGATTTTTTCGCAGAGGAGGAAGGGAACAGTGAGGTATAATGAAGAGAGAATTGGTTTTTGACTAAATATTTAATGTAATATTCGGTGCTAACTTGGCATTACTTTATTTTATAGCGAGGAACAGGCAGTCTCGAGTAATATTCCATGAAATGAAATATCGGTCGTTATCCCGCAATGGGTTGGACACATTTTCGATGCGCTTTTAAAATATCTTTTGGTTTCAAATAATAAATGGCTGTGTTTTTTTAGACTTCTGAAGCAAAGAGTTATAAGTTAATGGATGTTTGCCTGTGAGGTTATCGTGTATTAAATACATACAATACATGCACTTTTAACGCATTAAGTTTAACAAATGAACAGTTGAGCATTTGCCGTTGAAATAAAATTATTGAACTCCAAAATCGCAGAAATCAAAATGCAGCGGGCATTAAAACGTTATGGAAGGACTTCTTATGCTTGGTTATGGTTTGTTCGATGCCCACATAAAGATTTTATTTTGTGTTAAGTGATTGTTCTAAAGTATTCGATGCCGTCTTGCTAACCTGCTTTAAATACCTATTTTTGAGGGCAGTCTGCTCATCTGGCGGGAGCATGTCGCTATCTTGATATCGTTTGGAGACACAGTGGCGGGTGAGGAGGGCTATTTATTCAGAAGAACATTTTGTAGCAACTGATCTGTTACTATTCAGATTCAATAAAAAATGACTGAGGTGCTCCGATATTTGAATGAGGAACGGAGTTGAAGATTGATAAGTTGTGGTATGGGTCCGTCTATCACAGGAAGTGCGTGATTTGGTCCATTTCTCTGTTGTGCATGGCTTCTTCAATTATGTAATGGCCGCTTTTAACTAACGCACCGCTGTTGGTCGCCCTTTATATAAAAAATAATGACATTCGGCGTTCTTATTCGACTGGCGAATTTACGGAATAATGCTGCAGAGAACCGTCCACGCATAATGACACCAGCACTTCACGACGATTTACTATCCGCTTATTAGCTTTTGTACTCATTAGCATTTTAAATGCACATTTCCCACTTACAAGCAAAATTAACCCCACCGGATACCTTAAACAACGTTTGTATGGGAGATACCCTCTTTTTTTGATGAAGTGATAGCCGGAATCACGTGTTTGATCACGGGACTGTGTTCAAGCTCCCCTTCCCACAACCCCGCCCCTCCCCCTCCCCACCTCCGACCGTTCGCGCAGGTGGGCTGCGAAGTCTGTTCTGATTTTTCATTTCGGCTGTCACTCTTTGTTTTACATTCAGAAGTTCAAAGGAATGGATGTTCACGGAGTGAAGTGCAATAATTTCATCTCCATTTTAAGAGAAATCCATCTTTTCTTTCGAATGGGTGATATTCGGCTCTGATTTCCGCAAAATATTATTGCATCATGGGAACTTTTATAATCTCGAAGTTTTGAGCATAATTTTTCGGCATTTCTTCTCGGTGTGTGCTGCAATTTGTGGCCAATTTTTCATGATAAGATTTTTGGCTCAATTTTGGAAGTGTTTATGGATTTTGATGATTTCATGTTTTAAATAACAATTTTCGCGCAAGTGGTGTTTCGCATAAGTTTCGGTCAGTCCAAATAAACTTTTTTCCTCATGTGCTGTGTTGGACAAAGCAAAACGACACAATACTGGATCGCCTTGACGAGTGATCGATCGTATGATGAGAGGAACAGGTTGCATTGGGAGTGTTATGTCAAGTACGCAGTAGCTGAAAGGACTACAGGACACTAAAGCGTTGGAAATGTTTTAAAAATGACCTAAAAGCACGAATATGATCGGTTCATACTTACGGAAATTGCGCTCAGGGTGGAACTGGGCTTCGGGCTTTCGGAAAAAATAATAGGACACTAGAGAACAAAAGTTGGAGGCCTTGTGGGCTGCCAAGCCCGGTAATGTGATACGTATCTCAGCTTGATCCGCTCGGAAGATTGGGGTAGCATCCCAGCTTGCTGTATACCTTCCGTGAGGTGAGCGCCTGTGGGACCAGGATTCCGTAGAATCGGATTGGTGCAACAAGAAAGAAGACCGTGAAGGCAGACGCTAATTTCTTCATAGTGGCTCCACCCTGATAGATACGGCGTTCTAAAACACGAGTTTGAACAGTATGGAATCGCTACTGTGAAATTTTCTGTAAGTTATTCAGATGAGTGGACGACTACTATTGTATAAGGCGAAAACTGTGAGCGGTTTCCGAATGAAACGAGATTCGGTAATGAGTTCGACATCTCTCATGCCATGAAATGAGAACAGATGCTGATAAATCAGTGAGTTCAACACACGCATACTTTGCCTGATAAGTATAAGAGTATTAAATTCATGCACTTAGCTATCCTCCGCTTAATGCCACCAGCCACCGACTGCTTTTTCAACCATCACGGGTTGCACTGTGATGTGGGTTTGGGGGATTTTATGTACACAGCACCGACAAAGTAAATGTTGGCAGGTGGGTTAATGTGTGCAGGGACGTAGTGTAATTCTTTGCGACAATTCGACTTCTCTGTCTTTTTCTCTCATGAAGGGAAAGCTGATGAAGCTTAAAGCTGTCCCCATGGATAGTTCTAGACCTTGATTGACTCGACGTTGAGGCCTTCCTGCGATCCAAGCTCTCACGGCGGATCTTTCAAGTGCACTGCTTGAACTTGATAAGAGTATCTGACACCCATCAACAAGAAACTTTACAATAGGCATGGTGATGTGAGTTTCGCACAATAGCTGCTATAAATGCTGTAGCCAACATCGCGGAGATCAACACGACGAACATGTGAGTAACAATTGCAGTAGATTCACGTTCACAGCCCCTTAGGACGTTGAGATTTCGTAACTTCCCGGACGGGCTGACAATCTTAAAAGAGAAGTGCGTAGGCGGCGACTTCCCTCCGGCCGAACATGACATTGTATGACCGGGGAATGAACGTATGTTATAGAGAGGGAAACGGAGATAAGAGGAACGAAGTGAGGGGAAGGTTTGCTTTTTTCGGAAAGGAAGTATAATGAAAAAGGAGCTGTGATCGGAATTTCGCAATACAATTTTGGCATAATGGAGATACAGGGTTTCACAGGACTAATGGTGTAGTAATAATGGATTAGATGAAACAAAGATGCAGAACATCGCCCAAGGACAATACGAACAAAAAGAAAGCAAAAAGTACGGTTGTCGAAATTAACTTCTATGTATCTCCCATATTTTTCGCTCCTCCTAATAAATCCCATATCTATTAGCTCGCAACTGCATCACACAAACGATTTGTCAAAAGTGTTCCGTCATTAACTGCTGCGAACGTTTTCTACAATCACTAGCCTGGTTCTTTACAATTAGACAAATTTCGCAGCCAATAACATCGACAAGCGTCAAAGGGTGGGCACCACTAGAAAAGAATTTTCGAAAGCTTCCTAGTGAAGTCGATGGGAACTTGGGCCACATAATTTCTTGAAAGAAGATGTGCTTTTCAGAATCATGGAGTCAGAGTGGGAGTTTCGCCGCAGAGTAACCTAGTTTTCGAATCACAATCCGCGGTATAACGGAAATCCCCGGTGATTTTTACTTAATATAAACATTCGAAGCTGAACATCGACGTTGATACTGCGCGAATATACAAAGACGCTAGAAGCCGCTGACAATACCTGGGTGTTACACCTTACAATACATGTTTTCACCACAGCTTGCATCCTCTGCGGCTAATATTTACGCGTGACCCACAACGTTACATCAGTTTTATATAATTTACCTGTTCGAAGAGCTAGGCACCCAATGTTTTTTTAAACTTCCATGCACACCTCATTTAGTTTTGTGACACCTTACGAATTTCCTCCGCAACTGATCAATAGTCCCTCTCTGCTATTGGAGTTGGCTTAGATGCCGGAAAAATTGGCAAAGAACAACTGTAGAATACTATGCGAAGCAAAACAGATACAGCCATTAGTAATGGACGATATAGAATTCATGAAATTCAAAAAAAAAACGTCAACAAAGTGATAAAATGATTGTAACAGAGCAAACAGCTGGATTTTTCAGTAGACATAACCCTGCCTTTGACGTTTTCTTGTTCCTATAAACAGCATAGCAGAACAAATTTCGTTTTACTGGTTCCACTACGGAACTATCAGCCCCAGTTTATCGATCAGATGATGAATCTTTGAATGTTTTTAAAAATTTTTTGAGAGAAAGATAGTACGGGCAATATAACTTGTTACTGTACACAAGAAGAAAAGGAAGCGATCTGAGGCTGTAACTACGAAGGCAACAAAAATAAAATAATAAAGGAAAAACGTTAGCAATGCCGACGTTTTAAATCCTCCTGATGGACGACACTGGAATTCGTAGCACTAGACTTCGACCGACGTTTAATCGTCCTTTTTGATGCTGCATTTTTAATTCTATCAACCGTTGCGTTTGTCATTTCCTTCAATGGTGTCACTCGCTTCGCCTCACTCCTCTTTCTTCGCATTCCTTCCGGAGTCCTACTTGCAGCCAATCCCTAGAATAACATTTTTAAACTATAATCCACACTTGACTGGATCGTCGGTGTTCCTTCTTACTCATCATTCATTCCCTTTCCCAGCCGATAACGTTTTATTGTTTTCCAAAACCTACTTTGGATCATTAACTCCCTATTTTTAAACCCCCTTTAAAGATACAATGGTGAGGATGGTATCTTTTTGTGCTACGAATCCCACCAAATTGGTTTATAAACGAATGCCATTTTCTTTTCAGTTTATTTGAGCATCTATTAAATAGCAAACGGTTACTTTGTGAATTAGTTATTTGAAAGATTTAAAAAGAAACGCTTTCGAAGTGCCGACGAAACGATAGCGGAATGTTGATGAAATAAGGGGAAAAGCTATTCATATACACCGAATTACTGTATAACCTGCAACGACCATAAAATTCTTTTCATAAACCAAGCTAATGATGCACTGCCAACGCTTCCTCCCAGCAAAGTTGCTCACATTTGTCAGTCTGTCCCTAACGGCTCGACAAGCAGCAGCTGCTTTCTGCTTCAAAACTAAACTATTTCGGCCAAAATTGTCGTTCAGAAAGAAATGGACGGTGGATAGGCGAACAAAGACAAAGGCTTGCGGCTCAAAATGCCAAAAGTGCGTTGAAACATGTCGTTATCATAGACACCTCCAATAACGATATCTAGGTGATGCCGCATCCCTGGAATATCTTCGTCTTTTTTATTTGGAATAAAGCCTAATATAATAATCAAAACTGGCTTACAATGCAGTCAGCATCGATCGACGCATAAAATTTGCTTCTTGCCTCTTTGACGTCTTCACCCGGTATCAAGGAATATTCAAATCTGGAACTACGTTCAATAAGGCCCACCAATCTCACACCTTTAAAAATAAACGTCTGTTCTATTCCGCATGCAAATCGTCACATCATGACATACTATCATTCACATAAATTCCTGCAAAACCTACACATCTTTACAGCACAGAGTTTGTACCTCATGATTTATAAACTCCTACATAGTGTACAGCTCATGGACTTGTGATGCGATATCGGCGAAAACATTCTAAATATAACAGACTTTACAAGCTGCGTTAGTAGGCAATTTCATCATATGTTCGCCATAAAAACGCCGTTAAACCCGAAAATCAAGCTTTATTACAGTCTAATGGGAGAGGTAGACTCATGCCTCTCCCTGTTTAATATGCGGGATGAGTAATCGAAGATTATACCGCACTTTACATTTCAAAGAGTAAAGGTATCATCCCTGAAGGCAAAAATAGCACACCTCTTCCCCCATCCACGGCCTGCCAGTTTTGAGGCTTATGGAAAACTACTCGTTGACAAGACAAAGAGCAAGTATGCAAAATACAGAACTTCAAGTAAAATCGCTTGAAAGTGGAAAATTTTTTGCTCTTTACAAATAAGACCAGCGGATCAATAAAGGCTATCATTTGCAATCTACTATAGCAAATAGAAATCACTTCGAGCCCGAATTTCTATTTCACAAGCTATCACTGAGCTTCAAGAAGCGAATTATGGTCACGAGTAGTCACGATTAAAATTCATTGAAATTTAGGAAAGCATGCATCAGCTATATCCATATGTAAGTGAAAATGCAGACATCATTTGTGCAGAAATATTTGAATGATTACAGGTGAAAAGCTGAGAAGTTCAGATATAAAAAAATATAGAATCTCAATCAGATAACACGATCACGAATCTGATACTAGAACCCAATACAGTACTTTACCATTGGCAAAAATGAAACCCATCACAACATACATGCTCGAACAAACAAACAATTTCGTTTGCTCTAAGTTAGAGCTATAAAATTGGCGTCCAATTTGAGAACTGTGATCTCAGCCGAACCCCTAACCACAAACCATAGCTTTTTAAGCGTAATACCTTTCTTGTTCCAACCAAAGTTTCTTCTCCAGTTGTTCGATTTGCTCAAACATCTCGCGCCGTTCATCAACTGATGTCATGCTCGACTGCACTATAGGCAACTGCTTCTGAATAATGCATCATTTATAAAGAATTCAACACAATAGCTAATTCTCTATAACGAAAGCGAGCATTTGCGAACAAAATAATCACCAAAACACAGGTCGAATTTAAAAGTCTGATCCGAGCCGCAAATCCACTTAAAGCAAGTGGGAACGTCAAAGCAAAAACGATTCGAAAGTAAATGAACGTAAATGCATTCAACAAAACAGCTACATATATTAAGTATAGGTTACAAACGTTCTACTTTTAAATTCTCTTCGACACAGAGGTCATGTTTTTTTAAAATTTCATCTGATCTTTTATTTAAGTAATAGGCGGATGCTGACTTCATAACAAACGAATAAAAACCGGAATGAAAATGAAATATTTCTGCGAGAACGAAGAGAAACATAAATTCATCACGTGCCAATCTTAACAACATAAGGTGGATCGCGTTCGGAGAACGTGCTAGCAACGTCACTGGGATGAACCGAAGAGAAACAGAGAAGAGGAATCAGTCTATGGCCCTGTATTGACATCAGTACAGATTCATCCCTAACACTAATGTTACGCTCTTCTATGTACCTAGGCAACCCTTAATATACGCAGTCGAGAGGAGAGGATTGATTTAGCTCAGCTATAAACATTCCATGAAGCGATTTGGAATACAAATTAGATTCAGAATATGATAAAATAAAGAAGAATGAAATAGGTGCAAAACTTTGAAAGCAATATAAGCTTTTCTTGAAGAGTCGCATAAAGAATATCAGACATAGACGCAAAGTTTGTCGAATCTGAACTCTTATCTCAGTTATGATCGCAGGACAAGACATTTAACTGTGCTTCTATACAACTTTCGTTATCAGATAACTCACCACGGGTGAATTATCTCCTTCGATGCTGAGTTCAAATGTCTCCGCCTCACTGATCGACGTATTCAGAGAACTCATATCGGCCTTAAAACAACTGATAAAAGTAAACTATAGCTTTTTTTTCTACAGATCAATCCCAAAGAGATCGTTTTCTTTCATCACTTTTAGACAGAACTGCTCTATTCAGAAAATCACGCGCTAAAAAAAAACTATCCAACAGTCTTAGTGCTTTTTTCCTATACAGAAAAATTTCACCTTGCCTCTAAATCCCCGAAATTATCAGAGATGCATGATTCAAAAGAAAAAAGTACTGAGATGATGGCGTGTTCGAGATCTCACAGGTAATCTTTGCTTGGCACTTTTATGTTCTTGCAGCGCATTTATGAAGCGATTAATTTAATATACAAGGTAGAGTCACATGTTTCTTGCACAGCAAGTCACTTTAGCATATAATAACTAAGTATGCAGCGCAATACTCCAAACAGCGAGACTGTAGAAGAGCAATATTCATCATAACAAAACGTAATAATGTAATCCAAATAGAAGACACTCACCCAATCCTCGACAGTCATCGACTTATCGAATTCATATTTGCCAAATTTCTAAAACAGCAGAAAAATTTATATGAGGACGAAAATCTCAGAAAATTGCTCTGCATATTAGGTTGCATTTCTTAAATAACAAACTTCAGTTGTGAACGTGACAACGAAATTTTCGATAAAATTTGCCCCATTCAATTCCTAAAAATATTTATTCGGTAGCCATCGAAGGCTCTCAAAGAGAATCTGACTGGCTATAGACATTGGCGGAAAGCAATATATTCAATAACACCACGCACCAATAAACTAGCGTTGGTTGCACTCAATTTCCTTTGTCAGCCGCTTCATTTTCTGCTTGATGGTTGACTACTGGTTTGTCCGCCTGCCTCATGCTCTCCATAGAGACGCTCAGAAGATCTCACTTCAATAACTCAATAACTCCAAAAGTACTAGCGTGGGAAGCGACGATTACGGATGGATAAAGTGAGGAATTAGGAACCTCTGAATAGCGTTGTTGAAGCTCGCTGAGTTCTTTAGCGATAAGAAGCTTTCTGTCAGCCACTATCGCATATAAACATCCACTCCTGCAAACCGCAAAACCAAGTTTAGTGCCAAAGAACGACTTTATCAGTTGACATCGCATGTATATGTCCGTTTCTTTGATACATACACCATTAACTTAGACCTACAGGATTGATATTTCATATATGCAAACTTCAGAATAGATCCCACAGGAAAATTCATACTCCGCAACCTGGAAATGAGTACTTCAGCCTATCACTTTAGAAAGACACCTCATGAATCATTCGGCCCGTAAGATCGCAGTCGGCTCTACGACCAATTTCTTTGCCTCGACTTTACTTTGAGAGCAAGAACTCATCGCTGATCTCAGAGGCTTCATTACGGCTAGGAGGCTCGTGTTTCCGGACTGATTTCATAGTTGTAGTTCAAGAGCTCTCAGCATCTTCCTTCTTCTTCAAAATGAAAATTTCATCATCTATTTGTTTGGCCCACCTCAGTGACCAAACCCTCTAAAAGTCATATCGATGCAATGACTCCTCTAGAAGTCTTATATGGTCGGCACCAACGAAAATTGGAGGAAGAAGGAAGTAGGAAAGAGGAAAGGAGCAGAAGAAACTTGCAATTTTTTAGCCTCACTTCACTAAGTTTGCACTGAGCAATCCAAAAATACATCCTGAGGGGTGCGTCAAGATACTGTGTTCCTCGACAACACGTTACTATATGATTAGTTGCTACCGGGTTGCTATGTAATCACAGGTTTCTATTGCCCCGAGACGATGCTTTTGCATGAAGAGATTCTCCAAACATAACAGCTTCATAAGCTCGAAGGAAAACAGGGATCCTTCTGCCTTCGCAAACAGTATCTGACACAATCGCATAATACCCGTTTATACTGAAGCTTGGAGAATAATATTCACTACTCACCAGTACATGTGGCGTTTCCTGGATATCCTAATCTTGACATGGTTAAATCAGTATCAAAAAATTTAACGAAAGATAATGAAAAACATCTCAATCTAGGTTCCCATTTTCACTAAGATGCGAACTGTTCATAAGCTGCTTAAATAATGCTTCAGCTCAAAACAGTTATAATTCGCTGTATCACCACTGAGACTCAATTGCTAAAAAAATTATATAATTCAAACATATGGCAAGCAATTTTTCCCTTAAGTCCAATTTAATATCTCCAATAAGCATCGCTCAATTACAACTATCATTTGCCTAATCTCCGAAATAATTAAAGAATCGAATGCAAAAGTTTCGCAACCATGAATTACGAGTATCAATTTAAGAATCAAAAGAAAAAAGAAAGATTTGATACCTCATTCTAAAAGAAGCACTATCCAGCAGATGCATAAAATTGGCCGATCGTTCCTTCTTGACTTCATCATAAACCCCTTCAATCAATGCATTCAGAGCTCAAAGACTGAAGCAATTTAACGATACAAAAACGATTAATCGATAGAAGAGTGAAGAAATGACAGCAAACAAAACGAAAACCTACAGCAAGAATGAACTTCTTTTCGCTCACGCATTGTAACAAGGGCATTATTGTGAAGACAGAAATCATCTGAGAAAGTCACCATATAATAATAAACATACCCTCATTTCTATAATTCCAAAGTAACGGATGATGCTATATAGCGCATATTCTAAATCCAACAAGAGGGAAGAAATAGAAGCTTAAAACCGAGCTATTTGTGCAGGAGTTAAGGGATTTAACCAGCCGGTTACTCAGTTCTATACGCATATAATGCTCAAGGAAAAGCAAATAAATGAGCCTACAAATATGTCTTTCGAAATATGAGGTAGCGTCATAGCAGTGTCCATCGTAAAGCAGTAATATTCGTCCATCTTGAGGAACGAATGCGAACATATGATATAACGCATCTTCTGCATCCGTCGGAAGCACACCCTCCTTTCTAAAATGCACTCGGCTGCCGCACTTGAGAACACAAAAGTAAAACATCTACCGCACATAAATATTTGTAATACGACCTTGACCACAAATCCTGATGATTAATGGTTCTATCATCAACAAGGATGCAATTGGACAAGGGGAAGGGGAAGATGAGGGGAGGAGAGGGGAGGGAAAGAGAAATAAGAGGAAGATTTGTCGACAAACGGAAACATATAACCCCACACACTTTGTGGCATTTGCACTACCCCCAATATACCCGAATGTAATTGACGTTCCTTGCCGATTAAGGAATGCATGTGTTTACTTTCAACACTATGAACAGCTTTCATTCAGCATAAAATATGTAAAATATTAAAAGCTCGTTTATGAAACAAGAATCATAGCGTAAAGATTCATGCTGGAACACTGTCGATATATGAGATGATGGAAGATCTAATTGAGGATCGCAATGAATGAAGCGGTTGGAAACCGTGAACGACGTATACTTAACAGTCACCAAATTGTGTGAATGAGTCTTTTCACTGCGCCTCAGTGGCACAGTAAAACGTTGAGCTATGATAAATGACCATAAAATATTGGACACCAGCTGAGGAATGAAGTTCGGGCCTCATCAACTACCGCCACCGCCAAGGCTTAGCCAAACTGTCATATGCTGTTTTAGATGGCAGCCCAAAGGCAGTCTTTGTGGTGGCTAGGTAAATAAAGAGATAAAAATTCCACCAACACTGTTTAAAAAGTATAAAATTATAATCCTTCTATAATACTCACATCGAGATGAATTGTTGAGCGAAGGCGGCCTCCAAAAAGAGTGCATTGTTGTTTCGCAGGTTACGCGATGGATCGATAAGCTCAGCAGACTCCTTGCTGAATGCCTTCGGATAGACGACGTTCAATAGGCATGTCGCCAACTCACCGTCCGCTATTTCATTCTGTTAATCAATAATATTCTTAATCACAATAAAAAGTCCTTTCAGTCTTCCACATAAATAAAAAATAACACACAAGACATCACTTTCTATGACGAATGAGTTCGGCTCCTCTCAAAAATTTCATATACAGAAAACGTTGCCAAGTCACGACAACCTGAAATTTCTGTCTTCTAGCTTCCTCCGTTATATATTTTAAATGGCGTTCAAACTTTCACCTATTATTCTAAAACATTTCCGCAAATGACATTGGCTAAGAAGCAAAAGAACGGGAAAATTCAAGAGTTCTCCGACGAATTGAACACAAAGAAGCTACCAGCTTGATGAGTCTGCAATTGTCGATTAGGCGTGAACGACGGATCACTGTATCTACACATCCGTAACCCACATAGCCATATACATCGCTGAAAATTTTCTTAATCGTTTTTGCTCTTCCAGAGGGGTAAAAGCTTTTTGTTGAACATAATAGACCTCTTAGAAGCAAAATTGACCATGGCGGACGCGGTCACGGTCAAAATTGACCACGACCTCGTCCATTCTGAAAAGCTGCGAGCCTTGTTAGTCTTGGGGTCTATAAACGTTGAGCTATAGTACGCTAGAGTGATTATGGTATTCCAAAAAAAAACAACCTCACCTTATCAAATTTTTTACAGAGTTAATTGTTAGTTGATAAATAAGGAAAAGAATTCCACAAAATCGTTGTTCATTTACGTTGAAATTTGCTCAAATAAATCGGCGCCGTATAAGTATGACTATAAACTTACAAATAACGTTCGAAAGCGAATCATTCGTTCACTTTAGCTCACAAAAATTTTATATTGAGTTGTCAACAAAAACGCAGAAAAGAATAGCAAAATATTTGCTTCATTAAACTTACTCAGTCTCGTTAATAGCGCGATCATCGATAAGTTGTAAATTGGCATTCGCTCCCACAATAGATAAAAAATCGGACATATTTTCTGTAAAAAGACAATAGAATCAGTAAAAAAGGTTAGTATTTATAAAAGGAATCAGTATTTACCATTACCTCATAAAAACTAAGCGGTAAAAGATTGTTGGCTATGAATGTAATGCCGCAACATCACAATGAACGAGTATGGAACAACTCCCGTCGACTGAAAAACAGACATAATGGAAAGAGTTTTTGTTGTATCTAATTTTAATCTTTTTACAAAGGTCATATCAGATCTGACTTGGCCATCGAATAGGAACATAATTGGAAGCCAATAGATGGATTCATCTTGGTCTCTTTTAAGGATTCGCCCCACCATGGGTAAAAGAAGATCGCCCCGCTTCTACCCAAATGTGAGTTAGCTAACTTTTATTTAGCAACAGAATAAATTTCGCTTCGATGAGGATCACACCACTAGTTGGATTTATGCTAGTCTTTTCTAGGTGATTTTCCTCGAAATAAATTTTTTTTCTACACTTAATGTGTTTTTTGCAACAAATTTTTCTTTCGCTTTTCTGCTTTTCTTTGTAATTATTTTCCCTGACTGCACATACTTCCCTTTCTTATATCCTTCTTATTTATGGTCACATCTGATCTTTTGCTAATTTGAAATGAGTGGCCAATTAAAATGAGGAGCTTTTCGAGCATGTTTTTTCTATAGAATTACTAAGCATGATGATTTTATAGAAATGTCCAACAAAGGAGAGCATAAGCATATGTGTTAAAAAATTGGAGGACAACTTACCCAACGATGGGGAAATTTTGGTGAACGGAACTGTTAGCTTAATTGGTGCATCGTCATCACCTTCACTTGCCATCGCTTTATTGAAGATTCAAAACCACTGCAACAATTCAATAAGCATACAAAACCGCTTTGCATTCAAATACAAGCTTATATGTGCAATTTACAGTAAACCAACTATTACAACAGCATGCGACAACACAACTCAAAATATGAGTAGTGAAATACAATTGAATCGAATAAGAAGCAATAGTTATTCAGCCTATAATCCACTGGAGACGGATTCACTCTTTTCACTTGGGCAATGTCTTAGCTCCCTCGAAAACAATGGTAACCTTTTCATACAGGTCGCATTTTAAACTCAAAAATCCCTCTGACATCGTTATCCCAGCAAAAAACTTATTCCACCCACCCACTTAAATTCCCTCCTCAATGACGTCAATCATTCTCTAAAAGATACAAGCAAAAACTGAATAACAACCACAGAGTCGGCAACCAACCATCAACTTGACGCAAAAGCGATTCGCTAATTTTAAAAATTACAGTATTTTCCCGCCTGCAAAAAGTTCAACTCAACGAACGCCTTCTATAAAATTCGTTGCGAAATTCGAATTAGTGGTGAACAGATAAGATACAGCCTTAATTTGTTCTAATCGAGACCGTTGGATCTGCATCAAAGGTTTGTGTATCCTCATTCGCTTCAAATGTATGCAAATTTCTAAGTTTTTGTCAGTAAACCATACTAGATATTGATGGATCCATGTAGAACATGTAGGAAAAATAATTTCATTGCCAAAATGGATCCATGTAGAACAAGAGCACACCTGTATGTGGAACAAATCGACACTGCCATAATGTGCTTATCAATGCAAATTCGCATAATTGATCATGTATACAATATGAAGGATGCTTCCAATATGACCCTCATAAACCGCACTTTGTATAGTGCATGGTAGACGAAAAGAGATTCTATGAACACTCTTGCCGTTTGACTTCATATCACTGTAATGGTTTCTTAAATACTGGCATCAATCAGGGTTTAGATGCTTTCACTGATATTAATCTCTTTCCTTGCATTGCTCAATCCGAATAATATCACTCGATGATACCATTTCCCAGCTAAAGGATATCACTTCCCAACCAAAAGATATGCGTTCTGTGCTAGAAGATTTCACTTCTCTGTGATGGGCACGTGAACGTCGGTGGTCGGGGGAAGCAATGCCTTTTGATACTAGATAACTCCTCGAAACCTGATCAACATGGTTCCCTCTTCCCAGCTATCTGCAACCATGAAACGAACTAAACCCAAGGAAGCAAACTTACATATGCATACGAGCACACAGCACAAGATTGATCGTCTCGAAATGAACTTTTATTAAATTTCATATGGATACATCGTGCAAGCGCACTGACCAATTGGCTTTTGGCACCAGTCCCGGTCAAGTGGTAGCAAGCATAAGTGAAGAGGTCGCGGTCATTGTTGTTCATTGGATAATTTCGTTCCTTCCTCTTCCAAAGAAAGGAATAGGAAAGGAAAGCAGGAACAAACAGTGAGTGGCTAACAATAGACTTTTCGTTGTGATGATAATTCAAAAAATGGCGTAAAATTTTTAATTTTTTGCTTCTATCGATTTCAGCAATCGCGATACTGTAATAATTACATGCGTAAAGGAAGTAAATAGTCGAAATGATTTATTTGAGCAAGCTTCTTTGCA
Source organism: Baylisascaris procyonis (assembly GCA_037389465.1). Classification (NCBI taxonomy): domain Eukaryota; kingdom Metazoa; phylum Nematoda; class Chromadorea; order Rhabditida; family Ascarididae; genus Baylisascaris; species Baylisascaris procyonis. Next base: position 2,315,510 of record JAZARR010000266.1, read on the forward strand.
GGCAGCGAAAGGATGAATTAGAGAAGGGATAAGGCGGTATGCGGTTGATTGGGAACAAGAAAATAGTAACGAATGAAAGTTTTATCACTATTCAATGAGAGCATCACATTGGTAGAACTTGCTGTTTTATAATAGTAGGAGGACTCTTCAAAAGCAAGCCAAATAAATACAGTCAGCTAGAATGTGTAACATTATTCTTCTGCCATCGGAATCGTTGCCCACATTGGCAATTCCCGTTTCGTTTCAGGGAAACGTCGTTGGATAGCGTTTTGGAATTGCTCGATAATATATTTATAATCGAGTGGTGTTTGAGAGACAGTCAAATACATCGTTCTGAAGGGTTATTACAATAAATAGTCAACATTAATTACATTGCCTTCCTATTAAAAAATATATATTTGATGCTTTTTATAAATACATAATGCATAATCGAACATTTTATTCTTCGAATTTGAATCCTTACTTAATAGAGCCTTTCGTTGTACTGAATAAAACTCCTCTAAAATTAAAAAAAAAATCTCTTCTAGAGGGCTTTATTTGGAATAATATGGTAGATAGAACAGCTTTCAAATATTTTTGCATTTAAACGCAATACTACCTTCGAATAATAAATATAATATTAGTAGTAATGAGGTTTATTGAAGTGAGTGTTTCCAATGATCACCTATAAAGATGACGGATTTCTTTGGGGAGTCGCTTGAATTCGACGTTCATATAAAATAGGCATTTCAATTCACAAACACGTTGCTGATTGAATATCGAACGCCATGGTAGACGTCCAGAGATCAATTCAGCGATCATATAGATTAATGAAATTATATCATCGCTAGGACCCTATAAACAAATTTTTACTTTATTATCAACGTTAAGCTGATTATATTTTCTTACGGAGAGGTTGTAAAAAATTAAATGGTCTGTGACAAATTCGAAAAACTCTGCATTTAAGAGAAATTTTCATGGAATTTTTTCAATCTTCGACGTTTATATTTTCGTAGCCACTGTGTATAGGCCATATTATAACCCCTCTCATGAATCTAATAATTCACTGGCAATTATGAACCCTCATTTTATAGTTTCAAAGTATAGTAGTTTGCATTTTAGACTTATAGCGACCCGAAATATCTCCTAGTTCCTTCTTCTCAAATTTGAAGGCGACTCAATGAAAATTTGCAATCTATGCCTTTAATGTGAGGATTTCCGTCCCAACTTTTATTTTTTACATTTGCATATTGCGTTATATTTAGTTTTCTCTCTTTTATTCTTCTAACATCTGTCATCGTTATATTCTGCATCTGATTTTTTTCCCTCTCTAATGTTCGACAATTCACTTCGGCACTAAGAATTCGTTAATCATTCTTGTTTTTCAAGTGCATCTGTCGAATGTTTACTCTCCAACGAATGCACTGAAAGTGTGAAAGTATTTCTCTCAGATGTTTATTGCACTTTAAATATTTTATAGATTTGACCATTTCTTTCAAATTTGCTCTATATCAGTTTACTTAGAAGGTGAACATCGTCGGTCATAACTTGGAAATGGTCAACTTCATCGAATATGTGATATCATTAGAGACAATAAACGAAAATAGTTAGAACCTGTTCACGGCCGCGATGTGCTCTCACTGAACTGTATCGCAATGTACCGATAAATGGTACAAAAGGACGTGGTTTGCAAGGATAGGGCAATACGGTACTCAGATCCGTTATTTGAATCCTTCCTTCGATGCTATCATATGAGATCGGATTCACGAATGAAAACGAATAAGGCGAGACGCCACGATGGATATAGCCAAGACGATGCAGTGACGCGAGTGCTCGTACACAACCCAACCCAATCACAAGACTCATCTCCAATGGTATAGTACCTGTCGGCGATGCCGCTAGCAATGAGCCGATCATTGTGGCATCATACTGAACAATTATACAAGGACGACCGGTCCACTCTGGATCACGTTCGGCTTGCTGATCACCATTTTCACCGAAAATTACCTGCAATTTTTTTTATACGAGTTACTTTTTCTTGGTAATATACTTTCCTTGAAAGAATCTTCTTAAATTTATTCGTATACTACTGCATTCACAAAATTTGATTTTATTACTTCGAATGAACATTATCTCACTACAAAGCACTATAATTTAGAAGGTTCTTCGCTTTCAACTGCTGCTACCTGTTCCATGTTTTACGCGTTGCTTTCTCGAATATGATCCATTTATATATCGCAATGAATGCTGCCACACATTTACAACGGTTAGATGGCAACGATGAACATTTTTTGACTCCTAATGTTGGCTTCACAGAAGATAGCATAAAAAATAGGCTGTGTTCACATAAAGACCACTTTAGGTGAATTTGAAAAACCGCAATAAAAGTTTTCAAATACCTTGGAACTAGCAAAAATGTTTGAAAAAAGTGACAACTTAAAATGTATTTTCCTTTAAGATAGAAGTAGAGAGAAAATAAGGTGTGGTCTAAAAGGCATAAAGTTTCATTTGTATTTCTGTAGATGAAGCATGAGGATCTATTAATGAATGATTTAATTTCATCGTTTGTACTTCCCTTTCTTCTTCCTTCCTCCATCTCATTTACTCTTTCCTGAATAGTTCCTGCAACGGTAGCTAGTACCGTATCTATATTCATATATCGAACTTATTTACCTTGTCAGCTTTTCCAAATGCTACAAGTTTTGGAAAATGTACAGAGCGTCCTTTTGTCTCTTGAAGCACCTTAACGGTACGATGCAGTGCTGTATTCTTACGATTTTGAGCATCGATTCGCGTCATAAATAAATGCGTTCGCTAAATTCAATGTTATATTCCATATTCCATTAAATGTGAATTGCTTTCAAATTTTTACAAGAATTCATAGGACAATCACAGTATTATTTTGTTGTTTAATTGATGCTAAAATTCTGAAGTGAAAAAGAACCGATTTGCATAATCACATAGGGATACTGAGGACAACTGAAGAACGACGTTAGGTTTTTTTTGCTGATCTCTTCTCTAACTGTTCATTTTTATTAGCAACATTTTAAAATTTTCTCGTTTAATTTTTTTTTCGCCATCGCCCCTAGGTTATCCAAAGCAAAGCAATGGGAAAAAAAAAACTTTACAGTGTCGGGTGCTTTGTCATCGTAGATAGAGTGTATTGAATATTCACGAACAACCGGATCATCCTCGGGTCCGGTGATGAAATATGCGTGTTTATCATTATCAATTACACCGCAGATATTTTCCACAGTCTCTTCAATTTCACCCCAGAAAATATCACCCATTATTGTTCACTTTATCCTTAAATAAAAATCGATCACTGTTTACATTACTTTCTACTGAGTAAATATAATTTATCGCCAAAACAGTAAATTTCTGTCGAACCACCTGTTTGCTGTCGAACCACCTGTTTGAAGGTTGGAAAAATATGACTGACATTTGTTTTTGCACCTGCAGGCAGAATCGTCGTTTGAGTAAATTCCAAAATAAGTAATTGCATCGACTCAAATAAGTAACAGCAAAGCGCTTCGATGATTGAGCGGAAGTACGAAAAATATTAGTGTAAGAAACGTTCCGACTTGAATAAGCAAAATAAGTATGTAAGAAAAGAGAAATAAAACCTTCCGCCTTAAACGAAATAACATCCCGCCTTAGATGATACAAATCAAAAAATTCCATCCCGAAGGGACTCAGAAGATATTTACACCTCATTGTAAAAGATTACTCCTCCACACTTGTCGCAGAATTACAGCACTGCACCGAGAATGCGTTGAGAGCATGTAAACAAGTACATAGAACGAACTACCTCTCACAACCAAATCGAATCCCACAAACCTTTTGATTAGTAGCTGCACCGAGTACCGAACCGTCCAACGAGATGAAGAAATCTGAGAATGTCGAATCTATAGATTTAGCTCTTTCTGGAGCATTTCATGTGGACTAGTATACAAAAAGCAGAGATTGCAAGAAACTAACATAATAAAAGCTGATGTGATTTGCATTTCTGTAGGATTTAGTATGACAAGTGGAAAAGTACGCCAGCAGTGCTTATAAAAGTGTGTAGTTATTGAATTTTCACGCACTAGACCAACCGCTTAATCTAATCATTAAAAAGTACTAATGAAGCGTTTGTTTTAAAAAAAACGAATCGTTTCTGCAAATGCTAAACAATTCTGCGAATAATGAAGAAATTCTAATTCAAAAACCTTAGAAAATTAGTTTCCAATGCTTATTACAGCGATATGGTGTCTGTACGGGATGCAGTTGTGTCTGTTCTATCTCTCCGCATGTCTTGTAATTTCATCCTATGGACAATTATCACTTTGTAAATCGCTTTCAATCTCTACTAATGTTTTCGTTCTCAATTATCTGCTGATTAATGAAATGTCTGCTCGTCGATCAAAAAAATCTTGCTCAACACGGTACACGTTTTTTTATCTGCTCAATCAACAGTATTTCTTTCATGTACGATTGAATATCGGTTTCCAGCTCGAAAATTTAACCAGAGGTAAATTATGCAAATAAAGGTAAATTGTTTGACGTGTTTAGCCGCAAAAAGCTTGTGTCTAGGTAAGACAATAACAATATTATTGTTGTCTTAACCGACAGGGGCAGTGTTGAGGGGTGATTGAGTGTAGGCAGAGGGCAGGAGCTGATAGCTGTATGTCGATACCGATATGCAAGAGCACAAGCGAGATAAAAGCAGTTTATGAGGAAGCAGCATCGCCCCCAAACACGAATAGAACCAAAGACCAAGGACGTACAAATGGGTCGAAACCCCACTATATAGGTCCCAGATATCACCTGGGTGATACAAGAGCAAATAAGTCGATCAATAACATTATGTGAAGAGCAATAAACAAGAATCGACTATACGAGTAAATGTGATCACTGCAGTGTTACGTCACAAGCAGATATCCTGGGTTGGCTCTTCGGTGCCGCACCCAGTAGTTGTGGTTGCTCAATACAAAGTTCTAGAAGCATATTCAGATAGCATCGTTAATTGTTGAATTGAATAATAGCTTCGGATTTTTGTTGAAAAATTTTAGAGTAATTGCTTGAATCCAAACTCAAATATTCACGCTGTAACTTTATTCTAATTAGTGAACTTTATCTCGAGTCCGTTTCAATATGCGCTTTTGCGTTTACAATCAACGTGAAAACTGTTATATTTGTGCTCACCATGTGGTGAGATATTGAATAAAGTATTCGATGATTTTTTTCGGTGATCGCTAATAGTTTTTTAAAGTTGACACTGATAGGGATATGTTTGTTATCTGAACGAATAAATCATTTTTAAAGCAACGTTTCTTTGCGTTAAGAATCTTCGATTATCTCAGGAAATGGCGTGTTAAATTTAGCAAAAAATTCGATCACAGGATGCTTTTTTTTAAACAGTCCAACTCATTAAACATAGTGAATCATGATTGTTACTTGAAATCAATTGCCCAACAGGAGAAGTGGGAAATTAATGCATTCATGTGAAACTTTGGAGTAAAGATTCGAAGCAAAAAAAAAAAAAAACTTAAATTGCGATAATTGAGCGATAAAACTGTGACGACGGTTTGTTGATTAATCGAGTTTCACATTCGTTTTGCAGTTTCCAAATATGAGAAAAGTCACTTGCTTACATAACGTTTCTTTTCCTTTTGTTTATGTTTGCAGGAAGAGCGCTCACGTATTATAGCGTTCCCCACATATAAAACATTTCCATTTGATGTAAATTTTTGAGCTTCTCTTCTCTTATATAGAAAATATATCTATTGTTGTTTAGATAAATATTAGTGGATTTTAATTTATAGATTAGATCTATTCACTAGACATAAGGCAAAATTCTTGGCTCAATCATTGCCCCATTATAGGAGCCTATTCCTGGAAATATCTGTAGCGTTGGAAAATTTGAAAAAAAATTTTAGTTAGCGACCAAGCAAAACATTAAACAATGGTGATTACTCTTTATGGTGGTATCCACTCCTTTTTGTTACCTGATGTAATACTTCTCGAAATGATTTACCCTTTTGCACTGCCTAGCATTACTGGGTTTTGCAAAATATAAGTGCGAAAGGGCACTGTAAATTCATGATAGTCGAGGCAGCAAAATGGCTGGTTTTGATGTGTTTCCAAAGGGGAAAAGAGGTGATCCTATCTATTCCCGATATTCATAGTTTATTGACGAAACGTGAGTTTCGGTAATTTCGATTGCAGATCTTATATTTGGTGGCTCCAAAACCACACTCGCAGTTCGAGAGTCAATTTTTTGCGGCATAAGCCTCGCGCGCAAACTCCGTAGAATTGATAAATGCCCATCCTGAAAACCGTTTTAAATCTTTAAATTGGATGGTGCAAAAATGATTTGCAGGGACTTTATGGGCACACATCTACTTCCATACTTCCGTGATTTCGGTTCTCTTTCCTTAAGCAGCTGTTGAGCATGGCATTAATGAAGAACATGACTTTAGAGGTGGGGCATTTGATGTTGTAAGGAAGTGTACTAAATGTTGTGCATCACCTAAAACTTAACCTGCATTTTTCTTTGCGCCTTGTTTTAATTCTCATAAAAGGTATAGTACTAATATTTCTACCACAGACAACCCCTATTTACTGAAATCCCCTCCCGTTACGGTACTTTTGCATCATTTCCTACGTTCAATAAAATAAAATAAAATAATAATTTTCAACGTTTTCTTTGCACAAGCGTGAGGCGTTTGAGGCGTTCACGTGCATTTTTGCGAGGGCTGAACATTGGCCGTTTGAGCAAGGGATCATTGATCAGTATTACGTAAGCATTTCACGAGTACATCACTTTTCATGTCTGTATATATATGTCTGTGTATAAATACATCGGTTCGTCGTTTTTCGCATATTCGCTTAGTACGTTAGCATTACCCAATGGGCGTAAGGGGAATTTTTATTAGTGTGCGATAGCGGTGAAGCTTTCTTTCCAGTTATCTCATTGAATTCTCAATTGTAGCTGCTAGTTATGTAAAAATTAGTTTCACAATCTGATAGTACACATGGTTGAGCTCTAATTAGACCCAATGCTGTTAGTTCTTAATATTGATTTATATAAGCTCTTCATATGTAATCTCTCTTAATTTGATTTCCTTGATTTCGAACGCCGTTTGTTTTGGGTGCCAATTTTAAGAGTTTACATATGCGAAATAATGGCAGCGTATGGATGGGAGAATTAATAAGACAGAATGAGGGGGAACTCGCATATGCAATTCTAATAATTTTTTAATGCTCTCAGTAGATGAATACGTTCTGTTATTATTGATGTTAATTAATTTATTGCCTTCTTTTGCGTCATTTCGTTGATCGTTGTAATCTTTTTTGATATCACTTTTGTTAAGAAATTCAATTACGACTCGCATTTCATTGCTTTCAGCGATTATTGTACAACGATAAACGTTTACTGAAGCAATTGACAACAATGACCTATTTCTCGCGTTTCCCACCTTCAATGCCAAATCGAACGTCGTTGGAAGATGCTCTTATTGCAGGTTATTTATTTGCCAGAATCGAATTTTTAATCCTCTTCACATAATGACTGGGTATTTATTGAATAACGTACTGTTGTAATAGAAAGAAGATGTTACCATCTTCAAAAAGACACATTTCCATCTTAAGTCGCCAGAGTTTACATAAAGCGAACTTACTGTGACAGGTCCATAACCAACCTAATTTTAGTATTTCCATAGTTACTTACGACTATTTATAGTCGTTCTAATAATGAAATAGTGATGTCGGAAGCGTAATGACGAATTGGCACTATTAAAATTTTTGTTTTCGAGTGGCTGGATTGATTTTCCTGCCGTCACTAAAATATCTTTGCATTAGTGCAGGAATGATAAGAATAAAGAATATAGTATTGTTTCAAAAAGTTATTAGCATCACCGTGAGCATGCAGTATGGCAAATAAATTCACAAATCGTATGCATTCTGACCTAAATTAAGCCTGGAACTACTTTAAGGACATTTGTCTAGCTATGGGAATTGCAAGTACCATGCGACCGGACCCCCTTCGTAAAACTGCACCCAATCCTGGGCCCGCTCTTCCCTCTTACTTATCAACCTTTTCTGAACATCACCAATGGCTCTATGGTTACATATCTTAGGACTAGAATTTGAATTTTCATAAAAATATCAATCTGCATCTAAAAGAGTGTAAATATAACATTGAAGCCTCTGCAAAATAGCAAAATATTTGCACAATTTTTTACAAGTGAATGAGAATGAAGTGTCGCATAGCATAGTTCTTCATTTCCGCAATGACTCTCTCACACCAATCGACACATCAACCATCCTTAAAAGAGTGATTGCTGAAACGAAATGTCCTTGAAATTCAGAGTTCATCATTCCTCATATAAATGCCCATTAAAAGAACGCATAGAAAGAATGAGACTTCAAGAAGCTCCCCTCACTGCACCAAAATGTATTGCATTCATATTCGTATTGCAGTATTTTCTTTCGATTTATGCACGAAAACTGCAAATATGAGCGAAAAGAAAGGCTTTTAGGTTTTGTAATTCTTAACGAGAAGGCGTTACTCTTCAATAAACGCATAATTTTTCTAGTATTGTTGAGTGCAACAAAGTCTTTTAGTTAATAATGAATTTCTTTTACTAATGCTTTTGATACAAGTATTTAACATCGCTATATCTTCATCATTACATTCATATCTCTAGAATTTTATATCCCTATTACCTTTATTAATACGTATACTCTATATCGTATATCTCCTATATGATGCTTTGCCTTCATCATTTTGGGTTTTATTTCGCTTTTATCTTAAAAATTTTGAACAAATTTATGCAATATTCCACGTGAATGTTTCACATTAATGCATCAAAGATCTCTTCAAAAGGTTGCGTCGGCGTTTAAATGATTAACATAGCGTGACACTTTGTTTTCTTTTTATCTATCCAGAAAACATGTAATGAGATGTAAACATCAGAAATCATTCGAAAACGTTACCATCAATGAAATCATTTAAAACCTATCGAAAAGCATTGCTCTGTCGGAGTATCGTTTAATCTAATTCTTTTTTATGTTCTAGTTGATCGATTACACACATCACTATAGCATCGTTATACTTTTCATTCATTTAATTGATGATACACTTATACTATATTTTGAATAATGGATAATCTGAGATGAATAATTTCATGAAACATAAGTGCAAGAGTTAGTTGAATATTTTAGTATTCTCAATGGAAATTCTATGTGTTAATAGCTATATTTATGTTGTCTTATGCTATTATTGTTGATTTTTTATTATTAGTGTTACTATATGCGAATATTAGAAAGTGCTTCGAACAGTTGAAAGTTATGCGTAAACAATCATTTTTAAAAGTGGTTTCTTTCGACCCTAATTTTAAGGAGGTAATCTTTGATCAGTTAGTCGTCGCATAGTTCGCATTTTTCTTTCGTCGAATGGAAATGAGACTTAAATTCCAATGAATCTCTAAAACGATTATGCGATTGTTTCAACAATGTTGTATGCAATTTGTAATTGCAATAATTGATCAATAAGTATTCGGCACCAAAAAATAGATCACAATGTAATATAGAGCAGCATTAGGGAGAGGGTGGAGATAAATCTGTGCTGATGAAGACATAGAAATACATCCTCTGGCTTTTTCTTTACTCACCTATAGGTTTTACTGAAAAGTTTTAAGGTATAACGTCCATTTTTAGATTTTTGCAATCGCATCACACCATTAGAATTTTGAAAGATTTCTTAAAGAACCTCTTCAGTTTATACATCTATGTGTTCAAACCACATAATTGAAAAATAGTTATTAGCTCTTATGGTTATTAGTGTAATCCACTTGGAATGCTAATATTTGGGTGGAGTAGTTTTTCATTTTAATTGATAATGAGAGAGCAAAGTTCGAATTTAGGTTTTCACTTAGTGATGAGCATATTGTGCGTTAACAGTCAACCTAATTGATCTTTTTAAGGTGAAAATGCGACATCTTACAAAAGCAAGTATGATTTTGGAAGTAAGCTTTGCCATGGTGGATTTGGCATCGTGTATAGAGGAATACGAATCAAAGATCAGTTACCGGTTGCCATAAAATACGTCAAACGGAGAAATGTGAACGCCTGGCAAAGAGTGAGTCATTGCTTGATGGCATAATCACTGGCCACTGACATGCATAGATGCACTAACGATGAAAGCTTAGAGTTGCTTTTATACACCTTTCATAACACTCACTGCAAGAGAAAAACGCGGCATTAATCTTTAATTTTTCGAGTAAAACACAAATGAAACGGCAAAAAGGAGTGTGGAATATTATGTATTTCGTTGGTGCTGCTGTTGTATTTACGTCAATATTATGTACTGTTGCAACGTCGATATGAGTGATTTGCATGATTTTAGTATCGCCCCTGAAGAAACTAAGAATATTTGCATATCTCTCTGAAATGACCATAGAATATTTCCACATCACTCTGAAGTGATCGTATGGCCAACCTTATCTCTGGAACTATATATCATCATGCATAATATAAAGAGATCTGCCGTGTTCCACTGTTATAAGTCACGAATTTCAAGAAATTGGAGATTCGATATTTCTATTACATTGATGTGAAATATAATTACTATATTTCAAATAGACTCCATAATGCCAATCCATTTTGATGAGTTGTTTTTATTAGCGTTTTGATTTGCTTCGATTCTATCACTCAGAATAATTTCATATGCATTACGTGAAAAGTTATTGCTAATTAGACAATTGCTAATTAGTTATTGCTATGGTTGTATGTTCAATGTAAAAGGGGTATTGCCGGAGATGTTCATCTAGCAGTAGCTCCTTATTTCAACAATTACTTTATGGTTGCAAAAAAAGAATATTTATTCTTTTCCAATGATAAAGCTCCACCTCACGTTTATTCAGTTTTATTTTTACTCATCGCCTCTCGATTTTCTAAATTTGAATAAGAATAACTAATTTTCCGCATTTTTGCATAAATTTGTGGTTTACGTTAACATGAGTTCTGAGCCTCGTTTTAGATTAGTAGGAGTATATCGTTAATGATGGGTGTCATTTCGAATTAATCTGTCGGAACTGAATCAAAGTATAACTTCCGAAAATTAAGCAGTTAAAAATCGTGAAGCTTTCTTTCATTGTTAATGCATTAAGATTTACCTTGTGCAACGTGAACGAAATTTTATTGTAATATAACAATGTCAAGTATATAACGATGGAACGATTTTTTTCAGGATCCTCGAGGTGGAGGAATTCCTTTGGAAATTACTGTTCTACAACGTTGTCAGGATGTTCCCGGTGTTGTTCAACTACTTGATTGGTATGAACGGCCGAATAGCTTTCTGATTGTGACCGAGCGCCCAGAACCTGGTCAAGATCTCTTCGATTATATCACACATCACGGACCACTTACTGAGGCTCTCGCAAAGAACTTCTTCAGACAGGTGATCATTGCTTTATGTTACGTTATATGATGAGACTGTGATTCCGATTTCATTCTTATTCGCACTCACGTCACAAAACGCAGAATGTTGAAGTAAGAATGTTTTTTTGAATGACGTTAGAAAACATTCTGACATCGAAAGTGACGTCAGAATGCTTGTTTAAATGAAAATTACGTCTATAGCTAATAATAGCGATGTGCAGGTTGTGGATGCTGTAATCGCCTGTGCGGATAGGAGCGTTCTGCATGGCGATATAAAAGACGAGAACGTGATGGTTGACTTACGTACAGGACGCCTGAAGCTAATCGATTTCGGTTCGGGCCGTTTTCTAAAGCCGAACAGTGCTCCGCTCCGCGATTTTAAAGGTATGTTTTTTTTTGTTCATTGGCATTTTTCGAAATAACGAATGCTGTGCTGAAAGAAGGATATTAGCAGGGCACAAAGAGGTGTTTAATTTTTAATTTTTATTATCTTGCATATGTTTCCTCTCACCTCCTTTTTTGCTTCACTTAAAACTCACTTGATGAGGAATTGGGTTAAATTTGGCCGGGGACAGGATGATGACTGGGTATCGCTTCCATTCTTGATCCAGTTAAAGGCGTTCATCGAATAGAGAAGAGGCTTCATCCACTTTATATGAAGTAGACTCATCAACAAACGTGACACTTTCATTTCATGATTTTCGATGCTTGCTAATGTATATGCTCATGCGTTATTCCTCCATCGTATCTAAGTCCAATGAGAGATGGAGGGAAGTATTTAGGGCGGTGGCCAACCAAGTCATTTGAAGTTTCAACTGTGAAGAAACATTCAAAAAAATATGGAAAATCAAACTTGGAAAAGTGTTTGAAGGTGAATAGGGAAGTAAAAGTTGAGCAAATGCTCGTTCGTAAATTTGTATTTTCTTTGATTACCGTTTTCCTTAATCAAAACTTCCCATTATTTCATCATAGCCGAACAGTAATTAACTTAGTGATACTGTTTGAAGGAACACGGCTGTACAGTCCACCTGAATGGATTATTTTTTCGAAATATGATGGAGTTGGAGCGGCTGTCTGGTCGTTGGGTATCCTCCTTTATGATATGGTATGCGGGGATATACCATACCATCGTGAGGAGTCAGTTAGGCATAAAGAACCGCTTTCATGGCCCATTCCTGTGTCCGCATGTAAGTGCTCGTTTATATTGTTAGTTTTGATCATTACAAAACGATTTCTTAATGCTACTGGATGATCATGAAACATAATACAAGACTGTGGTTATTGATATTGACTAGCGAACGATCGCTATTCTCTCTGTAGTAGATTGGGCTTCTCGACTAGAAGACTTCAATGCTGAATATCAAGTCAACCCATACGTGTAGTGAAATGGTCGACGATCATTAAACCGACTTGAGCAAACATTTGCCCACCCCTTTGGTGGAGAAGCTTGCATGTTATGTGTTTATCTGATTCTATATATGCTCGGAGAAACTAAGGATTGGAAGTTCTATGGGCAGAAAGCGTGAAATTTTGATGACAAACAAAGTATGGAGTTATGTTCCAGGACAAATTTTAACTCACAAAGTTCCAATGTTATCGAATTGTCATCGGCCGAAGTTTTCATTCTTCATGAAATTGTTTGCGATTGATTCATTTGCGATGAAAGAAATTCATGAAACTTCATGAAATGTGGTGCAATTGATAAGAGTTGAGAGACGAGCACAGAATCCGAGAACAACAAACGCTGTTTGAAAATTTGCGTGATCTCTTTTTCCCTATTTACTCACAATGCAGTGTGAGTACGGTTGTCACATCCTCCCTATTCCCACAAATTTTCCGTCTTTCGCTGCCTGCTAATGCATACGAAGTTATTTTCAGCATGCTGCGATTTAATTGAACACTGCTTAGATCCCAATCCGAGCACACGTTGTACGCTACAAGACATCCTCGAACACCCATGGATGCAGGACGGTGATTTCTCACTTCCTATCAACTCCTCCTTGCTTAAGCATGGTGGCCATGATGCACCCGACATAGACGGTTTGCGACGATCTCATGTGAAGCCATCTATTGAAAAGCTAGTTCCCGTTGACCCATTCGGGAGACCTTTTGTATCAGACCCAAACAAGAAACGTGATTCTCTGAAAGCGGTGGTCAACAGATCGGAAAAAGGGCCTCAACTGACGCTTTTTGATCGTGCCGCACCACCAACATCCAAATCATTGAACATCTTCGGTCGTATCCACCACGGCGGCTTTAGATATTGTGCCGATGCGCGCTCACCAGTCTCATCCACAAGGGGATCGTTTTCACGAGCAGTGGCATAGGGGTTATCATAAAACAACCTAAAATCTTAGCATGATGCTATTTCAGCACACATTCTAAGACCAGCAATTTTGACAGAAGGAGCAATTTCGTTGACAACGTCATATGGAAGCAGCAGCTTCCTTGTTACATTTAAATAATAAATAACAGAGGGTTTCAAAGAACTTCCTTCGATAAGTATTTGTGACGCACAAAAACGCATATGAAATGAACACGGTTTTGTAGAATATTTGAGGCATTAATGAAACGGCTTGCTTATGTGCTGTTATATATGAACCTAGTGATGACAGCAGCATACAAGTGGATTTTTTTGTCCAGATGTGGATCGTTTTCAACTGGCACTCAATTTATGAGTGCCTGTAGATTGTGGTCAACCGAACTTTATTTTTCGAGGTCGAACAAGTAACACAATTGAGGCCAAGCCGATTTTGTCTGTTATTTTTCGGGAATTTTAAAATTTTTTATTGTTTGAAATTACTCATGAGATGTATCGCCTCTCGTTAATTCTTCCAGTTTGCGCCTTATCACTAGATGTTCATTTCATGTGAATATATTGATATTTTTGATATTTAAGAGCAATAATTTTTTTTCTGCTGATGAAGAGGAACAAAAGTATATTGAACGCTTATTGTTCTTCATGCTCCTTCGACTCGATGAATCTTATCTATATACGATGAATCTTTAACGCTAACCAAATGCCTTCATCGATTTAACTGGTCATCTTTGTGTAAAGTTATGCTCGCATAGAATGCTATCGTCTATAGCAGCCATTCATGGAAGAATAACTATAGAAAGAGTAAATCAAATGCTTAAGGCAGCCATTATTATTATAGATGCCTTACTGTGAGTTCTTAGTGCAGGACGCTTTATCCTTTATGTGTGCTTTTTAGGGAAGGGGGGGGGGAGGAGGTGGATGAGGGGGGAGGGAAGAGGAATGTGAGGAGGGAACTCGAGTAAGACCTCTGAACAATGATATCACATTTTAAGTGATATAATTTTAAGTTTATTGCTGAGGGGAGGATGTTTCTTATCTATGATTTTTTGTTTTCTCCAGCTAGTGATTGAGAAAAACTTTTCGTGAGTTTAATTTTTTTTTGTTGAAATTGCTGTAAAAGAGGACCATACTTGTGTTCCAATACGACTTATCACAATTGTTATGCTTTATCGATTTCATTCAATTTATGTACATTCAGCTTAAGAAGTGTTAGCTGTTGGCTGTTCGGTGTTCCCACTTTATACTTTTTTCTGTTATATAATACTGAATACTCCACACCTATTGGATACTTTGAAAGTATTTCTGGGAGACATATGGTATGACGGATACCAATCAAATCACGAGTGTTGGATAATAGGGGATTTTTGGACCACACCTAATCTCACTATTTTTCTTTCTAGAGCACATTTTATTTACCTGAATTCCGTCAAGATTAGAATTGTTTTTCACTAATGAAATGTTTTTGCGGGTTTAGATCTTTTATTAATGGGGCAGAGAAAGTAGAATTTCAGTCTAGAATCGGATTTTTGATTTTTTTTTGCTTTGATGAACCTGTTCTTTGATTTTAGAAGATTTATAGAATGAGCAAGGAAAAATATCAGTGGGAACAAAGATCGGCGAGATTATCTTATCAAAATTAAAGAAACATAGAAAACACTGTTCACTGATAGTACAATAAGCATCCAGTGTGGAGTGTGGAACATTGTTTTCTTGAGGAATCATCACTTTTTCGCATTTTCTCATGCAATGAGTTCTGCGTGCAATGTTTGCGCATCCATTTTTGAATGATGGGCAGTATTTCGATGTTCTTCTTTAAGCAGAATTGTTATTTTTATTGTATCCTAGCGAGTATACACTGCGACATTCTTAGGTATTTTCCTCACATTTTTGTTTTCCAGGACTCTTCATCTTTTAGTGTCTTCAGGATTCAATTTCTCTCGGGTAATTTATTTCGCAACCAATTTCACTTTTGTTCCAGTGAACTTGTCGTCTCATTTTGTTCTTCTATGTGCGCTGAAGATCTCTCATTTGCTTTCTCTTCATCGAGTCATTCGCTTGATTATTATAACGTTCCGCAATTTACTCGCACTATCCGCCATTCATTCGTATGTTGTTGCCAAGCCAAAGTTTATCGCCTTCTGGCAGAATTGCGCTATCACTTTTTGCTGATCAGCGTTCATATGTGACTTTTCTGATTTTGTTGTCGAAGATTTGATATATATTTGGTGTAATAGAGACTCCCCTCTGTGTTATATTTATTTGTATTTTTAATTCTAATGAAATAATGCGGTGATGTTCATAATGTCATACAATATAAAGTGCATTCAGAGATTTCGCTGCTTTAATTTGCATCTCAAAGGACAATTCAACGTGACTTCAAAACATTTGCAATAACTTGTTGTGAGAGTACTATTATATACTGATTCCTCTTTTTTTTTGAAGCTGTACCCTTAGAGAAGTTTTCTAGGCAGTTTCCTCTCTACTCTTTTTTATTGTTTATCGAATATTTCAAAAACTTTTTATTTAAAACTTGAGCGCACGTTTTTTCATTATTGCTAGTCGAGTGCACACAAAGCGTACTATAACTTGGGGAACGAACACAAGATAACTGTTTCCTAGCGAGTATACACAAATAGATTTCCATTACACCTCATAATCGTGGGTTGATTGAAGTGAATGAAATGGATTTCCTTCTCATCGTCCCAATATCATTTTTAAGGCGAAAAGATCCTGGAAATTGTTCGGACCTATAAAAGCGTTAATCCTTCAAAAAAGGCAAAGATGCTTCATTGAAACCAGAAAAAACGCTTTCTTCACCTCACATTCGAACACTATCAAGTCCAACTCTTTGGTAAATGGGTACAACTACTCGGGCAAATGTCAATACTTCATAAAGTTTAAACTACTTGGTCCCTTATGCAATTGGCCGGCTCAGTATTGCTGCACATAACATATAACAAAGAGAAGAAACCTTCCACAAAATGATTGAAGGCACCGATACGCTTGATTGAAAAGCATGAATTTCACAAACAATCGAAATTCTTCCACCAACCAATTGGAACAGCAAATTCATCAAATGTTTCATAATTATGCCTTCAGCTTTTGAATCTGTTTAGCTTTTTGTTTACTGAGGATGTTTGAATATTTAAAGCACTTTATTGAAAGCATACATGAGTTTTGTCGTAAAATAGTCTGTGATAATAATTCATTGCCACTGAAAGGATATTTAAATATGATCATCTTTCATGAGTGAATTTCGAGTGAGTCAGTATGAATACAATCGTTCCCCGTAAATCGTTGCGTTTACTTGGTGGCTACTGCTTCCCCTTCCTGCAAACTTGCACATGTTTCATGTGGATCTCTTGTACGTACAACCTAAGAAATCATTTTTATGTATAACTTGGATTAATCATGTGGGTTCAAATCATTTCTCAACAAATTTCAAAGTGTGATTTTCTCCACTATTGGTGAAATCACAGGGTCTTATCTGATATGGCGCTTTTTTGATTGAAATATTTAAAAAAGTTATAGTTAAGGGAAATAGCAGCTCTATGTCTGGCTACTGGGCGAAATTTTAAGGACGTATGCATTGAAATTCGTGCAAATTTAGCTTTCTAGAGGATTACTATAGTTTCAAAAGCAACGATCATCTCATTTTTTGAATTTCCGTCACGCGTCGTGCAATGTAGACTCGTTCATAAATTTTAATGATTAATTCTTGTCCCAACTTGAGATTATTGTGACGAAGACACCTTAAATTAGACAACTTATCTTATAGGAATTTAAACCAATATAATAAAAGAGGTGCTAACCTTATCCGCGATTTCATCCAAATTCGTTTTCGATTTTAATTTATCGCCATCTTCCTCTTTTCCATCCTGTTGTGTTTTGCTTTGTTATGAATAATTAATAGAAGCACAAAAGAATCGAATTCCAAATAACAAGAAAATTGTGTAAAAAAGCGAAGTAATTACAGCGCACTAGCTATAATGAACCTGGCGCCAGCGAGAAGAAATTTGTTCGAAGAAATTCCTTTTGAAAACGAAAGTTAAAAGGTTGGCAGCGAAACTGTTTTTGGAGCTTAAAACAAAGAGGGTTCTTACATCATAACTGCTTTAAAGCATTAGCTAAGAGAAAGTGATCCACTAACGTGGCGGCACGAGGAATGGGTAGTGAATATAAAACAGCCGATCACCCAATATACATTTGCCAGATCGACTTAAACACTTCATGAAATGGTTCAGAAGTATTCATTACGTATTTTTTTAAAGTTATTAAAAGTGATTGCTTTAATTTGCACACTTGTTTTCATTATATCCTCTCTTCTTATAATTGGAGGTGCAAAATTGCATCAATGATGGAGAAAGGATGACTAAAGTGAACATTAGATTCCATCTAGGAGTTAGAGTGAGATTACTTTTTGTATAGGTGTGAATCTTTTAGCTACAATGAAAGAGTAGGTCTGCACGTTGATTCGGCTTTCAAAGATTTTATATTCTCAAACGTTTTATCTTCAGAAGTTTTAGTCTTGTTCACATAGTTACCTTCTTCTCCTTTTCGGAATCCCAGTCACTAAGAACATCATCCATAGTTGGATAGTCGCCTTTGCCTCGCACTTCCTTGCCTCTAGCGATTCTTTCCTATAATTCGCATACAATAATAGTCTGTCTAGCAATAAAACTAGAATGCATGGCAGTATAAGTGTGATATATACCTAGACGAATCTCCGTAACAAAATAAAGGCTTGTTTATAGCATTCTATTTGTTTCTAGAAAAAAGCATTCCATCTTATTTTAAAAACCGCGTAGGACACCTGCATCATATGCATATATAATATTGGAAAGATGTTGCTGGCACTTTAAACAACTCACTTTAATTGTTCAAATGCTTTGTTATTAAATAGGTCTTACTGGTTCTCACAGTGTTGAAATCATCAATTATTACACTCATTGCCATTTCATGTTCACTCCGATGAAAATCTTTGCTCCAATTGTCTACAACGAAATGTTCGGAATGCCAATTACTGCGTGAAGCTAAGAATGTCACCATTCACACTTTATAGCGTTTAATTATGAGAGCGAAGTTTAGACGATTTATAGGATTCGCTTCATAAGGTCTCCAATGACTATCTTTCGAAAAATCTCTCGCAAAAAAAGATTGCATCGAGTTTATTCTACTCTAAGGAAGTGTTCATTTCCTTGCTCATTGTCGTTCTCTTATACTCGCAATACTTTGACTCTTCACATTCTCGAGAACTCTTCACAATAGCAATACTTTGACTTATTGCAAGCAGTAACATATGAGCGAGTTTGTGTGTGCGCTCAAAACACTTTTAACACTGAAGAAAGTGAGCGATAGATACACGACGTTTTTATCTATTCCCATTATCATCGCTTTAGGTAACCCTCGAGCTTTTCCCTCCTACTCACCTCTTTCGCGTTCCTTGCAATCACCTTTGGTTTAATATCCGGTGCTGGCTTTCCAGATTCCTTCTGCTCATCAGTCGGTTTCTCTAAATGGGTTACATTATACGCAGACATACCGCTTTAAGTTGAATTCCAACTTTTTTTTGAAACGAGCAAAAGCTTCCTTTCATATAAGGCACATGTTTCAGCGGTTCCATACTCAAATTTTAAAAATCTTTTAATGCTGATCAGCTGATTAAGCGAAGAAATGAACAATGGAACAGATGTTCGGATCGATGCTTTCGCCTTAAACGATGTAATTTTAAACATATCAACCGTCCCTCACAGAAAGCATATCCATTTGTTTTTGGTGACAGAATAATGAACCGAACTGTTAAATTTTTGGCAGTTTAATTCTCGCTATGACAGTTGTCTAACCTTATAGTAAAGTTACAACAATTTCAACCCTTTCTCCAAGAAATTCAAAGGTTTCCTTAATGATTTTTTTGATGCCACTGACATACCATCATGCTTTGGAGACTTGGTTTCCTCTTTCACTTCATCAGCAGTACTTTTTCCATCTTTGTTTTCCTCCTTTTTCTCATCTTTCTTCTCATCTTTTTTCTCTTCAGTCTTCTCATCTTTTTTAGTATCACTTTTTTCGTCTTTCTTTTCTTTTTTCTTTTTATCGCTTGCCGAGTCTTTCTTCGTATCCTTTTTCTGCTCATTTTTTTGTTCTGAGACTGGTGTTGGCCGACTAGCCGGCAACTGAGATGGTAGATTTGCTGGTAGCACCGTATTTGGCTGTGAAACAAAAATATTCATTTCATTCACTTTATGTATTCATTAACACATTCACTATTTTCATGAAATTTGCTTTTAGGATCCACTTTTTTCGTTACTGCAAATTTGACTGTCGTTAAAACCTACGCCTACAAACCTGATCCGAAACAGATGTGTATAAGAAATATGCAAATTTGACTGCAAGATATTTTTGCAGAGATGCTTTCTCAACGTTTTAAATTTTACATTCAGACTTAGCGCACGAATTAGCTAATGTCTTTTAGACCTAGAAATTTCCCCAAATATCCTCTCAAACAATACCAATGCCAGATTATTATTATTACGGTGGTAGGTGAGCATCACTCAAAATGAACAAAAACAGAGATTCGCGATCGCAAAATGGTGGAAGAATTTAATGTGGAAACAGGAAAGAACTTCTGTTACCAAAGGAATGTTAGCGATGTGATTTTTCGATGACCTTCTCACATTTTACTTGAGATATTTTCTGGGAGAGGTGAAATCAATTTCATCACTCTACTTCTTGTTTGGCAACTGATTCAGGGGGAAGTGTTTGATGTAGGATGGTCAAAAATTTAGTTGCTTAATCGCCTGACCACGTGTCTACCAGCTGACAGTCAAAAGAACGTAGCCAGGAACGCAGAAGCTGGACCGGTCCGACTTACAGGACTTTGCAAGACGCCATTTTTAGATCAAGTGACCGATAGGTAAAGCCCTATTAATAGAACATAACGTTTTCGGAAGAAAGCACCGGAAACGGTACGAGGAACACTGTCCAATATCAAGTGAAACGGACCGTTGAGAAAAGCTTCACTTGAGAAACGATCTACTCAGAAAAAGCTTCACCTTCAAACAAGACTTCAACGACAAAATGAACCACTGAGTTCAGCAAAGGTCGACATTAGATGGCAGATGACGACATAAACTCAGATATTCCTGTTGAGAGTGCTGTAAGTCCGCTTCTCAACGCATATCTTTGCATTATTATTACAATGGGCAAAGTTAGAAGTTTGCTGTTATGACAGTATACTTACATCTGTCGGTTCGGGTGGATCGACTTTCTTCTTCTTTGCGCATTCAACAATCCAAGTGGCGAGTAGCGTAAATAACTACAAAATATAAGCATAACACATCTTAATATTGTCAAGTCAGAGGGAGCTACCTATAGGTAATGTTAAACTGTCTTTGGTATTGCTTGAAACATCCCACTAGGCGGTAAGCCTTCCACATATTAGCAATCTAAATGCAGTAGTTAACTGGAAATTAGAGCCGGATCGGTGGCTTATGAAAAACCAAATCTCAAATTTCAAATATTAAAAAGTAATTTTGATGTGCAAATTGGATGCAATATTGCGGTACTTCGTTGAACAGAACACTGTCAGAGAATTTGTGCGATCGGAGCATGACGCAGCACGTCCTTCACAGCTGGAGGGGTCGTTGAACTTTAGAAATGCACTTCAACATTTAATTAATCGCAGAAGGAATTGTTTACTACATCCTTAAATCGAAATGAAAACATTTTGCCGATTGACCAAACTTAGCATTTAAGTAATTAAGGCGTTTAAAAGTGAAGTGTTGGGATCATTGCTGTGAGTACGTCACAACGATGTATATGCGATGCATCAACGGGCAATCCATGCAAAACTATGAGCTCAGCTTTTAAGAGATGGCATCAGCGGCATCACTGCGAACGACAAGCGGGAGATGGACGGTGAATGAGCACGAGGTCTCAGCCTTGAGCTGAAGTTGAAGAAATATCCCTCAGAATTTTCATTTGGTTTTTTTTTAAGTGTTGGACGCATAATATCCATCTGGATTGCAAAACGTATAGCCTGTACTGCTCTAGCCACGTATAGTGGACATTGGCATTCAAAGCCGATAACGTTATGCGACACGACGCGAATACCCTGCAATTGTTGACGTTTCATAGCCTGAGAGCAAGGATTACTTAATTCTTGATCCCAACGTACTCCACAAAATCCACATAGTTCTTCCCTTCTCTCCATTCTCCGGACATGATGCTTCCTGTACTTTGCTTGCTCAAATTCAATAGTCGACAAGAAAACACAAAATTTTTTTAGAAAATTCTCATTCCTGAAGTAAGTGTTGGCGTCGCAAGAATTCTATCATTCGAAAAACTCCAGCAAAAATTTCGAGTAAGCTTACAATGGCATGAAATGCGCTTATAAGTGGAGCCATAGATTCCATGGGTATGGTCCAATTTGAATTTGCCATCGCGTTCCTGTAAGTCAGATCCATTTGCGAACTTCAGAAGATATGGTTTATGACACCTTTTCATATCTAATTTTAATTTCAGTACCGTATTCTGCTGGAAAATTTCTTCTCGTCGGCCATTCGGACGCCAAGGGAATATTAACCGGAAGTTTTTCGGCAATAGGATGCATTATCCAGCTTGGACCAAACTTATCATGTTGTATAATCTGCGCCTAGAGTATTTGAACAGCATATTCGCATTCGCTCGCTTACAACCGAAGTTGGTCTTTCAAAAGTTTGCACACACAAACATTTTGACTGAGCAAGCACAGATCTCTGAGGATGGAATGTGCTGTTCTTATTGTCACCATTTGTGCGATGCACATTGCTTGCGACTGAAGTTTAGACGAACCATCAAGCCTTATCTCCTAATTAAGAATGCCCGTGACAAAGCCGTTGATATGCTCAACAATAACCAAGGCCATCTGAAATATGTTTGAAGAGGAGAAGGGAGGGTTGGAAACCAAAAAAACATTTGACAAAGTCTATGTGACAATGCACTTTGAAACAGCCTATTATCGACTAGCCAGTATCAATCGAGTACCGGTCGGCTCATTGCTGCATTGCCATCGTTACAAAGAAATGGCGGCAATAAAAACACAATTTCGATTCGCAGTCACTCCCGCACTAACCATTACTCATCGCAACAACTGCTTTTTCCGACCTTTTTCAGCGAAAACTGCATTCGAAAACGGTTAGTGTATTTTTTCAGATTGTTTTGCCGTGAAACTTATCGTTACGGATGATTCTTTGTACAGTATAAAAATGACCACAACAAATAGTGTAGTGTATCTGTGTGCATGCAATCGGCAGTGTGCAAAATTGATCCACCACGAGGGCTGCCTCTTTGTCCATTTTTGACCGCTAACCTTCATTAAAGCCGGCTTAGCTATATTTGGACAAGCGGTTGTACTTTAACTATCCATCATCGGCCAACTTTACGTCGAGTGAAATGGCACCCGGTGAATGAAGCGGTCACAACGGTGCCATAATTTTTATTTTGTAGGGTATCCACGGGACGACTGCTAAATACATCTGATTGCCGTAAAATTTTCCTGGTACCACTCATTACTACTCTCTTCAGAAGCAAAGATTTTAACAACTCAGAAGCGTGACAGTGAAAATTTACATACCATGCGGTCATCACTTCCGATAATAGGGAAGCAACTTTCTCGATTCTTTTCGCGATCTATGCCAAAAAATTTTAGCAGATGTTCTCGAATTTCAGCAAATTGTTTATATGCAAGTTAGCGAAGCACGTTCCTCGGAACAATGTAATTTCATGCACTTATATAAGCAAATCACAATTATAATAAAAGCAAAGAGCAATCAAAAGCTTTCAAGCATTTACCTCTCTTTATGTATCGTAAATAATTTCAGTCAAACTAATATAGACAAAACGGAATGATTGAGTGAATCGACCAACCACCAAAGGTAAAAATAAATAGAATGAATAATTATAGAGGATGTTCCTTCTCATTTTGCTAAAAAAAATTCTGAATTTCTAATATTATATAGGTCCAGCTTGAAATGTTCTTCATATATGCAAATATTTCTCAAATTGTTACTGACTTCATGTCCCTTCATGTCCAATTTGTGATTGTTAACGGACTAAAATGATTTTCAAGTACAAATTCTGTAAAATATAAATAGATCGCAGCTAACTACACGGTAGTTGTTGATACCAGATAATCCAGCAGTAAAAGCCATTTAATGCTTGCATGTGAAAAAAACGGGCCATGTTATTGCAATCATGTTTCATTGCATTTAATTGTGCTGATTAGCACTGAGAGCGATAGAGATAGGTTCAGCTGAACAAATTATTGGCGAGTTCCTTGACTCTATAACTCATTGCACATCCACTCAAGAATCACGTATCTGGCGATTTTTCGTTCAGCCAGTTAGAAAATAACGATATCTACAAGGGCCAAGTCCTCTTGGCTCGTCTAGTCGTCCAGGTCTCCTTGAGGATCTGCACCCTTTGCCGAGATGCGGTCGAGTAAACTGCGAGACGACGTAGGTATATGGGCGAACAGTTTAACACACTCTTGCAATAAGGTGACAAACGAGTAGTTTAATAGTTTAACCCACAGCCAGACATAGGCCCACTCACTCTTATGAACAGTCTAGCAGCTGGAATAAATACATGAGCACATCAACCCTTTTTATATCCCCTAGATTCTGCATTGAGCCAGCCTCATGACACGTGCTGGAAATCGTTTGATCTGCCTGTATGCTCTTGACCTTCTTTGACTTTGCACGGCGCACTATTCCCGCTTGATCCACAGTCGATAGTCTATCTTACATGTGATTCATAAATATTTTAAAAGGTACGACTTGGTCAATCGATTTAACCAACTAGGAAAGTGAGTTTTTAAAAACCTGATGTGATCTCAATGTAGATACGGGAATCAAAGTTTGCGTAAATCACACTTCTAACTTTTCAGCTAATCTTTCAAAAATGAATCGCATGATGGTCACCGCGATTCTTTGTTCGCTGATTGGCCTCATTCAACCAGTCGCGCTGAACACTGTTGAAGATGCAACAATGCCATATTTTCTTCAAATATCAACTTCAGAAGCTCGCGATCAGTACTACAAAATATATGACAATTCTTCAGATCTAACAAAACAACAATTGGAGGATGTGCTGCGAAAATGGGCCAAAGAACAGGGTGAGGAAGTTTCGGTAAGCTGCTTCACCTCAATTCAGATGCAACAATCAAAAATGGCGAAATCAGGCGAAATAATTGAAGAATTTCTCAAGCATAACATAGATACAAGAAAAACACGATAATGCTAAGAAAGCAAAAAAAACAACCAAAAAACAATAAAGTGAGCAATGAGAAAATTAACAGAATTCAACAAAAGCAGAAAGTTCAAGGAAGGGTGTAAAAAGGATCGTGAGGAAAGATCGAAGAAATATTTCGGTTTGATGGGCCGAACAATCAGTCTTGTAAAAGCAGGATGAGTGCATTAATGACTGGACAAATGAAAGGACGAACAAATAAAAATTCGCACACAGATATTTTCATACAAAACTCACCTTCAAATAAACATATCTGGAATAGCACCGGATAACAACGGAATTTGAATTAAAATCATATGTGCAGAGTACTTATCTATTTCAACAATAACCAAGTGGACCAGCGTTTCAGGCCAGAGTACGGAGAAAAGGGGGGGGGGGAGGGTACAGTAGACATGTTGTTATAATATACGCTTCCACATTCAGATTATTTAATATGCCGATTTAATCACGTAAGCTGTGAATTATGTGTATTATGCCTTCATAATTGAAGTGAACCCAGCGCCCATGCAAATTATTCACAAATTTATAATCTTTTATGAGCCGAATGATGTTAGCAGTTGAACAGAAGACTTTTTGGCACATTAGTGATTCAAACTCATTAGGAATCTGGAGAGTCGTTTCAAAAGATAATTTAGGAAGTTTGAATCATAACTATGTACTTTTTAATAAAAAAATTTCGCAACAAAGTTGAAACTAAAGAGCAGAGAGATTGATTTAGGCAACGGATACGATACTTCTTCCATAACGCATTTTGTAATTTGTGAACTTACAAAAACATGTAATCATTATACCAAATGGCTCATTTGCTTTTTCGCTGTTTAGTTATGTGAATAAATGTGCACAAATGTGAGCAAAAATATGAAGGTCGACACTCAGAAACTTTTTTAATCAGCACTATTGTCTGTATGCGATTATCTGTTGTCTTCACACACGCCGCTAATTTTGACTGAAAAAAGATATCTACAGCATAAATGAGTGAGCAAAATTGATCGCTTAAAATAGGCCCATAGAAGAACTTTTTGCTTTAATTCAAAGTAACTAATCCTCGCATAAACATATCCTTCTCAAATGATCTTACAGTACTTTTTGGGACACTTTAAGACCGGTTATGGATCTTGAGGCTGGCTAAACAAACTCGTCTTCGGCTTAGCTGGCTCAGTGCCTCACGTGCTCATCCCCGCCTCTCTTTTGTTTGTGCTAAGAGCTAAATACGGAATAAACATGCAATACACAGTAGCTATTTTGCCTCAGCTGCTTCGATGCCGCCTATTATGAAAGACAGGAGAGCATATGAATGCAATTTTAAGAATATTTATTACAGAAAGAGTATGAGAAGTATCTCGAATCGGAGTCGAAATTCGCCTTGAAAAGATTCAACGTTCTATCGCAGAGAATTGAATCATCGAGTGCTAGTGAAGAAGTCAAAGAATTGCTCATAAACATGCTCAAATATCAACTACTGAAGAATGTCACCATTCGAGCATATAATGAACATATATCGACCTTCATGGATGGATCTCCGAAGAACATTCAAGACGAAGCGACTAAACTATGGAACAAAATCGATCCAGCTAACATATAGATGAAGCAACGGTTATTCAATAAAAGTGATCAAGATGGCTCGTCTTGAGTAATTCATGCTATTTTGACTAACTTTATGTGTGGTTTCTGATAAAATCCTACCTCGCGCTGTTTCGCATTCAGAAGTGTTGAGATCACCATATTCTACAGAGGGTGTTTAGGTTA
This sequence comes from Baylisascaris procyonis, assembly GCA_037389465.1. Classification (NCBI taxonomy): domain Eukaryota; kingdom Metazoa; phylum Nematoda; class Chromadorea; order Rhabditida; family Ascarididae; genus Baylisascaris; species Baylisascaris procyonis. Next base: position 2,342,271 of record JAZARR010000266.1, read on the forward strand.
TTGAAGTGAATGATATGATGCCTCTATGGAACGAAATTGAAAGAGAAGCCCGCAACGAGTTATACCTCAGATCGATTACGTGGTCACAAAACTTCACTGTTCACGAAGGGAAAGGGCAGGGAGCGGAAGGGCTAGCATGGAAATGCTGAGCATTATTTTTCTGCAGAATCAAGTCGTTTAGTGAAAGATTGCTTTCAGGGAACACTGCGGGATTCTTCTGCGATGTGCTCACATTGCTAGCGAACTTCAGAGAGAGATTTCCATGCATTTTGGTGCTGAAAACAGTACTCTGGTGAGAAATCATGAAAATAACAATTTTCGGCGCAGTTGAACGTCTTGCTCATCAACACCTGAGGTGCCATCAAGGAGGAAGTTTGTCTATGTGATGCCTGTGTGAATGTGGGGCCTTGAGATGTAGGAAATTGATGCCTACGTGAACTAACTAAATGCAAGCTTCTGCTGCGCGTATCTTATTTCCAATGAATTCTATGTTTGCAAGGCATACTTCATTCTCATCATAAGCTTAGCGTGAGAGATTATCGCTAAAGAATTGTATTTTTTAAAAGTTGCCATCGCTTCACCACCTGCTGTTGCCTTCAGCAGGTAGCGATGCTTCATTCACAAAATTAAAAAAAAAAAGTATTAGTGTTATTCATGAAAATATTATTCGAGATATAAATGTCGTAATTTTCGACAAACTTCTATACAGCACATGAAAATCCAACATTATACTACCCAACAACCGTACTCTTAAAAAAAGATTAGACGGGTTTGAAATAATTCTTCAGTTCTTTAAGCATGAACCTTCCTTCTTCAACAGTTCGACTTTTGGATGTGTTCTTCACACAGTAATCAAGCTTTAAATTCAAATGACTGAATGGTCACTGAATCAATGATGCAAAAAAGGGTTGCCTAATATTGGAATTGCATAAAGAAAGTCGAGATATAATAAGTAAGATTATAGAATTTGTATTGCAGTAGACAATAAAACTGCTACTATGCAATCAGAAAACAACTCGAAAATGTATCGCAATCTCGCTTTGCTTTATACTGATCACAGAGATTGTGTCCATCGTTGTTCCAAGCTGAAAAGGCCTGGAAACTGACCACATTCACTGCACTATCGATGCGCTTCACAGGAAGAGTGTAGACACAGCACGACAGTGACCTATCTGCGGAGGGTCACTCACTAGTTTTCATGAGCGTGAAATGCTGATTTCACTAGCTTGTACAGTTATCAGCACCAAACTGGCAGTATGTAGATCGGGTATGTTCATCCAAGCGTAGTTGCCTAAGTCTGATTGGAACGGCGCTTGGTAAAAAATGTAATGTAGGAATGAGCCTTGTAATGGCCAAATGATAACAAAGAATCGTTTCGTCGGGCGCCGATTATAGCGCATTGAGAGCATCATTTCAGCCTCATAACATCCATCATTTTAGCAAGAGGACGGCAAAAAACTGTTTTGTCTGTCGAATGATTCACTGACATCAGCACCAAATCGATGGTTATCCGCTGTGATGACGACGTGATAATGGGCGATGATGTTCCGGCAATAGATAGATATAAGTAGGCGCCGGTGGAAGTGCTAACCATTCAGAAATCGCAAACGCACTCGATACATCGAAATGAAGGTGGCGTTCATCTTCTACGTCGTTTTTGTCGCAATATGCGGAATGGCACACCCTCCCGCCTCCTCCATTTGGATCCCACGAATTCCATTCCGCTGAACGTTTTGGAGGTATATTGACATGTTCACGTTTTGGCACCACTTATTATTTCTCTAATCATTTAAATGTCCGGTTGATCGAAATCGATTTTAGTTGTTGATGATTTCGCTCGTTATTGATAATGCTTCTATAGTAGGCTGAACATTGCACCATCCTTATTCAAACAGTTGCGTAAAAGACACTTCTTCGTTAGCACTCTGCAAAGAAATCAAAAAAACTGATCTCATTTCTTTTGACATATTGCAGCGCTAACGAGTAAATCAAAAGTGCATGTAATAGCGGATTCTGGTTGATCTTATCTGTAATTATTGTTATGAAAATTTGGAGAATGCGATGAGAAAAATGGAAAAATGTGCTAGAGAGGGAACTCTGAAACAAACTCTCTATAGACGTATATTTAATTTCCGGCCGCGGTTTCAAACGTGATCGGGTTCCACCGTTTGCTAATGGAACAAGCGATGAAGCGAAGCAGCAGCTGAAAGAAATTTTCAAGGATCGATCTCTAACGAAAGAACAAATCAATCAAAAAGTGCAAGAGTGGGTGAACTCGCAGGATAGTTCTGTACAGGTTATAATTGTGATACTTCGCGATTCACTAATAAGCAAAAAAATCGAACGATGGTGAGTAGCAAAATACTTGTGAGTGAAAGAAAGTGAGGTCAATTCAGCTTGAAGTTTTAATCATTACTGTTGAAATTAGAAAATATTAATAGCCTTAAGTTTTTATTAACTGTCAGTTGCCGGTTGCATCGAGAATGCATATGAGTAGAGAAGTTATCGAGGATACACTTTTTTCAATTGATCGGAAAATAGTGCAACAACCTTTATTACTATCAATTACGCAATAATGTATCCAGCATAAATAACCAGAACTAATCAAGGCCATAGGTGCGGACAATTTCTCAGGTAAATGAACAAACACAATTTCCTTCAGGTTGAGCGATGGAATTAAGCAGGTTTAATTTATGGCCGACAATGCTTTCTCAGCTTTGCACGCTAATTGATCCGATGAACTTTGTAGTGATGTTTACAAGTGCAAATTGCAATGTTACGTTTTGGAGTGCTAATTCTCAAATACTTCACTATTTACTAATGAATAATTTCAGAGTGCTTATACGGAGTTCGAGGCAAAAAGGAAAGAGCGAGAGTAACAAATGAAGAGCAAAATTGAAAGTGCTAATTTAAGTGAGCAAGCCACTTCGGCGCTGAAAAAGATCGGCGATCTCATCAACAACAACTCCATAACGATTGAGGACGAGCATAAACAGATAGGAGATATTCTGAACGGCCTCACTTCCGAGCAAAGAAAAGAAGTGAAAGGAGTGCTTCACGGAAAGAGACCGAAGGGTGAATGAGATTTCTTGAATACATGTCATATGCGATTAAATAAAAATGCTTGAACTGAGCCTTTTTTGAAGATTATGCAAATGGCACTACCAATGAAGGGAATCCTCCACCTCATTAATTGAATCTAAAATCTAAATATGCAAACAATCGTAACAAAAACTAATGCCTATATTTTACTTGAGTAATTTGCAGTGAGTCGTTGAAAAACACTATTAACAGAGTTCTTCCCATTTGTGTTCTGATTGCTTTAGTGATTTATTCCATACTTTATTCCATAGTATTTCATATGCTGCAGTCAGAAATTTAGTAGCATACTCCGTACACACGATATATCACTATATCTTGGTGTAGACTGCATTAAAATATAGTTTACTTCGGGGACACAGAGACTAGAAAATTACTAAATCTACAAAGGAAGACACGAGCTTCATAAGTGAAGCGACCCATTAAATGATTATGTACTTTCTTGATGCTTACTTCGAGTGCAACGGGACGACCAGTCTGCCAGTTTTCAGCTCAGATTTTATTTAACAACTTAATTTGGGTTTATTGCCAAACTAAACCCGATGAAATCATATTCACGCAGCAACATAAAATTGGAATTAACGTCAATAGAGTAATCCACCCTGCTCGTACTGTCATTTGGCTTCTTCTGTTTCATTTGGAAATTCTGCAAAGCCGAGTTCTTCAAAAACAGCTGTCATCTCGCTATTCAACGTTTCTTTATCAGGCATCCTTCGTCCACATATTAAAGCCTGAAAGTGGACTCGCTAGCCACGCTGGAAATATTCTGGACTCTATGTTAAACTGAACTAGAGCTTAACATTTGCAGGATCGTTTTGCAGCTCCGACGAAAGAAACGCTTGTATAATTTACAGACAGTAATTTTTTCATGCAGGACCAAAGAAACAACTTGAATCATCTTTTATCAACTATATTTAGGAAACTATAGCTCAGTTGGGTACGCACATGTCAAAAAATTCATAAATATTTCGAAGATCATTGTAAAATACGGAAGAGTAATAATGTTATTATTGTGAAAAAAGGGAGTACACCACAGGAAACATAAAACATCCACTGAAGTACTTAAATAATCCTCAAAAACATTCAGCTTTGATCATATTTCACAGCTGCAACCCTTCTAAATTCATTACAAGTACAGTTGCTCTTGCAAGGTATCATCAGTTCAATTATGTGAAATAAAAACGTCTACCTTTAAAGGCCGTTGTTTCGCCTCTTTCTGCTCGTTAAATGCAAATTTCTAAAAGAAAATATGAAAGAAAAGAAATGTTCGAAAGTTATGGAAACGAGAACCTTATTTGACATCTTAGTAGAATACGATAAGAGAACACACTGCTCGAACACATCTCTGAACGATTTGACGTACTGCAAAAGCGAATTTATCAAAACAAAGAAATACTTCATTTTTTTTTTAAATCCCACAATTATATCATAATTGCTTTGTCTACTTTCTTCTAGTTTATTAACGTGCCGAAAGAGACAAAATAGATTAGTGGCAAATTTTTAGTTCCTAAATTATTATGTTCGATTATCGTCAAAATTATGAATAAAAAAACGGGAAACCTATTTGGCTTAAAATTGAAGTGGAAGTGAAAATTTCACTCAGAAATCAAGCGTCTGGAAATAATAAAAAGGATGAGTTCAATGATCTGAGTGAAGTGAAAACAATAAAGCAATTAGCCACATTGCGGTAAGCTTGATTAAAATCAGCTATCAATTAGAATGAATGGAGATACGAACCACTTCTGCGATGTAATTTGGTTCAACCAAAACTGAGACGGCTATCGTTCCTGAAGTGAATGCTTTATTATGCACTGAAGGTAAATCAGCAATGCAAAACAATGAAGCTCCCTATTTTCAATTCTTCTGTCGATCTTTTTGTTACAATAAAAACATTGAAAATTCCGCCCAAAAATACAAATAAAAAAGATGTTTATCATTAATCACTGATGTTTGTAGTAAGCAGCCTAAAATATATGCAATTCAGCCTATGATTCACTCAAATGGTTCCTCGTCTTTTGATGACATTAAAAAATTCTTTCAGTTTATTGTATCGTTTTTGTGATGTTTTCCCTTTCGAAATTTCGCAAACATAAAGTCATATCAGATGTTTAGTAGTCTGAATGTAACATTTATAGAATGAGTAACAAAAATGTATGAAAAAAATAGTGAATCAAACAAAAGTGTAATCTTTGCTTTGATAAATCTATAGATTTGCCGTATTCAATACGGCGACGTCATGTGCAAACACGTGATGTGTCTGTCCGTTTGTCTGTCTGTGCACACGCACGTGTTGTATGTATCGGTCTGTCTGTCTTTCCTGTTCCTTCAGCTTGGGAATCATTGAAGTTATTTTACAGGAGTCACTTTCTTACTTCATAACCGGTTGCATTAGAAAACAGAATATTAGTTAATGCCCCATTCCAACGGTTCCACTACTTGCTAGTATTTCGTAAATTAGTCATTCACGTGAACACATTGCAAATGCGCACGTGCTATCGAATTTTCTGGCGCGTTTCTCTTCTTCTGTTGGGAATAATAGCCTCTACTGAAAAAAAGGTGGGGAGCGATTTTCTGCATTTACGATGGTTTCATATAAACTTTTTTTCAATAAATCATGCATAAGCATCAGCTGATCAATCAACAACGAAGAGGTTGATAAAGAGCAGTGCATAGGCTGATAACGACAGCTCAAATAAATCAGCCGTTTTCGATTGTTGAGTGCTCATTTCTTTTGAAGATCTAAAACAGTCAGCATTTCTAGATAGCGCATGGGTTGCTCAAGAATAATTTCCGCAATAATTCTACTCTTTGCAATCCACTGGCATCGTAAAAAAATTAATTTAATATGATCGCCTCCACTGCGCAATTTTCCGTTTAACTCAAGTGGAGAGTGTATGCATATGATCCAAAATGCACTGTTTGATTAAATAGAGCTAAGGATAGGCTTCATCGAAAGCTGATGATGATAAAAGATGTAATCGAACAGGAGCGCCTCATTTAATTTTATGGAATGGTCATGCAACGATCTCATTCGTGACTGAGGTGTTTAGTTTGAGGAAAGATACCATTGTCGGCGAGTGCATCATGAAGAAGCTTGGCACTGTCCTTCGTGAGAAACGCTTCAACAGGACATATAGCACCATAACGAAATACTGGATGACATGCATCAAGAAAAATGGCATTGAAAGGCGCCTCTCCTAAAACTGTTGCAAAAGAGTGCTTCATCTTGCCAAATACTAACATTGCAGTCGTTTTTCTTAGAAGCTTTTTGCTGATGAGAAGGGGCTTAAATAAACAGCATCAAAATAAACAGGGAAAACGTTTTAGAAATTGACTAACATTCACGCAATGCTGCTCTATCTTACTATCGAATGAAGCAAATGCATAGAAATGCAAGGACTTTGAGTTCACGAAGAAATTCTCTTCACATATTCCTCCCATTCTTCCTTTTCTTCAGTCATTTCCCCCGTCGAACTCATTTCCCTCCGAAGGCAATCGCCAAGAACTTCCATTTTATAATTCGCGATATTATCGCATTTTTGTGCATCACTTTGATCGTGCAATTTATGTTGTCTTTAATACATAACCTTAAATGCACGTCCAAGCTTCCATTGGCTTTGGAGAAGAAGAAGCGCATATTGCTTTAGCAAAGCAGCTGACAATTTATTGTTTATTAACGGTCCCTTTCAATTCTCATTCACATGTCTCATCACCCATAACATTATTTGCCATTAAGAAACCATTCGAAACATATGTTGAAGTATCAACTTTTTCATATTGTATCATTCAAACACAATGCCTTTCTTATTGGAGAATCTGATCATTGAAGTTGACCCCCTGAAGATCATATTCCGCATCTCACACATTATGCAAAATACAGGGAAATTGGAGATTTCATGGAAAAGAATATGCAATAATGGACCTGATCGTAGATGATCACGAAGAAATTGCAAACCATCCGCAATGACAACTCGCTGGCGATGGTCGAGCGTGAGATTGAAATACTTTTGTGCGACTTTATAAAACGTCTCTTCAAGCTCAACAACGGTGATATTCATCTCAAAACTTCGCAAGAGGTTATTAAGCAACAAACGCAAACGAAAACTGTTTAAACAATCATAAGCATTTTCACTTAAAAGGGAATTTGCCAAATCTCGTATCTTCTACAGTCTTATTTCTTTCATTCTAGAATAATAACAACAAGCTGAAGGGCTTATAAAGCTTCAGCAGGCACGGCTTGATTTGTCTTTCCTAGTGTTTCGGATAGACTTTATGCGTTATAACAACAGCTGTTAAAAGTTGGATTCGAGCCATTTGATTTTATAACGTCATCAAAAGTCATATATGAGGTACTTCATTATTTCGAGAAGCTCTCCTCTTCCGCTAGAACAGCCTCGAAAAAGCCATTTAACGGAAAAGCTGACCTCCAAGTACCGTAATCACATTTGTCTCCCTGTAACTTTGCGCACTTACCTGTACGAGTTCACTGTGAGTGACAGCTGCCTTCGAACTAACAATGTTTACCTTTTGACTACTATTAACTGAGCTGCATTACAATACTCTTAGGTAATAAACCGCAGGAGTGGAAAAAGTTCATCATAGTAAGGGAAATCTTTCTAAACAACTGATGAGCAAACGAATTGTGCAAAATCGTTCGAATATTATTTCTCACTCGTAAAAGTTGAGTAAAAACTGTTCGAACATTTAGCAAAGCTCATCTCCATTAAGTACGAAACGTTTCTATCGAATAAGCAAGAATAGCTTCATTAGCAATGAACCGCTATATCTTTAAGAAGAATTTCCCTCTTTAATATATGAGAAATTCCGCTTTTTAAGGGAATAAAACCGGTCTGCACTTATGCTTAAAGTAAACAGCCGACTTTTTTTTAATGAGACCACTAACATTTTGGAATCGATGATGTAAATAACCATTGATAACGCCCGTACCGAGTCCTATTGACAACACATTGTACGTCTTTGTGTGGTCACGAAATGTACCGGTCACAAACGGTGCAGCGATCAACACTTTTGTATATAGATGCACAACTCTAGCGAAATCCACTGATAGATAGCGTGCATTGATTGTACCATTGTGATCTTAAATGGGGAGAAATGAATGAGTTGTGATACGATTGCATGGGTGATGTCACTGCCTGTCCACAAACATCTCACAAGATCATTTGCACCGATGCATAAATATCACAAACTAAAACAATACCAATCATTCAATTTCGTGTGACCCTTTTACGGTAGTTGTATAGCAAGCATATGATTCGATGCATACCTGATAAATTGAGGATAGATTTAGCAAATGCAGAATGCCAAGTTGCAATGGAAGAACGGAAAAAAGGTTATGCGCGAGACAGCGATTAGTGAACGTGATATAGACGACAAAAAAGAAATTAATGGAATCCTTAGATGGCGATGTTCCACTCTTAATAATTCGATCATCATTGCTTCCACTTGTTTATACAACTTGCGAATCAAGTATCTATATTTCATTTGCCTCAGGGAAGGGGAGGGATAATAATTTTTTATTCCCCTGATCGACGTTATCAATCGGTCTTAACGAAGATAGAGAATGATGAAGTCATATAATTTGTTTGCGCTTACAGCAATCATAAAATGAATGAATATATATGTGAAAATTCGTTGCAAAGAATCTTATTCTCAGCGTTGTTGTAAACAAATAATTTCTTGCAAATCAACTCCTTGCAAATGCGTTCTCACCTAAGGTGACGCGTTAATCGGCAATGGTTTACCGACATGGCTTCGCGTCCATATCGATTTACTCCCTCATAATTATTTCATTAGTAAAATCGAACCAACAAAAATGATCTTAGTAGTGGCCATTTGAATTCAACATTCAGATAGTTTTTTACGTTCATCGATTACCATATTTATAAGCGACTATCTAGATAAATTTTTAAAATTTATTTATGGACAAGTGTCGCGACTGCTCGCGAAATAAATAAATTTGAGTGTTAAATAAAGCTGCAGAATTATTTAGTGCAGAAATGAGTGGGTTATGGTGAAATCAACGCAAATGGAGTTGGGGATATTCACTGATCGTAAAAGTGGATATGCACATTTAAACGTCGTAAAAGTTTTTATGCATATCGGATGAGGGCAAATGAACGAACGGAGTTGAGGTTGTTGAGGGTCACTCAGATATGTTTTTGCACAAAAAGCGGAATGCACGTGCGAATGGCACAGAGAGGGCATGATAGCGCTTTGTCTCCAACAAGCGCATAAAGACGTTAGCATAAACACATCGTAAAAATTATTATGCTTGCCTAATTGCCTAATTAGGGGCAAATGGACATCGTAAAAGTTGTTATGCACATCGAATCACCCACAAAGAAGGGGCGGGCCATAAGTATCAAAAGGTATCAACAAGAAGGCTATATAAGCGAACCCCAAAGTTTCGGTAACTATTGTATAGTGCGTGTCGTGTACCGGAACTTCGCCTCCAATGGATATTTTTGATTATATCTGCGTGTTCCCTCTCAGGTTGTAGTTGGATAGTTGTGTCCAGTTTGTGTTGTGGACAGGCTGTAGTTGGATAGTACGTAGGCTTGTTCTCTCAGTCGGGCTGTAAGGTAATCTTATGTTTTTAATTAATGGTGCATTCATAGGTTTAAATAATAACATAACATTACATACTTGTGAGGTAACTGTACATGAGTTCGCTTAAGTGTGGTGTTATGCTTCTGATCAGTATCAGGTTATTTGCTTTACTAATGAATATGCGTCTTCTTTCAGTCAGATTATAAGGGATTATAGATCTCGTACTTGTCTTGTAATTATACATGAGTTTACTTAATCACGTTCCAATCTACCATCATATTACTTTCACTTCTGATAATCAAGTGTTTCTTCGTCGCGTTGTTGATTGTTTAAATGCGAATAAAGGTTTAATTACCCAAGTTTGAGGTGTGGTTCACACAGCAGTGGTGAGGTGCACAGGTCGGTTGCACCAACAGAATCTGTTATTGGTATTGTAAGCAGTGGAGAGGTGCGCAAGTCGGTTGCACCAGCAGAATCTGTTATTGGTATTATAAGACAGACCACCTCAACGTGAATTGAATACTCCTGGGTAACGGGCGGAAACCAAAAGGTGATCATTGGCGAGCGGAAGTCGTCAATAAGAGGAGTTGCGCGACAACTAGGCTGGTCGCAGACGGGAATTCAGTGGTCGGGAGCGTCGACTCCAGCGGTGATCGTGATTGGATCAACGTCAGTGGACAAGAGACGAAGCGACGGTGGATCAGGAACGCTACACGTCAAGTGGGAGCTGACTGAAGCAGAGAGCGGAAAGCGAGCCGCAGTTCAGTCGAGAACGAACAACAAAGGAGCGTAGGCTCAATTTTATCGTAATTTTCTCGCTTTTACTTATATTGTTTGTTCACGAATCTTTGGGGACAAAACAAACTATATCACATATAATCTTATTGTTGACCACCCTTTACACATCATCACACACACACACACACATACACGCGCACTCAAACACACACACAACCATAAAAAAAAGAGGGTGGTCAATACAACAAGTATACTTTCACTGTTTGCGATTCAGAGCGTAAATGTAAAGCAAATAGCAAATATAATAATTTCTTCGAAAACAGCATGCATTTTCATAGTAACGTTCACAGAAGCAAAAGCAATCTGCGGGGGTATTTATATCGATTAAGTGTGCCATAAGACTGGACGTTTTCTGATTTGGAAACAAGTTTAGTGGAAAATTTTACAAACCTTGTGATGATTTAAGCGTAGCAGCAGCAACAACACTTGAGTCGAACTTGTCGGCTGTCAGCAGCCTGACAATAAGGATGCTGAAATAAAACAACTTATTGTAACGCATAAAGCAATCAAATTAACACTCATAGATTAACATTCATTCAAAGATAGCTTAATGACAAAGCGACATTTCCCGTTAACTAATCACTTTATGATTATTATGTTTTCATCTGGAAACGGTAGCTTTATTTTGTCATTATTTAAACAAATCGGACAATTTTGAAATTTTAAATGGAAACATTTTAATATTCACTAAACAAATTTCCACATTCATAAAAACAGTCGAGAAACTAGTAGATTTCTGAGCAAAATCAGATTAGAAACATGGTTTATCGGCAAAGAAAAAATTAAAACCAACCTTCCATTGGGAAGTTTCAAGATTTCATCGTGGATAGTGAATTCCGTCCTATCGATGACAAATTTATCGATGAATATTGCAGCAGTATATTCAAAATCCGTCTCCATCAGCTCATAAGTGGCGCAAAGCACATTGCAAAGTAATAGTGCAAGCCAAAGTTAAAATAACAGTTTTATTCTCGATTATTTTATAAATGGATACTTTGCTTTCACACAATAATTGCTGTTTTTTCCAATACAGAAATACTACAGTCTTATTATTATAACATGACAACTAACTTGGATCGTGAAATTATCATTTATATAACACATGTTGGCGTTGTCTCGACGAAAAGGATAGCTCCGATTACCTCGTTATTCGCCCATTGGAACGATGGATACATGATGGATAGTCAGTGGTCCAATAATCGATCTTTCGATAATCAAAAATTATTGATCAAAAATATTTCTCATAGAATCAGTTAGCATTAATATTTAAATCAGCTTCCTTTGTGGATCGAATTAGTTCAATTAACCAGATTCACAGAATCGTTTACATGTTATTCAGCTAAAAGTTTTCTTCCGTTGCGCCTAAGCCATGCTTTTACGTCTATAAGCGTACAAACATTACAGCACACCAATGATTTGAAATTTGAGGGAAATCAAGGTCACATTTTTTCAGTCTCTCTTAATTTTTTTTTCTTTTTTGAAATTTTGTGATTTTAAAACATTCAGTTTGAAAAAGCAACTCATGTTCGCTCCCACTTCATGATGCATCCAAATGTGAGGAATGGAACTTTTTCATTAACTCCATTTCTATATACAGACAAACTGTCATCTACTAATTTCCGATCCCTTTCTTTCAAACAAATCCATGCCTGAAATTATTGCTAATAAACCGCTAACTGTAGTATCCACTAATCTTTGATCGGCTAATCACAACTATCAGCAATGAGAACATCCGGAAGCATTAGGACGACAACACTAGCAATGCCACTTATGTGCTTTAATAATATGTTGTAGAAGCTCACTTGCCTTCTTCGCTTGTGGTTGAGTATAGAAATTTTCGTATGCAAATTTTCAAATTTTATGTTATAGGTGATGAATGCAAATTCTGCAATGACCTCAAATGCATCATATGCAAATCTAGAAGAAATAGCAGTACGGAATAGAATCACATCGAAAAATGGCGCAAAGCTTACAGTAATCGTTGACAACTCTGTTGAATAGCGAAAGCCACAAATGTACATAATTCCAGTGATTTTGCGCTCTGCAGACCATAAAACTTGAATGCGCCTATCACCAACTTTTAGGTTTGCGCTTCCTTCTGGAAAAGAGGGTCTTCCGTTTCAGTGACTACACTTTGTTGCAAAAACGTTTGGTGACAATCAAATTGTCAGGGAGGAAGCTCAGAAAGGTAGGAGGGTAAGGGAGGTCTAGAGCAAGGAGAAGCGTTTTTGAGATTTGGCCTAAAACTGGCTCCAACGGATTCAAAAAGTGAAAAGCAGCATTCGTAAAGGTTCCTAATATTAGTCTCGTCCTACGGCCACTTCTCCTTGCACCTCCCTTCTCACTTTTCCCTCACCCTATGGTGGGTTAATTGTTGCACGTCCCGTCCAATACATTAGGTTTAAGGAAATATTGCCACTTCCCTTTATCTACGCCAATTGCCGTCTATTACTGTGGATCTGGGTACAAATAAGTTTTCGCTTGGGAAGTCAAGTGAGTTTTGTTTGGTGCGAAAGGATTTCCGGGATCTCTAACAGGGACCATTCCCCACACCTCCCCTTTCCCCGATCTTTTTTTTGCGGTGGATGCGCTTTCCACTCTGCAAAACACGAAGTGCAGACACGGCCCTTAGGGGAATGGGGGGAACTCTGGCTATGATAACGGAAAGATGCTAGACGGTTGGGAGAAAAAGGCATTTTTTATACGAATCACCACAGTAGGTTACAATGTAAGAATTTGTTGAAGTATGGTTTAAAATGTTTCTCGCTAGTGCACAACTCCCCAATAATGTTTGTGCTATAAACCTATCCTTGCACAATCCAAGAGAGGTCGATAGGTGGACATGTGCGCATTAATTTATCTCTCTAGCATCCTTCCTACAAATTTTACTCTCATTGAGCTCTCAAAAAACTTCAAAAAATCGCATTTCCTTGTTTCTCGTACTGAAACATCTTCTATTCCGATTTCACAGTAAAAAAAAAACCACAATATAACTAAATAACGACAAATAATTTTGCTTAATTTAGATCGCTAAAGATCAAAAGAAGACACCGAATCAGCACATCTTTCGCACCTCATTTGTTATCACTAAAGAGTAATTGCTTTATATAGGCAAATGTCAGGGCAGGCTGGAGAAGAAATTTTCGAAGAACATTGTGCAGTATGTCAAATGAAAAAGTACTAAAATCGATTAGGTGAAATGTTATGATGGGCTAAGCGAATGTTAACCCTCGTCGCTTCAAATGCGCTATTTGTCTATTTTTTTCTTATTATACTATGACTCATCGATATTTCTTATAGGAAGGAATTCATCAAATGAATTTACAAGAGGAATCATTGATATAGATAGAATACTCAAATGAATTTTGATTTCAACGATGGGAAATAAAATTATATCGCCTTTTATGTAAATTACAGTATTCATGCTCAAACATCAATCACCTCACGAACCATAAAATTTATGACAATGAAATTCGGTTATAGAATTTGATAATTTGTTTATAGAATTTGACATTATCATCATTTTAAATAGAATTTATTCGAGTTGTCCGTTTTGCGTGAATTGCTGATACTCAAAAACTTCAGAAAACTGGCAAATCGATGTGTTCTTAGATCAGACAGGTGTGCATCAACACTGATTTGTATTAGTGAGAATTCGCACAACCGGTCGCTTCGCGAAAGAGAAAAAAACGCATCATTGAGTAGGTGTATCGCCATCGTTTCTTGGATAATTGCGCAACCGGATTGAGCATAATGGATTGAAATGCGAAAGTATGCATTAACTATGTCACCCCATCCTGAAGCATTTTCCCACTGCTTTTAAAATATTTCACTGACAGATATTTTCTGCAAAAAAATTGAGCATTATTGTTATGCTGCTAAGAAATACTCATCATTTATCAAATTTTTTTTTTTTTTTTAAATCGTACTTTACGCATATATCAGCTATGAGCAAAAAAAATTTCAGATTTTTTCTTTGTTCTTGTTTCACTGAGACACAAATTAGGTAGGATATATTCTATGACGGTGAAAACTTCTCTTTCCTCTTCAAAACAATACAGATTGAAGTCATTTTCCCTCTTTCATCTCAATCACAAATAATACCAATGAAAAACAATACTATGGAAATGCTTTTTAATAAAGTGAATATCGTCAAATGCTTCGATTCAAGTAATGAAAGCGATTAGGCTGGATTTATGCAATTGAAAGAGTACTTCTAAAGGAACAACGTCAATAAGGAAGTTAAAGTACGAATTCGCTTCGCTCTGTTTGGCTGTACAATAGCAGCATTTCTATGATGATAGTATTTGGCTTGTCACGAAAAAACCATTGCCGCAAATTTTTGATACAATTAGAGTGCAGCTTCCCGCTACAAATGCCATTAAGTAAATTAACGTTGAGCATAGGGAAATAAATTTTGGGAAGGGTTCAGTATAACTATTAAAGAACTGACGCTAATCAAGGACGACTTTTTCTTCGTCCTTCATAATTAAAAACTCATGGGGGGGGGGGGCGAGAATTTACCGCTAACTTTGCGCATTACGCATATAATTTCTCGAAAATTTCCCCAAAATTATTGAATGAAAAATGCGCCTTGAATAACAAATAAAGTAACTTAAGTGCCCATAAAAGAAGAACATAAAAGCTGTAGAAATAGAGTGTAGCAGACTAATGATAATGGGCGTTCTCACTGCAGTTGACAGAGACGTTGTAGAGGCACTGCAGTAAAGCAAAAATTTCACTGGAAATTATATTGTGCAAAAACAAGTTCGTTGTGGGGTAAAAATAGCTTCATTTAACGGTTTGCTAGTGGAATGTAACTGGCAAAATGTTCAAATATCATTGACCACCACGATGCGAAAACGCGATTCTCCAGAAACGTCATTGCGACACCTATATTCGTAAAGCATCTATACCTGTCTCATTTTGAAAGTCGTCCGATGCGGTTTTCTTCCGCTACGGCGACATCTGCTGGATTTGTCAATAGCGACATATAGGAGTGCGAAAAGACCAAACAGCTGCCCCGAGTAACATCTAATCCGTTCTCCATCCCCAATTTTTTCTTCATTTTTCTGCATGTTGTTGCACACTGATTTTGTGGGAAATGAGCTCACTCCACCTCACAGGCGTACATATTACCTTACCGCAGAATTCCTTCTTATTAGATGATGAGGGCTTGCGAGAGAATATCGGTTGGTTTTCCGAGACAATACCGACGCTATAGCCCGCTTGGGTGCTTTCTTCAAATGAAGCGATCATTCATAACTCAGCATTTATTGCAACCAAGTGCATTCATACCGGCAAGGTAACACGTCCATCGAACGTACAATGAGGTATATACATACATAAAGCAATACAGGTACGACTGTATCTGCGGCACATTGAAGGCAACAGGGATGAAAGCATCGAAAACAAGGCGAAAATTAATCTACCACCAAATCTAGAGAAGCTTGAACAATAATACATGCGAAAATATTATAAAGAACTGGTAGTCTTTACGTATGCAGCGATGTTCAAAAAGGCAAGTGGAGAAACGCACTTGGGCGGCTATCACGATATGCCCTTTTGTACATTACAAAAAACCAGTTCCACAAATTGGTAAAAAACAACATGAAACTCCTACTGTAAAACATCCGCCCGTTCATGGAAATTTTCTGCAAAGGATCAGCCCTTTCTGCGACTCGATACGATGAAGTGGAAATCCGGCTGGTTGCAAAAAGCATGTTATTGCTTTCGTACAACAAGATGATCAAAACTCGTTTAAAAGCCGATGGACCAATTTGAATTATTGGTACGGGGAGTCTGCAATGTAGACTGTATTCAAAAAATTAAACGCAACGAGTTCAAACTACCGAGCAGATGGAGAAGCGGGCATATACGCATACCCGGAAGTATGACGTCACCATAAATGCGCTTTGCAAATGAAAATTTGCAACAGCGCATGAAAAGAAGCAAACAATATGGAAAAGAGAGAAGGAGATATTAGATATGAGTGAAAAAGGTACATAAATTTAGCACGAATCAGTGACTATTTGGCTATAAGTAGACTATTCGACAGAGTGCAGTAAAGCAAAAAAAAAAATGCAACACTATGAAGGCATGGTTGCAATTAAGTGAACAAATAGGAAACAACAACCCATCAATATTGGTTTTAAAGCATACGATAGGCGAACTAAGCAAACAACAAACAAAACACACGTACTCCGCACGTATCGTCGACCAGCAACATCGGCGGCGAACTTGAAGAATCTCTGAACATGTAGAATCTTCGATACGCTTTTGTCATCCGCACCAAAAATGTAGTATACCCGCACCAGGCGGCCACAATTTATCTAAAATGGCATCAACTATACGCATATTCTTACTAAGAACAAAAATTAGAGGAGAAATAATGGTGAATTTCGACAGGAATTTGACCATTATATATAAATAAGTCGAGCGAAAATGTTTTCTAATTATTGTGCATTAAAAGTGAGTTAAATGAAGCGCTCCTGTGATGTAGCCAATTCAACGGTTCTTCTAGAAGGCAAACCTGAACGTGCTTATGAAACTGACTTGAAACAAATCCTAAAAATTACAGCTGAGAAATTGCAGCTAAGGAAAATTAGGAAAAATAATACAATTTACTAAATGAAATTGCGGTAAAATCCTATTTTATGGACCTATAATTAGACCAATCAACCCTAATGATGACCAATATACGAATCCTTTATAAGGATATGAAATGAAGCCAACTAACCTCAAAAACCATTTCTTGTATAGCAGAAGTGATACGGGTTTGGCAGTGTGCAACGTTCTCCACGATGCTCATAGATTGGTGGCAATGAATGAACACGACTGTAGTGCTCATCAAATTGAAAACAACGACTGTGTATCTCACATAACGATGTTTGCACCACATCGATACCGACTTCATCGGAAATCGCAGCATCATCCCATGTTGCAGCTTCCGAATCCGTCATCGTTGTATTCTCGTAACTGTCGGTGTCTGAAGCTGCTGGACTCGTTGGTTCGTCGTCTTGGCGCATTTGAGAATTGTTCAGGATAATACGTCGAATTAGTGTATTACGTAAAAGATAGCGTTGTAGATTGTCGACTTTTGGAACAACAATTTCATCATGTTTCTCATCAGCGATAACAACACAGCTATTACTGGATGGTACTTCGGAATAAATGCTTGAACGTTCATCAGTAAACATAAAACAACGTCGACCTTGCGTCTCCACTTGCATGTTTTATGGTCTGAAAATAGAAGAAAATCAGATCTGCAGGAATTGAGAGCGAGAAACGGTATAATAAAACACAAGATTATTGCAGATTCGAGGAATTCACATTACTCGATAAGACATAATGAATGCACGAAAATACTCAAAGTTAGAGCTGTGCGAAATGGTTGAATCAACTGCACTGTAACGTTACACATGTTCTGAAAGAATGAGGTACGCTCTCAGTTATTTGTCTGGTTTTTTTCCAGGTTTACGTACTCCACGGTGACAAATAAACTGTGCAGAAAAATGAGGATAAAGTTTATATGCTGGCTATCAATTAAATAATATTTTTACGATCTCCACTGCCTATCAAATAATTCCCTTCGAGTGAGTTGCAATTTTTCATTGATCTGTGAGGAAAGGATAGGGAGTGGGCTTGGGGGAAGGGGTGAGGAAGGGTGAGGAACAAACCTTTCCTCCTAGCAAAGCAAATTTCAGAGAACGAAAAAATGGAAGGGAGCTGTTCCTAAAACAGCAAACATTTGAAGAGATTTCAGCCATAGATCCTCGAAATCATTAAAAAAAAAAAAAACAAGAGGCTTTCAAAGAAAGTCGTACACAAAATTTTTTACGAACAAAAAAGCAAAGGGCGATTTTCGACAACATCACAGTTTCTTGTAAAAATATAGGTATATAGGAAATGAGAAAATACGCCTATCGTAAACATAACAATGGTTACTATGCACTAACATGTACTCATTATAAACACCTCATCAACAGAATCATTTAACACAAAAATTCTCTGAGGGATTTGCAGCATTCTGACGTAGCATGATGCAAGAATCACCACTCTTCACGCAAAAAAAAAAAAACTTCCGCAAGATAAGTGCTTTCAACGCTTACAACAGCCTTACGAACGGGTGCAATGCGACCGAACAACAAGGAAATATTCACGTCTCTTTGAATGACAAAAAGATATTTCGTAATAGTACATCGTCAGGGCAGCAAGCATTTCGATTCGGCACAAAAAAAAAAATTGTTCTACGAAAACGAAGTCGATCGAAATTCGAAACGGTATGATCTCAATAATTTTTACTAATCAATATCTGAAGATGAGATTTTAGGATCGAACTTTAACAGATCATAATATTTTTGCTTATTTCATGCAATAGTTAATACCCTATTGTATTCATTCTAATGTTAGGATTAAGTTATTTCTAATATCATAGGAAGTGATAGCAAAAGTTTTCATATTGAACTCATAAATGGGTTCTTAATATATGGTCGACTTAATAATGATCTACTCAAAACATTTATTAGAAAAGATATACGTCTAAATTGTACACATATAAATAATAAATATATTCAAGAAGGAACAAACGGTTAATTGCAACATAATAAAACCTATGTAGATTACTTGAAGAAAAAATCCAATCCCTACTTCATACATTTTACTATTTATAATTGTTGAACGATAAAAAATATTATTAACGATAATTTACTAGTATTTAACAAAATAAATATTTGATCAAAAATTTCCTCATTGATTAAATTGTAATTATTTGGTAAAGCTGGTAGAATGACAAAACAACAGAACACTAAGCAAATAATATTTGGTTCAGTTCCAGTACTTTATATTATTTTCGAAAAAAAATAGCGTTCATTTACACAACGCAAAGCTATACTGCATTAAAATAGGTTCACTGAAAGCGCTAATAGAGGACGAGAAAGTGAATGGAAACAAGAAAGATGAAAAGCGCATAAAATGTCTTTGATGCATTGTTGGGAAAACCTCTCACGAAGCTATAAACTTTTGCAAATTTTGCAGCGACCAAAAAACTTTTACAAACGTTCCTATTTTGTCTATAGGCTATCTTTGTCTACAAACGGCTTCCCACATCGGATTTGTCATAAATAGAATCTTTCCTCATTGTCTATCGAGTGAAAAAAAAACTTTTTAAAGAGTTCTTTGCTAAAATTTTGTTTTCGACGTCCCATATGAATAATGTTGGATAATGAGCGAAAATTTGATAGATGAGAGTCTGATATAAGAATTGCTTTGTAAAGTTAAAAGCAGCAAAATAAGGCCAATCGAAAAAGTTCCGTTATTTAGAGAATTCAACAGTTGTGTAGTAATAAGTACCAGTTTTTTGAGTGTAACTTTGGAAATTATTGATAATTTATTGTGACAGGAAGAATGGGATTTTAGCTCGGAGGTTGGAATGCAATTCTTTGATAATGATTCAGATGAGTCCCCACTCTTCTCTCTCATTCCGCGTACATCTCTTCTCACCTTCGACGAGCAATTTTATGAAAAATCCATCAGCCCTTAAATGGATGCATTTTAATAGTAAAATTTAACAGAGGTAAACGTTAACAGATTTTATCAAAAAATATCTATGAAGTGATATCGTTGAACTAAAGTCCTGTGAAGAATATACCTTTATCATGAATTACAGTCATTTCATATCATTATACCTCAAGACCAAAGGCATACCCCTATTTTTGAACATTCACCTTGAGAAAATTTCAAGCATTATAGCCTGACCCAGAGTTACATAATGGAAATGAAAATCCTTACGTCAACTAAACTCTCTAGTATTCGCTAATGTATATAATGCTGTATTTCTAGAATAAATTATGTTCCATATTCTTATAGAAATACTAGTGAACATTGTAGTTATGCATATAAGCATTAAACGAATAATGCGATAAAATGTTCAGATATATAAATAAAACGATTCATGAGTGATGCATTAAAGCGCATCATCCAACTATATTCAAAAGAGCTCCATATGTATTCAAAATGGTTACAACAATAAATTATGAAAATAAAAAAATGCTTTATCGGTTCGCTTCCAACAATAAACTTCACTCAAAAACAAAACATTTCCACTTTCATAAATGTGTGATGCACATTTTCATATTAAAAAATTTGTGTTCTATGGCAAATGTTTTGAAATATTTGCATAGATGAAGGAAATAAGGGCGATACTTTAGTTGCTTAACGAAGAATATTGCTTCATAAGTGATCATAATTTCAACACATCCATAATGCTTCAAATTTTGGAACGTATGAGGAAGATGCTCTTCTCTAATAAAACAAATCGCATCAAACATTCAACATCGCCTATTCGAAAACGGATTGATTTATGATGGTTAAAGATGGAATTATGCAAAGGTTCTTTAGGAAATCAACTTACATATAAACGAAGGATCGAGAAAATTCAGCGTCTTTCCCCATACGTCGACACCGTTTCCTAATATAAACAGACTTGCTTTGAGAATGGAAAGTACTTTAAAAAAAAATCAGCGCTAAGAGCTGATTTTTTAATGCTGCTTGTTTACGAGTTAGTATTCGAGAAAAGATTCATAACATTTTTCCCCGATCTTTTCACCTTTATAGAAGCAAAAACTTAAAAATGAATCATCTCTCTGTATTAGAAACCACCAGTATGGACTATATAGTATTATAAATATTTTTTCATAGCACAATACAGCACTACTGGATGCATGATGATAACAAATATAGTTTTATTTCTAGCATATCGCCGATGCAATCGAATAACGGCAAGAACGATAATGACCTCTGTTCATCGCTTCAGTACACAAGTGGGAAACCGATGATAACGTCATGAACGAAATATTCACGCCATTTTTGTTTATTATCATGAGACCGATATGCATTAATGCTTTTGTTGGCTGAAGCTAATACAACACGCCGATCAACCAAACATCAATAAAATATCGGTTATCTGCACAGTGAATATCTCTACAAAAAGAAAACATTGGACATCTCGATCTTCTTTAGTTGTTTGATTCATCATGGATTAAATTTTGGATAAAGTATTTCGTACTTTGAAATAACGACACAAGCTCTGAAAATATATCGAAATCCATCAAATAGAAAAGTGCACAGAATAAGCATGATAGTCCATATTTAAATGTTGCTAAAAATAAAAATCATATGTCTCGTCAGATCTGATAACCGTATTGCTTATTGAATTTGATGGGAAAATATAAGAAAGATGCGGAATTTCAGAGAAAGGAACAATGTAGATTAAGGTTAAAACTTCTAGGTAGGTCCGATCGCAGCCTTACGGTATTTTGTCCCCGCAGCGGATTGAGCCACTGTACAAGTTCTTCGAAAATATTTTGTTCTAACGATGTTAAAGCTTGCTAAGCGCATCAGTAACAAAATATTTTTAAGGCGAAAAATGCGTTTTCCAGGGAATTTGGTTGCACCATTAGAATCTTTCTTATGCAATCAATGTTCACGCCTGTAAGGTGTGACTTCACCTCTTCTGAGCGCCTATAGCGCTGCGACTTTAAACAGTGTTATGCTTATTTGCCACCTTCTAAAACACTCGACGACATAAATGTTCGTAAAGTTTATTTAAGGAGTCAACAGCGTCGGGCACAACTCCAGAGCAAAACTCATGAATGGTAAAATATTTAAGGTGCTGAATGAAATACTTTAAATAACCTAATGGGACATCTCCAATAATTCCCGCGATATTTTTATCTTCTTAGTTCAAGTAATAAAGTGATAATGCATGATGTAATGAGCATTCTCAATTTGAATATAGCGGACAATTTACTAAGCAGTTTCGCGCAGAAGCTTCTCTTTTATGCAACGTTTCAGCTTACAAATGCCAACATCGATCACGAACATGAATGCACTAACATGAACAAAAAAGATGGAGTGTAAATAAGCGTTTTCAAGAAGGGTCATCAAGGAGGAGATTATTGAACACTGCAACAATCTCTATGGAATCAACAGATGGAAAAGAAAACGTTTGGCGTTCATATACCATCTCGCATCGTCCATCTATCTCTTTGTATGTATTCACGCTGGGTTGGTCTTGTCGACTACCAACATCGCTTCGACCTTTCCCCTTCACAAGTCTCTTCTCTCTTCGATGAGAATTTCGCTTTGCATCCTCTATGCTTATCACATATGTAAGTTTTTTAACTCTCCGATTGTTTCATATCAGCCATGTGCTGCATGCATCGGTGTTACAAAGATTGTTCTGTCTCATTGATGTAAAAATAAGCGCATTCTAAACAGCTGCTCTTGTAAAAAATTACATTGCTGCTATATTCACATGCGTCATTGTTTCTTATTTTTATTTTTATTTTTGCTACAATGCATAAATTTCACTGCTCAATGCAGTTTTCTCTCTTCTCATAATTTAAATAAAGAATCTTCTTCTAAACATCACTTTCCTTTTGGCAGTCTTCGTTATTATTCACGCAAACATGCTAGCCCTATCAATGATCGCGAAAGCAGGCGATATAGATTGCCTGTGCCTGCGGATATATATCGCTTATGTGCTTGCCATATGAATGCAATTTTTCTACTCATTTGCATCTTCATTGCTGATGCATTCTTAGTAGAGCTAGGCAAGATGCTTTCATCGAACGAAGTGTGACGGTCAACATTGGTGCGACGAGTCCAACTCCATTGAGAAATCTCTAAAACGACCAAAAATAAGAATACAAGATTTGTGTTTATAGTAACTAAGATTGGAAAATGAAACGCATTGTTTACGAGAGCAGTTGTTTAGAGTGTAGTTATTTTTGCATTGGCGAGATAGGGCAATGTTTGGAACGCCGATATAGGTAGCATATGGCCGATATGAAACAAGTGAAAAGGAAGGAAAGTTACATGCCTGATAACATGGAAGGCGTAGAGCGAAGACAGCGATTGAGATTCTCACCTAAGTGGAAAGAAACTTGCAAAGGCAACGACAGTCGACGAGGTGCTGTTAATCGAAAAGACGAACAATGTGGCTTATAAACACTATGTCTTGAACTGTATAGGTTCTTTTCCTTTAGACTGTTGCACTGTTTTATGGTGTTCTCTATGGAAACGCTTCCTTAGCATAGTTGCCTACATATATACATACAGCGTTCCTTCTGTTTCATGTTAGCGTTCATGTTCGTGATGTTTATGTTCCTGACTGATGTTGGCATTTGCGAACCGAAATGTTCGATCATAAGCGATCTTTGCGCTACACTTAGGCATTGAGTGAAGGGAATGGTTCCATCACGAACTCACTCTTATACAAAACGAAGAAACCTGATGCATTGGGATAAAATTATGAGGAACCTACTCCCTCTTGTCAAGATATCAAGGGATATCACAGTTTACTTTTTTCTCCATAATTGGAGGGGAAGGGAGGGAGTCAGGCTTTAAACAACGTGGGAAACACCAGTCCAAAAATTCCAGGTCAGAAAAGTGACTTGTTCGACTGAAGACTAACCCAACAAAAATTTTTCTCATCCTGACAGGCAAGGTAACAAAGTCGAGGCAGCTGTTATGCACACATGCATACGCACACATACATACGTACAAAAACATTTACAACCACACATACGGACAAACGAAAGCACATCGACAGACGCAGGGAACCTACTATGGACATGCGACCTTCTTCGTATGGTCGACGGAAACAAACCGTTTTCAGTTTGCATGATATTTGACATCCGCATCATTCAACCTGCATTTAAAGAGTTCAGAAAATGTTGAGAATTTCGATGAAACCAAAACTTTGTTTGAAATTCAATTAACCCACACTGTCACACTCAGCAGTGATTTGAAACAACCCGGAACATATTCACCCAACCTATCTTCCTGCAAATCATTTTTGCATAACACCGGGACATCCCTAAAGACTAGTAACCTCATTTTTTGCTTAAACAACACTGTTTTTCGCTTTACATTCTAGTAAGGAAGGACGTTTTAAAAAAGTGAATCAACCCACTTATAAATGCCACTAATCGGTTTAAAACTAAGACAGATTTCGAGAGAGTCTCAAAAATTGCAGGTGAGCAATAACTGAAGCTAACAAAGAAAACAACTCTAACAAAATGCACATAATGAAGGGGACAATAGTCTCTTTATAAGAAAAACGGCATACGTCAAAATCAGCGGCAGAGAGGAGAGATGAGCGATTCTTTGAACCTCTCTAAACTGTTCCATTCGGCCTCTCAATTCCCTATCTATCAGCCTCCGTTGGTTGACTTGTGGGCCAAATGTCCCCTCAATTCCTTTCGCTCAAATTTCGCTATGAGACAGTTTATCCAAACATAGTCATTACTAAAAGCTCTGTGTAACGATATTCTCTGAACAATTTCAACAGGAAAATTATTTGTCTGGGAGCTCGTATCCACTCCTAGAGGATGTTGAAAATACCAGTAAAATTTGAGAAATGAAATTTTCTTATGTTTGAGTTAAAGTCTTCTGCCCTCGTATTATTTTTAATTTCATTTCAACAACTTAATTAGTGAAAGCAAAGGCCTAGAAATTCTCGCCCTATCATGAGATAATATTCTGAAAGCAACAAGATACAGTCAAACAGAAGCATGCAAACTGCTGACAAAAATTTTTCAATGTGATGAGCGAAATGCAGCACATGCGCTAAAAAATGGTTAAGAAACGCTTACTAAATTAATCTACGATGCTTCGCGAATTTCGACCAGAAAAATGGAATTTTTTCGCCAAAAAAAGTTTGCCAAATGATATAAAGTTAAGAAAGAGATAAATAAATAAAACGGCAATGAAAAATGAAAAATGAGAACGATTCAAATTCACAGAAGAACAAAAATTGAGGGACCAATCAATATCGCATATTCATAGGGTCGTTTGAAGAATACGGCGAAAGTGGTTTTTTTCTTTTGAAAGGAAAAGTTTTTAGGAAGGAATTCGAGTAAACTTTTATTGCTCCAATTTTCCACTCTTCTTCGAAAATTAGTACTTGCAGTTTTTGAACATGTTGATAGTTTTCATTTCGCTCATCTATATAGTAAGTGGATCGAGTAATCTCAAAAGGCTCACTCGCTATCAATGTTATATCTTCACTCATTGTTCAAATCAAATCTTATCGAAATTGACACATTCAAATCAAATCGAATCATATCGATACCGGAATTTTTTCTTCAAGTTATAGAGAATATAAACCTCCTTCACTGGAAAAATCCCAAGTCTCACGAAAAGGTTTCGCTTGTTTTCTGCGGTTGACTACGGTTAGGATTAAAATCAAATGAAGCACCAAAGCAAGCATGAAATGGCCTATTTCAGTTTAAAAAAAATCGCCGCAATACAACATATTATAATCTGTGATCTAACTGAAACTCTTCTTATTCATTAAGTTTCAATCTGTATAAATTTGTTGCTTGAATGGCACAGAAAATGCGATATATTAAGATGTGTTAACCTTTGCATAAACTCCTCGCATTTTAAAAAATGCGGACTTTTTAAATATTATGATGTCAGGATCGATTAAATATAGAGCCACAAAACCTGAATTTATAAGACGAGAAATCCAACATTTTCTTAAGTTGAGCGAAATTAAGCAGAAATACTTTGATAAAACTTAAAATAAAAATCGAAATTGAGTTTACGAAACCCACTAATCGAGAATCATCTAAATCAAATATCTTTCATTAGCCTGAACAATCTTTTTTTTTGAAACGATGAGAAAATCGGAAGTTCTCTAAAGCATTTGTTGCCCGTGAGATGGGAAATGCAAAAACGTGCGTTCAGCAGCTGATCAACTGCAGGACCGCTCACATCCAAACTGAAAGTCATACCAGTGGATCCATCGATCTGCTCCGAGTTTTGTTGCCGAATAACACACAAAAGATCATAAAACGTATGCAGTATTGGCTTGATGGATTGCGAAATTGCTATTCAACGAAACAATAGTGGAATTCCGTGACTGTACACAGTGTATGTTGATTATGTTAATGAAACTAAGCTGAATCGGGAACCGATACCGGACACATGCTGAACGAGGGTCCATCTATTTAACGTTTTTGTGAGTCTGCAGATGCAATTGTCTGAGAATATTGTCTGGATTTTTATTTGGAAGTAGCTAAAAGTATTAATGAAAGGCATTCTGACGAATGGTGTTTACGATTAGGTAGTCATGCTGGGCACAAGAAAGTTGAAAGGTGGAACTTGTTCTCGCGCAACATACTTTCATCTTATCGTTCGATCGACGGCATCTAACATGAAAATCGTCGATTTGGATGCCTCTGAAGGGTATAAAAAAGATTCCGTTTCCACACATTGCTTTAGGTGAAGTGTTTGCCAGGACAAATTAAGTCTTCTTAGTTTAGTACTCTGAAAGCGATATAGTAGGAATAGCGATTGCAACGAGTGCAAATAAGGGGACGAGTGCTTTGCACAGCTGCTTATGAAGTAATACCTCCGTTGAGCGGTCTTCTTAGAACTACGCACACAAGGCATTTACTTTCACGAGCAGTATCGTTCGCATCTGTATATTTTGCTAATAGAGACATGTGCAATTCACGTGCATGCACACAGCATCGCTAATTGTCCACGTAGAAACAGGGTTGGCAAAAGAGGAAGAAAACATCGAAACGAGCGGACAAAGACGCACATTTTGAACAAAGATAGGTCACAACGATCGAGGGAAACAAAGAGAGGGAGAAAGGGAAGTGAGAGAGAGTGCTGCATGAGGCCACTCATTAAGCATATATCGACGAGTGGGAATGCTGTCTAGCGAAGCTAAACAATGTCAGATGGGCGATAAGCCGTCGAATGTTTGCCGAGTGGTTTCGAATTGACACAGCCTAGCCCTACTATTGCCCAAATCGTATACATTGAGGTAGCAATTTTCTAAAGTTGTCATTTCCCATATATTTTCAAACAAAACCTTTCTTGTCATGCAAATCATTCTCGGCTACGTTTTCTTTTCTTTCTAAAAAAGGCTTAGGGGAATGTTAAGTTGTTGTGTACATTCGACCACGAAAACAACATATAAGACGTAAACTGCACATGACAGTCCAATAAAATTTTTCATTGCTCAATCGCTATTTTCAAGCGTAACCAACAAGTTGTAAAAATTGAATCAACGCTCAAGTATTGAATTGATTGCTTGTGAATGATGAGCGTATCTATATATTTTTATCGATGCTCGGCAGATGTGCATTCGCAATATCTCATTGTTAGCGCATTATGACGGCAAGACATTCATTATGCAACCAAATGATTTTGCTGATCACTATAAAACAATAGAATACAATCAAATTTAAAAGCACTAATTCCTGTTATGGTTTTTAAACAACAATTTTAAATGAGAAATGGAAATTATACATACTGTCAATAATATAACTGCTAAGGATATTCGATTTTTGTTTAAGTATATTTGGTCGATATTTTCGCTGCAAACATAGTTGAAGAAAATTGCAGTAATTGGATTGAGTTTATTGAATAAGAAACCAAAGATTGCCAGAAGTTGAAATTTGAATTCATAGAATCTCAAAAAAACAATTTCATCGGTAAACGCAATTTGATTTGCAAAATGAACATCCACTGAACACTTTAATATGCTCTCAGCTGTTAAATGCTGTTTATAGCAGTATCGATTATAATTTGTATTATTTTGCGATTGACTTCCTTAAGCACTTTCTTGGCTTTTTTTATTAAGCCAACTTCATCTGTGATGTGGCAGTGAATTTTCTCTCCTAAAAGATGACACTTTCTTAAAAGGAAACCGAAATGGAATATTTGCGAGTGCTACACTTGAGATTTTTCATTTATTGATGTTTACTTCTTACGGATTGAAAAAATTTGACTTGAAACGATTTGTATTTTCTTTTGGGAACATTAAGAAAGCACTTTTGCAACGACTACTCGTAGTATCTTTTCCTCATTGACCCAATGAGCTAATTGCGTATTCAAAGTGAACTCATGTAATGTTATTTATTAAGTTGCAGGAAAACTAATATTCAGAGTGGGTGTTTTTTAGAAGCACCAGGAAGCATCAGTAAAAAAGCAGGTGAAAGGTGCGTTGCATTCACGAATACTGAATCATACCTGATGAATAATAAATAACTATCAAAGCATATATGCATACCAAATACGATATGAGATGCTGCTGAAATATTCTCATAATTTAAAAGTCATGCTCAATGTGTTTTACCGTCTCGTGTAGCTCTCAAGAGTCAAAATTGTCATCATTATTATCCAGGAATTCTGAATTCATTTAAGGTATGCAATATTATCAGCCAATTTTTGTAATATTTCATGATCGCTTAAACGACTGATTTGAAAGAACAACGAGTTCTTATCAAATTTTCTTTCAAACTTGACAAGACGGCAATGAAAAATCTTTAAATATTGTGGGAAATTTTTAGGGAGAAGAGGACGACTAAAACCTAAGTGTGCGTGTGCATAAATATTTTAAATGGTGATAGTTGCCAAAATGGTTTTGGATACCTCCTAAGTGGCATCAACAATGAAAATACTACCAAATTATTCACCATGAAGATCGTCATCAAGAATGTTGAGAGCGAGTTATCAACGTATTTTTCATATAGGACAATAGATTGCACCGCATCGCAGCAAAATTTATACACCTTAAAATAATGAACAATCAGAGGCAACTCTGCAGGCTGATTAAAAAATATCATGAAAATGACCGAAGCTTTATTCAACTGTTGTTACTGCTGATGAAACACAGGTTAAAGGGCACGATGCAGAAAATAAACAGTAATCTTCGCATCGAAAATCTTCTAATTACCGAGACCAAAAAACGCTAAGTTATAAACAACTCGAAAGCAATGGTTTTTCTCAGCATGAAGAACATAATTTCCGCCCATCCGTGCAGTAAACGAGGCGTTTAATTATGATGTTTTGGGGCAACGTTGAGAAAGAGATCGGCAAAAACGCCCCCAATTTGTTGACCATTTAATCATTGCTCTTGCCTGAGGATAATACTCTGGCTGAACCACCGTACGTTGTTCATCTAATTTTCGAAACTTACTAACACGACTATTCTTCTTCATCGCTTAACCCTTCCAATTACCTCGTTATGACTTTTTGCTTCCTGAAATTGAACTCTAGACCAAGGGGAAAGATTTCAAAGAGATTCAAAAGGTGTCATAAGGAGTAAGGGAGAGGATAACCTAAGAGGAATTCCAACAGTGCTTCTTTTCGTTAAAATCAGGTTGCGATAGATGCACAACGTGGCTTGGAATCAATTCAACAGAGATGGAAATCGTTAATTAGATTTTCATGTAAACGCTTTAACTGACTGCTAACTGCCAACTGTTTAACTATAATTGCCTTGACTTTGTTGATCAAACTGTAAGCGCTTTATGTAAATGCAGGCGGTCTTTATACATTCCAAGAAGTTTTGTGTAGTATTTCATACTATGCTTAATTCGACTAGAAACTAAATTCACATATACTCATCTAAATTGCAACAGATAAAATATCACATGATGCAAAAATTTCCGATCGTCAAGTTGTGTGGAATTTATGAATTCACAATCGATAAGATGATATGCATTGATTACTTTGAACTCATATTTGCAGCTTTTTAAGCCAAACGATGACAAAAATCGAATTTTGTTCTACGATATCACCATTTCGAGCTTTCAACTGATAGATTGATAAAAGCTAAAAAGGCTAAACTGACGCATATAGAGCTGCTCTAAGATCGTAAAATTCCACACATTTAACTTCGCTAACAGATAGAGTAATATGACTTAATAAATTCTGAGCCCTAGGACCGTATGTGTCAAGTTACAGACTTCTGGATCGGAATTTTTGATTTATCAGCTGATAAAGTGACAAGAGCTGGCGAGATCGAGCATTCTGAATATGAAGTTCCAGACTTTGGCATACGATTTGTAACCTACAAGCTGATGATTTGATAAAAGCAAATGAGCCTGCCTACTTGAAATGGAGTCAAGAATTTTGCATGTCTGGAGTCATGGATACCTGGAAATTATACATATAAAGAAGATCCATGAGTACCACATTGGTCATTACTTAGGTGGGTATCAAACATGGGTCGTGCTAGCCGCGAACAGCGTATGCACCTAGCGACGCGCATCACGCTGTTAGACGAACACACAGCAATTCGAATAACGATTTCTCAAAAGCTCCAGCGAATGGTATCGGAAAGAAAATCTAAGTTTTACAATCGGTCATTATTTAGGCAAAATCAACCGACACTTGATTTGAAATATGATTATTTACATATTAACAGACAAAAAATGGAGGTCGCATATTTGGAATCTCAATGTTTTTTAACACCGTAAAGTGAAAACACAGAAAATGAAGCGATGATACTCAGTCAATGACCTACTCACAATGTATTTTCTCTACAGAATTTTAAATTAAAAAAAGCTTTGTCGCTCAGGAAAAAAAATGAATGGAACTGTTGGGTAGGGAATAAAAGAAAATGCCTAATTATTTTTTGGTATGAGGAGATGTTATTGAAAAAAGCCATCTTATTAGTTGGAATTTATACGACGAGAAATTTCATTCAAAATGATTTCGCCTTTCTACAGAGTTCAGAGTTGAAATGAACTACGGTGAAAAATCACTAGATTGAAGTGGAAAAGGTTTCACAGTGTTTCTACAAGTAGTAACTTCCTTAGTTCTCAACGGACCTTGACTAGACTTATCTCAATTGACTCAAAAAGTACTCTTATCTCAACTCGTTCAAATAACGATGTTGTGTGTGTCCGCAAGGTCCGAAAACTTCCTGGAAGTGCATAAATATTGAAAGCAAAGTGAAGAACTCTTCCAGTTGGCGCAACAAGGTGCGTATGTAGGCTTCACGCCGCCAGGCTCCGATTCGACGTATAGCTCTTTCCACGTAAAAGATTCTTTCACTGCTCTTTTAAATATACGTTCATTTTTAAACCTGCGGGAGTTATAAGTTTCATTCCTCTCACAAATTTCATCGCAAATAAATGCCAACTTATTTTGTACACCAAAAAGAGGAATAGACAGTAAAAGGTAGCACCTTAGGATCTTTTAAGATAAAAAGGTGAGATAATGGTGGTGAATGAGGGAAAACTATAAGGTAAACGTAGATTGCTTGAGACGGCAATTTTGAATACCTTTAAAAGCAATCGCAGCAAATTTTAGCTAACATCCAAAACATTACTTGCGAGATCTATATGCCGTTATTTCCTATCTCAAAACTCGATTGCGGCACCCACCGAACACAGACTTAGCATGACTAACGGCTCACTCGCCTCTAGCAGCCAAACATTAATATCACTGCACATCGCAGTAATGTCGTTACACCCGCAAATTTCGCAAAGATCCGCATACCATACGATTCTGCGTGTTGTATGGTTTCTGCGTCAACCTGGCACGGAAATGAAGGGAACCCCATCACCAACATTCGACATACGAAGTGGGACAGCTCAGCAACCCACGACATTTGGTCAATGAGACCATGTCCGCGATGCGCGCACGCTTGAATGCGTGATTCATGCTTTCTCTTGCAAGCTTTTCTGTGCCACTCTTATACCATCTAATACTTTTAACCGCCATTGTCATATCCCATCCTGCCCACCTTCCCGCTTTCGTATGTCGAACGACTGAGGACGAAGATGGGAGAACGACTACTGATGCAGGTGAAGACACAGTATACGGGAAATTAAAGTGCACAGGATGAGCAAAGGAAACTGAAAAAAAGAGGTTGGTGCTGAATCCAAGCACCTCAGCATGTGGTAAACACCGGCTGGCTTTAGCTAACCAATGTTTACAGGCCTCGCTTCGGGCTAATTTCTCCAAGTCAGCCCTTAAAACGTCAGTCAATTATGTTGGTTGCAACCGCAGCATGACTTCGACGCGCACACTAAGCATTTGCGTCCATTTGATGCGCTGTGAACATTCGTTTTATCGGCATTGGCCCACGTATCATATGACTGTTGACCAAAGGTCGAGTTCGGTAGCAATTATAATAAAAGGGACATTTGATTCATGAGGCATATATCCACAAACCGATGCCGTTTTTCCTCTTGCGAATATTTCGTTATACGCATCAACACGTTAATGCATCTTGAAAATTCATCCTATCATAAGTAAAGTAGCAATCATAGTTCATGTCTTGGCAAAAAGATGAACACGTTATAATCGCTGTTGCACTGTGAGAAAAACATTGTTATAAAAAATATTTTTTAGAAAGTGATGTATACAAATCTAGAATAGACATTTTGAAGAACCAGTTTTACAGCACTGCATTCTATCTGTGAGGGAACAACATCACTCAGTAACATCACTCGAATGGACTACACACAAAGCTATTATATGCGATGGTTCCACAATAGACGAGCCACTGTACACAGAGAAATTCTTCAAAATAGGTTACAGAAAAGCTGTTCTCTACAAAACAAAGTGTTCAAACTGACTAAATATACTTGCGGCTTTTGAACTGTGAAATGTGTTGTAGGTAATATTTCGAAGAAGCACAACCACATAGCACCAAATAAAAGCCTGAAAGCACTAACCAGCACTCACAGAAATAAATTTCAGCTTGGACACTTCCGTCGACTCAATGCTCATAACTGCAGAATCGAGCGTTCTTCTCAAGTGGCCGTCGCAGAGTGTCTCCAATAGCAATTCATTGTGGGCGGAGGGATTGACGAATCTGAATGACGAACGAATTGGGCACTGTAAAAAGAGCAGATGTGCTGACAAGTTGTATATTCGTGGCAATTAGCACTTCCTTTCCCACACCGCTCATCGATTTATCTGCGCTGACCTCTGTTTATGCATGTTTTTATGTGAAGAAATTAACTTCAGCAAGAACACATTACGGCAATTGTTGGTCTGTTCGCTCGTTTGCAGTGTTGTGTGAGATGGAACTTTTTCGGGGATGTGGGCTTTCGACGAGCGAAAAAATTGTGTGGGAAAATGGCGATAAAGAAACTCCTCCAAATTGGCAATAGCTAAAAAAACTCTCCATCTATGCTCTTCTAAAACTGCTCAAAAGCTATGCAGCTTTTTCCTGAAGCGCTGGAGGCCGCAATTTTCATGGAATAAAAAGAGGAGAGTTCCCCAACGACGCCACCATTCCAAAGTCGAAGTGATGCACGAATTCAGGATTTCATCGTTTTATCGCAGAACGTTATTGTTTATGTTTGTGTATGCCTATTTAATAAATTATTTATTATAACTTGAAACGGTCATTTACTCCGATCATCAATGCTTTTTCCTCACCACTTCCTCCTTCCCTTTTAAATGAGCCCCCGTTTAAACGAAGAATCTATATGTCTGCGAATGGTCGGAATGTCAAAGTTACAAGTTTTAAAAAATTTTTCAGGACATTTTCCACGAAATCTTAGATGAAGATTTTCAGCTTCGGCAAATCCTATGGCCATTCAAAGTTTCAGCTCGACTGGACAATCGCTAGGCGGAATGTTCACGAGGTCACATGGACTATCTTACGTGATCTACAATGAAAGAGATGTACCTTGAACGCAAATTTTGGAATGTAATGGAATTGTGCTGATGGATAGTCTCCGCATGGGAAACGTGTCTACAATCATACATTTCTAGGACCAATTACAAGTGGGCAGTGCCTTTTACACTTGCATTTTCTGCGTTTTTCACTTCAGGTCATTGTTATGTAACGCTTTTGTTGACCGTTCTTCATGATAATTTGAAGTTGTCTCCCGATCTCCACCTTTCCTACTCCCTTCACTCTTCCTTTTTATCATCCTCTTACTTTTCTCTCCAAATATATGCCGAGATAAGATGAGTGTAAACGTAAATTCTTCGTAAACCTCAATTTCTGAACCAAACATTTGCTAAAGTAGTTGTTGATATTTTGTTTTGCCAGTTCCATCCATCGCATTCAAACACAAACTTGGCATCAACTTTATAAACCTTAATATTGTAATAGCTTTTCGTCACGTTTTTTTAAAGCTAACTCTCTCTAAAATCGGCAATTTTTATGCAATAAATGGTGAAGTTGTGAGGGAAAATGCCGAAACGATGAGAACTTGATAGACTTGATTCAACGTTAGCCACTGAAAGAAAACGTTCAGCACCTAAAAATAATTAGTAACTCGAACAGCTCTTTTTCAAAAATGGATCTATCCATCCAGTCATTTCAAAATGAAAACTGTTGTAGTCAAATTCATGCAAGTTGACAAATATAATTTGTAGGATGTTTTCCTAAT
This sequence comes from Baylisascaris procyonis, assembly GCA_037389465.1. Classification (NCBI taxonomy): domain Eukaryota; kingdom Metazoa; phylum Nematoda; class Chromadorea; order Rhabditida; family Ascarididae; genus Baylisascaris; species Baylisascaris procyonis. The sequence continues at coordinate 2,376,920 of JAZARR010000266.1, forward strand.
GCGGACGATCTCGAAATTCAGCCCAAATTTTGCCCGAAATGTTACGAGCAGTTGGATGTGTGAGCACAACGTTCCCTGGTAATCGAAAGCGTAATAGCACTTCATACTTTAATTGGTTTTGTTGAAAGCTATATCCACTCGTTGATTTACCCTATCTTCCTATTGCTCCAGTCTTGTATATCACAGGTAGGTATTATCACAGGTGTGTCACACTTAAAAAAACGCGCAATCCTCTTATGTTCTCATGCCTTGCTGCAGTCAAGAAGCATGCATCTACTATGTAATGATTAATTGTGCGTGTCTGCCCATGCCTGCGCTAGCCAAATATTTGCATGCTGAATTAACACTCAGGTGATTGGATTGCTCTTGATTGCCTTGCCAACCAAATTTGCATAGACACTCCATCAGGCGTGCGTTGACTTAGTCGGCCACTCAACAAACAAACTCCCCTCATTTAATAACACGCCCACTGAGCCACTGTCCATATAGTTGCGATCCATCTCCTCAAACTCTCAACAGCAAAGGATAAAAGCTACTAATGTTGATTTTCAGATACTAGGCAATGTTCGAATCCAATGAGATTCACGCATTCTATAGGAAACTGAACAATTAGAACAGTCGGAACGTTTGAAATTTAATCCACAAAATATTTAACATTCGTAGTACAATTAGAATACATATAATAATTGTGAAAGCATTCGTTGCTTTTCTCAGACAATCCGTATGTGTCATAACTTTATTGGCTCAATTTTTAATGAAAAGAGGGGAATGCTTCGTCCCATTATTACTCATAATTTTGTACTTAAATCAAACAAAACTTTTGACTGATCTGAAGCCTTCAGTCACCTAAACTATTCAAGCGACTCCAAATGGAATATATTTTGCAAGCAGCAGAGTTTCGGTGTCTGTAACCGTGTGATATGTCTGTTGCACTAATGTCTGCTGCAGTAGTGTGATAAAATATGGCTTTAAATGGCCAGCTTTTAAAGTTTGATGTTTCAATTCATTGTACTGTATAAGTGCAATGAAGAATTGTAGTTGCAAATCATTTTTAGCGTTATGTATGATTTTTTTTTTCCGTGCGCAGTGGAACTGCCCTCATCGTTTTAAAAGAAGCTTTTATTGTGCACAAGAGAGGACGACATGATTGGAGATATTTGATTATTTCCATGGATGCTTTCGCACTTAGATCTCTAATTGATTTCTTATTTAATCCTTTCGTCATTGTTTTCCAATTTTCCCATGGACACTTTATATTTCTTCACATTAGCTCTCCAGCCAATTGTTGATTCTATCACCATCCCTGATCTGTCTTTGTGCCCGACTTTCCTAACAGACAGCCTGGACTTTGAGTTAAGAAATTTTATTCGTTTTTTTTTTTGCTTTTCGATGTTTTTCGAAATTTTAATGGGCCATGGTACGCCTCAGCAAGATCCCTCCGGAGGGTTTCAGAAACAATTTTACACGGATGCGACGTGCTTATTTCGATGTCTATCAGGAAGAAGTCTCGCAAGAGAATTGAACTGCTCAATAAAGTGCGAAAACTGAAGATAATTGGACAGCAAGATCGCACTCCGCTCTCCTGGCATTCATATTTGCATCTAAACACATTCACATAAACCGCGTTAAACACTGAGCAATCGTAATGCAACAACATCGGTCCCTGCGTTGTAAGATTATGCACTAAGATCACATATTACTAATTCTCCATTGTCACCTTCCATTTGGTAGATCGAACAGACTTCATCCCACATACATCAGCTTATGACTGGACCGCAACAGCAGTACTACTACCAAAGACTGAAATCAAAGAGGAGCCCATGAAGAATGCGGAGACGCGCAACGATGAAGATAAACTCTTTCATAGATATGAAAACTGTGGCTCTGCCTAGCAAATGTACGCCGATGTTTCATTTAGCAATATGGTGAGCCAAAATTCAGCATTTATGAGGAGTGACTCTGAAATAAAAGTCTTTCCTAAAGCCAAACATTACATCTTTTCCATCTAATCTCATTCCCTTTAGCAATATAAAGGCCTGAATAATGAAGGACAGAAACGATTAAGACATGATTTCGCGATGAGGACAAGAGATTTTTCACGAAACGATGTTCGAGGATGACAACATTCAAGAGAAAGTTCACAGGAGATCAACACAGACTAATATGAACAAGATGCCGGAGATAGATCAACAAGAATAAAGCTCTGGATGATTCGCTTGCATACGCTGAACGAAGCAAGTGAAGAGCAGAGGCAGTGCATAACAGGAAATCACAGATCATAAAGCGGAGAGGCAGGATGGGCAAACTTTCTTGTTCACACTATCTCAGATATCGGAAACTTATTTCATAATCACATAAACACAAATCCTAGCAACTACACCCTCCAAATCGCACTCAAAAAAAAACACGTTTACTTGAAAAAATCGAGGTGGTCCGGTTGTCTGTTTCAAAAACACTGCAGTCTCCTTTTTCAGCCTTTACATCTTTCAACACAAAGCAAGCAATGTGATTCATCCTACGCACAATGCGTAGTGTTTAAAAGGTTTTAATGAACTGCCTACTTCCAAGCGATTCCCTAGTACTCTATAATATCCTAGCGATTCAATACCGGATCAAGCAGCCAATTTTGCCCCCTTCCACATCTGAGATCATGTCCTAACCTCGCTATTGCTGTAAAATTCTGAAAGCAGCGATTACACCTAACCGCTTATGACATCAAAATCAGTGAATCCGTCCAATAAAAAAACTCTCATTTTCCTCCCCGGATAAAAACATTCACAGAAAACAATGATAAAACACCTCAAAAACACTTTGCAAAATAAAACTGAATTCCTAGCATATCGTTGCTTTCGTGTTGAAAAGGCGTTTCGATACGACGAGAGTGAGACGATTCATCGTATCGCAATGCTTGACGTTCCTCCTCCTCGTTTGTGCTGCACCCTAAACCAAACAATTTTAAAGGCCTCTACAAATTCAGTCACGAGCGTTCGACGAAGGGAGAAGAAGGATGCAAAATGAACAACACATTCATCCACCATTAAATAAATTCATGTGTAGAACTATTACTGAGCAATCAATGCTGTAGGAATTTTGCCTGTTCTGTTGCACAATCACGCAGTGAACCAAAATCTAGCAATGGACAAGAAAAGATAACGATCGAAAAGGCCGAAGTTTAGAGGCAAAGACGATTTAAGATTTGCCAACTATTTCCGATATCAAACAGACCCCACAAAAAACTCCCGCCTGATTAAATCTCATCGGGAACCAAAAGAAACCTACTCAACTAAGCTGTATCGAAAACAAGGCCAATCCTCTATTCATACCAAACAAGAAACAACAACTTTCTCTTCTTTCCGTGCAAAGAAAGCCACTCGCGTGATTCACAAGCTTCCATGTGTGTCGCTATGCGATGAACAAATTCCATTTGCAAAAGTCACCATCCCATAACCATGTTTCATATATGTAATCAGCTTTCTAGCTCGCAATTTGCTAAGTCATCGCAACATTTGGGTCTGTCTATAGGTGATGACTTTTCATCCCCTGTTCATTATTGAAAGGGTCTTCACTCAGCTGTATCTAAAATCAACTCTACAAACAGTGGTGCTTCCGACACTTAAATGCCACTCTGACATAAGCGCCACTATTTCATGCGTTATCGCATGCCCGTCTTGAAGCACATCCACGCTGCAAGCACCAGCCATTTCCACTTTCATTCGATCCAATCGCTCGGGGCTGCTTTTTGATTGCCACGCCAAAGTTGCACATGCGGCAAAATTATAATCAGGCAAGCCCTCATCTGATTCTTCGGCCGAAAACCACGCCCCCTCATTTAATAGGGTTGAATCAAGTTTCATCTGCTTACCCCGTCAACCAATGTGATAACTGCACTGCGCACGCACATGAAGGCTTATCAGCGAAAGTGATCCACCTGCCTTAGTAATCGGATTTGTTGTCGGCCTACTTCGCACATACGAAACGGTTAATGAAAAAGCCTTGTCGAAAATAATCGGAATGAGTTTTTGTACAAACTGTTATTCTAGACAACTCTCCAGTATCCCATATAATATCGTAACTCCTGGTCATTATCTGCTCATTTGTGCGCAACTACCGTTCAGTAAGACCTAATTTAATGATGGCTGACTTCACTAGCTGCCCCACACACACCTTTCCACACCGGTAACCACTGGTCTCGAAGGATGGTGTCGTTTTCAGTGCTATGGCAGCTGGTCAATGTACGCGTACTTGTGCTAATTTATCACAGATAATATTCGGTGATCTATTCTATTACTCGTTTCCCTGTACCTTTGAATCTAGCGCAATCGTTGCTAGCAACACTCTTCACTGCCAATGCTTTGATCTTCCATTCATCCTCAGGAACAATTGCAACGACTGTACAATCAAAATGCTGCAGTTGCTCTGAGGATGGCCGGATGGGCGAATATCTTTAAGAGCAGTATCATCAGAAATCACCGGACGATGCTCGAAGAGGAAAAGAAACCATCAGTTTATGGCATCCAACATCAGCTACCGTAAAAAAAATGTAATCGATATCGTCTAACGCTTTGTGATTCGAACACAAAGGATGTGTCACCGTAACTTTCCCATCAGCCAAACGAGGTAAATCAATTTAGAAAGAAGCTAAAAATATATACCCGTCGCGCAACCGATTGGTGGATGGGATACTGCGATCATAGGATACGTGGCCACCGCTAGCAGACCTTTCTGCCACCGCATCAGCAAAAGCGCGCATATCCCAACGGGCCTGTGGTGCAATGCCTCGTCCTCTCGGTTGGACCCACGATGGACCTCCAGGATTCGCGACACGCATCGAAGCACGCACATCATTGGAGCTCCTCCCACGGCCACGATATTCTTTAATAAATCTCTCATTTCCCTACGCGGAAGCCAATGACTCATCAATTTAAATAAAACATTAGAAGATACATAAATACTGCACAATCTCGCAAAATTGCAAATTAAGTATTCTTTCATGCATAAATCCGAAATTCTAATTCCCTTAAGCATAGAATAAGTGGATAAGCGTGCGAATAAGATGATTTAATGAAAAAGCTGACATGCGAGAGCATCTCGTGGTATATATTACCAACATCAAATTTCATAACTGCATTTTTAGTGGTTCCCAAACTCAAACTGCCAGATGAATGTACGCATGCACACAGACTTGGATGTACCAGATGCGACACTAGCACAACACGATTTCTAGATGCAAAATTTCATGAGTGGATGAAAATAAACCTGACTAGACGAATAACATGACAATACTTACTATTTAATGGACAAAAGAATGGAGTATGCGCTTTGTCACCGGTTGCCATGCAGAGAGCACATACGAATTGTCGAAGTTTAGGGCAAGTTGTTACACCTGTCTTCGCATTTCGCAGACTACAAACGATTCCATCAATATAATCAGGTAACCAAAAAGCATGCAACAACGTTACAACAGGGTGACGATAATCTACGACCGTTTCTAGAAGCTACAACGCATATCTTCTGCACAACATTTTTGAAATATAGAATGCTCTCCTCATTTATCGATTGATAAATAAGTTCAATATAACACATGCACTAAGAGAATAAAATAACGATCCCCAAAGTATAAAACATTCATAGTGAGCTACGAACCAATGCGACTTGTACACTTCGGGTGGCTCTTTTTTCGACTTGCAGAAGGCACACTCAAGCGGTGCACTGTGACTAGCTACTCGTTGTGCCGATGGCGGAGAACATCCTTCTTCTGCGTAATCTTCGTTAGATATCGACATTGTTTGCATAGATGTGATACCCTCTGAAGAGAATAGTTTTCTTCCACACACCAACACAAACAACCATAAGCAGACTTTTTCATATGAAGTGCATTCATGCAGTATTGATCATGCAGGGTCCCTTAAATGTACTAGCAAGATTCTAAACAACTGAAAGGCGAGGACGGATGTGAGTTATCGCTCGTGGGTCTCCAACACTAAACTATCAGAAATGCTTTTCTCAGTATAATACCCTATGACATTTTCACCCAACATCATGTCTTCTTGAACAACTCTATTTTGTGCGCTTCTTCATAAAGAACTTCAGAGAGGCAACTGGCGGCAAAGTGGTGAGAATGCACAGCGAAAAACATAAAAGTACCATCACATCTATAGAAAGTTAGGCAAGAGAAAGCTTTTGCTTCAATAAACACGTCGCCTAGAAGAAGATCATGGACAGAGAGATTTGGACGATGTGGTAGCATCTGTGATGGCAAGTAGAAACAATAGCATTACTTTACCTCTCCTCCCCTGCCTTCTCCCGCTCTCTGAACAAAAAAGACACACTATAATGCAACCTATTTGAAAAAACAAAATCTTGTCCTGCTCAGTACAGCTGCTTCCTGCTAACACAGGGATTATCTTCGAAAAGCTTGCCGATAAACAATTTCTCGCCCCTCAGCTGCTCTCCTCTTTGGAGCACACCAGTACCCGATTTATTTAAATGCGGACTCCACTTATCTACTTCCTCTGCAACAGGCAAACTAAGAGCTTATCAGAACCAAGACAAACTATTTTCAAATGCTAAAAGCAACAATCGGGCCTCTCTCAGTGAAATCAGACAAACGCATGCGCGCGTACTTTTATCCTTACAGACGCGTTTTTCCTACCCACAGACACGCCGAAATTGATATGTCTTACTACTGCGGAAAATAACCATACTGCCTGCTCATATTGTGCCTCTACCTGGAAACGCTTTTTTACATCCTCCATAATTAAGTACCTCTTCTTTCCATCACAGCCCTGCGCACAGACAACCAAAAGTGCTCGCCAATTAGATATGCAAAACGCACCGTTACCTCTCACGTCAACGGCTGCCTTACTCTCACCAGAACCTCCACTTTCATCCATCACAGGCTCGTTGACGGCGATCGCTTTGTTCGCTTCTGGGCTACCGTGCTGCTGCTGCTCCAGAGCTTGGGGACCATCACTTCCATTCTGCTTAAGTACCTTACGCTATTCATATTAAACGATAAAATAAAAAAAAATTCGTATAAGCTGGAAGACGAGGAAAAAAGCTGTACACTCTTTAACAGAAATTACGGGGCCTTATGAGTCCCCAAAAACTTAGACTAAAAATACCACAAAAATATAAAACCAAAAATAATGACTTAAGCATAAGGGCGTTTTTCCACATTAACAGATATTTCAAATAGTGGAGCTGAGGAATGTAGAACTCCGACTCCATGTAGAAACTTGTTTGATCGTTTGTGAACGCAGAAACGCGGCTGTGTGCTATCCTCACGCAAACTTCGTATAGTGGCGGACTAGAAACGATACTGAAGCGAGGACTTATTCAGACCAACGAGTGTGATAACTTACCCCGGGTAAGTGAGGAATATCACCATTTGCTGCAATCAAGGGGTTTACCACTCCGCTTCCGTTTGCTGGTTTATTTTGATGGTGCAATGATTCGGTAACAATGTCCTCTTTTTCTGACTTGTCGATATGCTCTTCGTGAGGGTCGATTGTCGCTGGTGGTTCTCCCCATTCTTTCTTGTTAGCGGTATTATGCGACATGTTCTCGTTTTCGCTTTCCTCCTCCTTCAAATAATATAACTGATAGTTATCAAAAGAATGCATTTTCAAACTCAAAATAATAGAATAATTGCACAACGATGCGCTTTGAATTAAGCTGAAGTCGTAAATAAACACAAACGAATACCTTACGGCTTATCCCAGTATAAGGCAACACTGCAATCGGTTTCTTACGAGCACGACTCGTGGGATTATAACTTGGAGGGGTAGCCGTCAGAGACACCAAGTTGTGACGTCTCGCCAAATTCTACAAATACGATCACTCTCATAAGCATCAACATACAGCACTTTTCAACATCTAGCGCATTTCTGACTTTCCAACATTAATACTTACAATGTTGCAAACTGCAAAATGTCCAGCCAATAAGATGATCTAAATATATACAGAAGATTACACTAATTTGCTTTCTTTGTTCAAACGATCACTCGTCTAAAACCAGTAGGATTTTCGAAATTTTATTTTATTCAAATTGCCCGCTCAAACCACAGGATGAGTTCGTTGGACATCCTGACACCTCGAGAGTAAGCAGGAAAAATTGCGCAACTTGTTTTTTCTTACTTGAGGAAAAATCATCTCAATTTTGTGCCATCTTTTCAAGTTTGCTACCAAAGGAGATAGCTTCCCGATGTGAATAAATGAGCTCACTTGTGGCGTTTATATTTAAGAGGTAGAAAGTTAAAGGATTTAACGTTACGCCTATCAAACATAAAAACCCTCGAAAAACTGCACAGTTTCAAAGCCGAGATAGCTCAGTGGTTAAAGCGTCCGGCCCAGGTTACGCAAGATACAACTTTAAAGTTTTCTGTTCATTCTTTTTTCGTTCTCCGTTTTTTATTCTAGGAAAGCTTTCAACCTCGAATGTAGAAAAATTCACATTGCTTATTTTTTTCCTAAACGTTTATAATCCATGTACCCAACTGCATGCGGATCAGAGCCCTCCACTTTTTTCTTCCACGTAGCCTACTGGCGCGAAATTGTTATCCATGTCTTCACATGCCATCTCTCCGAAGCGCAGAAGGCGCGAGATTGCTAATGCATTATTTCATTGCTGCCAATCCGATGCGCCGGATGTGCGAGATTCATCCACTACTCACTTGCTGCCTTTCCAACGCACCAAAGGAATTTTTATATGGTTTGGTGTAATCCACCCATTCAATTCGCGGTTTTGAATAATCCACTCTTGTAACTTGTGAAAAAGTTATTTAAAAAATAAAAGAAAATAACTCACGGTCATATGAGGGTCGGGAGCAATCCTCACAGTAGGCAAACGCAACGGTGACATGAAAATACGCGGATGCATAGGTTCTCTTTGTGTCATCTAAATATTAGCTTTCAACACTAAATAGTCGATAACGCAATAAAGTACTGAATGCTATAGTCTGTAGATACGCATCTTGCAAAGACACCTAGTGAACACAAATCCACACGGCTTATGTTCACTAGCTGGACCACATAACCATTTTCAATTACGGATTCAAGGTGCATCAATTAATCACCATTATGCACAGATTCTCATCAACGCCATAAGAACGAAAAAACGAATGCAATAAACGGCTACATAATATCATCGAATGTGTGAAAATGAGTGGAACTCATCAAAAATGTACTTCCAATTAAAGCAAAAATGTACAATCAAGTAAGAGGGAATGGTTTCTCTTTCAAAAATATAAACGCAGAATAAGTGATCTTCAAACAAGGAAGACAACAAACAGCGCCATGCATTCTTTCCTCCAAGACGATCTACATAACATTCCGGGCCGGCAGTTTTCTGGATGCTTAAACAAAAAGAATTTAAGTATCACGACTAGACAATCTACAAGATGAAGCAAAATCGATTGCTTTCGATTTTAGGTTTAGAGCAAAGCCGTTAAATAATCTGAAGTTTTAAGGATGGAACTTCCGAAAAAATAATTTGTTACAAACGTAGCGCACGGACTGCAGACATAAAGATATATTCAAGGTCACGGAAAAAAGAAAATCAAAAAATCTTAGCAAATAAGGTACCATCAGAGGACGTGGTGTATTCTGAACGACCAGAGGGGTGGCAGCAACAGGAAACCGAGGCACAAACTGAAAATCGTGACATCAATGAAACCTCTTCCCTCGTCGGACGAGAAAACGGACTGATTTAAAGTTGCAAATAAAACAGACCACAAGCGACCTAACCACACAACCGTTTTCTTAGCCATCGATAGCCTAATTACAATAGTAACGTCATTCTCCCTGATGCAATCTCCCCCACTCGTTTTTTGATCATGAAAAGCCTACATTCGGAGAGGAGATTTGTCAAAGTATATAACACATACACTGTTCTGTGGTTGTGGAATGAACTGCTGGTTTGTTATTCCACCCACAGGCTGCACGATGTGATTAGGTGGTGCAAAAAGCGGTCCTTGCACGAATGACTGCGTGGGTGTGGAGCAAAACGGCATCTGAAAATAATACAACCACAGCATCTCTGAATTATTCACGCTGCGGTCGCATTTCCACCAATAACTTTGGTCTTCCACTCACCTACTTCCTATCACGCCAATCTCTCAAGCGCAATTTCTCGATGAGAGACCCTTAACAACTCACTTCCTCTACGTCTCTTTTCAGCAACATCACCAACAGCCATAAACGTAAAACAATTGCATGCAACGATATCTTAGAACAATCAAATAATAGCCATAGTTTCGTCGCAAGTACTTGTCACCCCTAAAGTAGCGAATGTAAAAAATCGTGAAGCCTTCTTCAGGAATTCTGGTACTTATAGAATTGCCGAATTTGATGCAGAGGAGAAGCAGTCAAAAATCTTCACTTCAAGATATCTTTACAGTTTACGTCATCTTCAAGACAACGATGGCCAGCGAATACAGCAGCTTACTCGAGTTTGCAATGATTGTTGTTGAAGGCACACAACTCGACCATCCTCTAGGACCACTGAGCCTGGCAGCGGGGCGCACGGCTGATGATAGGGGGTGGGTGTAGTTGGAACAGACGCCGAAGCCATTTTCGTCGGCGGTGGCCCACCCATCGCCACTCCACCTGGTTGGAAGAAGGCCATGTCATTCACCGAAGCTGCTACTTCGGTGGTTGTTACATGAGTTTTGAATCCCGGTGGCACTGTATTCGAACAACAATTGATTGGAGCGACACCTGAATGGAAATTCAAGTTTACAGCAAGAGAAGGAGCTAAAATTCTTAATTTTGTGTCGCTTCCCGAAGAATCTATTGGATCAGTGAACAAACCAGAACCAGACCTGCAACAAACCCGCGAGTGCTTCACTTTCATCCTTACATCCCCTCCCTCCTCCGAAATGCATAATAACAAAGTAGACACATTGAAGCTTCTTATTCGGAACAACAACAACAACCCCTAATGAAATCTTTAGTTGATGCCAGTGTCGATTATTCCTTGTGCGTTTGATCACTATTCAACGCATCAACATAACGTAATTAATAAAAAGAAACTCGACAACTTCACTCACTCCTCTTCATCTTTTCGCATTTCAATTTCGAGGGATACACACGTTACAATCTCCCCATGAATAGTACCGAGCAAATCACCACCTACAGAATAATCTTTATCTGACGGAAATTCTTTAGGAGAAAGATAGGAGAAAAGGTAACGAAGATATTAATAGCATACGATCACTCGCAGGATGAGTTCGGAAGGCTTGATATCTAGTGTAAAATGTGAAAAGGTTCACCACCACTCAAATTTCAAGGTAGTTTAAAATGTCCTATTTAAAAAAAATACGCGGCACACGAGCATAAATAAGTCCACTTGTGGAATGTTCAGGTAGAAGTCAATAGAATGAACTTTCTAGGTCGAGAACTCCAACGTTTTCCCCATCCTTGGATTAGAAAACGAACTTCATTCATTCACACCATAATAAAATACACAGCAGCTAATGACTGGAAAACCCTCACGAGTATTGGCAAAGTGTCCGCATGTCTAGACGATCTCCAATGCAAGAATTAATGTCCAACTGATGCCTTACGAAACATACAAATTTTTCTACTGGATATGAGACTGAGTTAGCAATTGCTGGATGAATTCCCAAGGAATGCGCAAATCCAGTCAGGTGAAAGCTAGCTGAGTATAGTGAGCGGATCCTTACGAAAAACGTTAAAAAATAGCTGAATTTAACGAAGATCCTGTGTGCGAGTATATGTGGGCAAATTTCTATAAAGCAATGATGTGGCAGCTTAATACAAATGGAAAACACCTAAGAAATTATCAAAGCAAAGAAAATTGGGTTGTGATCTAATATTCGAAAGAAATGCTGACCTGCAATTTTCTTGCTTGGTTCTCATAACCACTTCTCATGTAGAAACAAGACTACAACACTGAACCATGTTCTACCATGAAACATTCATGATTAAATGAAATGTGTTATGAAAAGTGGAAGAGAGAGGAGGAAAGGGGAGTGTGGGGAAATGTTAAACACTCTATACGGCTGGAACTCAACCTATACCAGCTCCTCTCAGGAAAATTAATCAAAACGGATGGAAAATCTAACTTTTTCAGTGAAGATAGCAAAGGAAATTCGCTGCAAAGTAATCCGGTCATGAAGACTGCATTCCGTGCTCATAATAGTCTTCAGATACCGCTTCCGAGGTGATGACATCACTTGGGCAGTGTTTCACTGATCGCAAAATGCTGCTTTCAAGCAAAATTCATTGTGAAGCATCCTTTTTAATTCTCCAAAACTGTTACAGTATAGCTGCACTCTCGCTAGGCATAAACCACCTGCGAGGCAACGCTGCTGTCGCCCTTCTCCATCGGCTCAACTGAGGTACTATGTGCCGACGATGGGTTAAAATCGGGATGGAAATGAGTTGAAAATTGGAAGACCACGTAACTACATAACTGGATAATCGCAAAATATCAAACTCAACCCAGTACCTGTTGAAGAAGAAGAAATCTTTGGTGCCTGTAGCGATGCCGACGGTATACAAGCAGCTGGCTGGGAATAGGTCCGCGAAGGCAGCACATTCCCATACGGTTCATTTGTTTGCAGCGGAACAACTGCAGAAAAAGTAGCAAATGCATTAAAAAGCTTGACGAATATCAGGATGGATCAGATTTGGTGTAATGATGACACAGTAACACTAAAAAAGTTGATTTCTATATGGGCTAAACGAACGATCACAAATGCTAACGGTAACAAAGCGGTTAACAACTTTTTTCAAAGGTTAAATTTCATCGTACAGATTCCCCTATTTCCTGCCCATCGATCTCCCTTATCTGTGGGTCCACAAACGTAACAACAAACGATGTGAAACTTACATGTGAAAGGCGCTTGCTCATCGGCCGGTGGAGACGGTGTTTGTGGCTGATTGTAAAAGAATGGTGCCTGTTGTGGCGTCAATTGGCCGAGGCTTGAAGTATACGCATAGCAGGATTGATAGCTTGGCTGGAAATATCCAAATCAGTAAACGATGAATGGGCAAATCAATTTATTCGTAAATGGGTAAATAAGAATAAATGAATGTGAAGCACAATAACACATTGCAACACAGTTACTTTGAGATATACTTAAAAGAAAAAGATCTTCAGCACAGTAACAGCTTATTCCTTGCGCAATCTTTTTAAAGCAGAGTGTTGAAGAATGCCAATCCAATTCTATGAACAACATATGTCTCATCCAGCACAACTGATTCTGACTGTGATAAATTTTTTGCAATCACATGAACACCAATCCTCGCTTAACACCTATGCTAGATGCTTTACAAAATAGGTTAATATTAGGGAAAGATAGAAGAAACGATCAATGTGATACGAGAACAAACATGATCTAATAGTCTTGACTATCAAGAAGTGAATCCTTTATGTTTCAGCAGCAGACGAGAATTAAAAACGGTACAATAATAGCAATTCTGAGTTGAGCAAATGCTACACAATTCTGTTTCAGCGATCGAAACCTCCTCGCACGCATACATAAACAATGCTTTCTTCCCAATATTTATAGCGCTCGAAAAGAACGATATACTACACGTCAGTATCTCTCAAATCAAACCGTCAACCCTTTAACCTTCATTTTATAATTTAATTTCACTTCAATTTCGGTTGATAAAGCCTAAAAGAATTTATAAGAAAAAGAAAATGTCGGTAACATACCAATGATTGCTGCATACCAGTTTGTGGATTCTGTTGCTGAGTTATAACAGGAGGTTGTGAGGATGGCACACATGGTTGAATAACTGCACCCGTTACATATGGCGTTTGTTCCATCTTAAATTATGTATTTCATTTGCTTTCTCTCATTCAAGAAAATAATGCTTTCAGATAAATTCAACGCCATCTTCCTGCTTCACTCTTTCCAATCAGAAAGATGGAAAAAAACAAATGCTGAAGATGTGTAGGAGACTTCGTTCAGTGATTCACTATGGTGGATAAGCCGAAGCTTCAAGAAACCTTTATTCAAAAATCATTTGATGAGGTCGAAACAAATCAGCTCTCTGATGAACCAAAATTTGCGAACGAAGTTTTCACTGCTACATATAGCTGACCACTTCGCTCATCCAACACTCTTTCCTATATAAAAACTTTCCGAAATATCGGTGGTAATAAACCACAATAATAAAAGCGACGAATTCCTCGAATATGATAAAGTTCATCAATATGAGAATTCTGTGCGAGAAGGATGAACCGAGAAGCTCTCCTCTAGAAGAATTATTTATCAAGTTTTAGCATATTGAATACTTCTCAAATCGAGACAGAGGCATCACCTCACAGAAGAAGAGAATGGCTAGGAAGAAAGGAGGACCGGCCGAAAACGCCGTTATTTCAATTCCATTCGCTCGCCGTAAATTTCAGATTCTTAGCTCTTTTCATTCGCTTTAAATATTGCTGCCTCGCTTTGTTTGTTCAAAAAAATATTTCCTTACGCCGCGTTCACTCAACTCTAAGATTTTCGAGTCTCTTTAGCCACCAAAAACGGACAGAAAAATCGAGTTTCACTCTCTTCTGTCTTACAGTGTCTGAAAAGAAGCTATATCTTTGGCTCAGTGGACCACAACCTAATAATTGACACATTACCGCGCAATGTATGGAACGCTGTGTGACATTAGGGGTACTGAAATGGACCACTACTACGGCTTTAAGAAAAGCTCTTATCATTTGGATGGTAATCTGAAAAAAAAAGTTCTAGAAATCATAACCAACCATCGAGAAAATATCCCCAAGGCGAATGCTTAAGACATAATACGAGAGATGACAGGCAATGAAAGCTAAAACGGAATTTGTTTACCTCTCCTCTTGCGAGCGCAACTACTTTTTGAGATCTCCTTTGAGGCATTTGATAATTAAATCGATCGTATCTCATTGCCTAACACTTTCCACACTTGATTTTTTTCTAATACGTTGGAGCCAGCCCCGTAAATCAACATTTCAGTATCAACGTGGGGTACATCATTGAACGAGAAACCATATCGAAAGTCTTCAAATATGAGTTACGGTCAGTTATAGGTCTATAGTATTGAACTTCGGTGCATGAACAAGATCTTCGCAACGTTCATGCCCGTCAAATTGAATCTGCAAATACGCAATGGATGCAAAACGATTGCTGATCTCAAATCAACAGTTTAGACCCTACAACACAAAACAGACAACAGCATTTAGAGGAACTTGAGCACAATTCCTTCTCTTCCTTCTCCTCCACCACTCCTCTCTCCTACCTACACGCACATAGGTGTAGAACAAAGGTCACATCCAGCTCGGCTTTTTTTCTCACACAAAACTACAGCATATCAAATTCATCAACTTCAGCAAGTTTCCTTTGAAAACTATATAAATCTCACCAGCAAATCGTTTTGAGACGCTGAATTATGTGGAGTGCTCGTTGCATTGACATAGGGAACGTCTGCTTCACTGGCGAGCGCTCCATTCATTGAGAGATAATGCTGCTGCAAATGAATTAACCGTAAATATATTGCTGCCACAACACAGTCGGCCATATCCACAGGATCGTTGCTAGTAATTTAACGACAGCTAAAAGATTAAACTGCATTCTTTCATAAGATCCTGAAAAACCAAGGTAGCCTCACAAAAATCATTTAAAGCAAATTGCTGCTTCAGCTATCCACAATACTTGCCGCAATCGCTGAACACCTTTGTGCTCAATCAACGATTTTCGAGATGAGCACTGAGCATTCTCCTAGCCATGACAAAGAGTTAATGCTATGAAGAATGGCCGAGAGATAAAGATTCACACATTTTATTTAAGAAAGGCACATGAAGCAGGAGAAAAAATTCGAACCCAAAATGCCTTGAAATGTGTCTTCGCTTTCCCGAGTTCACAGAAAATGAAGAAGGCGAATGGGATAAGCAAAAGTTGGGTTACTTTCTGCGATATCTGCCAGATATCATAGAACCGTAAATGCGCAGATAACTAACCCTAATGGAATCGACGAAAAGATGTGTACGTTGTTTCTCGATTGCCGCTGCACCGTAATACGTCACGCCGTTTTTCTGCAATTTGCAATGAAGCTAACCTCAAAAGCGTATGCCCATGTCCATAATAAGGCTCTGTGGATAAGAGCGAAACGATCCTACTCCTGCTGATTATGTTATTAAGAGTCACTCCTTCCAGCCCTCTCCCTGCCAACACATAAGGCGAAAAACCCTCTGAAAGCTCGATTCAAAAAATAAAATCGCACTGAGGATATATAAAACGGGACGGAAACCAAGAACTCCTTAAAACTACTATTGGCGACAAACAAGACGAACAACTACGACTTGCTCATACTAGAACAACTGAATGAACAAAGAGCTTTTGCATAAAACTTCATATAGAATATGAAAAGGACTAAATAAAACAACAATAAGAAATGCCTTATAATTTCAAAAAGAAAGAGAAAATATGAACCCCGTAACAAGTGAAGGATATAATTACCTGAAACTGTGGTACAGGTTGAACAACGTAATAATGACCACCTGGTAGCATTACTTGTTGCGGTATATTGGCATACTAAAAGACGATAAACTGTTTAGCCCAAACCATCAAATTAAAGGTGCCAAAGAAGAAAGCAATAGGCAATGAGCTTTATAAACACGAATCGCACTTAGACATAAAGAATTCATTAAATGTAGGTAAACCTCAATTTAAATCACTGCAGTTCGCGAATAAAATGCACTAATATGTAGGAGGAATGAAAATGTCCTTTAGCTAGCCATCATATATATAATCTCGTAAGATCCGCAGCTATTTAACGTATTTAATGTTCCAGTTATAGAGTAATCTGTGTCGAGGATAAAACTACATATTCACAGAAAAAAGTTAAACCAACGAAAAAAAAAAACTAATGCTTAACTAGCGGCTGAATAAAGATAACTCAACAACGATATCCTGGAGTAAAATGATTCAAAACTATTTGTATAGGTATAATTAATGCATTACAGCCGTAATCTGCTAAAAATATGCCTCTAAAATGCAGCATTTGTGCGTTCTACAAAATTCATTCATGAGATGTTTCCAATAAAACACTGGAGAAATATGAAACGCTCAGGTTTGATAAATGTAACAGCGAATTCTGATTGACCTGAGCTTCGAAAAATCTTATTAGAACTCTCATCCTGGTCGAAAACTGAAAAACTGTAGAGACGATGATAATCTCATCAATCTAGCGACATGAATTTTGCTGGCAGATCGTATAGAGAATTCGGTGGGGTGGGGGGGGGGGGGGAGGAGGAAGAAGAAGAAGATAGAAACGATAAGGAAGAGGCAATCGTTCCACTAAATTTCCCGATGCTCATCAACGAAAACACAAAAACATAAAAACAACCTGCAACTGGACATTTGATCGAAGCATGCCCTGTGCATCACTAGTCGCAAGTCTCTCGTTGGAATCTTGTGGCTGCAGGTATGATGCAGAATCGACGACACCTAGATTAGGCACTATTACTTGAATAAAATCGATAATGATAAGAGAACCGGTGAGTGTTGAGTGGGAGGATCTATCAGTGCCTTTAACCACTTCCCAGATTCGATACATCACACTAACTGCAGAAAACGTAAAAGCACACAAACTCTCTATAGAACAAATGCGATCCGATTCAATGCCATCATGAACGATTACATTTATTCCAAAACTTACTGTTCCTACAACAATAATACCGAATACGAACTGCAAATAACAGTTGCGTTAGATACAACATAACACGATGAAGTCATAGGTTTTCATCAATACAGTACAATCGAGGATGTGAGAATGAGCGTGCGATGTTTTTATGTAGGAAAAATAGAAAGGTAGCCGAAGAGGATAGATAGCATTTATGCAAATACAGACACCAAAAATACCACTGATCGCTAATTCACTGTGCCTCTTCCTCCTTCTCCCCAACCGTGGACGGCATTATGTTCTGCTGATTTACCGCACTACTTTCTGTCACCTAGACATACCGCCCTCAAATGGATACTAAAGTTATGAACGGTGGCCGGGAAAATGAGCACCCCTTCAACAAGCTGCAGGATTCTTGCTGGAGTGAAGGATGGCAGAATCCTATATAAATCCATAGGTAAAGATAAATGAAGTTGATATGTGATTCGCAACCTAGATCGAATTGAGGAAAATTTTACCATTGCTACTACATTTGTCTCTGAGGTTATTTTCGAAAACTCTCTGCTCCCTCAGGTACTGTAAAAACGAGACGCAAATAGTGAGCAATCCACGTGTTTCAATTATCATGGATATCACACATTTCTTACATGACACCTCAGCCTGCTGCTCTTTGTCAAGGTGGTTTGCATTACACCTCCAACCACCTGCATCCTCCATCCTATCGCAAGCGAAATTTACTCCCTTGCCCTCGTGCGCTGCCAATGTCATCAATCGCTCAGAACCTTTATTTTGCGTGCAGTATACATCTATCGGCCTGTAGCCGCCTATTGGAAGTGACAGCTTTATACAATTTGGTAATACCTTAACGCATTATCGCCCAAAACCCGAACTGGAACGAATGAATTATACTGTTCTTCATGACCGTGGCTAGCGTCAAAGCACTTTCATTTTTGGGTTCTCCACGCGATAAAGTGAAACCTCCACCATGATCTGCCATTTTGAACGGTAGTCGATGCAGCAGATGTATAGATGGATCTCCAAACAGCGTGTTTTTCAGTCTGTGAACAGCAAAGATCCAACAGCACAAAGGTAGCTTCGAGAAATACAATTTTAAAGATTATATAAACACCCGTCAAAGATTACATGCCTAAACGACCAAAAATTTATAAGAAATGATCTAACCTGAATCGAGAGTAGGAATTGGAGTACCTCGTCCAGCAATCGACATCATCCAGGAACGGCAACACTTTAGCCAACTTTTCCTGAACAATCCTTTCATAGCTCAATAATAAACGAATAAAGCTAAGGCTTGTAGCCGGGGATATGAACTGATATTACGAGGATATATGATAAAACGTGAGAACGCATCTACCATTCTATTTTCTAACTTACTAAATTTCATAGCAATACTGCAACACCTATGTTTCCCACCTGTAAATCCTAACATTTACTAAAGTCTTTCATGTTGCACCAGATGAGCAACGAGTAAAACAGCTATTCCACTCTGCACTCTATTACACTCTATATTGTCCACTATTCCACTCTATATTGTCAGCCATGTATTATATTCATCATCAGTGACGCTTAGCTTATAAACATATCGAAAACCAAATATTTGCTCAATATTATAACAGATTTGACCAGTTGACTATATCCTCAGTAATACTCTGTCACAGTTCCATTCGATCATTTCTGTGCCGTTCCTCTGTCTCTTCCTTTAATTTACTAACATAGTGGCCACTGCAGACAAACAGACAACGTCAGACTTAACGACCCGACATAAGCGAACATTGAAAATTGGCATGCCACGTAAAGCAAAAACATTTCAGAGAAATTCTTATTACAGTCTGTAGGCTTGGGACACGATTGTCAAGTTGGATAGGCAGATATAGAAAACATATAGAAATTAGTCTACCTTATTATTTCTGTGCAATTCGAGCACTGTGAATACGAAAATTACTAGTGAATGTTCTCGTTGATTGTTAGTGCTCGAGCTATTAGTGGTAGTATTCGTAAGCGGCACTAACTGTAGCAGTGAACAGTACTAGCAGATATGCGAGGGGACACTGTTAGAAATGATGGTAGAAATAACGTTGTACTGAATGCACTGAATGTAACACCAAGGCATACTTGTAACAGTAGTTAGTAGATAAAGCCACAGCAATAACGGTTAGTGGAAATAACGAAAACCAGTAATTGGTCGCAAAATACAAACTAGTGGGGTACTAGCATTAATATTACTAGCGACCAAGAACATTACATTTGGCCACAATGAAACCTAAAGTTGAGCGACTAGCAGTAATGATAACTACGTCTCGCAGCATCAATTTTCATTGGTCAATATATTTTCCATTTTATACTTCGTTTTCTTTCCTCAACGCTCACAGTAAGAAACGCGGAATAAGAACGAAACTGGCCATCGCTCAGGTGTCTTGCGGAAGACAGCAACGAAGGCGGTAGAGATGGGTTTGATCCCACGCCTTAGGGAAGAGGGTTAAGCCCGACCTCAGATGCGTCAAAACGAATCCTGCAACTGTGATCCGGCTTGACCCACTTTCACATTGCCAGGAACCCCGAGCTCGGTCAAGACTGGGACCAAATCCAATTCTCACTCTTTGTGAAACACTACAAAACGAACCTATACTGCAGTCTAGACGATCCTCAGGGATACTTCTAGTATATTTGCGCACGCCGGTATGAAGCAAATACAAAACACTTGTGATGCAATGAAAGCGCCACTTCCATGCATATAAACTGAATCATTGGCAAGTTCAACATCTGGTCTTTATAAAACAAGTTGTTATGCAGCATAATTATCGATGGTAGACTGCATATTGCTTTTAGATGACAACAATCTTTCACATCAGTTTCTTCGTCCACCGGAACAATGGAAATCTTTCGAGTCATAGAACAACATTTCTAGGTAACAAAGTTTTGTAGTGGGTGATGAATTAAATGTGCCGATCGGCACTGTGTCATTGCTGGACAAATGCGATTTTTTGATCACTCATTATTACTGAGATCTGGATAAAAGACTTCACATCAAAAAGAGGTTTTGAGTCCCTACCGCTATATTCTAGCACTGCAGCCAAATTTCACCTCTTTGCATCTCCCCCGCTCCCTACCCTTACCTGATTTTTATACTACTTTATGGCTCCGGCTCAACGAGTCATTCATATCCACCTAGAATCTTTCGGGCGATGATTCGAAACTTTATCGGAAACATAACCGTAGTGAGCAGGTCATTAGCACAACGGAAAGCACCTTTTAGTGATGTGGGGGATATTACCTTTATGAAGTTCGAGTTTACGGATTGTAACTCTTATCCCTCTGTTTAACACTCATAGCGCCATCAGTTACTCCTCTATGAATTGATACACGCCTACTTCCCTCTTCCCCTCCCTCCTCCCTCCCCAATTTATGCAAAAATATCGCATTTCCATTCAAGTCACATCCCGCATCGAAGTGATTCAACAAATGCTACATACAATAGTCGATCGGAATACTCAACCATTACCACAACTATAATAGCACAGCAAATAACCAAAACCAGTGCAACCATCACTAATGAACTAACAGCGGTAAATGACTCCGCATGCGCTCCACACTGCACAACCGACTCGCACGACTCCCACAACACGAATGACGGTTGTCACTTCTATCGGGTACCGCTCAAATTTCATTTTCATTCGAATTTGAATGTGCCTGAACAGGCAAAACTTCGCAGCTATTCATTTTGATCGTTCATAGGGAATTCTAGCATTTGTTACCGCCAAAACGTGCAGGCGGGAACGCATGTGAATTTGACAGGAGCAAGGAAAAAGTAGGGAATTGTTGTATGATGGTTGCTAATAGGACGTTTGGGCAGGTGTTTTCTCAATGCCACTAGCATAGTGACCAGGTATGCTGCATATGGAATGGAAGTAGATCGCTTTTTAGAGCGTTTTTAAGGGAAAGGAGCGAGGGGGGAGTAGATCATCGGAATCCGAGACAAGTGAGAGCGCAAAAAATGTGCCGAAAATATAGAACGGCTGAGAACACCCCTGAAGAAGCATGCCAGGATAAAAGTTCAAGAAGTAGTCGAATAAATGCTTTGTTTTTCTCGCTCGAAGTAAGTAACCAATCGGAAGTATGTGCATTTCAGTTCGAATTGGGAAAAGAAATACTACAAATTTCTCAATTTTCTTCAGCTTTTACAATGGGAAAACATTCAATTTCCAAGCCAATAAAAGAGTACGCGTCTATTTAGAGACTTCTGAAGTGAAATAAAGAAACTGAGAAGCAGGAAGATTGGACCATCTCGTTTTGTACCACTAACTTTTATGAGATCAAACGAAGATATTGGAAAAAAGGATTTGATCTTTGGTCGATCAGGAATCAAAAATTTCAGTTTTAATGAACCTAAATTCCGCACTTAGAAATTTTTTGCCAGACGGGAATAAGTTTAGCGAATGATACCGATAAAAGTTTACAAATTTGAATTTTAAACCTCTAAAAAGTTGAAAGTTTTTAGATCTTCTTTTTTAATATGCGATATCAATGCAAAAAGGTTAATAAATAATTTAATCAGTGGAAAGACGTCGCAGGCGAACTGCAACGATATGCACTCTTGCACTCAGCTCACCTTAAATAGCACTTTTATAAGATTACAAAAGAGAGTAGAGCACTTAGGCTGGCGCTGTCGTATTTCAACTGATCCAACCACACACACACAGATCTCCAAAAAGAGATTCATTCTTCCTTGTGACATGAACAATGAAAAAATGGAAATTCAGCCGATGTAAGGAGGTTTACAAGTTTATGGAGGATTTTTGATGTGCATAATTATCCCCGAAACGATAGTTCGAAATGAAGTATGCTGTTCAAATTGAAACCATTCAGCAGACAGACAGAATTTTTGCTCTTTGCCATTCATTACGCGACGTCGTATCTTCATTGATGGCCTGGAAGAGAGGGAATAGGGGAGAGGGCGGGAGGAAGTGGTGCGGGAAAGGAAAGATTGAATTAGTTGTTTTTAGCATCGGTTCTGCGATAGAGATTCAATACTAATTACATGTAGGTCGATTATTTCCTTAAATAGGGTTCATCCGTGTTGTTTTGTGGACAGGTGCAGTGGAAACTAAATTTGATTCCGAGTTTGATTAAGCGAGCTTATCATCCCGTCGGAATTTAAAGAAAAGTTCATTTCGCATCCTAAATTCAAATGTGAATTGTCGGAGTCGTTGTATATTCGGAGTCGTTGTATATTCGAAATGTGAATTACCGGAGTCGTCGTATATTCGAGTTTTTTTTTTTTCCACGAATGAGGTGTTGTGGATTCTTCTGCTATGAAAGTCGTTCCAGCATGTTTTAGTGCAATTCATATCGGTTTATGGCCATTTCGAATCAATTTTATATAATAGTTTGGCGTGTTTAGTCCTCATCTCTTCCTCATTCGCTTTTCTAACATC